>OY756949.1:15235000-17635000 GCA_963580275.1 Crataegus laevigata
TATAGGTCACCCTTATCCTTCATGGCGAGGCACACATCCAAAATGCCTAATTCTTCTTTCTTGCCAGAAAATGCTTCTGCAACCAAACCTCTCAAAAACAAAAAAGCAAAAAAAAAACTCAATTCTCTTCCTCCCCAAGAACAACCCTGCAATCAAGCCACTCAAAAAAAAAAAAGATCAACCCATTTCCTCAGCCAGAAACCCCATTTCCATCCCAAAAAAAAAAGTCTGCACCAGCATCAAAATCTTATGCTTCTTTCCTACAAAAGCAAAAGTATTTCATATCATTAGGGTTGAGAGCAAGAGTATCTCATATCACGCAATCGCCTTGTTCTTTCCCTAGCCCTTGCTCTTGCCTGCAAGACGAGGAGAAAGAAAGCAATCAGTCGGAACCTGAAATCAGACTTCTGGTCTGGAACGGACTGCCTGGAACCCCTTCCCTGATTGCTTACCTAGCCTTGCTCTCGAATACTCATCTTCAACATCTTGTGCTTCCAAAGAGGACACCGCCTCTGCAAGGAGAACATATGAAGCAGGTGAAATTAATACATCGAAGCATGTGGAGACAAGCGCAACCAATATATGTGCTAGTTCATCTGTTACTTCTCCAAAGCCAAACGTATCTCATTTCATCGGGGTCAAAAGCAAAGGTATCTCATATCATGCTTTTCCCATATGCTTTCCTTTGGCCTTGCTCTTACATGCAAGACAAGGATGAAGAAAAGCAATATGTCGGAACTTCCACTCAAACTTCTGCATGATGCATCAAGCTCGTTGGGAATCAATAAGTATAACAACTGCAGGTGCTGATTCGTCCCCAACCAAACCGAAGACCACTTACCATACAAAGTTGCTTGTGGTCCAGTTTCTTCAAGATCAAGCCACCAACGACCCTTGAAGAAATCACAAGCCCGATTCAAGACCAAGTGTCCAACACCCTTGAATCAAATCTAGTTCAAGATGAAGTCTATGGAAAGTCAACAAGCACAACAAATACGCGTGCCCTTTCGTCCCCAACAGAGCTGAAGAAATTAATTCAAGATCAAGCCATGAACAACGCCGAGAGAAACTTCCAAACCAATTTAAGAACAAGCCTCGACGGCTCTTGGATCGGCGTCTACACTAGACCTGGCAGTTTCTTACACGACACGTAAACGACACGAAAATAACGGGTTTCGGGTCAACACGACAACTAATCGGGTCGTTATCGGGTCACACGATAAGAACCCGTTAATAACGGGTCCTTAACAGGTTTACACGAGAGTGACACGCGGGTAACCTGTTTCGACACGAAAAGGAAAAAGTTATTTTGATGATTTTAATTTTTTTTAATTACTAAAAAAATTTACTATAAAATACAATAAATATAGTGGATATATATATATATATATATATATATATATATATATATTGTTCATTAATTATTATTGTATTATTATTCTAAATAAATTTTAAAAATTTAAGTTTTATTTATTTATTTTATAAAATATTATGAGCAAATAGTGAGATTAAAAAATTATAAAACACATTAAAAATAAAAACATCAAGTAATTTAAAAATACCAAATACATTTAAATATTTAAAATAATTAATTTACAAGTGCAAAAAATGTGAAAAAATATGCAAGCACTCTTAATCGCATCCTCTACGCTTTAAAGGTGCGTATATGAATTTTTAAAACTATACAAACCCTCATGTATTTTTAAGGCAGTTCAAAATAAATAAAATTCATAATCATTAATGTATAAGTCTGAAAAATGTGAAAGCATATATAAAAGGGTGTGATATTCACACACCCCATTTTACTTTTCACACACCCTTCTAATTTTCCACCGTCGGATCGGATGAATTGAAGAAAATCAATAAATAGAAATTAACAAAGGTGTGTAAGAAGTAAAATGAGGTGTGTGGATAGCACACCCCTATATAAATGCTCATGATTGCATCCTCTACCCTTAGACAATCGTTACATGGTCGTTTAGATTTTTAAAACCCTCCAAATCTCATGAATAATGTTTTTTTTAGTGAAAAATTAATAATATTGTAGAAGTATAAAAAATGTAAAAAAAATAAAAAATACAATCACTCGTAATCATAAGTTTTACAACTTTCGTGAAGGGGCCAACTCTGAAATCTAACACCATAATCTAGGCCTAGCAAATGGGTCGTGTTTGTCGTGTTTGTGTTGCTTTCGTGTAACACCTGTTATCTTAATGGGTTGTGTCGTATCACACATGTTGTCTTAACGGGTAAAGTGACCCAACTCGCTATGACCCGTTAAGAAAAATATTTTTTTTTATTAAAGTGCACATACCACATATTGCCACATACATATTACTTCAAAACATTAAAACATTTGTCGTTTAAGTACTATATCTACACCCGAAAATAATACTTTTATTAAGTATATAACATAAGATTTTGTGATATCCACATCCACTAGTGTAAATATTTTAAATTGAAGATCGAATTCATTCATTGTATTCGTATAGGATCAAGGAGTGTATCTATAAAAAAATCATCAAAATCGGAGTTACATTAACCGTTAAATCGTGATTTTTTGTTTATAAACGTCGAAAAGTTTTGTCCCGTTACTTGATCTCTGAATGTTTGTTTTTTGTGATTTTTTGCTGATGTGATCTCGAAACATATACAAAGAAGTTTGACAATTGTGATCGTTGAAATTAGTTTTGGAGAATTCGTATCCCATCAAAACGATAGATTGACTAACACTTAAGAGTTTATTTATACTTTCATTACGTATAACATAAGATTTTGTGGTATCCACATGTGTAAATATTTTAAATTGAAGATCGAATTCATTCATTGTATTCATATGGGGTCAAGGAGTGTATCTGTAAAAAATCATCAAAATCAGAGTTAAAATAACCGTTAAATCGTGATTTTATGTTTATAACTGTCGAAAAGCTTTGTCCCGTTACTTGATCTCTGAATGTTTGTTTTTTGTGATTTTTTGCTGATGTGATCTCGAAACATATACAAACACGTTTGACTGTTTTGATCGTTGAAATTAGTTTCGAAGAATTCGTATCCCATCAAAACGATAGATTGACTAACACTTAAGAGTTTATTTATACTTTCATTAAGTATAACATAAGATTTTGTGGTATCCACTTGTGTAAATATTTTAAATTGAAGATCGAATTCATTCATTGTATTCATATAGGGTCAAGCAGTGTATCTGTAAAAAATCATCAAAATCAGAGTTAAAATAACCGTTAAATCGTGATTTTATGTTTATAACTGTCGAAAAGCATTGTCCCGTTACTTGATCTCTGAATGTTTGTTTTTTGTGATTTTTTGCTGATGTGATCTCGAAACATATACAAACATGTTTGACAATTTTGATCGTTGAAATTAGTTTCGAAGAATTCGTATCCCATCAAAACGATAGATTGACTAACACTTAAGAGTTTATTTATACTTTCATTAAGTATAACATAAGATTTTGTGGTATCCACTTGTGTAAATATTTTAAATTGAAGATCGAATTCATTCATTGTATTCATATAGGGTCAAGCAGTGTATCTGTAAAAAATCATCAAAATCAGAGTTAAAATAACCGTTAAATCGTGATTTTATGTTTATAACTGTCGAAAAGCTTTGTCCCGTTACTTGATCTCTGAATGTTTGTTTTTTGTGATTTTTTGCTGATGTGATCTCGAAACATATACAAACATGTTTGACTATTTTGATCGTTGAAATTAGTTTCGAAGAATTCGTATCCCATCAAAACGATAGATTGACTAACACTTAAGAGTTCATTCATACTTTCATTAAGTATAACATAAGATTTTGTGGTATCCACTTGTGTAAATATTTTAAATTGAAGATCGAATTCATTCATTGTATTCATATAGGGTCAAGGAGTGTAGCTGCAAAAAATCATCAAAATCGGAGTTAAAATAACCGTTAAATCATGATTTTTCGTTTATAACCATCGAAAAGCTTTGTCCCGCTACTTGATCTCTGAATGTTAGTTTTTTTTTATTTTTTGCTGATGTGATCTCAAAACATATACAAACAAGTTTGACGGTTGTGATCGTTGAAATTAGTTTCGGAGAATTCGTATCCCATCAAAACGATAGATTGACTAACACTTAAGAGTTTATTTATACTTTCATTAAGTATAACATAAGATTTTGTGGTATCCACTTGTGTAAATATTTTAAATTGAAGATCGAATTCATTCATTGTATTCATATAGGGTCAAGGAGTGTAGCTGCAAAAAATCATCAAAATCGGAGTTAAAATAACCGTTAAATCATGATTTTTCGTTTATAACCGTCGAAAAGCTTTGTCCCGTTACTTGATCTCTGAATGTTAGTTTTTTTGTGATTTTTTGCTGATGTGATCTCGAAACATATACAAACAAGTTTGACGGTTGTGATCGTTGAAATTAGTTTCGGATAATTCGTATCTCATCAAAACGATAGATTGACTAACACTTAAGAGTTTATTTATACTTTCATTAAGTATAACATAAGATTTTGTGGTATCCACTTGTGTAAATATTTTAAATTGAAGATCGAATTCATTCATTGTATTCATATAGGGTCAAGGAGGGTAGCTGCAAAAAATCATCAAAATCGGAGTTAAAATAACCGTTAAATCATGATTTTTCGTTTATAACCGTCGAAAAGTTTTGTCCCGTTACTTGATATCTGAATGTTTGTTTTTTTGTGATTTTTTGCTGATGTGATCTCGAAACATATACCAACAAGTTTGACGGTTGTGATCGTTGAAATTAGTTTCGGAGAATTCGTATCTCATCAAAACGATAGATTGACTAACACTTAAGAGTTTATTTATAGTTTCATTAATTATAACATAAGATTTTGTGATATCCACTTGTGTAAATATTTTAAATTGAAGATCGAATTCATTCATTGTATTCATATAGGGTCAAAGAGTGTAGCTGTAAAAAAAACATCAAAATCGGAGTTAAAATAACCGTTAAATTGTGATTTTTCATTTATAACCGTTAAAAAGTTTTGTCCCGTTACTTAATTCCTGAATGTTTGTTTTTTGTGATTTTTTGCTGATTTGATCTCGAAACATATACAAACAAGTTTGACGGTTGTGATCGTTGAAATTAGTTTCGGAGAATTCGTATCCCATCAAAACGATAGATTGACTAACAATTTAGAGTTTATTTATACTTTGATTGAGTATAACATAAGATTTTGTGGTATCCAGTTGTGTAAATATTTTAAATTGAAGATCGAATTCATTCATTGTATTCATATAGGGTCAAGGAGTGTATTTGTAAAAAATCATCAAAATCGGAGTTAAAATAACCGTTAAATTGTGATTTTTCGTTTATAACCGTCGAAAAGCTTTGTCCTGTTACTTGATCTTTGAATGTTTGTTTTTTGTGATTTTTTGCTGATGTGATCTCGAAACATATACAAACACGTTTGACTGTTTTGATCGTTGAAATTAGTTTCGGATAATTCGTATCCCATCAAAACGATAGATTGACTAACACTTAAGAGTTTATTTATACTTTCATTAAGTATAACGTAAGATTTTGTGGTATCCACTTGTGTAAATATTTTAAATTGAAGATCAAATTCATTCATTGTATTCATATAGGGTCAAGGAGTGTAGCTGCAAAAAATCATCAAAATCGGAGTTAAAATAACTGTTAAATCATGATTTTTCGTTTATAACCGTCGAAAAGCTTTGTCATGTTACTTGATCTCTGAATGTTTGTTTTTTGTGATTTTTTGCTGATGTGATCTCGAAACATATACAAAAAAGTTTGACGGTTGTGATCGTTGAAATTAGTTTCGGATAATTCGTATCTCATCAAAACGATAGATTGACTAACACTTAAGAGTTTATTTATACTTTCATTAAGTATAACATAAGATTTTGTCGTATCCACTTGTGTAAATATTTTAAATTGAAGATCGAATTCATTCATTGTATTCATATAGGGTCAAGGAGGGTAGCTGCAAAACATCATCAAAATCGGAGTTAAAATAACCGTTAAATCATGATTTTTCGTTTATAACCGTCGAAAAGCTTTGTCCCGTTACTTGATATCTGAATGTTTGTTCTTTTGTGATTTTTTGCTGATGTGATCTCGAAACATATACAAACAAGTTTGACGGTTGTGATCATTGAAATTAGTTTCGGAGAATTCGTATCTCATCAAAACGATAGATTGACTAACACTTAAGAGTTTATTTATACTTTCATTAAGTATAACATAAGATTTTGTGGTATCCACTTGTGTAAATATTTTAAATTGAAGATCGAATTCATTCATTGTATTCATATAGGGTCAAAGAGTGTAGCTGTAAAAAATCATCAAAATCGGAGTTAAAATAACCGTTAAATTGTGATTTTTCATTTATAACCGTTAAAAAGTTTTGTCCCGTTACTTAATTCCTGAATGTTTGTTTTTTGTGATTTTTTGCTGATTTGATCTCGAAACATATACAAACAAGTTTGACGGTTGTGATCGTTGAAATTAGTTTCGGAGAATTCGTATCCCATCAAAACGATAGATTGACTAACACTTAAGAGTTTATTTATACTTTGATTGAGTATAACATAAGATTTTGTGGTATCCACTTGTGTAAATATTTTAAATTGAAGATCGAATTCATTCATTGTATTCATATAGGGTCAAGGAGTGTATTTGTAAAAAATCATCAAAATCGGAGTTAAAATAACCGTTAAATTGTGATTTTTCGTTTATAACCGTTGAAAAGTTTTTTCCCGTTACTTAATTTCTGAATGTTTGTTTTTTGTGATTTTTTGCTCATGTGATCTCGAAACATATACAAACAAGTTTGACGGTTGTGATCGTTGAAATTAGTTTCGGAGAATTCGTATCTCATCAAAACGATAGATTGACTAACACTTAAGAGTTTATTTATAGTTTCATTAAGTATAACATAAGATTTTGTGATATCCACTTGTGTAAATATTTTAAATTGAAGATCGAATTCATTCATTGTATTCATATAAGGTCAAAGAGTGTAACTGTAAAAAAATCATCAAAATCGGAGTTAAAATAACCGTTAAATTGTGATTTTTCATTTATAACCGTTAAAAAGTTTTGTCCCGTTACTTAATTCCTGAATGTTTGTTTTTTGTGATTTTTTGCTGATTTGATCTCGAAACATATACAAACAAGTTTGACGGTTGTGATCGTTGAAATTAGTTTCGGAGAATTCGTATCCCATCAAAACGATAGATTGGCTAACACTTAAGAGTTTATTTATACTTTGATTGAGTATAACATAAGATTTTGTGGTATCCACTTGTGTAAATATTTTAAATTGAAGATCGAATTCATTCATTGTATTCATATAGGGTCAAGGAGTGTATTTGTAAAAAATCATCAAAATCGGAGTTAAAATAACCGTTAAATTGTGATTTTTCGTTTATAACCGTTGAAAAGTTTTTTCCCGTTACTTAATTTCTGAATGTTTGTTTTTTGTGATTTTTTGCTCATGTGATCTCGAAACATATACAAACAAGTTTGACGGTTGTGATCGTTAAAATTAGTTTCGAAGAATTCGTATCCCATCAAAACGATAGATTGACTAACACTTAAGAGTTTATTTATACTTTCATTAAGTATAACATAAGATTTTGTGGTATCCACTTGTGTAAATATTTTAAATTGAAGATCGAATTCATTCATTGTATTCATATAGGGTCAAGGAGTGTAGCTATAAAAAATCATCAAAATCGGAATTAAAATAACCGTTAAATTATATTTTTCGTTTATAACCGTTGAAATGTTTTGTCCCGTTACTTGATCTCTGAATGTTTGTTTTTTGTGATTTTTTACTGATGTGATATCGAAACATATACAAACAAGTTTGACGGTCGTGATCGTTGAAATTAGTTTTGGAGAATTCGTATCCCATCAAAACAATAGATTGACTAACACTTAGAGTTTATTTATACTTTCATTAAGTATAAGTTATAACATAAGATTTTTTGGTATCCACTTGTGTAAATATTTTAAAGGGAACTTTAACGAAAAGCTCCCGGTACTGTTCACTTTAACGAAAAACCACATTTTTACACTAAAAAGTCAATCCTGGCACTATTCACTTTACCCTTTATTTTGTCCTTATCATTAAAACTCAAAGTTTTCAAGCCCTTTTCATTAGTTTTCCTTATTTTAAATTGAAGACCGAATTCATATAGACTTTGAGCTATATTTTCACTAATGGTAAAACTCTTATAGTAATATAAACGATCCAAACCATTCATCTTCATGCATCCTCTAAGAGATCATGTTTTCAAAAAAGAAAATCCAAAAAAAAATAAAATTTGGGGAGAAGAATGAAACGTAAATGTAAACGACAATCAACGGTTAAATTTAAATCTATAGTTTATGGATAATGGAAAACCTCAGTGAAAACATCGTCAATAAGTTCCAATACCATTTGCCTCCGTGATTGATGAAACTTGAAGGGTTTTATTGTAAAAAATATATAAGGTTCCTCAATCTTGAAACATAACTCTCTTCATTTTGCATATCTTTGAACATTTGTATTTTTTAGTATGCACTAATGTTTTTTCATTAGACTTTTATTTTGGGGTATGTAAACTTGAAAGAAAAATGTTTTATTTATTTATTTATTAATGTTTTGAATTAGTATTTATGTGACAATATGGTATGTATATACTAATTTAGTATTATGTTTTACATTTTTTAGGGTCAAATTATGTTTTTCATTTTCATTATTTATTGATTTAAAAACTATTTTTCTTAACGGGTAACAGGTCGGGTCATATTACCTGATAATATTAACGGGTCGATTTCGGGTTGAGTCATATTACCCGTTTATTTTAACGGGTGTTACACGACACGACCCGTTAAGATATCGGGTATGACACGAAAACGACACGAACACGAGAAACACGACACGAATGCCAGGTCTAGTCTACACTAAAGGACTTCAAAACGCATCTCCGTGACAAGCACATGTATACGACGCGCCCTGAAGTGGGGGCATTTGTAGACATCGAAATTTCGGTGAAATAAATGTTAATCAATGCATTAGAAAATTACATTTGTAGACATCGAAATTTCGGTGAAATAAATGTTAATCAATGCATTAAAAAATTACAACTGTAAACATCGAAATTTTGGTGAAATAAATGTTGATCAAAGCATCAAAATTACAACCTCCATTCATTTCATCTGCATCATCAATCTACTTCACCAACAAAAAAATGGATGGCAGTGATTTATTTTCACCAACAAAAATGGACGGTAGTGATTCATTCTTACCAACAAAAAATGGATGGTAGTGATTCATTCTCAAAGCCTATAAATAGGCTTCTCCATCAAAAAGAAAAAAAAACCAAAAATTGAGAAGACACCAAAACCTTGAAGCGTTGAAACTCTAAAGCTTTCAAGCAAATCCCGAAGGATCAAGAAAGCTCTCTTTGTTCTACGTCAAAACCTACTTCAAGATCAAGCTCCCGACAGCCCTTGAAGGAGGTGTTCATCATTCATCACCCGTTCATCCTAAGATCAAGCCCCGACGGCCCTTTGGATCAACAACTCATCAACAAATCTACCCATTACAAAGATAGAATCAGAGGATCAAATTGTAAAAGAGATTGTAACCCTAAAATCAATACAAAATATTATTTTGTACACGTGTTTCTTGTCTCGTTCGTTTCATGAATTTCCGTGTTTACAAAATTATAATGAAATTCTAACACGATTCTGAAATTTGCAGAATGTTTATAAGTGCATATTCATGTATAGTTGTGAATTCATGTTTTATATATCGCTTTTCGTAATTTCCAGAATGTTTTGATATGTAATAGACTAATACTAATGTATTGAATCAATACTACACATTTAGGTTATATGCATGTTAGTGTGTGTTTTTTTTCTTTATTTGTTTTCTATTTATTTATTTATTTGACATTCATTTTGCATTTTTTTCCGTCAGATTGAGTGAGCTTTTTGGAATACAATGGCTGCGAGAGATATGTCTGCTAAAGCTACTGAAAAAGTAAGTTCTCAAACTTTGACCAACGCTGATGCTTCATCAGTGCCACCTCCTCCACTTGTGGATAGTGGTAAGAAGAAAAAAGGAAGTAGGACATTGTCCACTGTGTGGGATCACTTCACCGAAGTTGATGGTGGTGAATCTTTTGATCTCAATGACCCTAGAGCTTATTGCAACTACTGTAAGAAGAGTTATGCTTTTGATACAAAGAAGTGTGGGACCTCTAGTTTGTGGAACCATTTGTCTAATCAGTGTAAAAGGTATTCTCATAGGGTTGAGGACAAAAAACAAAAAATCTTTAGCTTTTGGGAGAAAGATGGTAATGGGAGCCTTATAGAAGTTGGCTTTAGTAAAGAAGCTTGTAGAGTTAGGTTAACCAAGATGATAGTTCTTGACGAGTTACCTTTTACCTTTGTTGAGAAGGAAGGGCTTAAGCTTTTTTGTGGTATTAGTTCCCCAAAATTTACTCCACTCTCACGCAGAACTATTGTGAGAGATATGTTTCAATTGTATTTGGATGAGAGGAGAGTTTTGAAAAAGTGTTGACCACAAATGCACAAAGAGTTTGCCTTACCACTGATTGCTAGACATCTACACAAAACATTAGTTATATGGTTTTAACTGCTCATTTTGTTGATTGTGATTGGAATTTGCATAAGCGCATATTGAATTTTTGTCCTATGCAATGGGAAACAATTAGGAAACTGATTGAATCATATTTGATTAAATGGGGAATAGAAAATGTGTTCACTGTCACTGTTGATAATGCTTCAGCAAATGATCAAGCTATTAATTATGTGAAAAGGAAACTGAGAAATTGGAAAATTGATGTGCTTGTTCTTGATGATGTGTATATGCATTTACCATGTAGTGTTCATATTGTGATTCTGATTATGCCTAAGGGGTTAAAAGAATTGCATGAGCCTATATTGAGAATTCGATCTGCTGTAAGGTATGTGAAATCCTCGCCCTCAAGGCTAAAAAAAAAATTAAGGAGTGTGTGGATCGTGTGAAAATAGAGTCTAAGGGTCTTGTGGTTTTAGATGTACCAACAAGGTGGAATTCCCCCTATTTAATGTTGGTTGCTGCCCTTAAGTTCCAAAAAACATTTAAAGGTCTGGAGGAAGATGATGGACATTTTGTTACTTACTTTATAGATGGCGATTAAAAAAAAATTGTCAATTCCTCCTGCAAGTGGTGATTGAGATAAAGCATCAATTTTTGTTAGGTTTCTGAAAACATTTTATGTTGCGAGACTGAAGTTCATTGGATCTTTAACTGTGACTTCCAATGCTACATTTCATGAGATGTGTTCAATACAACAAGAACTAAAAGTTCTTAGTAGCAGTGGAGATCATTTGTTGCAAAAAAATGTCTTTTAGTATGAAACTCAAGTATAACAAATATTGGGGTTCTGTGGAAAATTTTAATAAGTTGCTGAATATTTCAATGGTGCTTGATCCAAGATTTAAATTGGATTATATTTCATTTTGCTTCAGCTTTGTATATAGTGTAGATGAAGTGATTGAGTTGACCAATGGTGTTAAAGATGTGTTAGTGTAGCTTTATGACTTTTATTTGAAGTCTAATGAACAAGCTCCCCAAGCACTTAATATTAGTTCATCTAGTGGTAGTGCACCAATGCAAATTGTTGATGGTAATTCTATTGAAGATGCAAGGTTGTCTCAATTTTTAAAGATAAGAAAACAGAGAAATAATGGTGAGTTAAGAAGTGAGGTGGATAGGTTCTTATTGGAACCTCCTGAGAATCCAATGGATAAGAAATTTAATTGCTTGAAATGGCGGAAGGTTCACTGGGAAAAGTATCCAATTTTAGCTAAGATTGCAAGGGATGTGTTTGCAATACCAGTTTCCACAATGGCATCTAAATCTGCCTTTAGCACTAGAGTGCGTATTCTTGATTATTATAGGAGTTCCCTGACTCCTAAGATGGTAGAGGCATTGATTTGCACACAAAACTGGTTAAAGTCATCTCCTATCTCTTCAGAAGTTGAATCATCATCCATTGATGAGATAGAACTCCATAAGCATATCATATCAGGTAATAAAATATTTGTACTTGTATTTGGTTTTCATTTTTCAAGTAAATACTTTTTGACTTGTTTTATTTTCGTTTGTATATGTTTTGTAGAGCTTTCAATTGCTTCCACATCTGAAATGTATACTGTTGATTAATACATGGTTGAGTTAAGATACTTTGCAGTTTCTATGAACTAATCAAATCAAATGTTCTATTTAAATTCCAATGTTTTGAATCCGTTGCAGGCTTGCAATTTATTGATTTAATCTTATCTTCTATTTAATGCAGTTTCTATGTACTTTGTAGTTTACTGATTTAATGAATGTTTTGAATGCATTGGACCTTGACTTTGGGAATAAATTAGTAGATGCCATCTCATGTTGCTGAGGGTCATCAACATTTACTGCTCAAAGCTCATGGACATAGCTACTATCTAAAGTTTTGAATTTTATTATAAATTTTGGCCTTGATAAGTTAGTTCATGTTTAACTTTTGAATTTTATTAGTATGGAATTCTTAAGTTGATTTTCTTTTATGATTGAAGTTTGGAACGTGAATTTAAAGTATAATATTTAAGTATTTGGGATTTCAAGTTTCAAGTTCATTTTTTGTTAAGGATGGATTCAAGTGTTCTGATTACTCGATTGAATCTTTTTAATGTTTGTTTAAGAAGAATAATAAAATTGTTATTAAAAAATAGCACGAAGTCCAAACTGAAAAACCCACCCAACCCAACCCGCATAACAATGGGTTAGGTGGATTGGGTTACATGTTTGAGCAGCTGGAAATCATATATACTAAAACTCAGTTTTTCTGATACTGTTCATCACCAGTGTAAGGACGGTTTTTGCCCTCGGTTTCTTTTTTGGTTAAGATGCTGTTGAGGGTTTTATACAGTAAAAAGTCTCTTTTGCTCTTCCCAAACACAGGCCTTCCATTTTTTTTTTCTCTGCTTTGGCCGCATCGTTTTTACTTTACCTTTCCTCTTTGTTTTTCGTTTTCGTTGGTCTGCGATTCTCTCGCTCTTGATCGCTCCCTCTTTTCCTGCCAAATCTTTGCTCTTTCTTCATACAACTGTCCTACTAGAGATCCTGACTTTAATTTTGTTGGCGATTTCGTTTCTGGTATTCTCTAGTCTCGAACCAGTTGATTGATTTTATTGGGTGTTTTGTTTCCGGTTTTCTCCGGTGATGAACCCTTTGTTGGTCAACATTTTTCTCTGATCTTGCCATCGTCAGGATCAAAATTTTTAGGTCAGTTTGTTTTCAATGTTTTATCTTAATTTTTTCATTTCTAGGGTAAGAAATGTTACCTCTTTGTTTCTGTTTTTTTATGGATCTGGCGGTTAGGAATTTTTTTTGTTAATTTGGAGATCATATGTTGCCTCTTCAAATTATTGATAAAGAAATTTTATTAAGTTTAGGGTTGTAGGTGAGATGTTAAAATTTAGGAAATTTAGTCTTATTCGAACATTTTATCCTCATCTTGCAATCGTTGGCACAAGAATTTCAGGGTGTTAGTCTCTATATTTGCTGGTGATCCCAGAGTTGGGAGCAACTTTTTCACAAATTGTTAGCCGATTCTGAGCGCACTGTTCCTTTAAATTATCGTCTGACAAATTGTATTGAGCTTAGGTATATTCTAAAATCACTATGTGTAATTTTCTGTTTTGAATTTGTGTTCGTTTGAAAGAAACCTTAACAATTTGTTTTGTTGGAAATGTGCCCTAAAACCAATCATATGATGATACTTTGCGGACATTTCACATGTTAAACTAATCTAGTTTAATATAAAGGGCAAAGGTTATTGTTTTAAGCTGTCTCATATAAATGTTATATGCTTAAACGATAAGTCCAAGGAATATGTGATTAGGACAATGTAATCTAAAGAAGTTAGATTCATGAGACCATTCTCTTTCGTATACATATCCTAAACGTTCCTGATCATAGGATTGCCAATTGGGCATTGACAGTCCGTTAAGATCAGTATGTGCTATGTCTTCTCTTAGGGAGAGTGATTGGTCTCGAGTCATTGGTGTGACTGACACCAAGACAAGCATGTAGGTGCTCAATAGAGAATGAGTCCACTGAACACGATCAACGAGGAGTTCTCATACTCATGTCACATGAGAACTCATGGTTGGGATAATGCAAAGTAGTCATTTGACCTGAGGCATCATAGTTGTCTTGTGGTTAGGTCCTTGATCTTTGACTATGTCAATGTCACTCTATCAGAGGGTGTCCACGGCATAGTTGGGGTTAAGTCACTTAGCCATGGAGGCAAGTGAATGCGCAACAAGGGGATCTCTAACCTTCAAACTGTTTGAGGGAGAATACTTTATGATATGATTTAGAATCTCTGGCCAGAGTATGAATGAGATTTGGAAAGTCATTCCGAATCACATTCAAAGTAATCATATAAGTAAATGAATCGCATTGGATAGTAGACATGAATAAACTATCAAACCAAACAATGTGGTCAAGAGTGTTGTATCAGAGAAGGACTGTATTGCATTGTAATCCTAAACTGAATAGGTTCTCCACCTCTTCTGATTAGCTTGGGTAGCCATGACATACTGCTAGGTGTCACTCATGGTTTGTGGAAGCCCTAAAGGTGAGTAATCATTAAAGGGAGAATTGAAAGTAAGTTTCAATTCATAATCGATTTGAAAGAGTTCTAATCGCCCACTGCCTCGCTAAAAGGAACCTAATGGATCGTACACCGTGTAAGGTAGAGATTGAAGAAACAACGGAGATGAGTAAGAATAATTAAATGGTTTAATTATTTATGGCTAGGATTAATTAATATGTTAATTAATCAAACGGATAAGTTCGTTATAGACCACGAGTTAGTTTTGGGCCTCAAGGCCCAATGGGCTTTGAACGTCAAGCCCATTGACTTAAGTTGTATGACAACTTAATGAATAAAGATTCAAGAGGGCCCAAAACAGCCCAAAGACCCTAAGAGGCCGGCCACATAGAGGATGGAGTGGTTTTTGGACTTATTACAAGTTTGCCACTCCAATGAAGGTAGGTATAAATATGACTTTATAGCCTTTTCTTCATTAGGGTTTCTTTAGGAGAAAAGATGAGAACATTTCTCTCCCTTTTCTCTCTAAGTGGCCGGCCCCCTTGGAGCGGATTAACTAGTATCTAATCCTCCTCCAAGGTTACTCATCTCTTCTAAATGCTCATCTTGGTGTGGACACTTAAAGGTTCCCTTTCTTGGAAACTTGGAGAATCCATTCCACCATCCTCCTCCAAGAAATCCATGGAGCCAAGAAGCAAGGAATGAAGGCCCTCTCCTTGGGTGATTAGCCTTTGCTTATGCAAAGAGGAATCAACAAAGGTATAAGATTTCTCAACTCATTTTATTTTGAGTTGAGTCTTGGTTCACCTATCTACTAGGCTTTGAATTTCATGGGTTAAGTTTTGTTTTTGAGTGCATATAAACATGATTCCGCCTTTAAATGTTAATTGCATGTTGTTGATGTTGCTCAAATGAACTTGTTTTTCACAAATTTTCCTTCATGTTTTGCGTTGATTTGTAGAGGTTTGTTGAGGATTTGCCAGCTAAAACGTTTGGCTTGCTCCGCTGAGAAGTTTGAGAATTTGCAGAAGCTGAAGCTTTACTGTTGATTTGGGTATGCTCTCTTTGCCTTCAGTTTTTTCCAATTATGTATGCATTTCTTATTTAGATCGGTGGAATTTCTGTTTTTGTTTTTTGTATTTAATTTTGTGTAATACTATTTGGATAGAAAGTTTGATTGGATCACTTGCTTATTTAGAATTGATAGTTGTTGTTCAATTGATGGGGATATTAGAATATTGGTATTTAATTTTGGTGTTTGATAAACTATTGGGGTCCCGTTGGTTGCATTATAACTTGCACCATTTCTGCAACGTCTGTATAACAGGGAAATCTCTATATAATTTTTTCTTTGATTAAATGTTTTTGTTTTGACTCTTATAAGCATTCATCTTTTACTAATTGTCTAAGAGCTTTTGTGGCATCTACCCTATGTTGTTGAAAAAAATCACAAATGTAATGTAAGTCTGAAAACTAATCAAGATTCAAAAGGTTGTAGAAATTTTAAATTTATTTTTCTCATAAAGGTTTTTAAAAATTCGGATTATATTTGCATTTTTATCCAATCTCATGTTCTAACAATGCTTATAAAGATCAAAGAACGACTCTGGAATGGTTTGCATTTTTATCCAATCTCATGTTCTAGCAATGCTTATACAGATGACTGTTAGTTTATTAAACAAGGACTCTGGAATGGTAGAAAACGCAAAAGGTCTGCAAGAATTGAGTTTTATCTGTTTTGTTTCATTGATGAATCAGTTTGGCGTATTTTGTAATTCTTTTTTGCAGTGAAGTCATTGATGTGACCTAACAAACTTAGCTGCTAAAATATCAATTGTTATTATTGGAGGGAGGTAAATTTATTCTCTTCTTTTATAAAGTGTTGGAATTTTTTCTCTTTTTTTTTTTTTTGGTGTTTTTGTGTTTTTTGACTTTTTTGTTTATTTCTTTAGCTCCTCTAAAATTCTGTTGGTCTAATTGTTTATTTTTTTTACTGTAGTTTTATACAATAGCGTGTCGTCTTGGAGCACACTAATTTCATTATTGGTTTTAGTTGTTATTGTTTTTTGTTCTATTTTCACACCGTTTCATACAAAAAGTTTAACTGCTGACTCATTCCTCTTTGATACCATGTTAAACTGTTTTGCAACTGAACGATTCAGTGATTTTATATTTGATTCTCTTTTTTTTTAACAAGATAAACAACTCAAACTATTTTTCACTTAGGAGAATCTAAGACTTCATTGCTAGATGATTAGAGAATTCAAGAGGTCATGTTTGGTTTGAACAATTTGATTTTTTTTTTTTTTTTAGTCTAAGTGTCAATGATTTGATTGAATTGAAGAATACTGAATGCTATTGAAAATTTGGGTATCCACTTCGACTAAGATATAAATTAAAATTGATTAGTGCAGAGGGAATTTTATATGAATGTTGTAATGTTTTGGATCTTAGACAAGCTGGTGAAGGGCATGTAGAGTGCAGAGGGAGAGAATTTGTTGAGGTATTCTCATTCATTTGAACTTAAATCACTGGGCCTTTTCTTTCTTTCTTTCTTTCTTTCCTTCCTTCCTTCCTTCTTTTACAACAACAGGACAGACCAACTTGGAGGCCTTTCTGTCTCTCAATATAGCATGTATTAACCCTAGCTACTAGGGTTGTTAGGGAGAGATAGCTACAGGGTCGACTATCAACGACTCTACTGGCCTAGCTAAATGGACTCCATAAGCATATCACTGATTAGCATTACGTTTAGGGTTTATTCTTTCACAAGGAGCAAATAAACAGCCTCGATAATTAAAAAATGAAAAAAGCTGAATCAAATGGAGTAGTGGGTTCTAATCTCGACTAGCACATCAAGTAAATCTGAAGTAAAAGAAAAAAAAAAAAAGCATCGTCAGCATTTTTGACCCGAATCCAACCTAGTTTTTCTGCTTTAGCTAGAAGAGACAGTCTTGCAAGATTTGGTTATATAAATGATTGTTTACAAAATAATTGAATCTGTTGAGCAAAACTAATTGCTTACCATAGATAACCACTATAGGTGTTATTGTAATAGGTTAGTATTGCTTTTTGTCGTTAAATCAGATTGCTGCTTCAGCTGTGGTATATTTCTGTTTTTCGAATTTGATTTTTTGTGATTGTCTTTTGATGGATATTTTAGGATTTGAGAAAGTGGGTATGCTTTTATGAATTATTTCCTTGCTTTGTGTGATTTCGTTTACATGGATACCTTAGAGCTTAATTAGAAATTAAAAGTTTTGAATTTTGTAGAAATTCATTGAAGTTGTTCGTCATGTGGATGGTGTAGTGTGTATACAAGTAATATGCGTCTATTCTTATGTTTATATTTAGCTTAGTTTTCGCAAAAAACGTATGTGGTTCAAAAATTTGGTTAAAACGGAGGATTGTTAGAAAGCTTCACCGACTGATACAATTTGATAAGTAACTATGTTTTTTTTTTTTTACATTATGGCTATAAATGTTATTGTAATAGGATGCTTTTACATTTTGTGGTTAAATCAGATTGGTTGTCTAAACCGTGTTATGTGTTCCGTAACTCTGTATTTCTTATTTGTATCAGTGGGGTTTATATTTTTGTTTTTCAAATTTGATTTCCTTTCATTCTATTTTGATGGATATTTTTGAATTTGAGAAGGTGGTTGTGGTTTCATCAATTATTTCTCTTATTATAAGGAACTCAATCCAACATAACATTTACTACTCTAAAAAGCATTCTGTGAACCTCCAAGCTCATGTCAATTTTTAATTTTCATCTATTTTTTCTATATATATAAAGGGAGAGCCCCAAAATGGTGAAGCATTCAAAATATTATAAATTACCCTTTAAGAATTTCATAAATTACAATTATTAAACCAAAAGAAGTTAAAGTATTTAACCATATTTTTATTTTGAATGAATTTAATATTTAAAATTATAGAAAAAAAAACACAAGAGCAAAACCTCCCACGTTAGTGGGCAGTTTCCTGTCTTTAATTCATTTCTTTTAAAAAAAAATTTAAATATGTAAATTCGTTATTTAAATAAAAATATATAAAAAGGCCAATTGCCACACGCATTATGTCTAGGTGGTTTACATGGTTTGTAACCATTAAATCATCTAACTTTATATTTACAATTGTGTTTCTCATTGTTGACTACAATAACTTTACTATTGTTTACCCACCAATTCTTACTAACGTTGTATTTTTTTTATAATCTATTTCCTATGTTAACACAATCTCCTACCAACATCAAACAAGCACCAGTCCTCCAAAGAGCAACTTATTACTCAGTTTTATCAAGCTCGGTATGAACATCTCCATTTTTTTGCTACTGTTACATACACACACATGGTTCAACACAGACAAAATAATTTTTTGGGCTTTTAATTACGCTAACGGCTTCAGAGCAGGCACTTCTATTTCGAGCTTCACTAAATGATTATTGTAATTAGTTATTTCCTCCTGCAAGTGATTCCTTAGCTGGATTTCTGCAAACAACAACCTCAAAACCAGATAAACCATGTTTATAATCATATTGACCATATCATGAAATCGTATTAGAAAGTTTAGCTAGTGGTCAAAGTTCTTGTTGCAACCCTACCTTAAAAGTATTTTATTCCCTAACCATGTGAAATGACAATTTTGTCCTTGAGTGGTGTCTTGAGTAGTTTTGAGCCTTGACTCGAACCCCAATTTCTTATACTTTATTAGGTTTTCTAACTATATTGATGTATGTGAATGTGAAATCAAAAATGAAATTCGAATCAAAACCGTAAGAGTATAATTATAAAATTTATAACTTGAGAGGTGTAAATTTGTAATTCCACATTAAATAATTTTAAAGTGGGGTTATACCCACTCTCGGTTCCCCTTTCCCTCACTTCTAATTTTGTTCTCTCTAAACTCTCTTCCTCTCTGCAACACACTCTCTCTAGCACCGACAGCGAAAACCCTCACACTCACCTCATTTCTCTATTGAATCAAAGCTCAAAACCCTATATTTGGAATCCCTAAGACCTGGGGAGTTTGAATATAGTCTTGCATGCATTATCGGAGCACCATTGTGTGCTCTGCCATTAAAGTTGAGAGCTCTAAGCTCTGAAACTCGAACCAGGTGAGGTTTTTTATAAAACCCTTGTATGTTAATGTTCCTATCTTGCTTGGGAAATGATTTATGTGGAAATTTAACTCGAAACGAGGGTTTTAAGCCCTGAATTCCTGTCAATGCATATGCCAACTTCTAATGGTCTTCTCTGACCAAACTTCAACGAGTTTATGACTGGTGATGCCCGATTCAACAAGACCATATCCCAGGTAATTGCTCCTATCGTTTTGGGTGAGCTTTGAACTGTAAAACTCAATGAAACTAACATGTTCTCAGTGTTTGTTTCCGGAACCCAGCGAGGAAACCCGATGAATATAAATATCAAATCTAAGGTGGATTCAACCCCCACTGGCCCTAATCTGTGTTTAGGTGAGTTTTCTAGTCTCTTAGGATGATTTTGGTTGAGTTTGGACTAAAAACCCATCGAATTTGAGCTTGAAAACCAGCATAACCGTCATCTACAATTTCTGCAGTTTTCGGCAACAGGAACGGAGGTTTTCGATGAACTTAACAGCAACAATAACTGCGTCGTTAGATCTGACAGCATATTCTCCCAGCAGGTATATTCTATTATCTTTAGTCACATTTGTCGCTGACCTGCGCCTGGCACTAGCAACGAAGAGTGTGAACCCTACTCACTAAACTGCGACAGTGTGTGGTGGCTAGTAGCTAGAGCGTGGCTGCGTGTGCAGGACCTGAGACCTATCATAGGGTTTTTTGATGTCCTAAATCATATGGTGTCATCCGTTTGTGCAAATTTGATGTCTAAATAGTAGTTTTGGATGATTTTTCATAGAATGTCCTTAAAGCTTATTCTTTGCAGGTACGTTTGTAGCTGGTATATGTGATCTCGTCACTTTCTCTATGTCAGCATGCTTTGAGGTACGCTCTGAAGATTTAGGATTCGTCGAACTTTAGTTTCAGACTGTGCAGTACAAGGATCTAAATAAGACATAGTGGGAGTCATCCACAATGATTCGCATCGTTCTTCAGGAACATTGACGTTTTTATCTCCCCCTTACGATAGAAAGATTGTCTTATAAAAGTGACAATTCACAAAACGAGCAGTAAAAAGATTGCCTATCAATGTTCTAAGTAACGAATGGTTGCAAGAGAAACATAATCAACATAGATTCCCATCTTTCTATGCGGACCCATTTTGGTACTTAAGGACGGTGTAATCAACACATAAACTGCATAACCAAAGATCCCCATATGTGAGATATTGGGCTTGTATTCAGTTACCAACTAAAACAGAAAATAAGGTTGGGTCCCGACGACCCTCAAGCAGACCATCATGGTTGTGTGAAGTATTACATAGCCCTAGGCATTGATTGGGAGTTTAGTACGTATGACCGACGACTAAGCGATCATTTGAAGGCACTTAATGAATGCTTATGCCAGGCCGTTCTAGGTATTGTTGGAAATGTGCCCTAAACTAATCATATGATGATACTTTATGGACATTCCACATGTTAAACTAATCTAATTTAATATAAAGGGCAAAGATTATTGTTTAAAGCTGTCTCATATAAATGTTATATACTTAAACAATAAGTCTAAGGAATATGTAATTAGGAGAATGTGATCTAAAGAAGTTAGATTCATGAGACCATTCTCTTTCGTATACATATCCTAAACGTTCCTGATCATAGGATTGCCAATTGGGTATTGACAGTCCGTTAAGATCAGTACGTGTTGTCTTCTCTTAGAGAGTGACTGGTATCGAGTCATTGGTGTGACTGAAACTAAGACAAGTATGTAGGTGCTCAATAGAGAATGAGTTCACTGAACACGATCAAAGAGGAGTTCTCATACTCATGTCATATAAGAGCTCATGGTTGGGATAATGCAAAGTAGTCCTTTGACCTGAGGCATCATAGTTGTCTTGTGGTTAGGTCCTTAATCTTTGACTATATCAAAGTCACTCCGTCAGAGGGTGTCCAAGGTATAGTTGGGGTTAAGCCACTTAGCCATGGAGGCAAGTGAATGTGCAACAAGGGATCTCTAACCTTCAAACTGTTTGAGGGAGAATACTCTATGATATTGTTTGGGCCCAAAATAGCACTTTGGGCCGAGGGAAGATTTTCTCGGCCTAAAAGAGGATTTACGTGGAACCCTAAGAGCTAGGTAAGCCTAGGACGACAACTTTTCCTTGATTTAAGGTGAAAAACATGCCCTAAAACAAGGAAAAGAGAAAACAAGAAAAAGAAAGCAAATGGCTTCTTCACGTGACCCAACAAGAGAGGATTCAGATCCTGTAAATACAGAAGCAGTGGCAACAAGTAAAGAATCAACAACACAACACACAAATCTGCCCTGCGCAAAACCTCTCAACACCCTTGAGAATTTTATTTTCTTCTTCGCCTCCATACCTTCAGTCTGGATTGACAGCACTGTGGAGGCAACCGGTAAACATCTTCAGTTTGGATAGACAGCACTGTTGCCGTAAAACCGACCGTCCGTGAAGCATCTTCAGTTTGGATTGACAGCACTGCGACAGGGTCGATTGGTTATTTACCCTAGTCTCGGCCGAATAGGGTTTTCGAATCCCCCTCGACAGAGGTCATCTCATTAGCCTTTCTCGGCGAAGTGAGGTGTTACCAGGTTACTACATTCGGCACGTTGAAAGCCGAATTTGAATCGTGAACTTTGTAAAAATAGCAGCCTTGTCTGCAGGCTCTAGAACCTAAAGGCCGAGGCACGTTCCTTCCTTGGCCGCAATCACAAGATACAGAAGTTGGCCGCGCGCATCCATACCACATCAAGACATTTTACTCCTTGGCCGAGCTCGGCCGACGAGTTGGCACGCCCCGCACACATTCATTTGAAGGACTCAGTTAGTCTACTATTTACTCGGCCTGCGCGCCACGTAGGCTCGGTGACATTTGTAGCCAACATTTTGGCACGCCCAGTGGGACCCAGTGCTAAAACTACAAAGTTCATGCCCGTCGAGACTCGATCGCTCAAGAAGAGAGTAGGGATGGGAAAATCTAACACCACTCCAGTGATCCGCAATACAGGTTCCGAAAGTTCGTCACAGGCGGAAGTCCACGACGCCGCAACGCCTCACTCACACCGAGAGAGAGAAGTCACTCTCGGTGAGCCACCTCATCACACTGGAGTTCTCACAAAGGTTACAAAAGACAATCTGGTCGAAGGGATTGTGGAAGATTGTGATGAGGATGGGGGCGATGCTACGGACCCACCGTCTCGGTCATTTTTTAAGAGGCGATTGGACGAACAAGCTCGAAAGTTCGAACAAACCGTCGGCCGAGACGTACAGTCGGTACTAGACGAAGTACGACAACAAAGTGCTATGCAGACCAAGTTGTACGAATACTTGGTGCACATCACACCAAACTTGGGATCGACCGAATGACCAAGACCATCTTGGCCCAAAGATAATATAGCAACTACATCAGCGGCCGAGGTCGGACCTACTCGGTCTAGAACACTGGATCTAGAAAAGAAGAGCGGATCGACCAGTTTAACAACTGACTGCGGCCCCAGCATACCCGCTGTGAATGCTGGAGAAATCCAGCGAATGATCGATTCGGCTTTGAAGAAAGGGCCGAAGTTCCCCAAGTTCATCCATCCATACCCAGAGTTTGTGGAGCGTTTCGAGTACCCAAAGGGTTTTAGGATTCCGGACTTCAGTCTATTCGCAGGGGAGTCATCCTTGTCCTCTCTGGAACACGTGGCGCGCTTCACCGCGCAATGTGGAGATGCCAACAGTGATTATTATAAATTACGGTTGTTCAACTTCTCATTGACCGGTCCAGCGTTTGCGTGGTACATCAACCTTCCCTCGAATTCGATCCAAAATTGGGAGGAGTTGGTCGAAAAATTTCATGAGCAGTTCTATCGACCAGGGATGGAGATGTCGGTGTCTTCGCTGGCTAGGATGGCTCAAGCATCCGACGAGTCACCAATGGAATACCTAACAAGGTTTAAGTCGGCTCGAAATTGGTGCCGAGTACCTCTTCCAGAAGTAGAGTTCGTCAGAATTGCTCTTAATGGCCTCGACTTGGAATATAAGAAGAAGTTCCTAGGGGCGAACTTCCGTGATATGTACGAATTGGCCCAACACGTCGAGCAATACGAGTACTTACTCCGAGAAGAAAAGGTATCAGCATCTTCAGCCAGAGGGACCATATACAAGAATCCTTCGGTCAATTACGCCGAGACCGAAGGAGACGGCACTCAATATGCTAGTATAGATGCGGCTGAAATCATCATTGATAAGCCGTACATCTGTAAAGCTCTGGCTCATACTAAAGATGCCAAACCTCGCTTAGCCCCGGAAGACACAACGGCCAAAGCATCCAAAGTCTACACTTTTGACATCACCAAAGCCGATGCTATTTTCGATCAGTTGTTATCGGCTAAGATCATTAAGCTTCGGCCGGGACATAACATCCCAAAGGCCGAAGAGCTGAAAGATAAGGTCTATTGCAAGTACCACAATTCAAATAAGCATACGACCAATAATTGTGTAGTGTTCCGAGATACTATTCAGGGATGGATCGATAAAGGAAAATTAAAATTTCCAGAAAAACAGATGGTTGTCGACGCTAATCCGTTCCCTTCAGCAACGGTTGGCATGGTAAACGCCCATTTACCAGGGAGCAAGGGCAAAGGAAAGGCCGAGTTTGTACGGCATATTCCGAAGCAAAACTCCCAGCCACGGCTTAAGATCGACCCAGCTTGTAATAACTCCTCAACGGAGGAGACAGGGCCCGCAATTGTCCAAGCCAAAGCAGAGGAGCCTGAGAACCCAAAGATATTGTGTAATCGCTGCAAAGTGCAAGTGGCCGTAACCAAGCCACAGGCTCAGCAATCTCAGGTAACGACGCCACAACAACTACGGCCGAACAGGGCAGAACCTCGATCAACGCCCGCGAGTGTCTCAACCCCGCCAAAAGCACCCGGCTTGGGTCAACAACATAAAGTGTTCAATAGACTTGGACCCCAAATACAGGCCGGGGGGTCATCTTCGGTCAGGCGACGACTTAACTTCGATACCCCATTCTACAATGAGGATTACTACGCGCAAGGTTCCAGCGGTTCCGATTCGGTAGCTAAGCCAAAAACATTCAAACCACCGGAGACGCACGACCAGCGCTGGTACACGTACCATTCACCGACAGGCGTTTACACCACCCTGTCCAAATCTCAGAAGCGTCGTCGCCAAAGGATAGATTGCATGGCTCGCCGACTTCAAGGTTCATCGATTCCCAAATGGCAACATAAGGGTACAAACTTTAGAGATGGGCGTCCACTCCCGGCCATCATGACCAAGTTGCTCGAAGGGAAACAGGCTACGGCCCCTGACATCGAGACGGCCTTCGAAGAGTCCGACAAGCGGATCAAGATCCTGCTCCGATCAGGAGAAATGAAGGCTCGGTTCGAGAAACTTCAACAAGAGTCGGATATAAACCCTCATCCAACGCCGACATCCGAACCATTGATCCAGATACGGCGGAATCTCCATCCTCCCTTTGTTGGCAAAGCCCTGCAGTATATGTTGGAGTTCCATAAGACGCACTCCGCCAATGATTTGTACGGCCTACCGAAAGAATGTCAGCAAGTCCTCGACTTAGCCTTGACTTCTCCAGATGCCGAGCAGATCATTCAAAAGACTACGGACCCGGCCATCAAGGCAAGATTCCAACACATACGGGAAGCCCAGGTGCTTGGTTTTGAGGTGGACCCATACACAGATTTACCACCCGCCGAGCTTCCCTTTTCCTTCGACGATCTTCAAATTTTGAGGTATCATTTCGAAGTCTTCTCAGCAGTGGCCCTCTTCGGCCTCACGGCCGATGAACGTGAACGGGTAAGGCGCCTCGACGCGTATCTGGACACAAGGAACGCTTTAATTGCGTACCATGAGCAAGGCCGACGATCCACAACTGCCCTTGCCCCCAGTTTGCTCAAAGATGACATCCAAGTCAAGGTGACCCCAAACAACGAACTACCAATCGCCGATGAGACGATAGACGCCCTCACCGAGACTATTCCAGAACAGGCAACTTCGGCTGACGCTCATTGCACAGAGGAAAGCGACTCACTAGGCCCTTCTATCCTAGACAATATGGAAATCAGCATGGTCCACGTCTTACCCGCTGAGTTTCAAACAACGGCTCCCCACCTATCATCCTTGGACGGCGATATCGTGGCCGAAGAAGCGACACAGGTTGAATTTGTCCACACCGAGGAAGGAACGAATGGCCAAATAGACACACTAGCGGCAGTTTTCGCTGAGTTGTTTCCCCAATTTCCCACTACCAATCTACAGCATCTAAAGCCGTTGTATGTCACGGCTCATATTGAGGGCTACCCAGTTTCTAAGGTGTTCGTCGATTGTGGGGCAACGGTCAATATCATGCCCATATCCGTCATGCGCGCTCTGGGACGGTCACACGATGAACTCATTCCATCAGGAATCACTATGAGCAGTTTCGTGGGTGACCGATCCCAAACCAAGGGAGTATTGCCTCTGGACGTAACCATAGCAAGTCGCAATCACATGACTGCATTCTTCATTGTGGATTCAAAAACTGAGTATAACGCTCTCCTTGGTCGTGATTGGATCCATCAGACTGGTTGTATTCCATCTTCCCTCTACCAAGTCCTCGTCTTCTGGGATGGCAAGTCAGTCATCGTCCACCCGGCCGATACACAGCCGTTTGAGGCCAACATGATTCAAGCTCGTTACTATGATGATCACGTCGGCTACATCACCCTTCACGGTGTCAATGAGGAGGGCCGGCCGACGAAAATTTCCGTACAAAAGGCTATCGAGGTAGCCGCCGAGACTGTTCACCAGGACTCGGCGAGACTCGGATTAGCCACTTTCTTCCCTACTATTGATGACTGACGACAGCCATGACCGACGCCAGGCCGCAGTCTCTTCAACCATGGAACGACTGCTGGCCCATTGGTATACAATTTCCAACCAACCACACTCCGGCGTTAATTTGGTCGAGTTTCTCGCGGAGGGAGACAATGGCCCGGTGGTGTCTCTAGATAAGGTTCAGCCTGCACCAGCCAAACTCGAAGACCATCGGCCTCAGGTTAAGGACCCTTTGGAAGAAATCAATGTTGGGACGGCCGAAGAACCACGGTCTTTATTTATCAGCGCTTTGTTGCCCCAACCCATGAAAACCGAGCTGCGTGATTTATTGAATGAATTCAAGGATTGTTTTGCTTGGAGTTATCACGAGATGCCTGGTTTAGACCGAACGCTCGTTGAACACGAGTTACGCATTAAGCCCGGCTGCAAACCGTTTTGTCAGCCCCCCCGACGGTTCTCGACCGAAGTTCAGCTTGGCATAAAAGACGAAATTGTTTGCCTTTTGAATGCCGGGTTCATTCGGACAGCCAGATATGTCGAATGGTTGGCCAACATAGTTCCTGTCCTCAAGAAGAATGGCGCTCTCCGCATTTGCATCGATTTCCGGAATTTAAATTTGGCAACCCCCAAGGATGAGTACACTATGCCAATGTCAGACCTCTTAATTGATGCGGCCGCCAGCCATGCCATTTTTTCATTTATGGACGGACACGCCGGCTATAATCAAATTTTTATCGCCGAGGCCGATGTCCACAAAATTGCTTTTCGATGCCCGGGGGCACTCGGCACGTATGAGTGGGTCGTTATGCCATTTGGCCTGAAGAATGCCGGCGCCACATACCAGCGAGCCATGAATACCATCTTTCATGACCTCATTGGTACAACAGTCGAAGTTTACATTGATGATGTTGTGGTCAAGTCTAAGCGTCGGCAGACACACTTAGAAGACCTCCGCCAAACTTTCTTACGCATGCGCCGGCACAACCTAAAAATGAACCCCGCCAAGTGTGCTTTCGGCGTCTCAGCGGGAAATTTCTTGGGATTCCTGGTCCATCACCGCGGCATTGAGATTGACGAAAACAAGGCCCGCGCAATTATCAATGCGCCAACCCCCAGAACTAAAAAACAATTACAGTCGCTACTGGGTCAGGTCAATTTTCTCCGCCGATTTATTGCCAATTCGGCAGGGAAAATGCGAGCTTTCTCCACTTTGCTAAAACTCAAGGACCACGACAAGTTTGCGTGGGGCTCCGAGCACGACGACGCCTTCACCCAAATCAAGGTCGCCTTAACTACCCCGCCTGTCCTTGGTCCGCCCCGCCGTGGCAAACCTCTTAAGTTGTACATATCTGCGGCCGAAGAATCAATCGGCTGCCTTCTAGCACAAGACAACGATGCTGGCCGCGAACAAGCTATCTTCTACCTTAGCCGCCACCTCAATACTCCTGAGACCAATTATACGGCGGTCGAGAAGCTCTGTTTAGCGTTGTTCTTTGCCGCCTCCAAGCTTCGGCATTACATGTTCCCATCCATCACTCAAGTCATTGCCCAGACTGATGTCATCCGTTACATGCTCACTCGGCCAATCGTCAAAGGCCGAATCGGGAAATGGACTATGGCACTCTCCGAGTTCAATCTACAATATGTTCCTCAGAAGGCCGTCAAAGGCCAAGCCTTAGCTGACTTCCTGGCCCAACATCCGTCTCCATACGATTTTGGGGGCAATGATCTCGAGATCGGCATGGTGGAGACGCGGAACAATTTCTGGGTAATGTATTTCGATGGCTCCAGCACTTCCTGTTCGGCCGGCGTGGGCATCGTCATTCAGTCTCCCGAGCACCATCGGTGGTATTTTTCTTTCAAACTTGACTTTGACTGCACCAATAATCAAGCCGAATATGAAGCTCTTGTCATTGGCCTCGGCATCCTTCATGAATTGCGAGCACCCCGTGTATTGGTTTTCGGCGACTCTGAACTTGTGATTAACCAGCTCAATGGCATTTTTCGTTGCATGAGTTGCACGCTAGCTCCTTATCACATGGTCGCTAGCTATTTGGCCGAGTCTTTTGACCGTATCACATTCGAGCACGTTCCCCGGATCCACAATATCGACGCAGATGAATTGGCCCAAATCGCCTCCGGCGCGCAACTCATGGGGGGCAAACAAGGTCGGGCGATACCAGTCGAACGACGCTCATACCCGGCCCTGGTTAACCAACAAGTTATTAGCCAGGATTGTGTGATCCGAACACGAGTAATGTCGTTGCCATCGCTACTGGAGCGAGAAGACCCCGTCGAAATCTGCGCGGTTGAAGCATTACCAGATGATTGGAGAGGCGCAATCATGCGATACCTTGGTAATCCTGATGGAAAGCACGAACGTAAGACGAAGGTTCATGCCACGAACTATGTGTCGTACCAAAACGTTCTATATAGGAAGAGCGAGGACGGCTTATTGTTGTTGTGTCTCGGCCCCAAAGAGGCCGCATTAGCAATGACCGAAGTCCATGAAGGAATATGTGGAGCCCATCAATCCGGCCGAAAGATGCGTTGGTTGCTTCGCCGGCACGGTTATTTTTGGCCGAATATCTTAAAAGACTGCATTGAGTACGCACGGGGATGCGTACAGTGTCAGATTCACGGCCCTATACAGAGGGCCCCGGCCGAATTATTGCATTCGGTCACCAAACCATGGCCGTTTCGGGGATGGGCCATGGATGTCATCGGCAAAATTACACCATCATCTGGCTCGGCAAGGCACGCTTGGATACTCGTAGCAACGGATTACTTTACCAAATGGGTTGAAGCAAAATCATACGCCGAATTGACATCCAAAGAATTGTGTGATTTTGTCGAAGAACATATCGTGACTCGATTCGGTGTGCCAGAAACAATCATAACAGATAACGGCACGATCTTCACATCTGGCCGATTCAAGGAATACACAATGAATCTCAAAATTCGGCTCGAGCAGTCTTCACTATATTACCCACAAGCCAATGGGCAGGCCGAGGCAAGTAATAAAGTGTAGATAGGGATTCTTGAAAAAATGGTAAGGGAACAACCGGGTATGTGGCATTTAAAGCTACAAGAAGCGCTGTGGGCCTACCGAACGTCACCAAGAGCAGCCACGGGAACGACGCCGTATGCGTTGACCTACGGACATTATGCCATGCTACCGGTCGAGTTGAGCGTAAATTCGGCAAGGATGATAGAGCACAACAGTCTTTTCAGCGAGGAGTACAGTCAAGCTATGATCCAGGAGTTGGAAGAACTGGAAGAAGTTCGCCTTGACGCTTATAACTTACTTGTGGCACAAAAGAAGATTGCCGAGCGAGCGTACAATCAGCGAGTAAAACAAAAAACGTTTGGCGAAGGAGATTTGGTTTGGCAGACAGTTTTACCAGTTGGACTAAAGGACCCGAGGTTCGGCAAATGGTCGCCGAATTGGGAAGGACCGTTTGTGGTCCATAAAGTCCTCGGCAAGGGGGCATATTATTTGAAGGATCGTACCGGTTTAGTTCATAAGTTGCCGATTAATGGAAAATTTTTAAAAAAATATTATCCGACCAGCTGGGAAATGCAGGAATAAACAAGTTTTATTAGAAAAGGGGTTACAACCTACATAAAGCGAATTTACGATCCTAGAGACCAAGGGAGATAAGCCTTGATGGCTGCCTTCAGCTCCAACCACCTCGACTCCCCTAAAACAATCTCGGCTTCGCGCATCGTCCTCTCCGACTTCATCTGCGCGATCCGCCGTGCACCGGCCGCGAGCTCCGTCAGCCTGGCCTTATTAGCCTCAAATGTTGCTTCAAGAGAAGAAGCGACATCCGACCGTTGGCGTTGAAGTACCGCGATCTGGTTGTCCAAGGCCATCAACTCAAGTTTTTTGGTCTTTATTACTTCAAGCTCCGGCCGGGCAGCCTCTTGGACAGCCTCGTCAGCCTTCAAAACGTCGTCAGAACGGAGGGCGTTTTCAAAAATTGGGAAGAAGCCTCGAGTCTTCTCCAAAATCGAAGACAACTGAGTAACGGTGGCGTCGCCCAGTTGACCTTCGGAGGCAAGAACATTCAAGCACTCCCCAATAGTTTCAAGGCCGTTGTTCTGAAGGACCTCCAAGGCGGACAACGATAGAATGTCGTGCAGCCGAGAGAGAACCGGATGATCAGCAGCCTCGGCGGCAGATCTGGTTGGCGAGACAGAAGAGCCGGCTCCACCAGAGGCCGTGTAAAACAGAACATCAAGTTCGGCCTGCCAGGAAGGCTGAACAAAAGAACATGAGAATCATTCGAGGCAAACGTCAAGGAATTCTAAGAGCAGAGAGAACTCACAGTGGTTGGAGGGACCTCATGGGAGGGGATGGTAGAATCCGCAACCGGAGGAGAAACCACCGGTGCTGTCGGCGTTTTGGGCTCGACAACGGCTTTCTTTCCTTTGCCGATCACAGGAGGATCGGCTAAAGGATTCTCGGCCGTTGGAGTAGGACTTAGAAGAAGAACTTCATCCTCATCCTAAGAAGATAATCGATTAGGACCAAGTGTGAAAGATTAATAGGAGGAAGAAAGAAGTGTATACAAACCTCGTCACTTTCCAAGATGACCTGTGATGCTTTTGGATGCTTAGGGGGAGATTTAGCGGCCAAGGGGACCGCTTCCAAAACAGGGGAGTCCCGAGTCCCTTGAGATATGGGGGACGTGATCCGTTGAGCATGCTTCGGCACAACCTTGGGGGAAGGATTAGCCGCGGATGACGACCGGGCTTGACCAATCTTGATTCCCGGCGAAGCTTGAGATGGTCGCCTCACTACCTGGCCAGAAGCAACGGAAGCCTCCCGTTCTCTTTGAGTGACCATTTTCTTTTGACGTTTTGGAAAACGGGAGGATTTGTCAGCTTCCTCGGCCTCTTTGTGCGGCCGTTTCGTCGCAGGTTTAGCTGCGACAGTCGTTTTGGGGAAGAGGACGGTCTTTTTCTTCTTCGCCACAGTCGTCGTGGCCACTTCGGACAACTGGGAGGCACGACCGCCTAGAGTAGACAACCAACCCAGAATCAGACAACCATAGATAAAGCTGTGTGGTGAAGGGAGGGTTTGAAACATACCTTGAGTCACGTTTTTTATGGCAAGGGCAGATTTTTTGGGTCTGTCCCCAAAAAGTGTCTTGACTACGTCCTCGACCGGCTTGCCGAAGAAGTCCCCGGTGTAGGCCTCCCACCAATCACCAAAGGTGTCAGTACAGATGGCCTCAGGTTCGACCGGCTTGAGACGGAATTTGGTGCACCGCTCTTGGAAGTCTGACTCGGCGGATTTGAAATCCTTCTCAAGAAAACCGGAAAGATGTCCTCGGTCGAGAAAAGAGCGGGAGGAAAGATGAGGCACCGGAGCGCCTTGAACATACCCAAGTTGCCGGGCTGTAAAGTTGGGATGATAAACTTCCCAGCTTGCTCGGCGGGCCTCGCAGCCGAGAGGAAGATCTCGCGACAACATGAGCGAACCCCATTGTTGACGAAGGATGAGATCTGCTTCTGCGTCCCATGCCGTAGATGGGAGGCAGATCGACTGTGGGTAGGTTCGACGACGACAAATCAAAAATTCGTCGTCTGACAGAGTACTCAGGCCGAAGAAGAAGGTGAAGATTTCCTCGGCCCGGTGTTGAGGTACTGGCAGAGAGACCAGCTGAGAGCCGAGCGTCTCGGTAGGAAGAAATGATGTCAGATCAGGCCGAAGCACGGCAAAGTAGACTTGCAGCCAGAGCTGGAAGAGCCAGAGAGGCCCACTTTGTTGGGGATCGATCTCGGCTGCAGTTGTCTCGGCCAAGCAACGGAAAAGGTTGGCAAGTATGGCCGGACTAAGGGCCAGGACGCGACCACTCGCCAGGGCCTCGGCCACCGGCATGTTCTCGATCAAGCACTTGTTCGACCTGGTACAACAAATAAATTTGTTGTACCAGTAGAAGAGGAAAGCCTCGTGTTCTCCTTTCCTAGCCACGTCTTGCCCACGACCGGCAAAGTGGACGTAAAGGGTGTTATAGTTGAAGAAGTTCTTGAATCGCTTCTGAACTTCCTCCTTGGAGACTTCTTTATCCTCCGCTCTCAGAGATTCGGCGGCTCGGATTTCAAACAAGGATTTCAGGTCTAGCCTTCTCGGATGTGCAGCAAGTGTGGCGTCGATAGGGGCACCAGAGGAGGGAGTCCCCAAAATGGCCGAGACGTCGATGACAGTAGGGCCGGCTGGGCCGAAAGGAAGAACCATGGTGTTGGTGGCCGAGCACCAGAAGCTGAGAGCTGCCATCAACAACTCCTTGTCCATGGCGATTTCCAGAGTGGAAAGCCAGATTGCATCGTAAATGCCCAGAGCCTTCCATTCGGCACCAAAAAGGTCTGACATCCGTTTTACCCAGCTGGTCCAGGTCGCTGGGGTCGAAGGCCAGGAAACCTGGGGTTTGGCCGAGTCCCATTTGGACCAGTCAATTCCAGAGAGCAGGGGGGCAAGGCAGTGATCCTTGCACAAGCCGATGACAGACGCATGGACGGGATCCCGGAAAAGCGGCCCAAGGATGAGATGAGGCACGTCCATATCAGTGGCAAAGCGCACAGGCTTGACATCAGATTTGTCGATTTTGCTTTTTCTGCATTCGGCACTTAGTTTGGAAATGAAGGAGGCCATTGAAGAGGGTTTCGGGTTTTCTGAGAAAATTTTCTGGGTTGTGCAGATGAAGAAAGTTGAGAGAAAAATCAAGAAAAGCTTGGAAATTTTGGAAGTGTAGGAGTGATAGTGAGGAGTAATCTGGGTACTTATAGGTGTTTTGGTGGGAAGATGGGACGTTTGATTTTCAAAATTCAGATAAAATCAATCGGGAAGAGCGCCAATTCTTCCGAATATTTGAAGGGATCCAAGTGAAAAGACCAAACGTCCTGCGAACATAATGATGCACGATTGCGTGTGGCGGCGAGCAATAGTGGAAAACGGTTCAGTAGCTGCGCGTGCTGTCGATAGGGTTGCTGAGAGCATTAGGGTATCACACGTGGCAAGAAAGTCAAGAGGCAGGAAAGTCAAGGGGCACCGATCGTTCTCAAGATCAACGGTTGCAGAGCTAGTGGCGTTTCCGCTCCTTCAAGGCCGGGCTCGGTCATAACCGGCGACCTCAGGAGCGAGGGGGCAAATGTTTGGGCCCAAAATAGCACTTTGGGCCGAGGGAAGATTTTCTCGGCCTAAAAGAGGATTTACGTGGAACCCTAAGAGCTAGGTAAGCCTAGGACGACAACTTTTCCTTGATTTAAGGTGAAAAACATGCCCTAAAACAAGGAAAAGAGAAAACAAGAAAAAGAAAGCAAATGGCTTCTTCACGTGACCCAACAAGAGAGGATTCAGATCCTATAAATACAGAAGCAGTGGCAACAAGTAAAGAATCAACAACACAACACACAAATCTGCCCTGCGGAAAACCTCTCAACACCCTTGAGAATTTTATTTTCTTCTTCGCCTCCATACCTTCAGTCTGGATTGACAGCACTGTGGAGGCAACCGGTAAACATCTTCAGTTTGGATAAACAGCCCTGTTGCCGTAGAACCGACCGTCCGTGAAGCATCTTCAGTTTGGATTGACAGCACTGCGACAGGGTCGATTGGTTATTTACCCTAGTCTCGGCCGAAGAGGGTTTTCGAATCCCCCTCGACAGAGGTCATCTCATTAGCCTTTCTCGGCGAAGTGAGGTGTTACCAGGTTACTACATTCGGCACGTTGAAAGCCGAATTTGAATCGTGAACTTTGTAAAAATAGCAGCCTTGTCTGCAGGCTCTAGAACCTAAAGGCCGAGGCACGTTCCTTCCTCGGCCGCAATCGCAAGATACAGAAGTTGGCCGCGCGCATCCATACCACATCAAGACATTTTACTCCTTGGCCGAGCTCGGCCGACGAGTTGGCACGCCCCGCACACATTCATTTGAAGGACTCAGTTAGTCTACTATTTACTCGGCCTGCGCGCCACGTAGGCTCGGTGACATTTGTAGCCAACAGATATGATTAAGAATATTTGGCCAGAGTATGAATGAGATTTAGGAAGTCGTTTCAAATCACATTTAAGATAATCATATAAGTAAAATAATCACATTCGGTAGTAGACATGAATAAACTATCAAACCAAACAATGTGGTCAAGAGTATTATATTAAAGAAAGACCGTATTGCATTGTAATCCTAAACTGAAAGGTTTTCCACCTCTTTTGATTAGCTTGGGTAGCCATGATATACTACTAGGTGTCACTTATGGTTTGTGGAAGCCCTAAAGGTGTATAATCACTAAAAGGAGAATTGAAAGTATGTTTCAATTCACAATCGATTTGAAAGAGTTCTAATCGCCCACTGCCTCACTAAATGGAACCTAATTGATCGTACACCATGTAAAGTCGAGATTGAAGAAACAATGGAGATGAGTAAGTATAATTGAATGGTTTAATTATTTATGGCAATGATTAATTAATATGTTAATTAATCAAACGAATAAGTTCATTATAGACCTCGGGTTCGTTTTGGGCCTCAAGGCCCAATGGGATTTGAATGTCAAGTCCAATAACTCAAGTTGTATGACAACATGAAAAACACAAAGGGATTCAAAGCCTAATTAACCTACAATGGCAGGCCATATAGAGATGGGTAGTGAATTTGCCTTAATTGCAAGTTTGCTACTCCATTGTGAGATGGTATAAAGGCAACTTTATAGCCATTTCATCCTTAGGGTTTTCTAAGGGAAAAGAAGAGAACACTAAGCTCTTTCTTCTTTAATGAAGGTTGACCACCCTAGAGGAACATAGCTAGTAATCTTCCTTCCTCTAGGTCACTCGTCTCTTCATGAATGCTCTCCTTGGTGTGGAGACTTAGAGATTCTCTATTTTGAGAACTTGGAGAATCCATTCTACCATCCTCATCCAACAAATCCATGGATCTAAGAAGTAAGGAATGAAGACCCTATCTCTTGGGTGATTAGCCTTTGCTTATGCAAAGATGAATCAACAAAGGTATTATATTTCTCAACTCACTTTGTTCTTGAGTTGAGTCTTGGTTCACCATAACTACTAGGCTTTGAATTTTATGGGTAAAGTTTTGTTTTGAGTGCATACAAGCATGATTTCGCCTTTAATTGTTAATTGCATGTTGTAGATGTTGCTCAAATAAACTTATTTTTTTTACAAATTTTCCTTCAAGTGGTATCAGTGCCTAGGTCTAGTAGTTGGTGAATCATTTTGGGTTTTGTATTTTCATAGTTTATTATTTGAATGTTGTAATTGTTACGAGCTTTATTCTTGCTTCTTTGAATGTAAATTTTGTTAGAAAATTTGTCATCTCAAATGTTGTAGATGTAGTTCATATGAGCATGAATTTTGGAGCTAAAATTTGGTGCCATGTTTATGGGGAAATTTAGCCAAATCCAAGGGGTGAATTTTTGGGTTCATGTTTGTCTTGTTAAAAGTGTTTTAAAGTGACATTAGGAACCCCTAAGTACCTTAGTATGGTAATATATTATTTCCTTAAGTTTGAGAGTTTTTGTGGTGTCTTTTGGCTGAAAAATGTTCATGGGGCTCTTATGGGTTTTCATGGATGTTGTTCAATGTTCTTACCAAGAACAAAAAGTTTGTTGTTTTGATTAAAAAAGGTATTTGGTTATTTATTTGTTTTTGTTAGTGATGGATGGTATGTTTTTTTTCAAACATCTATACTTTTTTTACTATTCACACCATACCAATCACTTACAATTTTCAATCACCTTTCAAACACAAAAATCAACTCACACATCACTCACACTTTTACCAAAACTGGCCACCCTATTAAAGTAGGGTAATTTTGGTGCTTTATGCAATTACATAAAATTTTGATACTTTTGTGTATTTGTACTTTGACCCGGAAGTTTACGTTTTTACGTAAAGGCCCAAAATCACTAAAGGACAAATTGTTTTGCTCCTTTAATGAAGTTTTTGTATTTTTTAAAATTTTTGGGTTCTAGTTGTAATTACATGAAGTAGTGAACTTTTGTGTTTTTACAAAGTGACCCCAAAAGTTTAAGTTTTGCAATATTGCCCAATAGTTGAGGTTATTGCATTTTGGCCCAAATTAGTTGAGAACAAAATAGTTTTGTCTCTTTAAATGAGAATTAGATTTTCATTTCATTTAGCTCCATTTAAATCAATTCTATGGATACAAAAACCAAATGACAATGTTGCATTTAAGTTTAATTAGTTAAAGCGTTAATTAATTAATGAAAGGGTGATTATGAACCTAAGCCTACGATAATTGAGCTATATGAAAGGCCGTCTCTCAAATTTGTTTGAACCATAGGAATGTGTAGATTATAATTTGGTTGTAATTTGACATGATCAAGTGCTGTAAAAGAGCATAAGCTAATGTAATTAAACGCATAACTAAAATCAATCACCGTCCCTAGACCAAGATCCAACACTAGGCTCGTGTTAGATCAAATCAAATGTTCATAGTCATCCAAAGGCCCTAAAGCAACTATATAGTCCATCAATGAATGCAAAGCTTAATTCAGTAGTACCATATACTCTTACTTTAAAAATTGTTTTACAAGCATGGTGAGAGTATCATGTACTACTAAAACAATCACATGGACCAATAGTTGTAATAGGACCAAAATTGTTTTAATGAGATTAAAATGCATATTTATTTGTGATGAGACCTAAAAACCCTCAACTAAACCGTTATTAAGTCGACAAGCATGGGAGTGCTTTGAACATTCTTTCGTGGCCTTCCAATGTGGTAGGCTTCGATCGTTTGTGACTCATACACCGACTTTACCCTATCATGAAGGAGTACAAAGTATGTGCTTATACTTAAGAGGAGTTCTATATGTGGAATTGATGTTGTGAAGGTAGGCAACGAGAATGATCAACATCATATCATTGTGAGGTTGTTCTTGAACCCCTACCTGAACTTGCATGGTGGGAATGACTTAAGTAAGTGCAATGGAGCCAACATCATATCATTGTGTGGCAACATTCTCTAGAGGCCAAATAAGATAGGTACTTACATGAGATGTAAATGAATAAGTGTACTCTCTCATTATTATTGATGCTAGCCAACATCATATCATTGTGAGGTGGGCTTGGTAAGAGTGAGTCTCCTATACCCTACTAAGAGTTTCCTCCAAAACTCTCAAAATTCGATGAGGGATATGGAAGTTGCCAAAAAAATAGTGGGTGGTTCTATTTGATTTAAAGGCACAGATCAAATAGCTTAAAATCAATCAATTTATATTAGTTATGTATTTATTTACCAATATATTTGCAAACGTTATCCAAAACTTGACAAAGAAAAGCCGAAGGGTATAGTTTCCGTACTTGGTACCACAATCCCATAGATTGTCTTGAATGGATTGTATATATACCTAAGTAGCCTCATCTTCACAATCTTCCTATTGATAATGTATCAATGGAAGAACATGTTAGATAAGTCTACCATAAAGAGGACAACACAAACAACTAGTGCTTAATCCTTTGTTGTATGAATAAGGGAACTTATGAAGATTGACACAAAGACATGTAAACTTTTAGTGTCATAATTCTTCACTTACAAATCGTTGTACGAAGAATTAAGAGTTGCTTTGAACAACATTTAGTTAACGCAAACACTAATGCTTGTTTCTTTGTTAAATGAACAAGGAAATTAAGAAGTAAGCACAAGGTCATGGACACTTTATGCGCCATGATTCTTCACTTACAAGTTTTTATATGAAGAAATGAGAGTTGCTTTGAACAACTCTTGAAAGTTCGTAATCATGTTTAGAACATAATGGTTGGTTGATTGACAAAAATAGTCCATCAACATGGACTTATCATGATTTTGAATCATTGAGTGTTGAAGTGTTAAACCACTTAAGGAGACAGAAACTAGGCAATGACTTCAACTTTGAGTCCCTATCCAAATGGTTCGCTAAGTTTTTTGTAAACTATATGGTGAACAATAACTGCACGCTCTCCAAATTGTTTGATGTGAATAACACAATTGAAATAAGTTTCAAGAGAGATAGTGGGAGTTTAAGGGACCGTGACTATTGTAGTCAATGGAGAAGTCAAATGAAGAAGGTGAAATAACTCGAAAGGAACAAACTTTCTTTATAAAATGATAGACATTGGAAGGGGTATTTGCAAGAAATGTCTTATAAGTGTCAAGAACACATATTTCGAAGGTGTTGTAAATTGTTCTTGAATAATTCAAAATAGTTGGTTCTTCTACTTGAATGCTTGATTCCATACAAGTAACTATGTTTTACAATCATTGTAAAAGTGTGGCTAATAAGAAGTAGAAGATTAATGAAAGAAGAAAAGGTACTTCACAGTTGGAATGAGAATAAAATATAGATCTCTGCTAAAGCAGATAGTACTTACTTCCTCATATGAACTACCAAAGAAATTGGAAAAACAAAGATTGTCTTTACATTCCAATTTGAATAAGGAACTTAATTCCATCACTGTAAGAGATAGATGAATGTTTTGTTTGACAAACCATTGTTCTTTATTAATGAATGATTGGATTATTATAATCTGATTGTTTGTCTCTATAATGGAGATGATGTGGTAGTGTTAACTGTTTAGAATATAATGATGCTTAAAACCCAAAAGGTCGCAAGGTAGAGACTAATCCCACTGAGTTGTGACACCTTTAAAATATAAATTATAAGTTGGTCATACATGGATGCTTTGGATCGTTAGATCCGGATCCAATGCCTTCTTGTTAAAATTGTATATAGGCGAAATATTTGAACCTTTATTCTTTTGAAAAGAAGAAAGAATCACAAAGTTGTTGAGGTTAATTCACTTAGATGTTAGTGACACTTGTCTACAACATAATACTACTCATGTTGTATGACGTTCACCAAAGATTGCTCTCGGTTGGACTATCATTTATTTTGAATAAACACAAGTCCGGATACTTTGCAAAAGGTTTCAAAGAATTCAAGAATGTAAGTTGATGAGTAAGACATCTAAAGTATTTACCTTCTTAGATTTGATCCAAGGACAAAGAACACTTTAGAAGAGTTTCCTTGAAAGATATCAAGGAAAGAAGCATCATAAGATAATGCATTTCACCATTGGGAGAAGAACGAACTCGAATAAGATGTAGGTCATTGGATGTTATCAATTACCCATATATAAGATAGATAGATAGATAGATAGATAGATAGATAGATAGATAGATAGACACATCTAAGACAATATGATTGTCAATTAGAAGATCTTCCAAAATTTTCATGACTCTATAGGATGTAGTTGGAAAGAAAGACAAGTCTTAAGCGTGTTAAGATTTGGGGTTGTGTGCTAATAAGCAATATTTGTTTGAGAACAAACTTGTGGGATATCCTTAAATTAACCTTTGGATATCACTTCTATAAATCAGCTAACAAATGTTATTTATTGGGTAGTTCATTGTAATCCTACAATATGATTTGCCTAAGATAGAGCAAATGAACAAGAGAGAGAACTCAAAGAATGGGTTCTTTGAGAGACAAGATGATAATCAATAAATATAACAACCTAGTTCCTACACCACTAGCTCCAAAGTTGTCAAGAATGATTTATAAACTGTCTCAGTTGAATGGTTTGAACTTTATGACTATGTCATAAAGTTACACCTCTTAATTCGAAAGAAAACAGAATGAAAATCCTTATGACTACATTGAGTGTATATACAACATATACACAAGGAAATGGTATAGTACCATTTGACCCGAAATAATGAAACCTTTATAGCTAATTGGTAGCTTAAGGTGACTACAATCAAAGAGTTTGGTTGACTTGGAAGAAACCATCTTTGACGTAGTCTTGGTTTCTGTTAATTTCAAGATTGCTAACTACAACTAAACTGTGATTCAATGTTTGGACATAATATGGGTTTCCAAAACCATTATCAAGATAGTCTTTATAATATATGTCTAAGACTAGGAATCACAAGACTTGTAAGTTGTAGAGATTCATCCATCATGAATCTTAGCAAGCTAGCAGCAGCTATAAGCGTCTTATGAAAGAAAGATCAAATCATTTGATTTCTCATAAAGATGTAAATGAATCTTTTGTTTACTAGGTTTACAAAAGATTAGTGGGAGTTAATCATACTCCCTAATATGAACATTTATGATATATTAGTTTTTGGAAATGAAAGGAATTCTTCTTCGTTAAAGTTATGACTTTAAACATTCTATAATGATAGAATGTATATGGAAGACGTAGTCTATATACATGGAATGGAAATCAATAATGATAGATTTCAAAATATAATTGGATTATCTCAATCCCTATTGGTAGACGATAGATGTAGGAAGCTTCTCGAATGATAAACTTCAAATGAAAGGACAATTCTAGTCAGACTTGGAAGTTACTCTTCTAAAAGGAAATGTATCCTTTGACTCCCAAAGAAGCACAATGCGTAAATAGAATCCTTATGCATATGCAAAAAGGTAATTTACGTATTTCATATTGTATGAAAAATGTTAATATGAGTTGTACCAAGATCGGTACAAGACGATATCAATACAAGCCCAGGATTAGAACCATGGCAACCGTTAAGTGAATCCTTAAGTATTTAAGAAATACTAAAGGATAGATTCATCAAGAATAAGGAAGAATTTAGAGTAACGCAATGGAAGCGTAAATGTATTAGATTATGAATCTAATCCATCAATGAATGTCTATTCATTATGAATGAAGAGATAATTAGATATCTCTTTATTATGAATAAAGAAATATTTGGGTGGAAGCAACGTTATAAGTAATGACTTTAGTGTGTTCCATCATGCATGCAAAATATATCATTGTATAGAAGCTTACAACATTGTTGTTTGGATGGGAAAGTTCATTTATGAACTATCCATTCGGTTCCAACCATAAAGTGTCTTTAGTGTGCTGACACTACGACACTAATAGGGTAATAGCTTAAGCCAGGGAATCAAGTTCTCATCAAGATCTGAACTCAAATGAGAGACTAAACCACATGATTAAGAATTATAATGGTGACGTCGTTATTCCCAACGTTGCTTATATGGATAACATATAGATATCCATTGTCTAGACCTACTACTCAGCCATTTTTGAAATGAATTTAGAAGAGGTAGCTTCACTGATTACCAAGCTGATTGGCTCTAGTGCAAGTGGTAGATTGTTGGAAATGTGCCCTAAAACCAATCATATGATGATACTTTACGGACATTTCTCATGTTAAACTAATCTAGTTTAATATAAAGGCCAAAGATTATTGTTTAAAGTTGTCTCATATAAATGTTATATGCTACAATAAGTCTAAGGAATATGTAATTGAGAGAATGTGATATAAAGAAGTTAGATTCATGAGACCATTCTCTTTCGTATACATATCTTAAACGTTCCTGATCATAGGTTTGCCAATTAGGCATTGACAGTCCGTTAAGTTCAGTACGTGCTATGTCTTCTCTTAGGGAGAGTGATTGGTCTTAAGTCATTGGTGTGACTGACGCCAAGACAAGCATGTAGGTGCTCAATAGAGAATGAGTCCACTGAACATGATCAACGAGGAGTTCTCATACTTATGTCACATAAGAACTCATGGTTGGGATAATGTAAAGTAGTCCTTTGACCTGAGGCATCATAGTTGTCTTGTGCTTGGGTCTTTGGTCTTTGACTATATCAAAGTCACTCCGTCAGAGGGTGTCCACGGCATAGTTGGGGTTAAGCCACTTAGCCATGGAGGCAAGTAAATGCGCAATAAGGGATATTTAACCTTCAAACTGTTTAAGGGAGAATACTCTATGATATGATTAAGAATCTCTAGCCATAGTATGAATGAGATTTAGGAAGTCGTTCCAAATCACATTAGATAGTAGATATGAATAAACTATCAAACCAAACAATGTCGTCAAGAGTATTACATTAGAGAAATACCGTATTGCATTATAATCCTAAACTGAATAGGTTCTCCATCTCTTCTAATTAGCTTGGGTATACTGCTAGGTGTCACTCATAGTTTGTGGAAGCCCTAAAGGTGTACAATCACTAAAGGGAGAATTGAAATTATGTTTCAATTCACAATCGATTTAAAAGATTTCTAATCACCCACTGCCTCGCTAAAAAAACCTAATGGATCGTACACCGTGTAAAGTAGAGATTGAAGAAACAACGGAGATGAGTAAGAATAATTGCATGGTTTAATTATTTATGGCTATGATTAATTAGTATGTTAATTAATCAAACAAATAAGTTCATTATAGACCTCGGGTTAGTTTTGGGCCTCAAGGCCAAATGGGATTTGAATGTCAAGTCCAATAACTCAAGTTGTATGACAACTTGAAAAAACATAAAGGGCTTCAAAGCCCAAATAACCTACAATGGCCGTCCATATAGAGAGGGGTAGTGAACTTGCCTTAATTGCCAATTTGCCACTCCATTGTGAGGTGGTATAAAGGCAACTTTATAGCCATTTCATCCTTAGGGTTTTCTAAGGGAAGAGGAGAACACAAATCTCTCTCTTCTCTAATGAAGGCCAGCCACCCTAGAGGAACACGGCTAGCAATCTTCCTTCTTCTAGGTCACTTATCTCTTCATCAATGCTCTCCTTCGTGTGAAGACTTAGAGGTTCTCTATTTTGGAAATTTGGAGAATCCATTCTACCATCCTGATCCAAGAAATCCATAGAGCCAAGAAATAAGGAATGAAGGCCTTATCTCTTGGCTGACTAGCCTTTGCTTATGTAAAGAGGAATGCCTTTAATTGTTAATTGCATGTTGTAGATGTTGCTTAAATGAACTTGTTTTGTTCCCAAATTTTCCTTCATGTATGAACATAGGGTATGAGATGTTCAACTTCAATCCTAATGGACATGCAATAGTCAACAAAGGTTTTCGATGTAAATTCTCCATTGTTATCCAATCGAATCGACTTAATCGGATAATCATGGTGGTGAGCACTTAGCTTAACAATTTGAGCTAGTAGTTTGAAAAATACAGCGTTTCTGGTGGACAAAAGACACACATGTGACTAGTACGTAGTAGCATCAACCAATGCCATAAAGTATTTAAATGGTTCGCAAGGTGGTTGAATCAGTCTATAAATGTCATAGGAAGGTCGCGCGATGAGGTTTCCCATTAAGCAAGTTTGGCATGAAAAGTCCCATTGAATTTCATCTAGTCTTCAGAATAGAGGATGCCCATGAGTAGATTTGAGAATACGGTGCATCACGACTGACCCAGGGTGTCCTAAATAGTAGTACCCCATTTCTTATGGGAAATAGATTTTTTTTATGATAGAATCCTCGTTCTAAGGCCGAAGAATCCTAAAGATATTTAGAAGTATATATTACACCATCTTAGGAGTTATGATTACTTAAGGCATATGCCAATTCCTCGATTGTAAGAACTTCAAGACTTATAAGGATCTAATTGAGTCCACATCCAGATCAAATCACGTGTCTTGTGGAGTAACATGGTCAACTGAGGGAGTTTCTCAAACTACGCTTATTGCCCCAGAACAAGGTGACGGTGGCATGCTGCTTTGTCTAATCCAGCTCCACTCAGAGATGTCAAGTATATGACTAGACTTCTGAGGTAACAGTATTTGGGTTGACCTTACTCCGACCCTGGAAAATCATGGTCCTACATTTGGGGTTCAAATTTTATGAACTTCAAGTTTGTTCCTGCGAGCAAACACAAAATATATAAAAAAATATGCAATAGATAAATGCATGTAAGTCTTCACGATCTATAACAATTATTAATGAATCGATAATATACAGAAAAATATGCAATAGATATTGTAGGTCGAGGATCATAAAGGCTCAACAGGGCTATATAAGTGCAGGCTAAAGGAACAAAGGCCCAATTAGGCTCGGATTCCAATCCTAAAACACCCCAGCGCCGCTAGGTGTCAGTTCTCGTTGGAAAAACTAGCATCGCCATAGATGTCAGTTTGGGTGAGCCGTGGTTCAATGAGGAACCACAAGTGTCGACAGAGAAGATAATTCTTGATGCCCAAAAACCAAAAACCATAGAAATCAAAATCGAGATTTTGAAAAATTCGATGAGATTTGACGAGAATCTTAACTAAGGCTTGTCAGAGATGACAGCAAATCATCAGGGATGGGTGGTTCTCACCAAAAATTGGTGAACCATGGTGGTCTAGTCTCGGTTTCTAACGAGGATTAGGTCACGCTTTCTGGGTTCATGTCTGGAGCAGAGTTCATGAACTGGTTTATAACAAAAAATCCCCTTCAGATTTCGTAGCGCAGTGTAGAATGTGCTGATAACGTGTTGTGGCTTATATTTAACTGAGGGAAAGAGAGGGGGTGCGAAAAAGAGAAAGTTGAGAAATTGTAAAATTCTTATGGATTCTTGTGTCTATTCAATCTATGCAATGCTTTATTTACAGTAAAATAAAAGGAAATGATAAAATAATTACTAAAGTAATAAATAATCTAGAAACTACAATCACAATTAAATTATATTATATTTATATATACTAAAGTTCAGTAGAAAAATAACTGTTCATCATGTGAGAGGGAGCACTGTTCATCAACAGTGAAGTGATGGATTTGCCCCTGATTAATCAATGTTATTTCATGTCTACCCTTACCACTTGCCACGTAGTCACCGCGTCATCATCTTCTTCGTGTGCAAGTTAGCCTTCCTTCTCTTTCTGTGCACAACAACTCTTCCGTTTTCACCTCCATGCCATATTCTGTTTTCACCTCAATGCCATATTCTGTTTTCACCTCCGAACTCTTGGTCACGAGGTCTACACACAAAGGTAAGATTCTAGTTCGGTCCATATTTTGATTATCCCAATTTTGAAAATTTAGGAACTTGATTCGTTTCTGTGTTGCATGTTTAAGATTCGTCTTCATAATGGTCATTTGAGGCTGAAAGAACTGGAGCTGTTGTGGGTAGACTCGAATTTGGTCAAATTTGGGTAAGAACTGTGAATCCAAATTTACCACTATTTTTAGCGCGGTAATTGGAGTATTTATTTATTACTTTTTTTCTCAATTTTATGTTGATTTAAAGGAATTTTGGTTTTAATTTTGTTTGTGTATCTACAATTTCAAGGAGATCGGTTTATACCCAGTAGGAGTTTGACGGATCTTGATCAAGCCTGCAATTTATTGACGAAGAGAAACTCAAAATTCGAAGAAAAATTTAAACCCAGAAAAGCTTGGGTTTCTTGTGAGTTTTATGGCAGAATTGGGTAGGTAATTATGTGATTAGCAATTGATTTTATGAATTGATTTATGGGTTTGATTTTTGGATTATCTTTTCTTTGTTGAATTTTCGCAGATTTTAATTTTTAAAATCTGGGTTTTGTTTATTGATCACAGAGGTTGTATTTGTATGTTACACAGCTAGACATTGTTAAATGAGTTTGATTTCCACTAGGTACTAAATGTTGTTGCTGCTGCAATAATATTATCTCATTTCAAATTCAGTGTACTAAATGCTAGCCTTTAGGATTTTTTTCTTACATTTGGTGATTGCAATTGTGTTTATGGCTGTTGGACATGGAGATGTGCATATATATATATATATATATCAGTGCATTGATTGGTAGAGACCTACAAATCAAGGCACCATTTTTTTGCTCTTCTTAGGCACATTTATTCCGTCAAGAAACCAGAAATGAGAATGGCAGTTACATGTCTTAGTAGCAGGACATAGAATATTGCCGCCATTCCTGGAACAAAAAGAACGGGAATGCCGCTCAGCTTCTTGAGATGCCCTACCAAATTTTGTTTGAATTATTTTGTGTTTGAATTATTTTGGGTATTTTTACAGGATGAAATGTTTGTTGTTGGTTGTATCTAGTTTAAATTACAAGCAAACTAGGAAGTAGGAAGATCAAAAAATAGTGTAGGTTTCAATATTAAAAACTGTTGGTGATTTGTTGTTATGTTTATGGATGTTTTGTCAAACTGTTGGGACATTCCCTCCTGTATTATAGATGATGCCTCTCTTTCGAACAAGATTGTGTGTGGTTAACAATCTTTTAGAATAGGTCTATTGTATTTAGATAGTTCTATTACAAAGAGTGAATGCATATGCCTCCAAATGAGGTTCTTTACTTTCCGAGAGAAAAGACACGACGTTCTAATTTGGTCTTTTCTGCCACACTTTCCAAATACCATCAAAATCTTACAATTTGCCATTTTCTAATAAGCTTAAGAATTTTCGTGATATTGAATATTTCGTGAATTTGATCATTGGAATTGGTTTTGAAAACCGCTCAGTAAATTCAGAGCAAGTTGTGAGGGAGAAAATACCAAAGTAGAATGAGGATAGTCTTTTAGTGGCGAGTCATGACCAAAACTTGCATTGACTCGAGGGCAATTCATAATTTTTTCTCACAATACATGATTATATTTCATTCATCCATTTTTATTCAAACATGCCATTCTTTATTTTAAGTAGCTCTATGTATCAAAAAGAAAGAAGAAGATCAATAATGAGATACAACTAACTAATTGAATGAAAAGCACTTTGATTTGATTTCAATTGAACAACCTTAGATTGTTTGTTTGAGTTCAAATTTAGGAGGATTTAATTACATAATACTATCGCTTTTATTGTTCAATTATGCATGAGCTAGGATTTAACACTGCCTAATTAAGAGCTACTTAGCTTTTATGCCTAAAAAAGGTTGGAGATTAAAGAAAGGAATATGTCTCTCCAATAGCAAACTACGTCCTATAAACATTGCATAATATGGATTTAAGCCACATGCTAAGTTGGTTAAAAGTAATTCAATTTTGATAAATGATTAAGGGTATATGTGTGATTGTATTGTGTTTGATGAATGATTCAGGAGTTTGAAATGGTTTCTTACTTTATTTTTCTTAGGTCTATACTATATTGGATGTTGGTTTGGTTATTTTCGATCTTTCCACATGTTTTTAATTTTCTTTCTTTTGATTTTCAGTTCAACGTTGTCGTACAAAATGAAGAAGACTCCATTAACGGAGTTACGAATTTGGATGCTTTGTACATCTTCAACAATGTGTCAAACCTTGCAACAATGTGCGGGCACACTTGCCAGTATATACTAAAAGAGAAAAAGCCGAAAACATTGTTCCTTCTACAGTGTTTTTTCGTTTGTACCCTTTCATTGTTTCTTTGGCCACTGTTTATTCTATATTGTGATTCCTTTTTAACCCTCGCTTTAATTCTTTGGTAGTCTTGGAAAGGGAAAATGATGGAAAAGCTGGGTTTTCCATTTGCTTCAAGAAACCACGAGCTCTCTTCTGCAGAAACTCAGAACACAACTCGACTTCTCTCTCAGAACCTAGCTCGAGTTTCTCTCAAAACTCAGCTCGAGTAGTCCTCAATAAAACTCATCTTTTTCCCTAATTCTTCTCAGCATCTTACAATACTCCTTTCTTCATATTCTCTTTTATGTTTGGCTAAAATTTTGAGTTGCCGACTCTCTAAACATTATTTTTATATTCGAAATGCAAAATTGGGTTCTGGGTTTTGATGGATATTTGTTTTGCATCAAATTTTGATAAAAAAAAATTGTGAAATTTGGGATGAGGGGCTTGATGGGGTTGATTTTTATGCTAGTAGATTAGTCGGAGAACTCGTCAGAACCGAAAATCGCCATTGCTTAGAGCTGCGTTTCTTTTGCAAAGAGGAAGGTGACTTTAGGGGTGCTATGTATTTAGGGTATTTAAACGTTTGTTATTTTTACGTAATTAAGTTGAAAAGGATTGTAATATTGGGGGTTATGTTTGGATATTGTAGTTTTGGGTCGATTGAAGTATGCATCTTCACATGAATGGGCAAAGCATGAAGGTTCAGTGACAACAATTGGTATCACTGATCATTCTCAAGTTAATAGTAATACACATAACTCCATTTCTTTAATTTCGACGTCTCTTGCAACTGGGTTAAAGAACTATTTGTCTTTTTTAATTGTATTCTATAGTTATTTTCGTTTGCATAATAGTGTATCAACATACTAAAATATATAATAATCAAATCAAAAGTTGCATGTAAGTGTATAGACCATTGAGTGAGTGATGCAGGTGAAGCTTTGTTTCAAGACCATCTTGGAGAAGTAGTGCTTGTTTAGCTGCCAGAAAATGGTCGCTCGGTCTTTCAAGGAGGCAGCTTTGGAGCTGTGGAAGGTGTCAAGGCAACCAGAGATGCATGACGGGATTTTAAACCCGCACAAATTTAACCCTCTTTTTGACAGTTGTAGTATAGGTATAAGTAGGGTATCGTTCTAGGCCGGGGATTAGGAGGGATTGCTAATCTACTCTAAATTAATTTAAAAACGTAAAAACAAAGTTCAAAACACTAAATTAGACTCAAAACTCGAAACACATTTAAAATGACTCAAAATAATAAAAACAATCAAATTAAACACTAGGAATTTAAAATGGACGGAAATCGAATTAAAAGATTAAAAATAATAAAAATTAACTAAATAATAATATTTTAATAATGGGGGAGTTTGGTTTTGATGAAACGTAAATTAAACTTAAATAAATTACAAAATTGACAAAAACATAAAATAAAAGTGAACGGATGGACGACGGATTGGCTAGAGAGTTTTTCTCCACACATGACACATATGCAACCTAAATTGATTTTCAGTTGTTCTTTCAATAAATTGTGAATTTCAATACTCCAGATTAACCGTGAACAGCACTTTTTTAATCTTCAAGTTTTCCTTAAGTTATTGAATTGGATGAACAGCATACAACAATTCAACACATTCTCTAAAAGTCCCCTATGTGAAAAGCACAATAGAGATACAATCAAAGATCATTAAACTTTGTGAAAACTATAAATACTGACGAGGCATTCGTAACTATGAAAAGCATGATACTCCTGCCAAGAATTTACTTAACACAATTGTGGACAACAACCTTCACTACTCATGAATATAAGTTCATAACGATTAGGTGAAATTCACTTATATTCTAGCATCAAATTCATGCATGTAAATTAAGTATGCATTCTTAATCAACATACACAAATAAGTTATCAATCAAGCAGTTAAGCAAATTAAATCACAACTCAGAAATCACAACTGAATTTACCAATTCAAATTACAAATATAATCATGGTTTCAAATTAACCTCTAGCCAAAATAAACTAATTACACATTATTAAAACAGAAATTAAAACAGAAATTATAAACATAAGTAAAATAATGAGTTTGGGGGGATTAAACCAAAATAGGAAGTTGTGCAAGGATCTGTGCTTGCACAATCTGTGACACATGGGCGCTGGTTTCTGTGCCTCAATTCCTCCGAGGCTTGCGTAGCTTGGGTTTGCAAGCTGCCAAGGCAGCATTCAACGCTGACTCTTGGTATGCCTTCCCTCTGCCTCGCACTGCTTCTTGGCTGGGCGCCTCTCGAGACTGCCTTCACGCTTTGCCCCAAATGGCAGCTCTCCACGTCCCCCGCAAGCTGCAATCGCAGCTCAGTCTTCGCGCACCCCTGCTGCCCAATAGGCAGCGTCCTATATTCTCTCCCTCGAGGTCTCCTAATATATTTATTTCTGTTTTTTTTTTATTTTCCCCGAGGCTGCTCAAGGGCAGCTCTCTGACCTCCCCCTCATTCTCCTCTCAGCGCTGCTTTCTCTCTGTTTTTATTCTTCTCTTTCTCCGCTGCCTTCAAAAGGCAGCTTATTCTTTTCTTGTTTTTAAATCCCATCCACCGACTTCAGCTGGCCCCTATTATTTCTCCGAGGGCTCCCCATAGCCTTCTTCCTTTTGCTTCATGATTATTTCCACCGAGTATTGCTAGTCATCATCACCTCCACCGAAAGCTTTGCCAGCTTAAAATCACACACATTATATTATATATATATATAAATAAATATATATATATATATATATATATAAATATATATATATTTATTTTCCATATAATAAGTTCTATTTAACAGGCAAGAAAGTTTAGACAAATTTATTACTTAACACTTCACTTATTCTATATATATTTTCTTAACTAGATAAATTCATAAAACATAAAAATAACGCAAATAGCTCAAAATATAACGAACTAACTAAGAAAAGACGAGTGAATTTGATATAAAAATATGTATAAATATGGTCCGATCAATGCAAATTCCCCAACCTTCAGCAAAGTCGTCGAGGTTAATTCAAAACTTTATGAATCACCTGGTTTGATAATTCATCTTCCTTTCTGCCTATACTTATTACTTTTTTTTTCCTAAAGCAATGCTTACCCCTTCTTTAAGTTAATATTTTTCAAATATTCATTCTACTTCTCATGCATGTTTTGCAGTACTGTACTTTTGTTTAAACAGTTTGACATGTATGTTACGAAACCCTTAATCTATTTTGGGTTTATTCAGACCAATTCGAGCCCATATAAAGATGGATGGATGATCAAGATCAAGCCTAGCAGTCCATCAAAGCTAGAATCCCTGGTCGATTTCTTCGTATATTCAACGACTCACAATCATGGATCCTGAATAGTAAGCCTATGATCTCCTTTTCCTTTATTTAGCTATCTTTTGTTTCTAATTATGCAACCTTTTGGCTCTCTTTGCATCGCAGTATATGTGTACAATGGGATCATTTTAATTGTAATATGATTATATGAATATCGATTTTGTGGGAATTTTTTGTGAATAGTGTTTGAATTAATTGCACGGGCTATCTTTGATTTGGGTTATATCTGTCTCCAATGTAAGTTGCTTAACAAAATTTTGTCAAATAATGAAAGTTTATGAAATTTTTTGTTCCTGCAATGAATTAATATTCAATATTTTGCACTTCCCTACCGATTGTTGAATCTTTGATGAGGTTTCGTATATACCTTTTTTTTTCTTTATCTTTTTTCAGAATTTGGTGATCAAAACAAAAAGCGTTGTGTTCATGCCATTTAATATTTCCTTCACAACTTTTTTAGTGTGTTTCTCATTCAATGCATATGGTGTGTTCATAGTGGCCTTTTCCCTATATAAGCACTATGTTTCCTTCAATCCAAAATTTCAGCAATTATGAAATCTTGCTCATCACAGTCATAGTTTCAAATTATCGTTTAGAGTAAAATTGAGATTTTTGCTACTATAGTTTTTACTTGCTATATATGCATCCCAACATCCAACTTCGGCTTTTGTTTGCAAAAAGAGTGGGTCAAAGTGGATAGCTAGGATAACCTCACAATAAGTATGTATTTCTTATTCTATATAATCAATTGTGTAGCTGTTGTTTCTTCCTGATTCATATTTGCATTCTACATGTTATCTTTTTTACTCCAGATCGTTCCTAAAATCAACAGCAAACACAAAAACTGATTCATAAACTCACTGGATATCGTGTGAGAGGTTGGGCATTCAGTTCTCTAACATGGGCTTTTGTTTATTCAGTTTGCTTTTACTGCTGCCAATCCACAGGTAAAGCTCGTATTTCCATACAAACCTTGTATTTTTCTTGATTGGAATTTAGACTATTTATTTTTGGTTCAATTCTCCCACACAGAGAGAGAGAGAGAGAGAGTAAAAATTTTACTCTTATAGTTTTCAGGATCATCCCTTTTCCTATTTCTAATTTTTTTTTCACAAATAGTATCTAACCTAAATTTTTTGTTTAGTTATATTTTATTCAAATATTCTTATATATATATATATTTGTAGAGATTAAGTTATGGTACATAACATTCTTATAATTTTTTATGTTAAAGAAATTAGCATATGGGGTGAGTTATATTACAATATAAGGTAATCCCAATTGGAATTGTAGATGCAAATTTTCTCCTCTTCGATCTTGGACGATTTTGCACCTACAAAACAACTAGCACCTTAGGTTAAGGCCAAAAGCCTCACGCGCCCACGATGAGTGGGGGGGGGGGGCTTTGGCCGGAGAACCTCCGCTGCCAAAGTTAGAAATTTAGAGAGAAAATGTATTTTGAGAACTTTGTGATTTTTGCAAGAGTGTGAGGATCCTCTTTTTGTGAAAATGGGAGCCTTTTTATAGGGTTTGGCCGGTCCACTTTGTGGAGAAAGTGGCCGGCCATTTAAGGGGATTTTTCCTTGAATTTTAGGTTTAATTAGCCAATTTATTATGACTAATTGGCTAATTAAACTTAAAAGGAATAAATTGGTAGTCATAGAATCAATTGGCTATTTTAATTAGGATAATAAAAAAGGAAAAAAGATAGAAAAGGTAAAGATCATGAGCCTAGGCCGGCCATTTGGGATTTTTAGGGTTAAAAGGATGACTTTGATTAGCAATTAATATATTATTTAGGTAAATATATTAATTGGCTAATTTAAAAGGAATGAATATATGATTTTTATGGCATGAAATGTGAGAAAGGCAAGTCAAAGTGGGAAAAATAAAGGAGGTGGCCGGCCCCTCTTTTGGGAGAGGGATAACCGGCCTTTAGGGTTTTTTTCTCTAACAATTAGGGGATAATTTAGGAATTTATCCCTTAATTAGTCAATTATTGTGATTTAAAGGAGGTTTTTAGAAGATATGGAAGAAACACATTATTTAGCTAATTATTTAGCTAAATAATGAAACTGGGAATATATGAAATCAATTAGGTTTGAAATTGATACCTATTTTGGACTCTTTCACCTTGGTTGAGGGATAATTACCAGCTGCCTGCGCGTAGGAATCCCGGTATGCCCCAAGGGTAATCTTGTCATCTTTTGTCAAAAATCCACGTGTCGCCTTGTGATTATTTTTGGCTCCACAAATGCCCCCACACCTGTTGGGCTGCTCGCAAAAAGGGCAACAGGTGTAGAGACTTTCTTGTTTTTGGAAACTTGAAATTGTTCCCTATTTTGACATCGATTCTCCCTTTGAAAATAGGACATCAAATCTTTCCAGGAAAAGGAAACAAAACCTCTCCCAAGGCTTATTTAAACTCACCTTAAGTGAATTATCAAATCAACCTCAGAGAAAAAATTTATTCATCCTTGCAAGAAAGAAAAAAGAGCCTAGAGGATATTTGTTCCCCCTCCTCTAGCAATTTTTCTTCGTATCACCCACGCCAAGGATCGCCTTCCGTTACTTCTAGGTAAGAAGAAACCGTGCTGGGTGCTGTCTGAAATCCATATGGCCAGGTCGTGGGGCCTGGCGATTTTCCTGCTGGGCTCCTGCGGTTTGGCATGTTTGGAATAGTATATATATATATATACACACATACTATTGCCGAGAGCAAGTGCCCTTTTTTTTTTTTTTTTAAACAGCCATCTAATGAATCCTTTTCGTGTTTGTAGAATCTTTCGATCATGTCATATTCGGGCCATAAGCATGATGATGGTGCGCCACCATTGTACAGTCAAGGTGGGTCTTTGAGCAAGGTTGGCTACTTCAAGGCTGCTCACTTCAAGATTGGCTCCGATGATTTGTTTAGAGACTTCCTTGAAACCTACTGGCATGCCATTCCAACGGGAGTTCGTGTGAAGCGTGTTAAGGATGGTAGCAGTCGTGAGCCATGTGATGGGACTCGGAGAGCCATCAAGTTTCATCCCTACTACTTTGTGTTGGGATTTTCATTTCCTATGCCGCGATTTTTCCAAGAAGTGCTCTGCTCCATGAAATGCGCCCCTGCTCAATGTTCACCAAATGCGATTCGTGTGATAGTGGGATTCCACAGTCTTAGTCAATTTTTTGACTTGGGTTTGACTGTGAACGAATTTTGGTATTTCTTTGACATAGGTCACATTGAGGGAGTTGGGCAGCTGCGATCCCGTCATAAGCTCTTTCACAATTCAAGCAAAGGAGATCATGATTGGGCCAGGAAGACTTTGGAAGTGAGTGGAGAATGGGAATCTGATTCTTCCCCCGAACTGCGTGTATCAACAGTCTTCATCTCTGGTAAGTAGGCTGCCCGACCTTTTCAGTCTGCTTAATACTTGTGCTAAGCTACTCTTTATTATTTTCTTCTTAATCTCCCTCCGTTGCTTTTTGTAGATTCTGAATTCGGCTCCACCCCTAAAACTTCGCCGGACATGAAGAAAGTGCATATTGCCTTGGGTATTCCTTCTGAGTATAGCGAGTGGCGCTGGCTGCTAAGTCCTCTTCGTAGGGAAAAGGGTGGGCTGCCCCCACGAGATGAGATAAAACGAATCAAGACCGAGGCATTGGCTCGCCCTATTTCCGTGTTAGGACCTGTCGCCAATGAAAGTGGGAAAAAGAGACCTTCCCCGCCTGCTCAAGAGTCTCCTACTGAGAAGAAACTAAAAACTTCTTCCGCTGCCCGTGCGGATTCTACCGCTGCTCGAGAGAAAACTGCTGAGAAAAGATCTAACACTTCCTCTACTGCTGATGGGGATTCTCCAGCTGCTCCCAAACTTGTGATCGACTTGACTTCCACCAAGGGTGAAAAAGAAGAAACTGCTAGGTCTGCACCTGCGATGTTTGCTGCTCCAAGGGCCAGATTTGTGCCTGTGACACCCGTGGTTCCAAAAGCTAGCTCAATTGCTGATAAGATTGCTCAGCGTAGAAGCTCTTCTGTGCCCCCAGTGCCGAAATTTGTGTCCAAGCGTCCGTTAGGAATCAAGTCTAGTTCACCTCTGGAGAGGCTCACCACCATGAAGAATAGCAAAGCATCCTCGCCTACTAAAGTAACACCAACAATCATTCCTTCCACTGCTGAAACCAATTCACCTGCTGAGATGAAGACGACCGCTAGTGTTGGCAGCCGCGGAAAACCTACCAAGACTGCTACCACGGAGGCTGCTGAGGTTTGCACATTTTTGAAACCAGACCTGCTTGAAGATATGGATGCATGTGCCAAGTTCGTCAATGGCGTCAAGGAGATTGTTGGCCCGAACCTTTTTGCAAAACACACTCCCGAGTACAGGAAGACTGCCTTATTAGCCATGATGCAAAAATCAACAATACTAGCAGCCGAGTCCATGTTTCTTGACCAGGAAGATGCTAAAGCTGCTAAAGAGGTGGCAAGAACCATGGCAGCCGAGGCTTACTCCTCATCCGAAAAAAATTGGAATCTGAGCTAGCTACTTTGAAGGGATCACCTAACACCTCTGCCCCCACTTCTCTGCAGCTTGAGGACGCTCGCCAAGAGATTATGGATTTGAAAGCTAGACTTGACACGATCCAAGTAAAGTATGAAGGTGCAGAGAAGGATATCGAGCATTACATACCTCAAATCCAAGATCTTGAGTGTTCCATCTCCGAACTCCGCTCCGCTGCTTATGCGAAAGACGAGGAGCTAATTGCTACTTACAACCAAGTGATCCACTTCAAAAAGGTCGTTGCTAGGCTCGAGCCCCAAATTGTAGAGCTTCAAGGTGCTTTAAAGCTCAACGACGACTTGAAGAAAGAAGTGGACGAATTGCAGCGGGTTCGTGCTAGTCTGCTTGAGGAGAATGAGCAGCTGAGAAGTGAGAAGGTTGGGTTTGAGGTTTCACTTACTCAAAATCAAGCTGATTTCTACAAGCTTGGCTATGTGGATCATCTCTTCGGAAGACCATCTGACTTTGAATTCTCTGATAAAGACTTCGAGACTTTTTCTATCTCGCCGGAAGATGTGTCTGCTTTCACCTTCGAATCTTCTGTTGGTGAAGTGATTGGGGAAGTTGGTGCTCAAGCTAATGCAGCTGGTAATGCAACACCGGATGGTTCCGCTGCTCAGAACATTGAGCATGCTGAAGATGTAGCGGCCGAGTAGCCGTGATCCGAGCTGCCGAGGAATAGTCTTCTTAGGACTTTTCTTTTACTTTCCTTGTTGTTTTTTGCTTGAGCTCATTGGATCTTTGCTAGCGGTTTATCAAATTTGCTAAGAAATTTAATAAAACTTACTTTCTTCGTCTTTCTCCATCCTTACTTCTTTCGTTCCTGCCTTAACCTTTAAACTTTATAGGCCAGTGGCAAACGTGCTACTTCTTTATAAGCAGACAGGCCTACGTAGCCAATGCAGCCGTAGGTGTTGGCGTAGAACTTGGCAAAGTTGTTGGCCATAGGATCGGCAGCCGGATGCCTTACTTACAGAAGCAGGCAAATCCGCGTGGCCACTAGGCCTTTTAACTTTGGCTTTTTTCCAATTCCGTAGGTTGCATAGCAAGTATCACAACACTTTAGGATTTGGTGTAGAGTATTCCACGCTTAGCAGATATGAAGCTTATCAACTACGTAGCATGTCGGCAGTGGATAAAGCTTCGTATGTGCACTCTAGTTTTTTTTTTTTTTTTTTTTTCAAGTCTAGTGTGGCTTCACTGCTCGAAGGGCAAGCCGTCGGCAGTCTTCTGAAAAACCGTAGTCTACCTTAGTGCACTCGGTAGCGGCTTTAGATTTTCAGGGCACCCGTCCATGGGGCGTACTGCGTAATATGCCCCCTCCGTTTCTGGGGTCCGGTCTCCCGCGGATTAGGTTAAGTAACCCAACATCCTTCAGTTAGCTAAGTCTTGAAAAGACCATTGTGGCTAATCTTGGAAATCCCGGCGCAAGCCATCGTGCATCTAGTTATACTAGGGCAGCCCAGCTCATCCACGTATGGATATTCGGAGTGTAAGTTTATCCTCCCGCCTTGGAGAGCATGGTTGATCCCTTGGGGGATGTGATCTTCATTTTGAAGTGCCAGAATGATAAGTTATTGCAGAGTTGTGGTCGAAACAAATTGTAAATTATTTCTGAACTCTTCATTAAAAAGTGAATGATACGAATAAATAACTTAGCTAAAAAAAACAAATTGCATGACAACTAGATAACTTTTGATTCGCGAGACGGTGCTTGTTAAACTGCTTGAATCCCCGAATCTTTGGCATGATGGGAAGCTACACATAGTACTTCCTTAAATTGAAAGCGTTCCACTGCTTCTCAATCTCTTTGTCATTCATAGTTGCGAGAGTGTAATTCCCCTTGCCTCCTACTCTGCTGATCTTGTATGGGCCTTCCCAAATGGGATCCATTTTTTTGGAACCTTCTCTGCGAGCAGTGATGAAAGTTTTTCTTAGGACTAGATCTCCAGGTTGAAATTGTCGGATCTTGGCCCTTTTGTTATAGCTAGAGAGAAGCTGCTGCTGGTAGACTGCAATGCGGGTGATGGTTTGTTCGCGCCTCTCCTCTGCCAGATCTAAACTTGTGGCCATTTCTCTATTGTTCTGCTCAATGTTTGGCAGAAGAGTACTAACGTTGGGCACAATGATGTTGGGAGGAATGATAGCCTCTGAGCCAAATGCCAAAGAAAATGGAGTTTCTCCAGTGGCTCGTCTTTTGGTAGTGCGATATGCCCAAAGACATCCGGGGAGCTCGTCTGGCCATTTTCCCTTTTTGTCAGTGAGGGATTTTTTGAGATAATCAAGAATCGTCTTGTTAGATGCTTCAGCCTGCCCATTGCCTTGAGGATACCTTGGTGTGGACATGTGCTGCTTGATGCCATACTTTTGGAAGAACTTTGCCAAATCTTTGCCCACAAATTGCGGGCCGTTGTCGGTGACGATGGATTGAGGTATGCCAAATCGGCAAATGATGTTCCTCCAAATAAAATGCTCCACGTCCGCTTAAGTCGTGGTCGTCATGGGCTCCGCCTCCACCCATTTAGTAAAATAGTCAGTTGCTACGATCATCATACCTCTGCCCCCAGTGGCGGGCGGCATAGGTCCTACCAAGTCAATTGCCCATTGCATGAATGGCCACGGACTGGTTTGTGGATGCAATTCGTTAGCAGGCAGCGCTGGTACTGGTTTAAAGCGTTGGCAGCGGTCGCACTTTTGTGCTAAATCCTTAGCATCCTGATGCATGGTAGGCCAATAATACCCCGCGTTGAGGGCTTTTTGTGCTAGGGATCAGCCTCCAGAATGATTCCCGCAGACGCCTTCATGGATTGAACTTAAAACTTTTAAATCATCGGGAGGCGCTAAGCAACGGAGATGCGGACCGGTATAAGACCTTCGAACAAGAAGGCCATTCCACATATAGTAACGCGCTGCTTTTACTTGTAGCTTTCTAGATTCCAATCTTTCCAAAAGGAGCGTGCCATTGACCAAGTAATCTATAATAGGACTCTGCCAATTGGGAGTTATACTAACCTGTGACACCTCGACTGTCGGCTCTGCTTCTATACTTGGTTTGTCTAAGTATTCCACCGGAATCGATCGCTTGAGTTGGTAATCAAGGGCAGAGCCTAGGCCGGCTAATGCGTCTGCGTGCGCATTGTCAACTCGCGGAACTTATTAAGGGTGTAAGTCGGAAACGCCTCAAGTTGCTTACGTACCTTTTCCAAGTACTGTGCCATTCTTGGATGTTTTGCTTCAAACTCTCCAGTAGCCTGACCAGTGATTATTTGAGAATCAGAATAAATTGCAAGTTTCTTTACTGCCAAGTCCTTTGCCATTCGGAGTCCTGCTAGCAAGGCCTCGTACTCTGCCTCATTGTTGGATGCTTTGAAGTCTAGAATAGTTATTTGCTCAAGTATTGAACCGTCTAGGGTGACTAGAACCACGCCTGCTCCCGAGCCTTTGTGATTGGATGCGCCATCGACGTGCAAGTGCCAAAAATCTCCATTGGACAAAGTAGGTATGGCTAAAGTATGTTCAGCTGCTACTGGAGCATTCTCGGGCAGTTCTGTTGCATCGCCTAGGCTAGGCGTGAATTCAGCTATGAAATCTGCCAAAGCTTGGGCTTTTATTGTCGTTCGAGGTTGAAAAACTAAGCCAAATTGGCCAAGTTCCAATGCCCATTTCATCACTCGTTGAGAAGCATCTGGACCATGTAGGATTGACCGTAAAGGATATTGAGTCATGACAATGACGGTATGAGCTTGAAAGTAAGGTCTGAGCTTTCGAGCTGCCACAACTAGTGCCAAAATTAATTTTTCAATTTTCGGATATCTAGTTTCTGTATCGAGAAGAGCTTTAGAAGTATAGAATACTGGCAGTTGGGCCCCCAGCTCTTCTCGTATGAGGGCTGAACTCACTGCTACTTCTGTGACTGCCAAGTAGATATATAAATCTTCTGCTGCCTCCGGCTTGGATAGTAAGGGAGGTGATACGAGATATTTCTTCAAGTCTTGAAAAGCTCTTTCGCACTCTTCATCCCATTTATCTCGTTGTGCCTTTTTTATAGCTTTGAAAAAAGGCTTGCATCGATCAGTGGAACGTGAGCGAAAACAGTTGAGGGCGGCTGCCCGTCCGGTCAAGCTTTGGATTTCCTTCAAGGTAGTGGGAGACTTCATTTCTAGAATTGCTCGGATTTGTTTAGGGTGTGCTTCGATTCCTCGCTGGGTTACCAAGTACCCTAAGAACCTGCCTGAGGATACTCCAAAGGTACATTTAGTGGGGTTGAGCTTCATTTTGTACTTTCTGAGGATGCCGAACGTTTCCGCCAAATTGCGGATATGATCTGCCCGCTGTTTGCCCTTTACCATAATGTCATCAACGTAGACTTCCATAGTCACCCCAATTTGCTTTTTAAACATCATATTTACTAACCGTTGGTAAGTGGCTCCCGCGTTCTTGAGGCCAAAGGGCATGACCTTGTAGCAATAGGTACCTCGCTCAATCACGAACGCGGTTTTTTCCTTGTCGGGCTCGTACATAGCTATTTGGTTGTAGCCGGAGTACGCGTCTAGAAAACTGAGCAGCTGATTTCCGGAAGTCGAATCTACAAGCAAATTAATTCGGAGAACCAGATAAGGATCTTTTGGGCATGCTTTGTTGAGGTTAATATAATCTACGCAAACCCTCCATTTGCCTTTCTCTTTTTTATGACTAGTACGACATTTGCAAGCCATGCTGAGTACGCTACTTCTTCTATAAATCCAGCTTCTAACAACTTGTCAATTTCTGCCTCGATGATCGCTACTCGTTCGGGCGCAAAATGCCTTCTTTTTTGGATCACTGGTTTAGCAGCTGGATCAACGTGCAGCATGTGGCAAGCTACTTCGGAGTCAATACCGGGCATGTCGGAAGGTGACCATGCAAAGATGTCACGGTTATCCCTAAGGAAAATCGTGAGTTCTTCTTTCTCGGCTGGACTTAAGCGCGAGCCGATTCTAGCCGTCTTTTCCGGCTGCTGTGAATCAAGAATGATGTCCTCTGCGTCCTCTTCAGGCTCTCATCCCTTGTCGTCTATTTGTACATTGGTTTGGACGCCATCCTCTTGACCCACTTGCGGTAATTGCTATTTGTCGTCTATTTCTATAGGAGTAAAAGTCTTCTTTTTTTATTCTTTCAACACTTGCACAGTGCATCGTCGTGATGCGGCTTGATCAGATTTGATTTCCCCAATTCCTCCTCCCGGATTCGGAATCGAATTTTTTGGTACTTTACAGAGGTAACGGCATCCAACTTTATCAACCAGGGTCTTCCGAGAATTCCATTGTAGGGGGATGGATTACTTACAGTCGTGAATGTTTGCCTTGAGACTACTGGCGGAGTTTTCACATCGAGTGTAATATAACCGATAGCAGTTGAGGTGTGCCCGTTGAATCCGGTGAGAACCTCTGCTCGGCGTATGATTGTGCTTTCCAAGCCCATCTTCTGGATTACTGAGAGTTGAAGTATATTGACTGCACTTCCGTTATCAACCATCATTCTGTCGACTATAGCGTGGGCTAGTTGAACGGACACAACTAGTGCATCGTCGTGTGGAAAATCAACGCATTCTGCATCTTGCTCGATGAAACCAACAACGGGTCCAGGTTGAGTCTCGACTGCTTGGATTTGTGAAACTAGCAACGCTTGTTGGATCTTTCTCTTTTTTGAATTACTGGTTGCCCCCAAGTGTTTAGACTCGGCAAAGATGCCATTGATCCGAATCGTCTTGGTAGGTGGTTCTTCGCCGGCTTCTGCATTTTTTCTAGGCTGCACAACCGGTTTATCCAAATATCTATCAACTTTGCCATCTTTCACGAGCTTTTCTAAATAGTTCTTCCAACCGTAGCAGTCGTCGGTTGTGTGACCGGGACCTCGATGGAATGCGCAGTATTTGGTATGATCCAACTTGGAAGTATCTCCTTTTGATTGTTTTGGCAACTTGAACCACGACTCATTCTTGACATCACGAAGGATTTGGTGGATCGGGACCGAGAACTTAGTGTAGTTCTCAGTCATTGGGCCTCCTTTAACTGGGGATCTGTCCATTCGCTTAACCCCCTGCCTGCTTTTATTATTGGACTGCCTTCCATCTTCCTTTTTTACTGGTATTTCTTTTCGAGATTGTTCAGGAACCTTATCTGCTAGTCGAGCCTCATCCCAAAGTGCGTGCTTTTCTGCTAAAGCAAATGAGTCCGCTAGGGTCAGATCTTCTTTCATGATTAATTCCCCGAACAGCGGGTGATCTACTGGGAGTCCCTTTTGGAAGGCTGCACTTGCTATTGAATCATCACATCCAACTATCCCTGCCTTCTCTGCTTTGAACCTTTTTACATAGTCACGGAGCGACTCCTTTGGGTTTTTCTTCATATGGAACAAATGATCAGATTTCTTCTTGATCGAATGGTATGATGAATACTCTTTGGTGAAAAACAAGGAAAGATCATTAAAGTTCCGGATGGACCGTGGTGGTAGAGTATGGAACCACTCTTGCGCTTCACCTTGCAAAGTGGTGGCGAATATTTTGCACATAAGTGCATCATTATTCCGATAAAGGACCATTGTGCTTCGATAGTGTTTCAAATGCCTTTCAGGGTCTCCATCTCCTTTGAAAGTTGTGAAGTGTGGCATGCTAAACTTTCGCGGAGGTTCTGCATACTCGATCTCGTCTGTGAAGGGTGACCTGCTCAGGTTGGTCATGTCTCGCCGTAATGCCTCATCGGTAATTTCATTGCGTGGGAGGTTGCACAGTCGCTCGTTTAGGAGCCTCTCCACTTCTTCCTGTATTTGCCTTTGCTGGGAAAACGAAGCTTTCGACTGCTCCAGGTCGTGACTTTTCGGTTTAGACTGCTCGTGCTGAACCTGCCTATGTCGTGGTCCATTTCTGGTAGGCGAGTGGGCTTCTTGCGGGCTATCGGTTGAACTCGAACCGAATTGAATTGTTGTGTCTCGCTGCCCATCATGCCGTCTGCTCCGATGTGATATAGTGGATACTCTTTGCGGTCGAAGTCGTGAATGAATGCTCTGCCTGGAAAGTTGCTTATGTTAATTATTGGACTGCGGCCCTAACCGAGAATGTACACTTATTCTAAGGCCTAATCGAGAGTGCACACTTCTTCGTGCACTAAGGCGAGAGTGAATGCTAACTCGGGGACCTGATCGGGAGCGCACACTGTCCGAACGCTCTGTTTGTGGATGATCAAGCAGCTGCTTGCCTGGACGTTGCTGGAAAGGACCACTTGCCTTTGCCTTACTTTGAGATTCTTCACTTGGGTCTCGCCGCATCTCAGTGCGTTGTAAGAGTTGATTCACCAACGTCGTTTGTTACGCAAGGGCGCTTGTCAATTCCATGACTTGCCGAGACAAGTGTTGTTCGCCATTTGGATTGGAAGAGCTTAGGAGGAAAGTGGCTCCTTGAACAATAGATGGGTGATAAACTCCAGGCGCGAGATTTGAGTTGGGGAACGTCAAATCTGTGGAGAAATATGGTGAGAGTACTCCTGGTTCGATTGTGGATCCCGAAACTTGAAGTCGAGACAGTTGTGCTACTCTTGGGCCAACTTGGCCTGCTTGGGAGACTAATGGGGCAGGCTGGGCCAAATGAGCAGTCTGGACCAAGGTAGCAGGCTGGGCCAAAGGAGCAGTCTGGATTGTAGAAGCAGGCTGAGTCACGGGAGCAGTCTAGACCAAGGTAGCAGGCTGCTCAGTGCGTGATGCGTACGAGCGCGAGGCTTGGGCCCGTACAGGTTTGGATGGTGCGACTTGAGCCATAGTGGTGGTGTGGCTTCCGCCACAGGTGATTGGTATGGTGGAGCTCCGTGGTGGTGCCGCTCTACCCATGACAACATTTAGTCTTGTGGACCGCCGTGGTCCCGTTTCTTGAGAACTAGAATTTTCACTTTGGGAATTTTCTATATTTCTAGCCATTATATTTTTCTTTCACGCTTTATTAAAGAATCTTTAAAAATAAAAAATTCTTAACAATAAGAACATATGAAAAATATTCAAATGGACTAGAAATTAGAGAAATACCTTATTATACGAGAGTCTTCTACGAGTATGGATTTCACTCTCAATGAAAGCACCAATTTGTGGATGCAAATTTTCTCCTCTTCGATCTTGGACGATTTTGCACCTACAAAACAACTAGCACCTTAGGTTAAGGCCAAAAGCCTCACGCGCCCACGATGAGTTGGGGGGGGGGCTTTGGCCGGAGAACCTCCGATGCCAAAGTTAGAAATTTAGAGAGAAAATGTATTTTGAGAACTTTGTGATTTTTGCAAGAGTGTGAGGATCCTCTTTTTGTGAAAATGGGAGCCTTTTTATAGGGTTTGGCCGGTCCACTTTGTGGAGAAAGTGGCCGGCCATTTAAGGGGATTTTTCCTTGAATTTTAGGTTTAATTAGCCAATTTATTATGATTAATTGGCTAATTAAACTTAAAAGGAATAAATTGGTAGTCATAGAATCAATTGGCTATTTTAATTAGGATAATAAAAAAGGAAAAAAGATAGAAAAGGTAAAGATCATGAGCCTAGGCCGGCCATTTGGGATTTTTAGGGTTAAAAGGATGACTTTGATTAGCCATTAATATATTATTTAGGTAAATATATTAATTGGCTAATTTAAAAGGAATGAATATATGATTTTTATGGCATGAAATGTGAGAAAGGCAAGTCAAAGTGGGAAAAATAAAGGAGGTGGCCGGCCCCTCTTTTGGGAGAGGGATAACCGGCCTTTAAGGTTTTTTTCTCTAACAATTAGGGGATAATTTAGGAATTTATCCCTTAATTAGTCAATTATTGTGATTTAAAGGAGGTTTTTAGAAGATATGGAAGAAACACATTATTTAGCTAATTATTTAGCTAAATAATGAAACTGGGAATATATGAAATCAATTAGGTTTGAAATTGATACCTATTTTGGACTCTTTCACCTTGGTTGAGGGATAATTACCAGCTGCCTGCGCGTAGGAATCCCGGTATGCCCCAAGGGTAATCTTGTCATCTTTTGTCAAAAATCCACGTGTCGCCTTGTGATTATTTTTTGCTCCACAGGAATCACTATTGTATAAGAATTTGATGTTGATTTGCTTTGAGAAAATAGATGTAAAATTGCAGATCTCTCTTAATAATATTGTACGTATGAAATATTTAATAACAAGAAAACAATCAACAATAATGTGTGAAATTAGTGAATAAATTACTATTAATGCTAAGATCAATAGTAAAAAGTTCTCTTGGTTTTATAATCAAAGATACATATATTATATAAACAGAGGATATATCATTAAAGTCTTGATATAAGCAATGATAATTTGAAGAACCAACTGTGATATATCCGTTTAGTTTAGTTTTTTTTTTTTTTTTTTGGGTATAGTGATAACACTTGAGTATAATTTACATAATAGATCTTTTGAAGTACATGAAACTGTGAAGAAAAAACCCTAATTAATCTGATTATGGGGGTTTTGTTTTAAGCAACTGTTATTAGCACTCCACAAATCTCATTCTACACTCCTCACAAGTGTATTTTACTTTTTAATTATAGAAAGTTTGGAGTGCAAAATGAGATTTTTGGAGTGTCAATAACAATTCCCTTATTTTATATCAAGATATTGAAGCAGGAGCCACACTTTGTGGAACACACGCTGCACAGAAAGATGATGAAATTCCCCTTTGAATCCATCATTGCTCCATTGGAGGCAAAGCTTAAGCTTGCTGCATGAGGTATATTTTTGTTGTGCAGTATGACCCTTTTAAAATTGTTTTTAAGACAGATAGGCTTGAAAAAACTTCATGTAGTATTTTATATCAGTTTCGAGTGTCTATTTTGGCTTCCATATTTGGTTTGTACCTATGAGGTATAGAGTGTTCAATATGCATTTGGTTTCTATATCTACCAACTCATTTATTTACATGAATTAATAATTATAACGAGTTAAATTTTGGGAACTCTTATTAGCACTCCAAAAAACTCATTCTACACTCATCACAAGTGCATTTTTCTTTCTAATTCTACTTATAGAAAGTTTGGAGTGCTAATAAAAATTACTTAAATTTTTATACTTCTGGATGTATTGGTTTTTTAGGTAACCAAGTTGCAGGAGGACAACAAAACACTTGATCGGCTTACTAAATCCAAGGAAGCTGCTCTGCTTGAGGCCGAGAGAACTGATGATTGCTTGGGCAAAAGCATCATTGGTTGATGATTGGCATGTAAACTTTCAATTTCCACATGAAGTTTGCATTTTCGTTATTTCTGGAATTTGGGTTTTTATTTTTATTTTTATTTATTTCTCAAGTCTATCACATAGATTACGATTTCACATAGGAAAATTTTATTTAAACTCATGTAACCTCTTTCTACACCCAACTTAAATTTATAAATATTAATTGTCTTTTTTACCCTATTGCATAATTTGTGACAGCCTGTCCCTAAAAAATTATGATTTTTATAGTTTTAATAAGTGAATTTACGTTATTGCCCTTGAGACGTGGAGTTTGACTTGTTGACCGCCTTGTAGTGACATGTGAGGTTCGTCTTCTTGGCATATTCTCGAAGTACTCGTCGCTACGAACGCGTGGGCGCAAACGGAACGTAATTTGGAGCTATAACGAATGAGTTATTAACGTTTGAAGTCGGGGACATTTTAATAATTTAATTATTTTTGGAGAATTTCAGATTTTGTGGAGAAAAATCGGGGGTGCCCACATGTGTGGCCCAGTTTTAAAGGCAAATAAAATGGATGGTTGGGATGAAAAGGAAATTAGGAGAATAAGGGAGATAAATGGAGCAATTATGAGAAGAGAGAGAAAGAGTGGACCAATGAGGGAGGAGAGAAAAGAGGAAAGGAGAGAAAAAGGAGGGAAATCGAGTTTCCCCTTGACCCGCGAATTTGACCCGTTTCTTCATACTTTCCGGTGGTTTTCCATCGGATTTCCCTCGAATTGGACCGAACCACCACCTAGAAACCCCTCCATAACCTTCCTTCTTCTCATTTCACCTCTTAAATCATGGAATTTGGTCTTGAAATGGGGACAAACACACTTGTGGGTGCGTGACGGGTTGTAGACGAAATCCATCAATTTTGAAACAATTTCATGCAATTACCTACACCACTAGACTCCCTTAGAACCCAGGAACAAAGCCCAAGCCATGGATGGAGCATCGGAGTTGACTTGGAGGTCGAATTGGAACACACCCATTTCTAGGGTTCTTGAAGGGTTTGACGAAATTGAAGGCTTTCCAGTCCAAATTGGACTTTCTTGAAGGTATGAAAGTTGTTCTACTCACTGAGATCTTTAATTCTGCAAATTTTGGTAATTTTTAGTGAAAGTTGAATTTTCCGGCGAGCCGGGGCAGCCAACCACCACCCGCGGCGGCGCGTGGCCTGAGGGCTGCCAACGCTGTTTTTAGGTGATATTAAATGCCTTGAGTTTAGTTTTGATAATTGAATGACATAGATTGAACGTTAGAGCCTAAACTACTTATGATACGTTAATAGGTGATTATATGAATCGACGATCCGACCGTTGGATCGTCACCAAACTTTGATATGTTGTGATACGTAATATTTGAAGAATTTAGGAACTTACGGATTGGCAATCCGACGTACGGATCTTTCTGAATTGGGTTTGTAAGTTAGAAAAATAAAATGTTAATCGCCATTTGGTTTTGGCAATTGGCAGAGATCCAACCGTTGGATCGTGATGAAACTTTAGGATAATGTCCTAGAGACATAATGTGGATTTTAGATGTGGCGGATCAAAAATCTGATATACGGATCTTCCGGATCTAATTTTGTAGGAAAGCGTTATACGTAAATTGTATATTTTATCGATTCAAATTCTAAGATTTGATTTAATAATTGTTCTAGGCGCCGATCATTTTGACGGTTCAATGGTTGTGCTAGGGAGTTGGCGTGGACTCCAGGTGAGTGGGCAGCTATTTTCCGTATATACCTATATATTACTATTTTCCCCCGAAAATGAAAATGAACGGTTATGTGATTTAAAGTGCCATGCACAGTATCCATATATTATATTAATGCATTAGTGATTGCATATATGTATGATGGTGTTGCGGACGCACAGGTAAGTGTCAGGTAAGTTTAATTATTGTGATGTTGAGAATGAAATGATGTGATGTGATGTGATGTGATTAGAGCTCATATACCTGCACATTGATATTAGTGCTCTCGCCCAGAGATAGGGGCATAGTCTTTCACGTGTTGTTCACCTCCCGCACCGCATGCTCGCCTTGGATCCAAGTGAGGTGCACAGTCCTGTCGTATAGACCACTATAAGTGGGTTCGACTTGTAGGTGACCCGCGAATCCTTCGCACAGTCTTCACGTGATTGTAGCACTAGAGCATACTTATATATATTCAGTGATGATGAGTAGACCACTAGTGGTGATATTGATATGTGTGCAGGATTGATATACATGATATGATGAGTTGATTATGAGCTTATTATACAGCCGAGGGCTGAATTGATATTGAGATTGATTATGAGTTATATATACGGCCGAGGGCCGAGATGATTACCTGACATTTAATCACATCCATATAGTTTATGATTGAGATTTTAGTTATGATACTTTGGCATGGCATACATTCATACTTTCCAGCATGATTTCGAGATTTATATATATACGAGTATATACTTTGATTCTGGGAAACTATACAAGTTTTACGGAGATGGGTTATAACTTTTGAGAAAAGAATGATTTTGAAAAGATTTGTTTTGCTGACCCACTCAACTTTGTTTTTCGCCCCTCCAGGTTTTAGTTGCCGAAGTTCTTATCGAAGAGGATTCTTGGCAAAACTGAAGATTGGTGGCTATCTCTGAGGGTATAATTTTTACCCATTTTACTGTACTTTACTTATGCTCTGTCATCACGTGTGAGATGGGTCCGCTCCCGCCCACCAGTATACTATGGTAATTCGGCACTTTTAGGTTTAAATTTATTCACATTTCCCACATCACCATACTTTATGGCTTCGTCACCTTCCAGGTGTCGGCCAGCACAGCTCGATTCGGCGTCCTAGTGGACATTCCGAGTCGGGGTGTGTCATAATTACCATCAAGTACAATATGAAAATTAATAATAACACTTAAATTTATCAATAAATCCACACCCTATAATTAAACTCTACCATCACTCCTTATTTATCATATGTTCATTTCAGTTAAAACCCTATAAACTCTTATAAAGAAAAAACAAGTTTTTTTTTTTTGTTTTATCGATAAATGGTGATAAAGTTTTGATCAATCCTCCAACTAAGTTATGATTCGACTTATGGAAATTTTTTGTTCGTTTGGTTTCAATTTTTTTCAGAGTTAGAAGATAAGTATTTGATTTTCAATTTTTTTCGTCAATCCTAGGCTGCTCATAGTTTAAACTTTTTGCGCCGCCGAAGTGAAAGTATTAAAAAATTTGTTGCACACACCAAATTTCTGGGATATATATGAAACCTATAAATATAAGTTTTTTAATCTTTGTTTAAAGGAGATCTCCACATCAATTAGATTACAGACAAAACAATTTGGTTTACAGCCCAAAATAATAGCTACTGCACTTGAATATGCTCATAAATACTTTAACCCTCAGAAGATTCAAGTATATTCAAAACTCAAGGTCTTGATTAGAAAAATACGAGTATAAATTACAAAAATTGTAACCTGTAAAGATGAATGTTAGTTTTAAACAATTATTTTTTTCTCCAATGTTAATAACAGCAGCCTTACTAGTCACTAGTATATATACAAAGAGTAACATTGTTTAAAACTCAAGGCTTTGTTAAATATATTGACACTTGCCACGAAAACAATTGAAGAATATGGAAATGGATTGGAATTGGGATCAGTTAGTTGAAGAGATCACAATGGGAGCAGGGACAAAGTACCCATGAAGTTTTTTGACCTTCGAGTCTCTTTGAAAACAAAACTATTTAATTTGAGATTTTTTTTAATGGGTGTAAAGATAACTTTACATTTTGAATTGGATTTGGGAGAGTAGTTTAGGTAATAAATTTGGGGTTAAAGAGATATTAGTTCTTTAATTAAAAATAATATGGTTTAAAGAATAAGTTGGGTGTAAAAAGAGGTTAAATGAGTTCAAATAAAATTTCTCTTTCACATATGTATTATTAACGGCAATTATATGATAGAAGAATTGGGAGTGATGCTGCTAAACCTTATTATATGTATTATTAATGGCAATTATACGATTTCACATACATATGTATTATTTCTCAATTCTCATAACCTCATGCTCTGTAAACGATCTGAGTAGGTTTTGGAAGTGATGCTGCTAAACCTCATTTACCCCATATCGTGAGCCCAATCAAGTTGTTTACACTTGAACTCATGATAAAATTTATGGATCCGCCATGTATGTATACGTATGCATCTACTGACAGTGTTCAGATTTTCACATGGTCTTTTCTTTTGATTAATTTGTGGACCAATTTTAGTTGCTAATTATTGTTGGAAAGATTAATTAGTCCCATTACTTAAGATAGGTGTATTAAATTGTTGTTATGGTTTTAAAACGTAACGGGCATCTTTGTTAATAAAAACTATAACATGTCTACTATTTTATATTCATATTTCCTCCACCTGCAACATCATTCAAAATGTCATTCTCTGTGTACGGAGTCCTGTCTTTTCTACCTATAGAAAGTTGCGATTATTTATTTGCATTATTTGGTTGTTGAGTTTTTTTTTTTTTATTCATTTTGTATGGCAGTCCTGCCCATATACATACTTATGGCCCTTAATTTTCTATATAAATAAATTTAACTTATTTAAAAAATAAGATTTTCTTGTTGAATGTAACATCACATATCACCCAGGAGAAAGGATCCTATAAGCCTTATATGTACATGCCCACCTTCAATTAGCATGAGGCATTTTCGGAGCTCATTGGCTTCGGGTTCCATCGAAACTCCATGTTAGAAATTGTGATGTTCACAGGATCGGAAACGATGTCGTTAGACTATGGATCACAATATGGTGTGAATGATATGAACAGAAAGTGAATATGGAATATTGTGATTTGACAGAAAGGGACAAATATATAGAGATGGAAATAAACTTTCTGAGGAGTTGTGTTCTTCAGGAGAAGTTGTAACTTCTCATGTTGGAATACAACTGTTCATATCCATTTAAATTAATTAATTAAATAAATAAATAATTATATTATTTCCTTTATTAATTAATTAACTTATTTCACTAAAATCATATGTATATCAGTACACCAATGTTATGGTGTACCATCACACATAATTACACATATTGTGAAAACCATGTTATCATAATCATATTCCAACATCTCCCACTTGATTATGATGACATAAATGGTTTCCTATTCTGATTTGTTTCTCAAGAGTATTACTCGTAAAGAAATTCAATGTAACATCAGATATGTGGCTTCTTTACCTGGTGCGCACCATTCCACTTTATTTGATAACATTTTACTCTTCAGTAAAATGGCATCATGTCCAAGTAACTAGGAAAAACAATCCATACCCGGTTACAAATGATGACTTAACCTCGCACTATACGCCGCAGTGTTATATAAATTATTTCTTGAAACTTATTATGAATTTTTCTTTCAAGACGATTTATTATAACCTGGTTACCTCGTTAGTGCCCCTTATCTTTAACCGACCAAGTACTAAAGAACCAGATAGAGTCGCATCTACTTGTCCATGTTTTAGGCGTCCCTAAAACCAAACAATGATGCCCGCCACACGTCTCACACTATAACACATCTAGATGCTTTGCAAACCCATTGTAGTCACATGCTCTCTGAATTTTTCCAGAGACAATCCCTTGGTCATCGGATCGGTCACCATCTCTTCGGAGGGTATGTAGTCGACATTTACCTCTCCTCTCTCCACTATATCTTGTACATAGTGATATTTAATATCAATGTGTTTTCCTTTGGAACTATTTGCTCCACTCTTTATCAGAAAAATGGCAGACTTATTATCACAAAACACATTGACAGGCTCCTTAGGTATACCTACATTTAAATTATCGATAAATTATTTAGCCCATACTGCAGTACTTACTGCTGTGCTACAAGATATATATTATGCTTCCATAGTAGACTTTGCAACACAGCTTTGTTTCTTACTTAATCAAGAAACAGCCGTTCCACTAAACAAGACAAGGTTACCACTTGTTGACTTTCTGTCATCTAAGTCACCTGCGAAATCTGCATCGCAATAACAAACTAAATCCATATCATTTAATCCGAAACAAAGTTTCATACCTTGGGTACCTTTTAGATATCTAATAATTCTCTTTACTGCCATCCAATTTTGCTTTTCGGGGTTGGATTGATATCTACTTACCAATCCAACTGCATGACATATGTCAGGTCTTGTGTTGGTCATAGCATACATCAAACTTCCAACTGCTTGGGCATACGAAACATTTTGCATATCAATGATGTCTTGCTTCTGTACCAGACACATATTTTTGGAAAGCATCATTCCTTTAAAAACAGGTGTACTAACTGGCTTGCAATCTTGCATATTAAATCTTTTAAATATTTTATCCAGATAATTTTGTTGATCCAAATAGAGTATTTTTGTATCTCTATCCCTAGTAATTTTAATTCCTAGAACATAAGATGCTTCTCCTATATCTTTCATTTCAAATTTGGATCCCATATATGATTTAGTCTTTTCAATGATATCTATAGAGTTACCTGCAAGTAAAATGTCATCTACATATAGTGACAACATACAAAAATTATCTTGGCACTTCCAAGAGTAAACACAATGATCCAATGGATTTATTTTGTAGCCCATTTCCATAATGGCTTGGTAGAACTTTAAATACCATTGTCTTGATGATTGTTTAAGGCCGTACAACGACTTTATTAATTTAGAGACTTTGTTTTCATGACCTTTGATATGATATGCTTCGGGTTGAATCATATAGATGTCTTCTTTCAAATCTCCATTCAAGAATGCTGTTTTGACATCTAACTGATGAAGTTCTAAATCCATTCTAGCAATAATTGCCATAAGAATACGAATGGATGTACTCTTTGCAACTGGAGAGTAAGTGTATACAAAATCTATACTGGGTTTCTGAGTATAACCCTTAGCTATAAGTCGAGCCTTAAACTTATCCAGGGTACCATCTGATTTGTACTTCTTACGAAGTACCCACTTACAACCGATGGGTTTTCTTCCATCAGGTAGATCAACCAATTCCCAAACTTCATTTTTCTTTATGGAATCTAATTCTTCATTCATTGCTTGTTGCCATTGTTCAGACTTAGAATTATCCATTGCTTCTTTATAATTCATTGGGTCTGGATCTCCCACTGAATGATCTACCTCCTCAAGATTGAAAACAAAGTGATCTTTCAATCTTCTAGATGGTTCCCTTTTTCTTTTACTCCCACTGATTGTATCATTTCTCCCACTATTTATATCTTCCATGATAATATCATGATCATCATCCATGTGTGTGTCATGATCGACATTGTTATGATCACCCATGTTTACGTCTCCCACTTGATCATTGTCAATGTCTTGATCATGAGGCAAGTCTAAATCAAGATGCAAATCTTGATCATCCGTAGGAGAATTTTCTTTTCCCAAAGATTCCAATTCTTGTATTGGATTAATCAAAGCAGTAGTTTCAATAAAAGTAGCATCCCTACTTTCGATCAATCCTTTCTCAGGATGATAAATTCTATATCCATTACTATTATCAGGGTATCCTATAAATTTACATTCCAAAGTTTTTGCTTGTAATTTATTTCTTAATGGATTTAGAATGAGAACATGAGCTTTACAACCCCAAACCTTTAAGTTTGATAAATCAGGTTTTCGCCCATACCATAATTCATATGGAGTGAGTGGCTTGGCCTTTGTATGTACTTTATTCAATATATATGATGCAGTAGCCAAAGCTTCACCCCAAAAATGTAGAGGTAAGTCAGCATAAGACATCATAGATCGCATCATATCCATTAGAGTTCAATTTCTTCTTTCTGCGATACCATTTTGTTGCGGTGTATAAGGCATAGTATAATTATGTTTTATACCATTCTCTTTGCAGAATTTATCAAAAGCTTCAAATTCTCCAGCTCTATCACTATTAAGGATCTTTATGGATCTTCCTAATTGGTTCTCTACTTCTATCTTAAACTCTTTAAATTTGTCTAAGGCTTCATGTTTATGTTGCAAGAAGTAGACATATCCATAACGGGAATAATCATCGATGAAAGTCATAAAATATGTCATTCCTCTATGGGTTTTAGTTCTCATTGGTCGACATAAATCTGTATGCACTATCTCAAGTAAATTTGTAGAAGTCCAATGCTGAAAAAATGATTTTCTAGTCATTTTTCCTTTAATACATGATTCACATGTATCAAAATCATGTGCATTCACTTGAGGCAACATTCCATTTTTACTCATGCGCATCATTTTATTTATATTTATGTGACCTAAACGTAAATGCCATAAATATGACAAATTTTGAACAGTAGAGACAAAAGCATACTCGAAAGAAATATTTTTATTAATACAAACTGAGTACATATCATCGACTTTTATTCCCCTTACATAAATATGACCCTTTTTCCCAATAGTGACAGCACCATTCATGAACCTTGTCTCAAAACCTTTCTTTTCTAGGACAGAGACAGAGACAAGATTCCTCCTTATATTTGGTGCAAACAGAACATTTTTAAGTACAATGGTAGATTTACTATTATTTATCTTACAATCTTCTTCACCCAAAACATCGACATAAGTGTTGTTGCCCATATAGAGACGATGTTCTCCTAGTGCTTCTCCTTTAAATTGATGAAGCAACTTTTGTCCTTACATACATGATGAGTTGCTCCTGAATCTATCCACCATTGTCCTTGATCTTCAGCAATGAGTGCTTCGGAGACAGTCAAAATCAGTTATTTAGGATTTTTGTTGTTCTTGCGTCGTTTTGGGCACTTATACCTATAATGACCAGTCTCTCCACAATTGTAACATGCACTCTCATTTCCTTTAAACTTGTTCTGCTTGCGTTGTCCAAACATTTTGAAGTTTGGGCGCTTGTTACTACTATGTGGCTTGTGTATGTGTCGCTTGTTTTTCTGAGAATCTTCCGCTATTAGGAGGTTGGCTCTGCCTTGTCCAGTTTCCTTTTTTCGATAATTTTTACGAACTTCTTCAATAGCCAACATTGCAGGCAATGTATCCATCGTTAATTCAACTTGACCATAAGTCATAGAAGTAACTACATTTTCCCAAGAATTTGGGAGGCTACCAAGAAGAGCACTAACTTGCATTTTATCATAAATTGGATGGCCAGCATTGGCTAAGTCCTTTGCCATTACTTCCATTTTAGTAATATGATCGACCATAGAATCAGTTTCTTCCATTTTTGTCCCATTGTATTTCTCAAGCAATAACTAAATGTATGTTTGAGATTTAGGGCCATACTTCTTTTCAAGTACATCCATGATTTCTTTGGTCGAATCATATTCTTCATAAAGGGGTATTAATTTATCTTCCATGTAATTGAGGATTGTGGCCTTAGCCAACTCATTATCTTCCACCCATTTATTATAAACTCGAGAGGGCCCAAGGGGTCTCTCGTCTTTGATAGTGTACAAAGTCTTGTCATGGGTTAAAAGATAAGTGATCATTCTCTTCCATATTCGATAATTAATGTTATTCAACCTTTCTATTTTAAAAACTTCGGATTTGGAAGATTTAGTTGCCATAGCTCAAAAAATTACAAAACAAACACAATACTTAATACAAACTTAAATACAAATACAAATACTACTAGTGTACTTTTAATTATTACAAGCCACAAATACTAAATGTTCTTAATAAATTAAAGACTAAAATAAAATAAAAATAGAGACTTATTTATTCTTAGCAGCAGATACCGCACACACTCACAGAGGCTTTGTCCAATCAGTGAAAGACGAGTACTTGTTCAGGTGATCACGTCGATAGAAGGCTTGTGGATTTCTTACTTGTCTAGTTGGCCAGGTGTGTTCAATTCTTCCTCTATTTTCGTACACAAAAGCAGTCTCTTCTCGACTATTGGATTCTCTTTCAATTCTCAGTTGTCTTGGCCCCCTTAAATTTCTTGCAGTCGAAATTTCTCTTTGTGCTAAATCAGGATATATAAAACCGTAACGGGTATTATGTTGATCCAAATAATTAAACACTTCCACTCTAGAATTCCAAAAATTAAACCCTTGCTTCCACTTTTGATCTTTATGACTATTATTCAAAGTATTCCACAAATCAAACTTATGAGTAAAATTATTAGGGTAAATAGGATTAACAAAACCTGGGTTTGAATTGAAGGGAGCTTCCAAGATTGTAGGAAAAGGTTGCAGGTAACTTCTCGAATTTGGCCTTCTTGAAGATGACCCCTCCTCAAAGGACTTGCGAATTAGACTTTCTGACAGACAATAATTTTTAAGGAAAACTAATGAAAAGGGCTTGAAAACTTTGAGTTTAACGAAAAGTCACTTTTAAAAGTATAGTGAATAGTGACAGTTAAAGGTAAAAAAGTAGTTTTTCGTTAAAAGTAAACAATACCGAGAGTGTTTTATTAAACCTCTCTAATTTTTATTATTGTCTTCTAGTCCTTCACGTTCTGAAGCCTCCCTAAAGGCAAGTTCCCCTTTTTTATATGCTAAGCAATTCCCTTCTTTAATATTAGATTGCTCAGAACCACAAAAAAAAAATCCTTTACCACGTGAAGCTCGTGCCTTTTCCACTGCACTGTCAGAGTGCAAAGAACCAAAAGAGTTGTTGCCTTTGATTTCGTCCCCACGTGATGCCTTTAAATTATCACCAAAGCTTTTGGCTTTGTTGTCTCCACGTGAAGCTTCCCCAAAAATAAATTCACCTTTTTTATTTTCAAAACAAACTCCTTCTCCTTTATTCTCAAAGCAATGAAGTGATGGACACCAAATACCTACTTTTCCTCCTCCAACTGAAATCTGCAAGGAGGAGTTTTGGGTACGCGCCCCACGCGCGGCGATAAAGTGTTCCTCGCAAGGAGGAGGTCCCGTTCGAGACTGGTAAAGGAGGGAATTTGAGAGTTTTTGCTCTTGATTCATCCATCTGTGTAGCTGAATTGAGGGTCTTAACGGTGGGCGGGTCAAGCGATTCCCCTGTTGATGAAGATTTCAGTTTGAGGTTAAGGTGGATCAACAGATCTGGAGCCCCTATAGGGTTAGCGTGGATCCAGATGCGTCTCTCTGGCCGACTGAGCTGTTTCAAGGCAAGTTAATTTAATTGTGCTGAGCTTGTTGCTTTTATGTGGAAATTATGTCTTTGGAAGTGGGTGAGGATTCTACGGGTTCTCTTTAAGTTGTGGATTTGTTCGGTTTAGCCGGGTGTACTCGGGGTGTCTGCACTCTCAGATCTGGGGCTGGGCTCTCTGGGAAATCCTGTCTCTTGGTGGTCTCTCAGGCTCTTGGCTAGTGGTGGAGGTTAGACGGTGTTGTCTCGGGTTACCGCGATTCCTGAGGGGAGAAATCCTTCGAGGGTAAGGTGCGTGGGTGTCTCGAGGAAGTGCGATCCGGCTCGAGATGGACGAAGGAAGACCTAGGAAAGATGTTGAAGATTTAGGATCCCGATTCGGCTCAAAGCTGAAATTGTCTGAAAAGGAACTAGGAGTTATTAGCATTCAAAGGAAAGATATCGAAGGTGCTTTACTGGGTCTACAATATACTCTGATTGCTGAAGTTCTTACCTCCAAGGAAGTCAATGGGGAAGTTTTTGTTGATTGTTTCATGTCTCTCTAGCGTGGCAGAGAGGGGGTCTCTATCAGAGATATTGGTGAACGCCGATTTCTGGCACGCTTTGCGAGTCAAAGGGATCTTCATAGGGTCTTGGAAGCAGATCAGGCCTGGCAATTTAAAAATGATCTGGTAATGGTAGCGGATAGGACGAACTGTGGTCTAAACAGATGGGCATCACTCTCGTTGGCAGTGTTCTGGGTCCAGATTCACAATGTTCCGGTTCTAAGCATGACTCAGGCTGTGGCGGAAACCATCGGTTTATTGCTAGGTACAGTTATAATGGTGGATAAATATGGAAGTAGGGACTGTATTGGCCGCTTCCTCCGCGTAAAAGTTAGATTCAATGTCCGGGAAGCCCTCATGCAGGGTACCTATGTTAGTTTTCCCGACGAGGGGAGAGTGTGGATCGACTTTAAATATGAAGCTCTACCAAAATACTGCCTAATTTGTGGTCTGTTGGGTCATACTACAAGAGTATGCAGAGATGCCTTGCAGACTGGGATGAATTCTCCTGGAAACTCTGGGGAAACTGGAGAGGATTGTGCCTTCAAAGGCTTAGATGCTATCACTGACCTACGTGGCAAATTATTGGGGGTCGGAAATAACTATAGATCTTCCCATGGGTCTGGAGGGGGTCGAAAGGAAAGGGAACGATGGAAGGATGACCGCAGTGAGGAACAAGATGGGGGACGATGCTCTGGCAAATCATCTACAGCCTCAAGGATGGGAATCCACTCACTTTTTGGGGGCTCTAAGTCTCTAAGTGGAAGTGAGTGCCCTGAAATGACCCTTGGGGAAGAAGCTGATACTGCTATCTCCCCGAGTAAACCTCGATGGTCCTCTAATAATTATACCAAGGGAGGTCTTAATCTACTTTTTGGGGGCTCTAAGTCTCTAAGTGGAAGTGAGTGCCCTGAAATGACCCTTGGGGAAGAAGCTGATACTGCTATCTCCCCGAGTAAACCTCGATGGTCCTCTAATAATTATACCAAGGGAGGTCTTAATCTAGAGGAAAAAATCAATAACAAAAGAACGGAAGAGGAGGAAGCCCGGAAGGCTAGAGAAATCGCTTTTGATGCTGGTCTCATTGGACCTGGAGGTGTAATTACGCAAGGAGCTGAGCACATTACTCTCATTGACTTTCCCGAAGTGTCGGAACGGGCTGAGATCCCTAGTGCAGCTTCATAATCGGGGCAGGGTTTTGATCTAAATACTGAACCCAATATGGCTGATGATTCGGATATTGAACTTGTGGCTAGGAAGGATGGCGGTGTAAACAGGTTGACTAATGCTGATGAAGGAGTGAGTGAATCTGTAACGGAGGATGATCCGTTCAATCTAATTCCAATCATTGAATTTATTTCCAAGGAGCAGAACAGGAAAAAAAAAAGGGATTTTGTGAGGTTGAGCGATCGTCAACCTACCTTTCGGAGGAACCAATTGCTACTCATCTAAAGGGATGTGCACCTACTGAGGCGGAGGAGACCAGCCGGAAAGGGTCTCCCAAGAATCCATGAAGATAATCACTTGGAACTGTCAGGGTATCGGGGGTGACCTGACAGTTGACAATTTGCTGGAGCAGAACCGGCTCCACACCCCTGACATGGTCATCCTACTTGAAACTAAAAACATGAGTAGGAACTATGTTCATCTAAAAAGACGGTTAGGAATGGAACATCTATATGCGGTGGAACCTAAAGGTATTGGTGGAGGTCTTTGTGTTTTCTGGAGAGACAACTCCTTGGTGTTGCTTATGAAATCTGAGGAATACTTAATCGAGCTTAAACTGTGGGATGAAAATCTAAACTGTTATTGGAGGCTTTTCGCCATATATGCTAGCACAGATGATAGAAAGAGGAAGGCTCAATGGCTGAGTTTATCGAAGCGTCTCGACCAAGATAGGGACCGATGTCTTCTAATTGGTGACTTCAATGATATTTTGTATAACGAAGAGAAAGAGGGAGGCAACTTTCGGACTGCTGCAAGCTTGCGTGATTTTCGAGAATTTGTTGCTCGGAATGAACTTATGGATTTGGGTTATGAAGGTTATCCCTTCACTTGGAGAAATAAAAGAGATATGATGCCCATTCAACAACGTATTGATCGAGGACTGGCTTCCTCTGGGTGGTACAATCTGTACCCGAACTCTAAAATTAAGCATGTGATTCTGGAAGGGTCTGATCATGCCCTTCTGCTCCTCTCTACCGAGTCTACCCCTGATCGGAGAAGAAGATCTTTCCTCTTTGACGGTCGCTGGAGTAAAACTGATGAATGTCGTGCCCTAGTTTCTGTGGAGTGGAGAACAAATGTTACAGGATCATATGCATTCCGTTTCAACGAGAAGATGAAGTATCTCAGGAGGCGTCTAAAGTGCTGGTATAAAGAGAAGGGTAGGAATTAAAAAAAATGATCATTCAATTGAAGGAAGAGATTAGGAAGGCTTTGGAATCTAATGAATTTGCAAGTGACGAGACAAAAAAAAAAGAAAGGGAACTTCTCATCGTTCATAAACAGGAGGAGGCATACTGGAAAGTTAAGTCTAGGGTGCAGTGGCTTAGAGAGGGTGATAAGAATACCAAATTCTTTCATGCTCAAACTATTAAAAGACGCCGAGCCAACTTGATCCGTGGGATTGAAAACTCACTGGGGGTGTGGCAGGAGAGTGCTGAAGAGATCTGTGCTACGGCTACTGAGTACTTTAGGGATCTTTTCCAGTCTTGCAGGCCGAACCAAGTGGGCTCCGTTGTGAGTTACATGGAGAGGCGTGTGACCCAGGACGACAACCGGAGCTTAACTGCCCCTCTAACGGATGCTAAAATTACTGAGGTTGCCTTCCAGATTCCTTCTAATAGGTCCCCTGGGCCTGACGGTTTCTCTGGATACTTCTATCATGATCATTAAGACACTGTTGGGGCGGATGTGATAAAAGTTGTTAAAGCCTTCGGGCACTCGGGTACCATGCTTCAGAAGCTGAATCATACTAACTTAGTGCTAATCCCGAAGGTGAAGTGCCCTAAGAATATGTCCCAGTTCCGGCCTATTGCTCTCTGCAATGTTATTTATAAGATCATTGCAAAAGTCCTTGGCAACAGACTTAAGAGGGTAATCCCGAAAGTTATTGGTGATCATCAATCGGCTTTCGTTGCCGGAAAGCACATCCAGGACAACATTCTTGTGGTGCATGAAGTTCTCCACTCTCTTCTTCATGCTAAGAATGTGAACCAATCTGGTATGGCGATCAAATTGGACATGGCTAAGGCGTACGATCGTGTTGAATGGGACTTCCTTATTGCTATGATGGCCAACCTGGGCTTTGATCCTCTTTTCTGTAGTTGGATCAGAGAATGTATCTCCACTGTCTCTATCAGTATCCTAGTAAACGGTACGCCAACTGGGTATATCCGACCGGGAAGAGGTCTAAGACAAGGCGATCCTCTTTCGCCCTACCTGTTCCTCCTATGCACTGAAGGATTCTCTGCCCTAATTAGGAGAGGGTTGGAATGCGCAGCGATACACGGGTTCAAGGTCTCGGACTCCGGGTCCCCCATCACCCACCTATTCTTTGCGGACGACTCGGTTCTGTTCGGGTTAGCTAATGTGGAGGAGGCAAAAGCCTTAGCGGATATTTTAAATACATATTCTAGGGGCTCTGGTCAGAAAGTCAACCTTGGCAAGAGTTCTATTTTCTTTGGAGCTAAAATCTCCAATCGGTGCAAAAGGGATATATCTAACACCTTGGGTATCTAAGGCAAGCAGGGATTTGGGAAATATTTGGGTCTGCAAGCCGATTTTGGGCACTCTAAAAAAGCGACTTTCGCAGAGATTCATGATAAGATTGAAGGCCGTCTTTCGGGATGGGCCGAACAATTCCTGTCCCCGGCTGGGAAAGAAGTACTTGTTAAAGCTGTGGCCATGGCTCTGCCTAATTATGCCATGAGTTGCTTTAAGCTTCCCATTGGAGTATGCAGGGACATTGAAAAAGCCATTCGTAACTTCTGGTGGAGAAGCAGTGAATCGCGTAAGAGTATTCATTGGATTTCCTGGGATCGATTAAGGAAGCAGAAAAAATTTGGAGGCTTGGGTTTTAAGGATATCCAATGTTTCAATATTGCTTTTCTTGCCAAGGTTGGTTGGAGACTTATCCTAAAACAAACGTCCATCCTAGCATCCGTTCTGAGGCAAAAGTACCATCCTGGGAAATCTTTTGAAGCGGCTGCTAGAGGAAGAAATACCTCTTGGGGTTGAAAGGTATTTTTGAAGCCCAGAAAGTGTTGCTCAATGGTCTCAGGTGGCGGGTGGGAAACGGAAGATTTATCAACATCCGGGACGACCCTTGGTTTCCTAATCCATCAACCTTTAAGGTTCGGCCTAAAAACTCTTGTGAAGCGGTATTGGTTAGCGATTTGATCAATTTGGATGACACTTCTTGGCGGGTGGATCTAATTACGGAGGCTTTCAACCGTGAGGATGTGGTTACAATTCTAAGTATTCCTTTAAGCCATTTTGGCCTTTGTGATCGTTTGGTTTGGCACTATACTACTAACGGGATTTACTCTGTAAAGACCGGTTATGGCTTGGCTGTTAAACTTATGGATGAGGGTGCTTTTGGAAGAAAAGCCCGGGGGTCTTCTAGCACGTCAAACCTGGCAACTAAGGATTGGAACAAAATATGGAGTCTTCGGGTTCCAAATAAGATCAAGCTGTTTATATGGCGCTGCTGCAATCATGCTTTAGCGGTTAGACGGAATCTCAAAAGGCGTCATTTACGGATTGACAATGTTTGTGGAGTGTGCAACTCTTTCAATGAAACTGAAAATCATTTGTTTTTCAGATGTGAGTTTAGTCATCGGGTTTGGTTTTGTTCCTATTTGCACCTCAACTCCCACGCTCTGGAGGGTAGGGATTTCCTCGAAAGTTGGCGAAGATTCTGTGATATGGCAGCCATGGATTCCTTAAACGAGAGTGAGATTCTTCAAGACTTTGCCTTTGGCCTTTGGAGATTGTGGAAACATAGAAATGAGGTTGTTTTTCATGGAGTTAGTCGCCAGCCCCTGGAAGTTCTAGCAGCCTGGAAACAATGCTCTAATGACTACCGGGCTGCTTTGCTTCATGAAGCTAGCACGGTTCCCTCATCGGTTCCGGAGGTAAATGGTGGTGTAAGACATATTAGGGACTCGTGGCAGAAACCCAGTTTTGGAACTATCAAAGTGAATACCGACGCGTCATAGTGTAAAAGGACTTCTCGCATGGGGTTGGGTTGGGTTTGTCGGGATTTTGCGGGTTTGCTGCAAGCGGCTGGTGGTGCTGGGACTGGTTACGGCTTATCTGCAGCTGCTGCGGAAGCCTCTGCTATCCTCGCGGCGTTGATGGCTTGTAAGGAACACGGGTATGAAGATATAGTTATTGAATCTGACTCTAAGTCGGTCACTATGATGTTGAGGAAGGAAGCTGTGATTGACTCTGGGTTGGAATGTTTACTCGGCGACATCGAGAATCTAGCTCTAAGGATGAAGTCTGTGACTTTCGCCTTTGTGCCTAGGGAGTGTAACCGTGCTGCTCACTCGGTGGCCAAGTATTGTTTTAACGAGAACCGTGATTTCATGTGGGATTGTATTGGGCCTGCTTTTTTGTTTAATATCCTTGCCCAGGATGCCAACATTTCTATTCGTATTTAATCTAATTCTACCTTGGGAAAAAAAAAAGTGATGGACACCAATAGTTTTTCTTTTCACATGCACTGCCAGATTTTTCACAACCACCAAATCCCTTATATTTTATTTGTTTCCCACTTAAAGGGGAGCCTACCTCAAAAGACTGACAAATTTGACTGGGTGGACTTTCTTCACTTTCTTCACGTGCACTATGACAGTGCTCATAACCATAAAAAAGTTCCTTATTTTCTAGACCCAAGTCTTGAAAATTGGAGAACTCTCTTCCTTGATCTTGTCTCTGTAAATCACGCCTGTTCTTCTGGAAAAAAGGGCTAGAGAAGAAGTTAACCAAGAAAAGATGTGGCATCTTAAACTTGGACATGTGAACCTTGAAAAGATTCGCAAGATGTCGAAAGACGGATATGTCCGCCCATTAGGTAATGACCAAATGGGTACTTGTGAATGCTGTTTGAAAGGGAAGATGACCAAATCTCCATTCACTGGGAAATGAGAGCGTGCCACTGAAATTCTAGGGTTAATCCACACTGACGTATGTGGACCTATGTCTACTACGTCGAGAGGAGGTTTCTCCTACTATATCACATTCACCGACGATCACTCTCGGTTTGGCTATGTGTATCTTATGAAGTACAAGTCAGAATCCTTTGAAAGGTTCAAAGAATTCAAGAATGAAGTTGAGAAGCAAACTGGGAAACAGATAAAGATCCTAAGATCAGATCGAGGGGGTGAATATCTGAGTAATGAATTCCTAGATTATCTCAAAGAGTGTGGAATAATATCACAGTGGACTCCACCGGGAACTCCACAACTTAATGGAGTTTCTGAAAGGAGAAATCGAACCTTGATGAACATGGTTCGTTCTATGATGAGTTCCGCTGATCTACCAGTAACATTCTGGGGATACGCTCTATATACAGCAGCTTACTTGCTTAATAGAGTACCTTCCAAATCAGTTTCACAAACGCCCTATGAGATATGGCATGGAAGAAAGCCAAGTCTTAATCACATTAAGATTTGGGGTTGTGAAGCATATGTCAAGAAGCTTGAAGCTACCAAGCTTGAAGCAAGATCAGTAAGGTGCTATTTTGTGGGATATCCTAGAGAAACTATGGGATATGAGTTCTACCATCCTGACGACCAGAAAGTCTTTGTCGCCAGAACTGCTAAGTTTCTAGAGGACGAATTTGTTCTCAAAGAAACTATAAGTAAAGAGATGGAAATTAATGAGATTAATGATGAACTACAAACAAGCACACGACATATTGACAACCCTGTTCCTGAACCCCTAGCTCCACGTAGATCTGAAAGGGTTAGTAAGCCATCTAAGAGGTATAGCTTAGACAATGACTTTGCAGAATTGTACCTTCTGGGTGACAATGACACAAAGGAAGACCCTAGGGACTACAAAAAAGCAATGTCCGACATTGATTCAAAGAGATGGCAAGAGTCCATGAAATCCGAGATGGATTCCATGTATCAAAATCAGGTCTGGACTTTTGTAGACCCTCCAGAAGGTATTGTACCTGTTGGAAACAAATGGGTCTTCAAGAGGAAGATAGGCGTTGATGGGAACGTGGAGACTTATAAGGCTAGACTAGTAGCCAAGGGTTACAGGCAACGAGAAGGGATTGACTATGAAGAAACTTTCTCTCTTGTAGCCATGATTAAGTCCATTCGGATTTTGCTTGCTATAGCTGCGTACCATGATTATGAAATCTGGCAAATGGACGTGAAGACGGCCTTTCTGAACGGCTACCTAGAGGAAGAGCTTTATATGGCTCAATCCGAAGGTTTCGTGTCCAAGTCTGAAAAGACTAAGGTATGCAAGCTACTGAGGTCCATTTATGGACTTAAGCAAGCCTCAAGGAGCTGGAACATCCGTTTTGATACTGAAATCAAATCGTTTGGTTTTACTCAAAACGAAGACGACAATTGTGTTTATCAAAAGGTTGTAGGGGATGCAGTTGTATTCCTAGTGTTATATGTAGATGACATATTACTATTCGGGAATGACACTGCAGTACTTTCTTCTGTAAAGGTGTGGTTGTCCAAAACCTTCCACATGAAAGATTTAGGAGATGCATCTTATGTACTTGGGATAAAGCTCTATCGTGATAGAACCAGAAGACTGATTGCATTATCCCAATCTATGTACATTGATAAGGTGCTAAGTAGGTTCCAGATGGAACAATCTAAGAAAGGTTTTCTTCCTGTAAGACATGGAATTCACCTTTCTAAGTCCATGGGACCTAAGACTCCTGAAGAGATACGGCAAATGAATACTATTCCTTATGCTTCCGCCATAGGAAGTCTCATGTATGCCATGACATGTACAAGGCCTGATATCGCATATGCTGTGAGCATTACTAGTCGATATCAATCTAACCCAGGATCAGAACACTGGGCAGCAGTCAAGACGGTCCTTAAGTACTTAAGAAGAGCTAAGGACATGTTCCTCGTTTATGGAGGAGCGACAGAGTTGCGAGTGGAAGGCTATACAGACGCAGATTTCCAATCTGACGTCGATGATAGAAGTTCCAACTCCGGATATGTATTCACTCTGAATGATGGGGCTGTCAGCTGGAAAAGCAAGAAACAAAGTGTAATTGCTGATTCCACGACAGAGGCTGAATATGTCGCTGCAGCTGAAGCCGGCAAAGAAGCGTTCTGGATGAAGAAGTTCATCACTGAACTTGGAGTGGTTCCAACCATTACATCACCAGTAACTTTGTACTGTGATAATAGTGGGGCGATAGCTCAAGCCAAGGAACCCAGGGCACATCAAAAGAACAAGCATTTCGACAGGCACTTTAATATCATTAGAAGATATGCTGTCGAAGGGAAAGTCAACATTCTCAAAGTTGCTTCAGCCGATAACGTAGCAGATCCACTGACGAAGCCAATGTCTCAAGTCCAACTTGACCGCCATATGGAAAAGATGGGTATTAGATACATGGGAGGATGGCTTTGAGTGCAAGTGGGAGATTGTTGGAAGTATGCCCACAAAGCCACTCATTTGATGTAATAGCTTTTTGGAATACTTATTGTATTAAACTTTTATATGTTTAATGAAGGGCAAAGCTTATTGTTAATCGCTATTTATTGTATCTTGTGCTTAAGCAATAAGGGAATCCAAGGAATGTATTTGATCTAAGAGATAAGTGATCTAAGTAAGTTAGATTAACGAGACATTTCTCTTAAGTTCATTCCTAAAACGTTCCTAGCCATAGGGTTGCCAATTGGGCATTGACAATCCGCTAAGGTTAGTATGTGTTATGTCGACTCAAGCGTGGATAGGACAAGTCTCAAGTCATTTAGTGTTGGACACTGAGACAAACACATAGGTGCTCGAAAGAGTAATCGAGTACACTGAACTACGATCAAAAGAGAGTTCAAACATACATGTCATGTAAGAACTCGATGGTTACAATATGCAAAGTAGTCCTTTGACCTGAGGCATCATAGATGTCTAATGGTTAGGTCCTTGATCTTTGATCGTGTCAAATGGCATTCCTTTGGAGTGTCCACGGCATGGTTGTGGTCAAGCTATCTAGTCATGTAGACATGTGAATGCACAACAAGGGATCTCTAACCTTCCATGATGGAAGGAGAATACTCTAAGATATGATTCGAGAGTCTTTGGCCAAAGCATATGAATATGACTTAGGAAGTTTGTTCCAAATCTTATTCAAGCGAATCATATAGAGAAGTATCACATTGGATAGTAGACATGAAACAAACTATCACTTAAACAATGTGATTAAGAGTATTGTATTAGAGAAGGACCGTATTGCATTGTAGTTGTAACTGGATAGGTTCTCCAACCACTTCTATTTAGCTTGGGTAACCATGACATGCTGCTAGGTGTCACTCATGGTTTGTGGAAGCCCTAAAGATTAGCAAACACTAATCTTAAGGGAGAATTGAAATGTGGTTTCAATTCACAATCGATAGTTAAGAGTAACATCGCCCACTGCCTCGCTAATTGGAACCTAATGGATCGTACACCGAGTAAAGATGAAAGTGAAGTAATTAAATGAAATGGATAAGCAATTAAATGGTTAATTGTAGAATGGTCAAAGTTAATTAATTAGTTAATTAATTATACGAAACGTTCGTATTGGGCTTCTAAGTTGGTTTTGGGTTTCGGGGCCCAAAAGTGTTTTGGTCCACAAGGCCCATTATGTTTAAGTTGTATGACAACTAAAACAAAATGGGCAATTAGCCCAATAACAAAAGGGAGGCCGGCCACATGAGTGAGGGGTAGCAAACTTGTGTTATTTACAAGTTTGCCACTCACTAGAAATGAAGTATAAATTAAACTTTATAGCTTTATTTCATCAAGGGTTTTTCCTTAAGAAATTGGGTGAAACATCTTCTCTCTAAATTTCTAAAAGGGGGCCGGCCACTTAGGGAGAGAAATCTAGCAATTTCTTCTTCCCTAAGTCATCCATTTTATCTTCACAAATTATCTTTGGTGTAGAGACTTGGAGACATCAAATTTTTGGTGTTTTGGAGAACAAATCCTCAAGGAAGCAAGAAGGTGACTTGAAGGCCCTCCACTTGGGTGAATCCCTTGTGTAATCAAGGATGAGCTTCAAGGGTAATGATTCTCTAAATCCTTATTCTCTTTAATGTTGTTAAAGAGTCATGGTTCACCATATACTAGGCTTTGAAAGTCATGGGTTTTATGAATTGATTTTGGATGCATGCTTGCTTTAATTTGTTAATAGTTTGCCTATGTATTTAAAATGTTCTTTACATGTTCTTAGCTAGGACATAATTAATCCCGATTGAAATGGGTTGTATGAGGGCCTAATTGAACTGTAAAAACTTTCTGAATTTTGATAATTGTTGGATGAATTTGTATGATGAAATGGTTTGTTTTCAGATATAATTTTGTTCTCTGTCGAATGAAACAGTGTAGGAGAATAAAGTTTAAATTGTTGGGTTAATTCAGGCCTAGGTTCAAATGGGTTGTAGGATGGGATTTCTAATGATTGGGTATTTTTGTGAGTTTTGGATTCTTCAAGAAAATGCTCAGTTGCCAATTTCGAACTTTCGAACGTCCTCTTCCCTAATTTCTTCTCAAGTTGAAACTTAGAAAGAACGTTGTTGGATTCGTTATTTGATGGAGAGGAAGTCTCAGATATTGTTCCAGACGTCCTCGGATGAAAACTGGGCAGATTGTTTTGATTCATGAAAACCTGACCTAGCTCTGATACCAATGTTAGAAATTGTGATGTTCACAAGATCGAAAACGATGTCGTTAGACTATCGATCACAATATGGTGTGAATGATATGAACAGAAAGTGAATATGGAGTATTGTGATTTGACAGAAAGGGACAAATATATAGAGATGGAAATAACCTTTACGAGGAGTTGTGTTCTTCAGGAAAAGTTGTAACTTCTCATGTTGGAATACAACTGTTCATATCCATTTAAATTAATTAATTAATTAAATAAATAATTATATTATTTCCTTTATTAATTAATTAACTTATTTCACTAAAATCATATGTATATCAGTACACCAATGTTATGGTGTACCTTCACACATAATTACACATATTGTGAAAATCATGTTATCATAATCATATTCCAACACTCCGAAGTTAAGCGAGTTCGCACGAGAGCAATCCCATGATGGGTGACCTACTGGGAAGTTCTCATGTGAGTTCCCAGAAACAAAACCGTGAGGGCATGGTCGGGGCCCAAAGCGGACAATATCGTGCTAGAGCAGAGGTCGGCCCCGGGATATGGTGGACCTCGGGCCGGGATGTGACAATTTGGTATCAAAGCCAAACCCTGGCCGTGATGTGTCGAGGAGGACATCGGGCCCCTAAGGGGGTGGATTGTAACATCCCACATCGCCTAGGGGAGAGGATCTTGAAAACCTTATATGTACATGCCCACCTTCAATTAGCACGAGGCCTTTTGGGAGCTCACTGGCTTCGGGTTCTATCGGAACTCCGAAGTTAAGCGAGTTCATGCGAGAGCAATCCGATGATGGGTGACCCACTAGGAAGTTCTCATGTGAGTTCCCAGAAACAAAACCGTGAAGGTGTGGTCGGGGCCCAAAGCGGACAATATCGTGCTACGGAGGAAGTTGGGCCCAAGATGTGGTGGACCCCGGGCCGAGATGTGACATTCAATCTATCACATGGAATATGCTATAAAAGTATAAGAGAGGTATGTTAAAACTGCTATATTAACTACGAATTCTCTTCAACTGAACTTTTAGTTTTTTACGTGGCGCTAAGTCAATTGAAGGCAAAGTTTTTTACTGTCAAATTTCAAAACAATTGTCAAATTCCTTTAATTATTTTTTAACAGATGTAATGCGATGTATAATAAATGTCCAATTATTTAATCAGTTGTCTCAATAATTAGATTCTTCAAAGAGATGATTTTTTTATTTATAGAATAACATTATTATCGGGTCGAACAAAAAGTTGTATGACACACCCGTACCCGAAAGTAAGGCGTGTTGGCCGTCACGTGAGTGTGACGTAGCCAAGTGCACAGTGCGGAAGCAAGGATCGTTAACGAAGTACGAACTAATTAAAACCGAACTACTAGCAACCTAGATAAGATAGTGTGCTAGAGTGATAATGCAGTACTTATACATAACCAGAGCGTACTAAGTCATAGTGCAGTCAAGCTTGAATAAATAAGTTCGAATACACCAACGGGTGTCCTACATAATAAAGAGTCTGTCAGAACTGCCGAAAGGTCCTCGCTAGCCACCACGGGTACTCAAGCTATCTAGAACCTGGATGGGCGAAAAACAAAATTGAGTAGGTCAGCAAAACAAATCTTTTCGAAATCATTATTTTCTCAAAAGTATAGCCCCTCACTGTAAAACCTGTATAGTTTCCCATAAAATAATACGTACATACATATCACAACCTTTCTCAGCATAAAACATTTTCAATGTATCTCATAAGATGCCATGTAATGCGTTTCAATGCCAATCTGAATCTCGTAAGTCATGCCATGCGATGCATTTCAATGATCATATCTCTACTAGATATCAACTCAGCCATCGGCTGTACATATAGCTCATAACATCTCTATCTCATCATATATATACACTGCACATACATCAATATTCTCATGAGGTCCTCATCATATCACTGTATCAATATAAAAATGCTTTAGTGCTAAAATCACGTGAAGACTGTGCGAATGAACGCGGGTCACCTACATGTTGTACCCACTCAGAGGTGGTCTATATGACAAGACTGTGCTCCTAACTTGGATCCAAGGCGAGCATGCGGTGCGGGAGGTGAACGACATGTGAAAGACTGTGCCCCTATCTCTGGGCGTGAGCACTAACAATATGTGCAGGTTTATGAGCTAACATATCACATCATATCTCATCATATCTCATCGTATATCGACTGTTCTTTCTCAACTATGCATGTACCTACCTGGTACTTACCTGGCGTCCTCGGCACCAACATATGCATGAAATGTATATATGAATACTCATGCATCAATATCAAGTTATATGCATGTCGATAAAAATGTACTTTTCATTTAAAATCTGATTCTGGGAAAATCATTATATATATATATAGGTTATACGGAAAAATAGTTGCCCACTCACTGATAAATAGCTGGATCGTAGCCCCCACGCCTAGCCTGGCTACGCTCGTCCACGGGATAGGCCTCGCCTATAAGAGAAGTAACTGAATAAACGTTATTTAATGTACATAAACGAGACTTTAGAAATAACTTCTCATACGATGATCAATTTTGACATTTGAATATACCAACGTGACCTACTTGACGTCATGAACATCAGCATATTTTTTAATTAATTTTTCTCGGCCCCACGCGCGGCCACGTGCCAGGCACACTGACGGCGTCAGTTAACGCCGTCAGGTATATACCGGGAATATTTCGTTATCTTTTAACAGCGTCAATTAACGCCGTTAGAATATTCCGTCAAAACTAACAGAATATTCCGTCGTCTTCTACGGCGAGTCGCCGGTCGCTAGCGACTGTTCGCCGGAATCTGGAAAATTTTCAATTCTTCATATCTCTCTCGTTTTTCAACCATTTTTCATGATTTTTGTGTCAAAATGAAGCATTCGAAGAGTAGAACATAAATATACCTCTTTTTGAGCCCAAAACCAACGAACACTCGCCGGGAAGTTTAAAGAAAATCGGCCAAGCTTCGAACCTCGTGATCCCGACGTCCAAATCGACTCAACGAAGCACTCCGAGCTTCGTGGAAACCTCCTAGAGCTCGTTGTGAGCTTAGATCGTCCTAAAACATCACCATTTAGAAGTTCATGAATAGTGCTCAATCTCGGAGCTCAAGTTTCTACGTGAAAACAAACGAGTTCTTACCTGTAACGGGTACCAGTGTGATCGTGTAGTCTCCAAGAGTACGATGGTGGTCTTAAACACTTCGATCCGTCACGTTTGCAAGGGTTTTGGATCTCGTCCGTACAAACAAATGGACAGAGAGAGCGAGTTCGAGGGTGAAGAGAGAGAGAGAGGCTACGGATGGAAGAGAGAGAAAGGAGGTTTGATTGGTTGTGTGGTCCTAAGGCCTCCAATCAACAAATATCTCCAAAATATTTACATTTGTCCCCAAACTTAGTAAATTATGCAATTGGCCCATTTCACACACATTCGCACACTCACAACCCCGAAGGGGTATTTTCGACAATTCATCAGTTAACTAATATATACATCGAGACGGGTTATCACATTGTACAAAAGGTCAAATTGCTACATAAACCATCAAATATCATTGTAATGTTTAAATTTTGATATCTATTTTAAAGATGCTCTAAATCCTTTAGTAAGAGATATTTTTAGGGCGGTTTTGATATAGCTGCCTAGGTTTTAAAATTTTGAGATTAAACATTTATGCCTTTTAGAGTTTTGATTAAACATATTCTTACAATTTAGGTGCCACATGGATTAGAAGTAGCTTTTTTATAATTTAAATTACCCAACTTGCCATTATATAAATATACTTTTTAATTCCTAGATAATACACAAAATTTGTAAAATCTTGTTGATAAATATTGTAGAATTTAATTGACACACCCCGACCTAAAGTAGGGCGTGTTGGTCGTCACGCCAGAGTGACGTAACCATGTGCACAGTGCGGAAACAAAATTAATAAAGAGAGATATGAACAAATTAAAACCAAGCAACTAGCAGTCCTAACTAAGTAACGTACTAGTGCAAGATTACATGTGAGTTATACAACCAGAGCATAAGTAGCCTAAGTGCAGTCCAACTAGATAAGTACTAATTATACAACACCCAAATGTGATCGTACCTTTAAGAAATCTGTCAGAACCTTCGGATATCCTCGTGAGCCACCAACGAAACTCTCACCTAAAACCTGGAGGGGCGCCAAACAGAAAGTGTGAGTGGGCAAAAACAAAGCTTTTCAAAATCATTTCATTTCTCAAAAGTTCTAAACCCTTGCCGTAAAACCTGTATAATTTCCCTGAAAATAAAGTATATACTTATATATCTCAAAACCATGCTTAGCAATAGGTAATCAAATGTATACCAGAATTATGCCATGCCAAAGTATCTCAATGAAATGCCATAAGTAACTCAGTGAACAATTATGAATACTAGATATCAAATCAGCCATTGGCTGAGTCTATAGCTCATAATCAATCTCAATCATAACAAATATTCCTGCACACAAGTCGGAACCACCTATAGTGGTCTGTACGATAAGACTAGGTGTAAAATAAGTATGCTCAAGTGCTACGATCATGTGAAGACTGTGCGAATAATCGTGGGTAACCTACGAGTCGGAACCACCTATAGTGGTCTGTACGACAAGCCTGTGCACCTAACTTGGATCCAAGGTGAGCATATGGTGCAGAAGGTGAACATCACTCGAAGGACTATGCCCTAACTCTGGGCGGAAGCACTAATACTGGGGTGCAGGTTTATGAGCTCTCAACGTATCACATCGTAATCATAAATTCACATCAACCAATTATAACTTACTTGGTACTCACCTGAGCGTCCACAACACCAATTCGAATATATGCATCATATGTCAATTCATATACTAAAAGTAAATTCATATGCATGGCATTTTAAACATACTTTCATTTAAAAGCGATTTCTGAGAAAAATAGCAAGTATATAGGTATATACGGAAAACAAAAGCCCACTCACTGATAAGTTGAAGGATCGTAGCCCCCGAGCATCGATTGATGGCGCTTGTCCTCGGGATAGGTCTCACTTATATGCGAAATAACTAAATAAACGTTATTTGGAGCACATAAACGAGACTTACAATTAACTTCTCATACATAGCTCAATTTGGTATTTGAATATACCAATGTGATCTACACAACCTCAGGAACATCCCCATATTTTTAAAATAATTTTTCGACGCCCCACGTGCTGCCATGCGTTGGCAAAGGCACGGCCTTACGCGCCCTCACGCGCGGCTAACCCTAACAGAATCCCTAACCGCCGTTAGGAATATTCTGTGGAATATTCCGTTAAACCCTAACGGAAACTGTTACATCTAACTGACGGCATTAGAATATTCCGCCAAACTTGACGGAATATTCTGTCGTCTTCTACCTTGGAACTTTGGCGACCATCGCCATCGCCGGAAAACTGGAAAATTTTCTATTCGTCATAACTCACTCATTTCTCCACCAAAATTCACAAAATTTATACCTTGATATTAGTTTTGACGATGGATTGACGTAGATTGATCGTTAGGACCTAAATTCGTTACGATTCGGTAATAGGTCAAAATATGGATCGACGATCCGACCGTTGGATCGTTACCAAAATTTAGTATGTTGTATTACATAATATTTGAGGAATGTAGGAATTTACGGATCGGGAATCCGTCGAACGGATCTTCCTGAATTGGAATTATAAGTTTGTAAATAAAACGTTAACCGCCACTTGGTTTTGGCAATTGGCGGAGATCCAACCGTTGGATCGTAACGAAACTTTGGGGTATTATTCTAGAAGTTTAATGTACATTATTAGAAGTGACGGATCAAAGATTCGTGATACGGATCTTCCAGATCAAATTCGTAGGGATGTGCTTTATATAAATTGCATATTCTCTCAGTACGAATTCTGAGACATGAATTGATATTTATGCTAGGCGGTGATCATTTGGGATCATTTGGGATGTCTCGAGATTCGTGCTAGGGGGCTGTAGCGTGGACTCCAGGTGAATGGGCTTTTGTTTTCAGTATATATATAATTGACATTTTCCCCAGAAACTTGGTTTAAATGATTTTAGAATTGAATTGGTTTTACGATTGAAATGCCATGTCGAATGCCAATTATATTTGATGATTATGATTATGATTGCATTGATCATGCTGTGGCGCCGTGGATGCTCAGGTAAGTCAGGTGAGTATATATATATTTGGTAATGATGATGGTGATGTTGATGGTGAGATTAAGATATAGCTCATTTACCTGCACCTCGGGTGTTTGTGCTCTGCCAGAGTAGGGCCTAGCCTTCACGTGATCAGTCACCTCCCACACCGTACGCTCACCTTGGATCCAAGGCAGGTGCCAGCCTGTCGTACAGACCACTATAGGTGGTTCCGACTCGTAGGTGATCCGCGATTCGTCGCACAGCCTTCACGTGATCGTAGCACTGAGCGTATTTTATACACCTAGCCTGTCGTACAGACCACTAAAGGTTGTTCCGACTCGTGTGCAGGATAGTGGTTGAGGAGCTATAGATTTATATTGCCGGCATATATATATTGAGTATTGATTTTATCTCACCTGATCGATTCATATGTTTCTTAACCGGATATTTTGGCATGGCATATTTCAGAGATGGCATATTCGAGTTTTATCGTTTTACAGCCTGTTTTGGTATACGATTACATACGTATTATTTTCTGGGAAACTATACGGGTTTTACAGTGAGGGGTTAGTACTTTTGATATAAAAATGGTTTTGAAAACTTTGTTTTTGCACATTCACGTTTTCTGTTTTGCGCCCCTCCAGGTTTAGTTGATGAGGTTCGTATCGACGAGGATTCTTGGCGAATCTCAAGACTGGTGGCTACTTATGAGGGTATAATTCTTGCCCGTTCTTCTGTATTTACTTATGCTCTGAAGTCACCCGTGAGATGGGTTCGCTCCCGCTCACGAGCACACTCTGGTGTTTAGGCACTTTTAGGTTTAAATTTATTCACATTTTTCCACATCACTACACTTTATGGCTTTGTCACCTTCCAAGTGTCGGCCAGCACAGCTCGGCTTCAGCGTCTTAGTGGACTTTCTGGGTCGGGGTGTGTCACTTTATATGTTTTCTTGGTACGTATTCGGTACGTTTAAATATATTATCTGAACATATCAACCTCAAGCCTCTACAAATAGAGAATACGTCTAATTATTTCACATGATATCAATATAAAATAGTGAAAACAAGCACTAATTGAAATAGATAAGTCCATTCAAAATTCAAAAATGAGGATCACAAAATTCTAATGTGGGAGAAGAAACCATACGGCTCAAACGTGGGAGAATAAACTGGCTTCCAAAAAAAAAAGGTCACGTACAGAAATATATCAACCTAAAAGGATATGTATGGAATTTAATAATTAACATTTTAAATTAAAAAAAATACAATAATTACATGTAATCTAAATAAATATAAAAATACTGGCATGACTATTGTTTAAGCGTCCTAATCAAATTTTAAAATAGAACCAATATTTAATCTACAGAGTATTAAAAAAGTGTAAAGAATTGTAATTTTTTTTTCTATTTTTTAATATGTACGAAACACGAGCTATACAATATATTATTATACAAATAACTTTATTTATTTTTTAATGTTACTCTATATAATGAGATAAAACGCACTTACAGCCAAAAACGTTTTTAGTTTTCTTTCCAATTTCGTCAACTTCCCTCCCCATTCTCTTTCTTCCCAAACTTTCCGGATTTCTTCTTTTTTTGGAAGCAGTTTCCGGATTTCTTTGTTGCAAGAAAACCAGCAGCCCCGCCCTAACCGGCCCTCTCTCTCTCCCTTTCTATCACCTAAATACACGCCAGATATTGGAGTTAGGGACACCTTGTCACCCCGCACCGTAGATCTCACTGCTTACACTCGGTGACGGGCAAAAATATCAAAGATCTGAGGAGCAACCACCAACCAATCAGATCTTTGAAATTCCTCTGATATCTCTATCTGGGTTTTGCTGGGTTTATGATGGGGTGGAGATACAGAGCTGGGTTGTTCCTAATTGCTGCTGTTGTTGTCATTTGGGTCACCTCTGCAGAAGTTACCCAGGTTAGTTACTCCTTTCTTTTGACCTTCGTAAATTTGGAAACTTTAACATTAGTAATTTACTTTTGGAGTTTTGGGTCGAATTTGATTGATGGTAATGCATTTTTTCTGCGATTTGACTTTTTTTTTCTTTTTTTTTTCTGATGGTTTTGTGAGTTGTAGGGGTTGGAAATGATTGGAATTTGTTAAGGATTTGTACCCAGCTGATGAACTTTATTAGAAGATTGTATGTTAGCTTGAACTTGTTTAAAACGATGTCCTCGGGCTTCACCCATTAGAGGAACATAGTTAAGATATTAGTTCAGTTATTGTTCATGTGTTAGTAGGGATCAAAAGAATAGTTAGTGAATGTTGTTTTTTTCCTTCGTTTTTACCCTGAGATCTATTGCAACCATGGGGTATAACTAATGGTTCTGGGTTTCATCAGCATAGGGAAAATAAGGGTTGTTAGATTTCCTTCTTGCATTAGGTGGTGCTTCCATGGAGGACAGCCATTAGAAATACTAAGATTGAACTTTTTGAGTTCTTTGCCTTGGCTTAGTTGGTTGACACTGTTGAATCCGAAAACTCTATGTTTAACTGCTTTTGAGTCTCCTCCATGCCCTCATCTCAACCTTAGTAATGAAAGTTTTGATTGATTAATTGGTAAACCAACTTTGTTTTTTGTTCTTGAATTGAGCTTGGAGTTTATGCGGTGGCCGAATATAATCCTTTAGTAAACAATTGTGACCGTGGGGGAAGTGGTGCTGCTCAAATTCGAGCTGCTTCCTAAAAGCTATGGTGAATTGAACCCTTTTAGAAGACGATTGCGATTGTATCTAATTGCTTCAACTGGAATCTTTCCGCACATATCCTCCTCAATAGTCTGATTTTAAGCTGCAAATTTAGTCACGCATTTTAGAAATTCTTTGATTGAGTTCTTTGATGTGGCGCATCCTATTTACCTATATATTTGATAATATTGTGCACCGTGAGGTTCTAGCTGACCAATATTGTGATTTCCGCAGGGTATATTTACGGACTATAAGCAGCCATTTGCTGTAACATATCTTGGAGCTTCTCTTATGGTAGTTTACATCCCAATAGCATTCATTAAGGATTGGTTGTGTAATTTTCTAAAACTCCACTCTTCTAAAAGTGGTAAAAATGCAGAAAGCGTGAATGAGTTTTCTGCTGGATTTAGTGCTTCTATAAAACTCAATGGGTTGCAGAAAGAATTTGAATTGGAAATTCCTGGGTCCTTGACCAGAAAAGACAGTGATGCAGAGCTTTCACCTCTTATTGAAGAACAACCTTTGGTTTCTAAATACAAAGATGACTTGAATATGCTGAAACATGATAAGGAGGTTACTACGAGGCAAATTGCTACTTATGGATTTTACATTGCCCCTCTCTGGTTTATTACGGAGGTAAGGAACTTCCTAAAGCTACTCTATTCAAGAATATATCCAATTGACTTTACGTGCTGTGGTGTTGAGTCCGAGACATGTTTCTCATGGAATACACCCAAATCACTATTAGGATGTTCTCTTTTGCTTGCAGACAGGAAAATTTCCATATCAATTTTCATATTTATTTGTGTTTATCAAATGAGATATCTTTCTTTGAATTGATAATTCAAAATTATTGTGAAGGACGTCAAGAAAATTATTATTGATCTTTGTAATTGTTTCAGTACTTTTCAAATGCTGCTCTCGCGCGTACAAGTGTTGCAAGTACAACAGTATTATCCTCAACGTCAGGACTATTTACTCTTTTTGTTGGTGCATTCTTGGGCGAAGATTCTTTAAATATAGCAAAGGTGGTTGCTGTCTTTGTCAGCATGGCTGGTGTAGCTATGACAACTCTGGGCAAAACGTGGGCTACAGATGAGTCACAACTCAGTGCTGCGTATGTTGAATCAGTCAACCCCTGTTGTTCACGTCAAATTTATTCATGACTTACATGATATTTGTCTTGTTTTTTGTGGAAGAAAAAAGATCTCTTTTTACATGCCAATACCATTACCATTATATATAATATCAATTTGCTCTTTGTAATGCATGTTTTGGCATTGAAAGTTAATATTTTTGTTCAGCAATGGGAAACGCTCTCTTGTTGGAGATCTGTTTGGTCTTCTCTCAGCCATGTCATATGGTCTATTTACTGGTTGGGGAAATATCCTTTTTCATTTACTCCTTGGCACAAGTTTTTCATAGACTATTTTGACAATAATATTAACATTTCATCTTACTCTTAATGCTACAGTTCTTCTCAAAAAGTTTGCAGGCGAAGGAGGAGAAAGGGTCGACGTGCAAAAGTTGTTTGGGTATATTGGATTATTTACACTCGTATCGTTATGGTGGCTTGGTAAGTGTTACTTGAGTATTTTTCATTTCAGTTTTTCTCCTTCGGATCTGATTTCCAGAAATCAAGCAAGGCACAGTGAAAGGCAATCCATCACTTCTTTGATTGAATCATTATATTCTCTAATTTTTCTTTTATTTTCCAGTTTGGCCGTTGACAGCATTGGGCATTGAGCCCAAGTTTATGATTCCTCACTCTGCTAAATTGGAAGAAGTTGTTATTGCCAACGGCTTTATTGGAAGTGTGCTGTCTGACTACTTCTGGTATGTTTAAACAATCATTTTTCAATCTGTGATTCACACTTATGTTTTCACAGACTGCTTGCTTTAAACTTCAGCTTTCCTATTCAGCCAATAAATAGAAATTCCCTACAGGGCACTATGTGTTGTGTGGACAACTCCACTCGTTGCCACCTTGGGCATGTCGCTCACCATCCCCCTTGCTATGGTTGCTGACATGTTTATCCATGGCCGCCATTATTCAGCAGTTTACATACTTGGCTCTGCTCAGGTATGATGTTTTCATGAATAATCGTTATATTTCTGAATTATTTAGCATCTGTAGTTACCTTGTGAAACTTTGTTTCCGGAAGGCACTTTGTTTCAGGATTTCTTACTACCTTTGGGAGAAAATGATCTCTCAGTTGCAATATACGTATAAAAAACTTATGTCCTGTTGCATATATGAACTCTTTTTGTTCCTTCTGTGGTATGTTGCAGGTATTTGCAGGATTTGTAATAGCTAATCTTTCAGATTGGTGCTCGAAGAAGTTGGGATTATAGCATTGTGTCGAAGACTACGTGATTTGTTTGGGAATCCTGATTCTTTTATGGGGCCATTTTCTCTCTTCCGTTCTGATCGGACGTCAAGTTCTTAAGTTTACGAGCAGGAAGTTTGTCTTGAATAGGGGTGGTTGGTTTGTGGAGAGGGAGAGTGAGGGAACTGAATATTCTTGTATCATACTTGATTGTGTAAATCAACTCTGGGGTGAGGTTTGTTCTTTCACAATCATCAGCAGGTCTGAGTGTGGAGCCCTGAAATGTAATAAACCTTTTTGGGTTCAAAGTAAAATCTCACATCGCCCTCTCTGCTCTGTTAACGTGTCGTTTGTTTCTGTATTCGTGTTGTGTTGATCACAAACCCTTTTTTTTTTTTAATTTATTTAAGGAAAACTAATGAAAAGTGTTTGAAAATTTTGAGTTTTAACGATAAGGACAAAATTAATGGTGAAGTGAATAGTACTAGAATTGATTTTTTTAGTGTAAAAATGTGGTTTTTCGTTAAAGTAAATAGTATTGAGAGTTTTTTATTAAAGTTTCTTTTTTTTAATGGGCCACTGCTATCAAATCGTTTTCAGACGTGAAAAGTGAGTAAAGGTACGAAACTTCTTAGTTGAAACTCTAATGGATGCATTTATTGAGGTCACTGGCTCTGCTTTGGCAGGGCCGCTTGTGGGGATTTAGGCCTCGTTTGGATTTTTTTTTTTTAACTAAAAAATAGCTTCACTTTAAAGTGAAGCACTCAGCCTATTTGGTAAGTATTTAGAGGCCCGCTTATTTTTAAAGTTTGGGCCTACAAAAGACCAGCTTTTAAAAGCACCAATTAGGTTGCTTTTTAAAGTCACTTATTTTTTAAGCAAATAATCAAAAAACACGAAGGTTCAATAAAAAATTTCTAGGCCTAGAATACCCCCTTTAATTTTTCTAAATGACCTAATCTATCCATGAACTTTTAAGCGCTAAAATTATACCCTACTCTAATTGATACCCTAGCTATAGATTTATGCAGGTCTCTGCGCAGCTTCAACTTTATACCCTAATTTGATTGATACCCTAGCTATATATTTAGGTTTGTAAGGGCCTGTTTGGTAGTGTACTTGAATTCAATTTTTTAAACTCAAAAACAGTTTTCAAGTTTTAGGTCTTAAAAACTTGTTTGGTATGACTATTTTTAAAAATTGAACTCAAGACTAACTCAAAAATATAGTATATTCCTTAAAAACATAAAAAGTGAGTTTTTAGAGTTTTTAAACTTAAACTTACTCATTTCTTCTCTCCCTCCTTCCCTCTCACTCCAAATATATCTCTCTCTCTTCTTCTTTCTTTCTACTTTTTTTTTTAACTTTTTTCGTCTCTACTCCAATCCAATCAAGTTTAAGTCGTAAGATTTAAAATTTTTAAATCACAAACCAATCAAGTTTTTGAGTCTTAAAGAAAATTATTTTCAAAAAATGTTCTTAAAAAATGTTTTGAGAAATGATAAAATTTTTCAAAGAAGATACCAAACAGGCCCTAAGCTTCTTGTTAGTTTTTGGATGTTGTTTGTCTATTATTTAGCATGAATGCCTTTTAATACTTGTTTCTTTAAATTGCAGATCAACAAAAAAAATATAAAAATCTGCATGGAAAAGGAATTAGCCATGATATGGAAGAGGAGCTAGATAGGATGTTCATGAATACCACTGCTACTGGTGATCATTGTGGAGCAAAAAATAATCAAGAGGCGACACATGAATTTTTTGGTTAAAAGGACAAAATTACCCTCGAGGCATACCGGATTTCTTATGCGCGAGCAGTGGACAATCATCCTTCAATCAAGTCAAAAATGCCCCAAATAGGTAACAAATTCAAAATTATTTCATCCAACCTCATCCTATATTCTCCACAAGGTAATTATTCCATAACCCCCAAAATATTCCTTTTAAATTATGTTAATTACCTAATTAATCTATTAATGGTTAATTAAACTACCAATTAACTACAAAATATACTCAAAAACACCCCAAAAGGGCCAACCACCTTCTTTCCAAAGGGGACCGGCCATGCCCTATATATACTACCCCATTTTCTCTAAAATCCTAAGTTCCACACTCTTGCAAAACTCCCAAAAACTCTCCAACACTTTTCTCTCTAAATTCTAACTTTGGCATCGGAGGTTCTTCGGCCAAAGCCCGCCATTCATCGTGGCCGCGTAAGGCTCTTGGCCTTGACCTAAGGTGTTGATTGTTTTGTAGATGCAATTATGTCTAAGAAGAAGAAGGCAGAAATTTGCATCCACAAATTGGTGCTTTCATTGAGAGAAGAGATACACGCTCGTAGAAGACTCTCGCATAAAAGGTTTTTTTCTCTATTTTCTAATTTCTAGTCCACTTGTATATTTTCGTACTTTCTTATTATTAGAATTTTTTATTTGCAAAGATTCTTTGATAAAACGTAAAAGAGAAATACAATGGTTAGAAATTTAGAAAATCCCACAAGTGAAAATTCCAATATTCAAGAAATGGGACCGTGACGATCCACAAGGCTAAATGTGATCATAGGTGGAGTGGCACCACCGTTACGAGGCTCCACTATGACAACCATCGGGGTGGCCACCATGGCAACCACCTGAGGTGTGGTCTATGGCACCAAAACCACGCCCTAAGCCATGTTACTCCAAGCCTAACGCGAGCCCAATACGTTGCCAAGCCGAGCCTAAGCCTCGCACCCACGTGCGCCACGCGCTGCTCACGCGGCCCAACCTGCTCATGTGGCCCAGCCTGCTCTTGCGGCCCAGCCTGACTCCACAGCCTAGCCTACTCTCGTGGCCTTCCAAGTAGCCTAAATTGGCCCAAGATTAGCTCAACCATCCTGGCTTCAAATTTCAGGATCTACGATTGAACCGGGGGCATCTTCACCACATTTCTCTGCAGATTTGACATTAATCTCATGCCCAAAGTCTACCACCCTTCCACTGCTTAATGAGGTGCATTACTTCCAGGCTCTTCTAATCCAAATGGTGAACAACACTTGTCTCGACAAGTCATAGAGTTGACGAACACTCTCACACAACAGACGACCTTGGTGAATTAGCTCTTGTGGTGCACCGAGATACAACGTGCCTTGGACGAGGAGTCCCAAAGTAGGACAAGGGCAGACGAACCTCTCTAGTAGTGTCTCAACAAGCAGCCCCTCAATCAGCCATGATTCGAGCATTTTGGCAATTTACGCTCCCGCATAGGTCCTTGGGATAGTGTATACTCTCGTCTTAGCACGTGGATGAGCTTGCATTCCCGATCAAGCCTATGGACGAGCATACATTCATGGTTGAGGCCTCACTCCGGTTATCAACATGGATAAACTTCCAGGCTAAGGGTTCATTCACAACTAGGCTTGTAAAGAGCATTCTCCACCTCACATCAAAGCAGGTAGCAGGGTAGACGGGAGAGAAGCAGTCACTCAATCTAACTCAAGTTCAATCGGCAGCCTGCAAGCAGTTTGTTCACCTGCCAAGAACGTGCCATATGCACCACGATCGCAACATAGACAAGTTGAGCATAAGGAAGAATGGCCCAAACCCACATGTCATGACCAGGGGCAGCCAAAAGTTCCATTGCCTCAGCAGAGGCAAATTCAAGATGAAGTTGAAAGGCAATTTCCAACATGACGAGGTTGTTGACGATGCGTTTCGACGAGACATGACCAACGTAAGCATGTCACCATTCACCAATGAGATCGAGCAGACAGATCCACCTCGCCGGTTCACTATGCCTCACTTCACTCCGTTCAAGGGAAACGAAGATCCGGATCAACATCTGAAGCACTACTACAGTACCATGATCCTCTATATGAACAACGATGCGCTTCAAAATTTTTACCACAACTCTACAAGGTGAGGCGCAAAACTGGTTCACACTCTACCGCCGCAGTCGATCCGGAGTTTCAACGAACGTTCCTTTGTTTTCACTTAGGAGTATTCGTCTAACCGCTCAATCAAGAGGACATTTGACCATCTCTTCAGCATGACAATTCGCAACTATGTCAAAAGGTTCAAAGTAGAGAAGGCCAATATTGTTGGCTAGAACGAGGACATAGCAATGGCAGCATTCAGAAATGGGCTTCCCATCGAACACTCTTTATTCGAAAAATTGATCATGGGAGAGGAACTGACCCTAGCAGCTTTGTATGCTTTGGCGGAAAAGCATGCACTATGTGACGAGGCCAAGCAATCTAACAAAAACAAGTCAAAAAAGAAGTACATGGAACATTCCTTGACCAAAGAAGACTCAGCAGCCGAAACATTCACCAAGTTCACAATTCCAATCAGCCAAATTCTTCGTAAACTCAAGAACGAACCTTGGTTCGAACTGCCGTCACCCATGAAAAGCGATCTTACCAAGCTGGATCATACAAAGTATTGTGTATTCCAACAAGGACCAGGCCACACTACCAACGGCTGCTTAAAATGGAAACAGTACCTTGAGAAGCTAACAAATGAGGGCCGATGCAATGAATATCTTAACAGGTTAACAAAACAGCCTACACAAGCAGGGGTAGTTTCCATCACCCCCTAAACCCCGTTAGGGTTTTTTTCCAAAGAAGTTTGAAGTCTCAACCAGCTCAACGAACAAGGCCTCACAAGCCGAAGATTATCCTGTTTGTTATGCAGTTTCTACTTCCCAGCACAGTTGATTTATTTCTTTATTCTCAATGAAGATTCAAGAAGTTATTCATAAGCCTGGCTTAACTGATGTCTACAACAACTGCTCAAAACCCTTTCTGCGTATGCTCTCCAGTGCAAGAGGATAAACTAATTGCTCTCCAATGCGAGAGGGTAAACCAATTCCCCGACACCCATATGGGTAAGCTCTCCAGTGCAAAAGGATAAACTAATTGCTCTCCAGTGCGAGAGGGTAAATTAATTCCCCGACACCCATTTGGGTCTGCTCTTCAGTGCGAGAGGATAAACTAATTGTTCTCCAGTGTGATAGGGTAAACCAATTCCCCGACACCCATATAGTTAAGCTCTCCAGTGTGAGATGATAAACTAATTGCACTCCAGTGTGATAGGGTAAACCAATTCCCCGATACCTATATGGGTAAGCTCTCTAGTGAACTAATTACTCTCCAATGCGAGAGGGTAAACCAATTCCCCGACACCCATATGGGTAAGCTCTCTAGTATGAGAGGATAAACTAATTGTTCTCCAATGTGAGAGGGTAAACTAATTGCTCTCTAGTGCGAGGGGGTAAACTAATTCCCTAACACCTATCTGGGCAAGCTCTCCTGTATATGAAGGCCACATAGCTCAAAAGATTGAATTGTTGAACATCAACTAAGTAGCAAATAGCCAGGGGGCAGCGGCCACTTTTGCACTCAATAGTTCGCTCATCCGACACTTCATCTTCACCAGCTCCAATCTTGGCAGCTTTATCCATCTACGGCAGCTGAGAAATTAAACTTAAGCAGTTTGCTCATTTTTGGTAGGCAGCCAAAATGTGGGAGCCTAAACAGTTGCCCATGCCACGCCACTTCCTCGACCTATGCCAAACCAATCCTTAGCTTCAGTCAAACCGAGCTGCACAGGCAATGACCCTTGCTACATCACCTCCTTGTCCCATGATAAGTCGACTCCTAACCCCTACCAGCCGATGTGCCACACCATCCCAACGACTGCCCCATGGCAGCACCACCAAAGAAGAAGACAAGAAGAATTTTCTTACTTCGGTGGGGCGCAGAGAAGACGAAGAAAGCAACGAAAGACAGTCATTTGCACGGGCAAGTGTAGAAGATTGCTAGGGGAGGGGAAACAAATATCCTCTAAGCTTTCTCTCTTTTGTAGGGTAGAATAAATTGCTCTCCAAAGTTAATTTAACAACCCGCTTAAGGTTGATTTAAATAGGCTTTGAGAGAAATTTATTTCCTTTTCCTAGAATGATCTAATTTCATATTAAAGAGAAAATCTACGTCAAAATAGGAAGCAGTCCTAAGTTTCCTAGAGCAAGAAGATCTCTACACATGCTGCCCTTTCCTATGAGCAGCCCAGCAGGTATGGGAGCATTTGTGGAGCCAAAAATAATCAAGAGGCGACACATGTATTTTTGGGTTAAAAGAACAAAATTACCCTCGAGGCACACCGGATTTCCTACGTGTGAGCATTGGACAATCATCCTTCAATCAAGTCAAAAATGCCCCAAATAGGTAACAAATTCATAATTATTTCATCCAGCCTTATCCTATATTCTCCACAAGGTAATTATTCCATAACCCCAAAAATATTCCTTTTAAATTATGTTAATTAGCTAATTAATAGATTTATTGCCTAATTAATCTATTAATGTCTAATTAAACTACCAATTAACTACAAAATATACTCAAAAACACCCCAAAGGGCTGGCCACCTTCTCTCCAAAGGGGACCGGCCATGCCCTATATATACTACCCCATTTTCTCTAAAAACCTAAGTTCCACACTCTTGCAAAACTCCCAAAAACTCTCCAACACTTTTCTCTCTAAATTCTAACTTTGGCATCAGAGGTTCTTTGGCCAAAGCACCCCCCCCCCCCAATTCATCGTGGGCGCGTGAGGCTCTTGACCTTAATCTAAGGTGTTAATTGTTTTGTAAGTGCAATTTTGTCCAAGAAGAAGAAGGCAAAAATTTGCATCCACAATAATGCTTGGGCACCTTCGTTTGGTGTACTTTCATGTGAAAATAATGATGAATCTTATGAGGATGATGCCATTCAAATTGAAAGTAGTGATTTTGATGATGCTATCCCACTAAAAAATACTCGAGCTAATGAAAAGTATTTGGGGAAGAAGAAAAAAAGCACTCGACAATTTGATACACAAGTTAAGAAAGAGAATAAGGAAAAAGGAGTTGCTGCAAATAAGGAAAAAGGAGTTGCTGCAAAGAAGGGGAAATTGGGAGGTGCTGCTAAGTTGTTAGAACAGATTGATCGTATGGTTGGTGCAATTGAGAGTAGAAATACAACAACTTCAAACATGGCCAAGGGCTTACAAAATAGTAGCATTGAGTGATGACGATAGTTTCATCTGTACCTGGTGCAAGGCCTGGGAGCCCTTTGTGGTTATTTGCAACTCAATTATTTCTAAAACAAGAGAAGAGAGAAATGTTCTTAATTATAGAAGATCTGAACATCAAGTTTCAATGGCTTAACTATGAGCAAGCTAAAAATTAAGTGCCATGTGATGTATTTAGTTTCCAAAGTTTTATATTTCGTGGTAGACAATATAGTCTAAGATATATTCGAACTTGATTTTATTATTTTGATTTGTCATTTGGGATGGTTACTTGAGTTTAGTATAGTCTACTAGAAATGCATTTTTCACATTATTTTTATTTTTTGTCATTATACAGAATTACCAAACTTTTACATTAGTATTTACCAAATGCTTTTATACTACTTTTCATACTCACATCAGTTTTAAAAATACAGTTTACCAAATGCTCAACTGCATTATTTTATAGCTAATTATTCTTAAAGTACTGCAGAAGAAGTTTTAAAAATAAGCACAGCAATCCCAAACTGGCCCTTACTAGGAAGTCATTCGATTTAACTGCAGTTTTTTTCCGAATCAATTTTTCATGCGAATGCACATCATGCTAACAATTTGTGTACAATTTTGACAAAAAGAAAAAACAATGTGTACAAACCTTTGGGGTTTTAAGAATGATTAACACGTGACGGTACAAACTTTGGGGTTTTAAAAATGATTAACACGTGACGGTTGCTTAGGCGATTCCAGCCTATTCAAGGCCTCATTTGGCGGCACGTATAAGGGATCGAATAGGATTAACAATTTGGATCTAGTTGTTTGGTGTTCTATCGTATTAAATAGCCACCAGATTATTTAACTGGTTCCACTTATTTTGTACGGTGTATACCAGCTTAATAATACTGTCCAAAATGGTTGTATTATGGATCGGGTCGCATTCACTTTCCTTCTCTCGCGAACTCTTCTGCACTGAAAAATTCACTTATTGTTCTTCCTGTTTCTTCTTTGACCCAACAACAATTCTCTAGCTTTTCGACCCGCAAATTAAGCCCAACCTGACATATTGCCGACCAACACACCAGAAAAGATCTTGAAATTCCTTGAATGTGTGGCCACAATCATGCGGCTCAGCAGCCATGCAGCCTTCCTTTTTACACCCATGATGGTGGATCGATAATTGAGAGATTTCATCTGGATTTTGGGATTATTTGATGATTAAATTTTGTAGTTGTGAGGTAATTAAACTCAAAATTGGGAAAGTTTCATATGGGTTTTTATTTTTTATTTTTATTATTATTTTTTTAATTTCAATGGATTAGAAACCATGGATAATTGGAGATGATAATCTGGCAGTAGTGATTGCGAAGTGAGATGGAATATGAGCTTTTGATTTCAATGGTTTATGGTGGCGATGATGAGTGCTAGGCCGCCTGGTTTTGTTCTTCCTCTTTTCTGGGTTTTTTTTTGTTGGTGTAACAATTTTTTTTAATTCTTATTATTTAATTTTCTCTTTTTTACTCCATTTTATCTTCCATGAGTTTTTGAAATTTGTTTTTCTTTAATTTTGTTTTCCGTTTTATCATCAATTTTTCTCAAATTTTTCTTTAAAAAAAAATCTTCTTATCCGATGCAGTACCAAGACAGTATAAATAATTCGCCGTTAGTCCGATTCTGCAACAAATGCTCGATTATTTAGTCAGTACTATCCGATGTACAAATTATCCTATTCATAGTCAGTACAGTCCGACCTGTCAAACGAAGCCTGAATGTCTTCAAACTTCCCAACAACTTTAGTCGTGATATTGATGTGGCCATTGCTAGGTTTGGTTGGGGGTAGAAAGAAACTGAAAGACGTATCGATTGGATTAGTTAGGATTCTTTGGGGGCCACAACAAAATTATGGGGGTTTGGGTTTTCAGAATTTGTAGTTCAACTTGGCTCTACTTGCTAAGCAATATTGGAGTTTAATCCACAATCTTACCTCGCTTTGGGCCCAGGTTCTAAAAGACCAATACTTTCCTCAAGTATCGTTTTTGGAAGCTAAAAATGGTGGAAGGGCATCCTGAGCTTGGTCTAGCTTGCTGGAAGTGATAGATTTACTTTTGGAAGGAGCCATTGGCAAATAATGAGTGGTGATCAAACAAAGCTTTGACTTGACAAGTAGGTCCCTAGTATTCTTTTGGGGCACCCAACACCAACCCTCAGGACCATTATTGATGTCAACCAACGAGTTTCCTCCATTATCTGCCATGAGACTAGGTGTTGGCAATTGGACAATATTCATGACATCATTCTTGATGTGGTGTGTTCTGCCATTTATGATACTTACATTAGCAATTCTAGAAGAAATGATCGGCTAATCTGGCCGGCAAATGTGGGTGGTCAATATATCGTTAAACACAGTTATGGGTGGCTTCATGCCAATGCTCTGTGTCTAAGAACTTGTTGGCCTTTTTATTATAAAGATGTGGATCATGTGGTGTGGAAGTGTATTTGGGGTATTAAATCCCCTCATAAGGTTTGGAGTTTCATGAGGTGGGGACATTAGGTAGCATTAGCAACTCAACTAAATTTATTCAAGAGAAAGTGTTCCCCCTCTTCCATCTGCCCCATTTGCAACGAGCAGGAGGAATCTTCGAACATGTTTTACTTCTATGTCCATGGGTTAGCCCGTGTCTAGTTTAGTGGACCTTTGAATTGTAAGGTGGACCGATCTTCGGTTACTACCCTTGATGCTTGGATCTTAAAGGTGGGTCATGAGTGCTCTGGAAGTAAGGAAGAGATGAAACATTTCCTCACGACGGTCGCCTTCACTTGGTGATATATTTGGAATGGCCGGTGTGGGGTTATTTTTTACCATAAGCCTCCATCCTATTATACCCCACCCCCGATTATATTTGTAACCTCTTATTTCTTCCCAAAAACTTTATGAAAGTTGCAAATCAGTCCCTTATCTTTATTAAATCATAACCATTCATCTGGATTCTCTAACTCTCCTAGGCTGCCAAGTGGCAGCACCCTAACTCACTCACACTCTATTTCTCTTATCTCCACCCCATGACTTCCTTTTCCCCTTTCACATTTTCTCTGTTCTCTCTCTCTACCCCATGACCTTCTTTTCGCCTTTCACCTTTTCTTTGTTCTCTCTCTCTCTCTCTCTCTCTCTCTCTCTCTCTCTCTCTCTCTCTCTCTCTCTCTCTCTTTCTCTCTCCCGTATCCCTCTCATCTCTCTCACTCTCATCCTCCCGTGAGTTCACACCCACACCGTCATCCTGTTGACGACATCATCATCAGCACCATCACTATCCAACCTCGCCGTTCTCTCTCTTTCTCTTGTCGCTGCGAGGATAGAAAACTCGAAAAACTCTCCGACGGGTTCGTTATCCTTTCTAGGCTAGGCACGGGATAGGCTCGGAGGAAAGCACACCCAACTCCGGCAAACCGTGGGTGTCGAGAGGAATCCAGCCATTTTTTGTCCGATCTACGACGAACTAAGGGTGCAATTGTTAAGGCTTTTCTAGTTTCGCTAGCAGCGCAGCTTTTGACAACAAAGTACTGTGAGTGGACCCTTTCTAAAAATGCATGTTTTAATAATAGAAATGCATACATGACAAACATGATTTATTGAATATGTTTGTGAACATTTTATGAGAAATTAATTATCATGCTATACTGAGCTTATTTTGGAATACCATATTTTCTATAGAACCCATGTTCTTGTAGGGTATCTGATGGATGACGATATACTATTTAGAACATGTTTTTGGAACACCTCTTTATAGTATAGATGATGGATGACTTTATACTATGAAGTTGATTTTGAGATATATTTGGATATATATGTTCAATGGTTTTGTGTGTATCTAGTGGTCACTATATGCATGTTTGGCAATGATGATTATATTGGCTTCGAGCCGAGAGATGATTGGGCCTGTTTGGCAATGATGATTATATTGGCTTCGAGCCGGAAAATGGTTGGGCCTGTTTGGCAATGATGATTATTGATACTGATACCACTAGTAGCACACTATATATATATGAGACATGTTTTATGGAAAGGTTTTATGGCATGTTAGGGTTCTCGGAAAAACCTATTATTATATTATGCTATTTGTGTTTTCGTAAAATATGGGGGTTAGTATGTTGATATATATGTATATCAAATTGGCCCACTCATGTTTGTTTTGCACCCCCTTCAGGACTCGAGAACGAGGATTGGAACTTGAGCTACGAGGCATTCCCCTGTCATTGATATTGTGCTACCCTCTCTCTGTTTCGGCATCCTTATAATAGCACTTTCTTATCTTAATTTCCGCTTGCACTCTGTATTAGACTTATGCTCTGAACATGTCATGCGCTATTTAATATTTCATTGTTGGCAGTTGAATATTGTTTTGTTATATCCTAGAATCTAGTCTTGTTATTTGTGCATGTTTCACATGTTCTCAGCATTCTCTTTAATTTAATGGCTTCGTCACCCCTCGGGTGTCTGATGTGATGTAAAACATCACTCAAACTTAAACCCTATTTTTGACAATTGTAGTAAAGATGTAAGTAGGGATCATTCTAGGCCGGGGATTAGTTAGGGATGCTAATCAACTCAAAACTGACTTAAAAACACTAAACAAGATTAACTAGGCTAAAAGCACTTAACTAGACTCTAATAACTCAAAACAAACTAGAATGACTCAAAACAGCACAAAACAAACAAATTGACTCAAAACAGAAACTAGAAAGTGATTTGGACGAAAATAGACTCAAAAGACTCACTAAGAACAAGTTTGGATAGATTCTAACTAAACTAACACAACTTAAAAGTGGGGGATTTGTTTTGCACAAAAATTAAAACTAAAACTAAATAACTTGCAGAATTAAACAAAGACACAAAATTAGAGTAAATCAAGGGATAAAAGGCTAGCTAGAGGGTTCTTCTCCACACATGACACACTTGCATACAAATCAATTTTCAGTTGCTTTTTCAATAAACCATGAACCTCAATGCCCCAAGTTAATCGTGACAACACTTTTTTAACTCTCAGATTTTCCTTAAGTCATTTAATTGGATGGAATACGCATCCGCAATCAAAATTATTCTTCAAAAGTTCCCTACATGAACAACATAATAGAGATACAATCAAAGATCATTAAGCTTTCTAAAAATCATAAGCATTGACAAGGCATTCGTAACTATGAACAACATGATACTCCTGCCAGGAATTCACTTAACATGATTGTGACTAGCAACCTCCACTACTCATGAATATAAGTTCATAACGATGAGGTGAAACTCCCTTATATTCTAGCATCAAATTCATGCGTGCAAACTAAGTAGGCCTCTTTAATCAACATACAAGAATAAGTTATCAATCAAGCAGTTAAGCAAATTGCATTCACAATTTATGAAATCACAATTGAGGGTAATCAATTCATATTGCAAGTATGTTCATGGTATTGAATATCCCCCTAGCCAAAAGGAGTTTAGCTCCTCATGTTCGCAAAACAAAGATAATAAAATTTATACATTGAAAACAAAAGAAAGAAAACACCTAAAAACGTTCAAGCAATCCAACTTGAATGGCAAGCACGTCCAAGGGCTTTCCCTCTTCTTCTTTGTTGCGGCACAAGGGTTTGAGTGGAGGTTTGAGAAGTGGTTTGTATGGAAAAATGGTTAAGAGTTGGTATGGTAGTGAAAGGTTAAGGTTGGGTATGGCAGAGAGTGGAAGAATTGAGAAAATATGGAAGAATATGTAAGGAGGGTTGCGACAAGGTTGTAGAGAAGGTTAAGGATGTGTAAGAATATGTAAAGAGTGTGGCAATAAGTATATATAAGGCTAGGGTACACGACAAAGAATAGGAAAGGTTTAGAACTTAGCTATTTTGTCCTACAAGGAGTAAAAGTCAGAAATTAAAGAGAAATGGGTAAGTAAGGGTCATAAATTAAATGGAGGCTCTCTCTTGTGCGGCAAGGAAGAGGAAAGGTACAAGGAAGTGCGGCATAAGTGTAGGACAGATTTAGGACTTCTAGAACATTGCAATTAAGTATCATAAAATGTTTAGGACACCCCTTTGAAGCTGGAACTTAAGTGAATTAGGATTAGGAAAGTTTTAGGCCAAATAAGGAAACTTGGTTTAACATTCCTTCTTTCTTCTGGATTCCTTGACTTCATTTGTCTTCAATTCATTTCATTCATTTCTTTACTCATTCCTAGCCTCCTTTGGTCTTTAATTTCGTCCATCCACTTGTTCCATGCATGTGTTATCCATCCAATGCCCAAAACTGCTCCAAAATGCACCAAAATGCATCTTCTTGCTACCTTAGTCATTTGGACCTACAAACACACGAAAATAGCTTAAAAATACTAAAATAACTAAGAACTAACAACATAAATGCAAGAAAACAAGCTAACTAAGTCGCACAAATATGCTCCTATCAATGTCGGCCAGCACGTGACTATCCTGATGTCCCCAGGACATCGGGATCGGGGCTTGTCATGTCCCTTATTCAAACGGTCAATGCCAGATCTTCTGTTGTGGAGTTGTTCGCGCATACGAGCGCCAAACTCCCTAATCATACCCCTGTTACACTGTCACATCTGTAGCGACCTTCATGGACTCCCTGACCCTATCACACGGTCAAAATCAATGTTGATGCAAGTTGGAAGCTAAGGAGTTATTAGGTTGCAGTTGGGGTAGTGTTTCGGGATTTATAGTCAATGTCTTGTGGTCTGGAGGCTGGTTGTCAATGCGTCATGTGTGGTTTTGGTTAAGGCTTTTGCTGTGCTTCAAGGTTGTCTCATTGCCCAACAATAGAACTGGCCCATGTCATTATGGAGTTTGACTCTAAGGAAGTCATCTCTAGTCTACAGGATGATTCTAATAAAGCACACTAGGAGGCAGTCTATGTCCTTTCTCGGGCATTGGATATTGGTGTCTCATTGGAATCTTGCACCTGATCTTGGGTCCCAAGATCAGGGAACGAAGTTACGAATTTTGTGGCGTTGTATCAATTTACGGAGATGTGCAACTCTATTTGGGTTGATTGACTCCCATCTTCGTTTGTAAGAATCTTGAACAAGGATGGCTTGCCTTGTCCCCCTAATTAGCTAGTTTTTGTGTGTCTTTCTTTGTCTCATTTAGTTGTTTGCCCTGGTAACATCAGTTGCAGTTCCTCAAAAAAAAAAAAAAAAAAAGAACACGCGGCCTGTATGATTTTTGCCATGTCGCCTATATTGGGGTTTAAAGAATGATTAACACGTGTGTTGTCATTGCTGCGATGTAAAAGTATGATGAGGATTCTTTCTGGATCCTATTTGTTAGGATCTTAGGGGTCAATTTATCTTAGTCATTTATCGTATATCGTGCAGTCAACTTTTGTTAGATATTATTTGTGTTTAATTTTAGGGTAAATGACAAAAAAACTACCTGAACTATTGGTGTCATGGCACTTTCATACCTCATCTTTTTTAAATTGACAATGTCATACCTCGTCTTCGAATTTGTGCCAATGTTATACCTTCCGTTACTTGGCCGTGAATTTTTCAGTTAAATACTGACGTGGCTTGATTCGGGACCCACTTTCTAAAAAATTATTAAAAACTAAAAAAAAAAAATTTAATAATTTTTTAAATATTAAAATAATAAAAAAAAAGTAAAAAAAAGAAGTTAAAACCCATCAACCCTTTGTGCAGAAGAAGAAGCAGCAAAAGAAGGAGAAGGAGAAGAAGAGGAGGAAAAAGAAAAAAACCCAACCCGACCCCAGTTCTCCCCCTCCCCAAAAAGAAAAGAAAAGAAAAAAAAATCCAACCTGACCCCTACAACCCAGAAAGAAGAAGAATGAGAAGAAAGAGGAAGAAGAAGAAAGAAAAGAAGAAGAAATGATAAGAGGAAGAAGAAGAGGAAGAAGAAGAAGAAAAAAAAAAACCCAACTCGACCCATGCAACCCAGAAAGAAGAAGGAGGAAGAAGAAGAAAGAAAAGAAGAAGAAGGGAGAAGAGGAAGAAGAAGAGGAAGAAGAAGAAAAAAAAAGAACCTAACCTGACCCCTGCAACCTAGAAAAAAGAAGAATGAGGAAGAAGAAGAAATAAAAGAAACGAAAAAAAAACCCAACCCAACCCAACCCCTGCAACCCAGAAAGAAGAAGGAGGAGGAATAAGAAGAAGAAAGAAAAGAAAGAAAGAAAAAAAAAACCCCAACCCAACCCAGTTCGTCCTACACCCCACCCCCCCAAAAAAAAACCCAACCCTTTACAACCCATAAAGAAAAAGAAGGAGGAGAAGAAGAAAAAATAAAATAAAAATCCCAAACCAAACCTAGTTCATCCCCCCTCAAACCCAACCCTTGCCAATCCCAAATCCACCACTCCCATCCATTCTTCACATCCTCTTCTGCATCCATCTTCCCATTACGAACCCGGCGATGGCGGCGTAGACGAGATTTAAATTATTTTTTTTTTCTTTTCTGGGTTGCAAGTAGTGGGTGAGGGGGTGAGGGTCAGATGGTTTTTTTTTTCTTTTCTCTGGGTTGCAGGTGGAGAGGAAGAAAATGAAGATGGGGGAGAAGAGAGAAGGGGGAAGGGGAAGGGGGAGGGACGAAGGGTTATTTTTTTTATTACTTTAATATTTAAAAAAGATTAAATAATTTTTTTAAAATAATATTTTATTAAATTTTTAATAAAAAGTGGGTTCCGAACCAAGCTACGTCAGCATTTAACTGAAAAATTCACGGCCAAGTAACGGAAGGTATAACATTGATACAAATTCGTACGATGATGTATGACATTGTCAATTTTAAAAGTGTCGTGACACCAATACTCGGGCTTGAAAACTTTGAGTTTTAACGATAAGGGCAAAATAAAGAGTAAAGTGAATAGTACCAAGATTGACTTTTTAGTGTAAAAATGTGATTTTTCTTTAAAATAAACAATACCAGAAACTTTTCGTTAAAGTTCTCATTTTTTAATAACAAAAAACAATATGTGAGAGGAGAGAAGAAAAATGAACGAAAATAGGAAGGATACTACACCACGAGTACTTACCGCACCATTTGGATTAGAGTCAGAATAAACAAGTGCGGTCGCCGGCTACAACAAAAACACAGCAAGCTGCGTGACACCAGATCCTCAAACCTCTATCCCTCTCTCTCTCTGAAACTCTCGCAAAACCTCTCTGTTTCGTTATGGCGCGGAGCTGGAGATCCAATCCGGTGGTTCTCGTGCTTTTCCTACAGCTCTGCTTGTCGCTCATCTCTTTGTCGCTCGCAGTTTCTCCCGGGTACGATTGAAAAGTTCTTCTCTTTTATCCATACGAACTGCGACTCATCGACGATTTCTGAAATTAATGTTGTTCAATATTCTAATTAAATTATCTGTTGCAGGTCTGCCGACGGATACACCATTCATGGCCGAGTGAAGATCCCACCCAGTAAGTCTTTCAATTGAATTTAGCTTCTCGTTGACTGTAATTTGTACCCTTTCGTTTTTACAGAAAAGTTTGAAAAATTACGATTTAGTGTGCAGTTTTTGGTGAATTTTTCGTGTTAGACGAATCAAATAGTTAGTTAAATTAAGAATAAGAAGGTGAATTCAAAAACACTGAAAAATCTGAAATTTGGATTGATTTGTGGTTGTATTGGGATGAGGAGATAGATGTAAACTGATTAGGGCTTGTGGAATAGGACTGGTTTCGTGTTAATTTGATCAGTTCGGGTCGTTTGTGAGGTTATGGATTTTTACCCTGATTTTGGATGAGTGGTTCCGGTGTGGACTCAGAACTAGCTAAATTTGTGGTAGAAGATTTGCTCTGGAAGGGTTAGTCTGGATTACCCTTTACACTTCAATCACCGATATTAAACTCAAATTTCTTCCAAGGAAAAAGTTCTTTTTTTGTTACATTCTGGCTATTAGTTAATCGGACTCTGTTTCTTTCTTCTATGACACAAATGCGTAGCCCATGTGTTTTAAGTCACACATTTTTTATGCAGCTCTCGGGGTGAAAGGGTTTGCACCTTACGGAAAAATATCAAATATCAAAATCATACTAAACGGTGGTCAAAGTGTTACCTTTCTGAGGCCTGATGGATTTTTTACATTGTATCCTATTTGTTCTCTTGATAAGGATATTTCTAATGCTGTTTTTGTATGTGCCTTGTGCGTATGTGTTTGATATTATATCCCGTAATAGAGAATCAAGAAATGATATATTGATTATTATGTATACCACGTTTCCTTAACGTGTGCGCTTAAAGCCATAATGTGCTTGCGGGGACTCATTTGATCGAAGTGTCTGCGATAGGCTATTTCTTTTCTCCGGTGAGATTCCTCTATATAATTGACTCAATACTTCGTGAAATGGAAGGATCACAAATCTGATATCCCCATGTTTTCATTTTCTTAAAAATGTTAAGGTCCGAGTTGATGTTAGTGCTAGAAACCCAGGCAAGGTTCAGGCAGCACTGACTGAGAATAGGAGGCCTCTAAATGAGTTTGTTTTGGAGCCATTGAGAGAGGAACAGTATTATGAGGTTGGTTAGGTTTTTTCATTCTTCTTTATATGTTCATCACATTTCTGTATCGTTATGACTGTTTCACCGCATGTCATGTTTGTGTCATTGCAGATAAGAGAACCCTTCTCCATAATGTCTCTTGTAAAGAGCCCCATGGGTCTGATGGTTGGATTTATGCTAATTGTCGTGTTCCTGATGCCGAAGTTAGTGGAGAACCTGGGTAAGTGATGTATGCTTGTATAGGTTTTAAAATTTCATCTACGAGATTGAGACTCTGGTGTGCTTTAGATTTACTTCCATCAATAAGATTCGTAGGGACTCGGTATTCTCTTTTGAGAGTTATCTAGGCTGAATCCTCCCTTAATGGCATATAGCATGTTTTCTTACCTTCATCAATTTTTTACTTTTTACTCCTTAGATGGCTGTACAGTGTTTAAAATGCACTTGATTGTTACTTTTAAGTGCTGATTTTTTCCCCTCTATATATAAATCGCTTGCAATTTTATCTCCTCCAGTAATACCTTTGTTTGAATGAATGGCATCTGTTTTGGTAGAGTATACATGCCGTTCATATTCATCCCTTTTTGTGTCCTATCATCATGGTGGTGTGTTTTGGTAGAGTATACATTTGTAAGAGTTGGTGAATAAATAACTTTTATGGTGACAACAGATCCTGAAGAAATGAGGCGAACACAAGAAGAAATGAGAAACCAAGGCGTTCCATCACTGGCAAGTTTGTTACCTGGTGCTGCGAGGAGTTAAAGATTAAAATGGAGAAGTTGGAACCCTCTCTGCAATGGAGGACTTATGTTTTCCTGTCCAGAAGCTGGGAGCTTGTGTATCTTTACGGTTACGAAAGAAGTCCAAGAAATATTACGAATTGGTCTCTTGTTTTTTTTCTTTTTCTTTTTCTGTTTTGGCTAGGACCGTGATGCTATAATGTTCGTAATACGTTTCTGATTCTGTATTTGATGGTTTAGCATTGTCTTTGATTCCGAAACGTTTTGACGATTTAGTCTTGTGCTGCTGACAAACCAGCCGGAAGCAATTAACAGGGTTATTAATTTTTGCTCAGTCCACTTGCAATTCAATGGGAATAATGTTTGGCAGATGTCCGGTATCATATTACGTGTTAAAACGCTTTACGTTTATGACATGCTTACTTACCAGAAATATGTATGAAATGTTTTTAATTGCTCGTAAACAGAATATGGCATCAAATTTATGCTTTACTCCCAATAGAAGGTTCTTACGATTTACTCATTTTTTGTCACCAAAAACACCGCTTCTCGTCCGGCTTGCATGTGTTGAGCACACAACCGATATGTGAAATTCAAGACACTGTCACTGACCTTTGAACTCAAAATTGGAATCAACTCCTTTTTGTAAATTAGAATAATTTAGAATATAGCAAATGGTGAATTGCTTTAGTGGTTAGAGGCTTAGAGCTTTTCTCTTCAACCCATTATATTTGGATTTCAAACCCTTCCTCTTGCTCATAGTATAGATTAGTGTGAATATCGGTTGCACTAAAATGAAATAGAATTTTCTTGAACAAAATAAAGATTTATAAAACTTGGAGGCAACATTGTCTATATACCAAACTGGCTGGCTACTTAGTATTGCAGTTTAATGTTATTCATTTTTACTGAAAAGTGAGATATCTTAGTTTTAATTTTTATTAAAGACGAATTTAAATCATATTATTGAGTGTATTATGATTGAACTGACCCAGATAATATCGATTGGTGAAAAAAAAAAAAAAAAAAACTAATCCGCCCTAAAAGGCAACCGCTCCAAATTTCCAAAACAAGCCTCTACAGTCTACCTCCTCTCCCTCGCGGAAAATTCAAAGTTTATGATTTCAGATGCCTTCCAAATTCCGCATAACCCAATGCAGTTTCAGAATCCCTGTCCGAATCAGTAAATCCGCCACTAAATCTGCACCTCCGATATCTCCACCGAATCATTGCTTTGCACTCTTCGCTGTCTCCGTCTCTGCTGATTCCGAATCCGGGATGGAAGGCTTGCCGACGATGATGAAATCAGAGCGGCGATGGCGATCGAAGCCGCTTCAGACCTCCAAGCCCTCCATTCTCACGGCCTTCTTCTCCTGCGTCGCTTGGCTCTACGTCGCCGGCCGGTACGTTATCTCCTTCCAAATTTGTTTCCAAAAATGCACTCTTCCAGGTTTAAATATTCAAGTTTTACTATTCGAATTCAAATTCCTGAGCTTTCTGTTTGATCTGATACAATTCAGTGTCGATCGCGTGTTAAGAGTTCATGGTAATTAATTATCAAGTTGATGACTTGTTTGGGAAATGCAGGTTGGGGCAGGATGCGGAGAACAGAACAGTGCTTTCTAATCTTCTAAACAAGAACTTAGGCCAGGTTTGATTTCGGACCCTCTTTGTTTGGAATATTTTTTTATTCGAGTGATATTGTAATTAATTTTATCTAAACTACGGGAGCGGGATTCAGTGTAGAGTTTAGAAGAACTTGGGGCAGGTTTGATTTTGGACCCTCCTTGTTTGGAATTTTTTTTATTCGTGCGATATTGTAATTATTTTAATCTGAACTACGGGAGGAGGATTCAAACTTGGGTGTAGAGTGGAGCACGCTGCTCTTTTGTTTCAAACTTTAGTATAAACGTTTTGCTTTTTTTCGATTTTGATTTCCCAAGTTAATCCAACCTGTCGAGAAAATTGCGAAAATTGGTGAATTTTGTCTTTAATTCAATATTACTTTTGTGATATTTCAGAGACCAAAGCTTCTTTAGGTAGAGGACAAGTTAGCAGTGCTTGGATAAAAGTATGCTCCTACTTTTCGTTTCTCTTTGATCGGTTTATTTGAGTTGTGCGTAGTTTTAGTGTTCGTATTAACGGTAGCGATTTGTAATTTTGTAGAGACCTGGAGAGGAGGATTGTGAAAGCTGAGATGGACTTGATGCTGGCCAAGAGTCAAGGGTACCTCAAGAACCACTTGCAATAGAAGGTGTCTTCTTCTGGCCGATTGCTTGCTGTTATTGGAGTTTATACTGGATTTGGTAGTCATTTGAACCGAAATATGTTTAGAGGGTCTTGGATGCCTAAAGGTCAGTTGGAATTTCTTATGGCAATTTATACAGATTTACCACGTGTTCTCTCTCTTACTAAACTTTACGGTGACATCGCTTGAATTCAGATGAAGTATTGATTCTCAATCTTTTTACTTACCCTCCTCTGGTTTGAGTTTTATGTTCCATCCTATTAAAAGTAGCCCATTCGTGAAGGTCAAGGTATTTTTCAATAATCCCATTGTGTTCATTCAGGCACTCCCTTGGCCTAATTTGAGTAACAGATGTTAGAATGAGTTGTGCTGTATGAATCAGGTTAAAGCTGTTAGATATGCATACTAAGACAACCATTAAGGTGCAATTATCAGGTTACATCAGGCATCAATTACAGGTTAACTGAATTAATTTCCCATGGTAAACCCCCAGTTTTCAACAACAGGCACCCTGTGTGTATGTAGCAGAGGTGGTAGATAATGTGGATTCGTGATTACTGCAGTCATTTTAAGGAAAAATTAAACTGGTTTACTAACAACCATTGGATCCTATTGGGCTTTGCAATTGGTCGGAGGTTTTTCTTTGCACTTTAATCTCAATATTAGTACTATGCATTCCTGATTCTTATTATTGTTTTGTTTGCTTGGTCGAGTCACTATGCTACTATAAGTGTTATACCTGTGGTAGCTATGGGTACACTCTTCTCATAATCTTTGTGCTTTTAACTTGCAGTGCCAATCGGGGTGATAGCTTAGATCGGAATATTGATAAGGAAAGTCATTCGACAACGGATTTCTTGATTCTTGTAAGCAATACGATCTTAGGGTTACTAAAACACATATGTTCAATCTTTTACCCAAGACTAGAGCCACACATTGTGATATTATGGTACATTACTCGTAATACCCATTAAAAATATGCGGGGAAATTCTTTAGCTAAATTTTTGGAAGTCGGTTTATTGGATGCACAGTGGAAGTTATGTCCATATGTGGTGATTAGGCTTTTATTGTATTAAGTTGAATCCTTGATAATATGTAATAACTAAAAGTTCAACATCTAATCATAGTTGTAGGATTCCTCTTATATATTTGATAACTTAGACTTTATTGATATGAAAAATATATAGTTCTAAACTGTAATATTGTTATATCAGGAAGGTCATGAGGAGGCTCAAGAAGAGATGCCCAAGAAAGCAAAGTTCTTCGGTACTGCAGTTCAGAAATGGGATGCGGAGTTTTATGTCAAAGTTGATGACAGTATCAATCTTGATCTTGGTAGAAGTAGAACTTCGATTTAAGACTAGAATCCAACTTATTCATCAGAACTTTTCATACATCATTGAAAATATCTTTTCTTGACCTAAACAGAGGGGCTAATTGGACTTCTTGAACATCGTCGTGCTCAAGATGGTGCTTATATCGGCTGCATGAAGTCAGGAGATGTGATTTCTAAAGAGTATATACTTTAACATCCTATATCTTTGTGCAACTTGATATTATTTTCCACTTTATTTCTAGGTCTTGAGGTCCATAAGACCGTCTCTAACCCATGGGATAAAGCTTAAAATATAAGCTTTAAAACCCTCCTAAACCATCTCCAACCATTGGGCTAAAATAAGCCCTGGTGAGAAAATATATCTCTGGGCTAGATTCCCCCTAGGATTTAAGCCTGGCTTAAATTATTCTGGACTCACCAAACTGTCATATTTCAAACCTTCTTTTTGTTTTTTTTACTTATAATCTAACGGCTATGATCAAATGACGTCTAAAATAATATAAGAAAGTTATTTAAATCAAATTTAACTTAAATTTAAATACCTACCTATGTATTTGTATGATTTTTAATTACTTACTAGAATTTAAATATTTTTATATTATAATGTTTGTAAAAATAAATTAGTATTAATCTACATAAATTTTATTTTCAAAAAAGTTACTGCAAAAAAAAAAAGGCTAAAATTATTATGTAATAATCTCGGGCAAAAATTTTAAGCCATAAGAGTTGGAGGAGAAAAGCAGTTTCTGGGTTATGGCTTAAAATTTTTTGACTTAAATTTATAAGCTTTATCCCCAAGGGTCGGAGATGGTCTAAGGTTATATAAATGTTTTGGTCTGCAGGGGAAAGTCTTGGTATGAACCTGACTGGTGGAAATTTGGGGATCAGAAATTGTAAGTGATCAAACCTATGGAAGAAAACTTCATCTATATTTTGTTATGTGTTGATTACTTGATCCAGATGTGTGCACACACACCCATGATTTGGCTCTGGTAAAGCGCCAATACATGGAGGTCATTTGAATTTTTTTAATCATGGTGATAGGAAGAAATCTGATGGCCTATTCACTCCGTACTGGAGCCTCTGTTCGTGTGTGTGTTTATGTATGTAACTATGTATGCGCATATCTAGAGATTTGCTCCGTACTAGAGCCTCTGTGTGTGTGTGTGTGTGTGTGTGTGATGTCTGTAATCCCCATATCTAGAGAGATTGTTTTTGTCTCTGATTTTTTGTAGAGTTATGTCATGTCTGGACTGCTAGTCCAGTATAAAACATTCTCAGTTTGATTGTCTTAATGCTGATTGAGAAAGACATATAACAGTCCAAGTGCAAATTATGCATTATAAAGAGATTGACAAGTTTGACTATTCTGTATATTTCTAGTAAACATGTACAATATACCGACAGGCTAAGAAGATTTTTGTTTAAATTTAACAGTTCTATGTACTGGTAGATTTGGTTATATCATTCTTACCACTTGTCTCCCTTACAGGTACTTCCGACATGCGGGTGGTTCCCTCATTATACTACCCAAGAACTTAGCTCAGTATATCAACATAAACAGGTTTGTTCACAATGCTATTGCTGGGGAAAAGGGTTCTCAATGTTATCAAGATGATCATATGCTTAGATTGTTTTGCATCGTGGCTTTTTAGAGTGATTTTGTTGGACTTAGTTATGCTTTCATTATCCTGCGACTTATTTCTGTTTCCTTTCGTATGCAGTGCATCATTGAAGACTTATGCTCATGATGATGTATCTGTGGGTTCATGGATGATGGGTATCCAAGCCACTTATATAGATGACAACCGCCTTTGCTGCGGTAGCATTAGACAAGGTAAATTCACTCCATCCTTTTTTTTTTTTTTTTTTTTTTTGGTATAAAAAGTCGCCTATCTTGCCTGAACTGGCCTCGGTTTAGGAAATTAGAAATGATAAAAGTATGGATGCCTTTCAGGTCTTCTAGCTTGAAAGAAAATACTAAAAGGGAAAGAAAGGACACTTTAAATTGATGTTAAAGTATATGCTTAAATATTTGACTTGATGGATGCAACTTGTGTTGACAATTGCCATTTAACTCTTCCAATTTTGCAGACAAGGTGTGTTCTCTGGCTTGATCAAAGCGGAAATAAATCTCAGTTGAAGAGAAATTGATCTGTACATGCAACTTTTGCTTGAACATGAGAATGGTGTTTAAATCATCATGTTCATACTTATGTTCAACTGGGGGTGCTACGAGGGTCGCAGTGGATGTGCACATCATTCTTTTCATGTGTGAAGATTGGTTGAAATTTTTAAACCGCCCGCTGCAGTTGGAAATAGCTGTTGAATGTGAGTGATAGCATGATACTTTGTAGGATGAACTTCATCTGTTCTTTACTCTAGTGAATATATTATAGCTTTGGTCTCCCCGCGGTTCCATCTGGGCTGTCCATAGGAGCAATCCCCACAGCAGGTAAATCTTTTCTAATTGTATGTGATCTTTCATACTCTCTGTTCTTCCTCGCTGCATTTCTTTCCTCAATTTTTTGCAATACCTGATCTTTGGTTAACTTGGCACGCTTCAAGGCTTTATCCTTAAGGGTGCGTTTGGTACGTGGGATGGGATGGAACGGGGTGGGACGGAAGCGTTCCGTCCCATGTTTGGTGTGCTAAATTATGTGGAACGTGTTGTCCCATGGAACGAAAATGGGCTAAATTTTGGTGCCACCTCCCCCCCGCGGAACGGATTGTTCCATCCCATGGAACACAAAAATCATAAAATTTTAAGACAAAAATACCCCTTTCCTTTTTCAATATTTACACCATCTATATATCATACAACAAAACCCTAACCATCTTTCTCTTCTCTCTGCGGTTGTGAACCTGCATCTCCCCTTAGCAACCTTCGTCGTCTTCTTCTTCCGTGTAGTCTCTCCGGAACTTTCAGCTTTGCATCTCCGTTCCAGGTTCAATTTGGTCTTAATATCGTGTAGCCTCTCAGTCTCTTTTTCTTTGTATTGTGTAGATCTCTCTTGTTTTGGTGTTTGCTGGGTGTCAGTCGTATGCCCGACAATTCCAAATAACCGGCGCCTCAGTCTATTTTTTATTTTTTATTTTTTCAGTCTTCATACCACTTTTTGGAGGGTTGCAGCCGAAAACCACATGGATTGACTGAAGTTGAATTATTAATTTTGATGTAAATTTGAAGTTGCATTATTATTCTTTTTTTATTTGTTTTTCGATTTCATTAACACCCAGATCCTAAACCCTAAATAACAAAAACCCATCGAAAATTAGAAACCCTTACCTTGATTTTGGGACTTGATTTGCGTCGACCTCGAGATTTGCGTGAAGGCCTGTCGTTTGGGTTCAAGATTTGTTAAGAGGAAAGACAGGTCTGGGTTCGAGATTGTGAAGAGGAGAGGAGATCTGGGGTCTATGGGTAAAGAAAGGGGACGAGATTCTGGATTTTGGGTTTTGGGTTCAAGATTTGTGAAGAGGAGAGAGGGAGATAAAGAGGGACGAGATTCAGCTGGGTTTTGGGTTCACGGGAAATAAAGAGGGATGAGGGTTCACGAGAGGGTTCAGTTGGGTTTTGTCTAGATTCTGGGAAATAAGGGGGGTTCGAATAGAATGAGGGTTTTCTCTAGATTCTGGGAAATAAGAGGGAGGGTTCAAGATTTTGTGTAAATTTGGAAAAATTGAAAAAAAACGCCTATTTGACGTCGCGCAAAGTGGTTTTGCTTGACGATCATACTATGGCGTCGCACAAAGTATTTATTTGGAAAAAAAATTCTTATAAAAATTACTGAAAATGTGACTTTCCTTCTTTCAAATTCAAATTTTTTTTACATAAACCCCACAATAATATATTTATCTAACAAAAACCCACAATAATTTTTTTTACATATATATCAATCAATTTCTTAAGTATTATAAGTACAAAAAAATAAATTAAAATATACTTAGTAAATATATATACCGTTGAACTTCATGCATTGTAGGAAACTAGTTTCAAAGATCCAATCGCCAAACTTGTTTGTATATGCTTTGAGATTGCATAAGAAAAAAATTGCAAAAAACAAACATGCAGAGATCAAGTAACGGGACAAAATTTTTCGACGATTATAAACGAAAAAGCACGATTTAACGGTTATTTTAACTCTAATTTTGATGATTTTTTACTGCTATACTCCTTGATCATATATGAATACAATAAACTAAATCGTCAATTTAAAATATTTATGCAAGTGGATACCACAAAATCTTATGCTATACTTAATGAAAGTATAAATAAACTCCAACTGTTAGTGAATATAATGTTTTAATGGGATACGCATTGCATGAAACTAGTTTCAATGATCCAACCGTCAAATCAGCCCCTAGAAGGCCTAAAAAGTGCCACCCCCAACCACTTAGGCATTTCTTTTTGAGCTTGTTAGTTATTGACATGGTGAAAAGGTACTTGGGCATACTAAAAAGTACGTAATAAAAATATAAAGAGAGTAAGATTTAGCCAATAAGATTGAAGACGAAAAATTTAAAGATTTTGTGTTATATACTTTATGTTGTGTGTTATTATTCCTTAAAAAATTATATTTTTGAGGCCTATGTAGCCCTCCATAGTTGGAGATTGCTTTAATTAGTAGTGTATCTGATTCAAGTTTTTGTTATTACAGTGCTACTGTTTGGTGCTTGGAGTGGAATGTCAGGATGTTTGTGAAGGCCGGTCAAACAAAGGCATGGAATAAGATTTGAGATTATGCTACTTGAAAGAGTAACATTTCGATGACGTGAAAAAGTTCCAATTGGTCATTTACAAAAGTCGAGCCTAATACATCTTACTTAAAAAAGAAAAAGGTAATAAAAAAAAAACTTGCGCGACGTAGGTACACGTGCGTCGCGCAAAACAGCTTTGACAATGCAGAAAGGTATGCACTGTATGAATATATTGATATGAAATATGAAAACACTAAATAAAATTTATAGATGGTTTTCTAATGTTATACAATGAGTTTTCAATAGAAAAGAGTATATTGTGCTTCCCACTGCAACTCTTTGCTTTGGTCCCTCCTAATTCAACAAAGCTCGTTGGTTTCAATTTGGCTTTTCATAAAAATCGATGGGGGGAATAGAATGATATCCTTCAACATGTCAAAAACAAAATTGTATAAGACAATATTTCTTACTCTATTTTTTTTTTAAAGAAGAGAATACGTAAAAATCATATGTTCTCTTGATACCTCTAATATGAACTAACAATCATAGAACCCTAACAATGATAAAAGAAGAGTAGCGTGCAAACCATATTCATATTTTCAACTTGCAACACCATAGTCTCACGAATCACCAAACAAAAAAACATCTTACTAATTATATTAGATTGATCAGGTAATGAAAAAAAAAATCCTCCAATTAATATATTCCTTAAAAAATCCTCATAAACCATAATTCATAAAATGAGTTTTCATATCAATATATTTACAAGAGTCGAGCCTAATACATCTTACTTAAAAAAGAAAAAGGTAATGAAAAAAAAAAAACTTGCGTTGCGCAAAACATCTTTGCGCGACGTAGGTACATGTGCGTCACGCTAAATAGCTTTGCGCAACGAAGACCTACGTCGCGCAAAGCTATTTTGCGTGACGCACGTGTACCTAAGTCGCGCAAGTTTTTTTTTTTTTTCCTTTTGTCATTTTGCTTATGAGTACAAAATAAATACTTTATTATGTTTTTGAAGATTTTGTGTTATATACTTTATGTTGAATATATTTTGTGTTTGAAAATTAAAAAAATTAGTTTGTTATTATTCCTTAAAAATTATATTTTTTAGGCCTATGTAGCCCTCCATAGTTGGAGATTGCCTTAATTAGTAGTGTATCCGATTCAAGTTTTTGTTATTACAATGCTACTGTTTGGTGCTTGGAGTGGAATGTCAGGAGGTTTGTGAAGGCTAGTCAAACAAAGGCATGTGATAAGATTTGAGATGATGCTGCTTGAAAGAGTAACATTTCGATGACGTGAAAAAGTTCCAATTGGTCATTTATAAGAGTTGAGCTTAATACATCTTACTTAAAAAAGAAAAAGGTACTGAAAAAAAAAAAAAAAACTTGTGCGACGTAGGTACATGTGCGTCGCGCAAAACAGCTTTGCGCAACGTAGGTACTCGTGTGTTGCGCAAAATATCTTTGCGCGACGCACAGGTACCTACATCGCGCAAGGTTTTTTTTGTGCCCTTTTGTCCTTTTTCTTATGAGTACAAAATAAATACTTTATTTTGTTTTTGAAAATTTTGTGTTATATACTTTATGTTGAATATATTTTGTGTTTAAAAATTTAAAAAATAAAAAATTAGTTTGTATATTTTGTGTTATATACGTATGCATAAGATTCTTATACCCTCTTTTGGTTGCTAGAGTTCAAACTTCTCCAGTCGTCATACGTATTTTTCCAATGTTCAATCCGGGTTAAGCAATTATATTTGCATTCAAATTTAAATTCATTGGTTTTGTCTAGTCAACTCTCATATTTTTCCCACCACAACACTAACACTTGCAAATAGCAGCATATCTAGCAAAAATCAACAACAATGTTAGTTGTTTTAGCTCAACTTTCTGTATGTAAGCTAAAGAAGTTTCTAAGCCACATACGATTGATAATATATAATGTTACATGTTTCCTCCTTAAATTCATTTTTTCTGCATTTTCATGCTTGTTATTTAATATAAGAACACAATATTTGTATTAAGTTCATAGTTTTTGTATGCATCAAATGAATGTCTGTCTCATATACTATGCCTACTTTCTGGTAGATAATTTCCTTAATTTTTTGTATTAACCGCATGGAAAGGTACGAAAGGTACTCATATGCTGAGAGCACTAGTAGAACACAAGGTTAGTAACACAATATTTTTCAAAGCACATTTACTGGTTAAAGTATTGTTGGAACTACTTGGTGTATAGAGAAAAAGAAAATCAGCAAGATAGTTATCTCCTTTGATTTTGCATTTTCAATTTCATAAAGAATTGCAATCGAAAAAACATAAAGAATTGATATCAATTCAAACCTGATCTGGTAGACGATTTTGAAGAGAGATGGGGGATGGAGGTAGCTGTTGCAATTGGGTTTGCAATTTCTGCCCCCCAAACTGATCAAATGAAATAAAAAAAGTCGTTGACTTTGTGCGACGCAGGTGGGCATACGTCGCGCAAAGCTGTTTTGCGCGACGTCAGTCTTCGTCGCGCAAAGTTGTTTTGCGAGACACATGCCCACCTGCGTCGCGCAAAGTGGTTTTGCGCAATGCATGAGGACCTGCGTCGCGCAAAGTTAGGAAAAAAGCGATAAAACCTTTTTGGTTCGGCTCCAAAAGTTTGCGCGACGAAGGACGGCGTCGCGCAAAATCTGTTTGCTTGACGTAGATGAACATACGTCGTGCAAAATCATTTTGCACGACGCTGGCCTTTGTCGCGCAAAGTGCCGTTGTGCAAAGTCCCTTTGCGCGACATTTTGTGTTCTACATTGCGCAAACGGACTTTGCGCGACGAAATTTGCTCCGTCGCGCAAACATTTATTTGTACTAGTGGTGGTAAATTTATATTTTTACAACTCATATAAAATTGCTTCCTAATTTGTCTTTTACTTTTATTTAGCTAAACTCTTGTCTAAGTATATCATATACATGTTGAATTCTAGGTCCTATTGCAATATAATTTTTCTTGGGATGCTTTTGTCATTCATTCCAAATCTTTTCTCCTATTGATCCTTTTATTTTTATCATAGAAGTATCTAATAAATTAATATCACTCATTTTACATGTTCTTCCTAAATATTTAAAGAAATCTGAGGTATATTCAACTATGTACTGTAAATCAAAATTTGTAATGATTCTAAATTTCTAATAGCTCTTATTTGTTCTTGTTCACTTCTGTCATCTAATCTATTATATATGGTCTAAAAATTCTTGTTTGCAGTGATAAAACCATCTATATTAAAATGTGTTTTAACTACCAGATGATGTTCTGGATTTTGAATTTTTCATGATTGAAAATAATAAAAAGCTAAACCATCTAAAGTATGCTTAAAATAATCTAACATATTTTGTGAATTACTAAAATCTAACATTAATGTTGCATGTACACAATCTTTTTTCCATTTTTCAATTGTTTCTCTCAATCTTGTGGATCTATATTATCTAAGTTTAACATATTACTTGATATATTAATTTGTTATAACCCTCTCAACTTTGGTATCCTATTTTTTCTAGGTGGTCTCATCATTTTTTTCATCCATATAATCTACTCATGCTTGCTCATTATATTGTTCATTTGTTTGTCATAAGAATTGTTGGTCTGTTCTAGCTGTGTAGCTTGGATTATTTTCTACTCCTAATATACTACTTTCTTTTGGTGGATTACATTCTAATTTTATTCTAGTAAATTATTGTATTCTTTTGGTCCTAAAATATGTTCTACTCCTATTTTTAAAATTAATTTTTTGCTTGCTTTATTAACACCCCATATATTATTGAATACACCCTACATACTTAATACACCTCACATTTACTTTTCTATTCAAAGTTTATCTTAATGCACCCCAATAGTTTCCCATTATATCCTCACACCCTACACTCTTAATATACACCCTACATTTTCTACTTACACCACACATTTTCTACATTCACATCTTAGGTGCATATACATATTTTTATAGTTTTGTTTTTATATTTTACTTCAATAATCACAACAATAAAATCAAGTTAAAGAAGAATGTTAGGTGTATGTAGAAAATTGGATCGATGCCTTCTTGAATCATTGGAAGAAAATCCATATAATCCAAATGAGTTTTTTTTTTTTTTTGGGTGTTATATAAGGTGGACAGCTTAGCCGATTATTACATTCTTAGCAATAGAGGTGTCCATTTTTAACAGCAGTTTTCTTTCCTCATCTAAAGATATGTGAAGAAGTGGATGTTCAACTGGACAAAAAAAAAAAAGGTTTGATCCAACCATCTCTTGGGATGTTTGGGGTGTATCTAGATTTTTTTTTTCTTTTAAATTTCATGAGGTCAAATTTATCATTGCATATTAAGGGTATACTAGTTTTTTTTTTAAGAAGATAGGGTATACAAGTTATTTGGTATTAATTAAATTTTAATGTGATGTGTATTCAACATTATGTGATGTGCTAATAATAAAAGCCTTAATTTTTTCATATGTTCATCTGAAATTCTATTTAGTTTTAAATCATGTCATATGTCTTATATTTTTCTAAGTATTTGTTCTTCATCTAAATTATCAGTCTATGAGCTTATCTATAATATGATCAAAATTTTGCTCAACAAAATTAATATCTAAATTATCAAAAGTCATACGAATACTGTCCTTTTCAATTTCACTTTCATCATTTTCTATATTTTCTAATTGCTTATAATTACTAAATTTAATTGTTGATTCACCTGTACTAGTTTCATATATTTGTACACTATCTGGTTGTCTATTTCTTGCTACTTGTAAATTAGGTAATGTCGATTGAGTTCCTTCTAAAAAGCTATATTATATACAAGTTTATAATATACACATGCTTACTACCAAATGTTTAAACTAAATTTTGCAATTCTAAATTATACTTATGAGCATATTTAGTAGACACTTTTCCTATATACATTAAACAAATACATAAATACTTATATTTTCCTTTCATATTATAAATTTTTGTTCTTATGCTTACTTTAATAAATTTACTAAATTCATTAATTATCATAACATAATTAGGAATACAATCTATTACTGCTAAATTTGAACTTAAGTCTACTTCAACTGTTGTTGTTGCAATTTGTTGGTGATTATATCATCTATCATCATATATGTATACTAAACTTTTTGTGCCTATTTGTGCTATGGTTAATCTTACTATTCCTATTGAAATTGTTCCTATATGAATTTGGTTAAAGTGTGATTTTATGAAATGATGAACTACTTATTTACTAAGTAAATTAAGTATAGCTTCTTAATACAACTAACTTCATGTTGACTGATGCTACTTACAATTCTACTTCTATTTTCAAATAAACCTAGTTGATACAAATTATATTTATGGGTAAAGGACAGTTTACTACCCTCATGTTTGGTGGTTTTCAACATTTAGTACATCAAGTTTTTTTCATCCCAGAGTCATACCTAAAGTGTAAATTTTGGGACAGTCTCATACATCCGTTAGTCAAACTGTTAGTTCTCCCGTTAAGTGATGACGTGGCACTCTGATTGGGAGCCACGTGTCATTAAAAATATTAAAATAATTATTTAAATAAAAATAATATTAAAAAAACGAACCCATAAAAGAAAAGGAAAAAGAAGGAAGAAGAAGGAGGAAGAGGAGGAGAAGAAGGAGGAGGAACAAGAAGGAAGAAGAAGGAGAAGGAGGAAGAAGAAGGAATAAGAAGAAGGAGGAGGAAGAAGAAGAAGGAGGAAGAAAAAAAAAATCTGGGATCTGGGTAGGTGCGCGGGGGGGGGGGGGGGGGAGGGGGGAGAAGGAGGAGAAGGAGGAAGAAAAAAAATCTGGGATCTGGGTGGGTGCGCAGGGGGGGAGAAGGAGGAGAAGGAGGAGGAAGAAAAAAAAACTGGAATCTGGGTGGGTGCGCAGGAGGGGGGAGGAGAAGAAGGAGAAGGGATGAGGAAGAAGAAGGAAGAAGAAGGAGAATGAGGAGGAGGAAGAAAAAACAAACTGGAATCTGGGTGGGTGCGCAGGAGGGGGGAAGAAGAAAAAGAATGGAGGAGGAAGAAGAAGGAGAAAGAGGAGGAGAAAGAAAAAAAAATTTGGAGAGAAACCGAACTAAGGAAGAAAAAGAAGAAGGGAGGAGGAAGAAGAAGGAAGAAGAAGGAGAAGGAGGAGGAGGAGGAAGAAAAAAAAACTGGAATCTGGTGGGTGCGCAGGATGGGGGAAGAAGAAGGAGAAGGGAGGAGAAAAAAGAAGGAAGAAAAAAAAATCTGGAGAGAAACCGAACCAGAAGGAAGAAGAAGAAGAATAAGAAGAATAAGAAGAGAGAAGAAAAAAAAAATTTAATATTATTTTAATATTAATTTTATTTTAATAATAAATTTTTAAATATTATTTAATATTATTTTTATTTAAATAAATATTTAAATATTTTTAATGACACGTGGCGCCCAATCAGGACGCCACGTCATCACTTAACGGGAGAACTAACAGTTTGACTAATGGATGTATGAGACTGTCCCAAAATTTACATTTTAGGTATGACTCTGGGATGAAAAAAAATTGATGTACTAAATGTTGAAAACTACTAAACATTAAGGTAAAAAAATGAGATATGTCCTATATTTATTTTACTGTGTTCTCTCAAATCATCTTCTAATAAACTCATGTGCGTCTTCTATATTTAGATGAATATCTTTAGCTTTAACGATTTATTTTCTTTTTCTTCCAAAGTGTTTTATTTTTTATTTTTATCAAAATGATTTATCTTAGGTCTTCTAATGTGATTATTTGTACTTAAAATTAAATTTTCTAGCTTTTGTAACAAAGATGGTGGAAGTGATAAAGATGTGTTGGTAAAACTTGATTAACTTCTCTTATTTGTTCTTCACTTGATCTAATTTTTCAGCTAAATTTAAAACTAATTGAATAATTAAATTATTTTGTCTAATAGGGATATTACTACTTGCTACTTGTGTTGAACAATCTGTTAAACCTACTAGTTCTTTATCTAACTAATTAATTTCATTCAAAGCTTGAATATATTTTCAATTAGTTATAGAATCGGTCATTAAACTAATAATCAATCTATTTTATTATGTAACTTATTTACTTGTTCACTCAAATCTTTTTGTGCTAATTGATTTTTTTTGTACTTCTAATTTTAATTGTTCAACAATTTTTAGTGTCACATCCCAGCCCAGGCCCCCACCACAACTCGGGCTCGACTCTACCGTAGCACGATATTGTTCGCTTTGGGCCCCGAGCACGCCCTCACAGTTTTGTTTTTGAGAACTCACACGAGAACTTCCCAGTGGGTCACCTATCATGGGATTGCTCTCGCGCGAACTCGCTTAACTTTGGAGTTTCGACGAACTCCAAAGCCAATGAGCTCCCAAAAGGCCTCGTGCTAGATAGAGATAGGAATATACATATAAGGCTTACAAGAACCTCTCCCCTGGGCAATGCGGGATGTTACAATCCACCCCCTTAGGGGCCCGACGTCCTCGTCGGCACACTTCCGGCCAGGGATTGGCTCTGATACCAAACTGTTACACTCCGACCCAAAATGTCCACTAGGACTACGAAATCGAGCTATGCTAACCGACACCTGGAAGGTGACGAAGCCATAAATGTGGTGATGTGGAAAATGTGAATAAATTTAAACCTAAAAGTGCCTAAATACCAGAGTGTGCTGGTGAGAGGGAGCGAACCCATCTCACACGTGACTTCAGAGCATAAGTATAGTATAATAGAGTCGGTAAGAGGTTATACCCTCAGAAGTAGCCACCAATCCTGAGATTTGCCAAGAATCCTCGTTGAGACGAACGTTCAGTAACTAAACCTGGAGGGGCACAAAACAGAACGTGTGAAGGGGGTGGATTGTAATAGAATAGAATCCCATGTAAAAATTTCGAGAGTGCCAAAGGTAAACATTTTCAAAACATACTATACTATTAACCTTAGATATAACGATTCTTACTTCCATACCAATGCTCATTAAAATGAGGAGTATAGCACCAACTGTAATGTAGGAAATTAGTATTGATTGGAGTGTTCAAAATCGGAAAAATAAAATTTTCTAGTAATCTACTTTAGCACAGACTTAAATAGAAGTTGATCTTTCCCTTGAAAATTTGTACCATCAGGGACCAAAAGTTACCGTTCCCCAAATGTTTCTTTCATCAAGTGCTACTACTTTAGCACCAGGTTGTCACCTCAGACAAGTTTTGGAATCTTTACGAAATAAACCTTATAAAGATCCCCAAAAAAGATACGCTAACGAATACTATCAAGGAATCAAAGTCAATTTTGGTTTCCTATCTCAAAACGTTGGTAATGCTATCGTGAAAATAATGATGGTGATACATCGATCGATATCTTAGCCCTGTTTTAGGGCCATCAACTTGTCACAACCCTACATCTTTCTTTAACCATAATTTGCTTCAAGTCTAAAAGCGTTCGCTAAAGTGACCTGCCCAAAACTTAGGAGTATAAACACATTTTTCGTATTCAACGAGGTGGCAAGACTCGATATTTAGGTTCAAAAACCTAAAATACTTACATCATGTGTGTGATGGATGCAATACTGCCCAACTTATGATCTAATACCAAATTGTCACATCCTAGCCCGGGCCCCCACCACAACCCGGGCTCGACTCTACCGTAACACGATATTGTCCGCTTTGGGCCCTGAGCACGCCCTCACGGTTTTGTTTCTGGGAACTCACACGAGAACTTCCCAGTGGGTCACCCATCGTGGGATTGCTCTCACGCGAACTCACTTAACTTCGGAGTTCCGACGAACTCCAAAGCCAGTGAGCTTCCAAAAGGCCTCATGCTATGTAGAGATGGGAATATACATATAAGGCTTACAGGAACCTCTCCCCTGGGCAATGTGGGATGCTACATTTAGTGATCTAATAGCTGGTCTACTAAATAATTATGTTTGTTATTTTCTAGTTTTATATTTTCTGCTATTAATAATAAGATCTACAATACTATTTGTTTGTGGATTTTCTTCACTATATAAAATATGATTATGCTTAATGAAAAATAACAAACTAAGCTTTTTTTGTCTACAATGATTTTCTTTTTTTGTTGTTCACTAATTTCTAAATTAAGGTAATCTATTATAAACTACAGTCTATCTTTTTCTAAGGTTATGACTAATTGATTTCTTAAAAACTCTCTTTCTTCTCTAAAGGTCTCTAAAGTATGATATGTAGCACTTTTTGCTTCTAATACGTTATGTTGTACTTTTGTATTTTTATATTTACCAATAAATGAAGGGTGTTTAAGATAATCAAGATAAAATTTCTACTTCTTCAAAGTTTTGCTAATTATTTGGAAATATATGCTAATCTTCTCTGTATGCTAGTTATAGTTGGGTGTCTAGAACAATATATAATTGGTGTTTCTAGTTGATAGGATCTACAAGGACAACAATATCTAGTGTTCATACAAAATGAACAAGTGTGTGATATCAATTGTGTTAATGATTTTTGTCCTCAAGGTACTTTAGTATTACTATTAAAATGCTAAACTTGGATATGATACCAAATTCCAAGTAAATGCCCGGTTAAATAGTCGGGTGGCTATTATAACAACTAGACATAAAACCTTCACATAGAACTCAACATGTTTCCGCACGACAGCCAGTCACATAACAGGTTTAAGGCCTTATAGGCTAAACTCAAAGGTACGAAGAACTCAGAGATACCCTGTTTAATGTTCAATTATTTGTATGGCAAACATTCAACTATAACAGAGTGCTAGAACAAAGTATGATCGTCAGGTTAGCAGGTTAATAATATAATTATAATAGTGTTTTCCTGTTTTGGACTGGAAGTCTAATTAAACAAACATACAAAAGAAAGAAAGAAAGAAGACTTACTTAAGACTTGGAGATTGCTTGAATATGTAGAATTGAACTTTTATTGATATATAAAATGTTTACAAGGAAGTAAGCAAAGGGAGCAAAAAGGCTAAAAGAGCTAAAGGCTTCATCTATAGGTGAGGTAGTCGTGTGTAGGTGTGGTGTGTTAATTACAATGAATGAAACTCCCTCTTTATACACGTATGGAAGTGCTAGATTACAAAAGAAAAACTTTACAAATGGGTGGTGTAAAATATCTTCAACTTTTTGCCACTGTTTCTGAATCTGTCGTTTTCTTTCTTTTGTGGCTGCCATTGTTTTGTCTTCTTGTCTTCTTTTGCATTTGTTTTAATGAAGACCACGTGAAATTTTCTACATGTTGGTCTACTTGCTGCAATCACTTCAATATTTATTTATGTCAAATATATTTATAAGGGACCAAACTGTCTAAATACTTTGAAGGACAGTATATGTATTTTTGAAAACTTTTGTCCTAATGGTTAAATGAAAGTTCTTAAGGACTTTTCATTAGTTTTTTCTTTTCAATTATTTGGTTGATTCAATTTGTACGGTTATGTGATTGCTCTTTGGACAACCTCAACGTCAGCACTTATCGGAGCGGGCGAGAGGTAGGAGGCAAGCCGGAATGGAACATTGTTGTAACGAACAACTGCAAATGTGCTCGAAGCCGCATAATCTCGGGATCCTCCCGTGCTTCTGCTGCCTAATCTTCTACTGTTAGTCGTGGTTGTTGAGAACTAATTGAGGGGGAGGCATAGAGGTTTTGATGCTTTTCGTTTCAAAAAAAATACATGTAGAAATAAATAATCCATCTATGAAACGGACGTCGGAAAATGGGATCTGCCCATCTCTGTCTACTTTTGTCCTCTAATTCTCCCTTTGTTTAGTTCAATCCAAAAGTCATAAACAAACGAGCATGAGAGATAAGAGTGCGCACAAATCACTTCACAAAACAACCGTTGTAATTCTTATCCATAGAGAGAGAGAGAGAGAGAGAGAGAGAGAGAGAGAGAATTATTAAAGGTGTAGAACTAAGAAATCTGATGGCTTAACAAGTACTGTGAACATTTCTACCATATGTGGACATGCCACCTAAATTTAACTCTACTCCTACAACCCCAAATTCCCGATAACCAGACAAAGGCGGGCAAGTTTAAAGAAAAGTGAGAAAATTCATTTCCTCCTCTTAGCAGGTGGTTGAGGAAAGTCTTCCTCCTCGTCTTCCTCGTCCTCTTCGTCTTCAGTTTCTTCCTCCCCATCATCACCATCATCGTCGTCGTCGTCATCATCATCGTCCTCCTCATCTTCTTTATCATCATCGTCATCCTCTTCGCTTACACCGTCACCATTGGCCTCGGGCTCGTCTTCTGGATTTTCTTTACCCTCCTTCTCTTCCCCAGAGGCATCATCCTCGTCGCCACCATCTTCATCCTGGTCATCACCAGCATCATCATCATCCTCGTCCTCAGTTTCACTTGCATCTGTGTTCTCAGGACCAGGTTTTCTCACTACATAAAGCTCAGTAATAGGAAACCTGTATAGAAATTTTGGCCTCAGAAATCCCCTTCAAAAGAATAAACGATAAAATGGTGGACATTTTAAGTCAGAACACTAACTCTGTGACAGCCTCAGGTTTTTTGGGAAAAACATTGATTGTGTTTGGCATAGATCCCATCTGAAAAAACCAGAGTGTGAATGGAGATACAAGTTAAAATAAGTAGTTTTTCCTTACCAAGTTGAAAAGGTTCCACTCAGCGGCAAAAAGAGCAATAAGCCAATAAGTCAAAACTAGATTACGACAATGCAGCTTCATGATAAGTCATGCTACACAGACACACAGGGTCAGAATCAACTTAGCTTAAATGGTCACTAAGATAGCTTATTCTACCCGGTCTGAAGAGTTGGACTTTTATACATTAATGGAAATATCATTGATACTTTCATTTTCAGATAAGAGAAGAAACAAAGGATGCCTCAAGCCAATAACACAGGCTTTCATATTTCAATTTACACCAGAGTGAAAAGCGAAGGAAACTAAAACCTACCCCAACAACTATATCTGTTCAAGACCATGACCTACGGAAAGGTAAATTTGAGTGTTCCCCTCCACTAAAAAAAAAAAACTAGTCCTATAACTGTAAGCCAACATACAGGCAAATGACAATCCTTTTCCTCCCCTCCCGTGAGGACAAATTGAGTTGTAGACTACATTTTCTATGTCCCTGCAACATATTCCACGTTATAAGAACAAAATTAAAGCAGAAATATACTCTAGTTCAAGAAGAACCATGCACAACCAAAAAACCATGAAACACAAGGCAATTTTCAATATAATTTAGGACAAAAGGCTAGCATCGCACATCATCATTATGGCACAGGAAGTATCTCATCTGGAGGACATCGTAAAGTAAAAGTGACAAACGAAACATGGGTCAGGCCATCATATAATTGAACCCCAAGTTAATTATATTCAGTCTACTTCCAGGTAATAACAATTTAAACTCTGACCAAGTCAGGATCTAGGGAAACGCATTCAAATTCTATACATCAGACATGACTAAACAAAAAACCCTCTCTTACAATCTCTTTGTTTTCATCTTTCAAGTATATACTTTATAGCCGCACACATCAAGTTTGAATCAGTACGAAAATACTCGACAAACGACCAAAACACTAGTTAAAACAACAGCACATCAGAAATCTTACAATTGTAAAAATGTATGAGAAAAAAAAAAAGTACAGAACAAGATTCCGAACAATAATTTAAAAAAAAAAAAAAAAAAGGGGAAGGAGGGGGGTGGGGCGGGGGCGGGGGCGGGGTGGGAAACCGACAAGCATCTCAACAAATTCACATAGTCCTAAGTAGAGTAAAAACTATGAAAACCACAGGGAGCCAAAAAACAAATCATCACAAACATATTAGCAAAAATTAAAAAAAAAAATCTAAAATATGGAAGAACATCATAGTTCTTGAAGCTAAAAAATAACATAAAATAAAACCCCCAAATTACTTAGAGAAACCCCAATGCACTGAACCAAACACAACTAAACTAAGCAAAAAACATAAAATCGTTAATTAAAAACAATTCAGACCACAAAATTGAGGCAAAATTAGTTGTGAAGTAAGAGAAAATATACCATCAAGCAGGACAAAGCAAGAGACTTGGCAGCAGCAGCAATGGTTGCCTCAGCCACCACAGCCTGCACCACAGAGCAGAGAAAACCGTCCAAAACGAAGCCGTTTGAGCAGAGATTGTCCATCGCCATGCCCACAAACGAGTTCTAGAGAGAGAAAAACCCTAATTGAGAAAGACTTAGAGGAGAGGGGACTTTAGGGTTTTGGGAAATTGAGGACAGGGTTTTGAGGATATTGTAAATTGGGGAGAGAATTTTGATGCTACCTCAGCCACTAGGACCTGGTTCCGGAAAGAGTAGCACAAAAGATAGGTTGACAGCAATAAAAACGACGAAGAGTTATCGACCGTAGGATATGTAGCAAAGATATGATCTTGGATGTTAGATGTGATCTGAAGGGTGTGGTTTAACAGTGTTTCGTTGACATGAAGGTGCTGTCAGTTTAAGTATTACCTTCATTGACTTGCCGGTTTTAACTTGGGTATTGTATTTGGGATTAAGTACTGTTTTAGTCCCTTAATTTTAGGGTAAGCTGCCATTTGACCCCTTGCACTATCAGTTGAATTGACAGCCTGAACTAATTGAAATAAGTCAATTGATCAATTGTCGGAAGATTCAATCCACTATTTCATCAAATTCAAAAGAAAATTAATCTTTCCTTTATCAATTCTTACTGTCAACTATAACCAACAATGTAATTATGACATGAGAAAGCAAAATAATATGTAATGACAATGTAAAATGGTCCGTTATGTAAACATTTGGTTGTTTATGTTTTCTCATTATGCTTTATATTTTTAAATTATTCTGTGTCCATATATTAAAATTTTATTGGTGGTTATAACTAACAAGTAACAATTAATGATGAAATGACTAATTTGCCATTGAATTTGACGGAATTGATTCCACAATTTAATGGCAAGATGTTAATTGATTGATTTTAAATGTTCAAGGGGTTAATTTACCAAAAAAAATAGTTTAAGGAGTCAATTTCAATTAGGGTGATAGTTCAAGGGGTTAAACCACAATTTACCCTTAATTTTAGGAAGATTCTGATGTCGTTTCTGCCACTTTATTTTTCGTTGATTTATGCCATCCAATTGATAGTTCAAAACTGAAGAGTGTGAGGATATAGTTGCATTTTGGCACTTAGACCAAACCCAACTCTGGGTTATTTGACAAATTTCTCCATTTATTCCCCCCACCCAACCCAACCAAACACAAGCCAAATCTTTGGGTTAAAAGCCAAATGCTAAACCAAAGCCAAATGAACCCCAAGGATTAGCCTAGAAATGTGTGGACTTGCCCAAACCCAGCCCACTCTCGGCCCAATCACGCGCCCAACTCGCCCCATACGTGCTGAGGCCTTTAGTGTGCGACAGGGTGAGACCCACTGTCAGGGCCGTTGTCGGCCACCATCATGAGCCCAACGACTCTTTTTATCATCCGACGGCTAAGATTTTTGAACTGTTGGTTGATCCTAACGTCCAGATTCAAATATTTTTTATTTATTTATAAAATGTAATTTTTAAAATACTTTGAATCCAACGGCTGAGATCGAATATAATCAAATCTAACGGTAAAAAAAAGATCTAATGACCCAAATTTAAATCTAACAGCTAAAATAATTAAAAAAAATATTTAACTCAAAATTCACCCAAAAACTCTATAAATACCTATGTATTTGTTCAAGAGAGATTATATTCACACACTCCAAATTACTTCTCCCACACCTTTTTAATTTTTTAATATTTTTTACCCACCACAAACATTTGATAGAAAAATATTAAAAAATTAAAAGGGTGTGAGAGAAGTAATTTGGGGTGTGAATATAATCTCCCTTTGTTCAAACATCCACACGAAACTCACTTTTCTCCTACAATTCTTCCAATTTTTCTTTCTACCGTTTCTTTCTATTTCCAAATTGTTCAACATGGAAAGAGAGCATATTAGAGGTTGTAATTGGACCTGTGAGGAAGATATTGGTTTATGCTTGGCATGAGTTTTTATTAGTGAAGATGGTGCAGTTGGTACGAATCAAAATAAAAAGTTTTTGTGGGATAAAATCATTGAACAGTTCCATGAAAACTGCAAGGCCGCGGGAGGGAAGGTGGCGGTGTTTACGATCGGTGGAAGACTATCAACAAAGCATGCACTTTATGGAAGGGAAGCTTGGAGAGAGCCGTGGTTGGCATGGCTAGTGGAAAGAGCGCCACAGAAATTGTGAGTTTTTTTGTTGATATTTTATTTGTCATGTACATAATATTATTTTGCAACTAATTATTTTTATGTATTTTTTTGCATAGGGTGACAAAGCAATGGAAATTTACAAGACAAGAGTAACACCAAAAAATCAACCTTTTAAGTTGCAGCATGCTTGGGATGTCCTCAAGGATTGTCCGAGGTGGGCAACCGATGCGGACCAACAATGGGAAAGTTTATTTCAACGTGAAGCCACACGGACAAATGATAGAGATTAAGATATCAATGAAGGTGTCGATGAAATGACCCCAACTTCTTCTTTTGTAAGGCTTTCGGGAAAAGATAAGCAAAAGGAAGCAAAGAGAAAAGGGAAGTCCCATGATCCGATACGTGCACACATTGCTACCGGATTTGCAAGATTGAGCGAAACCCATAGCGCTCACCAAGAAGAAGCAGCCCGAATGTGTTTACAAATGAAGGAAGAAGGGGATAGGGACCAAGATAGGTTCAAAATTAATTTCATGATTGAGGACCTCAACAAATACACTCTAGAAAGGAAGAAGTTCTTACGTGGTAAGTAAAATAAAATTTTGTGAAAGTATGCCATAAGGAGTATATTTCAAGATGATGAATCATCTCAACCCTATATCCCAAGTCCACCACCAAGTCAAGATGGTAAATATCATTATTAAGTTTATGTAGTTTATGAATTATCAATTGTATTAAGTTTATGTGGTTTATGAATTGTCATTTGTATTAAGTTTATGTACTTTATTAATTGTTGTGTGTATTAAATTTATGGCTTATTAATTATTGTTTCTATTAATCTAGATGCCTTCAATAATTATTGTACTTATTATTGCACACTTTGATGTACAATAGATGCTTTCAATAATTCAAATGACATTCAATAAACAAAAGACTTTGCACAAGAAGACAGTTCAATTTATTACTAGAAAATACCAACATAGTATACTTAAAATTATTACATAAAATAGCAACATAGCACACTTAAATTTAACACAACAACACATTAATACACCAACATCATCAGCATTCACCTTCTCAGCGCCATACATGCTTAACCAAATCCTTGCAGAGTGTGTCATGACCTTGAGGAGCTTGAATTCTATTTAAATGTCTCATATACTCACTCAATGTGACCATATCATGTCGGGTCTCTTATGTGGTTGCAGCGAGATATTCAACATCTCTTGCCATAGCTCTCGCATTTATTAGTTGGTAATCATCTTCATCTTCATCTGAATCTTTTTCAATTTCGATGTACTCATCTTCCACAATCATGTTGTGCAAAGTATGCACGTCATCATGATTGAATGGAGGTCTTCGGTATGCCATAGTTGTGCAGGCCCTTTAACAATTGCTCATCAAGCTTGTAGGATCCCAAACGCTCTCTCCACATCCTTCATGTAAGACTCTTGCCTCTGCGAAATTAATTTCTTCTTTACACTATCAGGATGAGAAAAACTTTTGACAAAGGTAGACCAACTAGGGTAGATACCATCAGTTAAGTAGTAACCTGGCTTATACATATTACCATTTACCTTGTATCGAAATTCTGTGCCCATCCATTGACAACATCATCGAATAGAAGAGAAGACCAAATAGCGTTGATATCGTTGTTTGATCCAGGAGTGTCGAATAATGCATGCCAAATCTATGTGTCGTAAGACGCAACAGCCTCGAGCACGATGGTTGGCTTCTTATGACCCTTGAATTGGCCAGTCCAAGCAGTAAGGCAATTCTTCCACTCACAATGCATACAATTGAGACTTCATATCATGCCAGGAAAGCCTCTTTTGTCTACCTTTCGTAGAACCCTCTTTAAGTATTCACGATTTGGCTTGAGAAGGTATATGGCTCTATATATGGCTTCAATTGCCTTACAAAAATGCTTCAGGTTCTCAATAACAGTAGTCTCCGCAAGTCAGCAATACTCGTCAGTTGAGTCTGTAAAGCACCCATTAGCTAGCATCCTAAATGCAGATGTGAGCTTCTGATGAAGTGATAGACTTTGTCGGCCTACGACATCTATCTTCCTTGCAAAGTAGTGGTCATTATTGACAACTGCATTTAAGATGCTTTCAAAAAGCTTTCTCCTCATCTGAAACTGCCTCCGAAAATCATAAGCAGGAAATCTCGGACGCTCGATGAAATAATTTTTCATCATTCAGTCATGATACTCTTTTCTATCACGCTGCACAAATGAAGGTCCACGACAGAACTACGATAGATAGATTCTGCATGGTGCTCATATTGCACAAGCGAGTTTGAAAATTCAGCTTTTGCATTGATCATTTCTGCATCTTTAATGTCAAGACTTGCTTGATATTGTGTTATCTGCATTGCCCTACTACGCCTTCTTTTATCACCCATTGATGAGATATTGAGGATTTTTAGGAAACAAAAACACTTTGAAAGTTGAAAACTTGGTGAATATAGAGGATGATTGAAGGTTGAAAGATTGTGTGATCAACTGATATTTAACCCGTGTTTATATAGAGAATGATTGAAGGTTTCAGTTTCATATGTGTAGGTTTATGTTTAATGCGTTTCATGTATTTTGTATGTGTTTCGTGTATGTCATATGTTTCACATGTTTTCTGTGTGTGCTTCATCTCTATCATGTGTTTTGTATATGTTTCGTGTGTGCCATGCGTTTCACATGTGTTCTGTGTGCTTTATCTCTATCATGTGTTTTGTATGTCATTCACATGTGTTCTGTGTGTCTTGTGTGCTTTATGTATTTTGTGTTTATACATCTCTATTTTCATATTCTTCCATAGTGTTTCATTAGTTTCATATATCGATTTAGTGATTTTTTATTATTTATCGGAATTTAAATATTTTTTGATTAAAATGTTCATAAAATTAATTTACGATAGTTACATAATTTTTTTTTTCAAAAGTAAATTTAAGAAAAAAATTAGCCTAAATTCATTCTTTAATAATCAGGGGCTAAAATTTTAGGCCAGAAGGGTTGGAGCAGAAAAGTTGTTTTTGGGCTAAAAGCTAAATTTTTCGGACTAAAATTTTTGACTTTTAGCCTAAGGGTTGGAGATAGTCTTAGGCCCTTATGTTCGAAAAAATATAAAAAATCCATGTTAGTCCACGCAGGTAGAAGGCTACCAGAAAATTTTCACTGTCGGCACAGTACATTAAGTGTTATACTATTACGTATTTAAATTTTTTTTATTTTCAAATATCCAACCTCTTGTATTATATAATTCTTGGTGTACCGGGCCGTGTTCTTGAAAAACTAAAAAATCTCTTAAACGCTACAAAGTCATATATTAATAAGGAAAATTTATTTGAACACACATAACTGCTTTCTACACCAGTGTACTTTTTATAGTCATACTATTTTTAATTAAATTATCAATATCTCTTTAAATCCAAATGTACTACCTAAACTATCCTCACAAACTTTGGCCTTTGTTTGTCCAAAAAAAAAAACCTATCCTCACAAACATAATTCAATATATAAATTTATTCTTACACCCTTTTAAAAAATGGAGCTTTATATATAGGGAGATTATATTCACACACCCCAAATTACTTTTTCCACACATTTTTAATTTTTTAAGATTTTTCTATCAAGTGTTAGTGGTGTGTAGAAAATATTAAAAAATTAAAAAGGTGTGAGAGAAGTAATTTGGGGTGTGTGAATATAATCTCTCTATATATAAAGACAAAAACTTTCATTATATTTCAAGAAACTCTACTAGTTTTTAAACATGTCGAGGAAAGACAAAAACATTAAAACACTAAAACGCAACCCAAAAACATGAAAACATGAAAATGTTTTAAAATACCAGTCATACCCTCAATGCTTTAAGGATGTGTTAGCCTTATAAGGTTATACGATTAAAACAAAAACGAATGAGTAACTGACTTGATTCCAACGCGCGGCCATGAAAGTCAAACACAAAAATAGTAGGGCACGGCAACACCAAGATCTTCTATAAACTCCTAGCCGAATACAACTACTCTATGGGAAGCATTATGTTGTGTGTTCTAGGGCTTATAAGGACCGGTGTTTTATATAGGCTAAACGCTAGGGTTTCCATCCATAAAGGAAACCTAAACTTACTTTATTAGCCTCCAAGTCAAGTATCATAATCATATTCAATTAAGGATTCCATCAATTCTATTTCCAACATAAGACACCTTATATAGGATTGATATCTTTAAGAGATCAAATCAGAATCAACACTATTCTTCAATATTACATTCCTATTACATGTAGTAGACCACTTAAAGGTTGATTTATATTGGATAAATTCAACATTCTCCCACTTGGTCTACAAAATGTAATATTCACGTTTATACTTGAGATTGGAGATTAATGTCACTTTAGTGGCCATGTAACAGTGATTACATCTCGTCCTTAATGCAACTTCTGTCAAATGCATTTCTTAACATGGAACTAACAAGGTTGTAGGATTGACACAACCCATAACCTTCATAATCACACATGCTGAGATCCTCATTCACATGAAACATAAATTATGATCAAGAGATGAAACTTTAAATTAAATTTAAATTAACCAAAATGTCTTACTTTATATCATCTCAAGTCCACCTTATTACAACTCACAAGTTACACTTTATGCTTCTTCAAAGCCTTAAATCTGCCAATGCAGATATCCTTCATCTAATGAAACCACCATAACTTGCTGGTGTGAATATATCTCCAAAATAATCATACATCATTTTCATTAGACCAATAACAATACAAACACGTTTGTAACCAACAGACACAACTAAAAATACCAAATAGGCACATGTCCAAGTGAAATATCCCAAAACTTCATAAAACAAATTAATTCAACACTTGTGAGCAAGATGAATTAATATGTTTTTGACACTAATCCATGCACCATACCAGTTACTTTCATAGTGATTTCCAACACATGTGGGCAAGATGGAAATCCTCATAACTAAGCCAGTGCACAAACCATGCCATGCCATTTAATATGCAATGAAAAATGTGACTTAATGAATCCAACTGGAGATTAAAATAAATACATGGATCCTATACATACCTTATAGGTCATCTGCAAATATAAGGCATTACTAACACGAAACTCAAACTCCCACTGATTTGCAACATCGTTACTTAATTTGCAAATCAATACTTAAATCATATTTTTGAAAATATGCCTTTGGGAATAGCCTTACTCAGTCAATGAATGCATATTACCTCAATGAAAGGTACAACTAAGCACAAAAGCATTCACCACTGTTACACAAAATATAGATCCAACAACCATCTTATATGTATCAATAAGTCCACATTTATGCTAAGTCCTTATGAGTCTCAAAACAAATGATCAACCAAGAAATCCAAATGATTGCAAATAACAGAAAAATGAACGCATATACCAAGTATCCATTCATGCAACTTAATCCTAACACAAATTCATGGAAGATAGAATAACGCTTTAATAGATTCATGCAAGTCCACTTAATGCTCAAAATTTTAGAACAACTCCCACTAAGTTTTTAGAGTTCATGCTTGCAAATAAGTTAATGAGTGTGAAGCGCAATTTTCGTTCACTAATTCTCCCACTTGGGCAAACACACATTAATATATTCTTTCAAAGATGTACCTAAAGAAAATTGCTTTGTATTTTAGACATAATAAATAGACATCACAACCAATATAAAGTTGTCAAACAGAATTTCAGCAATGAGTTACACTTGCTTTAGAATTTATCATAATTAATTTACAAGCTTGATTGCTACCAACTCTATACTGATCAAAATAGACATACTAATCTTCATAAAACAAAAATATGGAGCTGTTTTGGGTCAAAATAGTAGTCTAAAGTGACGTCTCAAAAAAACAAAAAAACCAACACAATCTGCCAGTAAAACTGTCTACGAGCATGGGTTACTAGTAAATTCACCATAATTAAAATACACGGCAAAAAATTACGAAAATTTTCAGATACATATTGGACATCTATATATTGAACATATCCAAAATTTAGGTCATTTGATGACCATTAGATGTGTCATTCACCCAATTTAAATTGTAATCTGCCAGAAACAATTATATGCATCTATCATGAATTTATGCATCCATAACAAATTCAATTTCATATCATTTCAATTTTGATGTCCAAAGGAAACTCTAGCAGTCAAAATTTCATGCTCTAAATTGACATCATAGTTCAAATTGAAAAGATTTACAAGCTAAGGCTTAAAAATGCGTACCTTAGCAATCCTTGATTAACTTTCATGGGTCCAATACTTTGCATCAACAAGTCTCATGAAGAGACACAAAATACGTCATGATGCAACCAATTTCCATGCCTTCACACCACAACCTATTATGGGGCTAGTGGAAATATTTATAACTAATGGCATGGAACTTTATCCCAATAAACTTCGTGAAACTAAATTAATTTACACTTGTAGGCAAGAAAATTAACTAGTTTCTATTTCTAAATTTTATGTCACAAAAGTACCTTCATGAAAAACTTCAACACCTGTAGGCAAGATGAAGATTTTCACAACTTCTGTTAAATAAAACCCATACTATGCCATCTTAATTAAACTAAAAGAAGTAATCCACACCTGTAGGCAAGAAGATTATCCTTTTTATTCTAATTAAGATGCAAAGGTGACCGAAGTAACTCAAAACAATCCCATCATCAACTAAACTGTTGCGGCTTGCTTTAGTTGAAAAGACTTTGATTAACTCCGCCCTGAAACAATACAAGAAGTCACATGGATTAATTAACTGTAAGTGACAAAATTATGATAATCTGATTCGAGCTTCGAGTCTTGCCAACAAATGGCACTAATTCCTTCATGACTCCCTTTGACATTAAATTAATCTCAAGAACCCTAACAGCATACTTGAAAGAGATTAATCATAAATAGAACAAGTTTTATTCCACCACAAGAATGTCAATACTTATCATTATGGAGTCAATTACTTAATAAAAATACTTTATGTAATGGGAAAGAACAATACATTCTTTAATTTAAAAGCTAAATTGCTCAAATGTTTTCTTAAGTCAAACAAGTTCTTTTCCTTTTATATGTTTCTTTCTATAGTACAAGACTCCTAAAACATTAGCATCAAAATCGTGCATTAGCCTCAAAAGAAACATCTTCAATACATGCCATACATTAGCCTTGAATAATTTCTTTTTTTCTCCCGTTACGGCACAAAAACAATTGACTGATCAAAGCATTGTTTAGAATTCCTTAGGCATAGGAAAAACTAACAAATCATATACAAGTTTGGAAACTCATACTTATCAATTAAGTCACATGCTTTGAAAGAAATACATACCTAATGCCTTCATATGTTCACCACCCTTTATTAAACATATGTATCATCACATGATTAACCAAAAAACTATAATTCACCACATTCCAAGCTCACGACAATGTTTAAAATTGCATCATCTCATACATGCTTGAACCAAAATAGCCATATAAGTAACACTATACACGCCATTTACTTAACAAATGTTGCCAAAATATGTATGACTTACTTTCATGTATCAGAAATACATTGAATTCACTGACAAGCATGTATAAAGTTGATCTGCGAATAACTTAACATATATATGTATCCTTGAAACGCAACTTTAATATATGTTATCATAATCATATATATAGGCACAATCTATATACCAACAATAGTATTGAGACAATTTAAAAGTGAACCAATATCGTCTCCTGCATTTAGAAAGATGTCAAGTAGCAATCGAAATCTCATGCCCATCTCTTAATTGTAATAATTAGGTAATTGGAGTTGAACTTTATTCAATTTACCTTTCAAACGCAAAGCCATAGTGACATATATGCTCTTGCACTAGTGTCGGAATATTCAATAAAACAGTCTCAAACGAGTATGATAATCTATGCATATATCAATGTTTCTCGGTATGCCTTCTTTATGCATACAATTTGGATACTGGTGTTATGATAAAATTTACACATGCAATGCAAGCTCTATATGCATAATTGGCTTTTGAAAATTACATGTACTTGCTTTGATCATCAATCAAAGGTTCTTGAATCCAACACAACCATTATTGTATATAACTAAACATGAAGACCAAAAGAAAATATCATACCAGGATCTCATATGCCGATGATCTTCCCCATTGGGTTTGCTTGACGGAGGAATTTCAAGAAATTCTCCAATGCAAGGTTAGAACAAATGTAAATGTGTACACATGCTTATAAAAACTTGGAGATTACAAATGTATATAACCTATACTTTTGCCGAGATCTGTCACGTGAACTTGTGACCTTAGGCATTGACCCATATTGGGCCGTTGTCGCTGTCCACCTTGGACGCACCTAACATAGAAGGTCTATCACTTGGTAATATAATAGAGCCCGCCTTAAAGCCCTTGAGGTGGTAGGCTGCAGCCGCTGGATGTGTAAAAAGGAACCCTAACTTTCATGGCTTCAACTTATACAATAGTAGTACATGGTCAACCAAAATATTAGCATTAAAATTGAAATAAAACTCTGAAATATTCCATGGTTTTAAACCGTAGTTAATCCAATGAATTAACTAATCAAACTTTTCTTTACATCCCTTTATCGGAACCGAATACGTAAGAGCTTTAACAATAGCAGGCTTGCCACATTTAAAATCCAAATCTAAGTATCGATTATGCAGTTTACATTCAGTCTCTTAAGTAAATTAATTAGGCCACAATGGTATTACGACTTGAAGCAATTGACATGAATATTCATGTAGAATAGTTATAAAAAAAAAGATATGGCAATCAAACCACCATGTAATCACAAGTACACGATGCAGGCTCAGATTTTATAAACTTTACACCCCATATATAGAAAGACCAACTTTTACAATAAATTCATTGCATACTTGCAATGGGCTCCAAACCTCTTTTAGTGCAAAAACAATACGCATGAGCATAACCCACTTTCCTTTTTTAAAATTGAATGACTCAGCACTGCATAATTTCTTAGAATAAGCCGCCCGGAATTGTTGCATGCAAAGGAGATCCCAATTCCGTAGAATATTTTAGGACTATAACTGATTTGGAGCATATATACAAGTCTAAATCATATCACAAACCAATAGCAAGGAAAACTCATACATACTGGTTTTAGTTGAAACTATCATGAATGATCAGAGCCAAATTCAATTGGTTGTAAGAGGCATGAGGTCCCAGGAAGTAGGTCATAACGACAGTATATTAATTATACAATTGTTCAAGAATTATCACTGCAGTGTATGCTTTACTCACGGAAATTGAAGGGATGTGAGTTGACAAATTGCACAAAATTTCAAGACAATTGTATGTACTCTGATGATGCACTACCATGATCTTCATTCGAAGACATTTGTATGTACTCTAAGAAAGCCACTGCCATGATCTTCATTCGAAGACATTCATGATGCACTACAAACTGAGTACCTTGTTAAGGAGGATCCACGAGCACTCTAAGTCGCTTTGGCTGATCGTTTTGATCATCAAATGGACATCTTCTTGCCTGAAGCAAGGCATGACTGGCAATATTTGCGCTTCCAAGACTTTAAGTCTGTGAATGAATATAATTATGAAGTTTGTTGAATTCAATCACTTCTTAAGTTCTATAACAAGACCTTGACCGAATAGGATCTCATCAAGACCTATTCAACCTTTTCAGCTACTAATATTGTCCTGCAACAAAAATATAGGGCTTTGAAGTTCACTAAGTTTTCAGATTTGATCTCTATTTTACTTCTCGTTGAATGTCAAAATCAACTATTGATGAAAAATCATCAAGCTCAACTTACTAAGGTGACTATTGTGCCTAAAGCACATTGTAGCATAAACCAACCAAAACCCAGAATCCACCCTGTCAAGTTTAACAGAGCCAAGGCCCACCTAAGGGAGGAAACCAAGCCCAGAAGTGCCCTAACCGTTTTCCCAAGGCTCCAAACTTCAAGAATAAGGGCAAGGCACCTGAAATCATGGATGTGAACATGTGTTACCGCTGTGGTTCAAAGGAGACCATTGGTTCTATGTTTGCCGTGCTCCCCAGAAGGTTGTAGTTGAATATCATTCTCGTCGTAAGAATTTTGAACCAAACTTTGTGCAAGTGAATGAATCGTAAAGTACCAAGATGAAGGTTTTTGACTTTCAGGAGGATACCACCTCTATGGAAGATTAGAATCTTCAACATGAACTACTTCTAATTAAATTTTAGAATAATGGGGCCAAATTCCACATAGTGGCCGAACTCTCCTTGTTTTTTTGGTTTAATTTTGAACAATTTTCCTTTATGTTTGGATTATTTGTTTGTGATTTTTTTATATTAAGTTTTTATTAATTACAATCCTTGAATACTTAAATTATTTTGAATGGGTATCTGTTTTAAGAACTTTTATGCACGTGACTGATTCAAATTAATTTTATTTCCAGGTATGACTAGTGGAAAATTTAGTTGTCTGGCAAATAGTGCAACCATGCACACTGTTTTACGTGAACGCATCTATTTCACTAACTTCATACCTAAGAATGCACCTCTAACAACCCTCTCAGGCCCATCCAACCTGATCGAATGATACAGTAAGGCACGTATAATGTTGTCCAATGGTACAATTTTGACCATTGATGAGGCACTTTATTCTCCACGTTCCGAAATAACGTTGTTGAGTTTCAAAGACATAAAGATAATAATTACCACGCTGAAACCTATGTAGAAAACGGAGTCAAATTTATGTGCATCACTTCCTACGAATATGGCCAGAAGCGTATTCTAGAGAAGATTGAGTGCATCCCAAGTGGTTTGTATACTATAACCATACGCCCTACAGAAAGCCACTATGTGGCTGGTGCTTCCTCTGGGACCATGGACGAAATTACACTTTGGCATGATCGTTTAGGACACCCTGGACGAACAACGATATGTCGTATCCTCAAATCATCCACGGGCATCCACTAACCCGAAGTTTAGGTTCCATTCAAGGAATTGCATGTCAAACCAGCTCTATAAGAAAGCTTATTATTAAGCCTTCTTATGATAAGATTCGTTCAAATCGAGCTTATTATTAAGCCTTCTTATGATAAGATTCATTCGAATCCTCCTACTTTTCTACAAAGGATTTAGGGGAACATTTGTGGAGTGATTCACCCTCTTTGCGGACCATTTAATATTTTATGGTTTTGGTTGACATTTCCACACGTTGGTCACATGTGTGCTTGTTGTCCACAAGCAATGTTGCATTCTCTAAAATATTGGCTCATGTTATCAAGCTCAAGGCTCACCACCATGATTATCTGATCAAATCTATTCGATTAGATAATGCTGGAGAATTCACATCTAAAACTTTTGATGACTATTGCATATCGGTTGGGGTTAAAGTTGAACATCCAGTACCCCATGTTCACACCTAGAATGACCTGGCAGAGGCATTCATTAAGCGCTTACAAATGATTACTCCATCGTTGGTCATATGTACCAATCTCCCAATCGCTGCTTAGGGCCATACAATATTGCACGTAGCCATATTAGTCCACCTGAGGCCTGTTGCGACCCAACCATATAGTGCACTTCAGTTGGTTACCGAATAGAACCTGACATATTGCATTTGTGGGTTTTTGGTTATGCGATCTATGCACGCATCGTTGAGGTCTCGGAAGTCCACGCAAACACTTATTTATCCAGATTTCTTAAGGACGATAACGATGTTAGAAATCCACTTGGGGTATTGCACCTCTCGAATTAAGCCTGCTTCAATTAGCTTGTCAATCTCAGCCTCAATCTGTAAGATGAGCTCAGATCGATAGCGCCTTTGAGTTTGCTTTATCGGTCGCATTCTGGGCTTGACTGCAAGACGATGCACAACGATAATAGGGTTAAGGCCGGGCATTTCCTTATATGTCCATGCAAAGACGTCTTTGTACTCTAATAATAGCTGGTAGTACTCTTCTATCTCGTCCGCGCTTAGCAGCGCATTTACGAAGATAGGTTTGGGCTCTTCTTTCGTTCATAAGTTGAGCTCTTTAAGCTCATCAACCGTGACTTGCCCTCCATCTTCGAGCTATGGTGGTGCAGCGGCGACATCTTCCTCAGGGGCTTCAATTTCTTTGTCTTCTTGGATTGTGATGTGGAATACGTCTTGGACCTCTCCTTCAATGCCGTTCTTTTGGGCTTATTGGCGTGAAGATTGACCGGTGTGGATAATGGTGCGCCTCCTTACTTTCAGTGGTCCATTTGTGTCAACCTCTAAGATTGCTTAGCGCTTCATTTTTGAAGGAATAGAGCTTTGGATGTCATCATTTTCTGCTAAGCTGTTGGGCTTCTGTTTCTTTAGCGTTGTTTCTTTTCTCCTTGAAGGCTTCTCAGTTTTTTCGAGTCTCCTCAAAACCGACCGTTATGGGGAGAAGTTAGGTGCCTTTCTTTGTTTCTTAGGTTCTAGCAACCTTTCAAAAACGAAACTTCGGGATGTTGGCGTGTTAAGCCTCTTGAAGACAGAGGTTCGACTTTGACCACCAATACGATGAAACGTCGATATTTTGGGTCTTGGACGATTCATCCTATTGAAGACTGATATCCGAGGGGATAATTTAAGCTCTTCTCGATTTTGTACAACGCTCACGCTGATGCGCTGAGGGCTAGCATTTTTCGTTTTGCTCGAAATCTTCACAGATGCATTTGGTGTGAAGCCGATTCCTGCTTTGCCATTGTCAACTCCGTAACCATGCTCTTTCAGCCTCTTTTGAGTCTTAGTGAGGTCATGTTCTTTGTTGTTGACAGTGTCTGAACCCTTCTTTCCAAGCTTCGAAGAGGGAATGAAGTCGTACCTAGCCTTCAACATGAGTTTGTAGGCGTTTGGATCAAAACCTTCTTCGGTCCTCTTGGTTGGGGGGAAGGCTTGGTTCTACTCCTTTTGGCAGAGCTTTTATGAAACCTTGTGGTGGTCTTGCAATCTTAGTCTCGCCTAGCTGTGTTAGAGGTAAAATTGCATTCGTCTTGAGCAATTCTACATCATCCTTGCGCTACTGCATGTCGGCTTTGCTTGTCCCTGTTTCAAATGGGTTTTGACCCTTCTTTCTTCTCGACATCGGGATGTATCGGAAGACGGTTGTGTTCGGTCCTTTTAAGGGCGTCTCACCCCATTTGGCTGTCACGAGTTCGTCGTTGTTTTTGCTTGAGGACTGCGTGACTTCTCCTCCTTGCTTTCTTGGAACAGATTGCCATTCTTGATTTTTAGGCATTGCTTTGCCCGTGGATTTTACCTCTTTTGGGAGAGCTTCAGGTATCATGTCTTCCTCTAAGTAGAACTTGGCGTCTACAAAGTGTGATTCAGCTTCGGTAAATGGCTTGGTATCGCCTTGAATCACCTTCACTCATTCCCAGTAGAATTTTAAACATTGGTGAAGAGTGGATGGCACTACTCCATTCTCATGGATCCAAGGCCTTCCTAAGAGCAGGTTGTATGAAGTTCTTGCGTCAATCATATGAAATATCGTGCTTGATTTGAGTTCACCAATGGTCATCTCCACTCGGATCATGCATATCGCTCTTTGTCCTCCTTGGTTGAAACCTTGGATTAGTAGATGGCTTAGGGACAATTCGTCTATTTTGATGTCGATTGTAGCCATCGTTAACTTTGGCATGATGTTTATGGCCGATCCACCATCCACAAGCATGCGGTTAACTTTGCTCTCCCTTATGTACCCTGAGACGAAAAGAGGACGGTTGTGAGGTTTTGATCCCAGCAGTAAGTCTTCGTCAGTGAAGTTGGTTGAGTCTTGGGCGGCACAGCATGTGGCATATTCATATGACCGAAGCCTTGAGCCTTCGTCCTTGTTTCCTTGTACTTCATGGTCGTTGGGATTTGCTAAGACCACTATCAGTGCTTTCCGCATCTCCTGGGGTAATCGTAATGCCTCATCGATGCTAACGTGAGTCGGCAAAACTTCTTTGGTCATGAGGATCTTCACTTCTTCAACGGCGATAACTTCGTCTTTTAACGGTTCCTTTACTTGCACCATGTGATATGCAGCGATAGTGCACCGTTGGAAAAAGTCATTCGGGAAGTACTCGTGCAAGGAGACGGGAATGTGTGGCTCTTGCTCTATAGGCTTCCTAGCGTATGTTGGCTTAGCAGCTCTTGCGCTTCTTTTAGGTTTCCTATTGTTGCGACGACGATGCTTTCTTCATTCTTCTACCTTTGGCCTTATGGCTTGTGGTTTGGGCTTCTTCGTCTTTTTGCGGGTCATTAAGGTCCATTCTTCATTATTGTCAGTTGGTGCATCCTGGTTGTTTGCCCCCAACGATGGTTGTGCAAAAGGGGCCGTGTGACTTAAGCATGGATGAGGATGGTCATGCATTACCTGAAGAGGCACAGGATCAAATGATCCAAACACGATCGTCGTAGTGTGTGTCGCGACCGTGTCTTCTAGGTCGAGTTCAATTCGGCCTTGTTGTCCTAACTTCATGATAAGTTCCTTGAGGATGAAGCACTTGCCGACGGGATGACTCACGATGCGATGGTACTTGCAGTACTTGGGATCGTCAACGCGATTCATCTCTTCCGGGCGCTTGCATTCAGGCAGCTCAATTACCTTTTTCTCCAACAGGTCGTCTAGCATTGGGGCCATGTCAGAGTCTGGAAATGGGTATGTTTTCTGCTCCAGTTCCCTCAAGGTGTTCTTGTACCTGTCTTGCGTACGAGAAGGCTCACCTTTTTTTATATCCTTTGCTTTGTTCTTAGAAGAGATTTTGACGGGCGCAGAAGAGGTCTTGGTGGGGGTAACGTCAATGGTAAAAGCTTCCTTGGCGGGCTTCTTTCCACGATTGTCCACCTTTGGAGTAAACACCTTATCATTCTTGAAGTTGGTGATCGATGATGAGCGATGCTTAGCTCCATGTCGTGAGCGCGGGTGACTAACTCTTCAAATGTCTGTGGTTTAATGCTTTAAAGGATGTATTGTAATCCCAATTGCATACCTTGAACGCACATCTCGATTGAGGAGTGATAGGAGCATATTTATGCGACGTAGCTAGCTTGTTTTCGTGCATTTATGTTGTTATTCTTTAGTTAGTTTAGTGTTTAAAGTCGTTTTCGTGCAATTTCAGGTTCTAAGGTCAAAGTATGCAAAAAGGTGCATTTTGGTGCGTTTTGGAGCGATTTTGGGCCTATGATGGATTGGACATGTTTGGAACCAATTAGAGTGATGGAACTGAAGTGCAAATGAGCTAAGGAGTGAATGAAGATGTGAAGAATGGAATTCAAGGCGAATGACGAATGAAGAGTCAAAATTGGAAACCGAAGTTTCTAAGTTTGGAAGTTTCTAATTTCGAAGGTTTCCATTCTTGAAGAGTTTCTATTCTTGGAATGGAAGTTTCCTAATCTTTTCTAGAAGCCTTATCTCAGCCCTATATGGATGCCGCACCCTCTAGGCCTTTTCCCTTGTGGATTTGGGCTATACAAATCCTTTTATAAAACTAAATGGGCCACAACCCTTTTTCCTTGTGGATTTCCATCCTTGCCGCACCTAGGGCATTCTAGAACCCTTTTCCCTTGCCTTGCAAGGCATTCCCTTGCCCTTATCATCTCAGCCGCATCTAAAACTTTATAGAAGCAAGGATTGCAACACCCTAAACCCTAGCCCATTACTTGTGCCGCACATAACCTTCTAGAACTTTCTTTTGCCTTGCCTTGCAAGGCATTCTCCTACCCTTTGCCGCACCCTAGGCCTTAATTTCTGCTAAGCCCAGGCCTAATATGATTTACCCTAGGGTTTTCCACACCTATATATATATATATATATATATATATATATATATATATATATATATATGTTAAGGTTGCCGTAAGGAGGATGCATCATTCACCACAAAAAAACCCTTTGCCGCACCAATTTAGCCACTTTTCTTCTCTTGCCGCAGCCACTATCCATTCCAAACCCATCTCTGATCCTTTTGCATCCATTCATAACCCTTGTCGCAGCCTTGTGGAGAAGAAGAGATCTTTGCCGTGGTTTCCAAAGGAGGAGGAAGGTTGTGCCGCATGCAATCTGCCACCATTAGAGTTCCTAGAGTTCTTTCTTCTCTCGTTTCTGTTTTCATGTTTAATTTAATTTGCTTTTCAATTATGGTAGACATGTGGAACTAATTTCTTTTTAGTTAGAGGCGAATTTGAAGCCATGGACATATGTTTATTATGATTTGATTTACTCCAGTTATGATTTTGTGAATTGTGGATGTGGTTTACTTTTCTGTTTTTATTAAGAACTTGTTTATGTTCGACACTTAATTTGCATGCCTAAACTTGATGCTAGGATATAAGGGAATTTCACCTAATCGTTATGAACTTATATTCATGAGTAGTAAAGATCGCTAGTCACGATTGTGTTTAGTAAACCCTAGGTTGGATTAACATGCGTATTCCATAGTTAGGGACTTTGATGAGGAATAATTTGGTTGCGATGCGTATCCCATTCAATTCAATGAATCTAGGGAAATCTGAGAATTGATTAGTTCAATACAATTAATTTGGAGCATTGTCATTCATTGTTTGTTGAAATCATAACTGGGAATCAAATTGTATGCATATGTTCATGTGTGGATAAGGACCCCTCTAACTAGTGTCTCATCATTCTATTTCATCCAAATCTGTTTTCTTTGAAGTTTGTTTACAAGTTTCTGTTTTAAATTCAATTTCGTCAAAACCAGTCCCCCATTTATTTTGAAGCGTTAGATTTGTTAGAAATCAACTTAGTTTGTGTTTTCAAGAGTCTTGAGTTTAGTTACAACTTATTTTCGTCCAATTTGGTGTTTGTGTTCAAAACTGCCCAGAAAGTGGTTTTAAGGCAGTTTTGAGTGTTTTTGTGCTGTTTTGAGTCTTTTGGTTTGTTTCAGTGTTTTAAACTTTAGTTTTGCATTCTTTGAGTCTAGTTTAGTGTTTTAAACTTTGTTTTTACGTTTTTGAGTCAATTTCACATTGATTAGCATCCCTAGTTAATTCTCGGTCCAGAACGATCCCTATTTGCTCATATACTACAATTGTCATCCATAGGGTTTAATTTGAGTGTCAAGTTAATTTTCACATTAAGGAGATTTCCAAGAGTCTGTCCTTGCAGTCGAGGCTCAGAGTGCGCCATCGGTTGATGTAATCGACAACTGGCTCGTCCTTCCACTGCTTTGTGCTTATCAGTTCCAGCATGCTTACTGTGCGATGAGTGCTGTAGAAGCGGTTCAAGAACTCTCGCTCTAATTGCTCCTAGCTATTGATGGATTCAAACTCTAGATCCGTGTACCAGTCGAATGCATTTCCATTCAGAGAGCGGACAAACTACTTTGCGAGGTAGTCTCCTTCTGTCCCCGCGTTGTTGCAAGTTTCGACAAAATGGGCAACGTGCTGCTTTGGATTTCCCTTCCCATCAAACTGCATGAACTTTGGCTGTTGATATCCCCTTGGCATCTTCAGGATGTCAATTTTCTTGGAGTAAGGCTTCGGATACGACACGGAGGTATGTGAGCTCCTTTCGTACTGCGCCTTGATGGTGCTAATGATCATTTGTTGCAGCTGTTGGATAGAAAGAAATCCTGTGAGAGCCGTTGTTTGGTCTGGCTTTTCCTCGATTTCTTTTGTCGGAGGTTCCTCATCCTCAATGTCTTCCCTTTTGTCGTTATTCTTCATTTCTAATTGGTTGACAAGTGTGGCGATTTGCAAGTCTTTCTCCTTCACAGTCTGTGTGAGTTTTTCAATCGCTTCATTCATTTGAGCCAGCTGCTCCTCGATCGAAGTCGCTCTGGTGGTCATGACTTGCATGGCTGTGCTGCTACTCGAGTCGGCGTCAGAGAGCAGGGACTCGGGGTACTTCTTTGGGATATCCTCCATTGGCGCACTTAGCGAGGCTAGAGTGATCACGGGCTTGTATTTCGGGTGTTCATGAACTTTTGGCGAAGTTGACGTAAAGGGGGAAGATGTGGCGGAAATAGCTCTTGCCTTGCCTCAAGTTGTGATGCCAAAAGCGTCACCGCTCGTGATGAGGATACTCTTGTTCTTTGTGTTAGTTGTGGGAATAATTTGAGCCTTCCTTAATGCCATATGTGCCCTCTTTTACGGATTTGAAGATAGAGATGAGAAGTAAAGATATCCCACCGGGGGTGTCAAATTTGTAAACACGAAGGTCTCCTAAAACACAAGAATACGTGTACAAAATATATTTGTATTAATGAATTTAGGTTACAATCTCTTTATAATTTATCCTCTGATTCTATCTTCGTAAGATATGGATTTGTTGATGGGCTGTTGATCCAAATGGCCGTTAGGGCTTGATCCTTGGATGAACAATGGTATGGATTTGTTGATGTTGTGTTGATCCGAAAAGGCTGTTGGAGCTTGATTCTTGGGATGAACAGTGGTGTGGATTTGTTGATGTTGTGTTGATCCGAATGGCCGTTGGGGCTTGATCTTAGGATGAACGAGGATGATCTTCAGGGATTTGATGATGAACGTTGATGTTGTGTTGATCCGAAGGGCCGTTGGTGGCTTGATCTTAGGATGGATGAGCGTTTCTTCAAGGGCTTTCGGGGCTTGATCTCGAAGAACGATGAACGAAGAACGAAGAACGAAGAACGAAGAACGAAGAACGAACTTCAAGAGAATTCTCTTCCAATTTGGGAGTAGAGAAATGTATTTGTGAATTGGTGAATGAATTGGTGTGGAATGGCTTCCTATTTATAGAATTCCAAAACTTGATTTTTGGATTTAAATAATCAGATAAAATAAATCATTTCTGCGAGGTGTTGACACATGTCATATTTGACGGCTTTTCTGACTCATTTCAATTTTCGTCGAGTCACATGCTAAGTGTAAAATTTATGTAATACATGAGCATTGAAACTTTGACTATTAGTCAACATTTTATTTACCGAAATTTCGATGTCTACAATGTCATTAAAAAATAGTGGGATATGTCATATGTGTGATAAAAAGTTAATAACTTTAAAAAAAAAAAAAATTCTCACCACTTCTATTAATTTTCATTTTTCCTTCTCTTTTTTGTTTCCTTTTCAACTTTTCTTATAATTTTCACTTTCTCCTCCGGTAGCCTACTCATCTTTCCCTAATTCCCTCTCTTTTTTGACACACCCGTACTTGAAAGTAGGGCATGCTGGCCGTCACGTGAGTGTGACGTAGCCAAGTGCGCTGTGCGGAAGCAAGGATCGATAACGTAGTACGAATTAATTAAAATCGAATTCTAGCAACCTAGATATGAATGTGTGCTAGAGATATTACAATACTTATACATATTCAGAGCGTACTAGGTCATTACAGTCAAGCATGAATTAAAAGAGTTCAATTACACCATCGGTGCCTTACATATATCAAATCTGTCAGAAATACCGAAGGATCCTCGAAGTGCCAAACTCAGGAATTCAAGCTATTTAGAACCTGGAGGGGCGAAAAACAAAAGGGAGTGGGTCAGCAAAAACAAATCTTTTTCAAAATCATTCTTTTCTCAAAAGTCTAGCCCCTCTCCGTAAAACCTGTATAGTTTCCCAGAAAATAATATGTACATATATATCACAAACTTTCTCAGCATAAAACATTTTCAATGTATCTCAAATATATGTCGTGCAATGTATTTCAATGCCATCTGAATACTCATAAGTAATGCCATGCTATGCATTTCAATAGTCATATCACTACTAGATATCATCTCAGCCCTCGGCTGTAAATATAGCTCATAACATCTCTATCTCATCATCATATATACACTGCACATACATCAATATCGAATCATATCATCCTCATCATGACTGTATCAATAATAAATGCTCTAGTGCTACAATCACGTGAAGACTGTGCGAATGAACGCGGGTCACCTACATGTCGTACCCACTCAAAACTGGTCTATACGACAAGACTGTGCACCTAACTTGGATCCAAGGCGAGCATGCGGTGCGGGAGGTGAACGACACGTGAAAGACTGTGCCCCTATCTCCGGGCGTGAGCACTAACAATATGTGCAGGTTTATGAGCTAACATATCACATCATATCTCATCGTATCTCATATGTATCAACTGTTCGTTCTCAACTATGCATGTACCTACCTGGTACTCACCTGGCGTCCTCGGCACCAACATATGCATGAAATGTATATGTGAATACTCATGCATCAAAATCAAGTCATGTGGATATCGTTAAAAACGTACTTTTCATTTAAAATGTGATTCTGGGAAAATCATTATATATATATATATATATATATATATATATATATATATATATAGGTTATACGGAAAATAATACTGCCCACTCACTGGTAAGTCGCTAGATCGTAGCCCCCACGTCGAGCCTGGCTACGGTCGTCCTCTGAATACGTCTCACCTATATGAGAAATTGATGCGATGAATAAGCTAACACACAAATTAAACCCTCTTGTTGACAATTGTAGTATATATGCAAGTAGGGATCGTTCTAAACCGGGGATTAGGAGGGATTGCTAATCTATATAAAATAAACTTAGAAACACTAAATAAAACTTTAAAAACACAAATCTAAAATCAAAACACTTAACTAGATTCAAATGATTCCAACTAAACTAGAATAACTCAAAATAAAACTAACAAATAAACTAAGACAGATTCGCGAATGAATTTAAAAGATTCAAGCTATGAAAATTAACCAACTCTAAACTAAATTAACTCAAAGAACTCAAAAGAAATCAAATAAGGTAAATTCAAATCAAAAGACACAAATTGTAAAAGAGGGATTGGGTCTTGATGAGAATAACTTGAAAACAAACAAATTGTAAACTAGACAGATTTAAGCACAAAATATGGTTGTTTGAATGGATGATGGATTAGCTAGAGGGGTCTCCTCCACACATGATACACTGTATATAAACCAATTTTTAGTTGTTCTTTCGATAACTTATGAAACTCAATACTCCGGGTTAACCGTGATAGCACTTTTTTAACCTTCAAGTTCTCCTTAAGTTAATGAATTGAATGGGAAATCGCATATAACAATTCAAAACATTCTTCAAAAGTTCCATACGTGAAAAGCACAATAGAGATACAATCAAAGATCATTAAGATTCATGAGAACTATAAGTATTGACGAGGCATTCGTAACTATGAAAAGCATGATACTCTTGCCAAGAATTCACTTAACACGATTGTGTATAGCAACCTTCACTACTCATGAATATAAGTTCATAACGATTAGGTGAAATTTCCTTATATTCTAGCATCAAACTTATGCATGAAAACTAAGCGTGCACTCTTAATTAGCATACACAAATAAGTTATTAATCAAATAGTTAAGCGAATTGAAATCACAAATTATTAAAGCACAACCAAAAGTAATTAATTCATAATGCAAATGTAATCATGGTTTTGAATCCCCCCTAGCAAAAGGGAGGGTTTAGTTCCTCATAATTGTAAAACAAAGGTAAATAAATTTATACATTGAAAATAAAAGAAAGAAAACACCTAAACGCTCCACCGATCCTCGTTGAGTGGCAAGCACGTCCAAGCACTTTCCTTCCCTTCCTTTGCTACGGCACAAGGGGTGGTTGTGGGTTGAAGGTTTGGTTGTATGAAGGAATGGATAGGGGATGTATGGTGGTGTTTAGGACGGGTAGGTAGGGGTGTGGCAATGGTGTTTATGGGCAGATTTTTGTGGAGGATTTTAGGGAATAGGTGCGGTTGTTTTTGGAGAGAATGAATGGATGTGTAGAAGGAAGTTGTTGTATGAATTGGTGAGTTTTAAGCATTGCAAGAAGGCCTATTTATAGGTGCTCAAAAGTAAAGAACCACACAAGTTGTTTTAATAAACAATACAAAGCAAGAATTAATCATCAAAAACAGCTAGCACACATGCATCTTTGCAGAAATTTCATGATGAAACAACTTGCATTCATCCTCCTTGGTCCATGCCTTTGGTCACTCTTGGTCTTCTCATGATGAATCAGCTAGTACACTTGCAAAACAGCTAGCACACTTGTATTTCATGATTAAATAAGCTAGCACACTTGCAAAACATGATTACCCATCCATGCCATGGGGTTTCCTTGCAAAAACAACTTGCACACTTGTGTTTTCATGATTAAAACAGCTAGCAACACACATGCTTGGTCTTTGCAAGGTATCTTCTTCATTTTGATCAGATTTTAGCATGTGTCTGAAGCCCTTTCATGCACCAAAACGTCCATCCTTTATGCTCCCCATGCATGCAATCCATTCCACCCCAAAATAGCTCCAAATTGCACCAAAATGCACTTCTTTGCTAACTTTGTTATTAAAACCTATAAAGACACGAAAATAGCTTAAAACATTCTAATAAGATGAAACTAATTAAGTAAATGCAAGGAAACAAAAAAGTCACATAAATATGTTCCTATCAGAAATTACTAAAAATACGTCATTTAAGTACATATACGTAACTACTGAAATAACTTCTCATACATAGCTCAATTTTGGTATTTGGGTATACCAACGTGACCTACTCGTCGTCACGAACATCCCCATATTTTTAAAATAAATTTTCTCAGCCCCACGCGCCGGCGAAGACACGGCCCCACGCGCCGGCCACACGCGACCACGCGCCTGGCACACTGACGGCGTCAGTTAACGCCGTCAGGCATATTCCTGGAATATATCCCGTTATCTTTAACGGCGTCAGTTAACGCCATTAGAATATTCCGTCAGTTTTGATGGAATATTCCAACTCCGTCTCCTTCTCCGGCCGCCGGCGACTGGTTTCGCTGGAATTTATTGGTAAATTTCAAAGCTTCATATCTTGCTCATTTTTCATCCTTTTTGACCCATTTTTCTTCCTATGTGCTCCAAATTAAGTGTAGAACATAAATATACCTTCAAAAACCTTGAAAAATGTCTTAAAGTTCCTCGGGGACAAACTCCAAAACCAGCCAACTCCGATACACGTGATCCCGACGTCCAAACACTTCCAACGAACCACTCCGAGCGTCCTTGGGACCTCACAAAGCTCGCTATGATCTTAGATTGTCCTAAAAATCAACCCACAAGAAGTTGATGAATAGTGCTCAAACTCGGACCTTGAGTTTCGATGTGAAAACGAATGAAATCTTACCTGAAAATGGTATGGTTGAGTTCGTATTGACCTCACGAGCATGAATATGTATTTTGTTTCTTCGATCTACGAGGTTTTGAAGGATTTTGTGGTGTGTCCGTACCAAAGGATGAGAGAGAGAGTGTGTTTTCGAGTGAGAGAGAGAGAAAGAGTCTGAGTGTAATTGGCTAGAGAGAGGGAGAGAGTGTGTCGGTGAGGGTGAGTAAGGGAGATGTGTGTGTGTGTCCAAACTATCAACACAATAATGTCTAAGGCTCCAATAATTGAGGGCCACCAATTATTGGTCCTCACACAACACACATGCACACGTACATAATCCCCGAAGGGGTAATTCTGTCATTTCACAATTAATAATTAAATATGTCGAGACAGGTCGTCACATTTTTTGTTTCCTTTTCAACTTGTCTTATAATTTTCATTTTGCCTCCATTTTTCTTCAAAAAAGGTGGCATTGCGAATGAAATGGAATCAAATCAATGGATTATAGATACATATTATTAATTAATAATTATTATAGTTTTTATAAAATTTAATTCAAAATTTAATATATATATATATATATATATATATATATATAAAATTATTATAGATAGTTAATATTTTGGGGTATAATTATTATAGTTAATTTAATATATATATATATATTATAGTTTTTAGAGGTATAAAATTGTTAAATTAATATATACAATTATTATAGTATTTTTTTTAGGATTATAAAATTATAAAATTAATATTCTACTTATCGTGTATCGTGTTACCTACGTGTATACCCGAATCAATCCGTTATCTTAATAGGTGCTTATCGGGTTACCCGATAACGACCCGATTCGTTATCGTGTCGACCCGAACACTTATTAATTTCGTGTCGTGTCGTGTCGGGTTATCGGATCGTGTCATGAATTGTCAGGCCTAACGAGAAGTTATCAAACAGGCCCTAAAGTACTTGACAAGCCAGACCACGATGACTGCAATTAAGTTTAATGAGACTGGTTCAAAAACATGTTTTCGGTTAAATAAATTGTTTTCAACATATTTTGCACTCTCCAAATTCCATATTGATCCCATCAGAATTAAGCTATTCAAATTGTAATCAAATCGATCTTCCAAATGATGACAAAGACAATTTTGACATGCTCTAATTAAAAAGGACACGTTACCTGAGCAACCATGCAATCTGCAAAAGTTGATCTAAGGCAACCTGAGGCATTTGTGCAGCCTCGAAAGGATACCAACTATTAACAAAAATTTCAAGCAAGCTCCAATATAGAATGAAGTTTTGGAACTGGCCGCCGCAACAATGGCTCAAGCCGGAAAGAGGGTACACCAAATTGCCACCTTTGAGCATCATACATTTCATTCCACGCCTGTATTATCTCATAACCTGCATATGAATAAAAATTGATCATATGTCTCAAATTATAACAGCTCTAAATTCTAACAGCCATAAAAAAAAATAAAAATAAAAATTGCATAAACATGTGCTGCTTACCTTCCAGTGCAGTTTCATTGGAACAGTGGTTCTTTATCATCACAGCAATACCTGTTGGAGAAGCTCCACAAAGTTCAAACTTTTCAACAGAAACTTCTAAACATTCCTCCTAAGTAGGTAGCCCTAGCTTATATTCCACAACGGAGCGCTCATACAGCAAGGTTCCCCACAAGAGGTATATCTGTGACTTCATACTTGCAGCATGTTCTGCGGCTTCATCAGCAGATACCCTTGAATTAGGCCATCCAAACCCAATTTCTGCAATTGGGTGTAACATTTTCTTCTTTGGAGAGTCCATTTAGACGCCGCTCTTCCATCTCCTCCCACATCAGCACGCCCCTGTCCATGCTGTCCTCAGCCTTGTTATAAAGCTGAAGCACCTCCAAAGAAGGCTCTGTTTCTAGCTCATTCTTGCTTCCAATAGCATAGTACCAACAAAGCTTTGCTTGCTCAAACTGTTGTTGCCCCAGAGCAAGATAACCTTCGTAGAAGTCAGGCTTTATTTTCACAGCCTCTTCGTACCTACCCTGTGCCTTCTTGTACTCATTATTTGCGCCTTGATCAGTTCAATAATGGTTTCCCTTGAAGCACCTTCAGGAAAGGAAACTCGCTTCCTTGCCTTACACATGTGGACATTTCCCCAATTAAACAATGCCAAAGCCGCCATTTCTTGGAACTTATCTGCGGCAATGTCAATCAAACCCAACATGGTTCTTGAACAATCGTGCAAACTGGATAACCCAATCCTCGACGTAAGAATACCGTTTTTCCACTTCTTTATCTTTTTCATTATCCCCATTCTCTACAATACGACTTGGTTTTCTGTTGTCCGTACTCACCTGAGTCACCTCCTCATCACTCAATCCCTCGTAAATTGGTTCTTGATCAGGACTGACTTCTGCTATGAATAATCTAAGATAGCCGTGCATATCACTTGATGATTCAGCTATCCTCAAATCATCTGTAGTAGTGATTGTAAACAAATCGCCCTCTTGATCTTTATACTTCACAAGAACACCCTTCAAGCCAGGAAATCGATCCCTAACTATCTCCCTTGCCAAACGCATGCTACAATTCACTGGTAATTGAGCCCATGTAATGTCCTCTCCAAACACCAGCTTGACTGGCTTTGCAACTACTTTTTCTTCCTCAACATGTTTCGTAACCAGTTTCTCTTCTTCAACATGCCTCATAACCACTTTATCTTCCTCAATGATCTTCATAACCACTTCTTTATCCTCATCAGCACTCACCTTCTCTTCCACAACAACCTTATCCTCCATCTTCTGCTCAATTTTCTTACCCTTCACCAAAAAGTAAAAAACCCCTTCACCAACACATAAAGCAAGAAACCGGCAACTGGTGGATGCTAAATCCAGAGAGAAAAAAATACCAAATCCGAATTCGACTGAATTTTAATGATTGGGCGCTGGGATTGTTGGGAGAGAGACAGAGTGGATATCATCAATGGCGTCTGTCCCTGGTTGCAGAAGAAAATCCAAATGAAACGACGCATCAAATTTCTCTCTCCTAGGGTTTCTTGAAAGCAAGGTCAACGTTCCAAAGTGTAAGGCCTTTGGGAAGTTTTTCCGCGCCATATACCCTTCCGAAAATGAATCTGGACAATTTCACGTTACCAGCATTATCACCACCTACACAAAGCTAGTAATTTTGGCAACAGTCACTCAAGTAGTCATCAGTTCAAGCATTCAAATGATCGTTGTTGTCAGACAACTCACCCCAAATCCTTTTCCATCTGCCCTTGCTGTTGTCCACCGCTGTGCTTGTTCCGATTCCCTTCCCAACGATCTGATCACCGGCACCGTAATCAGATGAATTCACCACGATCTCGCACCTTTCTTGAACGTCCTGACGAACCCAGATCTTGAGTCCTCCTCCTACGCCTCCATCCAGAAGCCCATATTTGAATATGTTGCTCAACCCATTCAATTTGCCGCTGCTGTACCCTCTGCCTAAGAACCACTCTCTTGCTGCTGTTTGTTCCTGTTCTCCGCGAAAATATCACACTTCTTGTTGCTTCCCTGATATTGATGGGTTTTTGGCTTTGCTGCAAGGCACTGGATTGAGCGCTGATAAACCAGACGGCGGGAAGACGAAGGTGCACAGTTGAGCAGGGGAAATGGACCGCCCATATCAACTGCAAGCTTGGATAGTAAAAGTGGAGTGCCAATGTGAATTTCGGTCACGTACTGGAGGGTGGACACATCTTTTTTTCACATGAAAAATGAGACCATTTGTTGGGTTGAAGGGTTTGGCTTGATATATGCTGAAATTGAACAGAGGTGACAAGAAAAGAAGAAGAAAATGCAGAGAAGAAGCCATGGAAGAAAACCAATGCGCCACATACCTACAGTTTGATTTGATTTTGTATTGTCAGTACAGAAAGAAGAAGAAAAAACAAGAAAAAGAAAAAAAAATAGAAAATTCACCAAAATCTACCAACTAAATCTATCTGTTGAGCAAAAAAATGTACACAATGTGTAAACAAATAATTCACTCGACATAATTTCACCCTTGTTCATTTTTTTCGAAGAGGGTTTTATTAATTCGAGTTCGACCCATTCTAGGCTACGCGCCTATTAATTACAACCTTTCTTTTAGGAAAGGAACACCCTTTGATTCCAATTTGAATAAATTGTAACTTGGGGATTTGGGGTTTATTTGATTTTCTGACTGCATCCAAGTAAAGCCTTAGATTGCCTACGTACCCTCGTTGAGGGATCAAGTCACTCGTAATTCCTTGAATCGGTATTTATTGGAGTTTTGATGCCTTGTGCAGTTTCAGCTCGTGCGGGCGAGGACTTTAAGCCATTGGAGCGTTTGATGCCTAGTGCAGTTTTAGCTCATGCGGGCGAGGAGCGAAGGTGTGGCTTCATGCCATTTGAGTCTTGTTGTAGCTTCGTGCTGTTTGATATTTGATACGGCTTCATGCCATTTGAGATTTTCTTCAGCTTCGTGCCTTTTGGGATTTGATACGGCTTCATGCCATTTGAACTTTGATGTGGCTTCGTGGATGACCATTGAAGAGCTTCTGTGGTTTTTGTACCATTTTGTTGTCAAATGAATTTAACGGGCATATTTGTACTAAAACCCACTAACATTTAGTTTTGGCATTTGACTTTGGCTTGTACTATTTTTTATCTCTGCTTTTCGGGCTTTATGAATAATTTTAATCTTGATGAAGGCTATATTCATAAAGCCTACGTGAGAAATATTTTATTTTTCTTCTCTTTTGAAGCTTTCTTTCTTCTGACAAATTTGTAGGGGATCATGCTTGGAATAGAGAAAATATTTTATCTGACTCCTTCACGGGATTCATCCCATACGGGTTATATGTTGAAAGCAGCCTTCCCCTTTGTTTTTTTTATACTTTTATTTTGAACTTTCAATCCCACTCAATATGGGATTTTTAGTCCCATTTGTCCCAAGCTTCTTTCTAATATGTCAGCAAGCCTTTTTTTTCTTATTTTGCCTTTCCAAGTCCAAACAGGACCTTTTCATAGAGTCAGGGAGATAGTTATCTTATGCTATTCATTCGAGTACGCGGTGAAGTTTTCAGAATTTTATGAAGTCAACGAGAGTCGTTGCATGTCCTCTTTATTTCTTTGTGAGATTAACATAATTTTCTTTTTGCATGCAAATTCCTTGAGTCTTCTCCGCATTATTTCTTTAGGAAACAATGATGTTTTTCAATCTTTGGTGCCCTAGAGCAGTTGTCGTAAGACTGAGATGACAGTGTTGATTATTACTTCTTTTTTGCTTCATCTTGGTGCTTGTAGAGCAGGTGGAACATGGACAGCAGCTGTACTAATTTTGGTGCACCTTGAACCCGAATTTGGCTTTCCAATTTTGTTTGACTTTAACTAATGTTGTAGGCTTTTCGTCCCCATGCCGTAGAGATATCAAGGGACAAATTTGTTATGTACCCTTTTGTTAGTTTGCTTCCATATTATCTTTTTTCCCTGCATCGTATTCGATTAAATGGGACCCTTCTCATAGTGCCTACGTGAGTGGAAAGTTTTGGAGGGGCGTTTGTTTCCCTTTCATGCTGTAGCCTTTTCATCTCACCATTTTATATGTTTTTTTTTTGTCTGGTACCACACATTATGATGGAGTTCTTATAAACTATAATACAGCAGCCTGAGAACTTTCTTTTAAAAAAAAAAAAGTCTTTGAGGCAACTTCTCCCACCATGTGCGAACATGGAAAAAAAAACACGAGGGCTCCTCCCCTTCCTTTTTTAAAGAAACATGCAGCCGCAGTTCTCTGGGCACCAGAAAATCGTGATGATAATCGCTCTGCTACGGGAGAAAATTGAAGGACTTGCTGCTTTCTTTAAACACTCATAACCAGCGGTGCGCGGAAGGAGGGAACGGTACGGGTTGCTCCTTTTCTTCTTGGCATTGACGAAAAGTATGGACGGAAGGTACTGCTTCGGGGATAAAGAACTTGAAATCTCCACTTCAAATCTTCTTTGTCCAGGTGTCGCCGCAGCGTCGTGGTAAAAAAGAAAAAGGCTGCTGCTTGTTCGTCCGTCATTGTTGTTGCCTTGTTCGAAACTGTCCTTACATCATCGACGGGTTTCGGGACCATCGCTGGGCACGATGGTTTCTTCCTTCCCATTTGTTCGATCTTGGAGGATGATAGTTTCCTTTCTGTTGTATCTCTAAAACTTCTTCAAATACCCAAGAAGTTGCTCTTTCTCTGTCGCATTTCTGAAGAGAGAGAGATGTCAGAACTTCTTTAGACACCTAAGAGATTGCAGGAGTCGTGGGAAATCGATCTGCTGTGTTTTGGTGAGATTCATGCTGCCCGGGCTGAAGAAGGCATTTAAGCACCTTCTATTTTTGTTGGCTGAAGCTTTCCCCAAGTCTTTTGAATTCTTTTGAGAGTTTTTATTCAAATATGCAGTGTAGTGAAGACCCATGAGAGGAAAATGACAGCCTTATTTTATTCCTCTGCCGTTGCTTGTTCATCTGCGAGAACGGAAGGATGATACACCACCTCTTTGCCGCTGCTGCTTGTCTCCCTCCCTCTTTGACTTTCGACGAAAACGGGCGACATGCCAAACTCTTCCTCCTTCGCCGCGAGGTGCGTGGCATCCCGATTTATTTCGTTCTTCATTATCTGCCGTTTGTATGGAACCTCCCCGAAGAAATTCATGGAACTAACTTCAGCGGCACGGATCACTCCCTTTTCTTCTCGGCATAGGCAAGCTTGATGGGTAGAGAAGTCACGGCATGGCTGCAACATCCTTTTGGGCTTTCGTTTGACGTCCGTGACGGTGCTACAAGTGTCTTCACTGATGGAGAAAGGAAGGTGGCAGATTTCCAGAGACCTACGACTTTATTCTATAGTTTGAAATCGCTGTGATGGATGCCATGACTTGGGAGAGGGGAGCGAAGCCTAACTGCTTCATTTTCTTTTCCTGTAGAACTGAGAGAAACCAAACAAAGAAATCTAGAAAGATAGATATGTACCTTTAAATGTTTTGGTTCTTTCTTTTGCCGTGTCTCCCTTCCTTCTTTTTTTTCTCCTTTGTTCTTCTCCGTGTGCTCCAATTTCTGAAAATGTTTCTCTTCCTTTTTTGTTTCTCCCCCCCCCCCCCCCCCCCCCCCCCCTCGTTTGTTTTGGCTCAATGCCTTTTTATAGGCGAATGGTGGACATGACAGTTAAAGTTAGTGGGATGCTGCTTTTTATGGGGGATGTGGGGATGCTGAGAAAAAACCTCTCCTTGAGTGGAGAACGTGGGAGCTTTTGGAGAGTTCTGGATAGACAAGAACTCCATTTTTTTTAATTTGTGGGCTGTTTGCGATTTTTTTTTTAAATTTTTTTTATAATTATATATATATAAGATATATATAATACGAACCTTATTTTTAGTTGGTCCATGTTTTTGGACTACTATTTTTAAGTGTCCTCATCTTTTATTAAACTTGCTAATATATTTTCTCTATGAAAATATATAGCTCAACAGTTGCCCCCTCAAGCATCGTGCGTGGAAATGGCTTTGACATGTGCGAGGCTTGAAATTTTTCTCTTCTCTAGCTGCATTTCTGTTTTGATTTGATAGTGGCTTGACATCCCAGTATGTTTGAGGCTTATCTGAATTTCAATTACCTGTTTTAATCATCTCCCTTGCCCAATTTATGCTTTGCTGCTCATCCTCCACGTTCAACTTTTAGAATGCTTGCTTCCATGCATTTTAGACACGACAAAACCTCTTTTGTATCTTTTGGCTTGATTCTTTTTGTTGTTGGAACAGCAAGGATGGGCACATTTTTATCGCAGCCGCTACCGCCTGCACAGGAAGGGCTTGTCTTTTGGTTTTATCTCTTGCAGCCATCAATTTTTAGAACTTACAGTTTGATGTCGCTTACCATGGGAAGCGGGTAGAGATTGCCACTTTTGCTTCCATGTCTAAGCCTAAAGTTCATAAGTTTGGCTCAATTTCTTTCAAACTATAAGTGAGGGAAGAAAGCTTATAAAGTGGACCTGTTAGAAGTGTGTGAACGATGTGGAATTTTAAAAGTCCCCTTTACAACCACAAGTCCTCTTTCAAACTGTAGGTGGCGGATTGATGGTGTCCAAATCCTTCTTAAAACTGAACACACACTTCCAGACAAAGAAAATAAAAGTATGTCTTCCATTTTTTTCCCTTTTCTAGAATCAAGTCCTCTTTTCTTTTGCCTTCTTTCTCTTTCAACTTTCAGCTTGCTTTTGCCGTTTCTTGCCATCCCATTTTCCTTAGTCTTTCATTATCTTTGAATTTTCAAACTCCCTCCATTTTCGTGTAGATTTTGTAACTACTTGGGAGGTGGGCACAACTTCATCTTTCGGGTAGCATGCTTTTCTCTTTTTTTTTTAAGCATAACCGCTCCATTTTTTTTAACCATAGTTTGCCATCCTTGACCAAGTATTTGCTGTCAGTAACCATGAGCAAGTACACGGCAAGTTTCTTGTAGGTAGCTGCCCTATTATTTAAACATAGCTTTTACTTGGTTTCGTATTGAAAGGTTTACTTGGCATGTTTCTTTTAGAATAGGAACCAATATGTTTCATCTACAATATGGCTGCTACTCTTGCCGTTTTATCCAAGTATAGGAACCAATATAATTTTGATATTCGGGCTTAGCTCTCCGTAATCAAGTGTGGATGACAATTATTGTCTTCAAAGTATTAGCCCCGTCCTTGTTGTGGCTTTCGCCTTGATTTTTTTTACATAAGTGACAATCACCTATGCTCCACCATTCTTAATTTAAACTCTCGTATGCAAAGAGTTCATACTAGCATATGACAGTTCAAACAAACGTTTTTGCCATTCTCAATTTAAAATCACTTTTAGTGGCTTTGGCCTTGATAATTATTGAGAACGCTAACAGTTCAAACAAATGCTAATTCCATTGAAGGAAAAATATATAATTTTTGATAAGTTATGGCTGCATCTAATTTTGGGGATTAGATTGCCTACGTACTCTATGAAGGGATCAAGCCAAATGTAGTTCATCCCTTGATTTCGGGAAAGTGATTTTTTTTTACGGCTGTATCTAGTAATAAAAACTAGACTACCTACGTACCCTGTGAAGGGATCAAGCCGAACGTAGTTCATCCCTTAATTTCCGGGAATGATTTTTTTTTTATGTACGACTGCACCCAGCTTTAATGCTAGGCTGCCTACGTACCCTTTTTGAGGGATCAAGTCATACGTAGTTCAGAGAAAATGATCTTATCCTTGCTTGCTTCCTCCGTGCTTGCTTCCCTCTCAGAGTTTGTTAGGCACTGTTTATGCGTAGAACTTCTTTATGAGCTTTCCGTTGACACATGGGTATATGCATTTCCCGTTAGCGTTGGAGAGCTCATAAGCGCCTTTGGTGAAGACTTTGGTGACAACATACGGTCCTTCCCATTTGGCCTCAAATTTTCCTTGCATTTTTCTGGTGATGACAACGGGTCTTCGGACGGTTAAGACTAAATCCCCAACAGAGAATGATCTAAACTTAACCCTTTTGTTGAATACACCTGCCACTTGAGCTTGATAGACTTCAAGTCTTTGTTGCACTGCAAGTCGTTTTTCGTCAAGTGCTTCAAGTTCCGCCAACCTGATTTTTACATTTTCTTCGGGATCTGTCAGTTGTGTGGCTACTCTTAGGGATGGTAGCTGAATTTCCAAAGGTAGCACAGCTTCTGATCCATACACCAGACTATATGGAGTACATCGGGTGGATGTACGGACGGTGGTCCTATAGGCCCATAATGCTTCGGGAAGGCGTTCATGCCAATCTCTTTTGTTCTTTGCCACCATCTTTTTCAGGATATTGCACAACACCTTGTTGAAAGCCTCTGCTTGACCATTGGCAGTTGGATTGTAACTTGCAGAGAAGGCTTGCTGAATGTTGTACTTTTTGCAAAGATTGACCATGGCCCTACATTTGAAGTAGAGAGCGTTGCCTGAGATTATTTTGGACGGAACCCCATAACGATAGATTATGTTTTTCTTTATGAAATTTGCAACATCTTCCGCCTTCACTTCTTTCAACGGTATTGCCTCAGCCCATTTGGAGAAATAATCTGTGCCAGCTAAGATGTACTGATGTTGGTGAGATGATTTTGGGGTTATCATGCCTATCACATCTAAACCCCATGCATTGAATGGCCAAGACAAGATGGTTGGATGTATGGGTAATGGATTTTGATGCTTGAAGTCTCCATGTATTTGACATGCTCGACATGACTTTGCAAATTTCATTGCATCTTGAACCATTGTAGGCCAATAATACCCAAGTCTTTTTAACTGAGCTGCCAGCTTAGGTCCGGATTGATGGGCTCCGCAAATACCGGCATGGGTTTCGGAGAGAGCGTAGGCTGCTTCCTCTTTTGTCAAGCACCTTAGCAGTATTCCGTCAAATGACCTTTTGTATAGTGTGTCATTTAAATACACAAATCGGTTGGCCCTTCTTCGTACATCAATTCTACCTCTAGGATCAGTTGGTAGTTTTCCATGTTGAAGGTAGTCAATCAAAGATTGCCGCCAATCTGAACATTCTTCTACTTCCAAGACTGTAACTGTATTAACTTCATGGTTTCCTTTAATCCGTTCTAATGCCGAAGGAAGTAAATGACGTTCTCTAATTGTAACTTTTATTTCTCTTTCCTCAGGGAGAGTTAGAGATGCCGCAAGTTTTGCCAACGCATCGGCTTTGTTATTTTCAGACCTTGGAATGTGAGCAATATTGATATCTTGGAATTGTGACACCAAGTGTTTTGCCCTTTCATGATACAAGATTAGATTTTCATTTTTCATGGCGTACTGACCATTCATTTGCTTGATGATTAATTGTGAATCACCATAAGCTTGAAGGTAGTCAATGTGCAGTTCGAGTGCAATTTCAAGACCGATAATGAGTGCCTCGTATTCTGCCACATTGTTTGAGCATAACTCCATGAGCGAAAATGAATACGGGATTAGGCCTCCAAATGGTGTGATGAACACGATACCTGCCACCGCGCCTTTTTCCCTTGCCGCTCCGTCGAAGTAAAGTTGCCATTGAGAAATGTGTGTTGAGAATACCTCTTCATCCGGCAAATCGCTTGGTAGCTCCATATTATCGGGAACAGGATGAGCTGCTAAGAAATCAGCTAGTGCTTGCCCTTTTATGGCTTTTTGAGAGACATACTTGATTTCAAATTCGGATAGTAACAAAGACCATTTCGCAAGACGACCGGATGGCACTGGTTTTGACATCAAGTATTTGAGTGGGTCTACTTTAGATATCAAAGTAATGCTGTGTGACAGTATGTCGTAGCTTTTGCACAGCGAAAACTAAAGCCAAGCAAACTTTCTCAATAGGGGTGTAATTTTGCTCTGCCCCTACGAGCGTTCTACTTAAATAGTAGAGCGCATTTTCTTTTCCCTCCTCATTGTTTTGTGTAAGCATTGCCCCCAGTGAGCGTTCAAGTGCTGCGATGTACAAAATTAAAGGTTTCCCTTTAATTGGAGACATCAACACTGAGGGTTTCAGAAGATACTCTTTAATACTGCTGAGAGCATTTTGACATGCGTCATCCCACATGAAAGGCACATCTTTTTTCATCAGCCTTGTGAATGGTTGACACCTCCCAGATAAGTTTGAAATGAATCTTCTGATGTATGCCAATCTTCCTTGCAGTCCTCGTAACTCTCGCAAATTTCGAGGAGGAGGCATTTCTATGATTGCTTTGATTTTTGAAGGGTCAACTTCGATTCCTCGGTACCTCACTAGAAAGCCAAGAAATTTTCCAGATGTCACTCCAAATGCACATTTTAAAGGATTCATCTTTAATTGATGTTTTCGGAGTCTGTCAAAGACTTTCTTTAAGTCATTCAAATGACGCTCCCTTTTTCTTGTTTTGACGACGAGGTCATCCACATAGCATTCAACGATGTTGTGTAACATGTCGCTGAAAATGACTGTCATGGCTCTTTGGTATGTGGCTCCTGCATTTTTGAGCCCAAACGGCATTACAGTGTAGCAGTAGACTCCTTTCGGAGTGCGGAATGCCGTGATCTCTTCGTCCTCAGGTGCCATCTTAATTTGATTATATCCTGAGAATCCATCCATGAAAGATAGAGCCTCAAAACCAGTTGTGGCATCAACCAATAACTCAATTATTGGAAGAGGGAACTCAGCCTTTGGACATGCGTTGTTAAGATCTCTGAATTCTATACAGACACGAATTTGTCCATTTTTCTTTTTAACTGGTACGATATTCGCTAGCCATGTAGGGTACTGAACTTTTCTGATAAACCCTACCTCTATCAGTTTGTCAATTTCGGCCTTAATTTGTACTTCTAGCTCCGGTCGAAAACGTCTTGGAGCTTGTTTAACATAGCGCCCCTCTTTTGATATAGCCAATTTGTGAACTGCCACCTTAGTGTCCAGACCAGGCATATCTTGATAGCCCCATGCAAACACGTCTCGGTAATCTTGGAGAAGACATTTGTAATCTTCTAACTCTTCCGGTGCTAGTAGGGCACTTACAAATATAGGCTTGGGCTTGTCATTTGTTCCAAGATTAATCTCTCGAAGTTCATCCACAGTGGCTTGCCCCCCATCCTCTATTTGAGGTGGTGCTGGTTGGGCGTTGTCAATAAACTCGGTTGATTTGTCATCATTTTCATCATTTTCATCCTCAATGGTGACGCAATTTACTTGAGCAACCTTACAAACCTCCTCTTTATCCTCTGTGCTTGATTCTTCATCCATTCCATAAGCTTCACTTTCTGGAAGTAGAGGTGCATTGTTGAGGGTTCTGAAGTCTATACAAATGCGACTTTGCCCATTTCTCTTTTTGACAGGAAAACAGGTGGGGAATTGTCTAATAAGCGCAATTGGTTCGTCCTCGGATTCTTTGCTATCAATCATGTTAACTTGAACAATGTCTGGTACTTCCTCTTGTGCCTCATCATTTTTGTCTCGGTTTATTGTCACCTTATGGCTTTTAATTCTCCACTTTTTGCTTTTGCGAGACATCTTAGGTTAGGAATTGGTGATTTTACCAAGCCGTTGAAAGACAGAAACTCGAGGTGGCTTGTTACTTGGCTCTTCTCTAGCCAACATTGCTTTCTCAAGATCTGTAAAGCCTTCTAACTCGTTCTTGGTTTCTGAGACAACTGCTTTGAGCATCCCATTTTCTTGGTGCACCGTGACATTGATAGCACTCTTTTTAGCTTTATGCCTCTTCGCCTTTATCGTTAATGGAACTTTGGACGTGGCTCAACTCATTTGAACGAAACAATGTGACCATGCCGACCATTATTCATTTGCAAGTTTGTTGAGACCATTAAATTGCCCCCAGGAATTGATTGGTTGATTTTGCGGAGAGGCTTTGTGTAGCTGGTCACGAGAACTTCAAATGCATTCTGGATTTGCTTTGTTGCCTTCTTTTCGGGTTCTCTTTGATCTTTTAAAGAGCGGTTGAGAACCACCTTTCGGGATTTCAGAGTTTTGGAACTCGTAATTTTGACTAGCCTGACGAATTTGCCTTTTCTACAATTGGTGATTGTGATTCTTTTTGCACCACTTCATTTTTTATTGGTTGTGAAAAAGTGACTTTTGACTGTTTGTAGAATTTTCTTGACCTCGCCATTTACCAAAAACTTGAAGCACTGATGAAGTGTAGAAGGAACAACCCCATATGTATAAAGCCACGGACGTCCCAATAAAACATTGTATGATGTGTCAGCATCAATTACATGAAAAAGGGCGTCAGAGTACAGCTCCCCTATCTCCATTTGTAATGTTATCGTTCCCATTGCTTTTTGTCCGACTTGATTGAAGCCTTGAATAGTTAGCATTGATGGTGTAAGTTGACGAACATTTATCCCCAGAGCTCGAAGTGTTTGAAGAGGAAGTAGGTTTACTGCATATCCACAATCAAGCAAGATTTGATTTATCGATGTATCTCCCACCAGTCCACTAACGTACAAAGGCCGATTGTGGTACTCGTCTCCAAGTATAAAGTCCTCCTCGTCAAATGTGATACTTGCAAGGCAACAAGTGCAATACTTTGGCGATGTTGTATCTATTTCTGTGGATTTGAAGCTTGTTTCAAACACTTCAGGATTTGTCAAAGCAGTAATGAGTGCTTTTCTAAGCTCTTTTGACATTTTCAAGGCATCGTACACACTGAGAAGAGATGGGATGCGTTTAAGATGGTTGACAATGTCGTATTTGCCATCTTGGGATTGTAGTACATCTTTTGCATGTTTCTTAGAAGTACTTGCCTTTGTGGTCGAAATTTCTTCTGCAGGCTTTGCAGTGGTAGTGACCGGATCTTCTCTTGCACTTGGCTTGTCAGAATGATTGACTGAATCCACTACTTCTTTACTTCCTTTCTTGTCCATAGACGGGATCCTTTGACCAGAGCGTAGAGTTATTTCACCTCCCTCATTATCGCCATGGATTTCGCATTAGGTCGCACGACAATTTCCAATTTCTCCCTCGCTTCCCTTACTCTTGAAAGTTTTGGAGGGACGTAGTCCTCGAGGGTTATTGGTGCTCTTAAAGGTTGCTTGTACTCATCGTCTTGAAAGACTCTCGACCTTCTCTGGGTACTTTTCTTCTTTTTCTTTCCATCATTTGAGGATGGTCCACTCTTTACTTTTCCTTTTGGTCGCTTTGAGGAAGAAAGACGTTTAATGGCCTTTTTCACCTTCTTTTTGCTAACAGTTTGCCACTCGTCTTCGGATTCAAGTGATGACTCCGATGAATCCTCCCAAACATCAAAACTAGGTGATGTCATGAGCTCGTACAGAGTTGGGATTTTTGGATTTCCGGAACGAGGCATGTCAGGATAAGCATAGATAACTGTGGTTTCATTATCAACATGAAATCCTACAGGGATTGATCCTTCTGGCAGTGCAGCGGAGGGTGTTGATTTTCCTTCGATCATATTGGATGTTGCCGTCTGATGTTTCGAAGATGAATCCACCTCGATCTCATGTTTGTTGATCTTTTCTTGGATTATATCCTTAAGGATATAGCAATCCTCAATTGTATGGCTGATGAGGCGATGATACCGACAATACTTTGATCGTCGGTTTTGTTTACTTCAGCGGGACGCTTTGGCTCAGGAAGCGTGATCATCTTTGCCGCAAGAAGTTCGTCAAAAATAGTTCCGACATCTTCATTATCGAAACTATATTTGACCTCTTTTCTTTCCTTAAGGGACATCCTCTTTGTCCCTTTGGTTTCTTCTTTTCTTTTGGCATTGTCATTTTTCTTGTCAATTTTGACGAATGTTGCCATAAAATCTCCCTTCTTTGGTATTCTTTTGTTATCTCCTTTCTTGGTGTCAGACTTCTTTTCTGAGTCTTGGATCATTTTTTCAAACACATTTTTTCGGGACATTTGCTTCTCCACATTGCTTGCTTTGGATACCAACTCGTCGAAAGTTCGAGGCTCTGCAATTCCTACAAATGTTGCAATCTCAGGGATGAGGTTGTTGTTACATATTTACACTGCCGAAAATTCGAAATTTTTTTCCATGCATTGTAGGTTAAGGCTTCTCCATCTTGTGATGAATTCACTCGCGCTTTCTCCAGACCTTTGTGTCGTTTGAGCCAAATCCATTAACGTGACTTTTTTCCTTGAACTTACGAATTGAGCTAGAAAAGCTCTTTGCATATCGTCCCATGTTAGAATAGATCCTGGCTCCAACTGAGTGTACCACGTGAAAGCAGACCCTTTGAGTGATTGAACAAATTGTCGAACCAGTAAGGGATCTGACTGTGATGTTTCCCCACAAGCTGAGTAAAAATGAGCTAAGTGTTCTTGAGGAGAACCATTTAAACCATCAAATTTATCAAAGCTCGGTTTTTGATACCCATGGGGAAATGGTACTGTGTCATAGTGAGCAGGATAGGGCTTCCGGTATCCAAGAATTGGTGTCGTTAAAGACATTTGAAACTCATGATTTTTTTCAGCAAAAATCGCGTTGATATCTTGATGTGTGAGCTGGGTACCAGAACTTTCCCCTTCTATTTTTCTTCTTGCTCCATCTCCAGTATTATTTATACTAGCTTGAGCGGACAACTGAGCTGCTAAAGTTGCGATCTCAGCTTCCTTATTGGCTACCAAAGTCGCCATTTCTGCTTCTTTTTCTGCTAGCCTTCGTTGCATTTCTAGTAGTTGTTCTTCTGCGTTTGATGCGCCAGTCATCAAAACTTGCATGCTCTCAGACTCGACATCCTCGTTAATTTCCAACCTTTGGAATTGAGTCATTACCCAAGGAATTTCCTCTTGGGAAAAAGATTCAATTCTTCCAACTGTGTTTCCAATGGTAGATGAACTTTCGGGTTAGTGAACTGCCAATGCTCAGGCCTTAGCACGTGTGATAGGTCCCTCAAATTGAATGTTGTCGCCTTCTTCGACAAGTTCATAGGCCTTGGCCTTTTGTTGAACATTTCCAGATATTATTGGCAGGATTTCTTCATCTTCCTCGACAGAGGTCATCATTACCGACTCCGTTGAAGGTAAAGTAATTGGAATTGTTCCGATCATGATTTGAGTGACTACATGAACCTTTGTAGGTGGTGATGACGTCACTTTGATGATCTTGCGATGAGGCACCTTGGTGTCCTCATGTGAAATAACTTCAGGAAGCTCCCTTGAGATGATTTCAATTTCTTCAAGTAAACGTTCCTTAGCAATCCTCTTCCTAAGAGCTCGTGCCACTCTCTTCCTTGCATTCCTTAAAGCGTTCTCGGACGGGCACTTCTTTGGTCCAACTTTGATGACCTTGATAGCACCCTTGAATGTCTTGGTTGCTCCCTTAGTCTTCACTATATTGCAGATGGTTGGTGCTTGATTGATGGTGAAAGAGATTCGGCGACCAGCACGCCTTCCATGTCCAAGTTTGGATTCGGTGGCAGAGAGCTCGTGAAAGTAAACAGTAACTTGTGGTGCCATGTTTCCTGATACAAAAAAAAAAAAAAAACAAAACACATAGCACAGTAGTGATTTTCAAAATTTCGGGATGAAAGGGAAAATGGGTCCCACTGGGCGTGCCAAAAATTATGTTGAGCAAAAAAATGTACACAATGTGTAAACAAATAATTCACTCGACATAATTTCACCCTTGTTCATTTTTTTTTAAGAAGGTTTTATTAATTTGAGTTCGACCCATTCTAGGCTACTCGCCTATTAATTACAACCCTTCTTTTAGGAAAGGAACACCCTTTGATTCCAATTTGAATAAATCGTAACTTGGGGATTTAGGGTTTATTTGATTTTGTGACTGTATCCAAGTAAAGCCTTAGATTGCCTACGTACCCTCGTTGAGGGATCAAGTCACTCGTAGTTCCTTGAATCGGTATTTATTGGAGTTTTGATGCCTTGTGCAGTTTCAGCTCGTGCGGGCGAGGACTTTAAGCCATTGGAGCGTTTGATGCCTTGTGCAGTTTTAGCTCATGCGGGCGAGGAGCATTTGATGCCTTGTGCAGTTTTAGCTCATGCGGGCGAGGAGGGAAGGTGTGGCTTCATGCCATTTGAGTCTTGTTGTAGCTTCGTGCCGTTTGATATTTGATACGGCTTCATGCCATTTGAGATTTTCTTCAGCTTCGTGCCTTTTGGGATTTGATACGGCTTCATGCCATTTGAACTTTGATGTGGCTTCGTGGATGACCATTGAAGAGCTTCTGTGGTTTTTTTACCATTTTGTTGTCAAATGAATTTAACGGGCATATTTGTACTAAGAGTAAATTGTAGTTATGGTCCCTTAACTTTAACTCAATTGGAGCAATGGTCCCTCAACTAAAAATCCATTACCATTGGTCCCTCAACTTATCAAAACGTGCAGCTATGGTCGCTCAACTAAAAATCCATTACCATTGGTCCCTCAACTTTAATTCAATTGGAGAAATGGTCCCTTAACTTTAACCCAATTGTAGCAATGGTCCTTCCAATATAACTCATTTTGACAAAATTTTTGACATAATTGATGAAAAGAACCATAATTATACACTTTGATGAGTTGAAAGACCCTAATTGTATAAATGGTCATTCCAACATAGCTTATTTTGACAAAATTTTGACAAAATTGATGAAAAGGACTATAGCTACACATTTTAATAAGTTGAGGGACCAATGGTAATGGATTTTTAGTTGAGGGACCATTGCTCCAATTTGATTAAAGTTGAGGGACCATTTGTACAATTTACTCTTGTACTAAACCCCACTAACATTTAATTTTGGCATTTGACTTTGGCTTGTACTATTTTTTATCTCTGCTTTTCGGGCTCTATGAATAATTTTAATCTTGATGAAGGCTATATTCATAAAGCCTACGTCAGAAATATTTTATTTTTCTTTCCTTTTGCAGCTTTCTTTCTTCTGACAAATTTGTAGGGAATCATGCTTGGAATAAAGAAAATATTTATCTGACTCCTTCACGGGCTTTTGCAGCTTTCTTTCTTCTGACAAATTTGTAGGGGATCATGCTTGGAATAGAGAAAATATTTTATCTGACTCCTTCACGGGATTCATCCCATACGGGTTATATGTTGAAAGCAGCCTTCCCTTCTTTTTTTTTTATACTTTTATTTTGAACTTTCAATCCCACTCAATATGGGATTTTTAGTCCCATTTGTCCCAAGCTTCTTTCTAATATGTCAGCAAGCCTTTTTTTTCTTCTTTCGCCTTTCCAAGTCCAAACAGGACCTTTTCATGGAGTCAGGGAGATAGTTATCTTATGCTATTCATTCGAGTACGCGGTGAAGTTTTCAGAATTTTATGAAGTCAACGAGAGTCGTTGCATGTCCTCTTTATTTTTTTGTGAGATTAACATAATCTTCTTTTTGCATGCAAATTCCTTGAGTCTTCTCCGCATTATTTCTTTAGGAAACAATGATGTCTTTCAATCTTTGGTGCCCTAGAGCAGTTGCCGTAAGACTGAGATAACAGTGTTGATTATTACTTCTTTTTTGCTTCATCTTGGTGCTTGTAGAGCAGGTGGAACATGGACAGCAGCTGTACTAATTTTGGTGCACCTTGAACCCGAATTTGGCTTTCCAATTTTGTATGACTTTAACTAATGTTGTAGGCTTTTCGTCCCCATGCCGTAGAGATATCAAGGGACAAATTTGTTTTGTACCCTTTTGTTAGTTTGCTTCCATATTATCTTTTTTCCCTGCACCGTATTCGATTAAATGGGACCCTTCTCATAGTGCATACGTGAGTGGAAAGTTTTGGAGGGGCGTTTGTTTCCCTTTCATGCTGTAGCCTTTTCATCTCACCATTTTATATGTTTTTTTTTGTCTGGTACCACACATTATGATGGAGTTCTTATAAACTATAATACAGCAGCCTGAGAACTTTCTTTTAAAAAAAAAAAGTCTTTGAGGCAACTTCTCCCACCATGTGCGAACATGGAAAAAAAAACACGAGGGCTCCTCCCCTTCCTTTTTTAAAGAAACTTGCAGCCGCAGTTCTCTGGGCACCAGAAAATCGTGATGATAATCACTCTGCTACGGGAGAAAATTGAAGGACTTGCTGCTTTCTTTAAACACTCATAACCAGCGGTGCGCGGAAGGAGGGAACGGTACGGGTTGCTCCTTTTCTTCTTGGCATTGACGAAAAGTATGGACGGAAGGTACTGCTTCGAGGATAAAGAACTTGAAATCTCCACTTCAAATCTTCTTTGTCCAGGTGTCGCCGCAGCGTCGTGGTAAAAAAGAAAAAGGCTGCTGCTTGTTCGTCCGTCATTGCTGTTGCCTTGTTCGAAACTGTCCTTACATCATCGACGGGTTTCGGGACCGTCGCTGGGCACGATGGTTTCTTCCTTCCCATTTGTTCGATCGTGGAGGATGATAGTTTCCTTTCTGTTGTATCTCTAAAACTTCTTCAAATACCCAAGAAGTTGCTCTTTCTCTGTCACATTTCTGAAGAGAGAGAGATGTCAGAACTTCTTTAGACACCTAAGAGATTGCAGAAGGTCGTGGGAAATCGATCTGCTGTGTTTTGGTGAGATTTATGCTGCCCGGGCTGAAGAAGGCATTTAAGCACCTTCTATTTTTGTTGGCCGAAGCTTTCCCCAAGTCTTTTGAATTCTTTTGAGAGATTTTATTCAAATATGCAGTGTAGTGAAGACCCATAAGAGGAAAATGACAGCCTTATTTTATTCCTCTGTCGTTACTTGTTCATCCGCGAGAACGGAAGGATGATACACCACCTCTTTGCCGCTGCTGCTTGTCTCCCTTCCTCTTTGATTTTCGACGAAAACGGGCGACATGCCAAACTCTTCCTCCTTCGCCGCGAGGTGCGTGGCATCCCGATTTATTTCGTTCTTCACTATCTGCCGTTTGTATGGAACCTCCCCGAAGAAATTCGTGGAACTAACTTCAGCGGCACAGATCACTCCCTTTTCTTCTCGACATAGGCAAGCTTGATGGGTAGAGAAGTCACGGCATGGCTGCAACATCCTTTTGGGCTTTCGTTTGACGTCCGTGACGGTGCTACAAGTGTCTTCACTGATGGAGAAAGGAAGGTGGCAGATTTCCAGAGACCTACGGCTTTATTCTATAGTTTGAAATCGCTGTGATGGATGCCATGACTTGGGAGAGGGGAGCGAAGCCCAACTGCTTCATTTTCTTTTCCTGTAGAACTGAGAGAAACCAAACAAAGAAATCTAGAAAGATAGATATGTACCTTTAAATGTTTTGGTTCTTTCTTTTGCCGTGTCTCCCTTGCTTGTTTTTTTTTCTCCTTTGTTCTTCTCCGTGTCCTCATGTTTTATTAAACTTGCTAATATATTTTCTCTATGAAAATATATAGCTCAACACTATCGCTTTTGAAATTTTTTAAAATCATAGTTTGACTGCACCCCCTTAATAGTTTCTGTAGGTTTTAAAATGCAATACATTTTTGCATTTAGGTGTATTCAATTGAAATTTTGAGAGAATTTAATTTACTTTTTTTTAATGAATTTAGGTGTATTCAATTAGGATTTTAAGTGATTCTCTAAAATTCAATGTGTATTCAATCGGGAATTTAAAGAAGTTTATAACAATTCAGGTGTATTCAATTATAATTTAATTTTAAAGAATTTGAAAAAGTTGAGGAATTAGAGGGAATTAGAGAGATTTTGTAGTATATTTTAAGTATCCACAAATCTCACCTCTTCTCATGAGATTTTGAGGGAATTGAATCAAAATTTTACATGGAATCTCTACAAATCAATTAAACTTCATAAAAATTCATGGATTTATAAATCCATATAAATCTCACAAATTCCCAATTGAATACACCCCTCAATTTTTTGTGAAGGAAATAGAATTAGAGTCAATGAGATGTCGTTTCCAGTTCAGGTTGAGGCATCTAACTAGTTGTACCATCAATTGTACTATATCTTTAATAGTGGTGGGCTCTACCAATAAATGTGGGTTCCGTCTCTATTAGAAAAATAGTACATTTTTTTAACAATTGATATTATCTACACTAAAGAGAAGGAGGTGGACTTAGCCTCACAATGGACTATCAATAATGTGATTCAAATTTGCCTCTAGCAAGAATTGAATCTAAGACCTCTTACTTACAAGTGAAGAGGAATACTACTAGACCGTAGTACTAAGTGGCAAAAAACAAATGGTACAATTAGATGGTAAAAATAGCATTTTTGTTTGGATGAGTGGCAAGGGATTTTGCAGGCATCTTCGAAGGAGTTGGTGGCTTTAGTAACTTTCCATGCAAATCAAGTATAATGGCAGAGGCTGAAGCGGTAAGGGCAGCTCTTTTGGATTGCGTAGAGAAATTATTTTATAAGTTCAGGTGAAATCAGATTCTAAATGTGGTGTGGGCATGATCAGCAGTGCTATTCAACCTGATGCTTCGCTGGAAAGTCTCTTATTTGACGTAGAGAGTTTGCAAAAGCAAATGAGGCTAGTAGAAATTTTCTTTTGCTCTACATGCGTAATAAGGCAACACATCTAGCGGGTCCTTTTGTTTCGAGAGAGGATAGCCTTCATAGATGAGATTGTATGGAGCCAAAGTAATTATTTAATACTTTAGCCTTGGATGTAAACCTTTGCATTCGAATCGAACGAAATTTATGTGGTTGAGAGAAAATGGTGTATATCCCACGCGTCTGATCGACCTTGGCTGTTGGAGCTAAGGGACAAGCATTCAATTATCCACCTGTAATTCATTTTAAAGAGTCAGTAATAGCCTCCCTCCACTTGTATTCCAGAGCATATTCAATTTCTAGTACAAGAAAGAGTCGGTTCACATTCAATCCCCAGGTGCACATTTCCCTTTCTTTTCTTTTTAGAAACTTTCCTCCTGTTTTTTTGTAAGTGGGAATCCAACTCTAACCTTGGATGTAAAACAGAACATTAATCAACTCACTTGTATGTCCTTCGCAATTTAACTAAAATGTCTATAGTGCTTGGTCTGTTGACGATTATTTTGAAGTGATAATAATAATTTTTAATTTTATTCAAATGTAGCGTTGTTTTGGTAAATAGTACATTTAATGCCTTAGGCATGGATGACTACATACGGAACCCACTATGGATCAATAGAGAGATTACATTCACACGCACGTGTACGACTGGCATGTTCTTGTTTTAGTAGCAACTAGAAAAAATGCCCACGCGATGCTGCGGGGCTTGAATGCATCGCATTCAACTGCATTGTACAATTAACAGGACGAAACGAAACGTTTTGGTTCCCTAATATATAGAAGAAACAAAAGTAACATATAATTCACAGACATGTTGCCCTTGTAGCCAAGGTGACAAAATATATATTTTATAGGTTAGGTACATGTGTGAGTAGTTGACAAAAAACATAAAGATTGTTTTGTTCTCATTCTAACATCTGTGTTTCCAAGCACAAACGTGCAAAGCAAAGAACATGCAGGTATTGAAGCAAAAATGTTGATAGCCAAAAACATGTAGAACGGCTTGCAACAGTCGATTACGGAGATTGCATTGTTCACTTTTTTTGAGAGTGGTCATCTTCCGAACTATAGCAAAAAATATAAATCATAGTTTAAGAAACGCTATTATATTGTTTGTTATATAAGTGTGTGCATGAAAAATAAATTGCAAGTTACCTATCTTTGGGTTTTTTGCTTTGAGATTTTGTTCTGAGTGCAGCTAACGACACTTTGTCAGTTGGTTCAATTTTGGGGACAACCAGATTGTGAAATTCTCTAGCAATTCTGGCAGAATTGGTTGTCTCTGTTTGATCGCTGCGAGGTTTTTTGCTGTGAGTCAAGGCACAAATTTAAAAGGTTAGAGATGAATGCAAGAGTTACAAAAGAGTGTGAAAGAGTGGTGTGAAGCTTTTTCATGAGCATCAAAACATATTTATATACCTAAGATAACCATGGTTTGTAAGATTTACACATAAGATCATTAAGCAAAAAGAGAACTTTACCTGTCAGATTTCTCTGTTTTATCAGGAAACAACGCTCTCCTTGAAGTCTTTGTGGGTGTAGCTGGTTGGGGTTGTTGATGTAGTTGCTGGGAAGGTATAAATGAGTTGGGGGTTGCTTTAGTCAAAATTTCTTTTCCTGCTGTGGTAATAGGTGTTTGTAGTGTGACTAAAGCAATTGTTGGGTTCGAGTGCAGTTCATCTTGTATCAGTCCATGAATGATGAAGTCTGTTTTCCCAAAGTTAGTGTTTTGGTTTCCAAAAGAGAGCTGAAATTGTTTTGTTTGGCCGACCAAATTTTTCAAAGTTGGCGGAACTATGAAAGGATCGTTATACCCATCGTCTATCACCATAGTGTGGCAAGAAACACGTAGTATTCTTTCAGCATGTCTTCCTATCATGAGGAAGTTGTGTTGATTTGTATTATCTTCGACAATAAGATCTATTTTGAACCTAGGTATGATGAGAATATATGGTTGTTAGGCAATTATTACTGCTAATATCAATCTTGTGAGAAATGTAGGAAATGAAGTAGAATTGTTGTAATGTAGGGTATGCATGTATAAAATTGATGAAAAGACACAAATTATTAAGAAATAATTTACTTCACGTCAACATATTATGCAGAATGAAAAGTATATGTTTGAAAGTTTGAAGTATCATTTATGTATTATCATTATGGTTGTTGTATAAACTTGTTAGCTTATTGTTTAAAGGTGGGGAAAACTGTATAGGTTCACACTACCATAACACATTATAACGGGGACATTTACAATTATGGTAATAATATACCTCCAAGGGTGAAATAGTAGTAACAACATAATGATTGGGGAGACGACTCTTGTTTGTCATAATTGCAAGATAATAAAAAAAGACTGACCAACTTAATATAACCATTAGATATAAAATAGGCGTAAAAGCATATTACCATGGTTCGGGTAATCTGTTTATGAAACCATGTTCATTGCACTCAAACGACCCAGAGTTGTTTTTGACAACTTTATGGCAGGACGGGCATGAATTGTACCACCAACCCCTAGTCAAATCGAATCCAACAATAGTTGTTGGGCATACGAAACTTGCATTCTGTTATGGAAACACAGGGTTTTCAACTCATTAAAAATATTAATCACCATTTTGCAAACATGGAGTATCAACAAATAGATCAACAAAGCAAGATATTGTCTAGTTAGATGCAGCATTAAAATTCTATTTTTAAAAAGAAGTGGCTTTGGTGAATAGGTTGGTGATGACAAACTAACCTTGTGTAATGCAGGATCAAGCAGTAACAATTGGTCAATTGTTTTTGACTCAGCATCAGCATCGACTGCACGCCCTGTATACATTTCAGCTGTGGTGGGTAGGATTTGAACAGGTGATCTAAGATGTTTAAACCTGTTTTATGCATGTTTAGGGTGAGAAAGATTAATCAAATAAATATATACGCAAAAGTTATTAAAGAAGGGTTGTCAATTTACTTGTGTTTGTATTCAGAGAGTTGCAGAATCTCCGGATTGAAAACACAAACGGTTGATCCTGTGCTTCCGAGAACAGGTTTTCCTATAAATAAAACATAAATATCAACAAATTGAAAGTTTAAATAGTTAGATAAAATATGGTAGGGCATAACCTTGGTATTGTTTGACCTTGAGGCTTGTTAAAGCCACAAATACAGGTGGCAAAAGCGATTGTATTCCATTGTTCTCAAAATTTGTTGCAGTCTCTCCCCATAAGGTGATTCTCACTGGTTCATCTCTGTAAGTAATACAAATGATGATGGTTTTGTATATTTTATCCATATAAATAATATTTAAAGTTTAACGTATACAAAAATTACCTAATATTTTGCAGGTTAAGATTTCTCTTTTTTGCAACTCGTGTGTTTTGGATAGTGACCTCTTCAGTCGGCTGTACAGCCATTAGGCAACCAAACACATCTACATATAATATTAAGCAATGGGAATAAGTGCACACCGAAGCCAAAAAAAAAAAGAAATTAAATTATCATGTTAGATGTTAGAGCAACATTTGAAACTAAATTTGTTACCTGTAAGCTCAGCATCGTTATTGATTCTTTGATGAAGTTGATCAAATTCAATTAAATTGAACCAGTGCATTGGGTGCTCTTGACTTGTTTTGTGAATAGGAACGATTGTGGTTTTCTTATTCAATTCAATTATGGCAGCATGAGGGATAACCTTGCTTGATCTCCTGTTGTGTATGACACGAAATTTGTTTATTTCGTATGCATTGCTAACACTTAGATGGTAAAAAAAAAAATGGATGTCTCGAGCGTTCATGATTCCGTGAACCGCATCTCCCTTTAAGAAGAAGAAATTCAAAATCAGCCATAACACTAAATTAGTGGTATAACATTTTAATGTATGTAAATTAAAAATAAAAAAAAAACAATAAGTATAGTGTAGTTGTGGCTACTTAGATAACATTTTAGATTATATGTTTGTTGTATTAAGAATATGGTGTGCACATTCCAGATACGAAATAATGCTATCATTGAACGGTAAGTAAAAAGGTGTAAAAGTCTTACATCTTTATCAACAAAGACACAATCAAGACTTATAGGTTGAGGATTATCTCCGATGCTCTTTGTGGTCCACATTCTGCATACCCTGATTTGGAGTTTGTTTGCCGGCTGGTATGGTGTCAGAAAACGAATTGACTGCTGCTCCATTAATCTATATATATAAACAATTAAGAAGCATATTAAATTCAAAACTAAATAAAGTGATTTATCAAAGAAATGCAGCAGTCATGTTTACAAAAATAAAGGATAAAATAATGACGTAAACTATACATTCATGTAAATGTTTTAAAACATCTTTATAAACTATGTTTTTTGTATAACCATAAGGCATGTTGCTATCGTGAGCAATAACGATTTTGAGACCATTTGTTGAGGTTACTCTGGATAACGCAACATATAGTTGGCCATGTGAAAAAACTGTTTGCGATAGATAAAGGCCAACAATTTTCAAGGATTGTCCTTGACTTTTGTTGATTGCCATCGCATAACAAATTTTTAGAGGGAATTGTCGCCTTCGTAGAGTAAATGGATATTTATGCTGAGATGATTCAGTAATAATTCTGGGGATATAAACTTTTTCACCAATGTTGCTTCCCGTTATGATTCGTGCTTGTATAATTTTGTTGTTCAATTGCATCACAACCAATCGTGTTCCATTACACAATCCACTGCTTTGGTTGAAATTTCTAATCAACATCACTGGGGTACCAACTTTCAAATCTAACTTGTGGTGCGGTAAACTAGGTAAATCAAGTTGGTTTAAAAATTCATTTGGATAAAGCACATCTAAATTTTCTAAATTTTCCGTTGAAGAAGACACCGAATCAAAACTGAGATAAGTACGATTTTCGCCAGGCACCATACCTAACATAAAATCGTTTATTTCAGTTGCTGTATCATTGCGTGGTGTCACAATGGCTCTTTCTTTCAAATACGGTACATCTCGAAAATTAGTTTTGAAATTTGTATACACAGCTGAAACCATGCTTTTGATAGAATATTCATCAAAACGAATAAGGAATTGGTCTGGAATTTGAACCCAACAGGATTCTTCATTAGTTGAAGATAAAGAATTGGCGGTAGTACCGTTTCCAATGTCTAATATCCACTTTGCAAAATTTGTGAGTTCTTGTTTTTGTCTTTCGTCCAAAGTTGTTTTCGAAAGCCTCATGTTTTGCTTCAAGAAAAAAATTGTTAAACAGGGCCAAAGGTATGAACTCGTCAATGAAGCTTCGACAACGTCAGCAACACTTCCGTTTGGAACAACAGGAAGAATTTGTCTAAAATCACCTCCGAAAAGAATTGGCTTACCTCCAAACGGTAAATGGTCAAAACCTGGTTTTGGCCCTTTAAGAACATCGCGAAGGGATCTATCTAGAGTTTCAAAACATCTTTTATGATTCATGGGGGCTTCATCCCAAATTATGAGAGCAGCTTCAGCGATTAGTTTTGCAAGATGAGTCCCTTTTTTAATTTCACAAACAGAACAATCTGTGATGTTCATAGGAATCTTAAATCTAGAGTGAGCCGTTCTTCCACCAAGAAGTAAGAGAGAGGCAATTCCAGATGAAGCGACTGCTAAAACAATTTGATTTTGGGATCTAATTCTAGCTATAATGGTGGTCCACAAAAAAGTTTTGCCTGTTCCACCATGACCAAGCACAAAGAACAGTCTAGATCTGTTGTTGTGAACTGTTTCTATGACATTGTCATAAACATGTTTTTCCTCTCTATTTAACTGGCTGATCAAGATTGAGTGCTCATGTTTTAGCAAGTCAACATCGTAATCTAACTCTTCTCTTAAACTCCTATTTGTAAGTTTATCCATCATCGAATTGTTTGGCTGTGGTAGCTGATGCTTCGACAAAGAACTATTTGAAGCAGTAAACAATTTCTCTAACTCGTACAAAAGTGAGTTTCTAAGTTGGTCTTGGTAGTTAGAGAGATCTTGCAGGCCAAAAGCATTGATCATGTTTTTCGAAATGTCGTCACACATCGTTTTCCAATGTGTTTCAAACAAAGTTGATGGATCAGCAACATCACAAAAGAGAACCAATGTGACAAACAATTGCCTTAATTGGAAGGATGACGCTGTGACAACCGCTTCTAACATGGCGCTATTCCATTCTTTATCATCTCCTAGTAAGCCAAGCGAGGTGCATGCAGCTCAAAATGTTGGTTCAAGAATGCCTTTAACGGTTTTTAAATGATCAAAACTAATGCTACCTTTTTGGTAATTCAGCAGTAACCTCAAATAGTATAATTCACCCGCAGCAGGGTGAATATAAGCAACTCTTCCTAGAGATCTACCTCTTTTTCTACGTGTCCATTGTTTCTCTTCATTTTTCCAAACATACTTTGTAGGAAATTCAACGTAAGATAACACACGTGCATCAGGGTCTTGGGCATTGGTTTGAAACCACTATGTTAACATAGTGCTTTCAAGATTAGGTTGGTTGACAACATAGTTTAGGTTATCAGTATCTCTAAAAAGAACATTTTGGTCAGCTGGAAGGTGTACTGACAACCTCTCAACAGATGGTTATCTAAAATGAATGTGAAACTGTAACAATCTCCACACTGCTTCATATGGGCATAAATATCTACAGTTTAGATAAGCCACAACCTCATCAAACTCCTCATCCTAAAAAACAGCTCTAGTTCGATCAACACCTTTAGTTATGTATTTAAAAAGATACTTAATGAGTGTTGATTGACAACATGATTCAACGTTTATATGTGCTTGATACTTCAATAATAGCTCACGGTTGTAAGGGACAACAAATGCATTATCAAGCTTGATTCCATTTTTTAGAACAAAAAGATTCTCTATATCTCGACGCTTATATGCAACGAAACCCTCTGTGGAAAAAGTGGTTTCACTTGTGAAAGATTTAGGAAATTTTTTTGAACATTTGTTTTCTTTCATGCAAGGTGAAAATTGATTCACAACACCACATGGGCCGTGTATCATGTATTGTGAAACTGCATCATACCCAGCTTTGTCACATTCTTTATTAGGAATCTCAGCCGAAATGATAGAATCAACATCATAAGGGGAATGACACTTATAATGTTTATTAACCCAGAGCAAGATATGACAATGAGGAAGACCTCTTTTTTGGAACTCCACCGTGTAAATCACTGTTTAAAAAAAAACGTGTAAATAGATTAAAACCATGGACTCTTAGGAGTTGTAGTGATAAACCATGGACTCTTAGGAGTTGCAGTGATAAGATTGAAACAAATTAAAGGAAAAAATTGGTCAAGTGTAACGAACTAACCTGATTCAACAACGCCAAAAGGTTTTCTTGACTTGAGGTATTTAATCAAATGGTCAAGTTTTGCTTTAAAAATTTTGGAAGTTAAATCTGGCCTGTCTTCAGCTTTACAACCAGGTTTATCACGTAGATCTTCAATAATCTCAGGCCATTTAGCATTGCAGGTGAAAGTGATAAATAAATCAGGATTTCCATAGTGGCGACATATAGCCATGGCATCCTGATAATTATTTATCATATATCTAACACTGCCAGTAAACGAAGTTGGCAGAATGACCCTCTTGCCAACACCAGAACTGCTTGCATTTCCTACTTTGAGAGCTTCATGAATTCCCTTAAGACCTTCTGTTCTAAAAGAATCTTGATTTAACCTAATGAAATCTAACCGATCTTCTTCAAGAGTCGCATATGCGTCAACTAAGTATTATTGAAACAATCTGCCGCCTTTTAATAGGGTGTCACTTTGTCCTGGTCTATCCTGAATTTGATAACCCAAAAATGCCCTCATTGTTACGCCCCCATTCTTTGGTTTTTTCCCCCTAAAATTTGGATTCCAAGGAAGACCTTTTCTATACCCATCTTCACCATATGGGAAAAGAAGAGGATATTGAAGAGCCATGTACTTAGGATGTAACTTTGTGATTCTCTGTAGGCCATCTGTTTTATGCTCCACAACAATATCTCTTTCAGTCTGAAATTGGCCAATGTCCCCAACTATCAAGCCACCTATCCCGTCACATGCCGGTAGATTGTATTGCATATCATGGTTGCTTTGTGCACCATACAAACGTAGACGTAAATTACTTGTGGATCTTTCATCAATTCTATCCCTAGCTTGCCTAAAAAGTTGAACAACTTCATTACACTCGTCTAGCATGTTAATGAGGCCACCAAAAACTTGTTGATCGTGTTTTTTAGATGCTTCTGATCTGTTGAAACAACCGATACGATTGCTGACTTCATTTTGAGTGTCATAAATGTACAGCTGTGCAAATTTTGGATTGTCGCCTTCTAGAGGTAACAAAGAACCCATCAAATGATGCACTTGACCATTTATTTTAAAAACATATGGACCCCGACCCTTGTTGATCGATCCATCAACTTTGACCCCCATTGAAGTTAACGCCATCATTGAATTATACGATCTAATATTTTTTTTGAATTGCAAAAAACTTTGAGAATTTGTGGGGTTTAACAAATGATCCAAAAAAGCGGGAGTAGGTTTAGGACGTGGGAATTGCACTTTTTGAGTCATGCAACACGCAGTAAAGTGCGGGGTAGAAACCGAAGAATGACGCTCAAGATTTTTTTTTGTCTGTTCTGCAAACCAAAATAGAGCACTGCAATACTGACATTGGTAATTTCTTAATCCAAAATCAACGTATTCTGGATCAATGCCTATAAAAAGAAAATAATAGAAACTATATCAAAAGAATTGATAGAAGTTAATTAACGAAGGAAAGTCAAATTTTGAAATTCGTAAGGAAATGCTAAAAGTTATATTGAAAGAGTGCATACGCTTTCTTTTTTTTCTGATAGGTGGCCTGCCCAGTAATGAGCGGGTTTGTAACAGAATGGATACTTGGAGTATTTCTGGCGAACAGACAGTGCACAGTGGCACGGTCAGCGATAAGAAGAGGTACAAAAATTTGATGAGAACTCGTTCCAGTTGCCAAATGTGACGTAAAAACACCACCAACGGGAGCATTTTCTTCAAAACTTGGTGCAAATGTTTGGGGATTGTTGTTTCCTTTGTTTAAAAATACTAAAGAGGATGAAGTATTGTTGTATTCATCGTCATAAGTAGTGGGAACATCTTGTTACACCATATCAGTGAGATTAGCATCCGCAATAGACTTAGGCAAATCGGCACGTTGAGTTATAGTGGCCTTCCTAGGTACCCCTATCCTGCTACTTTTGGATACCCCTATTCTGCTAGACATAAATCTACATAAACGGAAAAAACCAAACGGCAGTTGTTTACCTTCTAATAAAATTAATGTGATGGTGAACAACTATGTTAACCACATGAAATGAGTGGTAAACCACAACTATTAAACCAAGATGCCTTCAAAATCGCAAACACTTTGTAAACATAACAGTAAAAACATAATTCTTATTTGTTTAGATTAGAATGAAGTGCAGAGATAGTTGATTTGTAGTAGTTTGTTTAGATAGAGTTGTTTCTCAACATAGAGTGGAAAATGAACAAATTAAGCGAATGATGATTGCTAAAAAATTGTGATAAACGAAACCAGCATAAATATGGAATAACGATGTTATCATGATCTAAAAAAGCATGCATGGACGATTGGACGTGTAAATAAGAGGAGTAAAAGCGAACGAAAAAGGTGAATCTTCTTTAAAGGGACAGAAATCTAACCGTTATATAGATGAAACCGTAGATGCGTATGAAGGCTGCCAAAAAAGAATGCAAGACCCTAACGCTTAAAACAGAACCTAGAGAAAGAGGAAGACGAAATATAAAAACATATTTAATTAGAGAGAAGCCAAAAATAGAACAAATATCAAACTAAAAAACTAATGTACGATCCAATAGTATTAATATTACAAGACATGCATTCATAAATTTGACAAAAAGGAAAAAATATAAACACATATATAATTATAGAGAAGCCAAAAACAGAACAAAATCGAACTATAAAAACTAATGCATGGCTAAACGGCATTAATATTGGAACACATGCATTTATAAATATGACATAAACAAACAAATTATTTAGGTTTGATTAACTTTAGACCAGTAGATTGTGCTAGTGAAAAATGTATATTTAAGAGGCCAAGCCCTTAATTCCCAACAATAAATATATTTTAACAATCCTAGACGGAGTTGCACCTCACGTACTTAATCAACAATATACATAGGGAACATTTTGATGCATCCTAAAGGATATGCATCATTTGAGAGTTCAAAGATTAAAGCTTGCATTCACTATATGTTTGATCATGTAGATGTTGGAAAACATTTTCATTAAATAGGAAACATAGAAACCTATGATGCGATTCCATCGTCCCATTTCACGAAGTTCGTAGGTTGGACTCTTATTAAACGTTGAGTTTGATAGAAATTATTAATAATTGAAAAACTCTCGAATGTTTTGAGTTTAAGCACCACCACTTAAACATGTCAACATATTGATAAGTTGACTGGAACAATTTTATTTATAAGAAAAAAGAATTGAAAAGAATCATTAAAAATCTGTGATGGTGGAAAAAATAGATAGAAGTGAGTCCAAGGTAAGCAAGCATATTAAACATTTTGTCATGGTGATAATTCAACTTGAAATTCCATTCTAACGTGATGAATTTTTTTTTATCCACAGCTGAAGACCCTAAAAATGTAAATCCTTATACCTATACGTTAAATTGACACCCTCTAATAAAATCATACCCAACTTTATGAATCACTCTGAAATAGTTAAAACCCATTAAGTTGAGAAGTCACTAAAGATCGAAACACTTAAAATATTTGTAGAGGAATAGTGAGGTGACCAATGTCGGTAGTTTTGACGACCATCAACACAACTACGAAACCATGAACATTAATCTTGCCACCTAGGCAAACTTCACCATCTCTATATCCACCCTTTGCACACCGAAGGGACCCTTTGTAATTACAATTGTTGCATTGTTTGCATGATATCATGCCTTCCATATTCAAATATTTACATACCAACCGAGAATAACAACATAAATTTGGCGCTCACCCCTTTTTCCCCATTTGAAAAACCATCCGAAAAACCACATTAATTACAATAGTTTTTAAGAATTTAAATATGGCTGCAAAGAAAGAATTAACAAAACATAAACATCCACAGAAATATAATTTTTGGAGGAATCAATTAGAAATTGTTGAGGAACCAACTAAAATTTTCAAAGTTGAAAATGAGAATAAAATCTTCATAAAAACGAACTAAAGTTGCAATTTAAAAACAAATCCTCTGAATGTCACCATGACACCACATAAGGAAAGAAACAATTTGTTTTTTAGAACGGCCCACTCACGAATATATAAAAACATTAATGCAATTGTTTTAAAAGTGTATAATCAACAAAGAAGCATGAGTCAAAGGATCCTATCAACAAAAAGAAAAAAGCAAAAAATATATAAGCAGAGAAACATAATCCCAGTGCGCCAACACTATCCTTAAAAAGATAAAAGGTTAATTGTTTACATTATTCATGTTATGACCGAACAAAAAAGGTTTACACGACCTTTATCTTATCTAACACTCGTCCCGTCTCTATACATAGAAAACCCAAAAGCATGTTACAGCGGAGGCAAGGAAAAGCAACAAAATTCTAATCTTGTTGCAGCAACTAAACTTCTTCATGCCAAGGAACTTGTTCTTCTGGCGAATTACTACGATTTTCAGGTGAATGAATAGTGTGGACCACCAATTTGTTTCGATTTACACCCTTACCATAAACACGCAAACCCAACCTTGTTTTTTCTATTTTAACTTCTTTCTTTGTATTGGGTCTTGGGATAGTTTCTCTATATATCCATATCGTTCTTCGAAGCTTAGCATTGTTTCGGGCCTCAATCAATTCCTTTAAATTTTTAACCAAAACCCCTCCTAGAATTTGTTGTTCGCTTCAATCAATCTCTTTCACCATTTTATCTACCCTGAATCACAAATTAAATATAGCGTCAATATTTAAGTTTTTTAGAAAAATCTGTTTAGCTTGTAGGTCTTAGAATAACAGAGTCAAAAATTTTAAAAATTTAAATATGGAAGTTGTGTTTTTTTTTTTTTTGAAATATGTCTAGTTTGTTGAGAGGGAGACTAAATTAAAACCACCAAAAACAAAGAAACCAATGAACTCGTCAAGTATCAAAGGATCACAGTGATAACCAAACAAAGCAGGGAGCAAACGAATGACATAAGTTGATAAAACTAAACAATTGATTGAAAAATGATAAATCTGCATTAACTGAAATGGAAAGCACGGGGAAACAATGCATCTTAGTTTAGGTGACATACCAAAGCCTTGATTCAAATGCAAAAGGTCTGGACCCTTAGATCAAAGGCAGCAAGAAGAGCAGATCACGATGTTGCAATGAGACTTTGATCTATACTACAACAAATCAGTGAGATTGAGAGTTAGAATTTGAAGCGGAAACAAATGGACACATGAAAAGTAAATCAATCTGGGACAATGCAATGGACTCTACTTGGAAAAGTTCAACAGACTTAATCTACGACAAATTTACATTTCACTAAAGAAAAGCTGCTAACAACGGGAATGTATCATCTGTCATCATATTATTTAAAAGCTTAAAGCAAGCATGAGGTATCCCAGTCAGTTCTGAATCAGTACAGGCCTAAACCAAGTAAAATCCAACAAAATAGAAGATTATATTCACAATGTCTCTTAATTAACAATCTTGAGAATAAAAAAATTTTGTCCCAAACTAATTGAAAAGTGTTATTACAATTACCTATCAAATGATTTCAGATTAATTCCCCAAACTTGTAAAAAAAATTCTTACGGAAATAGAATAGTTGAAAGCACCAAAAACTTAGAACCAAGTGTTTGTTTTTTTTAAGCATGAAATTGGACCGAATAGTAAATAAATGTATGTAATTAATAATATGTAGGGAATTAACAATTTCATAACAAAATAACTAAAGGGTTGGATCCAAACAACACAAATTTTATTTAGTGTTGTGCACCAAATGAGAATATTTTTTATCATAAATTGTAAAACCCACATATATAAAAAGAAGATTCTATCGAGTGACATATTACCCTAGGAATTAAGCACACTTATAGAATTTTTTTTTTATGTTGAAAATAATTTGGAACAGACAGAGAAATGACTGCAGTGTGTTGAGAATAATTTGTAGACATATATTGGCCACGTTAATGAGGAAAAAGAATAAAGAACATTTAGAACTAAAAAACTCAAAGGGTTGGAAATACCCATACATTCAAATTATACTGTAGCATGAAAAACATCAAGAATTAAAGTATGTATAAACAAAATAAGCATACCTTTATAATGGCGAAAAATGGCAGAACAAAAACCACACAGATTTGCAAGCGACTGATCAATATCCTTAATATAGTATGTCTTGACAACAGATTCAATGATCATAGTATATGCATGCATACCTATATAGGCATGTACAACACACATAGATGCATATATACATACACATACATGTACATACACACAGATGCATACATACATATATACATACACATGTATATATGCATACATATACATAAAGTTATACAGATGCCTATACATATATTTAGACATGTACTTAGGTATATATTGAAAAATATACTATTTTGGCTTAACCAAAGTTGAGCAGACATAATAGAAATAAGGAAAATATGGATTTTAAAACAACAAATAAATTTTGGCCAACATTTGTCCACCTAGATCTTTTATTCACACCTCAGTCGTTGTTGTATCCCTAAATCTATGAATCCAATTTCATTCAAGAAACAACGCAGAGGAGAAAATCAAAAAAGAAGTATAGGGGAAGTTAGCTTATTTGAAATACGACTAAAAAACAGAGTATACTAAAAAATCATTGTGCATTTAGCAGCTTTTTCCTAATCATATGAAGCTGAGGCACACACATTGAGTTTACGCATTCTAATAACTTAAATACACTCTGCTATGAGCTAATTATCTCATTTCGTAAATACGTCGGCCAGGACCCTCCACTAATCCTGTAACTCATATAGCTTGAAAGCTCTTTGTTTAACTATATTCCAATCATACAGTCAGGACTGAGAAGGAAATTTATAGACCCTAAATCAGCATATGAAACATCATAACCAGTATGATTACAATTAAATGATCCAGTATTTCTCATCTAAAATTATCCAACCCAAAAAACACATTAAGGACAATTACGCAAATTGCAAGTACAAATGTTAAGCGTGTTACTTCAACCGAAATAACTTCTAGATACAATGAGATACACATACTCATTCCAAAAATGGAATCCAGATAAAACCATAATACATAAAAACTGCAACTGCTAAACTGCAAGCTAAATCAATTAAGTGGTCAGAAGGTAAACACACCAATTTTTAAACAAAGCGAAGAAATTTGAAATTGTCTCACAAAAACTAACTAAAAGTTTATGCAAATTAATTGTATTATTATCTAAAAGGCTACAGAGAATCCTAATATTGCATGACACAAAAGCAATGCAAAAATTAATATGTTTAGGTAATATCATAATGCTTAAGAAACCCAAAATACCAGAACAACATCAAAAGTTACAGACTTGCAGAATCCCAAATTACACTTTCCCAAATTAATCGAGACAATTTCTTAACTAATGTAACTTTTTTGGTTTTCATAAAAATATTAAGTTGGGTAAAATCAAATTCCACAAAATTAGAAATTGGAGAGTGAAATTAAAAACCAAAGCTTCACACGTAACCAGCAGATAAGGCAAAGGCAAACTGTATGCTATATATAAAACTGGAAATGTCATTTGCTGTATATAAGTGGGACTGTTGTAAAACATGTTGGATCCAAATACCTTTACATATTAAAACTAAGTTGTTTCAAAGAAAGTTCTTTCCCAATTTTTTTCCTTTTTTCAATACTCTAGCCATCTGTTAATGGAAAGCACATGACCTTAGAATTACATCCTAATGAAAATAAAGCACCGGCAAAACACAATGCTTTGATATGCTAAAATAAGTTCTACCAAAGTTCAAAGGCAGGTTCAAGTATGCCCCTTACGCGGCCACACCCAATTACAAAAAAAATGCCCCCTAAAGCAAAGGCAATATAACTCTTTATCATACATAAAAGTAGGAATCCAGTACAACATTAGTTGGACAAACATCCTCATTAAGACTGTTGTTTGGGGAAAAAATTTATTTATTTGTCCTTTTTTGCCTCCTTTCCGTATTCTTGGCTTCCCTTTAATACGTATATTTTATTTCTCAGGAATATAAATTATCACTATGCCATCTCTCTTAAGTTATTAGTTCTCAGTATTATTATACTCAGATAATTAAAGCTGACTATCATAGCAATTTACTTAAGAACATATATCCAATATATCTCAACCTTGAGTATCCAATAAATTATTTCTTCATTAAATAAACTCCATACATTTTAAAAGTTTGAAAACGTCGCATACCATTAACATAAGAATACACCACCAACATGTTTCAATGTTCAGAAAAAAAGTCATTCTACTCTATATTTCACGTAAAAAGCACACATACGAATGCAAGCACATGCACATGCATGCTCACTCACAGTACAGAACCTAACGTACAAATTAGAGAACATACTTCCATTACTTTCAAAATTTCGTAAGCTAGTATAGATGAAATCATGTACTCTTTGAAAAGTGCAATTCTAGGGGAGGATCTTAGGCAAATATCATCTCAATTTGCGGTTCCAAATATGTTTAGAGCTAGAACATTTAGTGTGGAGACAGACATGAATTAAATAAACAAATTTTTCATGTTGCAGTGGATAGGTGTAGAAGCAGGCGCTTAGAGCTACATGTAACATTCCTGAAGAAAAACTTAACAGTGGTAAAACCCAGTACTGTGGTATGCTACAATAGGTTATTGAAAGAAATTCAAAGGAGTTTAGCATGCTTCCCAACTCCCAATTACATAAAAAATGTAAAAGAAATTGCCTCACCAAAGCAAAGGCAAACTGTATGCTATATATAAAACTGGAAATGTCTTTTGTCATATATAAGTGGGCAGGGAGCTTCCCAAGAGGGATCCCCATTTTTTTTGAAAAAATGGGGACTGTCTCCCCACCGTTAGATTTGACTTTAATGAAATTCTGTGGTTGAGATTCTGTGGCCTGTGTTTTAATCTCAACCACACAATTTCATTAAAGTCAATCCAACGGTAGGGAGCGTGTCCCCATTTTTTTGAAAAAATGGGGATCCCTTTTGGGAAGCTCTTCCTATAAGTGGGACTGTTGTAAAACATGTTGGACGGAAATATCTTTACATATTTGAAAGTTATATAGCACTTTAAAATTTAAATTCTCTGGTCCAAACACACCATAGAGAACCAAAGATATAGTCACGGACAAATTAGTATTGACATTAAAGTGAACTGAACTATTCATAAGATAAGTTTATGGAAACATTAAAGTGAACTGAACTATTCATAAGATAAGTTTATGGAAACAATCAAATGCAAATAATTTTTTTGGGGTGATTAACTGTGGCAAAAGTATCCTACACAGATGGCAGAAAATGACACTGAAATAGGAATCCCAACCCAAATATCATCATAGAAGCAAAACCTTCCCCGTTTCAACTGTGAAACGAAGATCACAAAAGAACATGAACTCAACTAAGTCACGTCATGCAACATATATTTACTCCATAGCCCATACAACAAAAGTCCACACAGAACTCAATACCCCTTTTCTGTTCATTGCATTCTCACTATATTCTTAAGTAAACAAAACAAAAAATCGGTTTGAAAGTGTTTGAAATCTCACACTTTACCTGATTGGAGCCTAAGCTTTACAACTATGTTATCTTTTCTTTGTTTGTGTAGTCTTATGCCAAAAAAACCCAACAAATGCAGTAGGGCTGCTAAATATGTACATACATTTATATACAGACATACAACAAATTTTGATAACCACAATCAAGGCAACAACAACAACAAAAAAAAAAAAATCAATGCTTTAAGTAAAAAAAGTCAAGTGTGGTTGTCAAACCCATTCATAAACATGTGGTTAAGTATTTATAATCAATCATTGTTATATCAACAAAAAATTAGAAGGAAAAAATTTCTAATGACAGAAACAGATGATTGTGAAAGGTTTAGCATATACCTACTGCTAGGAAATCAAGATTCGAGTGGATGAGACTCTATTTCTGAAAAAAAAAGTGCATATACTTGAGCTGCAAGGATACATCATATATCAAAAAATTAGAAGGAAAAATAGTTTGTATTGAAACATAGTAAAGAGATTCGTATTAGAAATTATTTTGGATAAAGAAAATTTAAAATGGATAGACAAATACCTCACTAATGGTCTGTTTTGTGGCTGCTGTGTGAATGGATGGTTTGATCTGTATGGTTGTGTTGGATCTACATGCATATCAAGAATCAAAACAAAATATATAAGAAACCAAGAAATGAAATAACAACCTATCAACATATGGATATTTGAATGATGTGAAATGGAAAAGGAACGTGAAGTTGATTTGTTGAGAAGCAAACAGTAGGAAAGTATGAAGAAACACAAAAATGAAAACAGTGCAATCCCTTTGTTTATAAAGACAGAAATATCACCCTAATAGTGAACTAAACAGTGAGCTAAACAACCTACACACCCTAATTTAAAAATAATAAACTTAAAAAGCAGTCTTAATTTTGTTTACTCATAAGCTTTTTTTTGGTTTATTCGTTCATGCTTTTTTTTGCTTTATCTGTGAATGTACAGACATAAATTGTTCATACTTTCTGTTGCATTCAATTGCAGTATAATAGTCTATCACTTTTCATTCCCTCCAAGATGGAAAGAGCTATTTTATGTTTACGTTATTGTTTCCGGTACTGACACACCAAAGCTGTACATACATTAATGTTGGAATTTATTCGATGAAATCCAACTTAAGTGTGGTCGATCACAGTCGTCATTCGAAGCTACACCAATCACACACTGCCGAAACAGAGATCACAACAAAGCTACACCACTAAAATGACAAAGATTAATAACCAAACACCCATCCATTTTCTAAAGTGACCTCAATGACTCCTCTGATAAAAAAAATAAAAATAAAAATTATGGCCTCCGCTCAATTTAAAACCAAATGTAGAAACCCTTGCTCTAATCTGTGCATCACGCACAACATACTCATTTTAAAACAAAAAATAACAATCACAAAAGAACCAACAGAGTGATGGCATAAAAATCTGAAGCATGTGGCATCATCTGTCAATGAATAAAAATCAAATGCATCATGTATTCTAGAGGAATAGATAATTGACAATTCCATTCACAGGGTCACCAACATAACAACAAACAATAGAAGCATGAACAAAAACAGGCAAAACACATACAGTGTATTTTTGCAGAGAGGTTGTAACACTGAAAAACCAGCAGAGCAGGAGGAAAAAGAGAAATGGAGAGCAAGGTGGTAACCAAAAAAGAAAACCAGAGTTATCAGATAACAATTAGCACAAAATATCTTCTTAGCTCTCCTAATTTAATAATTTAAAAGCATATGTTGTACCCTAACCAAAAGGTGGAGAACTGAACCACAACCAAACAGTGAACAAACCAGAAAAACAAAATTAAATAAAAGCTCTCTTCAATTAGGATCAAACCATAAACAACCAAAGAAGGAAAAAATTGGTTCGAAATAGGAACTTATCTTTTGAATCGAATGTAATTACCAGCTGGGATCAATTCTTGTGGAAATCACTTCCAGCTGGAACAAAACTCCCAAAAGCAACCCTACCCCTCTCCCTCCCTCCCTATGAGAGCATTAATGATAGAAAAAATATCTATGACAATTTTAATAAATGCAATGGCAAAGCAAACAGTGAACAACAATTTAAAACAATAACCTGAAATAGAGTTAACCCTAAGGTGACCTAAACAATCTACAAAGATCTATGATAAGTTTAATGAAAGAATACAAAATCTGTAACAATTGATAAACAGAAAAATGATGAATCATACAAAAATTTATCAAGAAACAAATAAATTTAATCAGTGCAAGGGCGTAATTTACAAAAATTGAAACCTAATCCTAGCACCCGACCAAAAAAATTATTAACATGCATTGCAATTTGAATGAAAGAACCAAACATCAAAGGCAATTTTAACAAAGAAAATGGCAAATTAGACACTAAACAATTAAGAAAATACATTGCATTACCATTTGAATCAAGGGAGAAAGCTGAAAACCCACACCCTGCCATTCCTCCCTCACCCATCCCGTCCTCACCAACTCTATGTGTAACCTCTGAGCCCTAACCAATGCACACACTCATGCTTTTCGTTCTGTATCTCTCTCTCTCTCTCTCTCTGTTCATTCCTCTGTCTAAAATCACAAAAAGTCCTATAGACCCTGGCATCAAACCCGTAGCTCCCATCTCTCTCCAATCTATCAGTCTCTCTGTTTCCATCCTCTCCACTCCCTCTGTCCCCTTCCTCTCCTGTCGGCACAGCTACACCCAGCTGTCTCCGAGTGAAAAATCAGAGCCACGGTACTCTCTCTCCAATTAATGGGCTTTATGGAAGCTTTGGGTTCGGGCTGGGATTTTTTTGGTTTAGGTGGATGGGCTTTGCGGGTTTAGGTTGTGGCTGGGTTCGTTTCGAATGGTTTCGGTATGGGGTGAGGTAGGTCCGGTGAGTCACCGACAATGCCTGACCTGCAAGTTGCAGAATGGCAGAGAATAGGAAGGGTGGAAGAGTCGTGCGTGAGAGAAGAGGAGAGAGGGAAGATTGGTGGCTTGCAAAACCATGGATGGGAGGAAAGACGATGGGAGAGAATGAGGGGTGGGATGACCGAAGCAAGGGTAGAGGTGCCCCGATGTTTAGTTTTTATTTTGTCGGGAACGGGTGCGCAGAGAGTCTGTTTTTCTGGTTTGTTTGCTGTGGGTGGAAGTTGGATTTAAAGCATGATTGGCATTTTTTGGACAATCCATTTAAAGTAGCCGAGTGGCAGTGTTGCAAATAAACTGAAATGTGGTCCAAAATACTATTCACATGAATAGTGCCAATTTCCCTCCTACTTTAGACTAAAGTAATGTCATCCTCATTATTGTGTGTTTGGTAAATTTAGGTATTACATGACAGTGGGGATGGTCGAGATAATGCAAGTAATAATACCGGTGGCAATGTTGACCTCCGTGTACTAGCAGCTCACATGCAGGATGGTTCTTGTGTGCTCTTGGAGTGTGCCGGATGAATTAAGACATCTCATATGCCGGACCCAAGAATTTCTCCACATGTAGGTTTAGAGTAGGGACTAGAATAGGATCGAGAGTTTGCAATAATTGGTTTAAACGAAACGCAACTTTCATAGCTTTCTTAAAAATCAAACAAAACGACATTAATAGAAGCAATCTGTGTTTGAATCATAACAAAAATTCACAACTTTTCAGTTTCCTTTGTGGAACAGACACAACAAAGGAAGTATTTCTCTAAATACATGTTACACAAAAATGAAACTTCGAACTTTACATTAAACAGGGGCCAGGGTTGTGGAAATAATTTGCACTTCACATGTTGTATGCTCATTCTCTCTTTATTACTCTCGTCGCATGATTAGAGAGATAGAGGTGGATACAACATGTGAGAAACAAGTTTATATAAAAAAAAGCACAACAATAGTTGATGCTTGTTGCGGTTAGAGCTATGATTTAATCTTAGCTACTTACAGTTTATGCTTTACGAATTACAAGTGGATTGAGCCCCCTTGAGCTATCAAACTGGTATCATCCTACCAACAGTTCCAGGAAGCCAGGTTCAAGAGTCATGAATCATGATTCCTGTCTCCACCTGTTGAGCAACGTCCATTCCCTGTCGCTGTAAAACTCTAACAAACTCATCTAAGCCTGAATTTCCATCTTGGTTAAAATCGAACAATTGGAATACGATTTCCACTACATTATCAGTGAGAGATACACCGCATACCTGAAATTGTACGCATCATTCAATCAACAGTATTACAATAAATAATTTGGATTTGATCTGTTGCTATGGAAATTAGAGAAACAAAGATCAGCGTCTTACATGAGAAGCAGCAGGTTGGAAATCTTCTCGTGTTAGCATGCCATTGGCTTTGCCATAGCTGAAAAGGGCCAAAGAAAAAGGCTGCAGTTTTTTACGAAGCTCGGCAAAGTTTTTGAACTCCTCAAATGTGATGCGCACGTCTCTATGATGTGGTTTATTGCTCAATTCCTCAACCCGATCAAGCAAATTGCTTAGATGACACATGTCGGCAGAAGCAGCCATGGATCCTTTGCCAATATGGTTCCTCGTAATTTATAATCATAGTGGAAAAACTCCAACCTCACCATCTACAAAGGCATTTAAAAAGTCCGATACAGTGTGAAAATAAGAACAAGTTTCCTGAGGGAAAATACATTCCAAGCATTCCGTAATCAAGCATGCATTGTGGTTTGACTGAATTGAAAATGATATTCAACTGTCTGCCTCTGCACTCCTCACTAAAAGTTTACTTTTTTTACTATAAAACGGGGTAGCATCATCAACCAAATGAGTATGACTATAAAGGCGAAGTAAGTTCCAAAAATCCCGCAGTGTTGTAATATAAGGTCAGGCCGAAGAATCAAACAAGAAACCCTAGACTGGAACAATTCCATTTATATTCTTCTAGATGTATATTAGCCCTTACAAATATAATTTGAGTGCTCCTATTTAGTCCCCGTAATTTACTCAGTAAGGCCCCCTTTTCTTTTTGTAAATTGTTTTACCCAAACTTGGAAAACAAATGCACACCAGAAAACGTATATTAGGTTTGTCATGTCTGAAAGTATAATGCCAATTTTATGCAATAAGTACCATCTAGGAAAGTTCAACACAACTCGAACATTATAAAATTCAAGGGAATGAAAAGGATCGGGGACTTACTTTATCCTGTAAATCTCTCAAAAATTTGACAAATTTATCAATTTCAAGGGAATCCTTCCCATCTTTACCGAAAAAGTACTCCACAAGTGTTCCATCTTCTACTGAACCATGGACGTCTAGCCCAGTTCGAAGTCCATCCATGTGGTAAGCTCCCTGTCTATTGCAGGCTTCGCATCAAAGCCATCACTTTCTTGAACTCTTTCTTGTCAATTTGTCTACGTATCAATGTATAGAGTCGGATCAGATTCACAACCATAGTGGAAATACGGAAGAACAATTAGGAAAATTAACTTGAAATTTGTGTGAGTAATAACCCACTATCATTGAGGTCAAACATTTTAAAAGTCACAGAGAAACTTGATTCTGGGATGCTTAGTAGTGTTTCAAAGAAAATATACCTGTGACAAAGACCATTGTTAGAGGGAGAAAAAAGATCCAACATTGTTTACCTCATAACCTGTAAAAGTCGAAACTCACTCTTTAAAAGAAATACGTCCGTCATTGTTTACATCAAAAAGCATGAAAAATTCAAAAGGAGAACAGCGCAACTCACCAGGATTCATTTCCCCTCTCAAATATCCGTCTCTAACAAGGTTGGACTCAGATGGAGGGAAGATGGGAACAATTGCCCTCATAAGATCTCCCGGTCTCATAAGTAACTCTCCATCTGGCGTACTAGAAGATGCAAAGTACTCAAAAACCTTAAAGTAGTACAACAAAGGTTATCTGTCAACAGGAAATTATATCATGAGATAATTCTCCTTAAGAAAAGTTTAACTCGAGTTTTCAAGCACATTATTGTTCCGAGGAGAAAGATAACAGTTTTGGAAAAACAGAGAGATGGAGAGATGCTTCAACACAAGGATACAACTGTTGAGCAAAAATTGTACACAATGTGTAAACAAATAATTTACTCGACACAATTTCACCCTCGTTCATTTTTCGAAGAGGGTTTTATTAATTCGAGTTCGACCCATTCTAGGCTATGCGCCTATTAATTACAACCCTTCTTTTAGGAAAGGGACACCCTTTGATTCCAATTTGAATAAATCGTAACTTGGGGGTTTGGGGTTTTATTTGATTTTGTGACTGCATCCAAGTAAGCCTTAGATTGCCTACGTACCCTCGTTGAGGGATCAAGTCACTCGTAGTTCCTTGAATTGGTATTTATTGGAGTTTGATGCCTTAAGCAGTTTCAGCTCGTGCGGGCGAGGACTTTAAGCCATTGGAGCATTTTGATGCCTTGGCAGTTTTAGCTCATGCGGGCGAGGAGCATGTGATGCCTTGCGCAGTTTAGGCTCTTGCAGGCGAGGACTTTGAGCCATTGGAGCTTTTGATGCCTTGGCAGTTTTAGCTCATGCGGGCGAGGAGCATGTGATATTCTTTACAGCTTCGTGCCCTTTGAATTTGATGCGGCTTCATGCCATTTGAAATTTGATGTGGCTTCGTGCCATTTGAATCTTGTGATGGCATTGTGCCATTGGCCACTTTCCTTCGGCTTCGTGCTTGGAGATTTCTTTCTTACTCTTTGTAGAAGATCAAAGTAGCAGGAATGAATTTAGTTTATATAAACCAGGGATTCGTTTCAGCTTCACGGTTGCGTCTAAAATTTTGATATTAAACTGCCTACGTATCCTTAACGGAATCAAACCGGCGTAGTTCATTGGAGATTTTATTTTAATTCCTAATCTTAGGAATTTTGAATGGGACCTTGGCCATCAATTGCACTAATTTTGGTATAGCTTCACTTCGTTTGGGGTTTTGAACAATTAATAGGTAAATACCTATTAAATAGTGTTTGAACAAAAACAAACTGGAAGGGCTATAAGGACCACGTCAAGTCCACCCTTTTGTTTTTTTTTTATAAGGACCATGTCAGCATTCCCATTCTTCATTTTATATATATATTTTTGTCTGATATCCAACTTGAACACGGCAGCTCAAAAAAAACTCCTCCTTTAAGACAACCATTTTTTAAGGATGGCTTTCCCTGCTTTGTCAGTCATTTTCCTTGCTTTTGCCCTCCATGTGAGGTGCCCTCCAAAGTGATATAAGATTTGTCTTTTCCTTTAAAGGTGGGACTCCAAGCCCCACGTTGAATTTTCAACTACCAAGAGAAGTGGACTCCAAGTCCTTTGACAGCCAACTTTTTTATATTTTTCTTTTATATATGCCTTTAAGGCTTACGTGCGTGGCAAAGAAGATGGAAAGCTTATATGCCTTTATCCTTTAAGGCTTATATGCCTTTATGACTTTGAACGGGCAATATTGAAAACAGAAGGAGCTTGAAGAGAGAAAAGAAAAAAAAAAAAAAAAAAGTCGAAGCCTTGAGTGAGATGCTTTCCCCTTATCGGCTTTTGGCTCCACCAACTGGTGGTTTCCCTCCGAGATCAAGAAGCTATTCCCATGCCTTTAGGCTCCCGTGGATTTCGTTATCTTTCAGACTTCCATTCGGATCGGGTATCTGCTAATTTCAAAGTAAAAATGGGTAAGGTTTGTTGGAGTTCAAACTCTTTTTCAATTTGTTCCAATTACTTCAATTTTCCACCTATTCCGTCTTAAATTGCAAACCCATTTTTTTTTTTTTTGCACAGATCACAAAAGCATTTGCCTTTTGTCTGCTGCCTGGTCCTCTTGTTCTCGCCATTTTGCTTGCTCTTTTCTTGTGGATCGAAAGCTCATCCCTTTTGCTTGTGCTTCCTTCTATCGAGCAGGTTTACCCATTTTTATTTTTCTATTCTCTGGGGTTTGATTTTGGAGTGGGTTGAGATCCTCACTGCGATGAACTTATCAACTCTTGTGCAGGCGTCCCGGGCAACGGCTCTTCTTCAATTCAGTTGTTGGAAAAGTGTTGATTTATGGCTCCAAAGGTGAGGATCTTACTTTGAGATTTGTAGACGCCCCTTTCTGTTTCCTCATAGAGATTTATTTGATTAGTCTTGACAGTGGGCGTTTGAATACCCCATTTTGTGTTGTGTTCCCCCTCATATTTTGTCTTGCCATATTTTTTCCCCAAAATGCTTGCAAGCTTGGGATGGCAAATGTTCAATATGAAAGCTTCGAACCCCTTTCTTTTTGGGTCCCCTGTACCCGTGGGTAGCAAAGGAAAGTCTTGAACTCTTTTAAATTCAACTTTTCATGGTAGAGAAGTAAATATTTTGTCAATTTTGTTTGAATGCCTTTGGTCAAAATCTTTGACTCAAAAAAATCTGATCAACATGGTAGCCATCAAGTCCTTCAAAGGACGCCTTCCCCCTGTTACTTGTCTTTATCCCAAAATTGGATGTGAGACTTTTCTTTTTATGTAGAAGTTCCATTTGGCTTCTTTTCCATTGTTTCTTGGTCTCTTGTCTTTTCTTCTTGGGCACTCAGAAGCTCACTCGGCTTCCCCCTTTCTTCACGTGTATATCTCTTCCTTGTTGTCCTTCCTTACAGAAACCAAACTTGGGATTTTTTAGTTTTCACATGTCAATCCCGTGGGGGAGGAATAGACTCTTTTGACTTGGTTGAAATTTCACGGGGTGATCTAAGCCACCCTGAAGAAATTTATGGGATACTTGGAGATTGTCGCTGCTGCCGTCAGTGGTGAGTTGTGTCGTTCAAAAGTCCTCCATCCGAGCAAAAATTTCACGGGGTAGTCTAGGCCACCCCGAAGAAATTCATGGGATTTTTGGAAATCATCTCTGCTGCAGCTGCAATTTTTCTTTTGTTGCTGCTGCCGAAGGCTCCCTGGGCTCCCCTCTTTCTTGTCTTGATGGAAACTTCACGGGATGGTCTAGGCCATCCCGAAGAAATTCATGGGAATGAGTGGCTGCTGCCATATTTTTTTTTCTTGATTTGGGAACTTCACGGGATGGTGTAGGCCATCCCGAAGAAATTCATGGAATTCTGGCAGCGGGGAAACAGAGCTTTTGCGTTGTTTATTTTTTCTCCTTTTCAGATTTAGGCAGAGTTTTTTGGTTATGCACCTTTTTCGTTACTTCCATCTGCAACACAGCCTTGAACCAAAGAAATAACATAAATTGACAGAAACTTATTTCATACCTGATGATGAATGTTCTTCCTTTTGAATGATTGCAGCAGTTTGTTGTTTCTCCAAAATTCTGCAGAGTTTCCTTCTCCCTTTTTTTCCCCTTTTTTTCCCCTTTTTTTCCTCCTTCTCTTCTTGTGGTTGATGCCTATTTATAGGCACCCCAGGGAGGTTCTGAATGTTGTTACGTGGGGGAAGATAGAGAGAGATAGAGGCCATTTTTTTCGCCAGTTTCCCTTATCCTCCTTTTACTGACTCCACGTTCTTTTGTTTGCAGATAATGGGAAGCTTCCCCTGTTTTGCACGTTTCTTCCTCTTTTGCAGGGAAGAAATGCATATTTTATTTTTATTTTTGTTTATTTGATTTGTAAAGCCCATGTCTATTTTTTTGGGCTAAACTATTTGTTTTGTTCTGCCTTGTAACTTGATCCAGATTGTATGGGCTATATTTATATTATATATATATATATATATATATATATATATATTGTTCAACAGATTGCCCCCTCAAGCCTTATGCGGGAAATTGTTTTGAGCGTGTAAGGCTTGACATGACTACGCCACGTAGTGAGCCTCTGACCCATCCGTATTTTGTATTTTCAGGGGATAAATGTTGATGGTCAAATTTGTATCCAGTGGACTGTTGACTGGTGCTTTAGTACTTCCTTTGGTTGATGGCGACGGTGCCGCGACGACGATGATGTTTATTCAGGGATCTTTTGTTGGAGCGACAATGGGTGGGCACACCTTTATCGTAACTACGCCGCATGGGAGGTGGGTTTTTTTTTTTTTTTTTTTTTTTTTTTTTTTTTTTTTTTTTTTTGCTATTGGAGAACAAATCGTGCAGCATGCTTTTTTTAAGCATAGCTCACCATTTTTTCCACACATAGCTGCCACCTTTGAGATTTTAGTCAAGTATGGTATCCATGAGCAAAATACAACTTGGCTTTGCCCGGCAAGCTTCTTGTAGATAGCTGCCCCATTATTCAAACATAGTTGTTGCTTAGTTTGATATTGAAAGGTTTTACTTGACATGTGTCTTTTAGGATAGGAACCAATATGTTTCATTTACAATATGGCCGCTACCTTTGACGTGTTTATCCAAGTATACGAACCAATATAATTTTGATATTCGGGTTTAGCTCTCCGAAATCAAGTGTGGATGACAAATATTGTCTTCAAGATATTAACCCCGTCCTTGTTGTGTCTTCAATGTATTAGCTCCGTCCTCCTTGTATGCGAAGAGTTTAAACAAATGCTTTTGCCCTTCTCAATTTACTATATCTTTTGGCGGCTTTTGCCCTTCTCAATTTACTATCTCTTTTGGCGGCTTTTGCCTTGATAATTATTGAGAAAGTTACCACACAGCAGTTTAAACATGCTAAATCCATTGGAGAAAAATATAATTTTTGATGAGTTATGGCTGCATCTAATTTTGGGGATTAGATTGCCTACGTACCCTATGAAGGGATCAAGCCAAACGTAGTTCATCCCTTGATTTCGGGAAAGTGATTTTTTTTTTTTACGACTGTATCTAGTAATAAAAACTAGACTACCTACGTACCCTGTGAAGGGATCAAGCCGAACGTAGTTCATCCCTTAATTTCCGGGAATGATTTTTTTTTTTTTTTTTTTTTTTGTTTTTTTTTTTGTATGTATGACTGAACCCAGCTTTAATGCCAGGCTGCCTACGTACCCTTTTTGAGGGATCAAGTCATACGTAGTTCAGAGGAAAGGATTTTTCCTTGCTTGCTTCCTCCGTGCTTGCCTCCCTCTTGGAGTTTGTTAGGCACTGTTTATGCGTAGAACTTCTTTATGAGCTTTCCATTGACACACGGGTATATGCATTTCCCATTAGCGTTAGAGAGCTCATAAGCGCCTTTGGTGAAGACTTTGGTGACAACATACGGTCCTTCCCATTTGGCCTCAAATTTTCCTTGCATTTTTCTGGTGATGACGACGGGTCTTCGGACGGTTAAGACTAAATCCCCAATAGAGAATGATCTAAACTTAACCTTTTTGTTGAATGCACCTGCCACTTGGGCTTGATAGACTTCAAGTCTTTGTTGCACTGCAAGTCGTTTTTCGTCAAGTGCTTCTAGTTCCGCCAACCTGATTTTTACATTTTCTTCGGGATCTGTCAGTTGTGTGGCTACTCTTAAGGAAGGTAGCTGAATTTCCAAAGGTAGCACAGCTTCTGATCCATACACCAGACTATATGGAGTACATCGGGTGGATGTACGGACGGTGGTCCTATAGGCCCATAATGCTTCGGGAAGGCGTTCATGCCAATCTCTTTTGTTCTTTGCCACCATCTTTTTCAGGATATTGCACAACACCTTGTTGAAAGCCTCTGCTTGACCATTGGCAGTTGGATTGTAACTTGCGGAGAAGGCTTGTTGGATGTTGTACTTTTTGCAAAGATTGACCATGGCCCTACATTTAAAGTAGAGAGCGTTGTCTGAGATTATTTTGGACGGAACCCCATAACGGTAGATTATGTTTTTCTTTATGAAATTTGCAACATCTTCCGCCTTCACTTCTTTCAACGGTATTGCCTCAGCCCATTTGGAGAAATAATCTGTGCCAGCTAAGATGTACTGATGTTGGTGAGATGATTTTGGGGTTATCATGCCTATCACATCTAAACCCCATGCATTGAACGGCCAAGACAAGATGGTTGGATGTAGGGGTAATGGATTTTGATGCTTGAAATCTCCATGTATTTGACATGCTCGACATGACTTTGCAAATTTCATTGCATCTTGAACCATTGTAGGCCAATAATACCCAAGTCTTTTTAACTGAGCTGCCAGCTTAGGTCCGGATTGATGGGCTCCGCAAATACCGGCATGGGTTTCGGAGATAGCATAGGCTGCTTCTTCTTTTGTCAAGCACCTTAGCAGTATTCCGTCAAATGACCTTTTGTATAGTGTGTCATTTAGATACACAAATCGGTTGGCCCTTCTTCGTACATCAATTCTACTTCTAGGATCGGTTGGTAGTTTTCCATGTTGAAGGTAATCAATCAAAGATTGCCGCCAATCTGAACATTCTTCTACTTCCATGACCATAACTGCATTAACTTCATGGTTTTCTTCAATCCGCTCTAATGCCGAAGTAAGTAAATGACGTTCTCCAACCGTAATTTTTATTTCTCTTTCCTCAGGGAGAGTTAGAGATGCCGCAAGTTTTGCCAACGCATCGGCTTTGCTATTTTCAGACCTTGGAATGTGAGCAATGTTGATTTCTTGGAATTGTGACACCAAGTGCTTTGCCCTTTCATGATACAAGATCAATTTTTCATTTTTCACGGCGTACTGACCATTCATTTGCTTGATGATTAATTGTGAATCACCAAAAGCTTGAAGGCAGTCAATGTGCAGCTCAAGTGCAATTTCAAGGCCGATGATGAGTGCCTCATATTCTGCCACATTGTTTGAGCATAACTCCATGAGCGAAAATGAATACGGGATTAGGCCTCCAGATGGTGTGATGAACACGATACCTGCCCCAGCGCCTTTTTTCCTTGCCGCTCCGTCGAAGTAAAGTTGCCATTGAGAAATGTATGTTGAGAATACCTCTTCGTCCGGCAAATCGCTTGGTAGCTCCATATTGTCGGGAACAGGATGAGCTGCTAAGAAATCAGCTAGTGCTTGCCCTTTTATGGCTTTTTGAGAGACATACTTGATTTCAAATTCGGACAGTAACAAAGACCATTTTGCAAGACGGCCGGATGGCACTGGTTTTGACATCAAGTATTTGAGCGGGTCTGCTTTAGATATCAAAGTAATGCTGTGTGACAGTAAGTAATGTCGTAGCTTTTGCACAGCGAAAACTAAGGCCAAGCAAACTTTCTCAATAGGGGTGTAATTTTGCTCTGCCCCTACGAGCGGTCTACTTAAATAGTAGAGCGCATTTTCTTTTCCCTCCTCATTGTTTTGTGCAAGCATTGCCCCCAGTGAGCGTTCAAGTGCTGCGATGTACAAAATTAAAGGTTTCCCTTTAATCGGAGACATCAATACTGGGGGTTTCAAAAGATACTCTTTAATACTGCTGAGAGCATTTTGACATGCGTCATCCTACATGAAAGGCACATCTTTTTTCATCAGCCTTGTGAATGGTTGACATCTCCCAGATAAGTTTGAAATGAATCTTCTGATGTATGCCAATCTTCCTTGCAGCCCTCGTAGCTCTCGCAAATTTCGAGGAGGAGGCATTTCTATGATTGCTTTGATTTTTGAAGGGTCAACTTCGATTCCTCGGTACCTTACTACGAAGCTAAGAAATTTTCCAGATGTCACTCCAAATGCACATTTTAAGGGATTCATCTTTAATTGATGTTTTCGGAGTCTGTCAAAAACTTTCTTTAAGTCATTCAAATGATGCTCCCTTTTTCTTGTTTTGACGACGAGGTCATCCACATAGCATTCAACGACGCTGTGCAACATGTCGCTGAAAATGACTGTCATGGCTCTTTGGTATGTGGCCCCTGCATTTTTGAGCCCAAACGGCATTACAGTGTAGCAGTAGACTCCTTTCGGTGTGCGAAATGCCGTGAGCTCCTCGTCCTCAGGTGCCATCTTAATTTGATTGTACCCTGAAAATCCATCCATGAAAGATAGAGCCTCAAAACCAGTTGTGGCATCAACCAATAACTCAGTTATTGGAAGAGGGAACTCATCCTTTGGACATGCGTCGTTAAGATCTCTGAAATCTATGCAGACACGAATTTGTCCATTTTTCTTTTTAACCGGTACGATATTGGCGAGCCATGTAGGGTACTGAACTTCTCTGATAAACCCCACCTCTATCAGTTTGTCAATTTCGGCCTTAATTTGTACTTCTAGCTCAGGTCGAAAACGTCTTGAAGCTTGCTTAACATAACGTCTTTCTTTTGATATAGCCAATTTGTGAACTGTCACCTTAGTGTCCAGCCCAGGCATATCTTGATAGCCCCATGCAAACACATCTCGGTAATCTTGGAGAAGACATTTGTAAACTTCTAATTCTTCTGGAGTTAGTAGGGCACTTACAAATATAGGCTTAGGCTCATCATTTGTTCCAAGATTAATCTCTCGAAGTTCATCCACAGTGGCCTGCCCCCCATCCTCTATTTGAGGTGGTGTTGGTTGGGCGTTGTCAATAAACTCGTTTGATTTGTCATCATTTTCGTCATTTTCATCCTCAATGGTGACGCAATTTACTTGAGCAACCTTACAAACTTCTTCTTCATCCTCCTCTGTGCTTGATTCTTCATCCATTCCATAAGCCTCACTTTTTGGAACTAAAGGTGCATTGTTGAGGGTTCTGAAGTCTACACAAATACGACTTTGCCCATTTCTCTTTTTGACAGGAAAACAGGTGAGGAATTGTCTAATAAGCGCAACTGGTTCGTCCTCAGATTCTTTGCTATCAATCATGTTAACTTGAACAATGTTTGGTACCTCCTCTTGTGCATCGTCATTTTTGTCTCGATTTATTGTCACCTTACGGCTTTTAACTCTCCACTTTTTGCTTTTGTGAGACATCTTAGGTTGGGAATTGGTGATTTTACCAAGTCGTTGGAAGACAGAAACTCGAGGTGGCTTGTTACTTGGCTCTTCTCTAGCCAACATTGCTTTCTCAAGATCAGTACCAAGTCGTTGGAAGACAGAAACTCGAGGTGGCTTGTTATTTGGCTCCTCTCTAGCCAACATTGCTTTCTCAAGATCAGTAAAGCCTTCTAACTCGTTCTTGGTTTCTGAGACAAATGCTTTGAGCATCCCACTTCCTTGGTGCACCGTGACATTGATAGCACTTTTTTTAGCTTTATACCTCTTCGCCTTTATCTTTAATGGAATTTTTGACGATGACTCATCTCTTTTGAACGAAACAATGCGACCATGTCGACCATTATTCCTTTGCAAATTTGTTGAGACTATCAAATTACCCCCAGGAATTGATTGATTGATTTTGCGAAGAGGCTTTGTGTAGTTGGTCACGAGAACTTCAAATGCATTCTGGATTTGTTCTGTTGCTTTCTTTTCAGGTGCTCCTTGATCTTTTAAAGAGCGGTTGAGAACCACCTTTTGGGATTTCGGAGTTTTGGAACTCATAATTTTTACTAGCCTCGATGGCTTTGCCTTTTCCACAATTGGTGATTGTGATTCTTTCTGCATCACTTCATCCTTTGTTGGTAGTGAAAAAGTGACTTTTGACTGTTTGTAGAACTTTGCATCTGCGTAATTCACTTCTTCACCCCTAAATGGGTCGGTGTCCGCTAGAACTTTCTTGACTTCGCCATTTACCAAAAATTTGAAGCACTGATAAAGTGTAGAAGGAACGACCCCATATGTATGAAGCCATGGACGCCCTAATAAAACATTGTAAGATGTGTCAGCATCGATTACATGAAAAAGGGCATCGGAGTACAGCTCCCCTATCTCCATTTGCAACACTATTGTTCCCATTGCTTTTTGTCCAACTTGATTGAAGCCTTGAATAGTTAGCATTGATGGCGTCAGTTGACGAACATTTATCCCCATAGCTCGAAGTGTTCGAAGAGGAAGCAGGTTCACTGCTGATCCACAATCAAGTAAAATCCGATTTATTGATGTATCTCCCACCAGTCCACTAACGTACAAAGGCCGATTGTGGTACTCGTCTCCAAGTATAAGGTCCTCTTCGTCAAATATGATACTTGCGAGGCAACAAGTGCAATACTTTGGCGATGTTGTATCCACTTCTGCGGATTTAAAGCTTGTTTCAAACACTTCAGGATTTGTCAAAGCAGTAATGAGTGCTTCTCTAAGCTCTTTTGACATTTTCAAGGCATCGTACACACTAAGAAGAGATGGGATGCGTTTAAGATGATTGACGATGTCGTATTTGCCATCTTGGGATTGTAGTACATCTTTTGCATGTTTCTTAGAAGTACTTGCCTTTGTGGTTGAAATTTCTACCACAGGCTCTGCAGTGGTAGCGACTGGAACTTCTTTTGCATTTGACTTGTCGGAATGATTGACTGAATCCGCTGCTTCTTTACTTCCTTTCTTGTCCGCAGACGGGATCCTTTGACCAGAGCGTAGAGTTATTTCACCTACCTCATTATCGCCATGGATTTCGCATGAGGTCGCATGACAATTTCCAATTTCTCCCTCGCTTCCCTTACTCTTGAAAAGTTTCGGAGGGAGGTAGTCCTCGAGGGTTATCGGTGCTCTGAAAGGTTGCTTGTACTCGTCGTCTTGAAAGTCTCTCGACTTTTTCTGAGTACTTTTCTTCTTTTTCTTTCCATCTTTTGAGGGTGGTCCACCCCTTACTTTTCCTTTTGGCCGCTTTGTGGAAGAAAGATGTTTGGCGGCCTTTTTCACCTGCTTTTTGCTAATGGTTTGCCACTCATCTTCGGCTTCAAGCGATGACTCCGATGAATCCTCCCAAACGTCAAAACTTGGTGCTGTAATGAGCTCATACAGAGTTGGGATTTTTGGATTTCCGGAACGAGGCATGTCAGGATAAGCATGGACAACTGTGGTTTCATTATCAACATGAAATCCTATAGGGATTGATCCTTCTGGTAGTGCAGCGGAGGGTGTTGATTTTCCTTCTATCATGTTGGACGTTGCCGTCTGATGTTTCGAAAATGAATCCACCTCGATCTCATGTTTGTTGATCTTTTCTTGGATTATATCTTTAAGGATATAGCAATCCTCAACTGTATGGCTGATGAGGCGATGATACCGACAATACTTTGGATCGTCGGTTTTGTTTACTTCAGCGGGACGCTTTGGCTCAGGGAGCGTGATCATCTTTGCCGCAAGGAGTTCGTCAAAAATAGTTCCGACGTCTTCATTATCGAAGCTATATTTGACCTCTTTTCTCTCCTTAAGGGACATCCTCTTTGTCCCTTTGGTTTCTTCTTTTCTTTTGGCATTGTCATTTCTCTTGTCAACTTTGACGAATGTTGCCATAGAATCTCCCTCCTTTTTGTTATCTCCTTTCTTGGTGTCAGGCTTCTTTTCTGAGTCTTGGATCATTTTTCCAAACACATTTTTCCGGGACATTTGCTTTTCCACGTTGCTTGCTTTGGATACTAACTCGTCGAAAGTTCGAGGTTCCGCAATTCCTACAAATGTTGCAATCTCAGGGATGAGGTTGTTGTAACATATTTGTACTGCTGAAAATTCAGAAATTTTTTCCATGCATTGTAGGTTAAGGCTTCTCCATCTTGTGATGAATTCACTCGCGCTTTCTCCAGACCTTTGTGTCGTTTGCGCTAAATCCATCAATGTGACCTTTTTCCTTGAACTTACAAATTGAGCTAGAAAAGCTCTTTGCATATCGTCCCATGTTGGAATAGATCCTGGCTCCAACTGAGTGTACCACGTGAAAGCAGACCCTTTGAGTGATTGAACAAATTGTCGAACCAATAAGGGATCTGACTGTGATGTTTCCCCACATGCTGAGTAAAAATGAGCTAAATGTTCTTGAGGAGAACCATTTAAACCATCAAACTTATCAAAGCTCGGTTTTTGATACCCATGGGGAAATGGTACTGTGTCATAGTGAGCAGGATAGGGCTCTCGGTATCCAAGAATTGGTGTCGTTAAAGACATTTGAAACTCACGAATTGTTTCAGCAAAAATCGCGTTGATATCTTGATGTGTGAGCTGGGTACTAGAACTTTCCCCTTCTATTCTTCTTCTTGCTCCATCTCCAGTATTATTTATGCTAGCTTGAGCGGACAACTGAGCTGCTAAAGTTGCGATCTCAGCTTCCTTATTGGCTACCAAAGCCGCCATTTCTGCTTCTTTTTCTGCTAGCCTTCGTTGCATTTCTAGCAGTTGTTCTTCTGCGTTTGATGCGCCAGTCATCAAAACTTGCATGCTCTCAGACTCGACATCCTCGTTAATTTCCAACCTTTGGAATTGAGTCATTACCCTAGGAATTTCCTCTTGGGAAAAAGATTTAATTCCTCCAACTGTGTTACCAACGGTAGATGAACTTTCGGGATAATGAACCGCCAATGCTCGGGCCCTAGCACGTGTGATAGGTCCCTCAAATTGAATGTTGTCGCCTTCTTCGACAAGTTCATAGGCCTTGGCCTTTTGTTGAACATTTCCAGATATTATTGGCAGGATTTCTTCATCTTCCTCGACAGAGGTCATCATTACCGACTCCGCTGAAGGTAAAGTAATCGGAATTGTTCCGATCATGATTTGAGTGACTACATGAACCTTTGTAGGTGGTGATGACGTCGCTTTGATGATCTTGCGATGAGGCACCTTGGTGTCCTCATGTGAAATAACTTCAGGAAGCTCCCTTGAAATGATTTCAAATTCTTCAAGTAAACGTTCCTTAGCAATCCTCTTTCTAAGAGTTCGTGCCGTTCTCTTCCTTGCGTTCCTTAGAGCGTTCTTGGACGGGCACTTCTTTGGTCCAACCTTGATGACCTTGATAGCAGCTTTGAATGTCTTGGTTGCTCCCTTAGTCATCACCATATTCCAGATGGTTGGTGCTTGATTGATGGTGACAGAGATTCGGCGACCAGCACGCCTTCCATGTCCAAGCTTGGATTCAGTGGCAGAGAGCTCGTGAAAGTAAACAGTAACTTGTGGTGCCATGTTTCCTGATGAAAAAACAAAACACATATACATTAGTGATTTTCAATTTTAGAGATGAAAGGGAAAATGGGTCCCACTGGGCGTGCCAAAAATTATGATGAGCAAAAATTGTACACAATGTGTAAACAAATAATTTACTCGACACAATTTCACCCTCGTTCATTTTTCGAAGAGGGTTTTATTAATTCGAGTTCGACCCATTCTAGGCTATGCGCCTATTAATTACAACCCTTCTTTTAGGAAAGGGACACCCTTTGATTCCAATTTGAATAAATCGTAACTTGGGGGTTTGGGGTTTTATTTGATTTTGTGACTGCATCCAAGTAAGCCTTAGATTGCCTACGTACCCTCGTTGAGGGATCAAGTCACTCGTAGTTCCTTGAATTGGTATTTATTGGAGTTTGATGCCTTAAGCAGTTTCAGCTCGTGCGGGCGAGGACTTTAAGCCATTGGAGCATTTTGATGCCTTGGCAGTTTTAGCTCATGCGGGCGAGGAGCATGTGATGCCTTGCGCAGTTTAGGCTCTTGCAGGCGAGGACTTTGAGCCATTGGAGCTTTTGATGCCTTGGCAGTTTTAGCTCATGCGGGCGAGGAGCATGTGATATTCTTTACAGCTTCGTGCCCTTTGAATTTGATGCGGTTTCATGCCATTTGAAATTTGATGTGGCTTCGTGCCATTTGAATCTTGTGATGGCCTTGTGCCATTGGCCACTTTCCTTCGGCTTCGTGCTTGGAGATTTCTTTCTTACTCTTTGTAGAAGATCAAAGTAGCAGGAATGAATTTAGTTTATATAAACCAGGGATTCGTTTCAGCTTCACGGTTGCGTCTAAAATTTTGATATTAAACTGCCTACGTATCCTTAACGGAATCAAACCGGCGTAGTTCATTGGAGATTTTATTTTAATTCCTAATCTTAGGAATTTTGAATGGGACCTTGGCCATCAATTGCACTAATTTTGGTATAGCTTCACTTCGTTTGGGGTTTTGAACAATTAATAGGTAAATACCTATTAAATAGTGTTTGAACAAAAACAAACTGGAAGGGCTATAAGGACCACGTCAAGTCCACCCTTTTGTTTTTTTTTTTATAAGGACCATGTCAGCATTCCCATTCTTCATTTTATATATATATTTTTGTCTGATATCCAACTTGAACACGGCAGCTCAAAAAAAACTCCTCCTTTAAGACAACCATTTTTTAAGGATGGCTTTCCCTGCTTTGTCAGTCATTTTCCTTGCTTTTGCCCTCCATGTGAGGTGCCCTCCAAAGTGATATAAGATTTGTCTTTTCCTTTAAAGGTGGGACTCCAAGCCCCACGTTGAATTTTCAACTACCAAGAGAAGTGGACTCCAAGTCCTTTGACAGCCAACTTTTTTATATTTTTCTTTTATATATGCCTTAAGGCTTATGTGCGTGGCAAAGAAGATGGAAAGCTTATATGCCTTTATCCTTTAAGGCTTATATGCCTTTATGACTTTGAACGGGCAATATTGAAAACAGAAGGAGCTTGAAGAGAGAAAAGAAAAAAAAAAAAAAAAAAAAAGTCGAAGCCTTGAGTGAGATGCTTTCCCCTTATCGGCTTTTGGCTCCACCAACTGGTGGTTTCCCTCCGAGATCAAGAAGCTATTCCCATGCCTTTAGGCTCCCGTGGATTTCGTTATCTTTCAGACTTCCATTCGGATCGGGTATCTGCTAATTTCAAAGTAAAAATGGGTAAGGTTTGTTGGAGTTCAAACTCTTTTTCAATTTGTTCCAATTACTTCAATTTTCCACCTATTCCGTCTTAAATTGCAAACCCATTTTTTTTTTTTTTGCACAGATCACAAAAGCATTTGCCTTTTGTCTGCTGCCTGGTCCTCTTGTTCTCGCCATTTTGCTTGCTCTTTTCTTGTGGATCGAAAGCTCATCCCTTTTGCTTGTGCTTCCTTCTATCGAGCAGGTTTACCCATTTTTATTTTTCTATTCTCTGGGGTTTGATTTTGGAGTGGGTTGAGATCCTCACTGCGATGAACTTATCAACTCTTGTGCAGGCGTCCCAGGCAACGGCTCTTCTTCAATTCAGTTGTTGGAAAAGTGTTGATTTATGGCTCCAAAGGTGAGGATCTTACTTTGAGATTTGTAGACGCCCCTTTCTGTTTCCTCATAGAGATTTATTTGATTAGTCTTGACAGTGGGCGTTTGAATACCCAATTTTGTGTTGTGTTCCCCCTCATATTTTGTCTTGCCATATTTTTTCCCCAAAATGCTTGCAAGCTTGGGATGGCAAATGTTCAATATGAAAGCTTCGAACCCCTTTCTTTTTGGGTCCCCTGTACCCGTGGGTAGCAAAGGAAAGTCTTGAACTCTTTTAAATTCAACTTTTCATGGTAGAGAAGTAAATATTTTGTCAATTTTGTTTGAATGCCTTTGGTCAAAATCTTTGACTCAAAAAAATCTGATCAACATGGTAGCCATCAAGTCCTTCAAAGGACGCCTTCCCCCTGTTACTTGTCTTTATCCCAAAATTGGATGTGAGACTTTTCTTTTTATGTAGAAGTTCCATTTGGCTTCTTTTCCATTGTTTCTTGGTCTCTTGTCTTTTCTTCTTGGGCACTCAGAAGCTCACTCTGCTTCCCCCTTTCTTCACGTGTATATCTCTTCCTTGTTGTCCTTCCTTACAGAAACCAAACTTGGGATTTTTTAATTTTCACATGTCAATCCCGTGGGGGAGGAATAGACTCTTTTGACTTGGTTGAAATTTCACGGGGTGATCTAAGCCACCCTGAAGAAATTTATGGGATACTTGGAGATTGTCGCTGCTGCCGTCAGTGGTGAGTTGTGTCGTTCAAAAGTCCTCCATCCGAGCAAAAATTTCACGGGGTAGTCTAGGCCACCCCGAAGAAATTCATGGGATTTTTGGAAATCATCTCTGCTGCAGCTGCAATTTTTCTTTTGTTGCTGCTGCCGAAGGCTCCCCGGGCTCCTCTCTTTCATGTCTTGATGGAAACTTCACGGGATGGTCTAGGCCATCCCGAAGAAATTCATGGGAATGAGTGGATGCTGCCATATTTTTTTTCTTGATTTGGGAACTTCACGGGATGGTGTAGGCCATCCCAAAGAAATTCATGGAATTCTGGCAGCGGGGAAACAGAGCTTTTGCGTTGTTTATTTTTTCTCCTTTTCAGATTTAGGCAGAGTTTTTTGGTTATGCACCTTTTTCGTTACTTCCATCTGCAACACAGCCTTGAACCAAAGAAATAACATAAATTGACAGAAACTTATTTCATACCTGATGATGAATGTTCTTCCTTTTGAATGATTGCAGCAGTTTGTTGTTTCTCCAAAATTCTGCAGAGTTTCCTTCTCCCTTTTTTTCCCCTTTTTTTCCTCCTTCTCTTCTTGTGGTTGATGCCTATTTATAGGCACCCCAGGGAGGTTCTGAATGTTGTTACGTGGGGGAAGATAGAGAGAGATAGAGGCCATTTTTTTCGCCAGTTTCCCTTATCCTCCTTTTACTGACTCCACGTTCTTTTGTTTGCAGATAATGGGAAGCTTCCCCTGTTTTGCACGTTTCTTCCTCTTTTGCAGGGAAGAAATGCATATTTTATTTTTATTTTTGTTTATTTGATTTGTAAAGCCCATGTCTATTTTTTTGGGCTAAACTATTTGTTTTGTTCTGCCTTGTAACTTGATCCAGATTGTATGGGCTATATTTATATTATATATATATATATATATATATATATATATATATATATTGTTCAACAACAACTAAACGTGATAATTCCTATGGTGGTCAGTATCCCCGAGCCATGACATCTACGCCATCCAACATTATCAACTAAACTTACATTTTTTTTCACCTTCCTCTCGAAACTCCATACTATCACTTATTTTCTAGGCTTACTTAACTTACTGTGCAATGGCAAATCGCCATTTACTATAGTGGTGAAAATGTGTTGAGCCATTGATTTTGTTACAAATCTATATTTTGACAAAAACAAAAACAAACCAAAAAAAAATTTACCGTGCAATGATAAAAATTCCAAATTAGGCTAATATAAAAAATGAACAAACAGATAATCAGTAACTAATTATGTTGTAATACCAAATTAATACTGAGTACCTTCTCCGGAGAACTCCGCAACCTTATGCGTTTCTCATAGTTGAAGAAAATATTTCTCCTATAAGCATCTGCAATAACCCAATTAAACAAATTAAGGGGGTGTATTGACACACCCCGATCCGGAATGTCCACTAAGACTCCGAATCGAGCTGTGCTGGCTGACATCTAGAAGGTGACGAAACCATAAAGTGCGGTGATGTGGAAAATGTGAATAAATTTAAAGGAAAACTAATGAAAAGGGCTTGAAAACTTTGAGTTTTAATGATAAGGACAAAATAAAGGATAAAGTGAATAGTATCAGGATTAACTTTTTAGTGTTAAAATGTGGTTTTTCATTAAAGTGAACAGTACCAGGAGCTTTTCGTTAAAGTTCCCTAAATTTAAACCTAATAGTGTCTAAATATTAAAGTGCGCTGGTGAGTGGGAGTGAACACATCTCACACATGGCGTCAGAGCATAAGTAAAGTACAGTAGAATGGATAAGAAATATACCCTCAGAGGTAACCACCAATTCTGAGATTTGCCAGAAATCCTCGTCGAGACGAACGTTCAGTAACTAAAATCTACTTTGAAAACATCTTTCTTTTTAGAAATGCAATAACCCTTCATTGGTATCCGTATAATTCCCCAAAAATAACGATACATATGTATATAAAAATCATGCTAAAGAACGGTAAAAACCGGAGTATGCCATGTCGAAGTATCTCAGTAACAACCATATAAGCAAGATGAAATAAATCAATATAAAATGAATGTTAGTCGGAGTCACCTATAGTGACCTGTACGACTCATCCATATCTCATCAATCAATGCTAGCACATATGTCAGAGTCACCTATAGTGACCTGATTCATATCTCATCAGACAAGTCCTGCACACGAGTCGGAACCACCTAAAGTGGTCTGTACGACAGGTTGGGTGTGTGTGTGTGTGTGTGTATATATATATATGCTCAAGTGCTACGATCATATGAATCCTGTGCGAAGTATCGCAAGTCACCTACGAGTCAGAACCACTTAAAGTGGTCTGTACGACAAGCTGACACTACCTTGGAATCCAAGGTGAGCGTAAGGTGCAAGAGGTGAACAATCACGTGAAGGTTAAGCCCTGGCCTTAGGCGGAGCACTAACACTGGGGTGTAGGACAATGAATTCTACTCAAATCCATTCATCACTAATTACCATTCGATAAAACCAACATTATATACTCACCCGAACTTACCTTGGCCTCCGCATTGGTGTGCAACACTGTGTAAAGTTGTACTAAATCACATACTAAAATGTAAACTAATTTATAACCAACATTAAATCACCAAATCATAGGGTTAATTCTCACATTTTTCACCATATTCCTTCACATTGATCAAGCCAATCGTAGTTCACAGTAATTAATTGTAGGTAATATGCATATGGATATATCATGATATAATCTAAACTCAACCATATCACAGTACTTTATAACATATAAATATACATAACATGGCATAAATTTCTTAATTCAATTTAAAAGCATTTGTAGAATTATCAATCATATATATATATATATATATATATATATATATATATATATATATGTATGATAGGAAGGAAAAAATCCACTCACCTGAAGTTCGCGCTACAATTCTTTAGCCCGAAAATCAAGGCGTCACAAACCATCGTTGCCTAGAATAATTATCAAATAACGTCTCAGAATTCTTATTGATATAAATGTAACTTATATAAAACACATCCCAAGGACGTTCTAGAATGATTTAAGACCCATTGACCAAAAGTCGACCGTCGGTCAAAGATCGACGGTATGATCCACAACCCTACATACCTCGATCTGGAAGGTTCGCGTAACAGATTTCCGATCCATAAGTTCCAAAGATCAACATTAAACTTCTAGAACAATATCTTAAAGTTTCAGAACGATCCAACGGTTAGATCTTCACCAATTGTTAAAACCAAGTGGCAGTTAACATTTTATTTTACGAACTTACAAACCCAATTCGGGAAGATCCATACATAAGATTCTCGATCCGCAAGTTTCTATGGTCCTCAAATATTACATACTACAATTTACTAAAATTTGGTGACAATCCAACGGTCAGATCATCGATTGCTATAATGTTCAAGTAGCGAACCTCAATGAAATTTCGTCGAATTCTGCAGATTTTGCAGATTTCCTAGGCAATCTTTAGGACTCCATATCTCACTTGTTTCTCAACCAAATCCGACCCACGATATACCAAAATGAAGCTAGAGAAGTGTAGAAGTGGTAGAAAAATGGCCTGAAAGACGGTTGTCCGCGGGAAAACCAGTGACTCGCCGAAATTTCTGAGCAACCTTTCAACGTCCATAACTTTGTCAATACTTAACGAAATCAAGTGATTCAAAAACGGAAATCGTAGGTCTCGATGAGACGAAGAGATTGGTACCTTTCACGATGGCTATCCCACTGTGATTTGGCCGGAAAATACCTCAAAAGTGTCAGAGGTCGCCAAAACTTGAGCAAACTTTAAATCATTATAACTTTCTCATTTCTCCACCAAATTAAACGATCCAAACATGAAATTCATCTACACAACATGAGGAATCGATTTATACCTGCTTTGAGTTCAAACTATGGCTGGACGAACGGTGGATCACCACCGTGAGACCCACGGACTCACCCTGGGAAGTTCCTCTCCGTTTCAAGGTCAAATTCACTCAAATTTGAGGTGAAAATGGAAGAGGAAATGACTAGGTGATGATTGGGAGTGGTGGCTTGGTCCAATTTGTGGGAAATCCGGTGGAAAACCATTGGAAAATATGGAGAAATGGGTCGGGTTTCAAGGAACCACCTTCCTCCCCCCCCCCCCCGCGGGTCCCCTTTTTCTCTCTTCCTCCTGTCCCTCCTTTCTTATTTTCTGATTGGGCAGTGCCCATTCTTTCCTCTCCTTTCTCTTCTTGGCTTTCCATTTTAGCCACACATGTGGCATCACCAGATTTTGCTCCAAAATCTGGAGCCTTCCAGATTAACAACCAAATTATCATTTTGTCCCTAACTTTAAACGTCAATATCTCCTTCGTTATAACTCTGTTTCACGAACGGTTTGTGCCTACGCATTCGTGAGGTCGAGCTCTATCCAAATATGTCATGAAACATAACATAATATACAATAATCAAATATGTCTTTGTTAAATTACATTTTGCCCCTTAGGGCATTTCTGTCAATTCTCTCAATTAAAACGAATAAAAACATAAATTTAGGGACGGGTTGTTACATGTATTCAATTGGGAATTTGAGAGATTTTAATGAATTTATAAATCCATGGATTTTGTAGAGTTTAATTGATTTGTAGAGATTTCATATAAAATTTTGATTTAATTCCCTCAAAATCTCGTGGGGAGAGGTGAGATTTGTGGATACTTAAAATATACTACAAAATCTCTCCAATTCCCTCTAATTCCTCAACCTTTTCAAATTCTTTAAAATTAATTTCTAATTGAATACCCCTAGAATAATGTTATAAACTTCTTTAAAATTCTAATCAAATACACTCAGATTCATAAGAATTTTAATAATCTGTCTTAAAATCCTGATTGAATATAGGTTGAATTTCAGATAATCACTGATTATTCTTATTGAATACCCTAAATTCATTAAAAGAATTATCAAAAACTAAATAACAAAATTGAAATGTTCGAAATAATTAGAAGCCACTCCACTTACCTCCGAAGATGAACTCAGGGGCAACTTCGGGCAACGACAACTTCCGAAACAATGACCGCGACGGCCGACCCTTAACCGCCAATCCCGACTCCGCCGTTGACCAGTCAGCGAACGACGACGTTTTGAAGAAATCGGAATCAGGGGAGGACCAGTAGAGAAACCCTACTCCCGAGCCCATCACGAAGCCAGAGATCTATTTGAGGAACGAGCCATCGAAGGGGTTGGGGAGGGTTTGACTTGAAGTTCGAGGCGCCGATCAGAGAGAGCGGCGATGGCGACGATGGTTGTGGTGAGGCGGAAAGGTGGCGGATTGGGAGGCGTTGGTTGATGAACGGTGTGGGTCGAGTTAGGGATTGTAAGCGGGACATGGGAAATTTTGCGCGAAATGTTGTGCAGAGAGAGGGAGGACGGAGACGACGACGTTGTGAAAGTTAGTTGGAGAAGGAAATGGTGATAAGAGGATCTAAGTCGTTGGATTTTAACCGGGAGCGGGAGAGCGCGCGCACATGGTATGTATGTACGTCGGTGAATGTATGGGCCTGATAAGGCCCAAAGTTGATTGAACCTTGCATTTTTATTTTTTGGTGAATAGCCCAAATATTTTACAAGACTTGGGCTCGAGATAAAACCCATTCAACTTCCTTTAACTTTTTGGTTATTTTTGGATGAAATTTTTACTTTGCTTCCCAACTTAAGAAAGAAAAAAAGTTGGTGAAGTTAATGAAAATGACAACTTGTGAAAAAATTCGTGGACTAGAGCACCTATAATTTGAGGTCATGAAAATTAACTAGGAATAAAATTTATGGACTATTATTACAATTTTGCCGAACTGAAAATGCTATTATTTCTTTATTAAAAAGGTATTGTTTATACATGATTTTGCACTCGACTCATAGGTTTGGAGCCATCAGATTAATAGAAGGTCATGATGATATTTAATAACCTTTTTTAGATATTATTATCTAATCGGTTATTGGCAATTATCTTACTAGTGCTTGAGAATCAAGATTGACTTTTGGATGGAGTTTGAATTAATTGTATAAAATGACTAGGTTCATAATCCTAGTTTGAGTCGACGGTGAGGCTTGGAGATGGAGTTTCGGCCGAGAATAATTTCAAGTATGTTCAAAGGATATGCAAGGAATTGGAATATTATTATAATTATAACACTCGGCAAGCTTGGACACCAAGAAATTTATACTATAAATACAAAAGCATTGGCAACGTGGAGAAAGACCTTCAACTTAGCTCAGCAAACAAACGTTATGCTCAAAACCTTGTCCTATGCGAACCTTTTTGTCACGCCCCGACATGCGAATAAGAACTATTCACGGGCTAGGCTTAAAAATATATTATTGTAGTGAAAGAATCCCTACTAACTTACATGCCAAAAATATGGGTTTTTGTACACATAGTATATAAAAGAAAACCAATACTGTGATGACCCGTTCCTAATTTTCTCGAAACTTTCTCTCCGATTGTGTAATTTGACGACATTACCCTTTTAGGGAAAAATGTAATCTGACATGGATGTACTCATTTGACTTTAATTTATTTTCCACGTTATTGTGATTAAATTGTAATCGTCGTTACGAATGTGTGTTAGATTTTTCAGTGTCAAAAACACTGTTTTGGATAGATTTCTTATGATTTCATTCGTACAAATCCTATCCATTTTCCTCTTTAAAACTGAACCTGTGCCTTACTCACTTCACCACCAATCAGTACACTTCCTCAAATTTCTCCACCTATGAGTTATCGCCTATCTTTCTCTCTGCCCATTCAGAAACCATCGCCTCCACTCTTTATCTTTTCCCTCTCTTTCAAACTCGAGCTCACTCTCTCTTTCTGGAACAGGAAGAACCACCACCATCCTTCACGGATCAAACACAAAAACTACATATTTAGACTCCCCTCGACCCCACGAACACAACCATACCACTAGTTTTGAAAAAGACAGAGCTTTAACTCACTAACTCAAAAGGTCTGACTCGATGAGTTTGAGTTCAAAGTGATCTCAGCCGAGTTATAAGGTTTTGAAGGTTGGGAAAGCTTTTACTTAACTCCCCGAGGCTCCTAGGTTAGTTATGGAGAGGCGTTGATGTTGAAACCAGCGAGTTCGAGAAGTCAAAGTTTTGGCCGAGACTTTCGTGGCTTTTTAAGGCCATTTCCCATTCAATTTTGAACTTACAAGGTACAATCTTGTTCTACTCGTCATGAGCTTCAATTCTATATAAATTTCATGAAAAATGGTTAAGAAATGAGCAAGATATGAAGTTTTGAAATTTTTTCTAGTTTCCGATGAAACCAGATGGCGACCGGCGAGGCTCACTGGAGAAGGCAAGGGAATATTTCGTTAAAGTTGACGAAATATTCTAACGGCGTCAGGTAACACCGTTAACTTCTGTTAGTTAACTTAACATAATATTCCTAATAGCTGTTAGGGTTTGGCCGCGCGTGGTGGTGCGTATGGCCGTGGCCTCGGGGGTGCGTCCAACCTCAGATTGGCCTTCTATCAATTTGTGTAGGTTCGTGACGTCGAGTAGATCATTTTCATATATTTAAACCCTAGGTTTAAGCAAACTATGGGGGATTTATCTAAGTTTTCGTATATGTGTTATTAACCTAATTAAATTAGTAATTTCACATATAGAGGAGATTTATCCCGATGACGTGCTTGGACAAACAAGACTAAGGGCTACGATCCTTCGACATACCAGTGAGTGGGCATTTGGTTTTTGTATATTACGTATACACTTTATAGTTTCTATAAATGATTTTAAATGGTTTATGCATTATTATGCCATGAGTTTCTTATTTCAAAAATGTTATATTATGGTTGAGTTTTTTCGTATCATCATGGCATATTCATATGCATTTTACCTACTCATAAATGTTGTGCATGTTTGAAATGCGAAAGTATCACGGGACGCACATGTAAGTCCAGGTAAGGTTATGTTGTGAATTGAAATGGTTGAACCACTACGGCATGCTTTTGCATATAGACTACTCATCATTGCTACACCCCAGGTGAGTGTTTAGCCCCGGGCCAGGCTAGTTTTTCACGTGTCGTTCACATCAACACCACACGCTCGCCTTGTATCTAAGTAGGTGCTAACTTTGTCGTACATACTGCATTAGGCAGTTTCTGAAGGAAAAAATTGTCCTAGCTAAGAACATGTGAGAACATTTGAACACATATGCAAACTAATAACACTTTAAAGTAGGCATGCATTAAAAAACAACTTGAAAACCCATGACTTTCAAAGCCTAGCGAATGGTGAACCATAAGACTCTTTAACAACATTAAAGAGAAGGAAGGTTTTTGAGATTCATTACCCTTGAAGCTCATCCTTGTTTACACAAGGGACTCACCCAAGTGGAGGGCCTTCAAGTCACCTCCTAGCTCCTTGGATCTTCCTCGTGATTTTCTTCCTTTTGATGCTCCTTTGCTCCTTTAGGATGTGAGCAAATGATCTCCAAGAACACCAAATATTTGGTGTCTCTAAGTCTCCACACCAAGGATGAGGTGTGAAGATAAAAATGGATGACTTAGAGAAGAAACGATTGCTAGCTATATCTTCTCTAAGTGGCTGGCCTTCTTTTAGGGAAAAAGAGAGAAAGTGTTTCTCTTCTTTGCCTCAAGAAAACCCTAAAGAGGTTAAAGCTATAAAGATGCTTTTATATCTCTTTCTTTGGAGAGTGGCAGACTTGCAATTAAGCAAACTTCACCCATTCCCTCAATATGGCCGGCCATCTTAAGTGATTGGGCTATTTGCCCACTTTTGTTTTAGTTGTCATACAACTTAAACATAATGGGCCTAGTGGACCAAACCCTTTTGGACCCCGAAGCCCAAAACTAACTTAAAAGCCCAATACGAACCGTTCTTATAATTAATTAACTAATTAATTAATCTTGACCATTTTTCAATTAATCCATTTAATTGCTTATCCATTTTATTTATATTTCTTCACTTTCCTCCTTACTTGGTGTACGATCCATTAGGTTCCAATTAGCGAGGCAATGGGTGATTGTTACTCTTAACGATCGATTGTGAATTGAAACTACATTTCAATTCTCCCTTTGATTAAGATTAGTGTTTGCTAATCTTCAGAGCTTCCACAAACCATGAGTGACACCTAGCAGCATGTCATGGCTACCCAATCTAAGTAGAAGTGGTTGGAGAACCTATTCAGTTACAATTACAATGCAATACGGTTATTCTCTAATACAATACCCTTAATCACATTGTTTGAGTGATAGTTTATTTCATGTCTACTATCCAATATGATACTTCTCTATATGATTCAATTGAATAATGATTTGGAACATTCTTCCTAAGTCATATTCGTATGTTTTGGCCAAAGACTCTCGAATCATATCTCAGAGTATTCTTCTTCCACCATGGAAGGTTAAAGATCCCTTATTGTGCATTCACATGCCTACATGACTAGATATATTGACCCCAATAATGTCGTGGACATTCTCAATGGAATGCCTTTGACATGATCAAAGATCAAGGACCCAACCATTAGACATCTATGATGCCTCAGGTCAAAGGACTACTTTGCATATTGCAACTTACGAGTTCTTACATGACATGTATGTTCTAACTCTCTTTTGATCGTTGTTCAGTGTACTCAATTACCTTTTGAGCACCTATGTGTTTGTCTCAGTGTCCAACACTAAATGACTTGAGACTAGTCATACTCACACTTGAGTTAACATAACACATACTAACCTTAGCGGATTGTCAATGCCCAATTAGCAATCCTTTGGCTAGGAACGTTTTAGGAGTGAACATAGGAGAAATGTCTCGTTAATCTAACTTACTTAGATTACTTATCTCTTAGATCAAATACATTCCTTGGATTCCCTTATTGCATAAACACATAATACAATAAATAGTGATTAACAATAAGCCTTGCCCTCCATTAAACATATAATAGTTTAACACAATAAGTATTCCAAAAGCTATTACATCAAATGAGTGGCTTTATGGGCATACTTCCAACAGTTTCGACTCGTATATGACAGCGAATAGCGCTAACCTTCATGTGATCGTAGCACTAGAGCGTATATTATTACACCTAGCCATGTCGTACAGTCACATCAGGTGACTCCAACTCGTGTGTTAGCATAGACTGATGAGCGATAGGTGCAGTCGTAAAGGTCACATTAGGTGACTTCGACTAACATGTTAGTATAAATTACTGAACACATGATCATATCTATATTATTGTTGAGCTATTCTACTGTGGCATATTTCTGGACTTACAGTTAGCAAGCATTTGATTTTCATACTTATACGTAGTATGATATTTTAGAAACTATACATGTTTTACAACGAGGTGTTAGTATGTTCAGAAAATAAATGGTTTTTATAAATCTTTATTTTTGTGCCCACTCACCCTTCTATTTTTCGCCCCTCCAGGTCCTAGTTAACTAACCTACTATATGGCACACGAGGATCACCCGGTGATTCTGACATATCTCTATTTTAATGTAAGAATTGTTTCTAGTTATGTATTAAGTACATTTGCTGGTTTGACTGCACTATTTATTATCTATGCTCTGACATTGTATCTTTTGGGTTTAACCACTTCTGCACACTTTTTTTAGTAGTTTAATTAAGTTCTAGTTCGGTTTTAATTTATCCATACTTTTTACTTCTCTTTCACTTTGGTTACGTCACCTTCGAGTGATGGCCAGCACACCTTGCCTCTGGTCAGGGTGTGTCAGTTTGGTATCAGAGCATAGGTTTAGGCAGTCCTGCATTCCTCATTTTTGTTATAGATCCTAATAATATTTTTATCTCTTATGTCAGAATCATACCATAATGAACTACCTTGGTGTCAATGTCCCATCTCCAGTTCTGAGAAGTTAGAGATTTGGCTCCACCATGTTGAGAAAACTTTTCAAGTTATGCAGCAGCAAGGGAACCTTATGGCTGATAGATAGGTCAAGACAACGACCTGGTTTCTTTGTTTGAGAGCACATCATGGTGGGCCTAGGAGTCATTCTAGTTGTCTGCTCAAAAGGTCATAGATCGGGATGTCTTTAAGCAGCGGTTTGAGGCTAGATTTACTCTTTCATAGTATAAAGATCGAAAAAAGAGGAATTCACCAATCTAAAACAAAAGAAGATGTCAGTCACTGAGTATCATCGAAAGTTCACTGATCTATACTGTACTGTCCTGAGATTGCTTCGAACCCTAGGGAGATGCTTCGTTACTTTAAGAATGAGACTCACAAACGATTTCGTTCTATGGCGACTACTACTTCTTGCTCCACCTATTAAGAATTCTTCATGGTTCTACTTTGGGTTGAAGATTCAAAGAATGCTCTCGATGATAATGACAATGAGGAAAAGGATAATAATGCTCAGAGGAATAATAATAGGGGCAGTCTTCTTTTGACCCTAGAAAAAACCCAAAATTTCAAGCGTAGTGGTAATAGTTATGGACCATTGAGCGGTGGCTCAAATTCCAACACGCCGCAAAGAGGCGGCAAGACCTCAGGTAATTCTCGCTTCTAGAATCAAAGAAACCCTAATGCTTCTGGTGCTCATCATTGCAGTAGATGCAATAACTTTCGTTATGGTGAGTGTAAAAGAGGAAATAGTGGATTCTTTATGTGTGGACAGATGAGGCATAGAGCTAATAACTACTCACAGAATTAGAAACCTCAGCCTTCTACTTTACCACATGCAGTTCCTCTACAGCAAATTGCATAACCTAGTACATACACGCCAACTTGTTATAATGGTGTTTTCCATTATCAGGGTAACGTAGCTCAGTATTCAGGAGGAACATATCAATACCCATCTGATTCTTACTATCAGGGTGATTATCCACAGTACTAGGGCAGCTACACACAGTACTAGGGGGATTTACGCCGTATCAGGGTGGTGAATCGCAGTGGTATGACGGGGAACAATCCTAAAGTTTTTAGGGAGCTTCTAATAGTGATGCATCGACCAAGCAGCCTAATCTGACAAACCCAAGTCAAGGTAACCAGGGATAAGGAAATTAGAACCAAGGAAATAGAGGTCAAGGTGGCCGTCAACAGACTCAAGGGCAAGTCAATCACATCACCTTCCAGGATGCGCATAGTAATCCTGACTTAATCATGGGTACGTTAAATGTTCTTGACCACTTTGCTAGAATATTGATAGACTCTGGTGCTGCACACTCAATTATTTCTCATACGTTTTCTCAAAAGACTCAACCTCATCCCACTCCCCTCAATTTTTAGTTGGAGTTTTAGATGCCTATAGGTGAAATTTGTTATCTTGTTCTTTTAGATATCGTGATGCCGGCCAATATTGTTCTTTTAGATATTGTTGACTTTGATGTTATCTTGGGCATGGATTGGTTATATTATAATCGTGCCAATTTGGATTGTTATCAGAAGATTGTTACTTTTCACCAACCAGGCATGCCTATTGTCACAATTATTGGTGAACGTAGTGGTCTGAAACACAGAGTCATTTTTGCTATGAAGGCAAAACGGTTGTTGAGGAAAGGTTACCAAGGCTATTTGGCTCATATAGTAAAGATAATCATGCACGTGTCAAAGACGTTTAAGTGGTCAAACACATTCCAGACCTTTTTCCTGATGATCTACCTAGTCTACCACCAGATAGTGAAGTGGAGTTCACTATCAACCTAATTCCAAGTACTGATACTGTTTCTCTTACTCCATATCGTATGGCTCCTGCCGAGTTAAGAGAGTTGAAAACTCAGCTACAATAACTTGTTGAAAAAGGGTTTATCCAGCCAAGCACTTTTCAATAGGGAGCTTTAGTCTTGTTTGTGAGGAAAAAAGACAAAACTTTGAGGCTATGTATCGATTAACGGTAGTTGAATAGGGTGATGATTAAAACCTGTTATCCGCTGCCTCGTATTGATGACCTTTTCGATCAACTTCGTGGTGCTAGTGTCTTCTCGAAAATTAATCTAAAGTCCGGTTACTACCAACTGAAGATCAGCAAAGATGACGTCCCAAAAATAGCTTTCAAAACTCGATATGGCCATTATGAGTTTCTTGTGATGCCGTTCTGGTTGACTAATGCTCTAACAACCTTTATGGACCTAATGAATCGGGTATTCCAACCGTTCCTGGATAGATTCGTAATTGTCTTCATCGACGATATTCTGGTGTACTCTAAGAACGAGGCTTACCATGCTAGATATTTGCGTCCGGTTCTAAAGACGGTAAGGGAGAATTAGTTATACACCAAATTCAGTAAGTGTCAGTTCTGGCTGGATCAAGTGTCATTCTTAGGGCATGTGATATCAGCTCAAGGTGTTATAGTGGATCCCCATAAGGTAGCAGCAGTAGAAAATTGGGAACAATCTTATACTGTTACTGAAGTGTGGAGTTTTCTTGGTCTTGTGGGCTACTATTGACGTTTTGTTCAAGATTTTTCAGCCATAGCCCTACCTCTGACGAGGTTGACCAGGAAAGGAGTAAATTTTGAGTAGAGTGAAGATTGTGAGCGAAGTATCTAACAATTAAAATATTGTCTCACTCATGCACCTGTCCTTGCACCTCGCAATGACAGTGGGAATTACGAGATTTACAGTGATGCCTCTCTTAATGGCTTTATCTGTGTGTTAATGCAGCATGGAAAAGTGATCGCGTATGCTTCGCGACAACTAAAGCCCTATGAGATGAACTATCCTACTCATGATCACGAGTTGGCAGCTATCGTTTTTGCTCTGAAAATCTAGAGGCACTATTTATATGGGCAAAAATGTCGAATCTTCACAAAGAGCCTCAAATATATCATCACTCAGTAAAAGCTTAACTCTGGCAGCGGAGATTGATGAAGTTGATTAGTGACTATGACTGCACTATTGAGTATCACCATGGTCGTGCAAACACGATAACTGATACTCTTATCAGGAAATCGTGTGGCCAACTTAATACTCTTTATGCACGTCGTATCCATCTCCTCACTGATCTAAGATCTATTGAAGCCACTTTAGAAGTGGATGACCGAGAAAGCCTACTTGCCAGCTTTCAAGTTAGACCAGTTTTGCTGGATCGTGTTCTCGAGGCCCAGATGAACGACCGAAAATCCTAGGCGTTAATACAAGCAGTGTCGAACGGGAAAATATGAGATCTTAGGATTTGAAGGCCTGATGGTAAGCTAATGTAAGACGATCAGATGTATGTGCCGAATGTAGTAGAACTGAAGAAGGAGATTCTCAATTAAGCGCATATATCAGCTTATGCAATGCATCCCGGAAGTACCAAGATGTATCATATTATCTGACTCTTCTACTATTAGTCTGGAATGAAAAGAGAAATTGCAGAGTACGTGAGCCGTTGTTCAGTCTGTTAGTAGGTCAATGCTGAGCAAAAGAGACCATTTGGGTTACTACAGCCACTTGCAATACCCCTGTGGAAATGGGAAGATATCACGATGGATTTTGTGTACAAACTTCCTCGTACGCGAAATGGCTATGATAGTATCTGGGTGATTATAGATTGGCTTACTAAGTCTGCACACTTCCTACCTGTCTGTGAGAACTATTCATTGAATCGTTTGGTAGAACTTTTCGTCTCTAAGATTTTCAAGTATCATGGTGTTCCAGTTAGTATCATTTATGATCGGGACCCCAGGTTTACTTTGAAGTTCTAGGTAGCTTTTCAAGAAGCTCTAGGATCGAGATTACTCTACAACATCGTTTACCATCCCCAGACTAATGGACAGTCAGAGAGAAATATCCAAACACTCGAAGATATGCTGAGATCTTTAGTACTGCAGTTCAGAGACGCATGGCATAAGCGTTTGCCGTTAATGGAGTTTGCTTACAACAACAACTTTCATTCTAGCATTGGTATATCACCATTTAAAGCGTTGTATGGGAAACCATGTCGTACCTCACTGTATTGGTCTGCAGTCGGCGAAAGAATTTTGGTGGGCCTTAAGATCGTGAACAAGGCAACAGAAAACATTCAAGTGATAAAGGCTAACCTGAAAATAGCTCAGGACTGACAAAAGAGTATAGCCGATAGACATTCGACTGACAAGGTATACAAGGTTAAAGACTGGTTATTCCTAAAGTTGTCACCGTGAAAAGAAGTTACGCGTTTCATAAAGAAAGGGAAGCTAAGCCCTCGATACATTGAACCGTATCAAATCGTTGAGCGATTCAGTGAAGTTGTTTACCGACTTGATCTACCTTCAGAGTTATCAAGGGTACATAACGTGTTCCACGTGTCGATGCTACGAAGATATATTTTTTATCCATCATATGTGATTCCTCGTTAGCCGTTGGAGATCATCCCGGACTTGACTTATAACGAGGTCCCAGTGACGATTCTTGATTGGAAAGATAAAGTTATCATAAACAAGACTGTTCATATGGTGAAAGTCTTGTGGAGAAACCACACAGTTGAAGAAGCTACTTGGGAGACAGAGGAGCACATGCGAGATTTGTATCCATGTTTGTTCTTCGATTGATCTTTAGATAGTGTTGAAATTTCGGGGATAAAATTTTCTTAAGGGGGTAGGTTGTGATGACTCGTCCCTAATTTTCCCCGAAATTTCAATCCGATTATGTACTTTGACAACTTTACCCTTTTGAGGAAAAGAAGTAATCTGACGTGGATGTACTCGTTTGACTTTAATTTTATTTTTCACGTTATTGCGATTAAATTGTACTCGTCGTTACGAGTGTGCGTTAGATTTTACAGTGCCAAAAACACTGCTTTGGATAGATTTAGTATGATTTCATTTGTACAAATCATATCCCTTTTCCTCTTTAAAACCGGACCCGTGCCTTACTCACTTCACCACTAATCAATACACTTCGTCAAATTTCTCCACCAATCAGTCATCACCTCTCTTTCTCTCTGCCCAATCAGAAACCATCACCATCACTCTCTCTCTCTTCTCCCTATTTCTCAAACTCATGCTCACTCTCTCTTCTCTGCAACAGGAAGAACCACCACCATCCTTCACGAATCGAACCCATAAATCACATATTTAGACTCCATATGACCCCACGAACACAACCATATCACTAGTTTAGAAAAAGATTGAGTTTTAACTCGCCAACTCGAAAGGTCTGGCTTGGTGAGTTTGAGTTCGACGTGATCTCGGCCGATTTACAAGGTTTGGAAGGTTGGGGAAGCTTCTACTCAACTCCCTGAGGCTCTTAGGTTAGTTTTAGAGAGGCGTTTATGTCAAAACCAGTGTGTTCGAGAAGTCAAAGTTTTGGCCGAGAATTTCTTGGCTTTTTCAGGCCATTTCCCGTCCACTTTTGGACTTTTAAAAGGTACAGTCTTGTTCTACTCATCATGAACTTCAATTCTATATAAATTTTGTAAAAAATGGTTGAGAAATGAGCAAGATATGAAGTTTTGAAATTTTTTCTAGTTTCCAGCGAAACCAGACAGCGAATGGCGGCAACAGGCGAGGCTCACCGATAAAGACAAAGGAATATTTTGTCAAAGTTAACAGAATATTCTAAAGGCGTCAAGTAACGCCATTAACTTATGTTAGTTAACTTAACGGAATATTCCGTCAGTTTCAATAGAATATTCCTAAAGGCTGTTAGGTTTGGCCGCGCGTGGTGGCGCATATGGCCGTGGCCTAGGAGGCGCGTCCGGCCTCCGATTGGCCTTCTGTCAATTTTTGTAGGTTCGTGATGTCGAGTAGATCATTGTCGTATATTTAAACACTAGGTTTGAACAAACTATGGGGGATTTATTTAAGTTTCCGTATATGTGCTATTAACCTAATTAAATTATTAATTTCACATATAGGGGAGACTTATCCCGAGGATGTGCGTGGACAAGCAAGACTAGGGGCTACGATCCTTTGACATACCAGTGAGTGGGCATTTTATTTTCGTATTTTACGTATACACTTTATAGTTTCCATAAATGATTTTAAACGGTTTATGCATTATTATACCATGAGTTTCTTATTTTAAAAATGTTATATTATGGTTGAGTTTTACGTATCATCGTGGCATATTCATATGCATTTTAGCTGCTCATAAATGTTATGCAAGTTTGAAATGTTAAAGTATCACGAGACGCACATGTAAGTCTAGGTAAGGTTATGTTGTGAATCGAAATGGTTGAATCATTATGGCATGCTTTTGCATATAGACTGATCATCATTGCTACACCCCAAGTGAGTGCTCAGCCCCTGGCCAAGCTAGTCTTTCACTTGTCATTCACATCAACACCGCATGCTCGCCTTGGATCAAAGTAGGTGTTAACCCTGTCATACAGACTGCATTAGGCAATTTTTACTTATATGTGACAGCGAATAGCATTAGTCTTCGTGTGATCGTAGCACTAGAGCATATATTATTACACCTAACCATGTCGCACAGGTCACATTAGGTGACTTCGACTCGTGTGTTAGGATAGACTGATGAGCGATAGGTGCAGTCGTACAGGTCACATTAGGTGACTCCAACTAACCTGTTAGTATAGATTACTGAACACATAGTCATATCTATATTACTGTTGAGCTATTTTATTGTGGCATATTTCTGGACTTATAGTTAGCATGCATTTGATTTTCATACTTATACGTAGTATGATATTTTGGAAACTATACATGTTTAACAGCAAGGGGTTAGTATGTTTAGAAAATAAATGGTTTTTATAAATCTTTATTTTTGTGCCCATTCACCTTTCTGTTTTTTGCCCCTCCAGGTCCTAGTTAGCTGATCTACTCCGTGGCACACGAGGATCACTCGGCAATTCTAACATATCTATACTTTAATGTAGGAACTGTTTCCAGTTGTGTATTAAGTACATTTGCTAGTTTGACTGCACTATTTATTATATATGCTCTGACATTGTATCTTTCGAGTTTAACCACTTATGTTCACTCTTTTTAGTAGTTTAATTAAGTTCTAGTTCGGTTTTAATTTATCCACACTTTTTACTTCTCTTGCACTTTGGTTACTTCATCTTCGGGTGACTGATCGGATCATATTTATATACATTTTTACATCAAATTCACTCGTCTTTTCTTAGTTAGTTCGTTATATTTTGAGCTATTTACGTTATTTTTGTGTTTTAATAGAATTTATCTAGCTAAGAAAATAAAAATAGAATAAGTGAAGTGTTAAGTATTAATTTCATCTAAACTATCTTGTCTGTTGAATTATACTTATCATTTAGAAAATATATATATATATATTTATATTTATTTATATATATATATATATTTATATTTATATATTTATATATTTATATTTATATATTTATATATTAATATATTATATTAATATAATATGATGTTGTGTGTGTATGTGAGCATGTGGGGGGAGTCCTCCACCGAAAGAAAATAAAAGAAAAGAAAGGCTGATAATAAAAAGTGAGGCCTCGGGGCCAATCCAAAAGGAAAATAATGATGAGAGTCGGATAATAAGAAGGCAGTGCGGTACAAGGTGCAAAAGAGCCTTAGAGCCATTCACGGGGAGAAACCAAGCTGGGCAGCGAGCCATTGGGAGAGAAAACAAAACAGAAAATAAAAAAAGAAGCAGGAGGGCTGCCTCGCTGGCAGCGGCAGAAGAAGCGAGAAAGGGGCGCCCATTTTAGCGCAAGTCTCGGAGGACAGAGCCTCGAAAATAGGAGAAAGCTGCGGAAGCAGCTTGGGAAGCCAATAAGAAGGAGCCTCGGGATAAGCTGAAATTGGAGGAGCTGCCTTTGGGAAGGCAGCGGAGAAACAGAAAAAAAAAAAAAAAAAAAAGAGAAGAGCTGCACTTGGAGCTGAGGGAGAGCGCTGACTCGGGGAACCAAGAGCTGCCAATTGGGCAGCTTGAGAAGAAAAAGCTGCGGGCAGAGAGGTACAGGCGCACAGCAGCGCAATCAGGAGCCTTAGGCGCTGGGAAACAGGAGCAGCTGCCTTAAGGGAGAGGAAGTCTCGGTGCAAGCGGCGGGAGCAGAAAGGAATAAGGAGGCGCAAGAACAGAGAGCACCGAGCTGCCTCTTGGCAGCGTTGAAGCAGCAGCACATGCAGTCCTCGGATATATTTGCACAGAATTGCACAGAGAGCTCTCTCTCCTAATTTCGGTTTTCTCTTTCTTATTTTTATTTACATGTTTAATTTAATTTACTTTTAAATTATGTTAAACATGTGTAGTTAATTTGTTTTGGCTAGAGGATAATTCAAAACCATGATTATATTTGTAATATGAATTGATAATTTCAGTTGTGAATTCTGAGTTGTGATTTAATTTTGCTTAACTGCTTGATTGATAACTTATTTGTGTATGTCGATTAAGAATGCATACTTAATTTACATGCATGAATTTGATGCTAGAATATAAGTGAATTTCACCTAATCGTTATGAACTTATATTCATGAGTAGTGAAGGTTGTTATCCACAATCGTGTTAAGTAAATTCTTGGCAGGAGTATCATGCTTTTCATAGTTACGAATGCCTCGTCAGTATTTATAGTTTTCACAAAGTTTAATGATCTTTGATTGTATCTCTATTGTGCTTTTCACGTAGGGGACTTTTAGAGAACGTGTTGAATTGTTGTATGCTGTTCATCCAATTCAATAACTTAAGGAAAACTTGAAGATTAAAAAAGTGCTGTTCACGGTTAATCTGGAGTATTGAAATTCACAATTTATTGAAAGAACAACTGAAGGTCAATTTAGATTGCATTTGTGTCATGTGTGGAGAAAAACCCTCTAGCCAATCCGTCGTCTATCCGTTCATTTTTAATTTTATGTTTTTGTCAAGTTGTAATTTATTTAAGTTTAATTTACGTTTCGTAAAAACCAATTCCCCCCCATTATTAAAATATTATTATTTAGTTCATTTTTATTATTTTTAATCTTTTAATTTAATTTCCGTCCAATTAATTTCCTAGTTTTTATTTTAAATTGTTTTCATTATTTTGAGTCATTTTTAGTGTGTTTCGAGTTTTTAGCTTAGTTTGTATTTTCTAGAGTCTTGAGTTGTTTTGAGTCTTTTGATTTGTTTTAGTTTATTTGTTAGTTTTATTTTGAGTTATTTTAGTTAAGTGTTTTTATTTTAGTTTAGTGTTTTAAACTTTGTTTTTACGTTTTTAAATTATTTTAGAGGTTTTAGCAAGCCCTCCTAATCCCCGGCCTAGAACGATACCCTACTTACATCTTTACTACAACTGTCAAAAAGAGGGTTAAATTTGTGCGGTTTAAAATCCCGTCAAATTTTTGGCGCCGTTGCCGGGGATTAGCAACTTTGCTAATCCCTTTATTTTTTGTTTGTGTTTATTTTTATATTTGTGTTTATGTTTATATTTGTGTTTGTGTATTTTACTTTTGATATTTGATTTAGTTTTCTTTCTTTAATTTTAGGTACTAATGGAGCAAGATATGGCAACCATTCAAGCTCAATTGGCGCAGCTCACTGCTCAATTGACTCATAATGCCGAACAGACCTCAATGCCAAGTGTCCCTACACTTGATGTGCCTTATGGGCAAGGATATCAAGCTCATCAGTATCCTCAATTTTCGGCATATGACGATGATTGGGGATATCAAAGCCACAGCCAATCAAGGGGCAATATGTATTCCAACGCTTGCAATTTGGATTGGAGGGATTATTCAAATCAAATGTGGGATGAACCTCAACATTTTCGACAAAGTGGATATTGGCAGCAAGACGAGTTCTATTCCAGACCTATGCAGCCACCACAGCATCACCCACAACAATTCCAATCGAATTCAAGTATGGCCGTAAATTATAATGAAATTCTTGAAGGACTAATTTCTTTGACGCAGGGCTCACAAAAAGAAGAACAAGTGCCATCATCGGAAGAGTTCTATCAATGGCCATGTCAACCGTCACAGCCACTTCAACAATCAGCCCAATTCGATTCAGGTACATCTGTGAATAATGATAATATTATTCAATTACTCATCTCTTTGAACCAGGAAGTAGAAAATCAAACCAAGGAGATGGGAGAATTGAATAATCAAATGGGGCAGATTGTGGAAATCAAGGCACAAATTCAAGAGCAACGTGAACTCTCCAACTCACCTATTGAAAATTCAAAGGAAGATTGTGAAGTTAATGAAGCCATCACTTTGGAAGGTGATATGGAGGATGAAGCTGTTCCAGAACCTTGTGCACTAAGAAAAATGGTTGAAGAAATCGAAGTGGCTGGAGACTATCAAGAATACATTCAAGAGGCTGTGCAGACAATCAAGGCCACAACCATCATAGTAAACCTGGCCAAGTTCAAAATCCCGGAAATATCCAAAGGCGTAGTTTTTATAATTGAGTTTGTGTCGGAGAACTACAATAAGTCATTTTCTCCAATTTTAATTTTAATTTTATTTTATACTAACATGTCTCTAATTTTAATGATTCAGGCACCCACCCGAGAATTTAAACCATTGCCGAATCATTTCAAGTATCACCTCCCATTGAAAGATAAATTTCATGCTTTGGAGCCGAGGGGAGGTTAAAGGAAAGATTCGTCCGGCTAAAGACGTTAAACCAAGCGCTTCTTGGGAGGCAACCCAAGCAATCAGATTTGCATTTCTAATCCTCTTCTTTATTGCCTTTACTTTCATTTTGTTTTGTTTTGTTAGTTGTTTTATTTGGTTAATTTTTGTTTAGTTTGTGTTTAAATAAATTATGGGCAATGTTTATTTTAAGTGCGGATAAACAAAGTCTTTTTACATTAATTTACTTATTTTGCATTACATATTTTAATTTGCTGAAAATAAACTTTAAAAAAAAAAAAAAAAAAAAACTTAAAAAAAAAAAAAAAATTACAATAATGCGAAAAACTGATAGAAATCATTGGTCATTGGTCAGGTGGTGCCTGAGAGGTCGACGGAGCTCCGGGAAGACGAAGAGCCAGAGTTGGAATCTCCGGAGCCGGAACGCTTGGTGCAACTCCAGAGGATGAAGGCAACATAAACCTCGGGAGTAGCGCCATGAACCTTTCATGATCGCTCTGAATCTGACCGTCCGACTCCTGCAGCTGGTCCAGCTTCCTCTTCATGCTGGTCGAGTAACTAGTTGCAAGCATGTGCAACTCCTTGTTCTCGTGCCTGAGTCCTCTGACTTCTTGCCGAAGACTGGCCACCTCTGCCATCAGCGACTCCACTTGACGAGACCGGGCAAGCAGGCACTGGCCCATGTTTGAAACTGAGCCTGCACTTTGGACGCTGAGGGCTAGAGATTCCATTCGACACTAGCACCACCACCTCACCACATTTATGTAAACAAGTCTATGAATTTTATAGAAATTATTACATAAATGAAATAATCTAGAGAGGGGAAGAAGGAAAGTGGAGGGCCTTTGAGATTGATCTTTGCCTCTAACTTTGTACTTTTGACTTTTGTTTAGTGATCTAAAGATCATTGGATAAAGTCAGTGATAAATTAATGCGAGTGGTGATAGGAGCATATTTATGCTACTTAGTTAGCTTGTTTTCTTGCATTTACATAGTTAGTTATCGTTTATTATAGTGATTTAAGCTATTTCGTGTGTTTGTAGGTTCAAATGGCAAGTGAAGCAAGAAAGTGTGTTTTGGTGCATTTTAGAGCAAAATTGAGCTTAAATGGAGTACATGCATTAGGAGCACCATGGATGGACGAATTTGGAGGTCAAATGAGCTAGGAATCAGTTTTAAAGATGAAGAAACAAGTTTGAGACAAAGAAGATAAGGAAAGTGCAAGAAAGGTGGAACATTATCCAAAACATTATCCATATCCTTATCTTATCCAACATTATCCAAACATATTCCATAAAACATGGTACATGTTTGATGTCATGTTTTATGTCATGTTCCATGTCTTGTCTCTTCTAGAAGGCCTTATCCATTCCTAAAGACATGCCTTGTGTTTCATGTCTTGTTCTTTCCTAAAAACATGCTACAATGTTCCTTCTAGAAGCCTAAAACAGATTCCTACAAAAGTGGCGCCTAGAACCCTTCTAGAAGGCCTTTGCCTTGCCTTGCAATCCATCCCCCTTTCCCTCCAAAACCTGCCGCACCTATTCCCTTGTTTCCCTTGGTTTTCTGACTTCTAGAAGGCATATCTTAAGCCTAAAACCTGCCGCACCTTCTTTCCCACTTCCCCTTTGGATTTCTGATTTAATTGGCCCTTTTCCTTGTGGAATTGGGTTAATTGGGCCATAAATCTTTTCCCTTGTGGACTTACTGTTGGAAATATGCCCTGAAAGTCAAATCTTTGGAAGAAACCTTTCAGGACATTTCATTGATGTATACATATGACTCTTATACATCGGAAGGCAAAGATACTAACTAGGACTATCTCAATAAACGAAATATGTCCTAAATAGTGGATCCATGGACAATGGATCGATTGAAGAAGTAATCTAATGATGTTAGACTACAGAGACCTTCTTCACATAACCATCATGTCCAAAAGGTTCCTGGTCATAAGATTGTCGGAGGGACACTGACAATGCATAGATCAGTACATACTATGTCCCCTTCAAATGGAAGGATGGAAAGTCTCATCCCATTCGTGTTAAGACACTAAGACAAGTATGTAGGTGCTCATTGAGGGAATGAGTTCACTGAACACAATCGAACGAGAGTACTTGCATGGAGGTCTACTCACATGTCAAGCAAGTAACTCTAATAGTTGGAATAATGTAACTAATCCTTTGACCTGAGACATCATTGATGTCTAATGGTTAGGTCCTTGATCTTTGACCATGTCAAATGGCATTCCATTTGGAGAGTCCACGGCATTCTTGGGATCAAGCTATCTAAACATGTAGGCATATGAATGGTCAACAAGGGATCTCTAATCCTCGTTAGAGGAGGATACTCTAAGATAGGATTCGGAAATCTTCGGCCGAAGTATTGAGCGTAGTTAAGGAAAGCGTTCCTATACGACTCATGTGAATCATATAAGAACGTATAATCACATTAGGGGTTTGACATATTACATCCATACCCTAGTGATGTGATTAAGAGTATTGTATTGGAGAAGGATCGAATTGCATTGTAATTCCAACTGAATAGGTTCTCTGAATAACTTCTACATTAGCTTGGGTAGCCATGACATATGATTAGATGTCACTCATGGCTTGTGAGTTTTTCTAGATGATTAAATGTAATCGTCAAAGAAGAACATGAATTAAAAGCAAGTTTTAATTCAACAAGTGATTGGATTAAATCAATTGGATTGATGCCAATCATCTCACTGCCTTGCTAATTAGAACCTAAAAGATTGTTCACCAATACACTCTTGTAGTGAGTAAGCAATGGATGATGGAAATAATTAATTGGATTAAATAGGTGTGGCGATTAATTTAGAAAGTCTAAAGAAATCATAAAAGCGATAAAAGATCGTTTTGGGCTTAAAGAAACGTTCGGGTTTAATTGGGCCCATTGGGCCTAAACCCATTGGGCTTTTATTCAAGCATTGGATGACTTGAAATAATAAAAGCCCAAAGCCCAAAAACCCACACTAAAGGCCGGCCACTTTGAGGGGTGAGGAAGTCAAATGTTGACTTGTTTCCTTTTGTCTATAAATACAACTTTATAGACAAATATCTCACTAGGGTTTTCTATGTGTTCAAAACAATTTAGAGAAAAAGAAATATCTCTCTAGAACACAAAAGGGGGCCGGCCACCTTAGGGGATTTTTAGCTAATCATCTAATTCCCCCTTTGGTTATTCCTTCATCCTTTCTCACTACACTAGTGGGTGAGGATCTTTAGAGGTTTTCTCCTTGAAAACTCTAAGAGAACCTTGGAGCACTCATACTAACAAAGTGGAGGAGGCAAGGAGGGAGGCAAGGCTCAAGGACTTTGAGGAGCAAAGATCTTGGAGGTGGTCCATCCTTGGTCTCACAAGTAGATCAAGAGGTATAAATCTACTCCTAACCTTTGTTCTTCAATAAAATAATTTTTGATGCATCTTACATAAACCTATGCATCTTGAAGGGGATTTAAATGACTAGAGAATTAATTTTAATTGTTAACATGCTTCCGCTATTTTGTATATATATAATGATTTGTATATGCTTGCTAGTCACATGAAATCCCTAATGAAACTCATAATTTCCTTCACTTACAATTCATGTCGCACCTAGGGGCCCTAATCCCTCAATTATACTAAGTCCAAGCCCTAATCTGATTTGCCCTAGGGTTTGTGATGTCTATATATACATATTTAAGGTGTGCCGCATGTTTTATGCTTCATTCTCCCTCAGAAACTATGCAGCTGCACCAATTCTCATTCACCACATTCAGCCGCAGCCACACCACCCTTCATTCATCCTTGCCACAATCACCACTCCACCACCATTCATTCAGCCGCAACACCTTCATACCACCACAAAGACCACCTTGTGCCGCCACTTTTGGAGGAGATAAGAACCTGTGCCGTGCAGCCCAAAGGAAGGAGAAGGCCTCGCGCATGCCATTTGCGACCATGGGAGTGTCTAGAGTTCTTTCTTCTCTTGTTTATGTTTTCATGTTTAATTTAATTTGCTTTTCAATTATGTTAAACATGTGGAACTAATTTTTGTTTAGTTAGAGGCGAATTTGAAGCCATGGACATATGTTGATTATGATTTGATTTACTCCAGTTATGAATTCATGAACGATGGATGTGGTTTACTTTTCTGTTTTGATTAATAACTTGTTTATGTATGTGGGTTGAGGGTCGACACTTAATTTGCATGCATAGATTCGATGCTAGGATATAAGGGAATTTCACCTAATCGTTATGAACTTATATTCATGAGTAGTAAAGATCGCTAGTCACGATTGTGTTTAGTAAACCCTAGGTTGGATTAACATGCGTATTCCATAGTTATGAATGCCTAGTCGATGTTCATGATTTCCATTGCACTTAATGATCTTTGTTGAATGTCTCTATCATGCGTATTCCATAGTTAGGGAGTTTGATGAAGAATAATTTGGTTGTGATGCGTTTTCCATTCAATTCAATGAATCTAGGGAAATCTGAGAATTGATTAGTTCAATACAATTAATTCGGAGCATTGTCATTCATAGTTTGTTGAAAGCATAACTGGGAATCAAGTTGTATACATATGTTCATGTGTGGATAAGGACCCCTCTAACTAGTTTCTCACCATTCAATTTCATCACAATCTGTTTTCTTTGAAGTTTGATTACAAGTTTCTGTTTTAGTTTCAATTTCGTCAAAACAATCCCCCTTGCTCTTAAATTGTGTTTTTAGAGTCTAAATTTGTTTTCTTTTAGTCTTTTGAGTCAAGTAAGTTGATTTTCGTCCAATTCACTTGTTAGGTCTAGAATTGAGTCTTTTTTTATTGTTTCTGGCTGTTTTGAGTGTTTAAAGTCAGTTTTGAGTCTATAGAGTCTAGTTTAGTGTTTTTGAGTCTTATTCACATTGATTAGCATCCCTAGTTAATCTCCGGTCTAGAACGATCACTACTTGTGTATATACTACAATTGTCATCAATAAGGTTTAATTTGAGTGTCAAGTTAATTAACACATCAAGTGGAGGGACAATTATGCTTCTGCAGCAGTTTTACGAAACTAGAACCACAAGTATGCAACGTGGGAAGAAAATTACTTCTCGTATTTATTTTTTAATTTCCTCTCTTTTCTATTTATGTTTATTATAAAATAAAAAACCCTGCAAATTTGTTTCTATTATTTTCGGTTAGTTTTGGATTTTTTTTTTTTTTTGTTATAAGAGCTTTTGTGTCTAATTTTTTTAATGAAGCCTTGTGACCCCAAAATAAGATTCTGCCCATTTTTCCTCCCTAGCTATACCCATCACTTATCATACAAATTTCACACTTGGTGTGCGTGTGTTATTATGGATCATAGAGATGGTAATTCAGTCAAAAGGCACGCAAACTACATGTCAATTCTATTTGTGCGTTTCATTTCGTCTGTTCAACTATTTATGTTTTTTTTTTTGGGCATTTTGATATGGGTCCACTTGGACTAAAAATTGGACCTATTTCAAAATGTGAGCTAAAAAATTAGACCTATTTCAAATTTTTTTTTATTTTTTATATTGTTGTTGTTAACTTATTATCATCATTATCCATAGCCGAATCAGTATGCTTGTTCGTTGTTGTTAACTTTAGACCTCAAGAGATGGTGGATGCCACTTTCCACACACAAGCAATTTTATGTCAATAATAATGGACCTGCCAACCAACGACTAGGGGTGGGCACTTGAAACCGAAAACCGAAACCGAAACACGAACCAAATCGAACCGCACCGAATGGTTCGGTTTTGCGGTTTTGAAACGGTTGCGGTTTTGAAACCGAACCGCATTGTAGGAAACGGTTTGGTTTTGGTTTTGGCTTTTGAAAACCGCATCGAAATCGAAACCGCACCTTAAATTAGATGTCCTATTTTAATTAGTTGTTTGTTAGAATCCATACATTTAGTATGTACATGTCATAATAATGATTATTTTTTCCAAATTATATCCCTCATCAAGCTTGGCATCTCAATGTTTCTTTACAGGAAAAGATGAAAATTTTATTTACTAGTAAAAGCACCTCAGAACCCTAATTTACAAGTTCATAATGATAGCCTATATAATAGACTAATAAAAAATGCAAATGAAAAAAAAAAGAAACAATGAGCATCAAATAAGAGTAGTCATTGTAGGAAAGATACAAAGACCAAATCTCTAATCAAATAATAAGCTGTAACACTCCATTTGGGTACTTTTTCCTGCTCACAGAGTCTATCATATGTGCAATTAGCTAGCTAGAGTAAAGAAAAGAATTCTCATGTGGGTTGTTTAATTAATGTATTGTGTGGAAAATGAGACCGTGTTATGTGTAGATAAGTATAAATTTTAAATTGTATATATTTTTTCAAAAACCAAACCGAAACCGTTTGAAACCGCACCGAACCGAACCAAACGGTTTGGTTTCATTTTGATTTTGGCTTCAAAACCGCACCGAACCGCACCGCAAAAAGTTGCAGTTTTGGTTGTGGTTTCACTCAAAACCGCACCAAACCAAACCGTGCCCACCCCTACCAACGACCTCAAATTAAAATTTCAACTTTGGAGATACTTCTCCAAAAAGTCCGTCAGATTTCAATGATGGCCATGTCATGACCCAGTCATTACTTTTTAGAGCAATGCTAGAGAGTATTTATTTAAAAGATAATGCTATAGAGGTTATGTTTATAAACTAAATTTTATAATCTAAATGATGTGGATGTTAATAATTAGATTAATAATTAAGTACTGATTAACGTTTTTATTTCTCATTGGTGACACAACATTTGATTTGAGAATTTAATTTAAGAATTTATGTCACAGCCCGTCCCGGAATTTTTAATTCCGAGGACGTGAAGTTACGAAAATGCCCTTAAACGGAATTAAGGTGCGTAAATTGGATATTAGTTCTACCTAAGGTTCCTAAACTATTGTTAATTGGAATATTCATTAGTTTTAGGAACTCAAACTTAGGCTTAGATTTTTATTAGTATGTATTAATTTTGTGTATGGGGTTTAGGTAGGACCTCCTAATCCCTCATCACCCTCCCCATTTTCCGTATCTTGTCTCTCTCTCTCTTCTTCTCAGTTCTCTCTCTCTCTCTCCTTCGAACCCACACGGACCACCACACAAACCACCCTAAACCTCTACCAACGGCGGAGTTAAGACCACCATCAAACTCCTGGAACCTCCACGACCACGTAGACACCATTTTCAGGTAAGTTTGACTTCGGAAAACTTAGATTTCAAAGTCCCCGTGATTGTGCACTGTTCATGCACACGTAAACCCTTATGTTTTTGGGATTTTGAAGCTTGTAGGAAGCTTGGCGAGGTCCTAAGGAAGCTCGGAGTGCTTCGTTTGGAAGGTTTGGACGTCGGGATCATGTAGAACCAAAGTGGCCGGTTTTGCTTGGAATTTTCCAGTGAGATTTAGTTGTTTTTGGAGCTTAAAAGTAGTGTATCGTGATTCTACATGTTTGGGGCTTCAATTTGATATAAAGTACGAAAAAAATGGATGAAAAATGAGCAAGATATGACAATTTGAAGTTTTCCCAGAAATTCCGGCGAAACAGTCGCCGGCGGCCGGCGAGTCGCCGGAGAAGACAACCGGCAGGGGAATATTCCGTCAACTCTGACGGAATATTCTGACGCCGTTAACTGACGCCGTTAACTGACGCCGTTACTGACACCGTTAAAGTTAACGGAATATTCCAAGAATATTCTGACGCCGTCAACTGACGCCGTCAGTGTGCACTGCGCGTGGGGGGCGCGTGTGCCGTGCACTGTGCAGGCGCGTGGGGGCGCGTGAACAGTGAAAAAATTATTTTAAAAATATAGCGACGTTCGTGACGTCGAGTAGATCGATTTCATATATTTAAACCCTATATTTGGACAATCTATGAGGATTTTATTTACGTTTCCGTTTATGTGTCGTTAAACTAAGTTAATTAGAAATTTCATGTATAGGGAAACGTATTCCGATGACGTATATGATTGAGCCAAGCTAGGAGGCTTCGTCTCGACTACGTATCTGTGAGTGGGCAGTTTTGTTTTCCGTATACATATATACTTGACGTTTTTCCCACAAAATTGAAATTGAATAAAAATATGCTTTAAATGCCATGCATAGAAACGATATGAAAAGTATGTTTTCAAACGCCATGCGTAGATTCATATAAAAATATGATTCGAAATGCCATGCATAGAAGTATGTGAAAATTATATAGAAATGTGAATCGAAATGCCATGCATGAAATGATATGAAAATAGGAATTGATATATGATGCATAAGTATGAATTGGTGCGGCGGACGCACAGGTGAGTATCAATTGCCATGCATGAAATGATATGAAAATTATGAATTGATATATGATGCATCTGTATGAATTGGTGCGGTGGACGCACAGGTGAGTATCAGGTGAGTATATATTACTGTTATGATGATGTTGAGATATGTTGAGCTCATAACCTGCACCATGGTATTAGTGCTTATATTATTCACCGCATCGCACGCTCGCCTTGGATCCAAGTAGATGCTAGTCGTACAGACCACAAGAGGGGGGTTCCGACAGGCCAGTCGTACAGACCTTTAGAGAGGTTCCGACTGGTGGGTGACCTTAGATTATGTGCACAGATGACTGATGAGAAAAGCACTAGAGCGTAATATTAATCATTAAGTCGTACAGACTACATTAGGTGGTTCCGACTTATGTGCAGAAGGCCGTACAGGTCACAGCTGGTGACTCCGGCAAGATAAGATTTTGAGATGAGATGTTGAGCTCTAGATTCAGCCGTACAGGGCCATTAGAGGGTCTCCGGTTGATTAGTTTCTTCCACCTGATTTATGTTAATGCATTCATACTATACTAGGTTGAATTTAGACATGGCATGGCATATTGTATTGAAAGTAATGTTGAGATAGTGATTTGAAGTTTTGAGAATATATATGTATATATATTGATATTTTACATTTCTGGGAAAGTATACAAGTTTTACGGAGAGGGGTTACAAAGTTTTGAGAAAAGATGGATTTGAAAGAAAAGATTTGTTTTACTGACCCACTCAACTTGGTTTTGCGCCCCTCCAGGTTAAAGATTGCAGAGGTGTGGTGACTACGAGGAAATTCAGCGGGGTTCTGACAGAATGGACAAAATTAGGTCTCACCTACGGGTGTTTCATCTTAGAAGAGATATATTTTAAAGCTTCCATACTATGTAAATGGTTACGTCACTCCCACGTGACGGCCAGCATGCCCTCCTTCGGGACGGGGTGTGTCAGTTGGTATCAGAGCCTAGTTGCAATCTTGGATGTCTTGAGAACTTACAAGTGAATTCTGTCAGAACTATACCGCCTCGTAGCAAACCACGTAGTTCAGATGAACCTAGTTCCCTGATATAGCGGTTTAGGGAAAACCACTACTATGGTGATTCAGTCTATTACCTAAAAGAACATTTTAAGACGGGTTATAAGTTGAATTTGAATCACTTTATAAAAATGATGAACCTGAGGGAGCAATGTGACGGTTTAATCATTTGGAAAAGATGTTTCAGATTATGCAAGTTAAAGACAGGGGGTCGAGACGACTACCTGGTTTGGGTCATGAACTTGTATCCTGGTGGAAACAGGAGTATCATTCGTTGTCACCGGAGGAAACAGCCGATTTAAAGTTGTTTGAGGACTTGTTAAAGAAAAGAATTATTCCTCCGGCATATTATGATGGTAGTAAGCAAAAGTTTGCAAATATGAAACAAGGAAAGTTGACGGCAATTAAGTATACTAGAACGTTTTCAGACTAGCCTCATTCCATTCAGATATAGCTGCTAAATTGGTTGAGGTGTTATGTTGTTTTAGGCTGGGTGGCAAAAGGAAGTGGTATTTTTGGTGACCACTACCCATTGTACTTCTTACCAGGAGTATACGAGATGTTGTTGAGCCTTGAGGACTCTGAGAACATGATCAGCGAGAGTAAAGAAGAATAAGAAAAGAATGGGAATCGAAAGAAGATGATAAAGTTAATGATTCGTCATATCAAGGATATAAAAAGATTCAGAGCTTCGAAAGAAGTGAAGCTAGAGCTAATTCTTCCAGCTGAGGTTTTAATGCCACTGGTCAGATGCGAAATGATGGATTTATTGACAATCCCAGATTTTAGAGACAAGGTGTCTCGAGTAAGGGAAAGGTACCTTGTGCAGCAGGTACAATATTAGACACTTTGGAAAGTGTGGGAATCAGTGAATGTATTCATGTGGACAAATGGAACATAGAATTATGAATTGTCCCTAGAATTAGTTGTACCCAACAGTTTTCCATGACACCATAGTGTCGATTCAGCAGGTTTATGGACTTAGTGGTTTGGTCGGATTGATCGTGGGTACAGAGATATTTGATGAGTTAAATGTTCAGCCGTACAGGCCACAGGAGGTGGATCCGGCTGATACATGAGAAATTGATGTGTAAGTCGTACAGGTCACTATAAGTGACTCCGACTAATATGCTAGCCTAGATGGTTGAGCCAGAGAATCAGCCGTACAGGTCATCCTAGTTGACTCCGGCTGATATATTTCTTATTATGGATGATATTGCTTAGAAAGTAGTAAATAAACGCAGTTGAGACGAGTGTATGTATTTCCAATGAGTGATAAAATAGTAATATTACATCCTCGAGAGTTAGTGCTTACTTATCGAGACAACGATGATTTATCAGTATTGCGGGCTGCAGACCGTAATATTAATAACTTATTCGTTGGATTCGTTAAGCAAGTAACAGGTAAGTCATTCCATGATAGTATAGTGTTTTCATGGTGCCCAGTGCTGGTAGAAGATATAGTTTATTTGCGTTAAGTCATGACAAGATGGATTGCTAAAGGAAACCAGTTACTTTCCATCGAGTTGATTGATCAGAGGTTACTTTGGTGGGCATGCAAAGTGGATTGAGTCAGCCGTATTTATGCTGTGAGAGCAAAGAGATTGTTTTCGAAAGGCTGTCAAAAATACTTAGCTCATGTGGTGCTAGATGACGTTGCTCAGAGTAGTGTGAAGGATGTAAAGGGGGTTAGATTTTTCTTGATGTCTTCCCTGAAAAATTACCTGGATTGCCTTCAGGCGGAGATGTGGAGTTCACTATTGACTTGTTTCCAGGTATAAAACTTATATTAGAGATTAGTTCATGATGAGTTAAGAGAATTGGAAATTCACTTGAAAGAATTGGTTAATAAAAGTTTCATTCAACCTAGTACAACCCTTTGGAGGAGCCTCAGTTCGTTGGTGAGAAAGAAAATGGACTTTAAGACTATCCATTGATTACAGACAATGGAATCGGGTAATGATTGAGGACCGTTATCCATTGTGGTGTACCGATGGTTATTTGATCAGCAGAGGTGCTTGTGTAAATTCAAAGATTGATATCATTTTTCATTGACGATATTCTGGTATATTCTGAGCCAGAGCAGGGCATGAAAACATATTAAGTCGGTGAAACAAAGATTGAGAGAACGTTGGTTGTATACTAAGCTTAGCAAATGCTAATGTTGGATGAATCAAGTAGCATTCTGATATATGATATATATTCTTAAGGTATTCAAGTGAATCCTTAAAAGGTAGCAGAAATGGAGAATTTGGAACAACCACGAACCATAATTGAGATTCAGAATTTCTTAGCTTACCAGGCTATCTTGGATGGTTGTGAAAGATTTTTCAGTCATTGCTTTGTCATTGACGAGATTGTTGAGAAAGGAGGTTATGTATGAGTGGGAAGGAAATTGTGAGCAAAGGATTCAACAACTAAAATATTTCCTCACTCATGCACGTAATTTGGTATTCCCAGAAGATGGCGGTAATTATCGGTTTAAGTGATGTTACATTGAATGTTCTTGGTTATGTATTGATGTAACAGGTTAGGGTGATGGCATATGTTCCATGGCAAATGGAACTTCATGAGATGAATTACTCTACTTGAGATTTGGAAATTTCGATTACCAACCTTGCCGTGAAGTTATGGATACATTATAATTGGTAAGAAGGCAAGATTTTATGAATCCAAAGAGTTTCCAATATCCATTACTCAGAGGGATCTTGATCTGAAGCAGCGAAGGTGGATTGAGTTACTTAGTGATCATGATTGTATGACCAGGGGGATCGTGGAATTGTTATAGCTGATGCACTTGATAGAAAGGCTCCAGTAAGATTAACGTTTGGCACGCTTGCCATGATTATCTTCTTGTGGATTGGAAATCAACTGGAGTAAAATTGAGAATGGAAGATCGAGAAGAAAGCTGTACTTGCTAAATTTCAAGTTAGACATTTTTGGTAAGGTCGTACTTGAAACTTGAATGTTTGACAAAGAAATTTAAGAATTAACCAAGGCAAGGAAAGAAGGAAAAAAGAATGAGTACAAGGTTTGTGAAGCGGATGGTATGTGAATAAGCAAACAGAACGTATGTACCTAATGCTGTGGGTTTAAAGTATGCAATTTTGAACAAAGTTTACTGTTCAGTTTATGCAATATTCCAAAAGTAATAAGATTTATCATACCATTCGACATTTTTATTGGTCAGCAGATTGAGACAGAAAGAAATAAACCTTTGGATTGAGACAACTATTTTCTGTTTCGCAGCAGAAATGGAAAAATATTACTTTGGATTATGAGTACAAGCTTCCTTGTACACGAGATGGTTATGATCGAATTTGAAGTGATGGTTGGTCAATGTACCAAGTTAGCACATTTAATTGTTTTATGGAAAAGAGGATTGGGTTACGGAACTGCTGAGTTCTTAAGTATGTTGGTTGCGCAGTTTCCAAAGTAACGCCATAAGGTCCATGAAACGTGTCATGTGTGAGTCGATTTTTGCTGATTTGTGGATGGAATGCTTCTGGATAGAGAAAGATTTGATCACGAAAGAGTTTTAGTAGGCCCTGAGACTATGGATGAGTCTTCTCAAAGTATTCAGGTGATTGAGTTAACCTGAAAGTAACCAGGAAGGGCAAAAGAGATTAACAGAGGACTATGCCACTAATCAAGTGTTTAACGTAGATGATTTTATATTTTTGAAGTTCTCATCTTAGAAAAGTGTGATTCGGTCTGGAAAGGAAGGCAAGTTGAATCTTAAGTGTATCGGATTCTATGTGATCATCGAAATGTTGGTGAAGTTGCTTACAAATTTGAATGGCTTTCAGAGTTGTCGTAAGTGCAGGATGTGTTTCATGATTCGATATTTTTGGAAATTTCACCACAAAAAGGAATAGTAAGATTTAGAAAGGAAGACAAGATAAGTCTTAAACACATCAGACCGTTTTTAGTCATTAAAGGAATCGATGAAGTTGCATACAAGTTGTGACGCCTTCAGAATTGGCTAAGATGCTTAATGTATTTTGTGTTCGATGCGTTGTCACTAGGTGGCAGATTCGTCGCATGGGATTCTGGTGCAACTATTGAGAATTAAACTGGATCTGATCGATGAGAAGCTAATGATGACTTTGGATTGGAAAAAGGAAGTCTTAAGAATTAAGACAGTGTAATTGGTAAAGGTTTTGGTGAAGGAACCATTTAGTGGAAGAAGCTACTTGGGAGATGGAAGAATGGATGAGAGAGATTTACCCGAGGCTATTGTATGAGTATAGATGATTTGGTTGGTTGCTGGAATTTCGGGGACGAAATTCTATAAGGAGGGGAGATTGTCACAGCCCGTCCCGGAATTTTTAATTCCGAGGACGTGAAGTTACGAAAATGCCCTTAAACGGAATTAAGGTGCGTAAATTGGATATTAGTTCTACCTAAGGTTCCTAAACTATTGTTAATTGGAATATTCATTAGTTTTAGGAACTCAAACTTAGGCTTAGATTTTTATTAGTATGTATTAATTTTGTGTATGGGGTTTAGGTAGGACCTCCTAATCCCTCATCACCCTCCCCATTTTCCGTATCTTGTCTCTCTCATTCTTCTTCTCAGTTCTCTCTCTCTCTCTCCTTCGAACCCACACGGACCACCACACAAACCACCCTAAACCTCTACCAACGGCGGAGTTAAGACCACCATCAAACTCCTGGAACCTCCACGAGCACGTAGACACCATTTTCAGGTAAGTTTGACTTCGGAAAACTTAGATTTCAAAGTCCCCGTGATTGTGCACTGTTCATGCACACGTAAACCCTTATGTTTTTGGGATTTTGAAGCTTGTAGGAAGCTTGGCGAGGTCCTAAGGAAGCTCGGAGTGCTTCGTTTGGAAGGTTTGGACGTCGGGATCATGTAGAACCAAAGTGGCCGGTTTTGCTTGGAATTTTCCGGTGAGATTTAGTTGTTTTTGGAGCTTAAAAGTAGTGTATCGTGATTCTACATGTTTGGGGCTTCAATTTGATATAAAGTACGAAAAAAATGGATGAAAAATGAGCAAGATATGACAATTTGAAGTTTTCCCAGAAATTCCGGCGAAACAGTCGCCGGCGGCCGGCGAGTCGCCGGAGAAGGCAACCGGCAGGGGAATATTCCGTCAACTCTGACGGAATATTCTGACGCCGTTAACTGACGCCGTTACTGACACCGTTAAAGTTAACGGAATATTCCAAGAATATTCTGACGCCGTCAACTGACGCCGTCAGTGTGCACTGCGCGTGGGGGGCGCGTGTGCCGTGCACTGTGCAGGCGCGTGGGGGCGCGTGAACAGTGAAAAAATTATTTTAAAAATATAGCGACGTTCGTGACGTCGAGTAGATCGATTTCATATATTTAAACCCTATATTTGGACAATCTATGAAGATTTTATTTACGTTTCCGTTTATGTGTCGTTAAACTAAGTTAATTAGAAATTTCATGTATAGGGAAACGTATTCCGAGGACGTATATGATTGAGCCAAGCTAGGAGGCTTCGTCTCGACTACGTATCTGTGAGTGGGCAGTTTTGTTTTCCGTATACATATATACTTGACGTTTTTCCCAGAAATTGAAATTGAATAAAAATATGCTTTAAATGCCATGCATAGAAACGATATGAAAAGTATGTTTTCAAACGCCATGCGTAGATTCATATAAAAATATGATTCGAAATGCCATGCATAGAAGTATGTGAAAATTATATAGAAATGTGAATCGAAATGCCATGCATGAAATGATATGAAAATAGGAATTGATATATGATGCATAAGTATGAATTGGTGCGGCGGACGCACAGGTGAGTATCAATTGCCATGCATGAAATGATATGAAAATTATGAATTGATATATGATGCATCTGTATGAATTGGTGCGGTGGACGCACAGGTGAGTATCAGGTGAGTATATATTACTGTTATGATGATGTTGAGATATGTTGAGCTCATAACCTGCACCATGGTATTAGTGCTTATATTATTCACCGCATCGCACGCTCGCCTTGGATCCAAGTAGATGCTAGTCGTACAGACCACAAGAGGGGGGTTCCGACAGGCCAGTCGTACAGACCTTTAGAGAGGTTCCGACTGGTGGGTGACCTTAGATTATGTGCACAGATGACTGATGAGAAAAGCACTAGAGCGTAATATTAATCATTAAGTCGTACAGACTACATTAGGTGGTTCCGACTTATGTGCAGAAGGCCGTACAGGTCACAGCTGGTGACTCCGGCAAGATAAGATTTTGAGATGAGATGTTGAGCTCTAGATTCAGCCGTACAGGGCCATTAGAGGGTCTCCGGTTGATTAGTTTCTTCCACCTGATTTATGTTAATGCATTCATACTATACTAGGTTGAATTTAGACATGGCATGGCATATTGTATTGAAAGTAATGTTGAGATAGTGATTTGAAGTTTTGAGAATATATATGTATATATATTGATATTTTACATTTCTGGGAAAGTATACAAGTTTTACGGAGAGGGGTTACAAAGTTTTGAGAAAAGATGGATTTGAAAGAAAAGATTTGTTTTACTGACCCACTCAACTTGGTTTTGCGCCCCTCCAGGTTAAAGATTGCAGAGGTGTGGTGACTACGAGGAAATTCAGCGGGGTTCTGACAGAATGGACAAAATTAGGTCTCACCTACGGGTGTTTCATCTTAGAAGAGATATATTTTAAAGCTTCCATACTGTGTAAATGGTTACGTCACTCCCACGTGACGGCTAGCATGCCCTCCTTCGGGACGGGGTGTGTCAATTTAGTCTTTCTAGTATTAATAATTGTATTATATAAACAATATGACGTGATTGTTAATAATTGAATTATTACTTAAATATTAATTAATTTGCTAAATTTTTATTAGTGATACATCACATAATGTTCAAATTTAGTCTAAAATATTGAATCAACCTTGCATTACTCTTCCTTCTAGTTTTTCCTTTTATTTTTGTTTTTGGTTTTTTCTTAACGACTTATTACTAGCATTGCAAAAATAAAATTTTGCACTCCTCTCCAGTGCACTTTTCCTTTTAATTATAAAAAAAAATTAAGAGTATAAAGTGAGATTTTTTTAAATTAACGATAGTATCTACACTAAGAAGTAGGAGAGTAGACTCAGTCTTACAATGGGGTTGCCATAATAATGTGATTCAACTTCCCCTTTGGTTAGAATCAAACATAAGACCTTCACTTACAAGTGAAGTACTAGACTATAGTATTCAATGACTGCAACGTGAAATTTTTAGAGTCTTAATAACAATTTATTTTCTTATAGTCCTTTTGTTTATTTTTAAATGGGCATCACCATCAGGCTTGGCTCCAGATTAAGGGTTGGTTTGGTATTGATGTGCTTTAAAAAAAAAAAAAAACTGTTTCTGCTGTGCTATGAAAATAAGCAGCTGTGAAATAAAGCAGCAGAGTGTTTGGTAAACTTTTTTTGTAAAAGTGCTTTTGAAAGAAAAAAATTTAGTATTATAGTATTTGGTAAACTTTTATGTAAAACAGATGTGAAAAAAAACCAGTTTTTCAAAGCTGGGTTTTGCAGCTTCCTATTTTTAGCTTTTTTCACCCAAAATTGTAAAAAAATTTGAAACTGAATGTTTACCAAAACACAAAAAATCAGTCTTTTTTTATATTATTTTTTTCAGAATCACTGCAGTATTAAACTAGAACTAAACGTAAAAGAATATATAAATGTGGCCAGGTCATGCTGTTTGGCTTTTTCTTTCCTTTCTGCTTCCGCTTTCCCCGCCAACGCCTTTATGCTTATATGTCTACCTACAACAATAAATGAATATTATATTTCGAGTTTAAATTTTCATTCCTTAATCGAATTAATTTCTTTTTTATAATATTATACCTTAAACATTAACCTTCTATTTTCATTCCTCATTCCAATTAATTTCATTGTTTTTCTTGAGAAATAATTAATGGGAAATTTTATTTGAACCCATATAACCTCTTTCTACACCCAACTTAAATTTAAATTGTTAATTGTCTATTTTATTCTATTGCATAATTACTATTAAGTACAAAATGAAATTAATAACAAAACTTAAATTTATTAATAAACCCATTAAACTCTACCATCACTTTTTGTTTATCCCAGTGGCGAAGCCAGGATTTCTGGAGGGGAGGGGCGAACTTAAAAAAAATGTAAGGTTAAAGAAAAATGGTAACAACTAAATTTTTTTATATGGTAATGTCTTCCATAATTAATTAATACAAACAAATTACAATTGTTGCCGGCGAGGTTTCATGTCATGAAAACGTCGCATAATAGGCTCATTATCAATTAAAGCAAATACATCTTTCTCAATGTAAACAAGCATGCTATCATTCAACCATTGATCTCCCATTTTGTTACGCAATGATGTTTTCACAATCTTCATAGCAGAAAAGGCTCTCTCCACTGAAGCGGTTGCAACCGGTAACACCAAAGCCAATGTAAGAAGCTTATACACTAACATATAGCTTTCACACCTCCCGGTCTTCACTAACTCTTTTGCAAGATCACTAATTCCTCTCAATGATGAAAACTCACTATGCATCTTCATATCATGAATGTAATTGTCAAGTTGAATTGGAAGATTCATGAGGTCCATACGATCAAAATCTTGAGGATAAAGTTGGGCTAAACGAACAATTTTTGCTTTGTCAAAAGATGCAAAATTATTCACCGGACTCAAACATGTCATACAAAGAAGCAACTCGGTGTTTACCTCATTGAAGCGATCATTCAATTCCTTTAGTTGCATATCAAGGACTTGAAAATAGAGGTCTACACGATAGTAATGGAAGTTTGTGATTTTTGGAGCTTTACGCCTTGATTTTCCAGGTACGAAATGCAAACCCTCCATGTTAGGAATGACAATATCATGCTCCTCACAAAAATTTTCTACATCATGAAACAAGTCCCCAAAGCCATTATCTCTCAAGGATTGTAGTCTTTGCTTGCATACTTCCACTAACGCCATCGCATTCACAATATCTTGATCTTTCTTTTGCAATGCTTGTGATAACTCATTTGTAATTCCCAATATAAGTCTCATCAAGAAAAGGTGAAACGCAAAATCAAAAGTTTGTATGTCTTTGAATAACCTAGTAGCTTCACCAAGACTATCTTGGTTGCGATCACTTTTAATCCATTCAACCACCTCCACCACGGCTTCAAACATCATAATAATACTAACTATAGTACCATAATGTGAGTTCCACCGTGTATCACATGGACGCATGAGGCTACTTTCTTGATTTAACCCTTTACCCGTTTCAAGATTACCAAGATCAAGAGCTTTCTGAATTTGATCAAGAGCTTTCTGAATTTGTTCTTGTTGTTTCTCTCTCAATGCATCACGACGCTTGCACGAAGATCCAATAAGATTCACCAAACTACTAGCATTGATAAAGAAATTGGCAACATCCGCATTTTCCTTGGCCACGAATACAAGAGCTAGTTGGAGTTGGTGTGCAAAACAATGAATATAAAATGCTTGAGGGTATTTGTTCAAAATCTTTGTTTTAAGACCATTTAACTCACCTTTCATATTACTAGCTCCATCATAGCCTTGTCCTCGTAACTTGGACATACTCAAATTTGTTGTAGCAAACAATCTCTCAATGGCCTCTTCAAGTGAGCTACTAGTTGTAGATGAGATATGTTGAACACCCAAAAACTTTTCAATTGCTTCTCCCTTTTTGTTCACATAACGCAATACCACCGCCATTTGCTCTTTAGAGGAAGCATCACGTGATCCATCAACCAAGAGAGAAAAAAATGCACCTTCCATATCTTTAGTGATTGCATTAATAGTTTCAATAGCACAAGCACGAACAAGATCCTTTTGAATATCGGAAGAAGTATACTTGAGATTCTTGGGAGCATTCTCAAACACAACCTTCCTAACTTTCTCATTATGATCGGCAAGAAATTGCATAAGCTCTATATAATTACCCCTATTGCTCGATTTCAAAGATTCATCATGCCCACGAAAAGCCAAACCTTGTCGCAACAACCATCTTGTGCAATCAAGTGCTCCACTTAGTAAAGTATGATAATTAACACGAGCTTCATCAGTGTGCTTGATCACAAAAGTTTCAATGTGTTGTTTTTGTGTCATCAAGTCTTTAGCTTGTTGCATAGCTTTATTATGAAGGCTTCCAACACCTCCCTCATGGACTCTAAAATTTTCGGGTCCTTTCCTCCAATTTGTAAACCCTTTTTCAGTGAAGACATCACTTCCACTACCACCCGCTTTATCAAAATCACATTTAAAAAGATAGCAATAACGGCAAAATGCAGCATCTTTTGCTATACTATACTCCAACCATTTAAAATTATCAAACCAACCTGTGATAAAACATCGATTGTCGCTAGCTTTCCTTGGCATGATGTGAGACTTAGGTTGACAAGGTTCCTTTTGGAGGTAGTATCTACGAATTGCTTCACGACAATTGAGTGGATAATCAAGCATTCGACGTCTCAGTCCAGGGTCCGCAGGAAGATTATCTAATATTTCATCCAACTCAGTAATCTCACTTTGTTGTGCACTACCCGGAATACTAGAAGGAGGACTACTCGAAATATTTGAAGATGGAGGAGGACTACCCGGAATATTTGAAGGAATAGGAGGACTATCCGGAATATTTGGAGAAGAATTTAAGCATTGTTTCTTATAATATCGTTCCATTATATAACTGTATAACGAAAGAAAAACAAATATATCATAGACTCTTAGTTTTAGAGTAGACTACGAATTTAATTAATCAATACCAACAATCATATCATATGAATAATCAACAATTCAATTTTTATCCTAGAGTAGAGTATGTAGACTACCAATATAAAAAATGTATAACCCTAATTATGTATCAATCCTCTTTTATGTACTTCAAAAAAAAAATCAATAATCATAGTATTTAGATCATATGAATAATCTATAATCAATAACCATATAAAAAATGTATAACCCTAATCCTCCTACATCAACTAAACAAAAATTTGTATTCAATAATCAATTAGGGTTTGAAATAAATTAAAATTTTACCTTAATTGGGATTTGGAGCGACTGTGCTGTCTGTGCTGTGCGTGTGCAGTGCTGCGTCTGGTCTCGGTGGCCAACACCAATGGAACAGGAAAAGGGAAACGGGGTGGGATTTGGGAGACAGCGACAGGGGGGATTTTGTTGTGTGGGGGAAAAGGGCAGTGTGGGGGGGACGGGTTCTGGGAAAAGGGTAGGGTGGGTGGGTTTAATTGAAACGGGGTGGGTGGGGATTGGGAGATGCGGATGGGGACCAGTGGTCCCCTTGTTTTAATTTTTTTATTTTTTTTATTTGATCATAGCAAAACGACGCCGTTTACCAAAAAATTTTAAATTTTTTTTACCAGGCCCAAAACGACGTCGTTTTGGCCTGGATTTTAAAATTAAAAAAAATAACCCTCCCGAGCGGCGCTGGGTTCAGAACCACCGCGCCCCAGTGCTTCCCAGTTTCCGGCCGAACCAGGGGGGTTCTTGCGTCGCTTGTGCCTTTGTTTTCCGGCGAGCGGAGGGGCGGTCGCCCCCCTTCGCTCCTACGTAGCTTCGCCTATGGTTTATCCTACAATCCCTTTTATTGTTTTTCTCTGCTAGTGTCTATCTGTATCCCCAAAACACCATTTCTGCTCAAGTGTCATTATATAAATGGAGGAAAATTAAATTTTTATTGTGCTCAAGTGTCATTATATAAATGGAGGAAAGTTTTATTTTTTAAGTTAATTTCTTAATACAAGTATCTCACCGCTTATAGTGACATGTGGGGTACCACCCTGTGCTCATTGCTTCTCTCCCACACCATCTTCCTCCTCTTCATCGCTAGTTCTGAAGTTGATCTGGAATCTTCCTCGTGATCGTGTGTTGTGAGAGTATGGCTTGTTTGCAAGCCAAGTCCAAGTTGGGGGCAGGCAAAACATGTTCTCGGAACTCAGAAGATTCACTAGCTGCAAGATGTTTCTTCTGCCAAAATCTAAGTTGAACACTCCAATTCGGGATAGCATTCTTGCTAGCTCATGCTTATACGACTTCTCATACCAAGGCTCGTTGAAATAAATGCTTCTCCTCTTGCATCCAAGGAAATCCCGACTAGACACAAAGTAGCAGCCGTCATCCCCTAGCACCAATATTCGATCATCCAAAGCTTCCACCCCATCTTCTCATTTGCCTCCAACTTGAAGATCCTGAATCCGTGGCCAGCATTTTTACATCTATGATTGAAATCTGAATGTCTATCAACTAAGAATAGGTCTCCCATCAACTCCACCAAATGCTTCTTGTGGGCATCGTATGAGTGGTTAGCTAGCGGAGATGAAATCAATATCCAGGTATGTTATTGCATAAGAAAATATTTTAGCCCGGAAAGTTTAAAAGTTTAATGAATTTATATGGTTTTTTAATTTTTTTAAATGGGTGTAAATATAAATTTGTATATTAAATTGAGTTTATGAAGGTAGTTTAGGTAATAAATTTGAGTTTAAAGAGATATTTTTAGTTTAGTAAAAAATAATATGGGTGTAGAGAGTAAATTAGGTGTAGAAATAGGTTATTTGAGTTCAAATAAAATTTCCCATAATTAATTTCTTTTTTTTACAAAAACTTTTAAACATTAACCTTCAATTATCATTCCTCATTCCAGTTAATTTCATTTTTTTTCTTGAGAAAGAATTAATTCTTTTTTTACAAAAACTTTTAAACATCAAGCTTTAATTTTAATTCCTTAATCCAATTAAATTTTTTTACATAGAAAACCTTTAATTTTTCATTCCTTAATACAATTAATTTCTTGTTTTACTTCAATTTTTTAAATCTTTTATTTTAATTGAAATGAGATTTTTTTTTATTTTTAAATTTAGTCATAAAATACATCGGTTCCAAGTCGAGTCCTGTTGAAGGTTCACTTGGGCAAAGGGAGGCGCCAAACTCCAAAATTCAGTTCCAAACGTCATATTTTTCAAATTTTCAAAATTCTACAAAAATGTACGATGTTCCGACCTGATTTCACTTCTATAACCTCTCTCAATATCCGAAAGAAGTAAAAAGAAGTAAAAAATTGTAACTTGTCCACCGTTGTCTTTTGTTTTTTTAAACTTTAACAAAAAACTTCCAATTCTGTTCACTTCAACGAAAAATCACATTTTTACGCTAAAAGTCAACTCTGTTACTATTTATTTTATCCTGTATTTTGTTTTTATCATTATAACTTAAAGTTTTCAAATCATTTTCATTATTTTTTTTTTCTCTTAATATAACAAAAAATCCCACGAAGATCTACCTTCGCACCTGCAGTAAAACCAACCAGGAAGAAAGTCAGAAAAATAAATTAACCAATAAATAATCAAATAATCAAATAATTCAAAAGAATATACCTTGAACGAAACCAAACGCGACCTGGTAAACCAATACGACGGACCGAACGAACTGAACGCACCGAGCGAACGGAACGCACGTAACGGACAACGCCAAGAACGACGACCACGCACTGAACGGAACGCACGGAACGGTGACAAACGGAGACGGCACACATAACGGAAAACCCCAAATGCTGCAAACACAAATGGATTGAACTCAACTGCTGTGCAACTAATGAATTGAACTGCTAATTAATTGGTCCTTAATCAGATTTTAATTGGGGGATTAATTGGGGATTAGATTAGATTTAGATTAGATTGTCCGACAACTGTCCTTCCAATTATCCATAGCACATGATTATCATTCAACTGTACAAATATGGAGTTCCAAGTGTAAAACTCGCCGGCTTGACTCGGCGCCTCCGCTTCATAGCTCGTCCAAGTTGGTTGAATCGACTCAGCTGTGCCATCGAATCTGGTCGGATCGGATCAAAAGCGGCTGTGATGTGCGGCTCCGAGTTCGACTCGCCGGGTTCAAAGATCGGAAAAAGAAAGAAATGACAGGAAAATAACCAACCAACCTGTGTCCGTTCTGTCACTCTGTAAACCAAAATTCGTTGTGAATCGTAACCTGCCGCCGCTAGTAGTGGGTGGTGGACATGGCAGAGAGTCTGCTGGGGCGTGGCTGGAACCCGGCTCTACGCCTCTGCTGGTGCGCACAAGGGCGAATCAGGGCGGTCAAGGCTCGCTTCACCCACTCGCCTTCGACTCCACTGATTCGTACCAGCGAGTTCGTCATAGCAGACCTGCGCATATTCAACCTGTTCGACGGGAAAGATCCGGTGTTTTGACTCCCTCCCTGGTTTTTGTGGAGGCTGCAGCGAAATGATCCCGGATGCGACGTCGGCGAGCACGTACAGGTCTTCTTCGGCATCGAAATCGGTCCAGTTTTCTTGGAGACGGCGATGGATGGATTCGAATGGTGGTTGGGAGAGATCGAACGGTGGTCGATGGAGAACCGGACGGATGGAGACGGAGAGGAGGAGGTGTAAAGGTTTACACGCGTGGGGGAAGCGGATCTGTGATGGTGGTGGTGGTTGATCTGCTGATTGTAGTAGTGGTGGTCCTGGTGGTGGTGAAAGAACGCTGACGCCGGCGACGAGAAGGTTGAGCTCGTCGAAGAAGCGAAACCTGACGCCGACGATGAGATCCCGCCATTGGAAGCGGTGTAGAACCTGTCGGATGGGAGCGGTCGGAGCACAGGGCCGGTTTTGTTTGCCCGGGTTCTCGCCCTCGATGAGAAAGATGCGGTCGCCATTGGAGAGTGCAGAGAGAGAAGGTAAGTGATGGGAGAAGAGAGAGAAACAAGAGAGAGAAGGTTTTTTTTCCCTCAAGGGCCCCTAGGGCGTTGGATTTGGCAAACCTAACGAGTCTCAAAGGCCGGTTTTATAGGTTCAGGGATGAGAGGTCGGGTGGTAATTGAGAGAATATCTGGGGGTATTATTGGGAATCAGAGTTTGCGGGATCGGGTGATATTCTGACGTTGGGAATCTTATCTAACGGCTGGAGTGATGGGGACTGGCCGAAGAGGACGAAGTTGGGGCTGCTTGTCCAACAGCATTGACTGGGGCCTCTGTAGAGCCTGCCACCTATAAATTCTTTGGAAAACGCTCACGTTTGAAAGTACGGGAAGCCCAGTAATCGTCTTTTTATTACGGCTTGCCATTGGTTCGTTGGGCGTATAATACCTTAACTGACCCAGACTTTTGGCCTTTATTCTCCTAGGTCCCTAGGATTATTGCTTGTTTACTATTTAGTACATGGATATTTTTTTTACAATAAGAAAAATGAAAGTTCGATTAAGTTATATAATGGGCAATTGAATTGGGTATTGAATTTTTCATCTACAATATTCAAACTTTAGACCTCACACTTTTAAATGAAGATGAATACCATCAAACTTAATGTAAGTGTCCTAATACTTATAATTTAAATTTGAGAATTGGAGCTCTCAAATGTCAAGTTTTTTTTTCACTCGGAAATTCCAAATTCCTCTTCACTTATAAGTGAAATGCCTTATGTTCAATTATCACCAAATGTGAATTTAAACTACATTATTGCTACTACATTGTGAAGTTAAGCATATCCCTCCCCCTTAATGTAGATAACATCGTTCGTTAAAAAAAAATAATTGAATTGGTGCGTGTCAATTCAAAACTTTTGGACTTTTATCAAAATTTTAAATTTATTTCATTCATTCAAACATAATATAAGTGCATAATACAAGTAAATAGATAATTAAAATAATAATCGAATTGTGTTTTCGTACATTAAAATCTCCCAAAAAAAAAAATGGTAACTACAAATGGGGCAGGGTGGTTCGGGATAATAATGATGGAGTTGGTCCTTTTAGGTTGAAATTCATTTTATTAGGTGAGTGGGCACTTGGTTACTCAAAACAGTGAAATTCTTCATCCATTATTTTGTTGTTCTTATCTTTGTGTAGCAAAAATGCAAATCTTCAGAATCACTCAAAGAATCGAGAAAGAAATGAAAAAAAACAAAGTTATGAATCCTATATATGTTTGGGGCGAACCAAGACGTTGGTGGGAGAGAATTTAGATGGAATTGGGTGTACATATTTTTATCCCTTTTTACTTTGAAGTGACATATTATGCAAAAAATAAGAATTAAAATATTGATATCGGTATTGTTGACTACAAAAATCACCTAGCCTACGTGACACGCAGGCCGAGTAACTAGTAAACTAACTAAGTCCTTCAAATGTGTGCGGGGCGTGCCAACTCGTCGGCCGAGCTCGACCGATGAGTAAAAATGTCTTGATGTGGCGTGGATGCGCGCGGCTGACTTCTGTGTCTTGCAACTGTGGCCGACAAAGGAGCACGTCTCGGCTTCTGGGTCCTCAAGTCTGAAGACAAGGCTACCAATTACAAAGTTCACGGCTCGTCGTCGTCTGACTCGGCGACAATCATCGTATTGGTGAAGGTAAAATCTCGCCGAATCGATACTAGAGTATAAGGGCACAAATACTCAAAGCAGATGAAGGTCTTGACAATGAACGTGGTTCGGCCGTCTAAGTGCCGAACTCTGAAACCCACTTGTCAATATGCGATCATAAAATAACTCGGCGTTGAAGCACCGAGCCTAAGTATTAGTAACACCTCACTTCGCCGAGATGGCTGGTGAGATAACCTCTGTTGACGGGGATCCGAAAACCCTCGCCGACCGAGACTTGGATAGATAACCCGTCGACCCTGTCGCAGTACTGTTTATCCAAACTGAAGGTACTTCACGGACGGCTGGTTTTACGTCAACAATGCTGTTTATCCAAACTGAAGGTGTTTACCGGTTGCCTTCACAGTGCTGTTTATCCAAACTGAAGATGTGAAGGCGAAAAAGAAAATAAAAATCTCAAGGGAGTTGAGAGGTTTCGCGTAGAGCGAGAAATTGCGCAGGGCAGGTTTGTGTGTTGAATTGGAAGTCTCTTGCAAGCTGCCACTACTTCTGTATTTATAGGAGCCGAGTCCTCTTCTGATCAATCATAATTCTACTTGGATTGGGACTCCTTACTCTTATCGGACTGCCTCGGCCACTCATTCTTCAGCTAGGACTCCCACCGAGACTCTTTATTGTACTAGGACTCTCTCCACAGATGGATTTTGCTTCCCTTATCCTTACTCGAGATAAATCCTTTTCCTACTAGGATTCGGTCGACTTAATTCAGTCGGCCCATGAGTCGACCTTCCGTAGCATCTTCTTTTAAGCCGAGAAATACTTCCCTCGGCCCAAACTGTCATTTTGGGCCCAAACATTGCCCCCTCGCTTCTGAGGTCGGTGGCCTTGGCCGAGCCCAGGCCTTAAAGGAGCGGAAACGCCTCTCGCTTTGCAACCGTTGATCACAGGCACGATCGATGGTCCTCGACTTGCCTGCCACGTGGCAACCCCCTAATGCTCTCTGCAACCCTAATGATGAAACGTGCGGCTACTGAACCGTTTTCCATTATTGCTCGCCGCCACACGCAATCGTGCGTCTTAGCTTCTGCGGGATGTTCGGTCTTTTCACCTAGATTCCCTCAAATATTCGGAATAATTAGCGCTCTTTCCGATTGATTTTATCCAAATTTTGAAAATCAAACGTCTCATCTTCCCACCAAAACGCCTATAAGTACCCAGATTTCTCCCCATTTGCACTCTTATGCTTCCAAAATCCTTAATTTTCCTTGCTTTCACTCGCTCAAGCCTTCTTCATCCTTTCAGAACGAAACCCAGAAAACTTCCTTGCTCTGAAAATTCCAAACCCTCTTCAATGGCCTCTTTTATCTCCAAGCTTGGCGCCGAATGTGAGAAAAGCAAACTCGACAAGTTTGTCGTTAAATCCATGCGCTTTGAAAGCGATATGAGTGTTTCTCATCAAATTCTTGGGCCGCTCTTCAGGGAATCCGTCCCTTCATCCATCACCGGCCTGTGCAAGGATCATTGCCTTGCCCCCCTGCTGCGTGGGATCGATTGGTCCAAATGGGACTCGGCCAAAACCCAGGGTTCCTGGGCCTCGACCCCAGCGACCTGGGCCGTCTGGGTGAAACATATGTCAGACTTCTTTGGTGCCCAGTGGAAGGCCCTTGGCATTTATAACGCAATTTGGCTTTCCACTGTGGAAATCGCCATGGATAAGGAGCTGCTGATGGCGGCTCTCAGCCTTTGGTGCTCGGCCACCAACACCATGGTTCTCCCCTTCGGCCAGCTGGCCCCACCGTCCTCGACGTCACGACCATTCTGGGGACCCCCCTCTGGCACTCCAATCGATGCTACACTTGCTGGGCATCCGGGAAGGCTGGATCTGAAGGCCTTGTTCGAGATTCGGGCATTCGAATCTCTGAAGGAGGAGGACAAAGAAACCTCCAAAGAAGAAGTTCAGAAGCGGTTTAAGAACTTCTTCAACTACAATACCCTCTACTACCACTTTGCCGGTCGAGGGCAAGACGTGGCTAGGAAGGGGGACCACGAGGCCTTCCTCTTCTATTGGTACAACAAATTTATTTGTTGTACCAAGTCAAACAAGTGCCTGGTCGAGAACATGCCAGTGGCCGAGGCCCTGGCAAGTGGTCACGTCCTGGCCCTTGGTTCGGTCGTGCTCGCCAATCTCTTCCGCTGCTTGGCCGAGACGACCGCCGCCAAGATCTACCCCGAGCAGAGTGGGCCTCTCTGGCTCTTCCAGTTCTGGCTACAGGTCTATTTTGCCGCTCTTCGGCCTGACATGCCTTCATTCCATCCCACCGAAGCGATCGGCCCCCAACTGGCTTCTCGACCGGTACCACCTCACCGGGCCGAAGAAATTTTCAAATTCTTCTTCAACCTGAACTCTCTGTCCGACGACGAGTTTCTGATTTGCCGTAGTCGAAACTACCCTGAGTCGATCCAACTCCCATCCACGGCATGGGATGCAGAGGCAGATCTTAGCCTTCGCCGTCATTGGGGATCGTTTGTGTTATCACGCGATCTTCCCCTTGGCTGTGACACTCGCCGGGCAAGTTGGGAAGTCTACCACCTCAACTTTACAGCCCGGCAGCTTGGGTTTGTTCAAGGTGCCCCAGTGCCTCTTCTTTCCTCCCGCTCCCTTCTCGGTCGAGGACATCTCTCCGGCTTTCTTGACAAAGATTTTAAGTCCGCCGAGAAGGATTTCCAAGAGCGGTGCAATAAATTCCGTCTTCGGCCGGCCGCTCCCGAGGCCCTCTGCACCGACACCTTCGACGCTTGGTGGGAGGTCTACTCCAGAGACTTCTTCAGCGTGCCGGCCGCAGACGTGGTTGACAAACTTTTTGGGGACAGACCCAAAAAGGCCGCCCTTTCAACTTAGCTTTGTCTAGGGTTGTCTAACTTTATTTTATTCGTCGTTCTAGGCGGTCGTGTGTCATAATTGGCGGAGATGGCTACGGCGGCTATGGCGAAGAAGAAAAAGGCCATATCTCTTCCCAAAACGGCCACGACCGTTACGGCCAAGCCAACGACTAAACGGCTGCACAGGGAGGCCGAGGAAGCTGGCGAGTCTCCCCGTTCTCCAAAAAGTCAAAAGAAAATGGCCACATAACGAGAACGAGAGGCTCCCGTTGCCTCCGGCCAGACAGTGAAACGGCCATCTCACGCTTCCCCGGGGATCGGGATTGGTCATGCCCGACCATCGTCCACGGCTAGTCCTGCCCCCCAGGCCGTGCCAGAAACCGCCCAGCTTGTCAAGTCCCTTGCAGCTCAAGGGACTTCGCCCGCCTCAATCCTGGACGTGGTCCCTTTGCCCGCTAAGTCGCCCCCAAAGCATCTAAAGAAATCCCTGGTCGTCCTGGAAGACGAAGAGGTTTGGATATAACTTCTGCTTTTAGTTGATATTTTGATCTTAGTACTAAACGATCATCTTCTCAGGACGACGGTGCGACTCTGTTTTCGGACCGTTCTCGGCCTTCTTCCCCTCGTCCTTTCTTGACGGCCGAGACCTTCCCGGTCGATCCTGTTGTGGCCGACAAAGGGAAGAAGGCTACTGTCGAACCTGAAGCGCCGGTCGCGTCGACAGTGTCTGCACAAGGCATGGATTCGGCCGTCCCTACTCACGGAGCCACCTCGACCACCGTAATTTCTCTTCACCCTTATTCTTGCCTGTTTAGCTTGGATGTCTTACTTATATTTTGTGTGCAGCCCACTTGGCAGGCCGAGCTCGATGTTATATTCTATTCCTCTTCCCGTAGGGCTGGTTCCTCTGCTTCGTCGACCAAGACTGCCACCGCATCTGTCGATCATTCCGTCTTCACCCAGCTGCAAGACCTCATTTCCCTATCAGCTTTGGAAGTCCTTCGGTGCAACGGGCTCGACGTTGTTGGGGAATGCTTGAATGCCATCGCCTCTGAAGGCCAGTTGTATAATGCAACCATTACCCAACTGTCTTTAATTTTGGAGAGAACTCGAGACTTTTTCCCAATCTTCGAAAGAGTCCTTCGGTCTGACGACGTACTGAAGGCTGCTGAGGCAGCTCAGGAGGCCACCCAACCAGATCTTGAAGTCATAAAGAAAAAGAAGTTGGAACTGGCGGCCCTTGATGACCAAATAATAGTGCTTCAACGCCGAAGGTCTGAAGTCGTCTCAGCACTTGAAGCGACGTTCGAAGCAAATAAAGCAAAACTGACGGAGCTTGCAGCCGGCGCAAGGCAGATCGCGGTTATGAGGTCAGAGAGGAGGATGCGACAGGCTGAAGTCACTCTTGGGGAAGTGAGGTGGCTGGAACTAAAAGCGGCCCTTGAGGCTTATCTTCCCTCATCCCCTTGACTGTACTTTGTAATTTACTTTGTCTTGAATAAAATATTCATTCCTGCATCTCCCAATTTGTCGGATAATACTTCTTTAAAAACTTTCCATTAATCGGCAATTTGTGAACTGAACCAGTGCGATCCTTCAAATAATACGCCCCCTTGCCGAGGACTTTATGAACAACAAACGGCCCTTCCCAATTCGGCGACCATTTGCCGAACCTAGGGTCCTTTATTCCAACTGGTAGGACTGTCTGCCAAACCAATTCTCCTTCGCCGAACGTTTTTTGTTTAACTCTTTAATTGTATGCTCGTTCGGCGATTTTCTTTTGCACCACTAACAAGTTGTAAGCATCAAGGCGAACACCTTCCAAATCTTCCAACTCCTATCGCATGGCCTGCCTGTACTCATTACTGAACAAACTACTATTCTCTATCATTCTTAGCGAATTTACACTTAACTCGACTGGTAACATGGCATCATGTCCATAAGTCAACGCATATGGAGTCGTCCCAGTGGCTGATCGTGGTGACGTTCGGTAGGCCCACAACGCTTCATTTAACTTTACATGCCACGTACCTGGTCGTTTTATCACCATTTTTTCAAGGATGCCAATCAAAACTTTATTACTTGCTTCGGCTTGCCCATTGGCTTGTGGGTAATACGGTGAAGACTGCTCGAGCCAAATTTTGAGATTCATCATGTATTCCTTAAATCGGCCAGATGTGAAAATTGTGCCGTTATCTGTTATGATCGTTTCTGGCACACCGAATCGAGTCACGATATGTTTTTCGACGAAATCACACAATTCCTTGGATGTCAATTCGGCATATGATTTCGCTTCGACCCATTTGGTGAAATAATCCGTTGCTACTAATATCCAAGCATGTTTTGCCAAACCAGACGATGGTGTAATTTTGTCGATGATATCCATAGCCCAACCTTTGAATGGCCATGGTTTGGTGACTGAATGCAATGATTCGGCCGGAGCCCTTTGTATAGGGCCATGAATCTGGCACTGCACGCATCATCGCGCATACTCAATGCAATCTTTCAAGATATTCGGCTAAAAATAACCATGTCGGCGAAGCAACCATCGCATCTTTCGACTGGATTGATGAGCTCCACATATCCCTTCATGGACCTCGGCCATTGCTTGTTCAGCCTCCTTGGGGCCGAGACATAACAATAACAAACCGTCCTCACCTTTTCTATATAGCACATTTTGGTATGACACATAGTTTATGGCATGCACCTTTGTCCTGCGCTCGTTTTTTCCATTGGGATTATCAAGGTACCGCAGTATTGCTCCTCTCTAATCGTCTGGTAATGCTTCGACTGCGCACACTTCGACAGGATCGCCTCGTTCTAATAACGATGGCAAGGACATGACCCGTGTTCGGATCACGTGATCCCGATCTAGAACTTGCTGGTTAATCAAGGCTGGGTATGACTGTCGTATGATATGTATCGCTCGACGATGTTTGCCCCCATGAGTTGTGCACCGGAGGCAATTTGGGCTAACTCATCGGCATCGGTATTATGAACTCGAGATACGTGCATAAACGTGATGCCATCGAAGAACTCTGCCAAATAGGTGGCGACCATGCGAGAGGGAGCCAAAGTGCAACTCATGCAACGAAAAGTGCCATTGACCTGGTTAATCACAAGTTCAGAGTCACCGAGGACCAGAACACGGGGTGCGCACAAGTCATGAAGGATGCTGAGGCCAATGACCAGAGCTTCGTACTCAGCCTGGTTATTGGTACAGTCGAAGTCCAATTTAAGAGAGAAATACCATCGCTGGTGCTCGGGAGATTGAATAACTATGCCCACCCCGGCAGAAACAGCCGTGCTCGAACCATTAAAGTACATTGTCCAGAAATTTTCCCGGGCTTCCACCATGCCAATTTCAAGATCGGGGCTTCCAAAATCGTATGGGGACGGATGGTGAGCCAAGAAATCGGCCAGTGCCTGTCCCTTGACAGCCTTCTGGGGCACGTATTGTAAACTGAACTCGGATAAGGCCATCGTCCATTTCCCGATTCGGCCTATGACGATCGGCCGAGTAAGCATGTAGCGGATGACGTCGGTTTGGGCAATGACTTGAGTGACAGATGGGAGCATGTAATGCCTGAGTTTTGAGGCAGCGAAGAACAATGTTAAACAGAGTTTCTCGACAGCCGTATAATTGATTTCAGGAGCATTAAGGTGGCGACTAAGGTAAAAGATAGCCTGTTCGCGCCCCACCTCATTGTTTTGTGCCAAAAGACAACCAATGGATTCGTCGGCCGCAGAAATGTATAACTTGAGAGGTCTGCCACGTTGGGGTGGAACGAGGACTGGTGGGGTGGAAAGAGCCACCTTGATTTGTGTGAAAGCCTCGTGATGCTCGGTGCACCATTCAAGCTTGTCAGAATCCTTGAGTTTTAATAACGTGGAAAAATGGTGTGTTTTAAGTTATTATAGTTTAGCTTTCTATTTTAGAGTTTTGTTTTGTGTTTTTTAGTCTTGTTTAATATTTTTAAGTCAGTTAGGTGCATTAGCAATCCCTCCTAATCCCCGGTCTAGAACGATACCCTACTTACATCTTTACTACAATTGTCAAAAAGAGGGTTTAATTTGTGTGTTGTTTTACAACGTATCAAATTTTTGGCGCCGTTGCCGGGGATTAGCAAATTTGCTAATCCCTTTGTTTCTATTTGTGTTTCTGTTTATGTTTATGTTTGTGTCTTTTACTTTTGATATTTGATTAGTTTTCTTTCTTTGATTTTAGGTACAAATGGAGCAAGACATGGCACTTGCGACCATTTAAGCTCAATTGGCGCATCTCACTCAATTGACTCATAATGCCGAAAGGACCACAATGCCAAGTGTCCCTACATTTGATGTGCCCTATGGGCAAGGATATCAAACTCATCAATGTCCTCAATTTTCTGCAAATGAAGAAGTTTGGGGATATCAAGGCCATAGCCAATCAAAGGGCAACATGTTTTCCAACGCTTACATAATGTCTTTTTCACTCTCTTCGTCATTGGGAATCAAAAACCTGAATTGAATTGGGCAGATTGTTGTGGTAGCTGTGATGGTTCATATGGCCATTGATAGAACTCCTCCGATGGCTGCAATTATTCTTCTTTTTGTGAGCCCTGCGTCAAAGAAATTAGTCCATCAAGAATTTCATTATAACTCATGGGCATACTTGAATTCGATTGGAATTGTTGTGGGGGAGGCTGTGGTGGCTGCATAGGTCTTGAATAGAACGCTTCATCTTGCTGCCAATATCCACTTTGTTGAACTTGTTGAGGTTCTCCCCACATATAATCTGAATAATCTCTCCAATCCGAATTGTAAGCGTTGGAAAACATGTTGCCCCTTGATTGGCTATGGCCTTGATATCCCCAAACATCTTCATTTGCAGAAAATTGAGGACATTGATGAGTTTGATATCCTTGCCCATAGTGCACATCAAATGTAGGGACACTTGGCATTGTGGTCATTTCGACATTATGAGTCAATTGAGAAGTGAGATGCGCCAATTGAGTTTGAATGGTCGCAAGTGCCATGTCTTGCTCCATTTGTACCTAAAATCAAAGAAAGAAAACTAATCAAATATCAAAAGTAAAAGACACAAAAATAAACATAAACAGAAACACAAATAGAAACAAAGGGATTAGCAAATTTGCTAATCCCCGTTAACGGCGCCAAAAATTTGATGCGTTGTAAAACAACACACAAATTAAACCCTCTTTTTGACAATTGTGGTAAAGATGTAAGTAGGGTATCGTTCTAGACCAGGGATTAGGAGGGATTGCTAATGCACCTAACTGACTTAAAAATATTAAACAAGACTCAAAAACACAAAACAAAACTCTAAAACAGAAAGCTAAACTATAATAACTTAAAGCACACCAGAATAGTCAAAATAACACAAAACAATCAAATTGACCCAAATTAGACACTAAGGACTGATTTGGACGAAAATAAACTCAAAAGACTAACTAAACACAAATCTAAATAGATTCTAGCTAAATTAATATAACTTAAAGATGGGGGATTGGTTTTTGACGAAAATTAAAAGGCAAAGTAAATAACTTGCAGATTCTAAACAAAAACATAAAACTAAGTGAATTGATGGATAGATGGACTAGCTAGAGGTTTCTTCTCCACACATGACACATATGCAACGTAAATCAATTTTCAGTTGTTCTTTCAATAAACCATGAATCTCAATACCCCGGGTTAACCGTGATAGCACTTTTTTAACCTTCAAGTTCTCCTTAAGTTATGAATTGAATGGGAAAGTGCATATAACAATTCAAAACATTCTTCAAAAGTTCCCTATGTGAAAAGCACAATAGAGATACAATCAAAGATCATTAAGATTCATGAGAACTATAAGTATTGACGAGGCATTCGTAACTATGAAAAGCATGATACTCTTGCCAAGAATTTACTTAACATGATTGTGGATAGCAACCTTCACTACTCATGAATATAAGTTCATAACGATTAGGTGAAATTCCCTTATATTCTAGCATCAAATTCATGCATGCAAATTAAGTATGCATTCTTAATCGACATACAAGAATAAGTTATCAATCAAGCAGTTAAGCAAATTGAATCACAACTCATGAAATCACAACTGAAGGTAATCAATTCATATTACAAATATTCACTGTGTGTTCTACCTCTATATTTTTCTGTTTGCTCCGTGGCTTGTTTCTCTCTGTGCTCCGTGTGCTTCTTATTCAAATTTTGTTTTTGTGTCTTGCCTTCCTATTTTTCTCTCTAATCCGCGGCCTTTCTCCAAAAGGGAAGTCCTGGTTTTTTATTTTTATTTTTTTTCTTTACCGCCAAGCTCTCTATTTCCACTCATGCACTGCTTTGCTGCCATGCAGCTTTTCTGTCCTTGTGCATGTGTTTTCTGCTCATGTTTTGCTGCACTGCCTTGCTTTTTATTTTTCTATCTTATTTTTCTATCTATATGACTTTTCTTCCCCTCCCTTTTCTCTTTTCTGCCGTGCCTTGTGCATGTGCTTTGTCCTTTGCACTCATTTTTGCATTTCCTTGGAAATAATCCCAGCCACTTTAGGATCAAGCATGTACTGATAACTATAAATCACCACATTCGAAAACTGCACCATATGCCTCGCTAAGAAGTAGGGGCAGCACCCTCTCTGCTTCCCATACGCCCTCAAATCCTAATTTTTCACACAAAACAAACCAACCCAATTGCAATCACTCCAATCCGGATCGAAAACATAAACAAAGAAAATAAGTGAGTAAGGCAGTTTTGACGAATTTGTCACTTAAAATCTCACTTGTGCTATTTTTCTTTTATTTGCTTGACAAATCATATAAAACACAAAATCAAGGTAAATAGCTCAAAAATATAAGGAACTAACTAAGAAAAGATAAGTGAATTTGATGTAAAATATATATAAATATGAACTTATAAAAAAAACACGCATTTTCCCCGCCGAATTGGCAATAAATTGACGGAGGAAATTAATCTTGCCGTGCAACGACTACAACTGTCGCTTGGTTGCTGGTGGGGGTGCATTGATGATGGCCCGGGCCTTGTTGTCGTCAATCTCGATGCCTCGGTGATGAACCAGGAACCCTAAGAAATTGCCGGCCGACACGCCAAAAGCACATTTGGCCGGATTCATCTTGAGGTGATGTCTGCGCATGCGTAGGAAGGTTTGGCGAAGATCCTCTAAGTGTGTCTGCCGTCGTTTAGATTTGACCATTACGTCGTCAATGTAGACTTCGACCGTTGTCCTAATAAGATCATGGAAGATAGCATTCATTGCGCGCTGGTAAGTTGCGCCGGCATTCTTGAGACTAAACGGCATAACGACCCATTCATAAGTGCCGGGTGCCCCCGGGCATCAAAAAGCAGTTTTGTAGACATCTGCTTCGGCGATGAAAATTTGGTTGTAACCAGCATGACCGTCCATGAAGGCAAAAATCGCATGGTTTACCGCTGCATCGATTAAGAGGTCCGAGATTGGCATTGTATATTCATCTTTCGGGGTTGCCAATTTCAGGTTCCGAAAATCGATACAAATTCTCAGGGCTTCATTTTTTTAAGGACAGGAACGATATTGGCCAACCATTCGACGTATCGGGCTGTCCGAATGAAACCGGCATTCAAGAGCCGAATGATCTCGTCTTTTATGCCAAGTTGTACTTCGGTCGAGAATCGTCGAGGGGGCTGACGAAACGGTTTGCAACTGGGCTTGATGCGTAGCTCGTGCTCGACGAGTGTACGATCTAAACCAGGCATCTCGTGATAGCTCCAAGCAAAACAATCTTTGAATTCTTTTAATAAATTACACAGGTCTGTTTTCATTGGTTGAGGCAACATAGCACTGATAAATAAAGGCTGAGGTTCTTCGGCCGTCCCGACATTTATTTCTTCCAATGGGTCTTTGACCTGAGGCCGAGTGTCTTCAAGTTTGGCCGGTGCCGCTTGAACCTTATCTAGAGACAAAACGGGGCCGTTGTCTCCTTCTGCTAAAAACTCGACCAGATTGACTACCAAATTTGGTTGCTGGGAAACCGTATACCAATGGGCCAGCAGTCGTCCCATGGTCGAGGTGACTGCGGCCTGGCGTCGCTCTTGGCTGGTGTCAATCATCGATATCGGTGAGTAAGTTGACCAATCCGAGTCTCGCCGATTCCTGATGGACAGTCTCGGCGGCAACCTCAATAGCATTCTGCACGGAAATCTGTGTATGCCACCCTTCCTCATTGAGGCGCTAAAGGGAAATGTAGCCGACGTGATCATCATAATAACGAGCTTGGATCATGTTGGCCTCGAATGGCTGGGTATTGGCTGGATGAACAATGACCGACTTTCCGTCCCAGAAGACGAGGACTTGATATAGTGACGACGGAATGTAACTAGTCTGGTGGATCCAATCGCGACCGAGTAGAGTGTTATACTCAATTTTAGAGTCGACAATGAAGAATGCGGTCATGTGATTACGACCAGCGATGGTTACCTCTAGAGGAAGCACTCCTTTTGTTTGGGACCGGTCTCCCACGAAACTGCTCGTAGTTATCCCAGATGGGATGAGTTCATCGTGGGACCGTCGTAAGGCTTGCATGACGAACACAGACATAACGTTGACAGTGGCCCCACAATCGACGAATACCTTAGAGACAGGGTAACCTTCTTTATGAGCCGTAACATATAACGACTTGAGATGTTGTAGATTGGTAGTGGAGGACCGGGGAAACAACTCAGCGAGGGCTGCCGTGAGTCTGTCTTACGGGCTTTCTATCTCTTCTTCTTCAGTAGCAACGAGGTCGACCTGTGTTGCCTTCTCGACCACTACATTGCCCACCAAGGATGATGGTTGGGAATGAGTTGGCTGAAACTCGGTGGGCAAGACATGGACCATGCTGATTTCCATGTTGTCCATGACAGAAGGTCCCAGTGAGTCATGATGCTCTTTCCCGAGATTGTCGGTTGAAACAGCTTGCTCCTGAACGTCTTTAGCTGAGGCGTCCGTTGTGTGATCAATGGGCAGCAACTCATCCTCTTGTCTTGAACTATTTTGAATGTTACCCTCAAGCTCACTTGATGGGATAGGCGCTGCTTGACGGACTTGCTCTTGGTAAGCAATTAGAACGTTTCTTGTGTCAAGGTATGCGTCAAGGCGCTTTATACGTTCTTGTTCATCGGCTGTGAGGCCGAAAAGCGCTACTGTTGAGAAAACTTTAAAATGGTATCTCAGATCAAGAAGGTCATCAAAGGAAAAAGGAAGCTCGGCGGGCGGTAGATCTGTGAATGGGTCGACCTCAAAACTGAACACTCGAGCCTCTCGTATGTGCTGGAAACATGCCTTGATGGTCGGATCCGTAGTCTTCTGAATTATTTGCTCGGCATCTGGGGAGGTTAACGCTAGGTCGAGGACTTGTTGACACTCCTTTGGTAAGCTGTACAAGTCATTAGCCGCGTGCGTCTTATGGAACTCCAGCATATACTTTAGGGCTTCGCCAACGAAAGGAGGATGGAGATTCCGTCGTATCTTGATCAGTGGTTCCGATGTCGATGCTGAAGGGGAGTTCTCCGTTGACTCATTCCTGATTTACTCAATGCGGGCCTTCATTTCCCCTGATCGAAGTAGAAGCTTGATTCCTTTATCAGACTCTTCGAAAGCAGCTTCAATAGCACGGTCTGTAGCCTTCTTTCCTTCGAGTAACTCGGTCACGATTGTCGGAGGGTGTCGATCATCTTCATTTGGCTCCGCAGTTTTGGGCTGCCACTTGGGAGCCGAAGATACTTGGGTCGCCTGACGGCGAGCCATGCAGTCTATCGGCGACGCTTCTGAGATTTAGATAGGGCAGTGTACCTGCCAGTCGGTGAATTGTACGTGTACCATCGTTGGTCACGTGGTTCGGGCGGTTTGAACGTCTTTTGAGGTGCCACTGAACTTAAGCTGCTGGAGCTTCATGCATAGTAATCTTCATTGTAAAATGGGGCATCGAAGTTGAGCCGTCACCTGGCCGAAGATGATTCTCCAGCTCGTGGTTGAGGTCCGAGTCTATCGAACACTTTGTGGCGTTGGCCCGAGCCGAGCATCTTTGGCAGCATTGTTGCGACCATGGGTGTTTGTCGGGGTGTTGCCGCGTCCGGTTGTGATCGGCATGGTATCGCTGCTTGGGATTGCTTCTCTTTAGGCTCGGTTATAACTACCTATTCTTTACAACAGTCACACAATACTATCGGCCTGTCGGATTCATTCGTGCTTGCTCCTGACATAGGTTCAACGAGTGCTGACCTTGTCTGCTCTGTTTGTGGCTCTTTAGCGGATAAATCGATTTTGAGCCGTGGCCGAGAACCCTGTTTTGGAATGTGCTGCACTTGTATGAATTCGGCTCTTTCTTTACCCTTGTTTTTAGGTAGATGGGCATCCACCATGCCGACCGTTGCTGAGGGAAAAGGATTGGCGTCGACGACCATCTGCTTCTTTGGGAATTTTAACTTGCCCTTGTCGATCCATCCTTGAATGGCATCGCGAAACACCACACAATTGTTAGTCGTATGCTTACTTGAATTGTGGTATTTGCAGTACACCGTATCTTTCAACTCTTCGGCCTTTGGGATGTTATGTCCTGGCCGAAGCTTGATGATCTTTGCTATTAATAGCTGGTCGAAGATAGCATCGGCCTTGGTAATGTCAAAGGTATAAACCTTCGGCATTTTGGTCGTAGTTCCTCAGGAGCCACGCAAGCTTTCGTATCTTTGGTTTGAGCCAAAGCTTTGCAGACGTATGGTTTGTCAATGACGATTTTCGCTGCATCTATATTGACATACTGGGAGTTATCTCCTTCGGTCGAGGCGTAACTGACCGAAGGGTTCTTATATACAGTACCCCTGGTTGAGGACTTTGATACCTTTTCCTCTCAAAGTAGGTACTCATACTGCTCCACATGCTGAGCTAATTCATACATATCCCGAAAATTGGCCCCCAAGAACTTCTTCTTGTATTCCAGATCAAGGCCGTTGAGGGCGATTCTTACAAATTCTACTTCCGGGAGAGGTACTCGGCACCAATTCATGGCCGACTTAAACCTCGTTAAGTACTTCATCGGTGACTCGTCGGATGCTTGTGCCATCCTAGCCAACGAAGATACTGACATCTTCATTCCTGGCCGATAGAATTGTTCATGAAATTTCTCAACCAGTTATTCCCAACTTTGTACCGAATTTGAAGGAAGATTAATGTACCACGCGAATGTCGGTTCGGTTAATGAGAAATTGAACAATCGTAGCTTGTGATGGTCACTGTTAACATCCCCACATTGGGCAGTGAAGCGAGCCACGTGTTCAAGAGAAATTTGGGTGATTGTTGATCGACTCACCAAGTCGGCACATTTCATTCCTGTCAGGGAAAAGTTTTCGTTGAATCGGTTGGCCGAGCTATTCATAGCGAAGATTGTGAAGTATCATGGTGTTCCAGTTAGTATTGTCTCTGATCGCGATCCTTGATTCACTTCTAAGTTTTGGATTGCTTTTTAGGAGGCTTTGGGTACGAGACTACTGCATAGCACGACATGTTATCCTCAGACAGACGGTCAGTCTGAGAGGGCTATTCAAACATTGGAGGATATGCTAAGATTTCAGTTTTACAGCTTGGTGACGTTTGGCATAAGCGGTTAGATTTGACGGAATTTGCCTACTACAACAGTTTTATTCGAGTAATGGTATGTCACCGTTTGAGGCACGTTATGGCAGGCCCTGTCGTACACCGTTGTGATAGGGAGAGGTTGGCGAAAGAGTTTTTGTGGGCCCTGAGTTAGTGGAGGAGACTACTCAGAATGTTCAGGTTATTAAGTTTAATGTAAGTGGCCCAATTTCGCAAAAATAGTTCAGCAGATAGGCATGCTATTGACCGAGTGTACAAGTTAGGTGATTGGGTATTTCTTGAAGTTATCACCGTAGCGAGGTGTTGTACGATTTGGAAAGAAAGGCAAGCTGAGTCCTAGGTACATTGGACCTTATCGGATCACCGAGCGAGTCGGTGAAGTGGCTTACAGGCTTAAGTTGCCTTCAGAGTTGTCCAGAGTACATAATGTGTTTCACGTTTTGATGCTTCGACATTATGTTTCAGATCCGTCGCATGTGATTCCTCTGCAACCTTTGGAGATTAACCCAGATTTGACTTATGATGAAGAGCCGGTGACGATACTTGATTGGAAAGATAAGGTACTCAGGAACAAGACAGTACGTTTGGTGAAAGTTTGTGGAGGAACCACTCAGCTGAGAAAGCTACCTGGGAGACTGAGGACAGGATGAGAGAGATGTATCCGAGGTTGTTTTATGGATATTAGTAGGTATGCGTTGTATGAAATTTCGGGACGAAATTTTTATAAGGTGGGTAGATTGTAACAGCATGTCCCGGGATTTTTATTTCGGCGATATGAAATGACTATTATGCCTTTGAGTGACAGGCATATATTTTATGCATGAGTTTAATAATGTGGCCAATGGCTTAACTTCCTAAAATCTAGGGGCCAATGAAAAACTAAAGAAAATTATTGTTTTTAGATAGGTGGCTTGGAACCACACAATTCCTTGTCAGTCACTCTCTCACCCGTGCTCCCTCTCCCCTCTCAGTCTCTCTCAGACCTCCTCTCTCTCTTTTCACTCTCGACTATCTCTCTATATACCCATTTTATGTACGGCACAACACACAAATCACACAAAAACTCGTAGATCGAAGAAACAAAATACATATTCATGCTCATGAGGTCCATACGAACTCAACCATACCATTTTCAGGTAAGAACTACAACGATTTCACGTCCAAAACTCAAGGTTCATAATTGGCACTATTCATTAACTTTTTATACGTTGCGTTTTAGGAAAATCTGAGATCACAAAAGTGTTTGTTGGGTCCTCTAGACGCTCGGTGTACTTCGTTTGACAAGTTTGGACGTCGGCATTGCACAGATCGAGACTGGAAGTGTTGAAGAGGAAATTCACCATCGTGATTTCGGTGTTTTTCGAGACTTTTGAAGGTATAATCTTGTTTTCCTCTTAATTTAGAACATTTTGGTGAAAATTTCACGAAGAATGGTTGAGAAACGAGTGAGAAATCACACACGGAAGTTTTCCGGTCATCGGTAAAACCAGTCTGGTGAACCAAGGACAGGGATGCGTGGCACGTACGCGCTGCGCGTGGGCGCGCGTGGACCCGTGCACTATGCTGGCGCGTGCAAGCTCCAAAATTTTTTCTAAAAATATGGAGACGCTCGTGACGTCGAATAGGTCTCGTTGGTATATTCGTATGCCAAAATTGAGCTACGTATGAGAAGTTATTATCGAAGTTAGGTTATGTGCGTTTAATTAACGATTGTGCAGTTATTTCTCATATAGGTGAGACCCATCCCGAGGACGAGCGTAACCATGCTAGACATAGGGGATACGATCCAGCGACATATCAGTGAGTGGGCAGTTTTTTTGTAAAACCTATATATATACTATGATTTTCCCAGAATCAGCTTTTAAATGAAAAGTACGTTTTTATCGTCATGCATATACTCAGAATTGATGCACGAATAATTATACATTCATTTCATGCATATGTTGGTGCCGAGGACGCACAAGTAAGTGCCAGGTAAGGGCATGCATTAATAAGAAACGATAGACGAACAGTGATGAGATATGATGTGAAATGATGAGATATTATGAATTGTTAGCTCATAGACCTGCACATATTGTTAGTGCTCACGCCCAGAGATAGGGGCACAGTCTTTCACGTGTCGTTCACCTCCCGCACCGCATGCTCGCCTTGGATCCAAGTTAGGTGCACAGTCTTGTCGTATAGACCACTTTTGAGTGGGTACGACATGTAGGTGACCTGCGTTCATTTGCACAGTCTTTACGTGATTGTAGCACTAGAGCATTTATTATTGATACAACGCTGATGATGATATGATGATGATATTGATGTATGTGTAGTGTATATATATGATGATGAGATAGAGATGTTATGAGCTATATTTACAGCCGAGGGCTGAGTTGATATCTAGTAGCGATATGATTATCAAAATGCATTGCATGGCATTATTTGTGAGGTTCTGATGGCATTGAAATGCATTGCACGACATATATTGAGATATATTGAAAATGGTTTTATGCTGAGAAAAGTTGAGATATATATGTACGTATTATTTTCTGGGAAACTATACAGGTTTTACGGAGAGGGGCTAGACTTTTGAGAAAAGAATGATTTTGAAAAGATTTGTTTTTGCTGACCCACTCCCTTTTATTTTTCGCCCCTCCAGGTTCTAGATAGCTTGAATTCCTGAGTTTGGCACTTCGAGGATCTTCCGGCCTTTCTGACAGATTTGACATATGTAGGGCACCGATGGTGTAATTGAACTCTTTTATTTCATGCTTGACTGCACTGACCTAGTACGCTCTGGATATGTATGAGTATTGTAATATCTCTAGCACACATTCATTTCTAGGTTGCTAGAATTCGATTTAATTTATTCGTAATACGTTATCGATCCTTGCTTCCGCACAGTGCACTTGGCTACGTCACACTCACGTGACGGCCAGCATGCCCTACTTTCGGGTACGGGTGTGTCACTGCACATGACGTGTTCAGAATATTTTCGTATTCTTGACCTCTGTTTCACAAGTTCGTTGCGTCTCCTTAGTTCAAATCCTTAAACTTTGGCTGGTGAAAATATATGTCATGTTCGTTTGAAAAGCTTATCGTGAACTACTAAAAAGAATATTAGATTTACTAACATGAAGTTGTGGATAATTGCAAGCTTTGAAAATTCAACATGGTCAATCTTGTCCATAACAAAAGCTTGGACAACCATGCCAATCTCTTTCACTTCATTGCTACCTGATCGTGTTCAAAACCAAAGGTACTAATTAATGAGAAAATATTGCTTAACGTTCACTACATTTTCAATAGACTTCCTTCAAATTCTATGGTTTTCAAGGAAAACTTAATGGAGTTAGGATGATATTGTGAACACAGAAAATTCCTGAAAGGAGAGGCAACGGGGACCGAACACGTGTCTACAAAATAATATTTGTATTTGATGATTTTGGGTTACAATCTCTATTTGTTCCTCTGATTCGATATTCGTAAGACTTTGATTTGTGTGCTTGATCTAAGGGCCGTCGAGGCTTGATCTTGGATGAACAGGGGAAGCTTCTTCAAGGGCCGTTGGGCTCGATCTTGAAGTTTGACAGATGAACGTTTCTTCAGGGGCCTTTTGGGCTTGATCTTGAAGTTGGGTGAGGTTTCTTCAAGGGCCGTTGGTGGCCTGATCTTGAAGTTGGATGAACGGATATTCAGGGTCCGTTGGGGCTTGATCCTGAAGTTGGATGAACGTTGAATGACGAACGGATCTTCAAGGGATTTTTGGCTTGTTCTTGAAGATGGATGAACGACGAACGAAGAACGTGTTGGAAATGTGCCCTAAAACCAATCATATGATGATACTTTACGAACATTTCACATGATTAAACTAATCTAGTTTAATATCAAGGGCAAAGATTATTGTTTGAGCGGTCTCATATAAATGTTATATGCTTAAACGATAAAGTCCAAGGAATATGTGATTGGTAGAATGCGATCTAAAGAAGTTAGATTCATGAGACCATTCTTTCGTAGACACATCCTAAACGTTCTTGATCATAGGATTGCCAATTGGGCATTGACAGTCCGTTAAGATCAGTACGTGCTATGTCTTCTCTCAGGAAGAGTGACTAGTCTCGAGTCATTGGTGTGAGTGACACCAAGACAAGTACGTAGGTGCTCAATAGAGAATGAGTTCACTGAACACGATCAACGACGAGTTCTCATATTCATGTCACGTGAGAACTCATGGTTAGGATAATGCAAATTAGTCCTTTGACCTGAGGCATCATAGTTGTCTTGTGGTTAGGTCCTTGATCTTTGATCGTGTCAAAAGGCATTCCTTTGGAGTGTCCACGGCATGGTTGGGGTCAAGCTATCTAGTCATGGAGACAAGTGAATGCGCAACAAGGGATCTCTAACCTTCAAACCGTTGAGGGAGAATACTCTATGATATGATTTAGAATCTCTGGCCAGAGTATGAATGAGATGTTGGAATGCGTTCCAGATCACATTCAAGAGAATCATATAAGCACAAGATTCACATTGGATAGTAGACATGAATAAACTATCAAACCAAACAATGTGGTCAAGAGTATTGGATTAGAGAATGACCGTATTGCATTTGTAATCCTAAACTGAATAGGTTCTCCACCTCTTCTGATTAGCTTGGGTAACCATGATATGCTGCTAGGTGTCACTCATGGTTTGTGGAAGCCCTAAACGTGTGTAAACACTAAAGGGAGAATTGAAAGTAAGTTTCAAATTCACAATCGATTTGAAAGAGTTTGAATCGCCCACTGCCTCGCTAAAAGGAACCTAATGGATCGTACACCGTGTAAGGTAGAGATTGAAGATTCAACGGAGATGAGTAAGAATAATTAAATGGTTTAATTATTTATGGCAAGGATTAATTAATATGATTATTAATCAAACGAATAAGTTCGTTAAAGACCTCGGGATGGTTTTGGACCTTAAGGCCCAATGGGCTTCGAACGTCAAGTCCATTGACATAAGTTGTATGACAACTTAATAAATAATGATTTACAAAGGCCCAAATACTCCAAAAATATCCTAAGGCCGGCCACTTTGAAGGGGTAGTGAACTTGGACTTATTTACAAGTTTGCCACTCAAATGAATTAAGGTATAAATATGACTTTATAGCCAAAATTCATTAAGGGTTTATTTTGGGGAAATTGGAGAGAACAAAAGCTCTCCTTTCTCTCTAAAATGGCCGGCCACTTTGAGGAAATAATCTAGCAATTCAACTTCCTCAAAGTCACTCATTTCTTCTTCATCTAACCTTGGTGTGGAGACTTAGAGGTTCCCAATTTTGGGAACTTGGAGCAACCTCTTCATCCAACCAAATCCATAGATTTAAGATGCAAGGAATGAAGGCCCTCTCTTTGGGTGATTAGCCTTTGCTTAAGCAAAGAGGAATCTACAAAGGTATAAATCTCAACTCACTTTGTTTTGAGTTGTTTAAAGGTTCACCATTCTACTAGGCTTTGAACATTCATGGGTAATGTTTTGTTTTTAAGTATATGCAAGCATGATTCCGCCTTTAATTTGTTAATTGCATGCTAATGATATTGCTTAAATGAACATGTATTCTCAAAATATTCCTTCAGAACGATGAACGATGAACGATGGATGAACTTCAAGGGGCTCTTGGGCTTGATTCTTGAAGAACAGATGTGTGGATCCAAGGGCCGTCGGGGCTTGATCTTGGAAGGTGGATGAATGTTGCTTCAAGGGTCGTCGGGGCTTGATCTTGAAGAACAATTGTGTTGATCCAAGGGCCGTCGGGGCTTGATCTTGGATGAAGAATCGGCACGTGACCAAAGTGCTTGTGGATTTTTCAAAGGTTTTGGCGAAGTTTCTTCAAGTGCTGTTAGGCTTGATCTCGAAGGTGGATGATCGTTTCTTCAAGGGCCGTTGGGGCTTGATCTCGAAAAACGATGAACGAAGAACGAAGAACGAACTTCAAATGAATTCTCTTCCAATTTGGGAGTAGAGAAATGTATTTGTGAATTGGTGAATTGGAATGAATGAAATTGGCTTCTATTTATAGAATTTTCCAAGGCCTAATTTTGAATATAATATCCAGGATGAAATAAGTCGTCTCTGCCAGGTGTTGACACGTGTCCTATTTGACAGCTTTTCTGACTCATTTCAATTTCCGTCGAATCACACGCTACATGTAAAATTTATGTAATACATGAGTGTTGAAACTTTGACCATCGGTCAACATTTTATTTGCCGAAATTTCGATGTCTACAGATATAACAAATTAACCATGAGATTAATGGAGTAATGAGGTGTTGAAATGTCCAAAATAACCCTAAACATAAGTCATGACTTATTTTGAATGGAAAACTTAACGGAGTTCTAGTGAGATGACAAATTAATGAATTCGGAAAATTAATATGACAAATCACTCAAAATTTTAGTTCATATGATAAATTGAAAAAAAAGTGCATAAGTTCATATAATATCTCAAAATTTTCTTCTAACTATTTTTATCCCACTTGCAAGTTTGGCGATTACATGTGGAGTTGATATTCAATGCCCAATTTACAATTTATGTTATGTTTGGATGATGATTTCTAAAATATAAGGGAGCGAGGTCAAGCGAATAAGATTTGCAAATACATTTCACGTGTCTTTGTGATGTTTATATTAGGAATTTTCTTCTACCCACATTATTTTTTTGTGATCCGTCTCTTACTAACTTAACCTCAATCCCTTGGGACTTGAAATTCTCTCACCCCAAATATAATTACACAGGCCCAAGCGTAGCGGCTTGAGCGAACTTAATGCTTTTATACATTTGCGTTCAAAATAATTTAGATTGGTTTAACTATTTTAAATGAAATACCATTTACATAAATAAAATAAAAAGCATATGTATTTGAAAGAAAAAGGTCAAAGCTTAATACTTTGATTAAAAGAGCCACTTAATATAACGGTCTAATAATATTTTTTTTGACACATCTTAACTCGGAATGTCCACTAGGACTCCGAATCAAGCTGTGTTGGCCGACACTTGGAAGGTGACGAAGTTATAAAGTCTAGTGATGTGAAAAATGTGAATAAATTTAAACTTAAAAATGTCTAATTACAAGAGTGCGCTGTGAGCGGGAATGAACCCATTTCACATGTGATGTCTGATTGGAGCATATTTATGCTACTTAGTTAGTGTGTTTTCTTGCATTTATTTAGTTATTTGCTGTTTATTATAGTGTCTTTATTCATTTTCGTGTGTTTTTAGGTCCAAGAAGCAAAGTGGTAAAAAAGATGCATTTTGGAGTATTTTGGAGCAAATCTGGGCTTGGAATGGATAGCACAAGCAATGGGCAAGAAGATGGACGAATTTGGAGTTCAAATGGAGCTAGGAATATGTTTCAAGGTTGGAGAAATAGATTCAAGTCAGAGAAGATAAGGAATCGGCTCAAAAGAAGGAGAATTATCCAAAACATTATCTAAAACAACTTTATCTTATCCTTATCTTATCCAATCCTTATCCTATCTTAACTAGCCTTATCCTATCCTAATCCTACCCTAACTTATTTCCAGCTGCAAAGAAGGTTTATTTTCTGATTGGAGGACATTTAAAATAGGTTTCTAGAAGCCCTAAGCCTCTCCTACTTAGGTGCCGCACCCTTATCCTTTTTACCTACAAATCTGGCACTTAAATCTTGTTTCTAGAAAACCTCATCCTATTTTCCTACAAAAGTGGCGCCTAATATGTTCTAGAAAACTAATTTTCTGACCCTAAAAACATGGCACATGATCCCCTAGATGTTCCATCTAGAAGCTAAGAATATGCACCTAAATTCTTTCTAGAAACCCCCAAAACCATGCCGCATCCATTCTTTCTAGAAACCTGAAATCTCTCCTATTTCCTTGTGGTTTTTATTCTTTCTAGAAGCCTAAGTTCTAGCCACACCTTATATCCTTATCCCTCCAGATTTTGGCCTTCCAGAAAGCCTTTTCCTTGTGGGTTTGGATTTCCTTGTTCTCCTTAGACACTAAGTCCTACCTTGCAGATTTGGGTGTGATTTTGCCCTATAAATACACCACCCAGCTGCACCATTTAATGCACCACCCCCTAGACCATCAGACCACCTACACCATCCACCATTCCAGCCACACCATTCACACCTCTTGTGCCGCAACTTTGCAAAGGAATGAATGAGAAGGAGCCATCTGGAGCCGTGCTTGCCATTCAAAACGTTGGATTGTTGGAGCGATTCTAGGTGTATTCTATCTTTGTTTTTAATGTTTAAATTTTGTTTTCTTTGTTTATTTGCAATCACGAGGAACTAATTTGTTTTTAGCTAGGGGAGAATTCAAAGCGGTGATTATATATGTGACATGAATTGATTACATCCATTTGTGATTTCATAAATCGTGAATGCAATTTGCTTAACTGTTTGATTGATAACTTATTCTTGTGTGTTCATTAAGGTGGCCAACTTAGTTTGCATGCTATGATTTGATGCTAAAATATAAGGGAGTTTCACCTAATCGTTACAAACTTATATTTACAACTAGTGGAGGTTGCTAGTCACAATCGCGTTAAGTGAATTCCTGGTAGGAGTGTCATGCTATCATAGTCACGAATGCCTTGTCAATGCTTATGATTTTCACAAAGCTTAATGATCTTTCATATGTATCTCTAGTATGCTGTCATATAGGGAACTTGATAAGAATAATTTGGTTTGCGGCGCTATGTCCAATTCAATGAATGTAGGAAAATCTGAGGGTTACTGCGTGCTGTCATGGTTAATTTGGGGCATTGAGGTTCATGGTTTATAGAAAGAACAACTGGAAATCGATTTGTGTTGCATATGTGTCATGTGTGGAGAAGGACCCTTTAGCTAGTCTTTCACCCATTCCAATTCACCCAATTTCGTCCAAAGTAGTTTAGAGTCTTTAATTATGTTTGTTTAAATTTAAATTCGTTCAAAACCAATCCCTTGCTGTTTAATTGTGTTAATTTAGTCTAAATTCGTAAGAACTTGTGTTTTCTAGTATTTTGAGTCAACTCAAGTCTTAATTTCGTCCCATTCATTCTTAGGTGTCAGTTTTGAGTCTTAGTAACCTATTTTGTGTGTTTTAAGTCTAATTAGCTTGTTTTGAGTAGTCTAGAGTCTAGTTTTCTGTTTTTGAGTTTAGTTTAGTGTTTTAAAGTTTAAATTGTGTAGATTAGCATCCCTTTTAATCTCCGGCCTAGAACGATCCCTACTTACGCATACTACATTGATAGGGTTTTAAGTTTGATGTGAAAAATGTGAATAAATTTAAACTTAAAAATGTCTAATTACAAGAGTGCGCTGTGAGCGGGAATGAACCCATTTCACACGTGATGTCAGAGCATAAGTAAAGTACAGTAAAATGAGTAAGGATTATACCTTCAAGGGTGAGTAGGCCTGAAAATAAAGTTTTAATAAAATCCTTTTGAAAACGTTATAACCCCTCGCTGTAAAACTCGTTAGTTTCCAGAAACTAATACCTATACATATATTTATATATATATATATGTATATATATATATACATATATATATATATATATATGTATGTATATATATATATATATGTATATATACATACATATATATATATATATATATATATATACAGGCAGCTTAAGGGGAGGGATCCCCATTTTTTTTTTAAATGGGGACACGCTCCTCACCGTTAGATTGGCTTTAATGAAATTGTGTGGTTGAGATTAAAACACAGGCCATACAATCTCAACTACACAAAAAAAATGGGGACACGCTCCCCACCGTTAGATTGGCTTTAATGAAATTGTGTGGTTGAGATTAAAACACAGGCCACACAATCTCAACCACACAATTTCATTAAAGTTAAATCCAACGGTGGAGCGTGTCCCCGTTTTTTGAAAAAAATGGGGATCACTCCCCTTAAGCAATTCCTATATATATATATATATATATATATATAACCAATGCACAAGGCCAGTAGAAACTGAAGCATGCCATGTCATAACATTTCAGCACTAAAAGATGTAAGCCAAGTGTGGAATCAATATAAAATAGTTTGCCGGTCGGAGTCACCTAACGTGACCTGTACGACTGGAACTATAGCTCATCAATCTAGGCTAGCACGCGAGTCGGAGTCACCTAATGTGACCTGTATGACAAGCTGGGTATAAATATGTACGCTTAAGTACTACGATCATGTAAAGGCTATGCAATAAATAACGAGTCACCTACGTGTTGGAACCACATATTGTGGTCTGTACGACGGGCTAGCACCTAACTTGGATCCAAGGTGAGTGTGCGCTGCAAGAGGTGAACAATCACGTGAAAGCTATGCCCTGGCCTCAGGTGGGAGCATTAACACTGGGGTGCAGCCATGATGAGCTCTACATGAATTTATGCACACCGATATGATGCAACCAAGTTCAGTCACATAATACTCACCTAAAACTTACCTGAGCCTTCGCAACATCATTCACTCTAAATATAATTCATACTAATGCAACATTTAAATTATCACATATTTTAGACATGGCATGAAGTGCATGAATCAATTCAAAAGCATTTGTGGAAACTATCATTCATATATATAATAAAAAAGAAAAGACCCACTAACTTGGAGTCCGCGCTACAACTCCTTAGCACGAATATCGAGGCGTCATGAACGATCGGCGTCTAGAACAATTATCAAATCACATCTCAGAATTCTTATCGATAGAACACATAACTTACATAAAACAATCCCCAAGGACGTTCTAGAAGGATTTGAGACCCATTGACCAAAAGTCAACCGTCGGTCAAAGATTGACGGTAGGGTCCACAACCCTATGTAGCTCGATTCGAAAAATCCGTAGCACAGATTTCATACTAAAGTTTCATTACGATCTAACAGTTAGATCTCCGCCAATTACAAATTCAAGTGGCTGTTAACATTTTATTTTATGAACTTACAAATCTCATCGGTTAAAGATCAACGGTACGGTCCATAATCCTACGTAACTCGATTCGAAAAATCCACATCATAGATTTCATACTAATGTTTCATTATGATCCAACGGTTAGATCTCTGCAAATTACAAATTCAAGTGGCTGCTAACGTTTTATTTTATTAACTTACAAATCTAATTCGAGATCCGTAAGTCGGATTCCTAATCCGTAAGTTCCTATGATCCTTATATATTATGTACTATAACTTACTAAAGTTTGGTGACGATTCAACGGTCGGATCGTCAATTACTATAATGTTCAAGTGGCGGACCTTAACGAAATTTCGCCGGATTTTAGAGATTTTGCAGATTTCCTGGGCAATCTTTATAACTCCATATCTCACTTGTTTCTCAACCAAATTCGACCCATAGTATACCAAAACGAAGAGAAGTGTAGAACAAGATGATACCTGCTTGGAGTCCAAATGGTGGCTGGAAAATGGTCTAAAAGACTTGTCTGCCAAAAAAACTGGGTTTTCGCCGGAATTTCTAGGCAACCTTTAAACGTCCATAACTTTGTCAATACTCAACGAAATTGAGTGATTCAAAAAAGAAAATCATAGCTTGGAACGAGACAAACATATAACTTTTCCAACGGCTAACTCGCCGTAGTTTGGCCATAAAATGGTCTGGAAGGTCTCAGATTCGCCAAAACCGGGTAAACTTTAAATCATTATAACTTTGTCATTTTTCAACCAATTCACACGATCCAAACATGAAAATTTATCTAATCGACGATCGAAATCGATTTATACCTATTTTGAGTTCAAAAGATGGTTGAAAATTGTCTGAATCACGCCTAGAAGTCTCGGCCCAAAACCTTGTTCTTCGAACTCGTGTTTCGGGTTCGTTTTCAATGAAACAAAAATCACAACGGAGTTTATGGTGGTGAGGACATGTAGATAATGGTGGTTTTGGTGTTCAACAAGCCAAATTTTTGGTGGTGGTGGTTTGTTTCATGGGAAGAAAGGGAGAGCCGAAAGAGTGTGAGAGAAAGAGAGAACAAGAGAGAAAAGGAAAGAGATAGAGTTCTAGAATTTTTGGGTGCCCACGTGGCCCTTACATAATGGTTAGACAAAAAATATCACATGTCTAATTAATTATAATTTCGAATCACATTCTGTTTGCACCCACGCGTTCGTAGCAACGAATACTACGAGGATACGCCAAGAAAATAGATCTTACATGACACGACAAGGTGGTCAAACAAAGTCAACGCATTTGCCTTGAAGGACATTTTCATAAATTCACTTATTAAAATTATAAAAACTGTAAAATTGGGAACGGATAGTTACATCTCTTCACTTGTAAGTGATCTTAAGTTCGATTCTCATCAAATGCGAGTTTGAACTACATTATTACTAGCCTATTGTGAGGCTAAACCCCCCTCCCATTTAGTGTAAATAATATCATTTGTTAAAAAATGATTAAATGTGAGAAAGATCAAGAAATTGACTATAATTTTATTTTTTGCTGCAGAATTAACTATTTTGAATAATATTTGTCTGGATATGTATATTCAAAATGGAGTTTATTATATCATTTGAAATCTTAGAAAAGGTTATTTGCCTCCTTCCAAAGGACCATATTGCACTAATACTAAATAGATTAGTTGGCATTTGCAAAATGTTAGATCCCACATCACTAGGGGAGTGATCCTTATATGTACATTCCCATCTCTACCTAGCACGAGGCCTCTGGGAAGTTGCTTGTGAGTTCAAAGAAACAAAACCGTGAGAGCGTGGTCGGGGCCCTAAGCGGACAATATCGTGTTGCAGTAGAGTCGAGCCTGGGGTTTGGTGATGGCCCGGGCCGGGATGTGACAATTTGGTATCAGAGCCAAACCCTGGTCATGGTGTGCCGACGAGGTCGTCGGGCCCCTAAGGGGGGTGGATTGTTAGATCCCACATCACCCAGGGGAGTGATCCTTATATGTATATTCCCATCTCTACCTAGCACGAGGCCTTTTGGGAGCTCACTGGCTTCGAGTTCCGTGGGAACTCCGAAGTTAAGCGAGAAGGGGGCTAGAGCACATTGGTATCAGAGCCTAACCCTGGCCGTGGTGTGCCGATAAGGACGTCGGGCCCCTAAGGGGGGTGGATTGTAACATCCCACATCGCCCAGGGGAGTGATTCTTAAATGTATATTCTCATCCCTACCTAGCACGAGGCTTTTTGGGAGCTCACTAGATTCGGGTTCCATAGGAACTCCGAAGTTAAGCGAGAAGGGGGCTAGAGCACTCCCAAGATGGGTGACCCATTGGGAAGTTGCTCGTGAGTTCCCAAAAACAAAATTGTGAGCGCGTGGTTGGGGCCCAAAGTGGACAATATTGTGCTACGGTGGTGGAGTGGAGCCGAAAAGTGATTCGTCCCGGACCGGGATGTGACACAAAATGTTAATCAAGTGAGGAGGAAAAAATAATTTTAAAATAGTTTTTGTGCATAGACTAATTAACTTGGTACATATATCTTTATGTCTTTATATTGTCACGTAGTTTATTATAAACTAAATAAATAACATTCAGGCCATCATAATGACATATTAAAATATTATGGAATATTTATTATTGAAATGTAACAGCTGTGGATGACCTAAAATGATTAAATAAAGCAAACTTTATTTTTAATTATTGCTTCTTTTTTTTTTGGTAAACATTATTAATTATTGCTTAGGAGCATAGGTAAGCTGTAAGCTACCAAGTCGTTGAAGATGACTCACTGGGAAGTTGCTCGTGAGTTCCCAAAAACAAAACCATGAGGGCGTGGTTGGGGCCCAAAGCAGACAATATCGTGCTACAGTGGTGGAGCGGGGTCGGAAAGTAATCCGTCCCGGACCGGGATGTGACACAAAATGTTAATCAAGTGAGGAGGAAAAAATAATTTTAAAATAGTTTTTGTGCATAGACTAATTAACTTGGTACATATATCTTTATGTCTTTATATTGTCACGTAGTTTATTATAAACTAAATAAATAATATTCAGGCCATCACAATGACATATTAAAATATTATGGAATATTTATTATTGAAATGTAACAGCTGTGGATGACCTAAAATGATTAAATAAAGCAAACTTTATTTTTAATTATTGCTTCTTTTTTTTTTTGGTAAACATTTTTAATTATTGCTTAGGAGCATAGGCAAGCTGTAAGCTACCAAGTCGTTGAAGATGATTCTTAATTGGGTTGTGTGCTTGGGTTCTAGAACAAAAAGAAAGCAGCCTTTTTCTTTTAAGCATGACTTTTTTTTTTCTTTTTCAAAATGGGATCCGTTAGTAATTTCGCCATTAAAGTTCATCTTTTCGAAAGTTATGATGATTCATAAAAGTATTTCAATTTCTTTCTGATTATTATCATACGATTTATCAGTGGCAGGATTCAAACTCATGACATGCCGTGTAAAAGTATAGACTTGAAATTCGAGCTCAATTAGTTGGCTTGTTTAATCAAGAAATTTGTTGCTTAAGTAGTCATTCTAGCTTCTCCATTCTAGCATCTTCAACTACTCAGCTCTCCAAGCGATAAAAAGAGTTTGTGACAATACAAGAAAATAATTTCCCTTCCTCTTGATGACGGGGGTTTCAGAGGTTCAAAAAGAACTTTGGAGAAGTGGTATCCAACTCCGTCCTTATTTTTAGAGATAAAAAGGCAATTCCCTTATAGTACTTTCTAGTAAACCTTTCTTCTTTTGTTTTGGAGGAACTTCCTCTTTGGGAAAGAGCAAGGAAGACTCAAAATATGATAAAAAGATATATTCAAGGAGAATGGAGCAAGGCTGGGCGTGCTATCCATCAACCTGCTTGGAAAAGAGGCCCCGACTTTTTTTCCAGAATTAGAGTTCGATCGGGTCTGCCCTCGTTTCCAACCACATGGTCACCCCATGGTGGTGGTTTTTAAGCATGACTTTTTTAATTATGTTTTATTTTTTTGTAGGTAATATTTTATCTGAAATTAAACTGAAAAAAAAGGGATTCGAATTAAATATAATAACCAATAAGGTTACACTCACGACCACGATGGCTGCAATCATGTTCCAATTTTTAAGCAACAAACATTAGTTATATTTAAACAAACATTTCTCTCTTTCTCTGATAGTTCATAATATGAATAACATCATCATATGACTTGAATTTTGCTGGGCTGGTCCTTGATTCTTAGTTACTTGTGTCTTAGAGTTCCATAATAATTAAACATTTTTAAAGCATCTTTAAAGGAATTGTCAAATCTAGACAAACATTCTATTTTTGTTCTACAGTTATTGATGATGTAAACTATTTGACTACTCCTAAGGGAGATGCTCTAATAAGTTAGAATGTCCATGTTTGAAAATTGAGGATCCAAAATATAGTGGTAGATGGTGCAGTTAGCTTAAAGATTAAAAATGTTGCACCAATGGTATCATAAATGTTATATAGTTACACAAATAGTGCAGTTAGCGTCTTTAGTAATTATGATACACTGATTTAATCAAATGGCTATTAAATTGAGAATATATTGACTTTACTCATAACTTGTACCACAAGTAGTCAATTAAGCCAAGAGTAGTGCTATTCACACACTTTTTTTAATTTTCACATACTCTTATTAATTTTTGTCCATTTGATATGTGGATAACACCACCTTTAAGCCAATTATTGACTCTAATTTTGTATGTGCATTTTTTGAACATGTCAATGGCTATGCCTTGGTTCTCACTTTGCCCTTTGGCACACTCGTAGGGTCATGTGGCTCTCAAGTTGATTCCAATCGTATTAAGAAATTGATACAAGCAAAGAAAACTTTGTACCATTTCATTTGCTACATCATTATCACCATCACAACATAGTTGTCCATAACATCTATTTCTTGCAATTTAATTGAATTAATAAATATTCAACTCAACTGTCAAATTGTTAGTAGCCAATTTGATAGAGGAAGAACAAAGAAATATCCTTTGTAGTTGGTATAGCCAATTGGTAGCCAAATTGTAAAAAGGCCAAGTGAAGAAACAACATTATGATACTGTTGACTTCAAAAATAATAAGGGAGTTTTAACGAAACACTCTCGGTATTATTCACTTTTAACGAAAAATCACATTTTTACCTTTCCCTGGTACTGTTCACTACACCTTTATTTGTCATTTTTAATTAAAACTAAAGTTTTTTTTTGGACTTTTCGTTAGTTTTCCTAAATAAAGCTTACGTGGTGTATGGGCTGAGTAATTATTGAGCTAACTACGTTTTTATTTTATGAATGGGAGCACGCCAACTCGCAACCAAGCTCGGTTGGGTGGGTAGAAATAAATGTGGTTGTGGTGGTGTCGAATGCGCTAACTTCTACACCTAAGCGACTAGGGACGTGGAAGGAACACCTCTCGCCCTGGGGTTCTAGAACCTGGAGAAAAGGTTGCTTAGTCCACTTTGAAGTACAAGATCTTGTGCAGCGGGTTCAACTCTATATTTGTGAGAATATAAGTGCAACAAATCGCTATCAAGTTGTAGTGGCAAATGTATTGAAATGAGATCAGTGTTTTTATAATGAATGTGATTCAACCATCTGAAGTCGAACTTTGAAGTGCTGCTAACTTGAAACACCTTGACCCGGAATGTCTACTAGGACTCCAAATCGAGCTGTGCTAGCCGACACCTGGAAGGTAACCAAGCCATAAAGTGTAGTGATGTGGAAAATGTGAATAAATTTAAATCTAAAAGTGCCTAAATACAAGAGTGCACGGTGAGCGGGAATGAACCCATTTCACACGTGATGTCAGAGCCTAAGTTTGGGTAGTATTGCATTCATAACACGCGTGATGTAAGAATTCTCAATTTTTGAGCCTAAATATTGAAATTTGCCACCTCGTCGACTACGAAAAACGTGTTATGTTTTTCCTAAGTTTTGGGCATATTAGGCAACTTATTGACATTCGAAAAAAATCGCTTTGGCAACCGCTTCTAAACTTTAAGTGAATAATTTCTCTACCAAGGAAAGATGTAGATTTGAGATAAGTCGATGGCCCTAAGGCAGAGCTACCATATCGATAGTTGTGCATTATGGAGGATTTACCTACCAATTCCACTACCACCTAGTCATTTCTACCAAATCTTTTGAAATAGGAAACCAAGAATAGTTTTGATTCCTTGGCAGTACTCGTTAGTATACCATCTATTAGAATATGTACAAAGTTTACTTCGTCAAAATGTCATAAATGTCTTGAGCGATAACCAGGTGCTAAAGTGGCAGCACATAACGGAAGAACGTATGGGGGACAATCAATTTTGGTCCCCGATAGTACTAATCTTTTCAAATGCATTAAGGATCATTCTGGATTTTCAGGAGGAAGATCAAGTTACGTTTAAGCCCGTCCTAAAGTAGATTATTAGCAAATTCCTTTTTCGGCCTTAAGACGTACTAACCAATACTAGTTTCCCAAATTTCTTTTGGTGCTATACTGCTCATTTTGATGAGCATAGGCACAGGAGTACGAATTGTTATATCTATGGTCAGTAGAAATTCCCGAAGTAGTAAACATTTTCCCTAGAATCAACGAAACCACCTCATAAGACCAGTTCCTTACCAATTATCCTACACCATCTACCTAAGCAGGTTCTAACCTGTAATTAACCTACAGTGGCGTTACTAATTGACGATATAGTCTGATATCCAGGAACTGTCAACCAGTATTCAGGCGATATGATTTCTGATACTGGACACAGGTACTAGTATCTGGGAGTGATACCTTTATGCCAGAACATCGGTTCACGGTTTTAGGATAACAAACAATATAAAAAAAAATCAAAAATATCAAATATGCTTTAATAAGTGGCGCGACTGATAGATTGATTTACAGTGACACACCCCGACCCGAAATGTCCATTAAGACTCCGAATCAAGCTATGTTGGCCAACACCTGGAAGGTGACGAATCCATAAAGTGTATTGACGTGGAAAATGTGAATAAATTTAAACTTAAAAGTGCATAAATACAAGAGTGCGCAGTAAACAGGAATGAACCCATTTCACACGTGATGTCAGAGTATAAGTAAAATACAGTAAGATAGGATAAGGATTATACTCTCAAAGGTAGCCACCTATACTGAGATTTTCCAAGAATCCTTGTTGATACAAAAGTTCAAAAGCTAAAACCTGGAAGGGCGAAAAACAAGGGTGAGTGAGCCCGAAAATAAAGTTTTATAAAAATCTTTTGAAAACGTTATAACCCCTCGCTGTAAAACATGTATAGTTTCCAGAAAATCATACTACGTATAGGTATGAAATCAAATGAAAATCAACAATAATCCAGAAGTATACCACATCATAATATCTCAACAGTAATATAAGAAAAAATTAGGTGCTCATCGATCTATGCTAGCACACAAGTTGGATTCACCCAATGCAACATGTACAACTGAATTGATGTTCATCAATCTATGCTAGCACATGAGTCGGAGTTGCCTAATGCAACCTATATGACAGGACTGAATGTAATCATAATGTACGCTCTAGTGCTACAATCACATGAAGACTGATGTTATTTGTGGTCACCTACGAGTCGGAGTTGCCTAATGCAACCTGTACAACAAGACTGGCACCTACTTGGATCCAAGGTGAGCGTACGGTGTGGAGTTGAACATACACGTGAAAGATTGGCCCTGGCCCTGGGCGAGCACTAACACCGGGGTGCATCAATGATGAGCAAACTACATAAATATAACCATGCCATAACGATCCAATAATTCTAATCAACATAATATATCATTCATAGCCATAGGTATAATCATGACATTAATAAACATATGCATACCTGTGCATCCTGTAGGATTTATGATCACTTCATAATTTTTCGTTATTTCGCTAATTCTTATAAGCATTAGTCTAAGCTAGGCATATGTAGTAAGTTCTCTTTCAATGAATAAATGGAAACTAACAAATATGTATATACTATATAAAAGAAAAGACCCACTCACCTGAAGTCTGCACTACAACTCCCTAGCATGAATATCGAGGCATCACGAACGATAGTCACCTAGAACAAATATCAAATCACGTCTCAGAATTCTTATCAATAGAATACATAACTTAAATAAAACACATCCCCAAAGACATTCTAAAGTGATTTAAAACCCATTGAACAAAAGTCAATTGTCGGTCGAAGGTTAATTGTAGGGTCCACAACCTTACATAACTCGATTCGGAAGATCCACACCTCGAATCTCTAATCTGTAACTTCCCAAGGGTTTCAATAAGCTTCTAGAACAACATCTTAAAGTTCATATAATAACCAAGTGGTGGTCCTTAATTGAAATATAACCAAACAACAGAATTTCATCAATAAGATGTCCAATATGAAATTAGGGTACCCATTTTAGCCTAGGGAGGTCAAGGGATGTCTCTGTCCACGCACTGCCGCACGCGATTGCTAGCCGCCCCGACTCGCCGAAAAAATTAAATATTTTAAAAAATTACCAAATTTCACAGAAATGAAGATCTCAATGAGTAGAGCAAGTTTTATACCTGTGGCGAAGTCTAATTTGGCTGAAAAAAGCTCTAATTTGTCTCGAACCCGTTGAAAACCCTAAAAAGAGTGGCCTTCGATTCAGCTTCTTTGGTGCTTTGCCGCCTCCAAGGTTGTTTGAGGTTTGTTCCTGGGCTCAAGGAGAGTTTAATAGAGGTGGTTGATGGAGTTTATTTCAGAAATGGCGGATCGCCGCCGTGGGTGCCCTCGAAGCCATTGGTGCGAAATCACTAAACCTAGGCTTAAAATCCACCAATTAATGGATGAAGATGGAAGAATTCGTGATGGTTTCCAGGTGGTGGCTTGGGTTACTTCGTTGGAAATTGGCCGGGAAACTTCGAGAATAAGTTAAATAGTAGTTCATAAGCGTCATGAACTAACAGTCAACAAAAGTTAATAATCTCGCCTCTAGGGCATTTTCCTCAATTCACGTTTTTAAAAATTAATAAAACCGTAAAAGTAGGGAAGGGTTGTCACATAACTTGTCCAAACTGAAAGTGCTCCTGAATCATATAGTTCTACAGCTTCAGCATTGTTTACTTATCCAAATTGAAGATGTCGACGCTTTCCAACAAAGTGTTGGTTACTTATCCAAACTGAAGGTGTGTTGACGGGAGGGTTAGGATAGTTAGGGCTAGTTCATGAATGATGTGTTTTTTTTTTAAACTACTCCTCATGTGCTTTAAGAGTAGTAGTAGAAGTAATTGCTATGGTGGTAGTAGTAGGATTATGCCTACTCAATATTTACCTGAATATTCTTTCATTATCTCCTTAATCCCTTCCTTAGCCGAAACTTAATCTCTATCCAGTCTCGATTTCTTTGACTTGAACCAGGATTCTGAATGTAACAACCCGCCCTTAATTTTATAACTTTATTAATTTTTAAAAAGTGAATTGACAAAAATGCCCCTAGTGGTGAGATCGTTGACTGTCATTTTGTGATGCATATGAGCTATTATCTTACCGTATTCTCAAAGTACTCAATTGTATGAATGCGTAGGCACAACTAGAATCAAATTTGGAGCTATGATGAGAATTTAATGGAACTACAAAGCAGAAAGGGTATTTTAGTACTTCATTATTCTAGACATTTCTTTTCTATTATTTTATTAATTTTCTTTAAGATATCTGTGTTCGTGGGACCCACCCACGTGAGTCTCCTCTCTTCTTTGTTTGCGTGTCCCACTTTCTCTTATCTTTCTGTCACTCTCTCTCACTTCTTTCTCCTCCCTCATTTTCTCTTCACCTCTTTTGTATCCCTTCGCTACGACAATACAATAACGGAACACCATCATGTCATCGATACTTTGGCGAATCTCACCACCGCTACACACCACCTGACCACTACGTCGCAGACCCCAAGCTTTGGCGCAATCACTTTCTCTCTCTGCACAGGTGCACCGCCACTGTTCATATTTCCCTCTGACGAGTTTTTGAATTTCCGACGATGGTAAGTTCCAAAAACAACCCAAAACTTCTTGGATCATGTCTTGGTTTGTATTTCTAGCTTTTTGTAAGGTGTTGGTAGGAGTTTGGTTCAGAGACGACTCGGGGGAAGATTTTCCAGATTTTTCGGCGGACCTGAGAATATTGCAGGCTTTTCCGACCACGGCAGAACCTAATGATGGTATAATCCCATTCCTCTCCTCTCAAGCTTCATTTTGGTAGGTAGAATGTGAGAAATGATTGAGATTTGAAGCTAAAAGAAGCCGGGAAAGTTTTCCAGCAAAAAATTCGGTGTTCTCCTTCATTGGGTCCGGCGGGTGCAACCCACGAGTCCACCGGGTCGACCCAACCCGATTTTTAAAAAAATGGCCTAAGCCCAAACTTGGCCCAAATAGTTGGGCCATTGTTCCAACCCTGCCCAGTTCGAAAATGGGCCTATAATATTATGGGAATATTCTCTGAAATATTCCTTGTGTTGACTTTTTCAAAATTTTCTCGAAAACCCTCCTAGACTAATTTTGACGTCTTGAGTCCGTTTTTGACATTCATTAGTGAATTTTCAAAGTTTTAACATAGTTGACTAGCGGGGCGTCTTGGTTGACTTTTTAAGGTTGATTGTTGACTTTCTGTGACCTTTTACAAAATTTACCCGGAACCCTTCTTAGCTGTAATATTCCTCATTTAAAGAGTGAAGTGTAATTATAATTGTTTTTATACAAAATTTTAGTCTGCTTAGTTTTTATTTGTTTAATAGCTCTTAATACTATACTTTTTATTTATTAGATTTCTTATTATTGTTATTATTATAATTGTTTTAGGGTACAAATAAAGATTTTTTTTGGGTATAGCAATGACGTAGTATTTAAAAAAAATTACAAAAGAAAGGAAAAGAACGTTCCTTCACGTTCTTCCTTTCTGTGCAAGCGAAACAAATAAGCTGGGAGAAAGTGTCTCTTCTACAGCTTTAGGAAAAAAAAATTCTTCTTTCTTTAGACTCAAATTGGATAGAGATTAGGAAATCTTGTGATAGGCCGATCTTTGATTGATCAAAGGAGTGTGTTTGGCAGAGGATGAAATGAGAAGAGCCACAAGGTCTATAAGCATGAGGTGGATGGCCTAGGAAGCTAGGTTTTAATCATGGCTTTGATAGGATTGAGTAGGATTAGAGAAACTATAAAAGGGGTTGCAGAGAAGTGGGAAAACATCATAAATAGAAAAGGAGTAGAGAAATTGAGAGTTAGAGAACGTGATTGTGAAGGAAAGATTCAGAGATTTGAAGGGTAAATTCTTGTTCCTTGATTATTTTGATTTTTTGAATTTAATTTCCTTAAGTTGAAGTGAAACTGCCATGATATATTTGGAGTTCTTAGTTTTATTTAGTGTTTTGTACCGTTCAATGAACGAGTCTAAACTTGAATTAGAGTTGGGTAATTCAGATTGGGTGTGCAGATCAAATTTCTTGATCAAGGGTTTAGTTCAAAAGGTCAATTTCTTGTTAAATTTGAGTCATGTTATATTTGGGTGTTGTATACATGACTTCTAGACTACTTGGAAGTATTTCGGGTTTTGTTATATGAATTGAAAGTGGACTATACAGTAAGTTGTAGAAAATTGATTTCTTTGCAAAGAAAACTCAAGTTTCAAGTAGCCTTATTTGACTCTTAATTTATAGGTCTTTATGCGCTCCTTTGGAGAAAAAATTTAGTGTGTTGAAAATACATATGTCCATGATCGTAACCCAATTGTTTTCACTCAGTTCTGTTGAGTTTTGGTTGATCAAAACCTTATTTAAACTCGGGTTGCGAGATGCCAAACAGCAGCAGGAAACTTGTATTTATAATTTTGGTTGTAATTTTGTGTTTCGATTAGTTTCTTCAGAGGAAGAAAATTAATCAAATTCAAAGTAGGGGGTTCTGGGAAACCTTCAATATACATACTAATTAAATTATTGCTTACTTAAGTACACATACAAGTTTGATATACATATTGAATTCAAATTGAATATGAATATTGTTTCTGAAGGTTATTTGAGTATAAATGTTTGAAATGAAATTTAGATCCATGATGTGGGAGTACAGTTAGATTGTTGGAAAGAACTTTGGGAATCTAAGGTAGTGACTATTAGCTTTTGTGTAGTTGAGCCAAAACTCTTAGTAGGTACCAGGTCTTAGGCGAGCCTATAGTGCACAGATTCTTTGAGGGTAATTCGGGACTGGAGACGAAGAGTTTAGGTAAGATGACTAACAAAGGGGGAGTTTGGGGATGTTTAGGGATGAGGGTTAGTTCATATATTTAAACACTCGGGATCAAGCGGTATAAGTACGGAATGGAATGTCCAAGGTCTGGGTGTTTGGTTATGTGGATTAACGGGTACAATTAAGGTGTTTGCATTGCATCTTTACGCATCATTCTGATTATGGTTTTAATTCTACTATGTTAAATATATTTTATTATTTTAGTAATGAAGGTATAGGTCCTTACTGAGCTTTTTAAGCTCACCCTAACTAAATTTTGCAGGTACAAAACTAGAAACCTAAAAGTTTGCTTGCTGTCTATTGTGTAACTATGTACAAAGAAATAAAAAGATGAGCTTGTTGGCTTTGCTCTCTTGTTTGTACTCGCTCAGGCCAGAACCATTGTCACATCCCGGCCCGGGCTGGACCATTTCCTGAGTTCAACTCCGCCGTAGCACGATATTGTCCGCTTTAGACCCTGACCACGCCCTCACGATTTTGTTTCTTGGAACTCACTCGAGAACTTCCCAGTAGGTCACCCATCTTGGGATTGCTCTTGCGCGAACTCGCTTAACTTCGGAGTTCCAATGGAACTCGAAGCCAGTGAGCTCCCAAAAGATCTCGTGCTAGGTAGAGATGGAAATATACATATAAGGCTTACAAGATCCTCTCCCCTAGGCGATGTTGGATGTTACAATCCACCCCCCTTAGGGGCCCGACGTCCTCGTCGGCACACTTCCAGCTAGGGATCGGCTTTGATACCAAATTGTCACATCCCGACCCGGGCTGGACCACTTCCCGGGCTCAACTCCGCCGTATCACGATATTGTCCGCTTTAGGCCTTGACCACGCCCTCACGGTTTTGTGTTTGGGAACTCACCCAAGAACTTCCCAGTGGGTCACCCATCCTAATATTGCTTTCACGTGAACTCACTTAACTTCGGAGTTCACATGATTGTAGTACTAGAGCGTAAATCATTGTTACACCCAGTCCTATTCATGTCAGGAATATCTCTGCATGAACTCGTGTGTCAGCATATGTCGGTGAGCACTCGATTTAATATTCTATTATGCGTGTTGTTGTGATTACCAGATTATTATGTGTTTATATAGGAGATGTTGTGAAATATTGTATGCTCAAGATATTATGGTTTACGTTAAGTATTTTAATACTAAACGTAGTATGTTATATTTGGAAACTATACTTGTTTTACAACAGTGGGTTATTATGTTCTTGAAAAGGATTTTACAAAACTTTATTTTTAGGCCCAATCACCCTTGTTTTTCAGCCCTCAATGTTTTAGTGGCTAAGCTTTTGTGTCGATGAAGATTCTTGGCAAACTTTGGTATAGGTGATTATCTTCGATGGTATAATTTTTATCTTACCTTTACTATACTTTACTTATGCTCTGACATTACTTATGAATTGGGTTTATTCCCGCTCACTAGCGCACGCTTACATTTAGGCACTTTTAGGTTTAAATTTACTCACTTTTCACATCACTACACTTTATGACTTTGTCACCCTCATGGTGGCGGCCATCATAGCTCGATCCGGAGTCCATGTGGACTTTCCAAGTCGGGGTGTGTCACTAAACTTAGTCTCATTATGCACTTAATTCATGCTTTTATGATCAAGAATGAGTTATGATCCCTAGAATAGTTGGCATCTTATTAGAACCCATCTTGATTCTTGGCAATTTTAGCTCCCTTTGACTCGACTGAGCCATGCCTGAGCATCATACTTTAATAGTCATACTCTAACACGGACTAAGTCAAAATAATGCTCTCCGGGGTTGAAAGCCTATTAGCTTAAGGAATCATCATTGGGTCGAGAATTATGGCTTCTCAAATCGAGTTGACCTTTCTCAACACAACCTTTATTTCAAGCCCAAACAGATGCTTTGTTTTCCTCATAACCAATATATATAAACGAGATTCCAACTTTGAATATTTTTCAATATTAAGAAGAAAAGTACCTTCGAGGCAACAATCCTTGTATTATTGTGACTACTCAATTCAAATGCCAGCAAGGCTAAATTAGTGTTAATATTTGATTTTATAAGTGACAATGACTTATAATATAAAGGGAGAAGCCCACCCTCCATGTTTCAAATTTGAAGGACATGGAATTGATTGAAGGCAACCATAGCATGTAACAATTAGTGAAAAAAACTGCTGAAAAGTGACATCCCAAGATAAAGAAAGCCAACCACTTTGCAACTAAAGTAAATCTCCAAAAGCAAAGTAAGCAATGTAAAGTCAAGCAGGTGGTTTGATATCTTAGTGGATAGCGTGTCAGAATTTCACTTGTGCGCCTCGAATTCGAAACTCTGAACTTCTCTAATCACTTATTCACTACATTCAAGGAAGGTCTAAGGTTTGTTGGAAGTTAAAGACTCTGATTTTGAACGAGGACATCTCATTGCTTCATTTGAAGATGGATAACTTATTGGCATTATTTCATCACAGTAGTGCAATGTATCTTGCACGCTTATGCAATGCACTTTGAAAACTAATCATGGCAAATCATTCTACTCAAAAACTCCCCTTTAAGCAAACGATACATAATATAAAAAGAAATGCTAAGACCTACTCCAACTTTTGGAGTAAAACTTAAATTTTAGGTTGTAAATCCACTCCAAATCTCTACAACCCTTGAACCAAATATGAATTTGAACCCAAAACTCATTTATGGGACAAATTTAAGGCAAAATTTCCCCTTGGGTTAGTAGCCGCCAACCATATATGTTTTTTTTTTTTAGTTTTATATTTATAATTCATTGAATTCAATGGCTAAGGTCTAATACGATCAAATTCAATGGTAAAAAATAAAATAAAAATCTAACGGCTAAAATAATTAAAAAATTTCGTATGTTTCGTATTCTTGACACACCCTGACTCGGAAAGTCTACTTGGACTCCAAATCGAGTTGTGCTTGCCGACACCTGGAAGGTGATGAAGCCATAAAGTGTAGTGTAGTGGAGGAAGAATGCTAATAAATTTAATCCTAAAAGTGCCTAATCAAGAGAGTGTGTAGGTGAGCGGGATTGAACCATATTCACACGTGATGTTAGAGCATAAGACAATATAGTAAATAAGATGAGGGTTATACCACTAAAGGTAACCATCTCCTGAGATTTGCCAGAATCCTCGTATACACGATAGCATAGCTACTAAACCTGGAGGGGCAAAAATAAAAGTTGAGTGGGTCGGCAAAACAATGCTTATACGAAAAGCTTTATTTTTGAATATCCTAACCCCTCATCGTAAAACAAGTATAGTTTCCTTTAAGAAGAGTAAGTAACGTAAGCATGTATGTATCTACAATACTATAGCCAAATGTAAATGATAATATATGCACCAGTTCATGATATAATCAATGCCATGGTAATATAATCATGTGAAAAGCAATATAATGAAGTACTCATCCATCTAAGCTGACATACGAGTTCAGCAGACAATATCTGACATGAACAGGACTGGGTGTAATCAATACGCTCTAGTACTATGATCATGTGAAGGCTGGTGCAGAAGCATGGTCATATACAAGTCGGATTGCCTAATGCAATATACCCGACAAGTTTGGAACCTAACTTGGATCCAAGGTGAGCGAACGGTGCGATGTGAACATACATGTGAAGGACTGACCCTGGCCCTAAGGCGAGTACTAACACTAGTGTAGCAAGATAAGTACTTATACAAGTATGTATGAATGTCATGACAGTAATATCCCAACCATTTAACATCATTTATCACAATTCATATCAAATACTGGCAACATATACGTAAAGTGAAGTATTTATGCAATTTTGGAAACTATAAATACGTATAGATATAAAAAAAAAAAAATTGCTCACTCATGGATACTTCGCCACTGACGAGCCATACAAACTAGCGAAGATGGAAACACCACTAATAATTGCCCTTAAGCACATGAAGAGTACAATTAATAAAACTATATTATAACAATTGAATTTGGGAAAATGGATGTCAAAAATGGATTCAGGACGTCGAATTACCCTAAGAAGAGTCTTGCTTAAATTTTTTGAAAAGTCAACAGGGGAATATTCCAGGAATATACGAGGAATATTCCATTTGAGGGTTGAAGGGTTTTGGACAGCTTGGGCCTAAGGGGCTGTCAGGCCAAAGGTTTTTGAGATTTTAAAAGAATAAATAAATAATTAAAACAAAAGGATCTTAGGCTAAAAGAAAATGGGTTGGACTCCTAAGGGTTTCTGTAACACCCCAACCCCCAATTATATGTATAATTTGGTTGTTCCCCAAAATGTTTATGAAATTATCAATTTATTCCATATTCCTTTACCCAATTGAGCTGCCACGTGGCAGCACCCTATCAACCTTAATGTTCTCTCTCTGTCTCCTACCCCGTAATCCTTTCTTTCTTCTCTCTTTCTCTGTACACTCCATTTTCTCTCTCTCTCAACCCTCATCTCTCTCATCTCTTCCCTTTGACCGCACATGCACACACCCAACTGCATACTTGCTAGAGGAAACCCATCATCATCAAACCTCGTATCTCTCTCTCTGTCTCTTTCCCGTGGCTGTGAAGACAACGAACCCCGAAACTCTCCAGCGAGATTCCTTCGATTTTCCGGTTAGGTAAGTTCAATTTTACCTTTCTTTTCGTTCTAGTGTGAAGTTTAGATGAGATTTATTAAGTTTATCTCATTAAATTACAAGGTTTTAGACCATAATCGACTAGGGGCAAGGCACACCCATTTCCGGCGAAACCGTGGGTGTCGAAGAATTTTCCGGTCACCTCCGACCGTTCTATGGTGAACCAAAGGTAGTAAACTTCTCCTTTCACCTTGTGTTTTTGTTTGGTATCTAGATCCGAGTCTAGGACCCTCGTTTTTAGTTGGCCGGAGCTGTAGAAGCTTTGGTGTTCGTTCCAGGCGAGATCAGGCCTTCAGGCTGTTTTCAAAACCCACGAGCTTTAAGCCCGTTGTGAACCATTCCAATAACCCAACCCGTTCCCTTTTTATTTTGATTTTAATTGTTTTAAAAACTCAAAAGGCCTTTAGGCCATGTTCTTTAGAGCCTCTAACAGTTGGCCCAACCCAAAACCCATTTTCTTTTATTTAATTTGTTTTAAATCAAATAGGGCCCTTTGGGCCATTTTCTGATAAGGGCTTTAAGCCTAATCTCTAAACCTTTGGGCTTTAGAACCCAAGCCCTAATCCAGACCAAGCCCAAAACCTTTGACCGAGTTTGACCCGTTGACTGACCCGGTCTGACCGTTGACCTGGTCAATGGTTAGCGTTGACTTTGATCAGTCAACGATTAACGTTGACTTTTAAGGTTTTCGTTCGGGACCCCTCCTAGGCTAATTTCGACGTCCTGAACCGATTTCTAACATCCGTTTTCCCAGATTAAGTCGTTTGAGTAGAGTTTGACTAAATGTACCCTTTATGTGCTTAGGGGCAATTATCTGTGGCGTTTCCTTCTTCGCTAGGTTGCATAATTTTATAGTTTATTTGCATAAAACGCATGCCTTACGAGTTTATGAACTGATTTTATGTTAAGCATGTTTATTGAAATGTTAATTATCGTTTCGTTATTTTGTAAGGAATTAATTGTTGGCCTATATTGAGCTATATTTTAATATATCGTGTTTTCTATAAAAACCATGAACTGGTAGACTATCTGATGGATAACGATAGGATGCTAGAACATGTTTTCAAAACACCTCTTTATAGTATAGACGATGGATGACTTTATACTATGAAGTGGTTATATGTGAGAGGCGTAACTATTTGTGCGTACCTAGTGGACACTATGATGCCTGAGGCGAGGATCTGGTGTTGGTAGTTAGGTCGAGAGAAATAATCTCTAGCTACGGGCTGAGGGACACGGAGCAGGCATTGGGCCGGGAGTTGGTAATCTCTGGCTACGGGCGCAAAGACCACGGTGCTGGCATGGGGCCGGGAATTATATTTATTAAGTGATCTTACTAGCAGCACACTGCGCTTACGAGATGATCTGTGAGACGATTGATGTTTTGATTTCCGCGATATGTCTTTTGGGATGTTTTTGGCATGCTAGGATTTTCAGTAAACCTATCACTTATTATGCTAGTAGTTTTCTTTATATAAACTGTGTGGGTTAGTATCTTGATAACTATTTTATTATTATTGTATACATCAACTTGGTCCACTCACCTTTGTTTTGCGCCCCCTTCAAGACTTAGAGTCAAGGCATACAATCCCAGCATCAAGGCAATTTCGCATCGGCATCTTCGAGTCCTCTCGGTGTAGGACCCATTCTTTTATTCATTAAATTTTATATTATTTCTTTTAGTGTTCTAGTTAGTTGTATGCTCTGAACATGTTCCTTAAATACCTATTCCTTATTCTTTGATACTTATAAGTCTTATTTATTCCTTATTCTCAGCATTTGCACTCAATAAATGGCTTTCGTCACCTTCGGGTGTCGGCCAGCACGTGCCTTTCCTAGTATTCGGGGAATATTGGGATCGAGGCGTGTCAGTTTCTCATAGGCCTTAAGCCCTTTTTGCATGGCCCAAAAGGCATTTGCTCACTGGGGCTTTGGGTGTGAAAGCCTGGCCCAAGTTCCAAAACATGGGTCGTCGGACCCAAAGGAAAAAGAAGGCCGGAAATTCGGCCAGAAACTTCCTAAACTTTAACAGTTCATAATTTTGTCAATACTCAACAAAATCGAGCGATTCCAAAATGAAATTTGTAGTTCTCAAAGAGACGAAGAGAATGGTAACTTATATGACTCACTGTGGTTTGGCAAGAAAATACCTCGAAATCTGTGGAGGTCGCCAGAAACTGGGTAAGATTCAAATGAGTATAACTTCTTCAACACTCAACAAAATTGGGTGAAACACAAAGGAAAGTTATAGTACTCAGCGAGACGAAGAGAATGGCACCGTGGTTTGGCCGAAAATGGGCTCGATAGGCACAGGTCAAACTTGCACTTTTCGAAACCGAGTTGTTTCACATCAAAGCTTCCTCAAACCTTGACTAGAGACCTTATGGTGTTGCGCAGAGGCTTCCCCAAGTCCTAAAACACCGTGACTCGATCAAAAACATGTCGAACTCAACTCGTTCGAGTTCGGACCTTCTGAGTTGGCAGTCAAAACTTGTCCATTCTTGGTTTGGTTGGTATGGTTGTGTTCGTGAGGTAAGGTGAACACAATGGTAAGGTTTTTAAGCTTGAACAATGAAGACTTGGGGTTAGTCTTCCTTGTTGTAGAGAAGAGAGAGTTTCGAGAGGAAGAAAGAAAGAAGGAAGAAAGAGAGAGAAAGAGAGCCTTTTTCTGATTGGGGACAGAAATGAGGGTTGCTTCTGATTGGGTGTGGGTTTTGAGGGTGGTGAATGGATGTGAGGGATTTGTGGGAAATCAAATTGAAATATTTGATTGGTGAAGGGAACCAAATCCAACAATTAAGGAAAGGAAGTATTTTGTACAATTTAAAATGTACAAAATCTACCTTTTTGACAGTGTTTCCGACACTATATATTTGTATGCCCGTGTAGAAAATATCTGTAGTTAACGTCCTTTAACAGAGTGTAACTTTTTCATTACAAATCTGATTCGAGTCTAACACACGCTCACGCATTCGTAGCGACGAGCGCTATGAGGGTACGCTAAAAGAGTAAGTCATATGTTTCTCTAGGCGGTGGTCAACGGAAGTCAAAGTCCTCGTCTCTAAGGCATTTTTGTAAATTCACGCTTTTAAAATTAATAAAAACGTAAAATTAGGGACGGGTCATCACAATCTACCCCCTTATAAAAATTTCATCCTCGAATTTCAAATTATTTGCTACACAAAACTCAAAGATAGAAAGAACATAATATATCTACGTGATGAAGAAATCAAGTCAGAGTGGTTGTACAAAAGGGAAAATGCCACTCCGTCGCGATTCGGAGTGCATAAATTCCTTTTCATTCCTCCAACTCATACTTTCCTTCTTCTTCAGTACAATAATATAGTATAATAGTTTTTGTAAAACAAAATGTTAAAAATATTTATAAGTACTAACGTCCTATTGAAAATACATAGATATAACAACATAGAGTCAGAATAATTGTACTGATAGTAAAACTGAACATAGGGTTTTCTACTATGCTTCCGAGCGTTGCATACTCGGAAGTATGTAATATCCTTGGGTCGAGCCCAAGTAATAAATAGGTAAGTACAACAAACACATAAGCAAGTACTATCGTAAAAGGATCTACCTATTTACTTGCTTAACAAATTCAACGAATAAGTCATTGATATTATGGTCTGCAGCCCGCGATATCGACAACTCACTGTTGTCATGATAAGTAAGTAACAAATTCCCAAGCGTGCAATATTACCATCATGCCCCTCATTGAAAAATACACAAACAACATATGAACAAATCTCTACCGTGCTCACGCACTACCCTCCCTTGGGTAATAACAGCAATAAAATAATTCCATATTGTGAACTCTCACAATTGAACACTTATTCATAAAACTCCTCTAACAAACAAGTGCTAATCAAAGAATCTCTAAACTACATCTCAAATGTGTCACAACCAAGACCAAAAATTGTAACCGCAGTTACAAGTAGTTCTAACATCAATAAGTGTCTAATACGATAATGCTACCACTAAGGAGTAGATAAGCGTAACATGCCAATAAGGTCTGGGTAAATCGTTCAGACTGGCCGTTAATCTAAGGGTGAAATGTAGTTAATGACCAAACTTACCACAAAAGGCCTTCAAGAAGGCTTCCTAAACAACTCGAAGGTAAAACACGCATCTCGATGAGATATCACAGTGACGTACCTACCACGTAGTCAAACCATGAAGTCTGCAACTCCTTAGCAAGCACATTCATAATGAAACCTTCTCTCGAATTTAGTGAAAAAGTAGCTACGTCGAAAAAGCTAAAAAAATGCTCGAAATTTGATAATCAAAGCAAGTCCATCAAATCTAGAGTACCAGATAACTGGATTGAATGCATAACATCAAACTACAACAGTAGTTTTCTAGATATTCAATCACCACAGTAAAGATTCGTCCAACTGAGCATTTGCTGGGTGATTGAGTAATTAATGGTTACGACTGCACTTCCAATGTCAATGGTTCTTCCAGATAGTGCATCTGCTTTAAGGCAATACCAAGTGCAGTAGAGTAAACATGTACCAAGGTTAACTAGAATGCCTTCCAACACCAAGAGGTGAAAAGTTGTCCTTTTGGACCAACGGGAAAACGAATTGACTTGCCAAGACAATCAATAATCATTGTACATCACCAAAATCTCCACATGTACAGGAACTCGTACTAGAAGTGTATAGTGACATTTTCCCATCTCTACTCAAACATAGGAAGTGATTACAATTACTCAAATGATTCTTGATCACTTGTAAGTATCGTCAAATCGTAGCTTGTGAATCTTGACTAGAATGTGGTAAGACAAGCTAGAGGCATTCAAGGGTAGATACATCTTTTGTTGTTGTAGCAATAATACACTTGCAGGATCAGAGTAATACACGATAGTGCAATTTTAGACGTTGGTTTAGTTCTTTCATCGTCGCTGTAAAAAATTTAGCTCTTCCGCAGAGAAAGCGTACTTGAGAAATTGTGGGGGTTGATGAAGATTTGGTACACGTTTCTCTCCACATAGAAGTGTCATCTAGCTTTCGAATAAAGATGATGACTGTTGACTCTAGGTCATGCATAAGATGGTTTGTTTTGAATGGTTTTAACTGTTGGAAAATAAAAATGATATTCCGTCATGCTGCTTCTGTACCATCAAAACATCTGAAGAACACGTCATCCTGGATTGCTATATAATCAAAGTCAACAAAAGGTGTAAAATATGGTAAGATGAGACAACATTTTGGTTGTCAGAAACTTTATTCATTTTCAACAACCCAACCTAAAATTTTCTTTCCTCGGTCATAAATGAGGAATGACACTGTAGTCGAATAGATCGCCAACAGTTTATCGATAAATCGACAAGATTGAAGATATCTCAGTTTCTCAACACTTTGCGAGAATTTTAACCTTTTCCCCCTAAATCCTTTTGGGAGAAGAAAGAATGTCGTTTACTGGATCACCCTTCCCAAGAAAGTACCAACTTAGCAATGGTTACTTTGGGGAAGTGGTATAAAGATGAATGTCAATGTTCCCAGCGTTTGATTTTGCTGAAATTCAGAAGAGAGTCACTGGTAATCCCACTCTGAATTTCGTCAGGCTATGAAAGGACTCTCGGGTTCCAAAAGTCAATTGAAGAGTATAATAACTCGAAGTATGACTAAAGGTTTTTGTCGCCAACCAATTAAATTGCTGAAATCTAGGTACGACCCTAAAGTCTAGCCTCTCGCTTTTAAGGATAGGTTTGGAGTTCCCTAAATAAGCTAATTGGTTGAATAGGCGACAAAAGTCCTCCAAAAGAGTTACGTGTCGTCTTCTCCTAAGGGTTTGAAAAGATGCAAGGAAAACTAGTGCAGTGTAAAGAATGGGTTTATGTGTATCTCACCTCGATAATTGGTGATGGCTTCGAAAGAACTTGGAGAAAAGCCACCAAAGGTACATGTCATCAAATTGTACGATATTGCTTCTTTTCTCTACGCCACGTGCTACAAGGTTTTCGTAAGCTTCTCAAACTCATTTCGCTCCTAATTTCCATGATTTAGATTCTTCAGCTTAAGCAGCCACTGTTAATCAGTCTATCAGTCACGCCGCTAATTAACACGCTTAACATATTTTAATATTGTTCGTTACCCTGAAACTGTGAACTGGCATACTGGCATAAAGGTATCACTCCCAGATACTAGTACCTGCATCCGATATCAGAAATCATAATACCGAATGCTGGTCAACAGTCTCTAGATATTAGACAACATCATCAATTAGTTGTGTCATTGTAGGCTGATTATAATTTAGAGCCCGTTCAAGTAGAAAGCTTTGGGTAATTGGAAATGAATTGGCCAAGCAAAGTAGTTCATTGATCCTAGAAGGATTTGATTACTGTTTTTCAGATTTCTGTTACTCCCAAGATATGAAAACTCACAATTGCAAGCCTATACTCACCCAATTGATGAGTATAACAACGAACAAAAATTCTGGGAATTAGTGTTGGTTGGAAAATTCCAAGGCTGGAAAAGAACTTTCTAACAATTGAATTTGAAAATGGACTTAAACATAAGTCGATCTTTCTTCTGAAGATCCGAAATGATCACTAGTATGTTTGAAGATATTAGTACTACAGGGGACCAAAAGTAATTGTCCTTAGAGGATCTTCTGTCAATTGCTACCACTTTAGCACCAGGTTCTCGTTCAAGACATTTCTAGAACCTTAACAAGGTAAACTTCGTAAGAATTCTAAGAGATGGTATACCAATAGGTGTTATCGAAGAAACAAAACCATTTCTAGTTTCCAAACTCGAGGGTTATACCACTAAAGGTAACCATATCCTAAGAATTCTAAGAGATGGTATACCAAGAATCCTCGTATACACGATAGCACAGCTAATAAACCTGGAGGGGCAAAAAACAAAGTTGAGTGGGTCAGCAAAACAATGCTTATACGAAAACTTTATTTTTGAATATACGAACCCTTCGCCGTAAAACAAGTATAGTTTCCATTAAGAAGAGTAAGCAACGTAAGTATGTACGTATCTACAATACTATAGCCAAATGTAAATGATAATATATGCGCCAGTTCATGATATAATCAATGCCACAGTAATATAATCATGTGATAAGCAATATAATGAAGTACTCATCCATCTAAGCTGATGCACGAGTTTGAGCAGACAATATTTGACACGAACAAGACTGGGTGTAATCAATACGCTCTAGTACTACGATCACGTGAAGGCTGGTGCAGAAGCACGGTTTACATACAAGTCAGATTACCTAATGCAATCTACCCGACAGGACTAGTACCTAACTTGGATCCAAGGCGAGTGAACGGTGCAATGTGAACATACATGTGAAGGACTAGCCCTAGCCCTGGGGCGAGTATTAACATCGGCACAGCAAGATGAGTATGTATACAAGTATGTATGAATGTCATGACAATATTCCAACCATATAGCAGCATTTATCACAATTCATATCAAATACTGGCAACATATATGTAAAGTGAAGTATTTATGCAATTTTGGAAACTATAAATACGTATAGATGTAAGAATAAACTGCCCACTCACGAATACTTCACTGCTGACAAGCCACGCAAACTAGCGAAGATGGAAACACCACTAATAATTGCCTCTAAGCACATAAAGAGTACAATTAATAAAACTATATTATAACAATTGAATTTTGGAAAACAGACGTAAAAAACGGATTCAAGACGTCGAATTACCCTAAGAAGGGTCTTGCTTAAATTTCTGAAAAGTCAACAGGGGAATATTCCAAGAATATACGAGGAATTTTCCATTTGAGGGCTGGAGGGTTTTGGACATAAAAGGAGTCACATGTTGGGCCTAAGAAAAAGGGCTGTCAGCCTAAAGGTTTCTGGGCTTTTAAAAGAATAAATAATTAATTAAAACAAAAAGGTTTTAGGCCAAAAGAAAATGGGTTGGGCTCCCAAGAGTTTCTGATGGCTTTCATAGGCCTTAGGCCCTTTTTGCATGGCCCAAAAGACCTCGACTCACTTGGACTTTGGGCGTGAAATCCCGGCCCAAGTTCCAAAACATGGGTTGCTGGACCCAAAGGAAGAAGAAGGCCGAAAATTCGGCCGGGAACTTGCCTGACTTTAACAGTTTATAACTTTGTCAATACTCAACGAAATCGAGCGATTCAAAAATGAAAGTTGTAGTTATCGAAGAGACGAAGAGAATGATACCTTTCATGACTTCTAACTCACTGTGATTTGGCCAAAAAATACCTCGAAAGCCGGGGAGGTCGTCGGAAATTGGTTAAGATTCAAATGAGTATAACTTCTTCAATACTCAACGAAATTGGGTGAAACAAAAAGGAAAGTTATAGTACTTAGTGAGATGAAGAGAATTTTACCTCACATGCTGGCTAACTCATCGTGGTTTGGCCGAAACTTGGCTTGAAAGGCACAGGTCAAACTTGAACTTTTCGAAACCGAGTTATTTCACGTCAAAGCTTCCTCAAACCTTGACTAGGGGCCCTAGGGAGTTATGTAGAGGCTTCCCCGAGTCCTAAAACACCTTGACTTGGTGGAAAACATGTTGAACTCAACTCTTCTGAGTTCGGACCTTCCAAGTTGGCGAGTCAAAACTCATCCATTCTTGGTTTGGTTGGTATGGTTGTGTTCATGTAGGTAATGTGAACACAGTGGCAAGGTTTTTAAGCTTGAACAGTGAAGATTTGGGGTTGGTCTTCCTTGTTGTAGAGAAAAGAGAGTTTTGAGAGGGAGAGAGAAAGAAGGAAGAGAGAGAGAGAGCATTTTTCTGATTGGGGACAGAAGTGAGGGTTGCTTCTGGTTGGGTGTGGGTTTTATGGGTGCTAAATGGATGAGAGGGATTTGTGGGAAATCAAATTGAAATATTTGATTGGTGACTGGAACCAAATCCACCAATTAAGGAAGGGAAGGATTTTGTACAATTTAAAATGTACGAAATCTGTCTCTTTGACAGTGTTTTCGACACTGTATATTTGTATGCATGTGTACAAAATATTCGTGGTTAACGTACTTTAACAGAGCGTAACTTTTTCGTTACAGATCCGATTGGTTGCTTTGAATTATTAATCATAGCGATTAAAACTATCTATACATTTTAATGATTGATCACCATTAGGATATTTAGACAAGTAATTTGATGCAATTTTTGTTGGAACATCACCCTGAAATTGAAGAGATCTTCTTGTGATTAGTGATTGTAAGTTCACTTAAGGCGAACATCATGCTCTTAAGGGTTGCATGGTTTTTCAAAACGTTTTCACAAAGCTTAATGAGTCTTGCATGTTTATATTTGATCTGAACATCACAGACGGATTGCATGTTAGATATACGTTTTCGCTTGAACATCACAAGGAAAATATGCATTAGGAAAACCTAACATTCAAAGCATGTATGTAGAAATTCATATGTAATTGATAGAATTGCATAGGATTGTGACGGTGACGATTAAACCCTAGTCTTTCATTAAATTGATTTTAATTTAAAAACATTTCTATCTTTGCTGCCCTTATTCCCAAACTTTCAGATTTCTTTTATTGTTAATTTAATATTTTCAAATTCAAAATTTTTGTAATCTTTAATAGAAAATCTGTTTTAATAATTAATTAAGAGTTAATTTAATTACAAATTAGTCAAACAATCTTTGGGGACAACGACCTTGCATGGGCATTTATACTACAATTACCTTGTATTCTTGCAAGTATTTTAAGTGATTTTAACCCTATTTGCGCAGGTACTAAAAATAATATCAAGAAATTGGTGCCGACGCCGGGGATTGTTTTAATTAATTTGTTTTTATCATATTCTTAATTAATTATTTTCGTTCTAAGAAAAAATGGTTTTAATTTTAAAAGTCCATTTTCTTTTGCAGATTGCTAAACTCTATGCATGGTCAACACCAGATCGCAACTTGCTGGTAGGAGCATGTTTATGCTACTTAGTTAGCTTGTTTTCTTGCACTTACGTAGTTAGTTATCGTTTATTATAGTGATTTAAGCTATTTTCGTGTATTTGTAGGTTCAAATGGCAAGTGAAGCAAGAAAGTGCGTTTTAGAGCTAAATTGAGCTTAAATGGAGTACATACATAGGGAGCACCATGGATGGACGATTTTGGAGCTAAAATGAGCTAAGGAGTGAATGAAGATGTGAAGAATGGAATTCAAAGCGAAGGACGAATGAAGAGTCAAAAGTGGAAACCGAAGTTTCTAAGTTTGGAAGTTTCTAATTCCGAAGGTTTCCATTCTTGAAGAGTTTCTATTCTTGAAATGGAGATGTCCTAATCCTTTCTAGAAGGCCATCCTTGGGCCTTATCATCTCAGCCACATCTAAACCCTCCTAGCCCATCACATTGGGCCGCACCTATTCCTTTCTAGAAACATGTTTTCCTTGCCTTGCAAGGCATTCTAGAAACCCTAGCCTCTAAACCAAATCTGCAGTACCTAGGGCCCAATCCCATTCAATTTCTGATTGTTTTAACCCAATTCTTGGTGGATTTGGCCTTCTATAAACCCTAAACCTGATTCACCTAGGGTTAGAAGCCTATATATACTCCTATCAAGCCTTGCCGCACGATGATTCACCCTCACTTTCAGATTTTAATTTCCCTAGTGCTCTATGTTCTTGCCGCAGCCACCATACCCTTTCCTCCCCTATTTTCATACCTTGCCGCAATTCCATATCCACCACCATTCAGCCACCATCACATCCACCATCCCTACAACCTTCGCCGCACCTCCCCACCACCATAACCACCGTGTGCAGCCACTTTGAAGAGGAGTTAAAGCCTTGCCGTGCAGTCCAAAGGGGGAAGACACCTTGCGCATGCAATCTGCCACCATTGGAGTGTTTGGAGTTCTTTCTCTCTTTGTTTCTGTTTCTATGTTTAATTTAATTCGTTTCTCAATTATGTTAAACATGTGGAACTAATTTCTTTTTAGTTAGAGGCGAATTTGAAGCCATGGACATATGTTGGTTATGATTTGATTTACTCCAGTTATGAATTCATGAACTTTGGATGTGGTTTACTTCTCTGTTTTGATTAAGAACTTGTTTATGTATGTTGATTGAGAGTGCACGCTTAATTTGCATGCTTAAACTTGATGCTAGGATATAAGGGAATTTCACCTAATAGTTATGAACTTATATTCATGAGTAGTAAAGATCGCTAGTCACGATTGTGTTTAGTAAACCCTAGGTTGGATTAACATGCGTATTCCATGGTTATGAATGCCTAGTCGATGTTTATGATTTCCATTGAACTTAATGATCTTTGATATGTCTCTCTATCATGCGTATTCCATAGTTAGGGAACTTGATAAGAATAATTTGGTTGTGATGCGTATTCCATTCAATTCAATGAATCTAGGGGAATCTGAAAGTTAATTTAAGCGGACCTAATTAACTTGGAGCATTGTCATTCATTCGTTTGTTGAAATCATAACTGGGAATCAAATCGTATGCATATGTTCATGTGTGGATAAGGAACCCTCTAACTAGTTTCTCACCATTCTATTTCATCAAATCTGTTTTCTTTGAAGTTTGTTTCCAAGTTTCTGTTTTAATTTTAAATTCGTCAAAACCAATCCCCCATTTATTTTAAAGTGTTAGATTAGTTAGAAATCCATTTAGTTTGTGTTTTTAAGAGTCTTGAGTCAAGTTAGAACCTATTTTCGTCCAAAATTGTGTTTGTGCTCAAAACTGCCCAGAAAGTGATTTTGAGGCAGTTTTGAGTGTTTCTGGGCTGTTTTGAGTCTTTTGCTTTGTTTAAGTGTTTTAAACTCTAGTTTTGCATTCTTTGAGTCTAGTTTAGTGTTTTACATTGTGTTTTACATTTTTGAGTCAGTTTCACATTGATTAGCATCCCTAGTTAATCCCCGGTTAGAACGATCCCTATTTGCTCTTATACTACAATTGTCATCCATAGGGTTTAATTTGTGTGTCAATCTAATTTTCACATCACTTGCACAACTTGCTCAATTTAATCTTAATCTTGAAAGAACATTACGAAAGCAGCAGCGGGAACATTTTTTGGCATCTGATTCGTCCCTAAAGGACACTTTTTTGCTGCACTTGTTTTTAGGTGTTTCAGATAGGAAGAAAACAATGGCTTTTGCTATGCATGAGGCTTGAGAACCTTTGAGAGTAACACTTGCAGCCCGTGCTAATGAATTACCTAGTTGCATTGTTTATCCAAAAGATGAAGGCGATACTTTTGAGATTAGACATCATATGTTGGAAATTTTGCCTACTTTTCATGGACTAGCTCGTGACGATCCTAACATGCATATTACTGAGTTTCTGATGGGTTGCAAGAATATTTTGGTAAAAGGGTTTTCTGCAGAGTCTATTAAGCTTCGTCTTTTTCCATACACTCTAAAAGACAAGGCAAAAACATGGCTTTTTACATTACCATCTGGGAGCGTCACTTCTTGGGCACAATTAAACGAAACATTCTTGAGCAAGTTTTATCCAGCATCTAAGACCCTTGACATACGAACTAAAGTACTATCTTTTGCTCAGAAGTCTAATGAAGAGTTCCATGAATCTTGGGAGCGATTTTCAGATTTATTTAGAAAGTGCCCTCATGCAGATATTAATGGTGACACAAGAATGCAAATATTCTACATGGGTCTAAATCCAACTACTAAGAGTTATGTAAATGCATCATTTGGAGGTTTGTTTTCAGATAAAAATGCCCAGGGCAGCATTTCAATTATTTGATAACATGGCTACGGAGACAAAACAATGGGCAGCAGACCAGACACAAACTAGAGGCGTTTTTGAAATGTTAATTGGAACTCCACCTGTATCAGCTCAAGTAAAAAAAATAACAATACCAGTGCAGCAAGTTGCTGTACAGCAGCCTATTGTAGCAGTTTGCAGCATCTGCAGCATGCCAAATCAAGATTTTAAGGGGCAACCACACAAAGACGCCTATCCTGAATATGTGGCAGAACAAGTAAATGCATTTAACAATTTTCAGAGACCCATAAGTGATCCGTATTCTAATTTTTATAACCCAGGTTGGAGGGATCACCCAAATATGCAATGGGGAGGAAATCAGCAGGTGCAGCCTTTTCAGCAAAATCCTGTACAGCAGCCAGTTGTGTAGCCCAAACGTTCTTTGAAGGACACACTCCAAATGTTTATACAATCTACAAAGCAGTATATGGAAAAAAAATGATCAAAATATGCAAAATGTACAAGCTTCAATTCAAAATCTAGAAAACCAATTTGGACAGTTAGCAAGTCATATCAAAGAAAGGGAGAAAGAAAAATTTCTTAGCTAAACAGTCCCTAATCCACGGGGTTCAGAAGAATGCAGTGCAGTCAGAATTTTGAGGTGTGGTAAAAGCTATAATAATCATGAGAATGCAAAAAGTGAAGACAAGTCTGTAGAAAATCCTACAGAATCTGATGAAAAACCTACAGAGCCAGCTGCTGCATAACAGCTTGCCAAAAATAATACAACAACAGATAAATGCACTTAACATGTTTATGAGGCCCCAATTCCATATCCAGAACATTTGAAGCCAAAAGCAAAATACAAGCAATTGAGGGACTTCATGCAAACTTTATCTAAAGTTCAGATAAACCTACCATTACTTGATGCAATCAAAAGCATTCCATCATATGCCAAATTTTTGAAAGATGTGTGCACACACAAAAAAAAGCTGGTTGATTTTGAAAAAGTTGTTCTTACTGAACAGTGCAGCGCAGTTCTACAACACAAATTGCCAAAAATAAAGATCCAGGGAGTTTTACAATTTCTTGCACTATTGGAAATTCTAATTTTAAACGTGCATTAATTGATTTAGGTGCTAGTATCAATTTAATGCTTTCTTCCATTTTTTTTTAGATTGGGCCAAGGAGATCTAAAGCCTACATCAGTTATTCTCCAGCTACCAGAGCATTTTTTTACTTATCCTAGAGGGATCATTGAAGATTTAATTATCAAGGTTGGCAATTTGTATCTACCAGCAGATTTGGTAGTTTTGGACATGGATGAAGATTTGCAAACACCAATTATTTTGGGAAGACCATTTATGGCCACTGCTCGAACATTGATTTATGTGGAAGCAGGCACTTTAACGTTTAGAGTTCAAGACCAATCTGTGGTTTTTAACCTATTTGAAGCTGCAAAACGCTCAGAAGAAAAGCAAGAATGCATGCGTGTTGATGCATTAGATGGTTTGCCTAATGCCACAGTTATGACCAGATTATCCATTGACCATTTGTCCATAAAGCCTCCAAATTTAATTCGTGAGTGCATAAGTCCTAAAATGTAGCAACAAAGTGTGCAGCATGATGTCCAACAGATTGACAATAAGAAAAAAAAATTTAAATCATTGCATGGCCGCCCAAATTGCAAGAAAATACAGCTTGGTAAAAATGTGTGGTTGTTGAATTCTAGTCTCAAGTTAATTCCAGGGAGACAAGAGTCTTGGTGGAAAGGCCCTTATATGGTTAGGCAGGTTTGTCAAAATTACAACGTGGACATTGAAACAGAGGGCAAGAGTTGTGTGCTCAAGGTCAGAAAGTATCTACTCAAGCCATTCCTAAGGAAGTTTAGTGCAAGCGAGTCATCAACTCTGAAAGAACCAGTGATCTGACCACCAGCCTTCGGCAACGTCTAGCTATGGATGTTAACTAAAGCGCTTGTTGGGAGGCAATCCAATTTTCTATCACTACTCTTTTCAGTTTCTTTTAAATTTAGTTTGACATTTTATAGTTGTTAATTTATTTTACTTAGCAATTAAGCAAAAAAAAAAAATTGAAGAAGCAAAAATCAGAAAAAAAAAATTAATTAATTACTTTATATTTGATTTTGTTCTTATATTATCTATGTCCATCTGATGCAAACATATATGAATATGCAGGAACAAACAAGAGACATAATAAACAGTACTAGATCATGCACCCAGCAGCAAGTCTATTTTACAATCAACCATATCAGTTACTCCACACATAAATCAATGAAGGAAATTGGAGCAAGTTCGGGATTATACTTATGCAAATGTGCATCTGGAATTTTCTTTTGGCTTCCCTGTAGCTCCAGTTGATTTTGTGCCTTGTTGGGCTATTCGAATCTACCAACACAAAGTTTGAACATGAGATATAAACGCAACAGATTACTATTACAACGTTCAAGTTTGGGGGTAGTCAAGACTGTATAGATTGCATACTTGGGTACATATTCAAGGTGTAGATCTATTCTATACCGGTACAACATATGAGTTTTATACCTTCAGATTCACGGATCTTTGTGTTGCAGATCTGTGAGTTTGGGGACTCTTCGGGTGCATACCGCTAGTTTCCTTGCGAATCTGGAATACTTAACATAGAAGAACATCAGTGTGAGCTTGTACAGGGACAAATCAAATTAGAAACAAAGTTAGCTCTCAAAGTTTCTTTGCAAGCTAAGAAATATGTATATTGCACAGAGTGAGAGGTGATTATCGTTGCATGTTCAAAATGATGACGGTGATTACCGTTACAGGAACTCCAATCTCTTATTTTTGAGCATATCTTTGCTCTGGGAGTGACGGTGATGACGATCTGAGCGTGCTTTCTTGATGGCTAGAGGCTTGAGCAACCAGAGGTTCAGGTGAGAAGAGTGGAAGATGGTGGATGTTAGGGTTCTATTTCAGAAATGAGATAAGGCTCTTCATTTCTCTCTCATTTTCAAACTAACTTGCTCTCAGCCCCCTCTCTAGTGGTTTCTTACACAAAACAAATAATAAAAACAATTGTAGTCAGTAAGGAGAGTAGAAAGCCGTTTGGCTCTACGCTCAAGACTAGTGGAAGGGTATCCAATGCTTGAGAAAAATCAACTAGGGTTTCTAGTGCATGTGTGTGGCACACGTGTGAGTGCTAAGTGAGTTCCTACTTGGCCCGTTTGTTTTTTTTTTGGTTCAGCCCAATTTCGATTTTCCGAGCTTTCATTATATGTCGCCCATCAACAATTGCATCAGTAATGGCCCATCATTCAGCACGTGTGTTGTAATGGCTCACATTGCTTTCACGTGTGTTGTAATGGCAGCGTTTTTGTGTTTTCTTTCTTTTTGTTTTTCAGCCTCTATTTCTTGCACCAGGTCACCACTTCGAATCAGGTGTGTCAGTTTCTTTTTCTTTTATTTTTTGTTTATGTGTTATTTGATTTTCTTTTATTGTTTTTCTATTTTTCTTGTCTATTTCCTTTTGTTAGGTTATTTTCTTTGCTAGTCATTCTACATTTTCTAGGATTTAGTAGTTTTGTTTCTTTTCTTGTTTCTTATGTTTATTTTCCACACCTTGAGGACAATGTGTGATTTAAGTTTGGGGGTGGGAAAGTAAAATTTTAGTTTTTTCATTTATTTATTTTTTTACTTTTAGATTTTTAATTTTTGAGTCAATAAGAATGAATTTTCATTTCAAAGTTAATATCCATAGTTTATTTTAAATGTTAGAACAAATGGACATGGTGGAGATTAATCTCATAGTAGAGTCTTTTCTATTTATCGTTACTTAGACACTAATTCATGAGTTATACTTCGAAAAATTTGCACATTCACACCAACATAGCTTGTGGGGAGCGAAATTGGAAGACTTATTTCTCGTCTAAGTTATTATTGTCTTTAATTTTTGTTTGAAATAAAGTAAAGTTACTTATTATTATAAGAATAATTAAAAAAAAGTAATAATTGTTCTACCCGAGGCTTTGCTTAGTAACCGAGCCAGTCCTGTCTAATCAGCAGTGATTCTTGCGTCAAATGGTAGAGTTTTGGCATAGGGCAGGGTGGTTAGCTGGTTCGTAGCCTTTTCAGCTCGGGTTAATAAGTCCTTAGGGGTGTTTAACACCTAGTGCCCTAAAGCCTAAGTGGTTTGGGAGTCATTGACCTAAAGTTCGTTACATGTGTTAGATCGAAAGCTTAAGTGAACTAGTATTGCATGACCACTATTGTTACTGAAAAAAAAAAACAAGAAAAGAATCAAAAGAAAAATAGTATATAAAGTTAGTATGTGTGAAGTATGAATAAAGAAGATGAGAGGTAGGAATTTTAATCGAGTCTCCTTAACTTTGTTGGTACACTTTTCACCAAAGGAAGTTCATGAATTCTTTTGTAATTGGTTATAAATAGCTTGGACTCTGGTGGGATTGGTTGGAATTATTGAAAAGATCTTCTAATTTTTAAAATTCTCTATGGATTGCGACTTAAAGGTGAAGATTTGTTTATGTTAATTTGTTATTTTTGTTTAGAAGTTTAGTTTGTTAGTTTTTATTTTCTTTTTGAGTGTTGTTTTTCTTGAGAACAAGCAAAAAGCTAAGTTTGGGGGTATTTTTTGAGTCTATTTTATACTATATATTATTCCCTATTCTTGGTATATTTTGGTGGGATTTTGATGTTTTGCTATATGTTTTAATGTAGGACATGCGAACTTGTTTTGAGCATAAAGTAATCAAAAGGGTGGAATTTTTGAGTGATTCCAGTTGAAGCAGGTTCATGAGTCAGTTAAGAAAGTTGTATCAAAATTTCATAAATTTATCCTGAAGTATCTTATTGTGGCGAATTAATTTATGGCCAGCACGTAGTGCTGGCAGATTGGGCTACAGAGCTTGTTTGTGACTTTTGGGCTGGAAGATGATGAATTTTGGACTTGGGTTCCTCTTGGAACTTGAAGAGGAGGTCCGAATATTTAGTTTGATTCGTTTTGGGTCTGTTTTGGAACTCTAACGGTCCAGAAATATGGCTTCTCCTTTGATGGGTAGATTTCCTAGTTAGAATAGAAATGTAATTCTTAGTTATCCTTTTATTATTTTATTTCCTAGTTTTTAGAAAAAAATTTCCTATGAGGGTTTTAATTGGGAGTAGAATAAATAAGGCCTTTTAACCATTAGGTTTGGAGGACGCAATATTGAGAGATTTAGCAAGGCTTTGGAGAATTTCAGACTTTTTACCTACAAGGTGTTTTCATTCTTTTTCTAGTTAATGATATTTTCTTTGATTTTTATTATGAGTATGTGTGACGACCCGTCCCGATATATTAAATTATTAGTTGTAAAATGACAGAATTACCCCTTCGGGGATTATGTTCGTGTGCATGGATGTGGGATATGCGAAGACCTATGATGGTAGAACTCAATTATTGGAAGCATTGTGACATTATTGTGTGGAGATTTAGGACCACACACAACACCTTCACCCTCACCCTCACCGACACAGTCTCTCTCTCTTTTGCATTATTGATACTCACTCTCTCAGACACTTTTTCTCTCTCTAACTCACGGTTCACTCTCTCTCTCTCTCTCGCCTTACGTACGGAGACACCACAAATCCTTCAAAACCTCGTAGATCGAAGAAACAAAATACATATTCATGCTCGTGAGGTCCATACGAACTCAACCATACCATTTTCAGGTAAGATTTCATTCGTTTTCACGTCGAAACTCAAGGTCTGAATTTAAGTACTATTCATCAACTTCTTGTGGGTTGATTTTTAGGACAATCTAAGATCACAGCGAGCTTTGTAAGGTCCCAAGGAGGCTCGGAGTGGTTCGTTGGAAGTGTTGGGACGTCTGGATCACGTACATCGGAGTTGGCCGGTTTTGGAGTTTGTCCTCGGGGAAATTTAAGACCTTTTTCAAGGTTTTTGAAGGTATATTTATGTTCTACACTTAATTTGGAGCACATAGGAAGAAAAATGGGTCAAAAAGGATGAAAAATGAGCAAGATATGGAAGTTTGAAAATTACCCAGAAATTCCGGCGAAACCAGTCGCCGGAGAAGGTGACGGAGGAATATTCCGTCAAAACTGACTGAATATTCTAACGGCGTTAACTGATGCCGTTAAACATAACGGAATATTCTAGGAATATGCCTGACGGCGTTAACTGACGCCGTCAGTGTGCCAGGCGCGTGGGGCCGTGCCTTCGCCGGCGCGTGGGGCCGGGAAAAATTATTTTAAAAATATGGGGATGTTCGTGACGACGAGTAGGTCACGTTGGTATATCCAAATACCAAAATTGAGCAATGTATGAGAAGTTATTTCCGTAGTTACGTATATGTACTTAAATGGCGTATTTTTAGTAATTTCTCATATAGGTGAGACGTATTCAGAGGACGACCGTAGCCAGGCTCGACGTGGGGGCTACGACCCAGTGACTTACCAGTGAGTGGGTAGCTATTATTTTCCGTATAACCTATATATATATATAATGATTTTCCCAAAATCACATTTTAAATGAAAAGTACGTTTTTAACGATATGCATATGACTTGATTTTGATGCATGAGTATTCATATATACATTTCATGCATATGTTGGTGCCGAGGACGCCATGTGAGTACCAGGTAGGTACATGCATAGTTGAGAACGAACAGTTGATACATATGAGATACGATGAGATACGATGAGATATGTTAGCTCATAAACCTGCACATATTGTTAGTGCTCACGCCCAGAGATAGGGGCACAGTCTTTCACGTGTCGTTCACCTCCCGCACCACATGCTCGCCTTGGATCCAAGTTAGGTGCACAGTCTTGTCGTATAGACCACTTTTGAGTGGGTACAACATGTAGGTGACCCGCGTTCATTCGCACAGTCTTCACGTGATTGTAGCACTAGAGCATTTATTATTGATACAGTGATGATAATGATGATATGATGAGATATTGATGTATGTGCAGAATATATATGATGATGAGATAGAGACGTTATGAGCTATATTTACAGCCGAGGGCTGAGATGATATCTATTAGCGATATGATTACTGAAATGCATAGCATGGCATTATTTATGAGATTCAGATGGCATTGAAATGCATTGCATGGCATATATTTGAGATACACTGAAAACGTTTTATACTAAGAAAGTTGTGATATACATGTACGTATTATTTTTTGGGAAACTATACAGGTTTTACGGAGAGGGGCTAGACTTTTGAGAAAAGAATGATTTTGAAAAGATTTGTTTTGCTGACCCACTCCCTTTTGTTTTTCGCCCCTCCAGGTTCTAGATAGCTTGAATTCCCGAGTTTGGCACTTCGAGGATCTTCCAGCCTTTCTGACAGATTTGATATATGTAGGGCACCGATGGTGTAATTGAACTCTTTTAATTCATGCTTGACTGCACTGACCTAGTACGCTCTGGATATGTATAAGTATTGAATTATCTCTAGCACACTATCATATCTAGGTTGCTAGAATTCGATTTTAATTAATTCGTACTACGTTATCGATCCTTGCTTCCGCACAGCGCACTTGGCTACGTCACACTCACGTGACGGCCAGCATGCCCTACTTTCGGGTACGGGTGTGTCAGTATACGTAACTAATTCCTTTGCTAGGGTTAGGCCATGAACCTTAGCATGAATATGTGTAATTTTATTAATTTGCTTATGAAATCACCACGATTAAAACTATCTATATATTTTAATGATTGATCACCATTAGGATATTCAGACAAATAATTTGATGCAATTTCTGTTGGAACATCAACCTAAAATTAAGGAAGGGTTCTTGTGATTAGTAATTGTAACTTTACTTAAGGCGAACATCACGCTTTTAAGGGTTGCATGGTTTTTCAAAGGGTTTTCACAAAGCTTAATGAGTCTTACATGTTTATATTTAATCTGAACATCACAGACAGATTGCATGTTAGATATACGTTTTCGCTTGAACATCACAAGGAAAATATGTATTAGGAAAGCCTAACCTTCAAAGCATGTATGTGGAAATTCATAAGTAATTGATAGAATTGCATAGGATCGTGACGGTGACGGCTAACCCCTAGTCTTTCATTAAATTGATTTTAATTTAAAAACGTTTTTATCTTTGATGCCCTTATTCCTAAACTTTCAGATTTCTTTTATTGTTAATTTAATATTTTCAAATTCAAAATTTCTCTAATCTTTGATAGAAAATCTGTTTTAATAATGAATTAAGAGTTAGTTTAATTACAAATTAGTCAAACAATCTTTGGGGACAATGACCTTGCATGAGCATTTATGCTACAATTACCTTGTATTCTTGCAAGTATATTTAGTAATTTTAACCCTATTTGCACATGTACTAAAAATAATATAAACCATACATTTGATTTACTTGATTTTGTGATTGTTATTACTTTCTTTGATACGAGCGTGTTTACTATTATGGTAGTATATTATATGTATGTAGTTTTTAACATACATGTGATTTCAAAACAGGAGATTATATTTGAATGGATTTAACTAGATAAATTTGATCCACTTATGCTTTATTTTTCAACCCCTTTGGACGTAGCGAGAATAAGAAGAACCTCGAATGTGACGAGTGAGCTTGGTAGTTAGACATTCATCCTCTGGACTTTGGGTGATGATTCCTTTACTGCAGTTTATTCTAGTTTATAATAACCGCATGATCATTCTTTCAATTATGCATAGGATTTCACTTTTATGTATTTATTATTGTGTGAAACTTCTAGCTGCTCTGATGCGACATGACAATAATGAAATCTTATCCTTGTATTTCTGTCTTTAAGTGGGGAGGTTGATTTGGAGACTTTGTTGTAGTTTTTATTCTATTATTAAAAAACGTTTTGGTTCAAATTCTCTCACATCATAATTATCCAACTATGACTTAGTTATTAAGTTGGTACATAATGTCATCTCTGGATAGGATCATGTGATCAATTTAGTAACAGCCAATAAATTACGACCTCATAACTTGTGTTATTTGGGGTCGGGATGTGTCAAAAAACCCTTTCATGATTTCATCCTCATAACTTGAAATATTGACGACGAGGTGACGGTGAGAATCAACATGTTGGTCATGGAAAAATCATTTTTAAGATAAACAATTTGATCAAAATTGCTTATCTTAAAAATGATTTTATTATAAGCATGTTGAAATTTTTATCAAAATTTAACATGGTTCTTGAAAATTAAAACATATTTATCTTGAGGAAGCACGTTTAACTTATAGCATGTGAACGTGTTAACACAATTTTGAGTATCTAAAAGTTCTTAACTATTTTAAAAATACTTTCATACAAGAGTGAAAAACTAAACAAAATCTTTAGACAAGAGATGGTTGTTGCATCACAGTTCTAAAATTTATCATGGAACCTTATACTTTACATTTATAATTACAAGTTATTTATTACACTAGTATTTGATGACATTTAAAAAAATAAAGTAATATTGTCAATGAGGGTTAGTTGTGTTAGCAAATATCGTTCTCTTCACATCAAGACTTAGGTTCGAGTTTAGTTGCTTACAATCCCTCTTATTGGGCCATATGTAAGAACCAAAATAGGGGTTAAGACTCTGTTGACCTTGAATAATTACAAAGCCTACGTGGCTCACAGTCTGAGTATATATGAACTAATTACATCATTTATGTGAATACGGCCTTAAACAACTCACAATTGAGCTTCATCGGACGAGGAAAATAGATATGATGGCGATGGTGTCGAGAAGAATAGCGTCTCAAGCTTGGGTTCTAGAACTTGAAGACAAGGTTGCCTAACTCACTGCGAAGTTCAAATATCCACCTACTTATATTATGACACTTAATGTATTAGCCCCGTGTTCCTGACAAATTGAAAAATCTCTCCATTAAGATTTAACAACTGGGACTTAAAATCCACGTAGGACCACAATCTCACGTTTCTCGGCTCTCTTTTTCCCGCCTAAATTGTTTAGGCCTCAAATTTCCACTACAAACGGGGCTGGGCTTAGTAGTTTGATATCATTTTTAAGCTGGGTTAACCCCACCAATAGGCTATGATATCAATGTTGTATGCACGAGTACGAGAACGAGCACGAGCGTGCTTGCGAATTATGGTTGATTTTGTATTGTGAGTATCAACGAGTAGCATGCTAAGTGAATTGGGATGTAATGAGTCCAATCAAACTGAAAATGAAAGTACATAGTTTAGACCGTTTATCTCGCTTATGAAGTCCATGTTCGATTTCCCTTGCTCAAATATCATTTGTGATACTAGCAATGCAACCAATTATGTGTTTAAATAGTATTATTGTTGAATTTTATTTCAATCTAATTTTGCCAAATTTAATAGGTGTGCTTAAACTTGACCAAAATATTGTTGGGTCAATTGGCCAATACAATGTAGGGGTGGGTTCAAAAAATCGAAACAAAAAATAACCGAATTGAACATCGACCTGAAACCAAAACACCAAAAATCGAAAAAAAACCAAACCGAACAGAACCCTTTACAATTTATAAATGTATGTCCATGATGTTGTTTTTTTTTTTTTTTTTTTTTTTTTGTTTTTTTTTTTTTGTGAAACTTTGTTGCCAAGTTTGAAACTAAGCCTAGGACTTTTTTAAGGAGCATACTTGGTTCAATTAGGGAGGATATTTCATTGGTTATGGAGGAAAGTTTTGGAAGGCTTTAAAACTTGGAAGAGCTTTTCTATTTGTTTGCTTTTTGAAAGAATACAGTGATCATTTTTTTTACAATTGAAGTTGTGGTAGAATAGGATTGGTTTATATGATCTTGAATATGTACAATTACCTTCCCACAATTCTCACTTTCCCCATTTTCTTATTATTAGTCTACCAATGCAAGCATCTTTTCTAAATTTCATATTAGAAAATGATCAAGTTTAATGAATAAAAAAACCTGAAACTGTACCCAAAAAAGCCAAATCGGAAAAAAAAATCTAACTGAAAGAAAATTAAACCGAATGAAACCGAACCCACCCCTAATACAATGTGCTTGCACCCAAGTTCAAATTTCTCCTCTGTAAATTTGAGTAACTTCAAAAAAAAAAAAAAAAAAAAAAAACTTGCAAGTGACTTTTTACCACAATGGTGACATGGTGTTAAGCCCTTACATGATGGTATGAGTTTGAACTCATAACTCATAGGTGACTAATCTAATATCTAATCTAACAAAATCTATCATTTGACTATAAAAAAAAACCATAAACCCTAATATTTCATTTGATTACGTGGCATTGTAAGTCCACACACATTCTTGCCTCTTCTTATCTTTCTCACGTGAGCCCAAAAGGCCCAAGTTTTCATCAAAAGAAAAGAAAGCCCAAGATTTCTAATCAACCTTTAGGCAGATCTCACTTAAAAGGACCCAAGGATATTTTAGTCAATATACCAACTAGGGTTTCCACATATATCCGTCTCCAGCATTGCCCGCTTCCTTACCTCATAGATTAGGGTTTTGCTCATTCAGTCACTCTGTGCTTAAGGAGTCGGCTTCCTCCACTCTCCTCGAACCAGCTAGAAAAATGGCGGAACAGGTAGATCTCTCTCTCTCTCTCTCTCTCTCTCTCTCTCTAACTTTTTCGTTTTCTCGATTCATCGTTTCGTGCTTGTTTTTGTTGTAGACCGAGAAGGCTTTCTTGAAACAGCCTAAGGTTTTCCTCAGGTAAACAATTGATTTCAAAATCTCACATTTTTCATGCTTTTTTAGATCGGATTTGGTTCCTGTATTTGTTCATCTGCTTCTGCTGAAATCAAATGATTTTTATTTAATAACATAATAATAAATGGAAATTATGAATTTTTGCAGTTCAAAGAAGACAGGGAAGGGAAAGAGGCCCGGCAAGGGAGGCAATCGCTTCTGGAAGAGTGTTGGGTTGGGATTCAAGACCCCCCGAGATGCTATCGAAGGTATATTTTAACCTCTTGTGTTTTTTTCTGTTTGCTTTTATGGTGGTTGTTATTCATTTTATTAGATATTTGCATTGTCAAGCATTTGGGCTATGTTGTCTAATTATCATCCATGGGCCCCTGTTTGATTGAAATCGTGTAATCGGTACAAATTTATGCTCTTTTTTGGGTTGAGATTAAAGTTCGGAAACCTAGATGATGAATAATATCTTACAACTGTGATACTTCGTGTATTTTGATATGATTGTAATATCGTCTCAGCTCATTTGCTTGTATGATTAATTAGAGATGCCGTGAAATGCTTTGATGTATATTGTTGGTCGTTGGCATTTGTCATGTACATTTAATGATTCAGTGAGTTGAGTGATGTGGGGAGGCGAAGAACGCTTGAAGGGGTTTTGTAACTGTAAATGGTACAATGACTTGTGATTTGAAGTTTGGTGGTCATCGTTTACATAAAAGAACTGCTTGCATATAACTGCAGGAACATACATTGACAAGAAGTGCCCATTCACTGGCAACGTCTCCATCAGGGGTCGTATTCTCTCTGGTACTTGCCACAGTGCCAAGATGGCGAGGACTATTATCGTTCGTCGTAACTACCTGCATTATATTAAAAAGTACCAGAGGTGAGGCCAAATTACTATGAGAAATTGAAGTTTTCTTCTGTTTCTTAACAACAGGATATTTAATTTTTCACTTATTTGTAGATACGAGAAAAGGCACTCTAACATCCCAGCTCACGTTTCACCTTGCTTCCGTGTGAAAGAGGGAGATTATGTCATCATTGGGCAGTGCAGGTTTGATTTTATTCATGTTGCTTGTTAATTTTGTTGAAACTGTTACTGATTGGTTTTTTAATGCTTCAGTTTGTTTACCCACCATTAGTAGTCAATTTGTATTTTTGTTTAATCAGTGATTCTGTCCGAATTTTGTAGGCCATTGTCAAAGACAGTGAGGTTTAATGTGTTGAAGGTGACCCCAGCCGGTTCATCTGGAACTGGGAAGAAGGCATTCACTGGAATATGATTTTGCTGTTTTGGGCAGTATGTTAGTGTTACTTTGGTGCAAGAAGTACATTTAGATTGAGCTACTCTTGACAGATGAACTGTTTTTTGGCATTTTATTTGCTTTTAAAACATTTGATCGTTCTAAGGTGAGTTTAAGGTTTTTGTTGAACCATTATCTTGAATTTTGCTATCCGTATTCTCATTTTATTTTCATATTGTTGTGATTGTGTCTGCCAATTTAGTGCATTCAAACGTATACTAGCTAGTCTAGTGTTGGTTGCCTATGGTTATTTGTTTAGAGGTGGGTCAGAAGGGATTAGACATGATTGAGATTTTAATCCTTTACGCCCCCGTTTGGTTGGGTGGGCGGCATAGTTATATCCAATTAAAATGGCGGAGTCCAATTCTCTGTTTGATGGTGTTGAATGTATCTTGGACAGGATAGGTTAGGATAGGTTATGTGTAATATATTGGTCACGTAACCCAACCTCGCACACAAGTTATACAATTGAAGGATGCGTGGGTTGAGTCGGAGCAACGCTTTCTCTGTCATCTTCTCATCATCCTTCTCCCATCATTTTTCCATATCAAAATGAAGAAATACTGAAAATTTGTGATTCTGTGTGATGTGAGCTGGGGGTCGACCGGTCGGTGGTGGAAGTCAATTGACAAGCACCTTGTGATTTGCGGGGTTTAGTTCCTATCGATGAAGTTTGGTAATTGAAATGGTTGCTGCAGGCTTCCAAACGGCAACGTGTGATGTTGGCTCGTACCATAAGATCAACGAATCTTCAAAATTTTCATATGGTTTTCGTTTTCATATTGATGTTTTTGTCAATCGAATTTCCAGGCAATTGTTCGTGTTTTGGAGTTTTTTACAGGTGGGTTGGAAATCTGTGTGCAAAGATGATTTGATTAGAGATTCAGAGGAGGAAGTTGGGAATTAGGTGGGCTGGGCGGATTGGGACAAGGAGTACTTGAGATAGATGAAAGAGGGTTTGAGAATGCTGAATGATAGAATGTGAGAGACTGAGAGAGACACTGAACCCTAAGTTAGATTGGATTTTTGAGATTAAATCTCAACCAATCCAACGGTCCACATAATTCCTAAACCTAATTTATAATTAAATATATATCATAAAATGTGTCTCGGTTCGGGATTAACGAACAAAGGCATATGGGATCTTGAATCCCATGTCAAACTTTTTGGGATTGGTTCGGTTTTGGGTACTGAACGGTTTAAGATTTTTGATTGGGACATTTTCGGTTCGGTTTCATGATGTTTTTAGTTCGGTTTCGTGACGTTTTTAGTTTATTTCGGGATTTTCAGTATTTTTTTTCACCCCTAGAATTAGGTAGTTGCAGGGTCACAAGTCCTGGGTGGTTTGTTTACACCAAACAAATGACCCGGCTCCCATCCTATCCTTCATATATATTAAAAATATCACTTAAATAAGCACAAATACTTTTAAAACTTTAATAATACCTAGTTGTCGATTAAAAGATTCTTGTGCTATAATCAAGTGTTGCTTTCACCAATATTTTGTCTCATTTTTTTTTATTTTCTTTGTCAAACGAAGACCATAGATTTCTCTTAATTTTATTTTTTTAATAAATAATCAAAGAAAGGGGTATTAACATCCTACTTGTCAGATCTCTTGTTCTTATATTACTGGCATGTGCAACTCTTTTCCTCTAAATTCAACTTCAATATGAGATTCATCGTATACATGAAATGAGTAAGTTTCAATGGGCGATACTTGCATGTTCACATACATATATTACTCAAGCAAAAGAAGAACTAAACAACCAAAAAGGAATCTGTATAAGAACTTGTTGACCCTAAAAACTACTTAGCCTACGTGGCGCGTAGGCTGAGTAATTAATAAGCTAACTACGTCATTTGGTCGAATGCATGGTGTGCTAACTCGTCGGCTAAACTCGGCCAGGGAGTAAAATGAATGTTGATGTGGCGTTGGGCGTGTTGCTGACTTCTGCGTCTTGCGATTGCAGCCGAGGAAGGAACTCGTCTTGGCTTTTGGGTTCTATGGCCTGAAGACAAGGTTGGTAGTTTCATCGAAGTTCACGAATTGTCAGTACTAGGTTGAGCCTCAGTAATTATATTTGTGAGAATATAAGTACACCGGACTAGTACTAGATTGTACGGACACAAATACTCAAAAGAGATAAGTGTCTTGATTGTAAATGTGGTTCGGCTGTAGGAATGCCGAACTCTAAAATGTACTTGCGAATATACAATCATAAAATAAACCCGGCTTTCAATGTGCCGAGCCTGGTAACACCTCACTTTGCCGAGAAGGCTGATGAGATGACCTCTTCCAACAAGAACTCGAAAATCCTTATTGACTAAGACTTAGATAGATAACTAGTCGATTTAGAAGCAATGTTATTTATCCAAACTGAAGGCGTTCCTTCATCGGCTGATTCTACAGCTCTAGTGTTATTTATCCAAACTGAAAATGTTGCTGGTTGCTTTATAGTGATGTTTATCCAACTGAAGATGTGTTGGCGGAAAAAAAAATCTCAAGGTGTTTAAGAGGTTTGTGTAGAGCAGTTGTGGGTTGAATTAGAGCGGCTTTAATGATGCGTCTACCTATCTATTTATAGTAGTGATTTTTCAAATAATTGAACTAGAATTTCACTTGAACTGAAATTCCTTATCTCAATCTGATTCCGTCTCGACCAATCCTAACCTCTATATGACTCTAAACCAAGCTCTTTAATCATTCGAATTCATCCCTTAAAGTTTGGTGTCTTCTCTGACTCAGAAGTTTATTTTTTTTTTTTGAACTCTAAAAAGTCCTTCTTGTATTAGGATGCGACCATTTCATTTTTATCTAGGCGGAAATCACATTCTAATAGGACTCGGCGGAACTTTACTGGGCTCGACTCATGGCAAAATGTTCTTGAGACTCTTAATTGGATCGAGAACCCTGGGCTTGGCCCAAAATATCATTTTGGGCCCAAACATTTCCCCTTCACTTCTAAGGTCTTCGGCCTACAGAATCTAGTCGAACTTCGACTTGAAGAAATGACCTATTATCAAACCTCAACCTCCACTTTAAACGTTATAAATGTTTGACATGCGGTAACTTTTCACCGTGGCTGTCTAGCTTCGGTGATGTATGCACCCTACATTCGAGGTGCGTAGACGTCGAAATGTCTCTTCATAATGATCACACCTTAAAACTCGCTGTCACATGCAATCGTGCAACCCCTATTCACATGTTTTTTGCCCTTTTCACTGGATTTTTAAATTTTGTAATGATTGCAAAATATTTCAGCTGGATTTACCCCTCAACTTTTGAATTTGAAATTATTGATCTTCTTCTCTAGTTGCCTATAAATATCACTTCCGGCCTCATTCCAACTTCACGCTTCCATAATTCTCAAAACTCTTGCTATTTTGCTCTCAGCTCTTGCAACCCAGAATAGACCAACCTTTGAAACCCAAATAAAAACCTCCAAACTCTTGCTTCAATGGCTGCCAATACCTTCATCACCAAGCTCACTGAGAAATGCGACAAGTATCACGATTTCATTGATCACAATGTCATCAAACCATTACACTTTGAAGGAGACATGGTTGCCATTCACCAAATCTTGAGCCCTTTGTTCAAAGACGAGGTTCTAGAAATCATCACTGAGATGTTGAAGGCCCATTGCTTAAGTCCTCTGGCCCAGGGTCATGATTGGTCAAAATGGGGGTCGACCAAACCACAACAAGCCTGGCCTTTGACCCCTGTGGTTTGGGCTGCTTGGGTTAATTGACTAGATCCCCATTTCGGCGATGCTTGGAAATCACTCGGCATCTTCGAAGCTATCAATCTCTCAACCATCGAAATTAGCATGGATTGAGAACTCTTAATAGTTACTCTAAACTTTTGGTGCTCGACCACCAACACTATAGTACTTCATCTTGGCCTCATCGGACCAACCGTCATTAATATAACAGCCATCCTTGGCCCAACTTCGTCCAGTCTTTTAGTTTATATTGCCTTTTCTCGGTATCAATTCAACTTAGACCTAAAAAGGGTATTCGAAGAGCGCGCTGTCGAGGTCTTGAGGAAAAACACTCAAGAGGAAGTATCAAAGGACGAAGTGAACAAACTACACAAAAATTTCTTTAATCACAGCACATTTATCAATCACTTTGTTGACTGAGAAAAAGAAGGCCTCAAGAAAGGAGAACACGAGGCTTTCTTGTTTTACTAGTATAATAAGTTCATCTTTTGTACCAAGTCGAACAAGTGCCTCGCCGAGAATATGCTAGTGGCCGAGGCTACTGTCAAAAATTAGACCCGCACCAGAACCGCCCACTTTGGTCTTTCAACTTTAGCTGCAAGTCTTATTCGCCAGTTTAAGGCTAGAGAGTTTCAGTTTTGATTTCTCTGAAGTAATGGGCCTCCAACTAGCCTCAAGCCATACCCTAACTCACTCAATTCAAGAAATTTTCAAATTCTTTTTTGGCCTCGATAACCTCAACAATGACGAATTCTTAAATATGTCATCGAAAAGATTACCTTTCTTCCTTCAGACTTCCCACATTTGCCTGAGAGGCAACATAGGACGTCGATCTTCGATAGAACTAGGGATTGTTTGTGCTGGCCCGCAACTTGTCATTTGGTTGCAACGCTTGGCTGGCAAGTTGAGAGGTCTACCACCCCTACTTCTTGACTCGACAGCTGAACTATCTCTAGGGTTGCTTAGTGTTTTTCCTTACTTCTCGCTCTCTCCTAAGCCGAGAACGAATCTTTGGTTCCTCTGAGAGAGAATGTGAAGACGTAGAGGAGTAGTTTCAAGAGCGATGTAAAAAATTTGCCCTTGGCCGAATGTTCCTGAAACTCACGACACCAGCATTTTCACTGACTGGTAGGATATCTACACCAAAGATTTCTTCGGCGCGCCGGTCGAAGAGATCATAAATAAAATTTTCAGGGATCGACTGAAGAAAACCCCTGCTCCAAAATCCAAAGAGACAGCCCAAGATACGCTTTGTTTCTACTGTCTTGCTTGTATACATATTTAAACAAACATATTTGAATTAACACTTGATCAGTTTTTCTAGTTGGTTGTTCAATAATACGGGCTGAAGTGGTTGTGATGGTTGTAGCCAAGAGAAAACTCATCCCTCCCAAAAAAAAGACTGTTGCTGTCGCGACTGCTTTTCCCCAAATAACTTTGGCCCTTCCAACCCTCACAAATGCTACCACCGAGAAGGCCATTACCGCCTCGACCATTCCTCACAAGATGGCTTTGACTTTACCATGGCCAATATACAATGTTCCTGGGTCAACAACGACAGTCAAACAGCCTCATCCTTCAACCAAGGAAATTGGCGTCATAACGAAGAGTGAGATTCTCGTTATCTCGAGCCAAGACATAAGAACCACTATTCTTGAAATTGCTCATTCTCTTGTGGTCGAGTCATCTATAAGAATGCTACCAGACTTCCCAGCCTCAACTGCTGATCAACTCGCCAATGCACAACCAACGACACAACCTGCCAACTTGGTTAATCAGTTGGTACAAAACTCGATGCCCGAGGCACCTGTAGTTCATCTTCTGATCAATCCTTAACCTGACACAACCATTATTGACATAGGGCTTAGCGTCATTCCTATCGAGGTAGTGGCAGACTCGGCCGCAACAACTCTCTTATCAAATCCAAAGACCCCTACTGCACCATTTATATTGGATGAAAAGGTATGAGAATATCTTAACATCCATCATATATAGGATAGTTGACTTTACTAAATCTTTTTTGTTATCAGGACGACGACGACGAGCTGAGTCCTCTGGCGAGACATCTTCGGCCGAGTGGGTAACCGAGTGCGACTCCCTTGCCTCCAAACAAGGGTAAGGCTGTTACATCTTCTATGCCTAGTCCAAGTCAGGATGATGTCCATCTGCTAGTTGAGGAGACTGGTGATGGCGCTCCTGAGATGGATGTCGAGGGTCTAGTAATTTATCAAGCATTCCTGTCGAACTAGAAGCCATGGCAGAAACTCCGGTTCATCCTTAAAACCAAGACATCGGCATCCCTGCATAGGATGTCACTTTGGCTTTTGTAAGTCTATTTCTTCTATTTTGGTTGAATTTTGTCTCAAAATGCTAAACCAAAATAAAAATGTTAACTGTTAGGTGCTTAGTCATTCATTTCATCAAAAAATTTATGTGCCGAATGGGTGTTGTCTATATTTCATGGACGCCTCAGTGGCCACCGAACATAAACAACCTTCATTGGTCGTATGAATTGAAGAGTTGTCTTAAACATTGGGATTGACCATTAAGCTTTCTAGGTTCGACCAACAGCCCATAAGATATGGCCAAAGTCTCTTCCCGACAGGTCTAAGAACGTTTTCTTTTTTGTTATTTTTCTTTTAAATTTTCCCATCTAATTTTTCTTTCTGTACAACCTTCATGGGAGGTCGAACTCGATGCCCTTCTTGATAGCACATCCTGAAAATTCGGTCCTTCTGCAACTTCGGCCGAGTCCAATGCTTTAAACAAACTGCAGGACATTCTATCTCTCTCGACTCTGCAAGCTCTTCACATGAAAAGTCGATTATGTTGGGAGTGCATGAACAGCCTTGCATCCGACGACTTGGTGAACAATGAAAGCATTGTTCACTTGACGACCATCTTGAAGTGGACTCGATGATTTTTTGATATTTTTTAGAAAGCTCTTCAAGCTGACGAGGATCTGAAAGCTGCAACGAATGCTCAGGAAAGCATCTTACCAGAGTTAGAAGCGATCAAGGCAAACAAAAAAAAAAAAAAAAAAATGGCAGATCTCGACCGCGAGATCGCCGAGCTTCAATCCCAAAGATCTACCATTTCCTCTAAGCTTGAGAAAGATTTTAAGGAAAATAAACCTCGACTGGCAGCATATGCGGCTGGCACAAAGCGGATCCAAACTCTAAAAGCTGACAAGAGGGCTTGGTAGGCCGCGATCACTATGGGTGAAGTGAAGTGGGTGGAATTAAAAGCTACACTTGAAGCCTTCTTTCCTTTGATCCCATAAATTATGTTCCCAGTGCCGACTTGTGGGCTAATGGTTTTTTTTATTCCTATGTTTGTACCTCTTTTGCCAACATAAATGAAATATCATTTTATTCTTGCATCTTCTAAGTAACTAGAAAATACTTCTTAAAAAAATTTCCCACTGATTGGCAACTTATGTACGAAACTAGTTCGATCCTTGAGATGGTATGCCCCATTGTCGAGAACTTTGTGAACAATAAATGGTCATTCCCAATTCGACGACCATTTTCAAAATCTAGGATCCTTGATCCCTACTGACAACACTGTTTGCCAGACCAAGTCACCTCCGTTGAATGTCTTTTGCTTTACTCATTGATTGTAAACTCGCTAGGTGATCTTTTTCTGTGCTACTAGCATATTATAGGGATTGAGTCAAGCCTCCTTTAGATCCTCCAAGTCTTGCCTCATTGCTTGACAATATTCAGCTCTGAACGAACTATTCTGTTCGATAGTTTGCAATGAGTTTATACTAAACTTGATTGGTAATATTGCATCGTCTTCATAAGTCAAGGCATATGGAGTCGTCTATGTTGCTGATCAAGGTGAAGTTCGATATGCCCATAATACCTCATTTAACTTTAAATGCCATATAGGGCATTTCCTTCACCATTTTTTTTCGAGAATACCGATCAAAACTTTGTTGCTTGTTTCGGTTTGCCCATTCGCCTATAGGTAATACGGCATGGACTGTTCAAGCTAGATTTTCAAACTCACCGTATAGTATTTAAACTTATGGGCCGTGAAAATTATGCCATTATCTGTGATAATCGTTTCTGGAACGTCGAATCTTGTTACAATTTATTTTTCTACGAAATTGCAGATTTCTTTAGATGTTAATTTGGCGTATGATTTTGCTTCAACCCACTTGGTGAAGTAATCAGTAGTTACCAGTATCCACACATGTTTTGCTGATCCAGATGACGGTGTGATTTTGCCAATTAGATCCATGGCCCACCTTCTAAACGGCCATGGTTTAGTGACCAAGTGAAGTAATTCAACTGAGACTCTCTGAACAGGTCCATGGATTTGACATTGTAAGCAACTTGGTGCTGAAGGAAAAAAATTGTCCTAGCTAAGAACATGTGAGAACATTTGAACACATAAGCAAACTATTAACACTTTAAAGTAGGCATGCATTAAAAAATAATTCTAAAACCCATGACTTTTAAAGCCTAGTGAATGGTGAACTACAAGACTCTTTAACAACATTAATGAGAAGAAAGGATTTTGAGATTCATTACCCTTGAAGCTCATCCTTGTTTATACAAGGGATTCACCCAAGTGGAGGGCTTTCAAGTCAACTCCTAGCTCCTTGGATCTTCCTTGTGATTTTCTTCCTTTTTAATACTCCTTTGCTCCTTGAGGATGTGAGGAAAGGAACTCCAAAATACCAAAAGTTTGGTGCCTCTAAGTCTCCACACCAAGGATGATGGTGTGAAGATGAAATGGATTACCTAGAGGAAGTTGGATGCTAGTGAACTCCCCTAGGAAGGCCGACCTTTATAGAGAAAAAGGAGAGAAATTTTTTCTCTTCTTTGCCTCAAGAAAACCCTAGTGAGAGAATGGCTATAAAGATACTTTTATACCACCTCACATGTGAGTGGCAAACTTGCAATTAACCCAAGTTTGCTACCACTCACCCTATGGCCGATTTTGAATTTGTATTTGGGTTAATTTCCATTTAGTTTTAGTTGTCACACAACTTAAAGCCTTATATGTACATGCTCACCTTCAATTAGCACGAGGCCTTTTGGGAGATCACTGGGTTTAGAGTTCAACGGAACTCCGAAGTTAAGCGAGTAGCGTGCAAGAGCACTCCCATGATGGGTGACCCACTGGGAAGTTTTCATGTGAGTTCCCAGAAACAAAACCGTGAGGGCGTGGTCGGGGCCTAAAGCGGACAATATCTTGCTATGGCAGAGGTTGGGCCTGGGATGCGGTGGACCCCGGACCGGGATGTGAAAATTGATGCGGTCTCGCTTGTGTCACAGTTATAAGTCTCTTCCATCTGTCGTCTTTGTGGCAGATTTGTACCAATTTTGCTTGTGCTAGTGTGTGAGCGTTTATGGTAGCCAATTAGGGGATTATCATTATTGCTTGTTTGTGCTAAGAGCCAACCGGAGGACATTCACACAGTTGAGGGTGTCGGCCAGCACGACTCGATTTGAGATCCCGGTGAACATTTTAGATCGGGGTGTGTCATTAAAACTCTCATATAATTTTACAATTTTATATATCTACTCATTTGAAGAGAACATAATAAAGCAAAATTGCATGTATTAACTGAATGAGATGAGGGTCAAAATTATTGGTACATTACATACATTCGTACGGCAAAATCCAATTGTTTATTCTTTCATCAAATCAAACAAACAAAAATAAAACAAGACACAACAAACATAAGACATTAAAATCATCAATGTCCATATGACAAATAACAATTATAATTTTATAACGGACAAAAGTCACCTAAATAACTATATATTTCGATTCAATAATTTGATGGGCCACAGTTTTAGCCGTACGGTACCTCTTCTAATGGTTGCCAGCTGCATTTGCAAGTATGCTAACGAAAACAAGCTCAAAAATTATAAAATCTTCGCGAACAAAAGTCGCTCGAATGCTTGCATCATTAAAAAGCACCATTAACAGAGCGAAAAAAGCTAAATTCCGATTCTGCTGTAAATGTATAAATTAAATTAAGGATGCCAAATTTGGTGATGGAATTTTGCCGTCCTGTATAATGTCGCATAATAAAGCTCTTATGAAAGGAATATATATACGAGTAAAGACTTTGTTGACAAATTCAAATAGATAAGAGAAGGGAAAAACTAAAAATTAAAGAAAATTAATTTAAAAGCTAAGAACAGAAGGAAGAGCAAGTACGACGCAATTTCCACTGAAATTGACAGCCTAAATTTTTGACTTTTTGCCATTGACATTATCAAGCAGGGACACCCAAAATCCCCATACATATATATTTAAACAAAAAATTAATAATACAAAGAATTCAAAGTAAACTGTTGAGAAAATGAAAAGAATGGTTGCATGAGTTTATAAAAAATCGAAATATTTTTTCTATTGTTAATTTGTTTTATGATGCAACTTCAATTTCTTTATAGTATTAGAACATGTTATCCTACCTGTTATGTCCAAAAGCCCTCACGTGATCCACATCACCCCGCTTGTGTTTTTCATGTGTTAGGCGTCAACATTTGCTACACATGAGGGGAGCGTCATGAATGAGTCAAACGTTGATGGGAGGAGGGACCTTACATGAGTTTATAAGAAATTGAGTTAATTTCTTTATTGTCAATTAATTTTATGATACACGTCAACTTTTTTAGATAATGCACGTGCTACTGAGTTCCAGTTATTACATAAATTATCCTAAACCAGATCTTTCTTTTTTTTTTTCAAATTTTTTGGTCAATAAACCCACTCTTTAATAAATGAGTTCACTTACTATACACACAAATTATCCTAAACCCAATTTTTTTTTATAAATGAATTATGATTGTCGTTTACTATATATATACCTATGCTCTTTGTTGTTTTCCCTCATATAACATAGCTCTTGCATTGCTCAAGTAAAGAAGGACAAAAATGTATAAAGTCTTCATAGTATCTGGTGATCACCAGGATCGAGATCGGAATCGACAACATAAAGCATGCAAAGAAGGCATGGATTCTCCCCAGCCAGTCCTTCATAATCTTCGACATGTCCCCCGTCAACTATACCTTCGAAGTCCAAGCCATGAGCTCCGAAAAGCTCCCCTTCATGCTGCCTGCTGTCTTCACCATCGGCCCACGCATCGACGACATCCAGAGTCTCCACAAGTTCGCCAAGCTCATTTCTCGCCACGACAAGCTCTCTAGCCACGTGAAAGAGCTTGTTCAAGGGATCATCGAGGGTGAGACTCGTGCTCTCTTGGCCTCAATGACCATGGAGGAGGTGTTTAGGGGGATAAAAGAGTTTAAGCAAGAGGTGTTTGAGAAGGTTTAGTTGGAACTCAATCAATTTAGGTTTTTGATTTATAACGCAAATGTCAAGCAGTTGGTGAATGTGCCGAGGCATGAGTATTTTAGTTACTTGGCGGCATAAAACACAGATGTAGGCAGTGAATCAGGCAAGGGTTAACGTGGCAAACGCAAGAAAGAAGGGGGAGATAGGGTCGAAGATGATGGATGGGGAGACGCTGCAGTACGCGGCCAGGATTGACGCAAAGACGAAGATATATGGGATGAAGAGGGAGGGGGAGGGGAGGATGGCGAAGATTAAGGTGAAGTGGAGGTGAAGGTGTATGGGAATGTGAGGGAGGTTGAGGTGGCTGAGGCAAATGCTGAGCTGGCCAAGAAGAAGGCCGGGTGGGCAAAAAAGGCGCAGGTGGCGATGGTGGAGGCTGCAAAGGCTGTGGCATTAAGGGATTCCGAGTTGCAAAGAGGTTGAGAGGATGAATGCCTTGACTAAGACAAAGAAGCTTAAGGCTGAGTTCTGTTAACAAACCTTACAGAGAGTTTTGAGAGAGAAAGTAGAGGGAGTATGTATTTCTTCTAATATTTCACTGTAATGAATGAATTATTACATCACTTATTTATATATAAATATATCCCTACATAACTAACTTATCTAATACACTTGTGACACATGGCACACATCTAATACATAACACTTGGCATAATCCTAAGCTAATCTTTATAGCCTAACATTCCCCCTCAAGCTTATGGAGGTGAGAACTGAGCATAAGATTGGAACAATGAACATTAAACTGAGAAGAGCACAACCCTTTGGTAAGCACATATGCACATTATTCTGCAGAAGAAACAAACTGCAACAAAATTATGCCTTGTTGAACACGTTGTCCCACAATGTGGCAGTCAACTTCAATATGCTTGGCTTTGGAATGTAAAACAGAATTAGTAGCCAAGGCCATGGAATAAATATTATCACAATATAGTAAAGGAATGGAGGATGGATTAATATGCAGATCTTTAAGGAGCTGTTGAATCCACACAACCTCAACAGTGGTAGTAACCATTGTGCGATATTCAGCTTCTGTAGAGGACCGACTCATTGTATGTTGTTTCTTAAAGCTCCAAGAAATTGGATTGGAACCTAAAAACACAACAAAACCAATGGTGGAATGCGTATCATTAGGGTCACCAACCCAATTTGCATCTGTGTATGCTTTAACATCCATAGAACCAGGTTTAAAACATAATCCTAGACAAATGGTACCTCAAAGATACCTTAAAATTCGTTTGACAACAACAAAATGATCTTCAAGAGGGAAATGCATGAACTGACACACTTGATTAACTGAGTATGCAATGTCTGGCCATGTGAAGGTGAGGTACTGTAAAAGGCCAACTATACTTCTGTAAAGACTGGGATCCAAAACAGATAAGCCACCATGATTTAGTAACTTGTGATTGGGATGACAAGGGGTGATGCAAGGTTTGCAGTGAAGCATATCAATTCTGTAGAAGATTAGTAATATACTTGGACTGATGCACAAATATACGTTGAGCTTGATATTCAATCTGTAAGCCAAGAAAATAGTGCATTAGACCAAGATCCTTCATATCAAATTCTTTGGTCAATTGACAGATCACAGCTTGAACATGACTCTCAACATTCCCAGTCAAAATTATATCATCAACATACAAAATAAGAACAACAACAGACTGGTCAGTAGACTTTTTTACATACAAAATAAGAACAACAACAACAGTCAAAATTATATCATCAACATATCAAATTCTTTTTTACATCCAGTTGTTTCAGTTTCCACCCTTTTGAAGCAGTTAGAGACAACATAAGCCTCACTGTAGTAGGCTTAACTACAAGGCTAAATGTTTCATAGTAATTAAGACCAACTTCTTGAGAGAACCTCTTAGCCACCAATTGGGCTTTATATCGAGCAACAAAACCATCATGATGCTTTTTAACTTTATATATCCATTTACACCCGACCACATTTTTATTTGGAGGAAGTGGAACTAAAGTCCAAGTACCCTGTTGAACTAAAGCATCCATCTCATCTTGCATAGCTGTCTTCCAGTGAGTAATCTTGGATGCTGCAAAATAGGATTGAGGTTCTGTAATAAAAGAATCTTCTTGCATCTGAGCTCGGAAAACTTGCTTCTTCTTAACAATGCCAGACTTAGATCTAGTTTGCATTGGATGAACATTTGCTGAGGTTAAAAACACCTGTTGTAACACTAGTGCTTGAGATATTGACACATCTAGCGATAACTCAGAACAAGTCACTTGTGTAGAATTAGAATATGTAACTAACTGTTGAGATCCACCAAAAGAGACAAGGTCACTTGTTGACTGAGAACAAAACTGAGTAACAGTTGTTAGAGGAGTTTGAGAGAACACTTGTGGGAAAGGAATAGAAACCAATGGTGGATGATGAAAAGTAGTGGGATGCGTAATCAAGGGTTTAGGTGACTGAGGACTTGAAGTCTCAGAACAAGAAGACTTATGAAATTGAGGAAACACATGTTCAACAAATAAAATATGTCGAGACACAATGATTTTATGATCTTTTAGAGAATAACAAATAAAGCCCTTATACTATGCTACATATCCCAAAAAAAAAAAATACAAGTGGTTTTAGATTCAAGCTTATTAGTTCTATATGGCTTCAATGAAGGATAATATGCACAACCAATCACCCTTAAATGATCTAGTTTAGGGGCTGAATGATACAATATCTAAAAGGAAGATTGCATGAACAAGACAGATGTGGGCATCCTATTGATGAGGTAAATAGCTATGGCACAAGCATGATACCAAAATTGTGAGGGTAGCAAGGTTCTAAAAGACGCTAGGCGCTAGTCGGGCGGCAGGCTGGAGCCTAGCGCCTAGGCGTAGGCGGCTAGGCGGGGTCTAGGCAGATTTAACTAAATTTGTTATATTTCGTGTAAATAAGTATTTGTTTATCTTAATATATATATAATTTCATCATAAACCACAAAACAGAATGACATATATATTATGAAGTATTTGAACATAATGAAAACATGGGGAACAAGCATATAATGTGTGCTCATTTAAGTATTCAACAAGTTTCTTACAAATTATTGAAAAAAATAAAATCCAAAATAAAAGTTGTCTATTTTCTGTCTAAGTGAGTCACAACCTAGACGGGTGCCTAGGCGGGTCTAGTCGAGCTAGGTGGGTGCTTAGGCCGTCTAGGTTGGCGCCTTAGCAGGTCTAGACGCCCTTTCTTAATTTTCAAATGCCTAGGCATTAATCAAGGCGGTGGCCAGGCGCTTAGCGCCTAGGCGGGGCCTAGGCGGAGCTAGGTGGGGATTTTTAGAACAGTGGAGGGTAGTGATGCTTGTTGAAGAAGTGTTATGGCAGTTTCAACAATGTGTCAATTTTTTCTTTCAGCTAGCCCATTCTGCTCAGGAGTGTATGGACAAGACCTTTGATGTTAAATACCTTTACCCCTAAGAAAAGCTTGAAAATGAGCACTCACACACTCCCCACCACCATCACTTTGGAAAATTTTAATGTTGACAGAAAAAGAATTCTGAATGAAAGCTTGAAATTGAACAAAAGTCTAAAAAACAGTAGCTTTATTCATAAATGGAAATATCCATGTGTATCTGGTAAATTCATCAATGTAGGAAACATAATATCGAAAACCCTCTATAGACCCACTAGGAGCAGGTCCCCAGACATCCGAGTGAATGACTTCAAAAGGAACAACATATTTTGAAGCCATTAATGGAAATGGAATTCTAGTAAACTTGCCTTGTAAGCAAGCAATACAAGTATGAGGGGTATCATTACAATAAAAGAGAATGGTTGCTTTACTAAGAGCTACCTTAGTGACTGATTTTGTAAGATGACCCAATCTGCAATGCTAGAGTACAGATTTATTTTCTAACCTATATAAGTTGCTGGAGATGTTTTGAAAGGCTTTAGCACAGGAATTGGATAAACGGCATTGTTACTCAGTCCTTGATAGAGAATTGATTGAATGAACTTGTCCTATATGAACATAGAGAATTCATCAACAATATACCAACAATTATTATCTTTGCATAATTGATGCATAGAAAGTAGATGTTGAGACAATTTGGGAACATGTAAGAGATACTTTAATTGCAAATTATGTGACTGAAGTGATAGATTTGATTTGACAATATGAGCAATATGCAAACCTTCACCACCAGCTCTAGTAACTATATCAAAAGGGGAATATGGAGTGGCCATTTGAAGATTAGACAAATCAGAGGTCATGTGATTTGTAGCACCAGAGTCCAATTACCAATTCTCAGTTTGTGGTGCAGAAGGAGAGACACTGGTTTGTGCAGTCATAGCAACAAAGAGCATAGTCTGAGACATCATCATAGGAGAATTATAAGATGATGAAGCCATCATGTTCGGAGCCTGAGTTGAACTGGTCATGACATGATTTGGTGCATTGAAAAGCATGATAGAAGGTAAAGCTTGAAACTGCTAAGAATACGATGAACTAGTATGTTGCATAGGCATAGATGAACCTAAAGATGTGTTTCTGTCAAAATAGGTTGCAACCATATGACCAACTCTGTGACAGATTTGACAACCCTGTTGAAAGCAAGTACGAGCACTGTGGCCCTTTATGTTGCAAATTTGACATAATTGAAACGATTAAGAACTTTGTCCCGTTGGCATTGAATTGCCCATTTGCTGAAAATAAAAAAAATAAAAATAAACTGAGGTTGTAAAGATTGCTGGGATGATGAAAAACCATGTGCCAAAGGTTGCTGATAAAATTGTGAAGGACCAGAATTATAAAACTTCTTCTCTTTGCCTTTTGGTTTGAAATTAGCACCTCAAAAGTTGTTATATGTCCCTGAACCAGTTTGAGTCACATATGCAAGTAGTCCATTCAACTGAGAGAATTGCATTGATTAAACTGGTTGCATTTGAGGCAGTTGTTGAAATTGAGGCATCTGATGCAATTGAGGCATCTGGTGCAATTGAGGCATTTGTGGAAGTTGAGACATATGTGGCAAAGGACAACCAATTTGAGTACCAACAATATAATAGGACTTTAAACCAAAAGAACTTCCAACCTCAAAACCAAAATTTTGAGAATTTGCAAACATGGCATCATCACAGGAGTTTGCTTAAACACCTCATCCAATGTAGACCCTTCAGCTTTCAACTGTGATCGAAGTTCTTTAAGAGAAACAAGGTTTTCTATGCCCCTAATTATAGCTTTAATGGTATTATACTCCAAAGGAAGACTTCGAAGAGCAACAATGACAATGTCTTCATTTGAAATCAACACACCCATAGTAGCAAGTTGGTCTTTACAATCTTTAACTTGTTGCAGATGCACATCAATAGATTCTGGTCCCTTCTTTATATTCTGTAAGTTAATTTTCATCTAAACAATACTAGTTCTTGTCATATTAGAAAACCTTTCTTTGAGATTAGTCCACATTGCTCTAGAACTTTGACACCCAATGACATAGGATAAAGCAGCAATGGATAATGTGGCAGTAGCTTTGTCATGAATTTTCCAAACCTTATATGCATAAGCAATCACAAATGGATTTTCAACATTTTCATCTGCAGAATCAGACTCTACGTATTTGTTTAGACAAGGAATGGAACCAGTAACAAACCTAATAATTCCATTGCCATCTAACAATAGTTCTATTTGAAAATTGTATGTAACATAGTTGGAATCATTAAGTTTCACAGTCACAGTATTTCCAACACTTGGAATCAACGAAGAGATCGATGACTGAGTAAGCGCTAACTGAGCAACAGTAACCATCGTATATGAAAACAACCAATCAACGAGAAATGGTGCTTCAAAGAGCAAAAATCAATAGATCAACAATCAAAGAATCAAGAATCAACACCAACACACTATAATTCAAGCAAATAACAATATGATTGCCACCGAAGAAAGCAAGAATCAAGAAATTGACTACCGACTTATAAAAAACCCAAAGAAATTAGGGTTTCAATCACCAACTAAACACCGACTGAGCACTAACTAAGCAACAACAAGGAACAGAAGCACCAACAACGACACAGACTAGCGGAAGCAAAAGCACAAGGACCGTCGTCAACCGGTGGAATTACTCGTTGCCGGCGAAGATACCGTGTTAAAAAACCTTACATAGTGTTTTGAGAGAGAAAGTAGAGAGAGAATGTATTTCCTCTAATACATCACTTGTTTATATATAAATATATCTCCACATAACTAACTCATCTAATACACTTGTGACACATGACACACATCTAATACATAACACTTGGCATAATCCTAAGCTAATCTCTATAACCTAATAAGTTTTTGAGCAAGGCTAGCGTTGAGTATGAAACATAGGTATCTAATTTTATGTGACCTACTATTTGAACTCCAAATAAATTATCATGCATTTTTTTGTGGCGAAAAAATAATACAGGAAGTTGAGTGACGAATTCTAATAATTTTTTTCTTTTTTTGCATTTAAAAATAAAATATGGTACTCTTTTTTTTTTAATTCTAAAATTTCATTTAGTGATTTTTTTATTCTAGTTAGTTCACAATTTCTTAGCCTTTTTCTTTCTACTCTAAAATCTCGATTAAGTTGTAGACATCGAAATTTCGGTGAAATAAATGTTAATCAGTGCATTAAAAAAATTACAATTGTAAACATCGAAATTTTGGTGAAATAAATGCTGATCAAAACATCAAAATTACAACCTCCATTCATTTCATCCTCACCAACAAAAATGGCCGGTAGTGATTCATTCTCAAAGCCTATAAATAGGCTTCTCCATCAAAAGGAAAGGGGAACCAAAAAAAAGGAGAAGACACCAAAACCTTGAAGCGTTGAAACTCTAAAGCTTTCCGCAAATCCCGAAGGATCAAGAAAGCTCTCTTTGTTCTTCATCAAGACCTACTTCAAGATCAAGCTCCCGACGGCCCTTGAAGTGTTCATCATTCATCACCCGTTCATCCTAAGATCAAGCCCCGACGGCCCTTTGGATCAACAACTCATCAAGAAATCTACCCATTACAAAGATAGAATCAGAGGATCAAATTGTAAAAGAGATTGTAACCCTAAAATCAATACAAAATATTATTTTGTACATGTGTTTCTTGTCTCGTTCGTTTCAGGAAATTTCCGTGTTTACAAATTTGGCACTCCCAGTGGGACCATCTCTACCTCTCATTTCTTTCTCCGTTCAAGAAAACCAAAGCACACCTCCAAAATCAATGGCATCAAGAAAGGATCAAGCTGTTCCCGCCACCAAAGCAAAGAACAAGAACATCATCGCTGCAAGGGGTGACACTTCAGGCATCATCACTCGAAGCAAGGCAAGAGCCCTCTTTCCCGCGGCTCCCACCCCCGTATTAACTCTACCAAGTGAGCAAGAGCACCCGAGGTACAAGCCCGTGATCACTCTGACCTCGCTAAATGCGCCAAGGGAGTGTATCTTGAAGGAGTACCCTGAGTCCCCGCTCTCTGATGTCAACTCAAGTAGCAGCGCAGCCATGCAAGTAATGACCACCGGAGCGACTTCAATCGAGGAGCAGCTTGCTCAAATGAATGAAGCGATCGCGAAACTCACACGAACTGTGGAAGAAAAAGACTTGCAAATCGCCGCACTCACCAACCAACTGGAGGCGAAACAAGACGTGAAAGTCGACCTAAAGGTTGATCCACCAAAGAAAGAAGTCGACGAAGAAGAGCAGCCTTTGGTGGAGAAAGACGAAGAGAAGCTGGAGCTAGACCAAGAAGCGGCGCTTATAGGATCTCTCTCTATTCAGCAGCTGCAAGAGATAATCGCTAACACCATCAATGTGCAGTACGAAGGGAGCTCACATACCTCTGTGTTGTACTCAAAGCCCTACTCTAAGAAGATGGATGCTTTGAAAATGCCGAGGGGCTATCAGCGGGCAAAATTCATGCAATTCAATGGGAAGGGAAACCTAAAGCAGCACATCGCCTATTTCATTGAAACTTGCAACAATGCTGGAACAGATAGAGACTACCTCGTCAAGCAATTTGTGCGCTCACTGAAAGGTAACGCCTTTGACCGGTACACCGACCTCGAGCCCGAGCTTATCAACAGTTGGGATCAGCTAGAAAAGGAATTCCTCAACCGTTTCTACAGCACTCGCCGCATCGTTAGCATGCTAGAGCTAACCAGTACAAAACAATGGAAGGACTAACCTGTCGTCGACTACATCAATAGATGGCGTTCATTAAGTCTGGATTGCAAAGATCGGCTTTCTGAAACCTCCGCCATTGAGATGTGTGTTCAAGGGATGCACTGGGAGTTACATTACATACTCCAAGGCATAAAACCAAGAACGTTTAAGGAGCTGGCAACTTGTTAACATGACATGGAGCTGAGTATCGCCAATCACGGGAAGAATGAGCTAATCACCGACTTTAAGAAAGATAAGGTGTTCACCCCAAATATAGACAAGACCGGGAAGAGACCTGCCAAGGAAACTTTTACTGTCAACACTACTCCCATCAAAACCTCCTCCACTCCCATCAAGACCTCATCTGTGCCCAGCAAGACCTCATCCGCCCCTATCAAGATTTCTTCCAAGAACAAAAGAAATGAGGTGAAGAAAAGTGAGCCGCCTCGCACCCAAGATAGGTATAAAAACACCTTGAGGGAGTTAGAGCAAAAGACGTACCCTTTTCCTTACTCAGACATGGATGCAATGTTAGACGACTTGCTGGAAAAGAAGGTGATTGAGTTACCAGAATGTAAGCGCCCTGAAGAGATGAATCGAGTTAATGATTCTAGGTCCTACAAATACCACCGTATTGTAAGTCATCCTGTTGGCAAATGTTTCATCCTGAATGAGCTTATCATGAAGCTAGAGCAACAAGGGCGAATTAAACTCGACCTAGAAAGTACGGCTGCAGCGCACACTACTACAATTGTGTTTGGGTCCCTCGATCCCGTTCCTCTCCAAATGACCCATGACCGTTCCCTTCAATACTCAAGTCACACGGCACCTTCTGCACAACCATCGCTGGGGGCAAATGACCAAGACGCGCTTACCGACAATAAAGAAGGATGGATATTGGTAACCTACAAAAAGACAAGGAAGCCAAAATCACAAGTCACACAGCTAAAGGTGGAACAAGGAAGAAATCACAGTAGCCGCAATAATAGGAAGTCCAAGAGGAACGTAAGAATTGATAAGCCAACGTACGCTGAGGAAACCACAGAGCAAGAGCCACGTATCCCCATCTCCTTGCATGAGTACTTCCCAAAGGACTTCTTCCAACGGTGCACTACCGTTACCTATCACATGGTTGAAGTAGAGATGGACGAGCCCTCAAAAGGCAAAGTTGTCGCCATGGAGGAAGAGAAGACCATCGTGCTCGAAGAAAGCCTGCCAATACACTTTAGCATCGAGGAAGCTCTACAATTGCCAAAGAAGATGCGAAAAGCACTGACATCGGTCTTGGTGAGTCCCGATGACCACGAAGTGCAAGGAAGCAAAGACGAATACTTGAAACTTCGGCCACATGAGCATGTCACATGTTGTGCCGCCCAGGATGCAATCCACTTCACCGATGAAGACTTGCTGTTGGGATCAAAACCTCACAACCGTCCTCTCTTCGTCTCTGGGTACGTAAGAGAGCACAAAGTCAACCGCATGCTTGTGGATGGTGGATCGGCCATAAACATCATGCCAAAATCAACAATGACCACAATCGGCATCAAGGTGGATGACTTATCCCTAAGCCGTCTACTAATCCAAGGTTTTAATCAAGGAGGGCAAAGAGCGATGGGCATGATCTGAGTGGAGATGACCGTTTGTGAACTTAAGTCAAGCATGATATTCCATGTGATTGATGCAAGAACCTCTTACAGCTTACTCTTAGGAAGACCTTGGATCCACGAGAATGGAGTAGTGCCATCCACCATTCACCAATACTTAAAGTACTACCGAGAAGGAGTAAAGATAATACAAGGCGACGCCAAGCCATTCACTGAAGCTGAATCACACTTCGCAAAGGCTAAGTTCTACATGGATGAAGCTATGGTGCCTAAAGCTCTTCCAAAAGAGATCCAATCCACTGGCAAAACAGAACCTAAAAAACAGGAATGGCAAGCCATGCCCAAGAAGCAAGAAGGAAAAGATGTGCCATCTTCAAGCAAAAGCGACGATGAGCCCGTCAAACCTATAACAAGCAAAGGGAGTAGAACGCCCTCAAAAGGGCCAAACACACCCGTCTTTCGATACATCCCGATGTCGAAAAGAAAGAATGGTCAATCCCCATTCAAAATGGGAGCAAGCAAGGCCAACACACAACAACATAATGATGATGTAAAGATGCTTAAGACAAATGCAGTTTTGCCTCTGACACAGCTAGGCAACGCTAAGGGTACAAGACCGCCACAAGGCTTCGTAAAAGCTCAGCCAAAAGAGGTGGAAACCAGCTTTCTTCCAACCAAGAGGACCGAAAAAGGTTTTGATCCAAACGCCTACAAACTCATGTCAAAGGTTGGGTACAACTTTGCTTCCTCATCAAGTCCTGGAAAGAAAGTTGCCAACATCAAAGAACGTGACCTCACCAAAACTCAAAAGAAGTTGAAGGAGCATGGGTATGGAGTTGACAACAACAAAGCCGGGCTTGGCTTCACACCAGATGCACCCATAAAGATCTCAAACAAAGCAAAAAATGCTAGCACCCAACACATCAGCGTGACCATTGAATAAGATCAAGAGGAGCCTAAACCCACTTATCGAATATCAGTTTTCGATAGGATGAATCGCTCAAGACCCAGAAATTCAGCACTTAATCGCATTGGCGGTCAAAAATGAACCTCCGTCTTCAAGAGGCTTAAAACACCAACATCCCAAAGCTCTGTTTTCGAAAAGTTGTCAAAACCTAAGAAACAAAGCAACACGGCTAGCTCGCCTTTGCGACGGTCGGTTTTGGAAAGGCTTGAAGACGACAAGAAGCCTTCTGGAAAGAGGGAGACAACGCCAAAAGAAGAAGAGCTCAACGGGCTAGCAGAAAAAGGCGATATTCGAAGCTCAATTCCTTCAAGGATGAAGCGCCAAGCAATCTTGGAGGTTGACATAAATGGACCACTGAAAGTAAGAAGGCACACCATCATCCATACTGAACGATCCTCACACCGACAAGCCCAAAAGGATGGCACTGAAGAGGAAGTCCAAGATGTCTTCCACATCACAATCCAAGAAGGAAAATAAGACGAAATCCTTGAGGGAGATGTCACTGCTGCGCCACCACAGCTCGAAGATGGGGGGCAAGCCACAGTTGATGATCTCAAGGAACTTAACTTAGGCACAAGCGAGGAACCAAAGCCTATCTTCGTAAGCACTATTAAGTACATACGAGATAGAGGAATATTACCAGCTGCTAGTAGAGTACAAAGACGTCTTTGCTTGGACATACAAAGAAATGCCCGGCCTTGACCCTACCATCGTTGTGCATCACCTTGTGGTCAATCCTGGAACGCGACCGATAAAGAAAACTCCAAGACGTTAACGATCCGAGCTCATCCCACAAATTGAGGTAGAGATTGACAAGCTAATCGAAGCAGGCTTCATTCGAGAGGTACAATACCCTAAGTGGATCTCCATCATCATCATTGTCCTTAAGAAATCTAGACAAATACGTGTTTGCGTAGGCTTCCGAGACCTCAACGATGCTTGCCCAAAGGACGACTTCCCATTGTCGATCATTGAAATCATGGTGGACGCAACCACTGGCCACGAAGCACTATCATTCATGGACGGCTCTTTTGGATACAATCAAATTCGCATGGCTCTCGAAGACGAGGAACTAATAGCCTTCCGCACTCCAAAAGGTATCTACTCCTATAAAGTGATGCTATTTGGTTTGAAGAATGCTGGAGCTACATATCAACGCGCAATGCAGAAAATCTTCAATAACATGCTACATAGAAATGTAGAATGTTACATAGACGATGTGGTGGTCAAGACAAAGAAAAGATCAGATCACTTGAAGAATCTGCGAACAGTGTTCGAAAGGCTGCGAAAATACAACCTCAAGATGAACCCGTTAAAGTGTGCATTTGGCGTCACATCTGGAAAGTTCCTCGGCTTCATTGTCAAACACCGTGGCATTGAAGTGGACCAATCAAAGATCAAGGCCATTCAAAGCATGCATGAGCCAAGAAACCTGCACGAGCTGAAAAGTCTACAAGGACGGCTAGCCTTCATTAGACGTTTCATCTCTAACCTCGCCGGGCGTTGTCAACTGTTCAATCGACTCATGAAGAAGGATGTTCCATTTGTATGGGATAAAGCATGCCACAATGCTTTTGAAAGCATAAAAAAGTATTTATCAAGTCCACCTGTCTTGGGGGCACCCATGCCTGGAAAACCGCTCATATTGTACATCGCCGCTCAGGAAAGTTTAGTTGGAGCACTCTTAGCACAAGAAAATGAATCCCAGAAAGAAAGAGCGCTCTATTACCTTAGTCGAACTCTCACCGGCGCTGAGTGGAACTATTCCCCAATAGAAAAAATGTACCTCGCCTTGGTGTTCGCCATCCAGAAGCTCAGGCATTACATGCAGGCGTACACTATCCATCCGGTCGCTAAAGCTGACCCAGTCAAATATGTCATGTCCAAACCAGTCTTGACAGGGCGACTCGCTAAATGGGCGTTACTCCTTAATCAGTATGAAATCGTCTACGCCCCCGTTAAAGCCGTCAAGGGACAAGCTCTAGCAGACTTCCTTGCTGATCATCCAATCACAGCTGATTGGAAAATCTCAGACGACTTGCCTGATGAGGAGGTGTTCTACATCAACATCTTCCCGATGTGGACGATGTTCTTCGACGGATCGGTACGAGCAGACGGAGCGGGGGCAGGAGTAGTATTCATGTCGCCACAAAGGCAAATACTAACTTACTCCTTCCAGCTAAGCGAATTATGCTCCAACAACGTCGCTAAGTACCAAGCACTGATCATTGGTCTCCAAATGGCGATCAACATGGAAATCAAAGCCCTCAAGGTATATGGAGATTCTGAGCTCATGATCAATCAACTCTTGACTGAATATGAAATGAATAAAGATGATCTCGTCCCATACTTTCAGCTGGCCACTCAACTGCTGTAAAAGTTTGAGGCCGTGACACTAGAGCATGTGCCAAGGAAAGAGAATCAAATGGCAAACGCCCTAGCCAACCTAGCCTCGAGTATGACACTAAGAGAAGATGAAGCTGCAGACGTACCGGTTTGCCAAAGATGGGTGATCCCTCTCGTCGCTGAAATGCTACTGGATGATACAAATGTCATCTCGGTACTCCCAGTCGACGCTGAAGAATGGAGACAGCCGCTGATCGATTACTTGGAGCATGGAAAGCTTCCAGATGATCCTAGACACCGCTCTGAAATACGTCGACGAGCACTTCGCTTTCTCTACTACAAAGGAACACTCTATCGACGCTCTTTTGAAGGAGTAATTCTGAGATGCCTAGGTGAGGAAAAGGCCAATCAAGCCATGGAAGAAGCACATTCAGGCGTGTGCGGGGCGCATCAGTCTGGGTCAAAGCTACATTTCCAGCTCAAAAGAATGGGTTACTACTGGCCAAGCATGGTGAACGATTGCCTGGAACACGCCAAACGGTGCCAAGCCTACCAATTCCATGCCAACTTCATACATCAACCACCAAAACCATTACACTCTACAATTGCTTTATGGCCTTTTGATGCATGGGGATTGGACGTCGTAGGGCCAATTGCACCAAAGTCATCTGTAGGAGAAGCTTACATCCTAGCTGTAACAGATTACTTCTCAAAGTAGGCTGAAGCTATATCCTTAAAGGAAGTCAAGAAGGAAACTGTCATCCGTTTCATCAAGGAACATATCATCCACCGATATAGTGTGCCTCGCTCCATCATCACTGACAATGGAAAACAGTTCTCCAATCGACTCGTGGACGAGCTCTGCGAGAAATACAAGTTCAAACAGCACAAGTCTTCCATGTATCATGCTCCGGCCAACGGTCTTGTAGAAGCATTTAATAAAACATTGTGCAACCTCCTGAAGAAAGTGATCGACCGAACAAAGAGAGACTGGCACGAAAGAATAAGCGAAGCACTTTGGGCATATAGGATGACACATAGGACTCCTACCCAAGCTACACCTTATTCTCTTGTATATGGTGTGGAAGCTGTTCTACCACTCGAAAGTCAAATCCCTTCACTAAGAATGGCTATACAAGAAGGCTTGACTGACAATGAGAATGCAAAGTTGCATCTCCAAGAGCTAGAAGCGCTGGATGAGAGAAGGCTCAAAGCTCAGCAACACTTGGAGTGTTATCAAGCACGACTGTCCAAGGCTTTCAACATGAAAGTTCGCCCTCGTTCTTTTCAAGTAGGAGATCTTATCCTTGCACTGCGTAGGCTTATCATTACAACTCACAAGACAAAAAGCAAGTTCACATCAAAGTGGGATGAACCTTACGTAATACAAAAAGTTTATACCAACGGCGCCTACTTAATCATGGCGGAAGACGGTTTGAGAATTGGCCCCATCAATAGCAGATTCTTGAAGCGCTACTACCCTTAAAACAAATGCTCCACGCTCCTGGCCCACAAGAGCATAAACTGTGTACGGCAAAATCATCATCAAAATCACCATACATAAAATAAAATATAAAAATAAAAATAAAAATAAAATAAAAAATAAAAAAAATCCATCAACCATTTGAACTTCGTGATGACTTGATCCCTCCTTAACCAGGGGTACGTAGGCAACTTGAAACTTCAAAACCTCAAGTACAGTCACATCATCAACAAAAAAAACACAAACATTTTGAAGAATAAAGAGCAAATTCAAGAATGAGAATACTTTATTTCTTTAAAGGAAGAAGTCGGCTCTAAAGCCCTGTTACAAAAAAAAATGGAAGACACTACTCGAAAGCTATGTGCCTAAAGCTACGGAGGCGATCCTCAAGCAAGCCTTCCAAAGTCTTCAAAGTCTCCACCTCGGTAGGAGACAAAATAGGCAATTCCATAGCTGTGCCCTTCTCCTGTTCTAAGCGAGAAATCTCTTCTTGGTACTGAGAAAGTGTAGCTTTCTGCTCCGCGAGCGCACTTTCAAGATGAGATGCTTTGATTCCCAACTGCTCTCACTCTCGTACTAACGCATCTAGACGTGTTCGGACGGAAGCTAAAGAAGTCTCTGTGATTTGGTAATCTCTCGAAGCGGTTTGCTGAGAAGACCGGACTCGGGCTAGTGATGAGTCTATTGTTGCCAGTTGTTGAGCTCTAACGTCTCGACTCAATTTCTCCAAGGAAATGGCACGCAAGGAAGAATACTCAGTCGAGGCGACCATAAGTTCGACAATCTTGATCTTCAAGGATGAAGAATCAACATTAAGGTTGTCAATCGCAGAAACAAGCTTAGAAAAATCCTCTCTGAGCAATGCAAGGTCTTTCAACGGGCACTTTGAAATCCTACTCTCAATATGGCTCTTGATGTCCATGGCGACACGGAGGTTAATGCGATGGATAAGCTGCTCAGTACCGCTAAGGTTCGGCCCTCTCAAAGAAATCTCAGAACTAGCCGGCAAAGGTGTTGGACGCATGGCGAACTCTTGTACACCTTCACCTATACACGGCAAACTTGGGAGGTTCGGCAGATTTTGAACAAGCTCTGCACCAGATGGATCCCCGATCTCTTCATCCGTAGGTAGATTGCCTCCAAGTAGCATAGAAGGCCCAACCTAAAGAACACAAACAAGAGTGTTAGAAACGAAAGCTAAAATAATGAAAGAAAAAGAAATCATGAAAGAGGATGAAGTACATACATCTCTCTCAAATGACATATGGCCATTGGATTGAGGATGCCTAAACACTTCTTTCTTCTTATGACGAAAATTAACATCGCTGTCAACCTGAGAAACTTCAAGTGGTTGCTTGTTTAAAACTTGTTGGCGCAGCCGCAAAACAAGTCCATCTTTGTGCGAATCAACTTCGTCACCCGCCTCTTCAGAAGCATCCAAATGGGAAGAAGGCAAGCACAAGCGTTGACGTGCTAGAACCACAAGTTTATCTTGCAAGGGAGTTGTACTCGCGCAATCAAAAGGTACTAGCTGCGTAGGAACTAGAGAAAAACCCTATTTCGACGCCTTATGGTGAGAATGGGAAGAATTTGTATCACTTGCCATCCCCAAATTCTGATAGTGTACCCTTGACCAACAATTTCCGTAAGCACGGGTCACATGATTATTCTTAAACTTGTCTTTGGACGGCAGGGTGATAGAAGCATTTGTGCATGCACGGTACAAGACTCTCAATGCATATACACGGCTTGTAAGGATTTTGATTGGTTTTTTTCCTTCAGCTTACTTGGCACAGTTTGGACAAAACCAAATTGCCTGCTAAAACGGTGGGGATTATACAGTTCAATGATGCATCGGTCTTCTTGCCGCAAAGAAACATACCCCGAGCGAAGACTTATAAAATAAGACAGGTCTGAGAAGCGAAGATGCGAATCATCCATGATGCCTTGCCGCGCCAAGCCAACTCTTGCCAAGCGGTCTATCCTCAAGCCTTCACAACTTTCAAACAGTGTTTGCGTCTGCGAATCGTCAAGACTCTTCGCAGAAAGCACGACAGAATACTTCGTCATTAAAGGCCCCAGCTTGACTGAAGTCGGTGAAGAAGGCTCTAACTTGTCTAAGGTTGACGAAGAAAAATGAGTGCCAAAGTACTCATCCAACCAGCCATACACATAGTGGTAAGGAAGTACCGCAGCACGGTCTTCAGTGCTTGCCAAGTTCGAAACAACACTCAAACCGTTGTAAATGTTGGCTAAGACCAGAATAGCAAGGCTAAAAGATTCGCCTGTAGCCATCTTGCTAGCAACTTTGAAGACTCCGGGACGGACGAAGTTGACGTCGTCTTTGGGGAAAACAAACTTACAAAGCCAACAAGCTAAGAAAGCGGCTAAGTAATATTCTTCCAAGTGCTCTGACGTCACGCCAAGATCCTCAAACGCCTTCAACTCGATAAGGGTACGGCGCCCAGCTGGACCAATGACACCTGATGGATCCGAGTCTCCCTTAGGCCTGGTTGTCTTGTTACGATGCTTTTCTTCGAAGGCCTCTTATACTTCATGGCGTCCCAATACCAAAATCGGATCCATGAAGAAATTTTCATCCCTGACTTACCCAAAGCCTCTTGGAAAATCTTGTGATATGCCCAAAACAGATAGCGACAGCTCACAGGCAATCCTCGACCGTTGCGATAAGAAAACTCCTCCACGCTAGGAACAACTTCGTCATAAAATTTTCCCTGGATCGGCAAGCCTCCTATCTTATGAAGATCCCTAAGTGAGATTGACATCTCCTCTTGAGCCGTGTGAAATGTGTTGGTCTTTGAACACCAATGCTCAAAGAACGCACGAATGACGGAAGGATGGCGATCATAACTGAACAAAGATGCGTATACGGCATGATAAAGGCCCATTCTGGTAAACACATATTTGGAGCGGCTCAAGACATCTTCAAGCCATTCCCAATAAAACTCGACGAATGAGGCTTCTCCGGTAGTCAACAAGGTGCCACTCCAAGCCACGGCTCCGTTACGGATACGATCACCAAGAAACTCAAACAAAACCAGATGATTGTCTTGAACATGGTGCGAAGGGTTCAAGATAAGAATCCTCGACGAGCACGCCTTCTTCTTTGCATTTAGTCGAACAGAGTCTACCACATCCCAAGATACTTCAGAAGACCATGACTTAATATGCATGGAGTTATCTTTTGCGGGAAGAGCAAGCACCTTGAGGCCAGTCAGCAGCGCATAGAGTTTCAACGTCGTTCCACTATCTTGGGAATCGCCTTCCTTTGCAAGAATGGTGATGGTGTTACCCTTAAAGCACTTTAAAAATACCATGACTGCAACGAAGAGTCGGCCACAAAACTTCAGCAGCACTCCAATGTCACCACCGAGGGAAAGTTATGACCAAAAGGCATTACACAGCGAAGCCCCGCTGCAGTCTCTGGCACAGCACCACACGGCAGCGCACCGCCGAGGGAAAACTGTGATCCAAAGGCACTACACAGCGAAACCCCGTTACAGTCTCTGGTACACCCACGGCCTGCTACCACGGCTCTAAGAGCTTCGTGAAGATCCTGGCGTCAAGCTCTGCCTTCTCCAAAAAAAATTAAAGATTCCTAGCATCACAACAAGAGATCCATCAGTGGGGGGGCACGCATGCATTATGCATAAAAAAAATGAAAGAGATACATATGAAATTATTACAATTTCATCTATATATATAACTAGGCCATCCATCCTTCCAGGTCCATTCCACCCCTTCTCTACTACAAAGGTTCAAAGCCCAAAACCGAGAGCCCATCCTCACTTGTTCTCGGCCCAAGCAGAACAAGAGTCATGCAATGCAGTAGTACAACGTGTCTCTGACCTAATCAAATATATATTTCTCAATCCAAGGCATTAACCACCTCCAGAGTGCGACCATGGCATCCTAAACAGTCAAATTTTATATGTATATATATATAAGCGGCGGGAAAGACAGCTACCTTTTTATATATGTATATGCATGGCCTCCTTGGCCTTAAACAAATGAGCCGCACCGAGTTGAAAGCCTCACGATGGCGATTCCACTCTCTTTTTCCTCCCTGAGGCCATGAACTGCACTTCTTCGTCTTGCGGCCTGCTTGCTGCTCGATGTATCTTCGCCACAACTGCTGCCCGCCGTTGTTTTAAGACTTCAACTGGCTCCTGCATGCATGCACTTCAACCCGCCGTTGTTGAAGGACCAGAGCTTAAAGAAATCGAAAAACTCCTCCAATTGCCTTCAATATAGAAGGTTATTAGACTCAGAGCACGGATGAAACAAATATATATGTATATATACATACACACACACATATATATATACATCATCCTCACTTGCTCTCTTAAAATAGTAAGAAGTCCACCGCCAAAGAGGCTTTCGGGAAAACAAGAAAGAAATAACCTCTGCTCCTATAGGGATAGAGAAGGAAATCGGAGCATTGCAGTTAGAAGAAAAGAAGCTTGTCACTGAGATAAAGAGAGCTACAGAGGTTGAAGAAGCGGAAAACAACTTACCCTTGCAGAGGCTGTGCACTGACTATGCAAACAGCAATCCGCGTCCAGAGAAGAATGCAGAGAGGAATACAGTGCAGTGACTGTGCAGTCCTATATATGCATAATGATCTCCCAAGTGAAACTGATCCGCATATGCAACGGTAGTGCGATGACTGCATAAATAATAGTTTCAAGAGAACCAAGTGAAGTATAGTAGCTGAGCAAACAGTGACCCGCGTGAAGAAAAGAACGCAGAAAAGAATGGTGCGGTGACTGTACAAATAAAAATGGTACAAAGAAGAATATGATGCAGCAAAGAAGACCCATGCTCTCCACTTCGCTTCTCCGTTGAAGAATCATGTTCCACGTTTCTTAAATATATAAATATATATATATATATATATAATACAATATAAAATATGAAGAAAGGTGTTTGGTGCGTTAGGTAACATCCATCAAAACATACATACATATATATATATATAGTGAAATCTTGGTGCATGGCACTGTTCTAAAAAAAAGAAGAAAAAAAAAAGCTAGTGGCGACATAATTATTGAAGAGAAGAAAAATAGGGGGAAGGATGGTGCACGGCACCACCTTTAAAAAGTCTTTAAAAAATTATAAAAAAAAAGGGGAAGTAACACATCTTAGTGGGGCATACGTTTTATTTAGCACAATGTACCGATTGAAATAAAGTCTGTTTATTGATATCTCCAATAAATTACAAAAAAAAAAACGGAATGGAAAAGAAAAGAAGAAAATGAGAGCCTTCACGAATGTCATTTATATGAAGCCTTAGTACTCGGCAGAACCCTAGTGGGAGGGGGCACTGAAGATGGATTATTCGGGCCTCAATACTTGTTCGAACTCCAGATGACGAAGGAAAAAGTGCCTCCATAATACATCCTCAAACTTCTGACGGTCACTTTGAATTCGACCTTCGGAGTCCAACAGCTGATCAAGCTTCCTCTCCATGCCCGTCGAATAATTATTTACAAGCACATGCAACTCTCTATTCTCACGCTTGAGCTGCCCAATCTCTTGACTAAGAATTGCCACCTCGGCCATCAATGATTCAACTTGGCGAACTCGAGCAAGTAAACGTTGGCCCATGTTTGACACAGAACCTGCACACTGAACATTGAGAGCTAGGGAGTCTTGGACGGCCAACTCATCGGACCGTCTTGAAAGCAGCCTGTTATCTATAAGGGTGAGGAGGTTCCTGGCTACTACCGTAGTTGTTGTTGCATCCCTTATCACAGAGTCTTCAACCGTAAGAAGGCCATTAGAAGACAAAAAGGATGGGCGCCATATATCAACCTGACGCGGCGCACCTGTATCCTTCTGAAGATTTGAATCGTTCCCAAGACTCAAATCTAAGCAAATGTTAGACGGGTAAGCCATTATGAGAAATGGTAAAGGAAAAGGGCTGGATGGAGTAAGATCTCAGAGATATGACAAAGATAATTTTCACATGCGGGAAATCTTCAAAGTGTGCGTCTTGAATACAATCGATACCTCTATAAAAGAAGAAGCGACACAGCCGAAGTGAAAGACACGCCACTCCCCATATTTCAAAGAGGCGGATTTTCCCGCCTAAAATCCGTCAACTCCTTTCAGACGCAATCTTAACTTTTTTAGATATCACGTGCAACTTTGTCAAAAATCTCTGACAAAGTTGAAAACGCGTAAAATCCATTGTTTCAACCACCACACTGCTGACAAAGTTGAAAACGCGTGAGTATCTCATATCATGTAATCGCCCTGCACCAGTATCAAAATCTTATGTTTCTTTCCTGCAAGAGCAAAAGTATTTCATATCATTAGGGTTGAGAGCAAGAGTATCTCATATCATGCAATCGCCCTGTTCTTGCCCTCGCCCTTGCTCTTGCCTGCAAGACGAGGAGAAAGAAAGCAATCAGTCGGAACCTGAAATCAGACTTCGGGTTGATAGGAACATATTTACATGACTTTATTAGTTTGTTTCCTTGCATTTACTTAATTATTTTCATCTTATTAGAATGTTTTAAGCTATTTTCGTGTGTTTGTAGGTTCTAAATAACAAAGTTAGCAAAGAAGTGCATTTTGGAGCTATTTTGGGGTGAAATGGTTTGCATGCATAGGGAGGATAAAAAATGGATGGTTGTGATTCATTCTCACCAACAAAATGGATGGTAGCGATTCATTCTCACCAATAAAAATGGAGGGTGGTGATTCATTCTCACCAACAAAATGGATGGTAGTGATTCATTCTCACCAACAAAAATGGATGGTGGTGATTCATTCTCACCAAGAAAATGGATGGTAGTGATTCATTCTCAAAGCCTACAAATAGGCTGCTCCATCAAGGCCAAAGACACAAATTCACACAACACTTCCATTCCACACTCCCTAAACTATCCTAGACGCAACTCCCTCTTCTTTCTTCCAAAAATCTGGTTCTAATCTATCCTAGCCTTACCCCTACCTACCCATCTTAAACACCACCATACATCCCCCTATCCATTCCTCCATACAACCAAACCTTCAACCCACAACCACTCCTTGTACCGTAGCAAAGGAAGGGAAGGAAAGTGCTTGGACGTGCTTGCTACTCAACGAGGATCGTTGGAGCGTTTAGGTGTTTTCTTTCTTTTATTTTGAATGTATAAATCTATTTACCTTTCTTTTACGATTATGAGGAATTAAACCCCCCTTTTGCTAGGGGGGATTCAAAGCCATGATTACATTTGCATTATGAATTAATTACTTTTGGTTGTGATTTAATAATTTGTGATTTCAATTCGCTTAACTATTTGATTGATAACTTATTTGTGTATGTTGATTAAGAGTGCACGCTTTGTTTTCATGCATAAATTTGATGCTCGAATATAAGGGAATTCCACCTAATTATTATGAACTTATATTCACAAGTAGTGAAGGTTGCTATCCACAATCATGTTAAGTGAATTCTTGGCAAGAGTATCATGCTTTTCATAGTTACGATTGCCTCGTCAATACTTATTGTTCTCATGAATCTTAATGATCTTTGATTGTATCTCTATTGTGCTTTTCACGTATGGAACTTTTGAAGAATGTTTTGAATTGTTATATGCGCTTTCCCATTCAATTCATTAACTTAAGGAGAACTTGAAGGTTAAAAAAGTGCTATCACGGTTAACCCGAGGTATTGAGTTTCATAAGTTATCGAAAGAACAACTAAAAATTGGTTTATATACAGTGTATCATGTGTGGAGGAGACCCCTCTAGCTAATCCATCATCCATTCAAACAATCATATTTTGTGCTTAAATTTGTCTAGTTTACAATTTGTTTGTTTTCAAGTTATTCTCATCAAGACCCAATCCCCCTTTTACAATTTGTGTCTTTTGATTTGAATCTACCTTATTTGATTTCTTTTGAGTTCTTTGAGTTAATTTAGTTTAGAGTTGGTTAATTTTCATACCTTGAATCTTTTAAATTCATTCGCGAATCTGTCTTAGTTTATTTGTTAGTTTTATTTTGAGTTATTCTAGTTTAGTTGGAATCATTTGAATCTAGTTAAGTGTTTTGATTTTAGATTTGTGTTTTTAAAGTTTTATTTAGTGTTTCTAAGTTTATTTTATATAGATTAGCAATCCCTCATAATCCCCGGTTTAGAACGATCCCTACTTGCATACATACTACAATTGTCAACAAGAGGGTTTAATTTGTGTGTTAGCTTATTTTCGCATCAAATTTTGGCGCCGTTGCCGGGGATTAACAAATTTACTAATCCCTTTGTTTCTGTTTGTGTTTATGTTTATGTTTGTGTTTGTGTCTTTTACTTTTGATATTTGATTTAGTTTTCTTTCTTTGATTTTAGGTACAAATGGAGCAAGACATGGCAATTGCGACCATTCAAGCTCAATTGGCGCATCTCACTTCTCAATTGACTCATAATGCCGAAAGGACCACAATGCCAAGTGTCCCTACATTTGATGTGCCCTATGAGCAAGGATATCAAACTCATCAATGTCCTCAATTTGCTGCAAATGAAGATGTTTGGGGATATCAAGGCCATAGCCAATCAAGGGGCAACATGTTTTCCAACGCTTACAATTTGGATTGGAGAGATTATTCAGATTCTATGTAGGGAGAACCTCAACAAGTTCAACAAAGTGGATATTGGCAGCAAGATGAAGCGTTCTATTCAAGACCTATGCAGCCACCACAGCCCCCCCCCCCCCCCACAACAATTCCAATCGAATTCAAGTATGCCCATGAGTTATAATGAAATTCTTGATGGACTAATTTCTTTGACGCAGGGCTCACAAAAAGAAGAACAATTGTAGCCATCTAAGGAGTTCTATCAATGGCCATGTGCACCACCACAATCTTCCCAACCAATTTCAGGTTCGTCGATGGATAATGTTCATATTATTCAATTAATCACCTCTTTGACACAGGGAGTAGAAAATCAAAACAAGAAGATGCAAGACTGAGTCAAAAGAGTGGACGAATTGGAAAAGCAAGTTGGGCAGATTGTGGAGTTCATGGCACAGATTCAAGAACAACGTGAACTCTCTAATTCAAACATTGCAAATTCAATGGGAGATTTTGAAATCCATGAAGCCCTCACTTTGGGAAGTGATATGGAAGATGAAGTTGTCCCGAAACCGTTCAAACATAGCCAGAACGAGGATGAATTGTTGTTGCAAGAAGAAGAGGAGGAGGATGACATGGGCAGTTTAGAACAACTTTTGCCGCAAGCCACTCAAGTCCCTATGCCATCCAACTTAGGTGAGGTGGTTCATTCTAACATTATTCCACCAAATGTTCTTTTTCCTCACAGGTGTTTGATTCCCAATGACGAAGAGAGTGAAAAAGACATTGTGGAAGCTCTTCCAAAGGTGCAAAGTGATACCCCAATTCTTGGTGCACCAAATCAAGTTCCAGATTGTGTTGAATTGTTTAAAGAGGCTTGTACACCAAGAAGAATAATTCAAGAAAAGGAAGTGGCCAGAGAATATGTTGAATGCATCAAAGAGGATGTAGTTGAGACAACCAATGCCAAAAAAGTTGAGTTTGATGACACGGGACAAGCCACGACCATCATAGTAAATCTGGACAAGTTCAAAGTCCTTGAAACGTTCAAGGACGTGGTGTTTGTCATTGAGTTTGTGTCGGAGAAAGCAAGTAAGCCATCTTCTCCAATTTCAATTTCATTTTATACTTACATGTTGTTGATGATTCAGGCACCCACCCTAGAATTTAGACCATTGCCGGATCATTTCAAGTATCACCTCCCATTGAAAGATAAACTCCATGCCGTGGAACCTAGGGGAGTATAATTAGAGGTCTCGTCCGGCTGCAAGACGTTAAAGCAAGCGCTTCTTGGGAGGCAACCCAAGCATTCAACGAAGGGAGACTTTGGAATTGCTCAACAAATCAGATTTTCACTCCTAAACCCTTCTCTTTACTGCATTTATCTTGCCTTGCTTAGTTCATTAATTGTTTGTTTGCTTAAGTGTGAACCTATGTTTAAAACATTGAGGGCAATGTTTAGTTTAAGTGCGGGGGAGGGTAAACAAAGTCTTTTTACATTGATTTACATATTTTACATTGATTTAAAAAAAACAAAATCAAACAAAATCAAATCAAATAAAATAAAAATAAAAGCAAAAATATTTTACAATAATGTGTAAACTAATAGCCTTCATTGGTCAGGTGGTGCCTCAGCAGTCGACGGAGCTCCAGAAAGACGAAGCGCCAAAGTTTGATCTTCCAGAGCCTCAACACTTGGTGCAACTCCAGATGACGAAGGCAACAGATGCCTCTGCAGTAACGCCACAAACCTTTGATGATCACGCTGAATCCGCGCTTCGGACTCCTGCAGCTGGTCAAGCTTTCTCTTCATACTTGTTGAGTAACTAGTTACGAGCATGTGCAATTCCTTATTCTCGTGCCTAAGTCCTCTGACCTCTTGCCGAAGACTAGCCACCTCAGCCATCAAAGACTCAACCTGACGAGATCGTACAAGAAGGTATTGGCCCATGTTTGATACTGAGCCTGCACACTGGACGTTGAGCGCCAGAGAGTCCTGAACAGCGAGCCCATCGGACCGCTTGGAAAGCAACCTATTGTCTCTTGGAGTGAGAAGGTTTCTAGCAACCACCGTAGCAGTTGTATCATTCTTCATCATAGAGTCCCCAACTGTAAGAGGACCATTAGGGGATATGAAGGACGGATGCCAAATGTTGTTTCGAGAAGACAAGTCATCATCTTCCCCGACATTCAAGTTAAGGATACGATCAGAGGGGCAAGACATTTTCTGAAGGTGTTGAAAAAGAAGAGATCGGACTGATTAAGATTTCAGAAGTGCAAGAAGGGAGTTTTTACAGGAGGCAATTCAAGTGTGCTGTGGAACAAAATCTGTGCCTCTATAAAAGAAGAAATCGAAGAGGCATTACTCAAAAATCAAAGAGGCGTCTGCTCGCAAATCGAAGAGACACTCCTCTCTCAAAAGCCGGGCCTGCTCAGAAACCACGAGCCGACCCCCGGATTTCAAAAGATTAACTTTTCCAAACTTGTCGTCACCTGTCACATGCACCCTCAGCTTTGCGGGAATTACGGGTAACTTTGTCAGAAAGCACGTAAACCTTACTGTTCAATCATCCACCGACTGCCGACAAGAGTAAGAGAATAGTACCGGTCGTGAAGAAATTCCTATAAGTGTCTACCTTCGCCCTCCATAGCAAAGGCATACTTACTCAACACTTCTTCATCTCCGAGAATGTATTCCCAAAGAAACCTCTCGAGTTACTCAGTGTTCCTCATCCCCTGGAGTACCTCTGCAAACAAGTCATCAAGAGCAAAAGCATTTCATATCATGAAGGTTAAAAGCAAAAGTATCTCATATCATGCTTTCTCCTCACCTTGATCTGAAGAACAGGGAGAAAGAGAGATCCTGATTACTTACCTAGTCTTGCTCTCGAGTACTCATCTTCAAGCCCCTCCAGCCCAGTTCAAGAATAAACCTGTGGGAAAATACTTCTTCAAAAGCAAAAGTATCTCACAGACGATGCAGGAGGAGTCTGAGTTGCATCGAAGAGCAGAAGGAGTCTGAGTTGATCCAAGAACTGGAGAAGATGCCACACCTGCATGGAGACCTGATTACTTGAAGCATGTGGAGACAACGTGCTGATTCATCCTCAACTAAGCTGAGGATCACTTGCAAGTAAAAAGCTCCCCAACCCAGTTCAAGAATCAACCTGTGGAAAGATACTTCTTCAAAAGCAAAAGTACCTCATATCATCAGAATTGAAGAAGCCCCATCCAGTTCAAGATGAAAGCTGTGGAAAGTCCCATCCAGTTCAAGATCAAAGCTGTGGAAAATCAACAAGCACGACCAAAGATCATCTACCACATCAAGCTAAGTTGTTTCTCACTATTTCTAAATGTTTTTAAGCTGTTTTGGTGTGTTTTATTGTGTTTTGAGGGAATCATACGAAAATGACATAAAAATTTGAAAAAGTTTTGAAAAATACCATAAAGAGTTGTTTTAGAATTATTTTGGTGTATTTGTGTCTTAGGTACCTTCCAACACAATGATGAGGATTCGGTTTTTAATTGCATAACTGTTAAAGAAAGTTACAAGCATGGATTGAAGTTTGATATGCTCTTGTCCTATACTTAGTTGTAGTTGTTGTTTATGAACTCACATTTGATTACAAAGTGGATAAAATAAGTTTTCATAACATGCTTGAAGGAAGGAACTCATATAACGCTACATCCTTGTGAGACTCGAGCCTTTACTTTCTTTGGAGAGTTATAATATGTGAGTTCTTGTTTCCTAAAGTTGTTGCATGATCTCATTATTCTTTGCTTGGTTGCTATTTAGAATGCATTTTGATAGAACTAAATGCTAGAACTTGTATCCGTTTCATTCAAAGCATGACATTGAATTGCATAACACATATCAAGATGAAGTGGTGTATTCTCCACCATAGCCAAACAGCCGTGCCCTCCATTATTATTTGTTTTGAAGATTAAACCCCATTTGAGCCTTGTTTAGCCTATATTCTTTGTTAACCCACAATAACCTTACCTAGCCTAGTTTAGGACTTTCCATACCCTTGTTCTTAAAGGCTAGTAAGCATAACATAAAATGAATTCCTTTTGATCTACATTATGTAAGAAAACAAGTGTGGGGGAGGGAGTGGTTGTTTTTTAGCTCATTTGTACGTTTTGGGTTACAAAAAAAAATGTGAAAAACATATGAAAAGAAAAACAGAAAAGAAAAGAAGAAAGAATGAGTTTGAAAGTATTGATTGTTGAAGGAAGGGTCCAAATCATCAAATCTGGCCCTAAAATGCGTGACTTCTCCCCTTTTTGTTCAAAATTTGAGTTTGCATTCAAAAGTGAATTCTAAGTTGATTTCATTGCTTTGCTCACTATGTCTTTAAGATCCTTTGTTTTCCATATCTGTTCTTTGTTAACCAAACACCTTTAGCCCCGTTACAACCCTTACACTTCTATCTTGAGTGTTGTGTGTTCAATATGTCGAGTTTGGGATTGGTATGAGAATATGGTGTCACTAGTTCTTGCATCTAAGTAGTAGCATTCCTTTCATGAGATCATATTCATACATTCACTGATAACTCTAGAAAAGTGCTTTCTTTGTTAAACATATGTGAGTTTTAGTTTTCATGTGTACATCAATCTTCTCACATATACCTAGTGTAGGGAGTGTAGTTTAAAAATCTAAGTGAAAAATGAGTGCATATCTAGTAAGGAATTGAGGGAATTCTCTAAGGCATGTTATTACATTCAAAATGATGTTTTAATCAATTAAAAGAGAACTAGTAAATGGTGTGGTTAAGTGTATGCTTAAGGATATTGATGACCAAAATTTGTGCAAGTAATGATTTTTAACATGTGCATTGGAAATCCTTGAGGTAACGTTGGAAGGTTTAGATTGTGTTTGTTTCTTTGTTTTGCTAGAGGACTAGCAAAAACTAAGTGTGGGGGAGTTTGATAGGAACATATTTATGTGACTTTATTAGTTTGTTTCCTTGCATTTACTTAATTAGTTTCATCTTATTAGAATGTTTTAAGCTGTTTTCGTGTGTTTGTAGGTTCTAAATAACAAAGTTAGCAAAGAAGTGCATTTTGGTGCAATTTGGAGCTATTTTGGGGTGAAATGGATTGCATGCATGGGGAGCATAAAAATGGATGGTTGTGATTCATTCTCACCAACAAAATGGATGGTAGCGATTCATTCTCACCAACAAAAAATGGATTGTGGTGATTCATTCTCACCAACAAAATGGATGGTAGTGATTCATTCTCACCAACAAAAGTTGATGGTGGTGATTCATTCTCACCAAGAAAATGGATGGTAGTGATTCATTCTCAAAGCCTATAAATAGGCTTCTCCATCAAGGCCAAAGACACCAATTCACACAACACTTCCATTCTACACTCCCTAAACTATCATAGCCGCAACTCCCTCTTCTTTCTTCCAAAAATCTGGTTCTAATCTATCCTAGCCTTACCCCTACCTTGCCATCTTAAACACCACCATACATCCCCCTATCCATTCCTCCATACAACCAAACCTTCAACCCACAACCACTCCCTGTGCCGTAGCAAAGGAAGGGAAGGAAAGTGCTTGGACGTGCTTGCCACTCAACGAGGATCGTTGGAGCGTTTAGGTGTTTTCTTTCTTTTATTTTGAATGTATAAATCTATTTACCTTTCTTTTACGATTATGAGGAATTAAACCCTCCTTTTCCTAGGGGGGGATTCAAAGCCATGATTACATTTGCATTATGAATTAATTACTTTTGGTTGTGATTTAATAATTTGTGATTTCAATTCGCTTAACACTACTACAATATTTGACGGTTGGATCGTTGAAACTAGTTTCGTAGAATGCATATCCTATCAAATTGATAGATTTAACAAACACTTAAGAGTTAATGTTATACTTCCATTAAGTATAAAAATTATCCACTAGTGTAAATATTTTAAATTGAAGATCGAATTTGTTCAAGGCATTCTTATAGGGTCGAGGAGTGTAGCTGTAAAAAATCATCAAAATCGGAGCTAAAATAATCATTAAATTGTGATTTTTCGTTTATAACCGTCGAAAACTTTTGTTTTGTTATCTAATATCTGAATGTTTGTTTTTTGTGATTTTCTTAGGTATGTGATCTTGGAGTATATACAAACATATTTGACGGTTGGATCGTTAAAACTAGTTTCGTAGAATGGATATCCTATCAAATTGATAGATTTAACAAACACTTAAGAGTTAATGTTATACTTCCATTAAGTATTCCACTAGTGTAAATATTTTAAATTGAAGATCGAATTTGTTCAATGCATTCTTATAGGGTTGAGGAGTGTAGCTGTAAAAAAATCATCAAAATCGGAGCTAAAATAGCCGTTAAATTATGATTTTTCGTTTATAACCGTCGAAAACTTTTGTTTTGTTACCTCATCTCTGAATGTTTGTTTTTTGTGATATTTTAGGTATGCGATCTCAGAGTATATACAAACATATTTGACGGTTGGATCGTTGAAACTAGTTTCGTAGAATGCATATCCTATCAAATTGATAGATTTAACAAACACTAAGAGTTAATGTTATACTTCCATTAAGTATAAAAAATTATCCACTAGTGTAAATATTTTAAATTGAAGATAAAATTTGTTCAATACATTCTTATAGGGTCGAGGAGTGTAGCTGTAAAAACTCATCAAAATCGGAGTTAAAATAACAATTAAATTGTGATTTTTCATTTATAACCGTCAAAAACTTTTGTCCTGTTACCTAATCTCTGAATTTTTTTTTTTGTAATGCGATCTTGGAGTATATACAAACATATTTGACGGTTGGATCGTTGAAACTAGTTTCGTAGAATGCATATCCTATCAAATTGATAGATTTAACAAAGACTTAAGAGTTAATGTTATACTGTAAATATTTTAAATTGAAGATCAAATTTGTTCAATGCATTCTTATTGGGTCGAGGAGTGTAGCTATAAAAAATCATCAAAATCGGAGCTAAAATAACCGTTAAATTATGATTTTTTTTTATAACCGTCGGAAACTTTTGTTCTGTTACCTAATCTCTGAATGTTTGTTTTTTGTGATTTTTTAGGTATGCGATCTCAGAGTATATACAAACTTATTTGACGGTTGGATCGTTGAAACTAGTTTCATAGAATGTATATCCTATCAAATTGATAGATTTAACAAACACTTAAGAGTTAATGTTATATGGTAAATATTTTAAATTGAAGATCGAATTTGTTCAATGCATTTTTATAGGGTCGAGGAGTGTAGCTGTAAAAAATCATCAAAATCGGAGTTAAAATAACAGTTAAATTGTGATTTTTCATTTATAACCGTCAAAAACTTTTGTTCTGTTACCTAATCTCTGAATGTTTTTTTTTTTGTAATTTTTTAGGTATGCGATCTTGGAGTATATTGACACACCCGTACCCGAAAGTAGGGCATGCTGGCCGTCACGTGAGTGTGACGTAGCCATGTGCACTATGCGGAAACGAAGATCGATAACGTAGTACGAATAAATTAAAAACGAATTCTAGCAACCTAAATATGAATGTGTGTTAGAGATATTACAATACTTATACATATTCAGAGCGTACTAGGTCAGTGCAGTCAAGCATAAATAAAAGAGTTTAATTACACCATCGGTGTCCTACATATGTCAAATCTGTCAGAAAAGCCAGAAGATCCTCGATGTGCCAAACTCAGAAATCAAGCTATTTAGAACCTGGAGGGGCGAAAAACAAAGGGAGTGGGTCAGCAAAACAATTCTTTTCAAAATCAATCTTTTCTCAAAAGTCTAGCCCCTCTCCGTAAAACCTGTATAGTTCCCTGAAAATAATACGTACATATATATCTCAATCTTTCTCAGCATAAAACGTTATCAAGGTATCTCAATGTATGTCGTGCAATGCCCTTCAATGCCATCGGAATCTCATAATTAATACCATGCTATGCATTTCAATAATCATATCGCTACTATATGTCATCTCAGCCCTCGGCTGTAAATATAGCTCATAACATCTCAATCTCATAATCATATGTACTCTGCACATACATCACTATCACATCATATCATCATCATCATCATCACTGTATCAATAATAAATGCTCTAGTGCTACAATCACGTGAAGACTGTGCGAATGAACACGGGTCACCTACATGTCGTACCCACTCAAAAGTGGTCTATACGACAAGACTGTGCACCTAACTTGGATCCAAGGCAAGCATGCGGTGCGGGAGGTGAACGACACGTGAAAGACTGTGCCCCTAACTCTGGGCATGAGCACTAACAGTATGTACAGGTTTATGAGCTAACATATCATATCATATCTCATCGTATCTTATATGTATCAACTGTTCGTTCTCAACTATGCATGTACCTACCTGGTACTCACCTAGCGTACTCGGCACCAACATATGCATGAAATGTATATATGAATACTCATGCATCAAAATCAATTCATATGCATATCGTTAAAAACGTAATTTCCATTTAAAATGTGATTCTGGGAAAATCATTATATATATAGGTTATACAGAAAATAATACTGCGCACTCACTGGTAAGTCACTGGATCGTAACCCCCACGTCGAGCCTGGCTATGGTCGTCCTCAGAATACGTTTCACCTATATGAGAAATTACTAAAAATACGTCACTTAAGCACATACACGCAAATACGGAAATAACTTCTCATACATAACTCAATTTTGGCATACGAATATACCAACACGACCTACACGACGTCACCGACGTCGTGGTATTTTTAGAAAAAATTATGGAGCTCTTCACGCGTCATCCATGTCACCCCTCGCCGGACTGGTTTTTCCGGTGACCGGAAAACTTCCGTGTGTGATTTCTCACTCGTTTCTCAACCATTCTTCGTGAAATTTTAACCAAAATGTTCTAAATTGAGAGTAGAACAAGTCTATACCTTCAAAAACTTCGAATACCAACGAGAATCTCGTCGGAAAATCTCCAAAGATTCGGCCTCCCTTGTTCTCGACGATCCCGACGTCAAAGCTTAGCAAACGAACGTCTCTGAGCCCCTAGAGGACCCAACAAACACTCCTGTGATCTCAGATTTTCCTAAAACGCAACATATAAAAAGTTGATGAATAGTGGCAATTATAAACCTTGAGTTTTGGACGTGAAATCTGTTGGAAATGTGCCCTAAAACCAATCATATGATGATACTTTATAGACATTTCACATGTTAAACTAATCTAGTTTAATATAAAGGGCAAAGATTATTGTTTGAGCGGTCTCATATAAATGTTATATGCTTAAACGATAAAGTCCAAGGAATATGTGATTGGGAGAATGCAATCTAAAAGAAGTTAGATTCATGAGACCATTCTTTCGTAGACACATCCTAAACGTTCCTGATCATAGGATTGCCAATTGGGCATTGACAGTCCGTTAAGATCAGTACGTGCTATGTCTTCTCTCAGGGAGAGTGAATAGTCTCGAGTCATTGGTGTGAGTGACACCAAGACAAGCACGTAGGTGCTCAACAGAGAATGAGTTCACTGAACACGATCAACGACGAGTTCTCATATTCATGTCACGTGAGAACTCATGGTTAGGATAATGCAAATTAGTCCTTTGACCTGAGGCATCATAGTTGTCTTGTGGTTAGGTCCTTGATCTTTGATCGTGTCAAAAGGCATTCATTTGGAGTGTCCACGGCATGGTTGGGGTCAAGCTATCTAGTCATGGAGACAAGTGAATGCGCAACAAGGGATCTCTAACCTTCAAACCGTTGAGGGAGAATACTCTATGATATGATTTAGAATCTCTGGCCAGAGTATGAATGAGATGTTGGAATGCGTTCCAGATCACATTCAAGGTAATCATATAAGTGCAAGATTCACATTGGATAGTAGACATGAATAAACTATCAAACCAAACAATGTGGTCAAGAGTATTGGATTAGAGAAGGACCGTATTGCATTTGTAATCCTAAACTGAATAGGTTCTCCACCTCTTCTGATTAGCTTGGGTAACCATGATATGCTGCTAGGTGTCACTCATGGTTTGTGGAAGCCCTAAACGTGTGTAAAACTGAAGGGAGAATTGAAAGTTAGTTTCAAATTCACAATCGATTTGAAAGAGTTTGAATCGCCCGCTGCCTCGCTAAAAGGAACCTAATGGATCGTACACCGTGTAAGGTAAAGATTGAAGATTCAACGGAAATGAGTAAGAATAATTAAATGGTTTAATTATTTATGGCAAGGATTAATTAATATGATTATTAATCAAACGAATAAGTTCGTTAAAGACCTCGGGATAGTTTTGGACCTTAAGGCCCAATGGGCTTCGAACGTCGAGTCCATTAACTTAAGTTGTATGACAACTTAATGAATAATGATTCACAAAGGCCAAATTGCCCAATAAAATCCCTAAGGCCGGCCATATTGTGAAGGGTAGTGAACTTGGACTTATTTACAAGTTTGCTACTCAAATGAATTAAGGTATAAATATGACTTTATAGCCAAAATTCATTTAGGGTTTGTTTTTGGGAAATTGGAGAGAAGAAAAGCTCTCCCTTCTCTCTAGAAATGGCCGGCCACCCTTGGACGGTTTAGCTAGCACTCTAGCTCATCCAAGGTCACTCATTTTCTTCTTAATCAAAACCTTGGTGTAGAAACTTAGAGGTTCTCAATTTTGAGAACTTAGAGAACCTATCCTTGCTATATAAATCCATAGTTTTAAGATGCAAGGAATGAAGGCCCTCTCTTTGGGTGATTAGCCTTTGCTTATGCAAAGAGGAATCTACAAAGGTATTAATTTCAACTCACTTGTTTTGAGTTGTTTAAAGGTTCACCAAACTACTAGGCTTTGAACATTCATGGGTAATGTTTTGTTTTTAAGTATATGCAAGCATGATTCCGCCTTTAATTTGTTAATTGCATGCTAATGATATTGCTTAAATGAACATGTATTCTCAAAATAATCCTTCAAGTGGTATCAGAGCCTAGGTCTAGTAGTTGGTGAATCCTTTTGGGTTTTGTATTTCATAATATGTGATTTAAAAGTTGTAAAATGTTACAAGCTTTATTCTTGTTTTATGAATGTAAATTTTGTTGGAAAATTTGGCATCTCAAATGTTGTAGATGTAGTTCATATGAGCATGAATATTGAAGCTAAAATTTGGTGCCAAGAATTTTGGGATTTTCGGCCAAAATTAAAGGGTAATTTTTTGGGTTCTTGTTTGTCTTGTTAAAGTGTTTTTCAAGTGACTTTTGGAACCCCTAAGTACCCTAGTTTGGTTATATGTTATTTCCCTTAAGTTTAAGTGATTTTGAAATGTTTTTGGATGAAAAATGTTCATGGAACTTTTATGGGTTTCTCATGAATGTTCTTCATGTTCTTGATGTTCTTGCCAAGAACAATAAAGCTTGGGGTTTTGATTCAATGTTTTTGAATTATTTCATAAAGTTTTGTTATAAGATATTTTCATATATTTATTAATGATTAACATTTTAATGTTAGTCAAAAACTTTGTAAATATCTTAGATATTTGATTATAAAAGGTGAAAGAAATATTGGTGGGTGTGAAAGGATTAATTCCCTTTCACACACACACTTGCATGGTTTTATGAAACCAAAACCACCTCACAAAAACTTTGAAATTTTTTTCTAAAATTTGTTTCAAAACCGGCCACCCTACAGAGTAGGGTATTTTAGGGCCTTTTGTGCAATTACATAAAGTTTTGATACTTTTGTGTATTTGCATTTTGGCCCAAAAGTTTACGTTTTTACGTAAAGGTCCAAAATCACTAAAAGGACAAATTGTTTTGATCCTTTAATGAAGTTTTAGCTTTTGTGGAAATTTTTGGGTTCTAGTTGTAATTACATAAAGTAGTGAACTTTTGTGTTTTTACAAAGTGACCCCAAAAGTTTAAGTAATTGCAAAATAGCCCAAAAGTTGAGGTTAATTGCACTATGGCCCAAATAAGTTGAGGTCTTTGCATTTTGGCCCAAATGTTGAGGCTAATTGCATTATAGCCCAAATAAGTTGAGGTTATTAATATTGGCCCAAATTAAGTAGAGAACAAAAATTGTTTTGTCTCTTTAAATGAGAATTGGATTTTCATTTAGTTAGCTCCATTTAAAATCAAATTTTATGGATACAAAAACCAAATGAAAAATGTTGCATTCAATTTAATTAGTTAAAGTGTTAATTAATTAAAGGGTGATTATGAACCTAAGCCTACGATAATTGAGCTATGTGAAAGGCCGTTTCAAATTTGTTTGAACCATGGGAATGTGTAGATTAGATTTTGGTTGTAATTTGATTAGATCAAATGTTGTAAAAGAGCATAAGCTCTTCTTTAATTTAAAGTAATTTGATTTGATCAATTGTTGTAAAAGAGCATAAGCTCTTCTTTATTTTGAAGTACTTCTTTCTTGCTTTATTTGATATGCATGAAAATGAAGTAGTTGGGTCCAACGCCCCTAAGACAACACGCCTTAATGTGATTAAACGCGTAACTAAAATCAATCACCATCCCTAGTCCGAGATTCAACACAAGGCTCGTGTTGGATCTAATAAAAAGGTTCATAGTCATCCTAAGGCCCTAAGGCAACTATATAGTCCATCAATGAATGCAAACCTTATGTTAGTAGTATCATGTACTCTTGCTTTAAAAACCGTTTTAAAAGCTTAGTGGGAGTATTATATACAACTAAATAAATCATATGAACCAATAGTTGTGATAGGACCAAAAATGTTTTAATTGGATTAAAATATATGCTTATATGTGATGAGACCTAAAACCCTCAACCAAACGAATATTAAGTTGATAAGCGAGAGATGCTTTGAATGTCTCTTCGTGGCCTTCCACCATGATAGGTTCAATCGTGTGTGACTCATACACCGTATTCGTCCAGTTCTGGGGTTGCAAAGTATGTGCTTACATTCAGGAGAAGCCTATAAACATATGATGAGGTGAAAGTAGGCAACGAGTATGGCCAATAAGATATTCTTCTGAGGCCATTCTTGAACCCCTACTTGAACTAGCATGGTGGGAATGACTTAACTAAGTGCAATGATGCCAATAAGATATTCTTCTGAGGCATCATTCTCTAGAGGCCAAATTAGATGGGTTCTTACATTAGATGTAAATGAGTAAGCGTACTCTCTCATTATTATTATTGCTTGCCAATAAGATATTCTTCTGAGGTGGGCTTGGTAATAGTGAGTCTCCCATACCCTACTAAGAGTTTCCTCCAAAACTCTCAAATTCCGATGAGGGATATGGAATTTGCCAAAAATAGTGGGTGGTGCTATTTTGATTTAAAGACCCAAATCAAATAGCTTAAAATCAATCCATTTATATTCGTTATGTATTAGTTTACCAATATATTTGCAAACGCTATCCTAAACTTGACAAAGAAAAGCCGAATGCTTTAGTTTCCGGACTTAGTACTACAATCCCATAGATTGTCTTGAATGGATTGTAAATGTACCTAAGTAGTCTCATCCTCACAATCTTCCTATTGATAGTGTATCATTGGAAGAACATGTTAGATAAATCTATCATAAAGAGGACAACACTTTTAAATGTCATAATTCTTCAATTACAAAATATTGTATGAAGAAATAAGAGTTGCTTTGAACAACCCTTAATCAACGCAAACATTAGTGCTTGTTTCTTTGTTACATGAACAAGGAACTTTAGAAGTAAGCACAAGGGCGTGGACACTTTATGTGCCATGATTCTTCACTTACAAATCGTTGTATGAAGAAATGAGAGTTGCCTTGAACAACTCTTGAAAGTTTGTAATTATGTTTAGAACATAATGGTTGGTTGACAAAAATAGTCCATCGACATGGACTTATGATGATTTTGAATCATTTGAATGTTGAAGTGTTAAAACACTTAACGAGACGGAAACTAGACAAGGACTTCACCTTTGTGTCCCTATCCTAATGGTTCACTAAGTTTATTGTAAACTATATGGTGAACAATAACCACACGCTCTCCAAATTGTTTGATGTGTAAAACACGATTGAAACAAGTTTCAAGAGAGATAGTGGGAGTTTAGGGACCATGACTATTGTAGTCAAAGGAGAAGTCAAATGAAGAAGACAAAATAACTCCAAGGGAACAAACTTTCTTTATGAAAGGATGGACATTGGAAGGGGTATTTGCAAGAAATGTCTTGCAAGTGTCAAGAACACACCTTTCGAAGGTGTTGAAGAATGTTCTTGAAAAGTTCATAACAGTTGGTTCTTTTACTTGAATGCTTGATTCAGTATTAGTAACTATGTTTTACAAATCGTTGTAAAAGTGTGGCTAATAAGAAGTAGAAGATTAATGAGAGAAGAGAAAGTACTTCACATTCGGAAAGTGAATAAAATAAAGATCTCTGCGAAAGCGGATTGTACTTACTTCCTCATATGAACTACCAAATAAAGAATGATTAGATTATTGTAATCTAATTAATTGTCTCTATAGTAGAGATGATGTGGTAGTGTTGACTGTTTAGAATATAACGATGCTTAAAACCCAAAAGGTTGCAAGGTAGTGACTAATCCCAACTAAGTTGTGATACCTCTAAAACATAAATTACGAGTTGGTTATGGATGGATGCTTTGGATCGTTAGATCCGGATCCAATGCCTTCTTGTTAAAATTGTATAGAGGCGAAATGTTCGAATCTTTATTCTTTTGGAAAGAAGAAAGAATCACAAAGTTGTTGAGGTTAATTCACTTAGATGTTAGTGGCACTTATCCACAACATAATGCTACTCATGTTGTATGACATTCACCGAAGATCACTCTCGGTTGGACTATAGTTTATTTTGAATAAACACAAGTCCGAATACTTTGCAAAATGTTTCAAAGAATTCAAGAAATGTAAGTTGATGAGTAAGACGTCTAAAGTATTTACCTCCTTAGATTTGATCCAAGGAAAGATAACACTTTAGATGAGTTTCCTTGAAAGATATCAAGGAAAGTAGCATCACAAGATAATGAATTTCTCCATTAGGAGAAGAACGAACTTGAATAAAGACTTAGTTCGTTGGTTATTATCTATTACCAATATATAGGATATATACTTCTAAAAACAATATGATTGTCAATTAGAAGAGCTTCCAAAATTTTCATGACTCCATAAGATGTAGTTGGAAAGAAAGACAAATCTTAAGCATGTTAAGATTTGGGGTTGTGTGCTAATAAGCAATATTTGTTTGAGAACAATCTTGTGAGATATCCTTAAATTAACCTTTGGATATCACTTCTATAAACCAACTAACAAATGTTGTTTTGTTGGGTAGTTCATTGTAATCCTACAATATGATTTGCCTAAACGCAAATGAACGAGAGATAGAACTCAAAGAATGGGTTCTTTGAGAGACAAGAAAGTGATCAACAAATATAACAACCTAGTTCCTATACCAAAAGCTCCAAGGTAGTCGAGAAGGATTTATAAACCGTCTTAGTTGAATGGTTTGAACTTTATGACTATGTCATAGAGTTGTACCTCTTAAATCGAAAGAAATAAGAATGAAAATCCTTATGACTACATTGAGTGTATATACGATATATACTCAAGGAAATGGTAAAATACCATTTAACTCGAAATAATGAAACCTTAATAGCTAATTGGTAGCCTAAGGTGACTACACTCAAAGAGTATGGTTGACTTTGAAGAAACCATCTTTGATATAGTCTTAGTTTCAATTAATTTGAGGATCACTAGCTACAACTAAATGGTGATTCAATGTTTGGACATAATATGGGTTTCCAAAAACCATTATTAAGATAGTCTTGATAATGTATGTCTAAAACTATAAATCACAAGACATGTAAGTTGTAGAGATCCATCCATCAAGGATCTTACCACGCTAGTGGGAGCTATAAGCGTCATATGAAGAAAGATCAAATCGTTTGATTTCTCATAAAGATGTAAATGAATCTTTTGTTTACTAGGTTTACAAAAGATTAGTGGGAGTTAATCATATTCCTAAATTTAAATATATATATGATATATTAATTTTTTGGAAATGAAATGAATACTTCTTCGTTAAAGTTATGACTTTAAACATTCTATAAACGATAGAATATATATATGGGAGATATAGTCTATAATAGACAAGAGATGCTAGGAAGTTTCTCAAATGTTGATAAACTTCAATTTGAATGACAATTCTAGTAAGACTAGGAAGTTGTTCTTCTCAAAGGGAATGTACCCTTTGACTCCCAAAGTAAGAATGCGTAAATAGAATCCTTTATGCATACGCGGAAAGGTGATTTATGTATTTCATATTGTATGAAAAACATTGATATGAGTTGTACCTAGAACGGTACATGACGATATCAGTGCAAGCCCAGGATCAGAACCATGGCAACGGTCAAGTGAGTCCTTCAGTATTTAAGAAATATTAAAGGATAAATTCCTCAATAATTGAGGAAGGATTAGAGTAACGTAATGGAAGCGTAAATGTATTAGATTATGAATCTAATCCATCATTGGATGTTTCTTCATTATGAATGAAGAGATAAACAGATATCTCTTTATTATGACTAAAGAGATATTCGGATGGAAACATTAAAGTAATGACTTTAGTGTGTTCCATTATGAATGCAAAATATATTGCCATATAGAAGCTTACAACAATGTTGTTTGGATGGGAAAGTTCATTTATGAACTCTCTATTCGGTTCCAACCAGAAAGTGTATGACACTAATGGGGCGATAGCTCAAGCCAGGGAATCAAGGTCTCATCAAGGTCCGAACTCATATGAGAGACTGAACCACATGATTGAGAATCATGTATAATGGTGACGTTGTTAATCTCAAGATTGCTTCTATGGATAACATATAGATATCCATTGTCTAGGCCTACTATTCAGCCATTTTTGAAATGACTACAGAAGATGTATCATCACTGATGACAAAGCTGATTGGCTCTAGTGCAAGTGGGAAATTGTTGGACATGTGCCCTAAAACCAATCATATGATGATACTTTACGGACATTTCACATGATTAAACTAATCTAGTTTAATATCAAGGGCAAAGATTATTGTTTGAGCGGTCTCATATAAATGTTATATGCTTAAACGATAAAGTCCAAGGAATATGTGATTGGGAGAATGCAATCTAAAAGAAGTTAGATTCATGAGACCATTCTTTCGTAGACACATCCTAAACGTTCCTGATCATAGGATTGCCAATTGGGCATTGACAGTCCGTTAAGATCAGTACGTGCTGTGTCTTCTCTCAGGGAGAGTGACTAGTCTCGAGTCATTGGTGTGAGTGACACCAAGACAAGCACGTAGGTGCTCAATAGAGAATGAGTTCACTGAACACGATCAACGACGAGTTCTCATATTCATGTCACGTGAGAACTCATGGTTAGGATTATGCAAATTAGTCCTTTGACCTGAGGCATCATAGTTGTCTTGTGGTTAGGTCCTTGATCTTTGATCGTGTCAAATGGCATTCCTTTGGAGTGTCCACGGCATGGTTGGGGTCAAGCTATCTAGTCATGGAGACAAGTGAATGCGCAACAAGGGATCTCTAACCTTCAAATCGTTGAGGGAGAATACTCTATGATATGATTTAGAATCTCTGGCCAGAGTATAAATGAGATGTTGGAATGTGTTCCAGATCACATTCAATAGAATCATATAAGCACGAGATTCACATTGGATAGTAGACATGAATAAACTATCAAGCCAAACAATGTGGTCAAGAGTATTGTATTAGAGAATGACCGTATTGCATTTGTAATCCTAAACTGAATAGGTTCTCTACCTCTTCTGATTAGCTTGGGTAACCATGATATGCTGCTAGGTGTCACTCATGGTTTGTGGAAGCCCTAAACGTGTGTAAACACTAAAGGGAGAATTGAAAGTTAGTTTCAAATTCACAATCGATTTGAAAGAGTTTGAATCGCCCGCTGCCTCGCTAAAAGGAACCTAATGGATCGTACACCGTGTAAGGTAAAGATTGAAGATTCAACGGAAATGAGTAAGAATAATTAAATGGTTTAATTATTTATGGCAAGGATTAATTAATATGATTATTAATCAAACGAATAAGTTCGTTAAAGACCTCGGGATAGTTTTGGACCTTAAGGCCCAATGGGCTTCGAACGTCGAGTCCATTAACTTAAGTTGTATGACAACTTAATGAATAATGATTCACAAAGGCCAAATTGCCCAATAAAATCCCTAAGGCCGGCCATATTGTGAAGGGTAGTGAACTTGGACTTATTTACAAGTTTGCCACTCAAATGAATTAAGGTATAAATATGACTTTATAGCCAAAATTCATTTAGGGTTTGTTTTTGGGAAATTGGAGAGAAGAAAAGCTCTCCGTTCTCTCTAGAAATGGCCGGCCACCCTTGGACGGTTTAGCTAGCACTCTAGCTCCTCCAAGGTCACTCATTTTCTTCTTAATCAAAACCTTGGTGTAGAAACTTAGAGGTTCTCAATTTTGAGAACTTAGAGAACCTATCCTTTCTATATAAATCCATAGTTTTAAGATGCAAGGAATGAAGGCCCTCTCTTTGGGTGATTAGCCTTTGCTTATGCAAAGAGGAATCTACAAAGGTATTAATTTCAACTCACTTGTTTTGATTTGTTTAAAGGTTCACCAAACTACTAGGCTTTGAACATTCATGGGTAATGTTTTGTTTTTAAGTATATGCAAGCATGATTCCGCCTTTAATTTGTTAATTGCATGCTAATGATATTGCTTAAATGAACATGTATTCTCAAAATAATCCTTCATGAATAGTTCTCTCTGATTGACCGTCCGTCTGAGGATGATAAGCCGTGCTGTACAATAGTCTCATACCCAACGCCTCCTAAAAAGTAGTCCAGAACTTAGAGGTGAATCGAGGGTCGCGATCAGAGACAATACTCACTGGAACGCCATGATACTTCACGATCTTCGATATGAATAACTCGGCCAACCGATTCAACAAAAACTTTTCCCTGACAGAAATAAAATGCGCCGACTTCGTGAGTCGGTCGACATCACCTAAATTCCATCATGTTCGTTCTGAGTACGAGGGAGCTTGTACACGAAATCCATAGTAATATTTTCCCATTTCCACTGCGGAATGGGTAGCAATTGCATCAATCCAAACGGCTTCTTCCTCTCGGCTTTGACTTGCTGACATATGATACATATGCCTACATACTCAGCGATTTCCCTCTTCATACCTTGCCAATAGTAGAACGGTCAAATGGTATGGTACATCTTTGTGCCTCCCAGATGCATCGCATAAGCTGAAATATGCGCTTCATCTAGGATATCCTTCTTTAATTCTGCATTATTCGGCACGTACATCCTGCATCCCTGCATAAGCATACCGTCTGATTCTCTGATTTGCAAGTCTTTCTTCTTACCATCATTCCTCAGCTGAATAAGTTCCTGAATCTCCTTGTGGCTCATCTGGATTTCAAGTATCCGGTCGATTAGGATTGGCCTAACTTGGAAACTAGCAAGTAAGGCTTCCTCCCGAGTATCCACCGTTAAATTCTCTACTTCTAACTGCGCTCCAATCGATCTCAACTCCGCAAGAAGAGGAACTCGGCTCGCATGAAAAGCGTTAATTCTGCCCTGGGACTTCCTGCTAAGAGCGTCAGCTACCATGTTTGCACGACCAGGATGATACTCAATCGTGCAATCGAAGTCGCTCAGTAACTCAATCCATCAATGCTGGCAAAGATTCAAATCCTTCTGGGTAAAAATGTACTGGAGATTCTTATGGTCCGAGAAAATCCTGCATTTCTCACCATAGAGGTAATGTCTCCAAATCTTTAAGGCAAAGATAATGGTAGGCAACTCCAAGTCATGTGTAGGGTAATTCTTCTCATGAGGTTTTAACTGGCTTGAAGCGTAAGCAATCACCCTACCATGCTGCATCAAAACGCAACCCAAGCCATTCAACGATGCGTCACTGTAAATCTCGAAATTACCATCATCGTCAGGAAGCGTCAAAACAAGAGTATGAGTAAGACAATACTTCAACTGCTGGAAACTCCGCTCACAATCATCATCCCACTCGAATTTGACGTCCTTCCTGGTCAACTTCATCAATGGTACCGCCATAATCGAAAAGTCTTTAACGAACTGCCGATAGTAACCTGCCAAACCAAGGAAACTCCGAACCTCGGTGACGGTTCGTGGCTGTTCCCAATTCTCCACAGCCGCAATCTTCTGAGGGTCAACCTGAATACCCTGAGCTGAAACGACATGCCCCAAAAATGCTACTTCATCCAACCAAAACTGGCACTTGCTGAACTTGGCATACAATCGATGCTCTCTCAATTTCTTCAACACTAACGACAGATGTCGAGCATGGTCAGCCCTTGACTTAGAATACACCAAGATATCGTCGATGAAGACAATAACGAATCTATCCAAATACGGCTGGAACACCTTGTTCATCAATCCCATAAAAGCAGCTGGTGCATTAGTCAAACCAAATGGCATAACCAGAAACTCATAGTGCCCATAACGAGTCCTAAAGGCAGTTTTAGGAACATCGTCACTCCTGATTTTCAACTGATAGTAGCCTGACCTCAAGTCGATTTTCGAGAACACACAGGCACCTCGAAGTTGATCGAAAAGATCATCGATACGCGGCAACGGATAACGATTTTTAATCGTCGCCCGATTCAACTAACTGTAATCGATACATAATCTCAAGGTACCATCTTTCTTCCGAACAAATAAGACTGGGGCTCCCCAAGGAGAATTACTGGGCTGAATAAACCCCTTCTCAAGTAATTCCTGCAACTGAATCTTCAACTCTCGCAACTCGGCAGGTGCCATTTGATATGGAGTCAACGAGATAGGATTAGTACCTGGCAACAAGTCAATGGTAAACTCCACGTCGCGATCTGGCGGTAATTAGGTAAATCATCGGGGAATACGTCGGCAAAGTGTCTAACTACTCGAACATCCTCCAAGCTAGCAGGAGCATCATCATGAAGTACTACGTGAGCTAAGTATCCCTGGCAACCTTTCGTCAACAACTTATTGGCTCTCACCGCCGAAATAACGCCATGTCTAACTCCGCTACGCTCACCAACAAAAGTTATCTCCGGTAATCCAGGACGATGAAAGGTCACTGATTTCTCGTAACAGTCAATCTTGGCACGATTGTAGTGCAACCAATCAGTGCCAAGAATGACGTCAAAGTCAACGATATCTAGCGGAGTGAGGTTAGCAGACATAACCACGTCCTCCACTATCACGGGACATTCTAGATATACGTAATCCACGTAACATTTTTCCCCTCTAGGCATAGCAAACTCCAACTCATACCCAATGGGTGAAGATTGAGGTTGAGTCAGTTGAGCAAATGTATGAGAAATCACAGAGCGTGTGGCACCACAATTAATCAATACTCTAGCATAATGACCAAGAATATTCAACGTACCCATAATTAGATCCGGGTTGTTCTGCGCGTCCTGTAGCGATAGGTTATGGATACGACCCTGTGTCTGCTGACGTCCTCCTCGTCCTTGATTTGCGTGCATACCACGCTCCTGAGTGTTTCTTCCCTGGCTAGACTGCCCGGCCTGTCTCGAGGATCCAACACCACTAACTACAACATCTAACTGCTGGGGCTGTCCCCCCGAATACCACTGAGAGCTACCTGTTGCAAACTGCTGCTGGGGCTGATATCCACCCAAATACGGTTGCGGATGAGGCATATACCCTCTGGAATACTGCTGCTGGGGAGGCATATATCCTCCGGAATACTGCCCATATCCGCTCTGGTGGTAAGGATCCATGGGGTACTGCGGCTGGTAATGGTCCGATGAATACGGCATAGGATCCCCCGAGTAGTGAAAGGCTCATCCACGTCCCGTCTGTGTATAACCGCTAGGACCCGAATACTGCTGCACTGGTGCTGGTGGTGGCATAGCAGGCTGCTGAGGCCTCTGCTGGCTCTGGGGGCAGTTCTTGGCCTGATGCCCATCCTGACCACACGTAAAACATCCACTCGTACCTCGACGACACTCGCCATAATGCCGGTTGTTGCACCAACGGCAAATCGGAGCACTGTTACGGCCAAAATTTCCTTGCCTCTGGAATCTGCCGCCACCGAAGAATCTACCACCGCCCCTCTGACCGGTGGCGCTATAACCTCCACTCGATGAACTCGAACTGGCCCCACTTCGTTTGAAGTTCTGAGTTTGTCGGGGCCCTTGCGAGTATGGGCCTTTGCCCTTATTGTTCTTACCCTGGCTGGTATCCCTCTCGTCATCACTATCACTCGACAAGTTCACCGAGTCCTCGATCTGCAGCAATACCTCATAAAACTCGTGGTAAGTGGAGCATGGAATCGCTGTCGCAATAGTACGCCATTTCTTCTTAGTACCCAACTTAAATCGGCGCAACATCTCCGCCTGGTTAGAAGCGACGTCCAAGTGATAGCGTGAGAGATCAGTGAAGCTACGGTAGTAGTCATTAGCAGACATCTTCTTCTGCTTAAGTCTAGTGAACTCTTTTTTCTTCCCATCGATGTAAGCTAGAGGGATAAACCTTCTGTAAAACGGTTCCTTGAATACCCCCCAGTGAAGGATTATTTTGGAAGATCATGTTCATTTAAGCAATATCATTAGCATGCAATTAACAAATTAAAGGCGGAATCATGCTTGCATATACTTAAAAACAAAACATTAACCATGAATGTTCAAAGCCTAGTAGATTGGTGAACCTTTAAACAACTCAAAACAAGTGAGTTGAAATTAATACCTTTGTAGTTTCCTCTTTGCATAAGCAAAGGCTAATCACCCAAAGAGAGGGCCTTCATTCCTTGCATCTTAGATCTAGGGATTTAGATGGAAGAATGGGTTCTCTAAGTTCCCAAAATTGGGAACCTCTAAGATTCTACACCAAGGTTTTCATGATGAAGAAATGAGTGACCTTGAGGAAATAATATGGCTAGATATTTTCCTCAAGGTGGCCGGCCTCTTTAGAGAGAAAAGAGAGATTGTATTTCTCCAATTTCCCCAAAAGAATGACCTAAATGAATTTTGGCTATAAAGTCATATTTATACCTTAATTCATTTGAGTGGCAAACTTGTAAATAAGTCCAAGTTCACTACCCTTCATTTGTTGGCCGGCCTTAGGGATATTTTGGAGTATTTTGGGCCTTTGTTAAATCATTATTTATTAAGTTGTCATACAACTTAAGTCAATGGACTTGACGTTCGAAGCCCATTGGGCCTTAAGGTCCAAAACCATCCCGAGGTCTTTAACGAACTTATTCGTTTGATTAATAATCATATTAATTAATCCTTGCCATAAATAATTAAACTATTTAATTATTCTTACTCATTTCCGATGAATCTTCAATCTCTACCTTACACGGTGTACGATCCATTAGGTTCCTTTTAGCGAGGCAGTGGGCGATTCAAACTCTTTCAAATTGATTGTGAATTTGAAACTAACTTTCAATTCTCCCTTTAGTGTTTACACACGTTTAGGGCTTCCACAAACCATGAGTGACACCTAGCAGCATATCATGGTTACCCAAGCTAATCAGAAGAGGTGGAGAACCTATTCAGTTTAGGATTACAAATGCAATACGGTCCTTCTCTAATACAATACTCTTGACCACATTGTTTGGCTTGATAGTTTATTCATGTCTACTATCCAATGTGAATCTCGCACTTATATGATTACCTTGAATGTGATATGGAACGCATTCCAACATCTCATTCATACTCTGGCCAGAGATTCTAAATCATATCATAGAGTATTCTCCCTCAACGGTTTGAAGGTTAGAGATCCCTTGTTGCGCATTCACTTGTCTCCATGACTAGATAGCTTGACCCCAACCATGCCGTGGACACTCCAAAGGAATGCCATTTGACACGATCAAAGATCAAGGACCTAACCACAAGACAACTATGATGCCTCAGGTCAAAGGACTAATTTGCATTATCCTAACCATGAGTTCTCATGTGACATGAATATGAGAACTCGTCGTTGATCGTGTTCAGTGAACTCATTCTCTATTGAGCACCTACGTACTTGTCTTGGTGTCACTCACACCAATGACTCGAGACTAGTCACTCTCCCTGAGAGAAGACATAGCACGTACTGATCTTAACGGACTGTCAATGCCCAATTGGCAATCCTATGATCAGGAACGTTTAGGATGTGTCTACGAAAGAATGGTCTCATGAATCTAACTATTTAGATCGCATTCTCCCAATCACATATTCCTTGGACTTTATCGTTTAAGCATATAACATTTATATGAGACCGCTCAAACAATAATCTTTGCCCTTGATATTAAACTAGATTAGTTTAATCATGTGAAATGTCCGTAAAGTATCATCATATGATTGGTTTTAGGGCACATTTCCAACAATCTCCCACTTGCACTAGAGCCAATCAGCTTGGTCATCAGTGATGATACCTCTTCTGTAGTCATTTCAAAAATGGCTTAATAGTAGGCCTAGACAATGGATATCTATGTGTTATCCATAGAAGCAATCTTGAGATTAACAACGTCACCATTATACATGATTCTCAATCATGTGGTTCAGTCTCTCATATGAGTTCGGACCTTGATGAGACCTTGATTCCCTGGCTTGAGCTATCGCCCCATTAGTGTCATACACTTTCTGGTTGGAACCGAATAGATAGTTCATAAATGAACTTTCCCATCCAAACAACATTGTTGTAAGCTTCTATATGGCAATATATTTTGCATTCATAATGGAACACACTAAAGTCATTACTTTAATGTTTCCATCCGAATATCTCTTTAGTCATAATAAAGAGATATCTGTTTATCTCTTCATTCATAATGAAGAAACATCCAATGATGGATTAGATTCATAATCTAATACATTTACGCTTCCATTACGTTACTCTAATTTTTCCTCATTCTTTGAGGAATCTATCCTTTAGTATTTCTCAAATACTTAAGGACTCACTTGACAGTTGCCATGGTTCTGATCCTGGGTTTGCACTGATATCGTTTTGTACCGTTCTAGGTACAACTCATATCAATGTTTTTCATACAATATGAAATACATAAATCACCTTTGTGCATATGCATAAAGGATTCTATTTACGCATTATTTCTTTGAGAGTCAAAGGGTACATTCCCTTTGAGAAGAACAATTTCCTAGTCTCACTAGAATTGTCATTCAAATTGAAGTTTATCATCATATGAGAAACTTCCTAGCATCTCTTGTCTATTATAGACTATATCTCCCATATTTATTCTATCATTTATAGAATGTTTAAAGTCATAACTTTAACGAAGAAGTATTCATTTCATTTCCAAAAATTAATATATCATATATATATATTTAAATTTAGGAATATGATTAACTCCCATTAATCTTTTGTAAACAAAAGATTCATTTACATCTTTATGAGAAATCAAACGATTTGATCTTTCTTCATAAGACGCTTATAGCTCCCACTAGCTTGCTAAGATCCATGATGGATGGATCTCTACAACTTACATGTCTTGTGATTTATAGTTTTAGACATACATTATCAAGACTATCTTAATAATGGTTATGGAAACCCATATTATGTCCAAACATTAAATCACCATTTAGTTGTAGCTAGCAATTATCGATTTAATTGAAACTAAGACTATATCAAAGATGGTTTCTTCAAAGTCAACCATACTCTTTGAGTGTAGTCACCTTAGGCTACCAATTAGCTATTAAGGTTTCATTATTTCGAGTCAAATGGTATTTTACCATTTCCTTGAGTATATATCGTATATACACTCAATGTAGTCATAAGGATTTTCATTCTTATTTCTTTCGAATTAAGAGGTGCAACTCTATGACATAGTCATAAAGTTCAAACCATTCAACTAAGACGGTTTATAAATCCTTCTTGACTACCTTGGAGCTTGTGGTTTAGGAACTAGGTTGTTATATTTGTTGATTACTATCTTGTCTCTCAAAGAACACATTCTTTGAGTTCTATCTCTCGTTCATTTGCGTTTAGGCAAATCATATTGTAGAATTACAATGAACTACCCAACAAAACAACATTTGTTAGTTGGTTTATAGAAGCGATATCCAAAAATTAATATAAGGATATCCCACAAGATTGTTATCAAACAAATATTGCTTATTTGCACACAACCCCAAATCTTTAACATGCTTAAGATTTGTCTTTCTTTCCAACTACATCTTATGGAGTCATGAAAATTTTTGGAAGATCTTCTAATTCACAATCACATTGTTTTAGAAGTATATATATCCTATATATAGGTAATAGATAATAACCAACGAACTAAATCTTTATTCAAGTTCGTTCTTCTCCTAATGGAGAAATTCATTATCTTATGATGCTATTTTCCTTGATATCTTTCAAGGAAACTCATCTAAAGTGTTATCTTTCCTTGGATCAAATCTAAGGAATTAAATACTTTAGACGTCTTACTCATCAACTTACATTTCTTGAATTCTTTGAAACCTTTTGCAAAGTATTCGGACTTGTGTTTATTCAAAGTAAACTATAGTCCAACCGAGAGTGATCTTCGGTGAATGTCATATAACATGAGTAGTATTATGTTGTGGACTAGTGCCACTAACATCTAAGTGAATTAACCTCAACAACTTTGTGATTCTTTCTTCTTTCCAAAAAAAATAAAGATTCGAACATTTCGCCTCTATACAATTTTAACAAGAAGGCATTGGATCCGGATCTAACGATCCAAAGCATCCATCCATAACCAACTCGTAATTTATGTTTTAGAGGTATCACAACTTAGGTTGGGATTAGTTACTACCTTGCAACCTTTTGGGTTTTAAGCATCGTTTTATTCTAAACAATTAATACTACCACATCATCTCTACTATAGAGACAATTAATTAGATTACAATAATCTAATCATTCTTATTTGGTAGTTCATATGAGGAAGTAAGTACAATCCGCTTTCGCAGAGATCTATATTTTATTCACTTTCCGAATGTGAAGTACTTTATCTTCTCTCATTAATCTTCTACTTCTTATTAGCCACACTTTTACAACAACTTGTAAAACATAGTTACTAATACAGAATCAAGCATTCAAGTAGAAGAACCAACTGTTTTGAACAATTCAAGAACATTTTACAACACCTTGAAAAAGGTGTGTTCTTGACACTTGCAAGACATTTCTTGCAAATACCCCTTCCATTGTCCATCCTTTCATAAAGAAAGTTTGTTCCCTTGGAGTTATTTGTTTTCTTCATTTAACTTCTCCTTTGACTACAATAGTCATGGTCCCTAAACTCCCACTATCTCTCTTGAAACTTATTTCAATTGTGTTTTACACATCAAACGATTTGGAGAGCATGTGGTTATTGTTCACCATATAGTTTGCAATAAACTTAGTGAACAATTAGGATAGGGACACAAAGGTGAAGTCCTAATCTAGTTTCCGTCTCGTTAAGTGTTTTAACACTTCAACATACAATGATTCAAAATCATCATAAGTCCATGTTGATGGACTATTTTTGTCAACCAACCATTATGTTCTAAACATAATTACAAACATTCAAGAGTTGTTCAAGGCAACTCTCATTTCTTCATACAACGATTTGTAAGTGAAGAATCATGGCACATAAAGTGTCCATGCCCTTGTGCTTTCTTCTCAAGTTCCTTGTTCATGTAACAAAGAGACAAGCACTTAATGTTTGCGTTGATTAAGGGTTGTTCAAAGCAACTCTTATTTCTTCATACAACAATTTGTATTTGAAGAATTATGACAATTAAATTGTTGTCCTCTTTATGATAGACTTATCTATCATGTTCTTCCAATGATACATTTATCAATAGGAAGATTGTGAGGATGAGACTACTTAGGCACTTGTACAATCCATTCAAGACAATCTATGGGATTGTGGTACCAAGTTCGGAAACTAAAGTATTCGGCTTTTCTTTGTCAAGTATTGGATAGCGTTTGCATATATATTGGTAAACAAATACATAACGAATATAAATTGATTGATTTTAAGCTATTTGATTCGGGTCTTTAAATCACAATAACACCACCCACTATTTTTGGCAAATTCCATATCCCTCATCGGAATTCGAGAGTTTTGGAGGAAACTCTTAGTAGGTTATGGGAGACTCACTATTACCAAGCCCACCTCACGATGATACGATGTTGGCTAGCATTAATAACAATGAGAGAGTACGCTTACTCATTTACATCTTTATGTAAGAACCCATCTAATTTGGCCTCTAGAGAACGATGCCTCACAATGATATGATGTTGGCTCCATTGCACTTAGTTAAGTCATTCCCACCATGCGAGTTCAAGTTAGGGGTTCAAGAATAACCTCACGATGATACGATGTTGGCTATTCTCGTTGCCTACCTTTCACAACATCAAGTATGCATATAGAATCCTCCCCGAGTGTAAGCATGCACTTTGAACTCCCCCATGATAGGGTGAAGCCGGTGTACAATTTTACAAACGTTCGGACCTACCACGGTGGAAGGCCACGAAAGAGTATTCAAAGCACTCTCACGCTTATCAACTTAATATTGGTTTGGTTGAGGGTTTTTAGGTCTCATCACATATAAACATACATTTTAATCCAATTAAAACATTTTTGGTCCTATCACAACTATTGGTCCATATGATTTATTTAGTTGTATATAATACTCCCACTAAGCTTTTAAAACGGTTTTTAAAGCAAGAGTACATGATACTACTAACATAAGGTTTGCATTCATTGATGGACTATATAGTTGCCTTAGGGCCTTAGGATGACTATGAACCTTTTATTTAGATCCAACACGAGCCTTGTGTTGAATCTCGGACTAGGGATGGTGATTGATTTTAGTTACGCGTATAATCACATTAAGGCGTGTTGTCTTAGGGGCGTTGGACCCATCTACTTCAATTTCATGCATATCATATAAAGCAAGAAAGAAGTACTTCAAAGTAAAGAAGAGCTTATGCTCTTTTACAACAATTGATCAAATCAAATTACTTTAAATTAAAGAAGAGCTTATGCTCTTTTACAACATTTGATCTAATCAAATTACAACCAAAATCTAATCTACACATTCCCATGGTTCAAACAAATTTGAAACGGCCTTTCACATAGCTCAATTATCGTAGGCTTAGGTTCATAATCACCCTTTAATTAATTAACACTTTAACTAATTAAATTGAATGCAACATTTTTCATTTGGTTTTTGTATCCATAAAATTTGATTTAAATGAAGCTAAACAAAATGAAAATCCAATTCTCATTTAAAGAGACAAAACAATTTTTGTTCTCTATTTAATTTGGGCCAAAATGTAATGACCTCAACTTATTTGGGCCATTATGCAATTAACCTCAACATTTGGGCTATTTTGCAATTAGCCACAACTTTTGGGCCATAGTGCAATTAACCACAACTTTTGGGCTATTTTGCAAATACTTAAACTTTTGGGGTCACTTTGTAAAAACACAAAAGTCCAATACTTTATGTAATCACAACTAGAACCCAAACTTTTTCACAAATGTAAAAACTTCATTAAAGGAGCAAAACAATTTGTCCTTTAGCGTTTTTGGACCTAAACGTAAAAACGTAAACTTTTGGGCCAAAGTGCAAATACACAAAAGTATCAAAACTTTATGTAATTGCATGAAAGCCCCAAAAGTACTCCCATGAGGGAGTGGCCGGTTTTGGAGGGGTGAGAGTGATGGTGTTGTGACATAAAGCCATGCAAGGTGTGTGTGAATGGTATTTATACCTTACACACCCATTAATGTTTCTTACACCTTTCAAACAAATATCTAACATATTTTTCAAAGTTTTGACTAACATTAAAATTATTAATCATTAATAAATATATGAAAAATATCTAATAACAAAACTTTATGAAATAATTCAAAACTTTGAATCAAAACATCAAACCTTTTTGTTCTTGGCTAAAATGTCAAGAACAATGAAGAACACTCATGAAAAACTCAAAATTTTTCCATGATGATTTTTCACCCAAAAACATCCCAAAACCATTTAAACTTAAGGGAAACTTCATATAACCAAACTAGGGTACTTAGGGGTTCCAAAAGTCACTTGAAAAACACTTTAACAAGACAAACAAGAACCCAAAAAATCACCCTTTTAATTTGGCCGAAAATCCCAAAACTTATGGCACCAAATTTTAGCTTCAATATTCATGCTCATATGAACTACATCTACAACATTTGAGATGCCAAATTTTCCAACAAAATTTACATTCATAAAACAAGAATAAAGCTTGTAACATTTTACAACTTTTAAATCACATATTATGAAATACAAAACCCAAAAGGATTCACCAACTACTAGACCTAGGCTCTGATACCACTTGAAGGATTATTTTGGAAGATCATGTTCATTTAAGCAATATCATTAGCATGCAATTAACAAATTAAAGGCGGAATCATGCTTGCATATACTTAAAAACAAAACATTAACCATGAATGTTCAAAGCCTAGTAGATTGGTGAACCTTTAAACAACTCAAAACAAGTGAGTTGAAATTAATACCTTTGTAGTTTCCTCTTTGCATAAGCAAAGGCTAATCACCCAAAGAGAGGGCCTTCATTCCTTGCATCTTAGATCTAGGGATTTAGATGGAAGAATGGGTTCTCTAAGTTCCCAAAATTGGGAACCTCTAAGATTCTACACCAAGGTTTTCATGATGAAGAAATGAGTGACCTTGAGGAAATAATATGGCTAGATATTTTCCTCAAGGTGGCCGGCCTCTTTAGAGAGAAAAGAGAGATTGTATTTCTCCAATTTCCCCAAAAGAATGACCTAAATGAATTTTGGCTATAAAGTCATATTTATACCTTAATTCATTTGAGTGGCAAACTTGTAAATAAGTCCAAGTTCACTACCCTTCATTTGTTGGCCCGGCCTTAGGGATATTTTGGAGTATTTTGGGCCTTTGTTAAATCATTATTTATTAAGTTGTCATACAACTTAAGTCAATGGACTTGACGTTCGAAGCCCATTGGGCCTTAAGGTCCAAAACCATCCCGAGGTCTTTAACGAACTTATTCGTTTGATTAATAATCATATTAATTAATCCTTGCCATAAATAATTAAACTATTTAATTATTCTTACTCATTTCCGATGAATCTTCAATCTCTACCTTACACGGTGTACGATCCATTAGGTTCCTTTTAGCGAGGCAGTGGGCGATTCAAACTCTTTCAAATTGATTGTGAATTTGAAACTAACTTTCAATTCTCCCTTTAGTGTTTACACACGTTTAGGGCTTCCACAAACCATGAGTGACACCTAGCAGCATATCATGGTTACCCAAGCTAATCAGAAGAGGTGGAGAACCTATTCAGTTTAGGATTACAAATGCAATACGGTCCTTCTCTAATACAATACTCTTGACCACATTGTTTGGCTTGATAGTTTATTCATGTCTACTATCCAATGTGAATCTCGCACTTATATGATTACCTTGAATGTGATATGGAACGCATTCCAACATCTCATTCATACTCTGGCCAGAGATTCTAAATCATATCATAGAGTATTCTCCCTCAACGGTTTGAAGGTTAGAGATCCCTTGTTGCGCATTCACTTGTCTCCATGACTAGATAGCTTGACCCCAACCATGCCGTGGACACTCCAAAGGAATGCCATTTGACACGATCAAAGATCAAGGACCTAACCACAAGACAACTATGATGCCTCAGGTCAAAGGACTAATTTGCATTATCCTAACCATGAGTTCTCATGTGACATGAATATGAGAACTCGTCGTTGATCGTGTTCAGTGAACTCATTCTCTATTGAGCACCTACGTACTTGTCTTGGTGTCACTCACACCAATGACTCGAGACTAGTCACTCTCCCTGAGAGAAGACATAGCACGTACTGATCTTAACGGACTGTCAATGCCCAATTGGCAATCCTATGATCAGGAACGTTTAGGATGTGTCTACGAAAGAATGGTCTCATGAATCTAACTATTTAGATCGCATTCTCCCAATCACATATTCCTTGGACTTTATCGTTTAAGCATATAACATTTATATGAGACCGCTCAAACAATAATCTTTGCCCTTGATATTAAACTAGATTAGTTTAATCATGTGAAATGTCCGTAAAGTATCATCATATGATTGGTTTTAGGGCACATTTCCAACACCCAGTCATTTGCCTGCTCTTCTGGCATTTTGTCGTCTCAACCCACTTATTTTGCTGCAAACTCCCCTGACTCGTCAAGATATCAAAAGTCTTCTCGATGTGCATAAACCACTTCTCAGAACCCTCGGGCCCCTCACCCCCGACCAATGGGGTTATCTTTAAGTTATGTACCGACTCTAAAAGGGTCCGCGAAGGCGGGCGGATCACTGACTGTAGGGCGTTAGCAATAGCTTCCCATATCTCTGATACACTAGGAAAACTAGGTTCTCCAACATGATGAGGCTCCCTACGAGGCGGCATAGTTCTGACAGAAGACATCAAGTCATTAGAAATTTCACAAAATATGCAAGACTGCAACCTAGGGCTCTGATAACAAACTGACACACCCGTACCCGAAAGTAAGGCATGCTGGCCATCACGTGAGTGTGACGTAGCCATGAGCGCTGTGCGGAAGCGAAGATTGATAACGTAGTACGAATAAATTAAAAACGAATTCTAGCAACCTAAATATGAATGTGTGCTAGAGATATTACAATACTTACACATATTCAGAGCGTACTAGGTCAGTGCAGTCAAGCATAAATAAAAGAGTTTAATTACACCATCGGTGTCTTACATATGTCAAATCTGTCAGAAAAGTCGGAAGATCCTCGATGTGCCAAACTCGGAAATCAAGCTATTGACGGGATTTTAAACCGCACAAATTTAACCCTCTTTTTGACAATTGTAGTATAGGTGTAAGTAGGGTATCGTTCTAGGCCGGGGATTAGGAGGGATTGCTAATCTACTCTAAATTAATTTAAAAATATTAAACAAGACTCAAAAATACAAAATTAGGCTAAAAACTAGAAACACACTAAAATGACTCAAAATAAAGAAAACAAATTAAATAAACACTAGAAACTTAATTGGACGGAAATTAAATTAAAAGATTAAAAATAATAAAAACTAACTAAATAATATTATTTAATAATGGGGGGGGTTTGGTTTTGACAAGAAGTAATTAAACTTAAATAAATTATAAAATTGACAAAAACATAAAATAAAAGTGAACGGATGGGTGACGGATTGGCTAGAGGGTTTCTCTCCACACAAGACACATATGCAATCTAAATTGACCTTCAGTTGTTCTTTCAATAAATTGTAAATCTCACTACTCCAGATTAACTGTGAACAACACTTTTTTAATCTTTAAGTTTTCCTTAAGTTATTGAATTGGATGAACAGCATACAACAACTCAAATTATTCTCTAAAAGTCCCCTACGTGAAAAGCACAATAGAGATACAATTAAAGATCATTAAACTTTGTGAAAACTATAAGTACTGACGAGGCATTCGTAACTATGAAAAGCATGATACTCCTGCCAAGAATTCACTTAACGCGATTGTGACTAGCAACCTTCACTACTCATGAATATAAGTTCATAACGATTAGGTGAAATTCACTTATATTCTAGCATCAAATTCATGCATGTAAATTAAGTATGCATTCTTAATCGACAAACATAAATAAGTTATTAATCAAGCAGTTAAGCAAATTAAATTCACAACTCAGAAATCACAACTGAAGGTATCAATTCAAATTACAAATATAATCATGGCTTTGAATTAACCTCTAGCCAAAATAAACTAACTACACATTATTAAAACAGAAATTAAAACAGAAATTAAAAACAAAAGTTGGAGGGATTAAACCAAAACGGGGTGCAGGGATTGTGCTCCGTGAGCTTGAAAGCTAGGAATAGGGAGAGACGGAGAGAGTGCCACTTGGCAGCGTCTGTCTCTTTGATGGCAGCCTCCCTGCGCTGCTTGATGTCTGTGCAAAACCGTTTCTGTTATCCTCTCGGTGACACTGTGCACACTGCCTCTTAATTGGCTGCTTGCTGAATCACTGTCCTCTGACCATAACGAAGGGCCTCCTTCGTTGGCTGCGCCTGGTGCTTTTGTTCTCCCCGGTCTTTCCACCGTAAGCTGCCTTCTCTGACTGCGCAGATCCCTGGCGAGCTGCCCTTCTTCTCTCCCTTTCAATTGGCTGCCAAATGGCAGCTTCGTCCTCCGAGGCTCTGTCGCTCAAATTATTTCTTCCGTTCTTTTTTTTATTTTTTTCTCCCTTTCTCCAGCTGACAAGCAGCTCTTTTGTTTTCCTTTTTTTTCTGAATGCCCCCTCTCAAGTCTGCCTCCGAGGCTTCCAAATGACTGGTTAATCACCCACAAAAATGGCAGCTTAGCTACCCTTTATTTCCACCAATCACTCCCCTCCGTCTCTGTTTCTTTCTCTCCCTCGCTGCCTTACGAGGCAGCCCCCCTCTCTTGTTTATTTTTCTGCTTTTATTTCTCCCCTCCGAAATGGCTCCCTCAAGACTTGGTGTTTTTGCCAGCTGCCTTGCATGTTTCTTTCTTGGATGCCATCCATCTGTTTTCATCATAACTTCCCGTGCAATGCCATCATTTGGCTGCTTTCGGTGGACTCCCCCCACATGCTTCTGTTTTCCACCTGTAATCACACACACACATTATATAAAAATATATAAATAAATATATATATATAAATAAATATATATATAAATAAATAAAAATAAATATATATATATATATATATATATTATTTTCTAAATGATAAGTATAATTCAACAGACAAGATAGTTTAGAAGAAATTAATTACTTAACACTTCACTTATTCTATTTTTATTTTCTTAGCTAGATAAATTCTAATAAAACATAAAAATAACGTAAATAGCTCAAAATATAACGAACTAACTAAGAAAAGACGAGTGAATTTGATATAAAAATATATATAAATATGATCCGATCAAATACCCCCACACTTAGCTTTTGCTAGTCCTCGAGCAAAACAAAGAAAACAGAAAAAGTAATAACATGAAAAACATTAACTTCCCCCTATGTGACCCTCATAGAATTTCATTTGAAAACATAAATTAGCAAGAACCATAGCTAGCACCAAACAAACTAATCCAAGTTCATCTTCCTTATTCAAATATTAGCAGTAATCTTTAAATCATCATTGAAGTGTAGTGTGTGAGATAGCCATGCTAATGCAATTTCAAGTTTTTATTTTTAAAATCATCATATGCAAACTAGCAACCTTCTCACGGGATATGCACTCAATCACACATGTGTTTAGTTTTAATGTGTTTCGCTCAAAGAAACAAATGTGAAAGTTCTACCATAAGCTTGCATAAAGATCACTTCTTCACAATCATAATTGCAAAACTTAAATCAAGAGGACTTTTATTGGATGTAATGAGGCTTAGGGATAGGGCTTTAAAAACTCAAGAGGACTTTTATAAGAACTCAAACTTTCCAGCGATTCTTTTAACACCTCCAACCACACCCATAAACTGAAACTTTAAAAACTTTTTTTATTTTTTTTATTTTCTTCGTATACAACCTCTCTTTTTCTTTTTCTTTTCTTCTATTCTCTTTTTTTTTTTTTTTTTAAAAACAAATATGAAATACCCCCGCACTTATTCTTTTGCCAAACCTTCCAAGTACTTCACAAACATTTCTCAAAAGACAGTCTCAAATTGCTCGCTTGGAAAGGGTAAGGAAACATGCTTGAGGTATAAGGGTAGACATATCTGGTGATAAGAAATAAAAGGCTCACATAACGGCTCAAATTGGCAATCTAATGATATCATTTTTCTTTTTTTTTGGGAAATATGGTTATTTGGGCCATGGTGGTGAACCTAATGCCTCTATCATTTTCAAGTTCATGCAATCAACGACAAATATTTCGAAAGATCGTTACGCAAGTTCTAGAGATGCATCTCACATAAGTTCATCACACATGAAAGAATAGGAGTGTATGAAAAATGCACACACTTTCAATAGGCTCAAAAACTCACATAGGATGTATACGGTCACTAAATTCACATATGAAGCTTTAAATCATGCTTTAGTTTCACATCAACAAGGCTATGTGCATTTGGTTTTCCAAAGATGATCAAACATATACAATACTAACAAGAGAATAAGGAATTTCACATAACACATGTTAACTAAGTTCTTGATAATCATGGTTCAAATTTCATCCAGTTATATCATTGGGTCGGGAAACTAATAAAAATCTAATTTAAAACCATAAGGAAAACAAGACAATATTTTTGGATTTTTTTAAATTTTTCGAGAAAAATTAAATAAAACACAAACTCCGAAAAAAAATTAAGTAAAACACAAAGCTAATTAAGAAAACAAAAAGCAATAACATGGAAACAAATGAAACCAGTTCAAAGTCGAAGGTACAAAAATTTTCAATTTGGTCATTTTTTTATACTTGATACCCCCACACTTAAACTAGACATTGTCCCCAATGTCATAAAACAAAAATATGCAAATAAAAATAAGATGAATAAATAATACGAAACAAAATAAAGAAAAGGGACTGAAAACTTCTCTAAATTGCAGAAAACCAAGCGTTGACCCCCAAGCGTAAATTTTGCAATCAACTTCAAGGGAGAAAATAACCAAACGTTCCTGCAAGAAAAGAAATAAATCAGTTAAGCACGCAAGAAAAATATAGAAAAATGCAAACGAAAAATAAAAATTGAAAATAAAAGATTATGAAAAGAACTAATAGGTGGTCATTGGTCATGACTGTTGATTTTCCACAGCTTTCATCTTGAACTGGATGGGCCTTCTTCTTGCAAGTGATCCTCAACTTAGTTGAGGATGAATCAGCACGTTGTCTCCACATGCTTCAAGTAGTCCGGTCTCCACGCAGGTGTGGCATCTTCTTGAACTCTTGGATCAACCCAGACTCATCTGCTCTTCGAAGTAACTCAGACTCCTCCTGCTTCGTCTGTGAGGTACTTTTGTTTTTGAAGTACCTCAACACAGGTTTATTTTTGAAGTGGGCTGGGAGGGGTCTGAGATGAGTACTCGAGAGCAAGACTAGGTAAGCAATCAGGATCTCACTTTCTCCACGTTCCTCAGATGAAGGAGAGGAGAAAGCGTGATATGAGATACTTTTGCTTTTAACCTTTTTGATATGAAATACTTTTGCTCTGGATGATTTGTTTTCTGGGGTGATCCAAGGGATGAAGAACACTGAGTGACTCGAAAGGTTTCTTTGGGAAGACATTATCGGAGATGAAGAGAGGTTGAGAGGTTGAGAGGGTGTGAAGGTGTGCCTTTGCTGTGGAAGGCGAAGGTCGACTTTATAGAAATTTTCCTTCACAACCGGAACTGTTCCCTCACTATTTGTCGGCAACCGGTGGATGGATGAACAGTGCCCGTTACGCGCTTTCTGACAAAGCTTCCGTAATTTCCGCGAAGCTGACTGCGCATGCGACGAGTGACGACAAATTGGAATGATGATCTTTTGAAAACCGGGGTTCAAAACCGGGTGCGGCTCGTGGTTTTCGCAACGCTCCACGCTGCACGTGATGAGTCACGACAAAATTGGAAAAACTGAACCACGTGATTGCTGAGTCAAGCCCAGCTTTTGAGAAAGGAAAAGGCCTTCGAGAAATGAGTGTCCAGCTCTTTCGATTTGCGCGAGGACGCGTCTTCAACCTCTAAGGAGCGCCTCTCTTTGATTTGCTTCTTTTTATAGATGCGCTAATTCTGCTTCACATCACACTTGAACTCCTTTCCTCAAACACTCCCTTCTGTAAACACACATAATCTTTCCGAACTCTTCCTGCACTTCTGCACTCTTATTCCTTCCGAACTCTTCCTGCACTTTTAATCTTTCCGACTCTTCCTCCTCAACACCTTCTAAAAAAAAAAATGTCTTGCCCTTCCGACCGTCGCCTTAACTTGAATGTCGGGGAAGACGATGACTCGTCTTCTCCGAACAACATTTGGAATCCATCCTTCATATCCCCCAATGGTCCTCTTACAGTCGGGGACACAATGATAAGGAATGAAATAACCGCTACGGTCATTGCCAGAAATCTGCTCACTCCAAGGGACAATAGGATGCTATCTAGGCGGTCGGACGAGCTGGCCGTTCAGGAATCTCTGGCCCTCAACGTCCAAAGTGCAGGCTCAGTTTCGAACATGGGCCAGCGCCTGCTTGCAAGATCTCGTCAGGTGGAGTCGCTGATGGCGGAGGTGGCCAGTCTTCGGCAAGAAGTCAGAGGACTCAGGCACGAGAACAAGGAGTTGCACATGCTTGCAACTAGTTACTCGACCAGCATGAAGAGGAAGCTGGACCAGCTGCAGAAGTCGGACGGTCGGATCCAGAGCGATCATGAAAGGTTCATGGCGTTACTCCCGAGGTTTATGTTGCCTTCGTCCTCTGGAGTAGCACCAAGTGTTCCGGCTCCGGAGATTCCAACTCTGGCTCTTCGTCTTCCCGGAGCTCCGTCGACCTCTGAGGCGCCACCTAACCAATAACCAATGATTGCTATTAGTTTTTCGTAAAATTTTTTTTTTTAAGTTTTTTTTTTTTTTTTTTTTTAAGTTTATTTTAAGCAATATAAAATATGTAAATTAATGCAAAAAGACTTTATTTAACCGTACTTAAAATAAACATTGCCCTTAATTTATTTAAACACAAACTAAACAAAAATTAACCAAATAAAACAACTAACAAAACAAAACAAAATGAAAGTAAAGGCAATAAAGAAGAGGATTAGAAATGCAAATCTGATTGCTTGGGTTGCCTCCCAAGAAGCGCTTGCTTTAACGTCTTTAGCCGGACGATTCTTTCCTTTAACCTCCCCTCGGCTCCATAGCATGGAATTTATCTTTTAATGGGAGGTGATACTTGAAATGATTCGGCAGTGGTCTAAATTCTAAGGTGGGTGCCTGAATCATTAAAATCAGTGTGTTAGTAAAAATTAAAATTAAAATTTGAGAAGATGGCTTATTGTCATTCTCCGACATGAATTCAATTACAAACACCACATTTTTGGACATCTCCGGGACTTTGAACTTGGCCAGGTTTACTATGATGGTTGTGGCCTGTCCCATGTCATCAAAGTCAATTTCTTGGGCCTTGATTGTCTGCACAGCCTCTTTGATGTTTTCTTGATAGTCTCCAGCCACTTCATTCACTTGAATCCCGCTTCTTGGTGTGCAAGGTTCTTTGAATGCTTCAACACCATCGGAAACTTGTTTTGGTGCACCAAGAATTGGGATATCACCTTACATCTCTGGAAGGGCTTCCACAATCTGCCCCATTTGATTATTCAATTCTCCCATCTCCTTGGTTTGATTTTCTACTTCCTGGTTCAAAGAGATGAGTAATTGAATAATATTATCATTATCCACAGATGTACCTGAATTGAATTGGTCTGATTGTTGTGGTGGCTGCGATGGTTCATAAAGCCACTGATAGAACTCTTCCGATGGCGGCAAATGTTCTTCTTTTTGTGAACCCTGCGTCAAAGAAATTAGTCCTTCAAGAATTTCATTATAATTCACAGGCATACTTGAATTCGATTGTAATTGTTGTGGGGGATACTGTGGTGGCTGCATAGGTCTTGAATAGAACTCGTTTTGCTGCCAATATCCACCCTGTTGAAATTGCTGAGGTTCATCCCACATTTGATCTGAATAACCTCTCCAATCCGAATTGCAAGCGCTGGAAAACATGTTGCCCCTTGATTGGCTGTGGCCTTGATATCCCCAAACATCTTCATATGCAGAAAATTGAGGATATTGATGAGTCTGGTATCTTTGCCCATAAGGCACATCAAGTGTAGAGACACTTGGCATTGTGGTCTTCTCGACATTATGTGTCAATTGAGCAGTGAGCTGCGCCAATTGAGCTTGAATACTAGCAAAATCCATGTCTTGCTCCAATTATACCTAAAATCAAAGAAAGAAAAATAAATCAAATACCAAAAGTAAAATACACAAACGCAAATGTAAACAAAAATACAACAAAAACACAAATATAAAAATAAACACAAACAAAAATAAAGGGATTAGCAAAGTTGCTAATCCCCGGCAATGGCGCCAAAAATTTGACGGGATTTTAAACCGCACAAATTTAACCCTCTTTTGACAATTGTAGTATAGGTGTAAGTAGGGTATCGTTCTAGGCCGGGGATTAGGAGGGATTGCTAATCTACTCTAAATTAATTTAAAAATATTAAACAAGACTCAAAAATACAAAATTAGGCTAAAAACTAGAAACACACTAAAATGACTCAAAATAAAGAAAACAAATTAAATAAACACTAGAAACTTAATTGGACGGAAATTAAATTAAAAGATTAAAAATAATAAAAACTAACTAAATAATATTATTTAATAATGGGGGGGGTTTGGTTTTGACAAGAAGTAATTAAACTTAAATAAATTATAAAATTGACAAAAACATAAAATAAAAGTGAACGGATGGGTGACGGATTGGCTAGAGGGTTTCTCTCCACACAAGACACATATGCAATCTAAATTGACCTTCATTTGTTCTTTCAATAAATTGTAAATCTCACTACTCCAGATTAACTGTGAACAGCACTTTTTTAATCTTTAAGTTTTCCTTAAGTTATTGAATTGGATGAACAGCATACAACAACTCAAATTATTCTCTAAAAGTCCCCTACGTGAAAAGCACAATAGAGATACAATTAAAGATCATTAAACTTTGTGAAAACTATAAGTACTGACGAGGCATTCGTAACTATGAAAAGCATGATACTCCTGCCAAGAATTCACTTAACGCGATTGTGACTAGCAACCTTCACTACTCATGAATATAAGTTCATAACGATTAGGTGAAATTCACTTATATTCTAGCATCAAATTCATGCATGTAAATTAAGTATGCATTCTTAATCGACAAACATAAATAAGTTATTAATCAAGCAGTTAAGCAAATTAAATTCACAACTCAGAAATCACAACTGAAGGTATCAATTCAAATTACAAATATAATCATGGCTTTGAATTAACCTCTAGCCAAAATAAACTAACTACACATTATTAAAACTGAAATTAAAACAGAAATTAAAAACAAAAGTTGGAGGGATTAAACCAAAACGGGGTGCAGGGATTGTGTTCCGTGAGCTTGAAAGCTAGGAATAGGGAGAGACGGAGAGAGTGCCACTTGGCAGCGTCTGTCTCTTTGATGGCAGCCTCCCTGCGCTGCTTGATGTCTGTGCAAAACCGTTTCTGTTATCCTCTCGGTGACACTGTGCACACTGCCTCTTAATTGGCTGCTTGCTGAATCACTGTCCTCTGACCATAACGAAGGGCCTCCTTCGTTGGCTGCGCCTGGTGCTTTTGTTCTCCCCGGTCTTTCCACCGTAAGCTGCCTTCTCTGACTGCGCAGATCCCTGGCGAGCTGCCCTTCTTCTCTCCCTTTCAATTGGCTGCCAAATGGCAGCTTCGTCCTCCGAGGCTCTGTCGCTCAAATTATTTCTTCCGTTCTTTTTTTTATTTTTTTCTCCCTTTCTCCAGCTGACAAGCAGCTCTTTTGTTTTCCTTTTTTTTCTGAATGCCCCCTCTCAAGTCTGCCTCCGAGGCTTCCAAATGACTGGTTAATCACCCACAAAAATGGCAGCTTAGCTGCCCTTTATTTCCACCAATCACTCCCCTCCGTCTCTGTTTCTTTCTCTCCCTCGCTGCCTTACGAGGCAGCCCCCTCTCTTGTTTATTTTTCTGCTTTTATTTCTCCCCTCCGAAATGGCTCCCTCAAGACTTGGTGTTTTTGCCAGCTGCCTTGCATGTTTCTTTCTTGGATACCATCCATCTGTTTTCATCATAACTTCCCGTGCAATGCCATCATTTGGCTGCTTTCGGTGGACTCCCCCCACATGCTTCTGTTTTCCACCTGTAATCACACACACACATTATATAAAAATATATAAATAAATATATATATATAAATAAATAAAAATAAAAATATATATATATATATATTATTTTCTAAATGATAAGTATAATTCAACAGACAAGATAGTTTAGAAGAAATTAATTACTTAACACTTCACTTATTCTATTTTTATTTTCTTAGCTAGATAAATTCTAATAAAACATAAAAATAACGTAAATAGCTCAAAATATAACGAACTAACTAAGAAAAGATGAGTGAATTTGATATAAAAATATATATAAATATGATCCGATCAGCTATTTAGAACCTGGAGGGGCGAAAAACAAAGGGAGTGGGTCAGCAAAACAATTCTTTTCAAAATCAATCTTTTCTCAAAAGTCTAGCCCCTCTCCGTAAAACCTGTATAGTTCCTAGAAAATAATACGTACATATATATCTCAATCTTTCTCCGCATAAAACGTTATCAAGGTATCTCAATGTATGCCGTGCAATGCCCTTCAATGCCATCTGAATCTCATAATTAATGCCATGATATGCATTTCAATAATCATATCGCTACTATATGTCATCTCATCCCTCGGCTGTAAATATAGCTCATAACATCTCAATCTCATAATCATATGTACTCTGCACATACATCACTATCACATCATACCATCATCATCATCATCACTGTATCAATAATAAATGCTCTAGTGCTACAATCACGTGAAGACTGTGCGAATAAACGTGGGTCACCTACATGTCGTACCCACTCAAAAGTGGTCTATACGACAAGACTGTGCACCTAACTTGGATCCAAGGCAAGCATGCGGTGCGGGAGGTGAACGACACGTGAAAGACTGTGCCCCTAACTCTGGGCGTGAGCACTAACAGTATGTACAGGTTTATGAGCTAACATATCATATCATATCTCATCGTATCTCATATGTATCAACTGTTCGTTCTCAACTATGCATGTACCTACCTGGTACTCACCTGGCGTCCTCGGCACCAACATATGCATCAAATGTATATATGAATACTCATGCATCAAAATCAATTCATATGCATATCGTTAAAAACGTAATTTCCATTTAAAATGTGATTCTGGGAAAATCATTATATATATATATAGGTTATACGGAAAATAATACTGCCCACTCACTGGTAAGTCGCTGGATCGTAACCCCCGCGTCGAGCCTGGCTACGGTCGTCCTCAGAATACGTTTCACCTATATGAGAAATTACTAAAAATACGTCACTTAAGCACATACACGCAAATACGGAAATAACTTCTCATACATAGCTCAATTTTGACATACGAATATACCAACGCGACCTACATGACGTCACGGACGTCGTGGTATTTTTAGAAAAAATTATGGAGCTCGCACGCGCCCCCACGCGCCAGGAAGGCCACGGGGCTACGCGACACCCACGCGTGGCGCGTGCACGTCACGCGTCATCCCTGTCACCCCTCGCCAGACTGGTTTTTTCGGTGACCGGAAAACTTCCGTGTGTGATATCTCACTCGTTTCTCAACCATCTTCGTGAAATTTTCACCAAAATGTTCTAAATTGAGAGTAGAACAAGTCTATACCTTCAATAACTTCGAATACCAACGAGAATCTCGTCGAAAAATCTCCAAAGATTCGGCCTCCCTTTTTCTCGATGATCCCGACGTCAAAGCTTAGCAAACGAACGTCTCCGAGCCTCTAGAGAACCCAACAAACATCATGTGATCTCAGATTTTCCTAAAACACAACGTATAAAAAGTTGATGAATAGTGCCAATTATAAACCTTGAGTTTTGGACGTGAAATCATTGTAGTTCTTACCTAAAAATGGTATGGTTAAGTTCGTATGGACTTCACGAGCATAAATATGTAATTTGTTTCGTCGATCTACAAGGTTTTGGTGGGTTTGTGTGTGTGCCGTGCTTATACCGTCGAGAGAGAGAGAGAAGTCTGAGAGTGACTGTGAGGAGAGAGGGAGAGTGTCGGTGGACCAAGACCCAATCACACAATTATCTTCCTAACTTTTCATTGGCCCCCAAAAACTTGGATAATTAAATAATTGGCCCAAAAATTATTAAACTCATGCATAAACGTTCGCCCGAACTCAAGGGCATAATAGTCATTTCATAACGTCGAAATAAAAATCCTGGGACGGGTTGTTACATATATACAAACATATTTGACGGCTGGATCGTTGAAACTAGTTTCGTAGAATGCATATCCTATCAAATTGATAGATTTAACAACAGGGGTATGGACCAAGGTCAGTTATCACAAAATTTTGATCCTTTTAACTTGCTCCCTATTATTGAGGCTGCTTCGAGGGAAAGACTGAAACGGCCCTGGAAGGAGACCGAGGAGGAGTGGGGTGTGGTGGAAGATGGTTTGGCTCGACTGCAGAAAATGCAACGGTCTGTTATGGACCTAGCGGAGGCTACCTTGGTGGAGTCTCCGCGATCGCAATGAAACTTATATGTTGGAACTGTCAGGGTATTGGGGGAGCCCTGACAGTTGACAATCTTTTGGAGCAAAATAGGCTCCACTCCCCTAAGGTTGTGGCTCTTTTGGAAACAAAAAATAATAGTATAAGGTATCGTTACTTCAGACGTAGGCTTGGTATGTCTAGTATGCATGCTATTGAGCCTAGGGGAACTGCTAGTGGGTTATGTGTTTTTTGGAAGGATGCGAGTGTTGTGGTATTAGTCAAATATGGGGATTTCTTTATTGAAGTTCTTATTGAGGATGGGGTGCGACAATTGAAGTGGAGATTGGTGGTTGCGTATGCTTGTACGGATGACCGAAAACGTGCATAACAGTTCCAAGTGTTATTAACTCGTCTTATGAGTTTCACGGAGCCTTTTTTGTTAATGGGGGATTTTAATGACTTATTGCTGAATTCGGAAAAAGAGGGGGGGAATGATAGATCCATGGCGAGTCTGCGGCCCTTCAGGAATTTTGTGGCTCAGGCGAGTTTATTGGATTTGGGATTTGAGGGATACCCTTATACGTGGAGGAATCGACGGGACGAGGGTTTTATTCAGGAAAGATTGGATCATGCTTTAGTCTCGCATGATTGGTTCCAAAATTATCAACATGCGGTGGTTAAGCATGTGGTGCTAGAGGGTTCGGATCATGCTATGTTAGTGTTATCTACTGAGGTGACCCAACCTAGGCGTAGGAAACGGTTCATGTATGATCCGCGTTGGAATCAAGACCCAAAATGTGATGCGATTGTGCGTGCATGTTGGGGTGAATATAATGGTGGAGTTCATGTACAGAGTCTTATGCAAAGGCTTCGGAAGGTGAAAGGTGGATTATTGATGTGGCAAAAAAAGGAGGGACGAAACGAACAAAAAGAGATTTGTTGATTGAATGAGGTACTTCGTGAGGCGTATCAACAATCGGTGTTCGATGGTGAGCAAATTCGTGGTTTGGAAGAGGAGCTTACAAAGGCAATTCGAATGGAGGAAATATTTTGGCGTACGAAATCTTGAATCCAGTGGTTGAGAGAGGGTGATAGAAACACGAAATTTTTCCATGCCCAAACATTAAAGAGACGAAGGAGAAATTTGATTCGCGGATTAGAATTGGAGGATGGGACATGGTGTACGGATTGGAATCGTATTAATGGTATTGCTGTGGATTATTTTTCTTCTTTGTTTAGTGTAGACCGAGCCTCACTATTTGATGGGATTTTTCAATGTGTGCCGAATAGGGTGGGTGAGGTTGATAATGGTATGTTGGTTGCCCCAGTCACTGATGTGGAGATTGAAACTGCTATTTATCAGATGCATCCAACGAAGTCTCCGGGACCGGATGGTTTTAATGCTGGGTTTTACCACCATCATTGGGAGACGGTGGGTGGTTTGGTTATTGGTATGGCAAAGTCTTTTTTTGTGTCTGGAAGAATGTTGGATGGTGTGAACCATACTAATATCGTCCTTATTCCCAAAGTTGACAATCCCAGGAAAATGTCTCAATTTAGGCCAATTTTGCTATGCAATATGGCGTATAAGGTTATTTCTAAAGTTCTAACTAATAGATTGAAAAGAGTTCTTCCTAAGGTGATTAGTCCAAACCAGTCGGCGTTTGTGGCTGGTAGACAAATCTCTGATAGTATTCTTGTGGTGCATGAACTCTTACACTCGATGCAACATGGGAATGTTGAGGGTTTGGAATATATGGCCTTGCAATTGGATATGGCAAAGGCTTATGATCGCGTGGATTGGTTTTTTTTTAATGCAATCATGCTTAAATTGGGTTTTGATGATGGGTTTTGCCGGTGAGTGATGGCATGTGTGGAAACGGTTTCGTATAGTGTGGTTGTCAATGGTGAGACCACGGGCTATATAAAACCGAGAAGGGGGATTCGACAAGGCGATCCGCTATCGCCCTTTCTCTTTCTTATTTGTGCGGAATGATTTTCTTCTCTAATTCAGAATGAGGAGAGGTGTGGACAGTTGCGGGGTATATCAGTAAGTGGTGATGCCGATCCTCTTTCACATGTTTTCTTTACGGATGATTCGGTTCTTTTTTGTCAAGCTACGGAGGGTGAGGCTCATACGGTTAATGGTTTGCTCCAACAGTATGCTCTGGGGTCGAGACAATTTATTAATTTGGATAAAAGCTTAGTTCATTTTAGTGCGGGTTGTACGATGAGTTTGAAAGATAAATTGTCGCAAATTTTGGGGGTTAACCATAAGGAAGGATTTGGCAAATATTTGGGGATTCAAGCAGATTTTGGAGCATCGAAAAAGAAAGTATTCGAAGAAATTCGGAATAGATTGGATGAGAGAATCAATGGATGGGCGGAACAATTTTTATCGGTAGCAGGTAAGGAGGTTCTCATTAAAAGTGTTGCGGCTGCTTTACCTATCTATACTATGTCCTGTTTTCAGTTGCCTATTCAGTTGGCAAAGGAGATTGAGCAGGTCCTTGCTAAATTTTGGTGGAGGGATCAACGAACTAAGAAGGGTATACATTGGTTGTCTTGGAGGAAAATTGCGAAGAAGAAGATTGTTGGAGGACTTGGGTTCAAGGAGATTATTGATTTTAATTTAGCTATGTTGGCTAAGGTAGGGTGGTGGCTCATTTGTAATCATGATTCTATTTTGGCACGAGTTCTTCAAGCTAAGTACTATCCTTCTTCATCGTTTTTGGACGCTCCGGTAGGTAAGGGTACTTCTTGGGGGTGGAAAGGGATTTTACAGGGAAGGAAAATTTTGAAGGCAGGGATACGGTGGCGGGTGGGGGATGGTAGGTGTATTCAAATTCTAAAAGACTCGTGGTTACCTATACCACTGACTTTTCGCGTTATGTCGCGACATGTGGAGATGCCTACCTTTGTTGCTGATTTGTTGAAAGGTGGGGGGCTGTGGAAGAGGGAGGTTATTGAATCTTGTTTTAATGCTGATGAAGCTCGAGTTATTCTGAGTATGCCTCTTAGTCGGTTTGGTTGTCCTGATAGGTTGGTGTGGCATTATACAAGGAATGGGTTGTATTCGGTTAAGTCTGGATACCTTGTGGCTCAAGAAATGAATAAGAATGGTGAATTGGGTCGGAAGGGTTTGGGGCAATCTAGTATGGAGGAGTATAGAGATGCGGTTTGGAAGGATATTTGGCATTTGGAAATCCCTTCTAAATTATGCCATTTTATTTGGAAAGGGTGTCGCAATATTTTGGGAGTGCGTATGAATTTGCAGAGGCGAGGGCTTCGGTTAGAGAGCTGTTGTCCTTTTTGTGAAGTAGAGGAGGAAACGAAGGTGCATATTTTCTTTCGGTGTTCGTTTGCTAGGGCTTTTTGGTTTGGGTCTCCTCTTCAATTAGATATTACTAGCGTGGTAGGGGGAGATTTTCTGGAATGTTGGAAGTGTTTATGTGAAAAATATGGTAAGGAGAGTGAGGATGTCGAGTTAATACGTTGGGTGGTGGGTGGCTTATGAAGAATTTGGAAATGTCGTAATAGTATCGTGTTTGATCAGATTGTAATAGATCCTATGGTTGCTATACAAATGCTTGTTCGACAATGTGAGGAACTAAAAAGTTGTGTTGTTGCTCCTCGGCAGGAGCTGGGCCGTGGGAAAAAGGTGGGTGGTGATGGCATCTCTAGGTGGCTTAAGCCACCATTTGGAACTCTTAAGGTGAATTGTGATGGTGCATGGAGTTGTCAAACTAGACTTGGTGGTGGAGCGTGGGTGGCTAGGGATTTTGTGGGTATATTTAAGGGTGCGGGAGGCAGAGGGAATTTTCCTTGTGCTTCTAGTCTAATGGCGGAGGCGGAAGCAGTACGGATGGCATTGGTAGCTTGTATGGAGAGAGGGTTCACTGATATCCAATTGGAGACGGACTGTCAGGTTTTGGTGGATATGATTCTTGGTCGTATACGACCGGAGGTGGCTTTGGATGGTATCTTGTGGGATTTTGATATTTTGAAGCACCATTTTGTAGCTCTTGAGTTTTTATATACACCCTGTGCCTGTAATATGGCTGCGCACTTAGTGGCATCTTATGTCGTGCGTATGGGGGGTTGTCATTCCTGGGATGGTTTGGAGCCAGAGTGGTTGTTTAACACTCTGGCCGCTGATGTAAACATTTCGATTCGTCTTTAATATTACTTATCACTTTGTTAAAAAAAAAAAACATAGATTTAACAAACACTTAAGAGTTAATGTTATACTGTAAATATTTTAAATTGAAGATCAAATTTGTTCAATGCATTCTTATAGGGTCGAGGAGTGTAGCTATAAAAAATCATCAAAATCGGAGCTAAAATAACCGTTAAATTATGATTTTTCGTTTATAACCGTCGAAAACTTTTGTTCTGTTACCTAATCTCTGAATGTTTGTTTTTTTGTGATTTTTTAGGTATGCGATCTCGGAGTATATACAAACATATTTGACAGTTGGATCGTTGAAACTAGTTTCGTAGAATGCATATCCTATCAAATTGATAGATTTAACAAACACTTAAGAGTTAATGTTATATTGTAAATATTTTAAATTGAAGATCGAATTTGTTCAATGCATTCTTATAGGGTCGAGGAGTGTAGCTATAAAAAATCATCAAAATCGAAGCTAAAATAACCGTTAAATTATGATTTTTCGTTTATAACCGTCGAAAACTTTTGCTCTGTTACCTAATCTCTGAATGTTTGTTTTTTGTGATTTTTTAGGTATGCGATCTTGGAGTATATACAAATATATTTGACGGTTGGATCGTTGAAACTAGTTTCATAGAATACATATCCTATCAAATTGATAGATTTAACAAACACTTAAGAGTTAATGTTATACTTCCATTAAGTATAAAATAAGATTTATCCACTAGTGTAAATATTTTAAATTGAAAATCGAATTCATTCATTGCATTCTTATAGGATCGAGGAGTGTAGCTGCAAAAAATCATCAAAATCGGAGCTAAAATAACCGTTAAATCAGAGCTAAAAGTCAAAGCAAGAGCAACTACAACTGCGCATGCTAGCACTAAATTAGTTTCGAAACTCTTCTTCTTAATCAAGACTTGAATAACAGTGAGCATCCTAGAGTGACAAGCACTCATAGGGTAATGAGCCATGGCTCTCCCTAGAGGTGTCAGTTTTCCATCTTTCTCAAGTTGCTTGAAGAACCGCTCTTCTTTATCCAAGGCATCACCATCTGGAGGAGGAGGAAGAGGAAAATTGGATACCTGGATGTCCAAAAAAAGTTCATACTGTCTTCTTAATCTTCTCATAAGGCTTAATGAACCCGATTTCACAAAAGGTTGGGTGATGACAAATATTTGATATTGGGTATGGGTTTATTAATAACTTTTAGTTTTATTGTTTATTTATCTTGTACTTAATAGTAATTAGATAATAAGATAAAAAAATATCATTCACATTTAAAGTTTAAGTTGAGTGTAGAGTGAGATTAATTGTGTTTAAATAAAATTTTCCTTATCTTTTTGTTTCTTTATTGCATATTTTACATGAGTTATTATCTATTAAACCAAACAATTATTTATTTAATTTTTAAAAACGTAATCTTTTTAAATATATATTATTTGTTTATTTATTTATTAAACCAAACAATTATTATTTTATTTTTTAAAATCATAAAAAAAATTTGGAGGGAACTTAAAATTTTGGGAGAGGGAACTTAAAATTTTGGGCCCCCAATTTTTTTTTCTGTCAGTTCTTTGCCCCCCAATTTTTTATTTCTATCGGTTATAACCGACAAAAATAAAATTCTATCAGTTTTATACTCCAGTTCTCCACACTCGCACCCACTCAGATGCTCTCTCTCCCTCTCTCTCTCTCTCTCTCGTTTATTCTTCATTATTCTTCCAGATTTTTCCACTTCCTCATCTGAAATCCCCAACCCCAAATCTCGGCCTCTCGCTTCGTCGAACATGTCTTGAAACCAAGAGAAGGTACTCTCTGTACTTGTGTTTCTGAAATCCAAAACCCAGCTCAGCCATCACCGATGCAAGCCCACAATATCGTCCGTGCCGCGTTTGAGCAGAAATACGCGGAGAAGGTCAACAATCAGCGGAGAGGGTCAAGAACACGAATTAAGCACCTGCAGAATTTCAAATCCGCCTGATACAAGTGGAAAAATCGAGGTTCTAGATCTGCAAGAAAAGGTATATGGCCTCATTCCCCAAACTCGAGCTCGATCTCGATCTTGTGCATACCATATCTCGAGATGAATCATCTGGGTTTTGTTCTAATAATCTTACAAATTTGTTGAGCAATTTTTATAAAGTCAGAATCTTTGGTTTCGGTTAGATATCTGATTTGGGTATTTGTGTTTTCCAGGACACGGTAGTTATGGCGGAGGAAGATTAGGTTGTGAGGTATCTGATTTGGGTATTTGTGTTTTGGAGACTGAGTGTTTCAGTGTGTAAAAAAATGAAGGAAAAGCTTGGATTTTTAGTTTGTGTGTGGTTTCTGTTATGTGGGGTTTGTGTGGCGAGGTTCGTGGTGAAGAAGAACAGCTTGAAAGTGACTTCTCCGAGCTCGATGAAGGGCGTGTACGAATGTGCGATTAGGAACTTGGGGGTTCCTCAATACGGAGGAACGTTGGTCGGAACTGTGTACCATCCGAAGAACAATCAGATGGCATGCATTGATGCCCCTTGCGCCTAAGACTTTAAGGGCCCTGAGGTTTTTGAGATCGAGCTCCAGCGAGGTTTTGGTTGGTATGCCAGGGGATATGGAAATTGCAGAAAATGATTTATATATTTTTTTTAATTATTAATATACTTTCTGTCGGTTTTAGCCGACAAAAATTCTTTTATTTATTCTTATTAATAAGAATTCTTGTCAGATAAAACCGACAAAAATTCTGGCGGTTTTAGTATTTTCTGTCGGTTTTAGTCGACAGAAATTCTCTTATTTATATATTATATAATATATATCCTGTCGGTTATATTCGACACAATTTCTGTTGGTTTTAGAGTGTTTTCTGTCGAAAAATTCATTTCCTGACGCAGGCAATGCTGTCGCTTATTATATCCGGCACTGCACTCATTTTCTGTCGGATTTTGCTTAATTTCCGACACTATTATACGTTTCTTGTCGGTTTTAAAACCGACACTAATGAGTACTTTTGTAGTAGTGTAACTATTTGATTGATAACTTATTTGTGTATGTTGATTAAGAGTGCACGCTTAGTTTTCATGCATAAATTTGATGCTAGAATATAAGGGAATTTCACCTAATTGTTATGAACTTATATTCATAAGTAGTGAAGGTTGTTATCCACAATCATGTTAAGTGAATTCTTGGCAAGAGTATCATGCTTTTCATAGTTACGATTGCCTCGTCAATACTTATAGTTCTCATGAATCTTAATGATCTTTAATTGTATCTCTATTGTGCTTTTCACGTAAGGAACCTTTGAAGAATGTTTTGAATTGTTATATGCGCTTTCCCATTCAATTCATTAACTTAAGGAGAACTTGAAGGTTAAAAAAGTGCTATCACAGTTAACCCGGGGTATTGAGTTTCATAAGTTATCGAAAGAACAACTAAAAATTGGTTTATATACAATGTATCATGTGTGGAGGAGACCCCTCTAGCTAATCCATCATCCATTCAAACAACCATATTTTGTGCTTAAATCTGTCTAGTTTACAATTTGTTTGTTTTCAAGTTATTCTCATCAACAGCCAATCCCCCTTTTACAATTTGTGTCTTTTGATTTGAATCTACCTTATTTGATTTCTTTTGAGTTCTTTGAGTTAATTTAGTTTAGAGTTGGTTAATTTTCATACCTTGAATCTTTTAAATTCATTCGCGAATTTGTCTTAGTTTATTTGTTAGTTTTATTTTGAGTTATTCTAGTTTAGTTAGAATCATTTGAATCTAGTTAAGTGTTTTGATTTTAGATTTGTGTTTTTAAAGTTTTATTTAGTGTTTCTAAGTTTATTTTATGGGAGATTATATTCACACACCCCAAATTACTTCCCTCACACCCTTTTAATTTTTTTAATATTTTTCTATCAAGTATTTGTGGTGGGTAGAAAATATTAAAAAAATAAAAAGGTGTGGGAGAAGTAATTTGGGGTGTGTGAATATAATCTCTCTATTTTATATAGATTAGCAATCCCTCATAATCCCCGGTTTAGAATGATCCCTACTTGCATATATACTACAATTGTCAACAAGAGGGTTTAATTTGTGTGTTAGCTTATTGTCGCATCAACTGGTCTGGAATGGACTGTCTGGAACCCCTTCCCTGATTGCTTACCTAGCCTTGCTCTCGAGTACTCATCTTCAACATCTTGTGCTTCCAAAGAAGATACCGCCTCTGCAAGGAGAACATATGAAGCAGGTGAAATTAACACATCGAAGCATGCGGAGACAAGCGCAACCAATATATGTGCTAGTTCATCCGCTACTTCTCCAAAAGCAAACGTATCTCATATCATCGGGGTCGAAAGCAAAGGTATCTCATATCATGCTTTTCCCCTGTTCTTTCCTTTTTCCTTGTTCTTACATGCAAGACAAGGATGAAGAAAAGCAATATGTCTGAACTTCCACTCAAACTTCAACATGATGCATCAAGCTCGTGGAAAATCAACAAGTATAACAATTGCAGGTGCTGATTCATACCCAGCCAAACTGAAGACCACTTACCGTACGAAGTTGCTTATGGTCCAGTTTCTTCAAGACCAAGCCACCAACGGCCCCTGAAGAAATCACAAGCCCGATTTAAGATCAAGTGTCCAACACCCTTGAATCAAATCCAGTTCAAGATGAAGTCTGTGGAAAGCCAACTAGCACAACAAATACACGTGCCCTTTCGTTCTCAGCAGAGCTGAAGAAATTAATTCAAGATCAAGCCATCAACGACCCTGGGAGAAACTTCCAAACCAATTCAAGAACAAGCCTCGACGGCTCTTGGATCGGCGTCTACACTAAGGAACTTCAAAACGCATCTCCTACACGTGACAAGCACATGTATACAACGCGCCCTGAAGTGGGGGCATTTGTAGACATCGAAATTTCGGTGAAATAAATGTTAATCAATGCATAAAAAAAATTACAACTGTAAACATTGAAATTTTGGTGAAATAAATGTTGATCAAAGCATCAAAATTACAACCTCCATTCATTTCATCTACATCATCAATTTACTTCACCAACAAAAATGGACGTTAGTGATTCATTCTCACCAACAAAAATGGATGATAGTGATTCATTCTCACCAACAAAAATGGACGTTAGTGATTCATTCTCACTCACCAACAAAAATGGACGTTAGTGATTCATTCTCACCAACAAAAATGGACGGTAGTGATTCATTCTCACCAACAAAAATGGATGGTAGTGATTCATTCTTAAAGCGTATAAATAGGCTTCTCCATCAAAAGAAAAGGGGAACCAAAAAAAAAGAGAAGACACCAAAACCTTGAAGCGTTGAAACTCTAAAGCTTTCAGCAAATCCCGAAGGATCAAGAAAGCTCTCTTTGTTCTTCGTCAAGACCTACTTCAAGATCAAGCTCCCGACGGCCCTTGAAGGAAGTGTTCATCATTCATCACCCGTTCATCTTAAGATCAAGCCCCAACGGCCCTTTGGATCAACAGCTCATCAACAAATCTACCCATTACAAAGATAGAATCAGAGGATCAAATTGTAAAAGAGATTGTAACCCTAAAATCAATACAAAATATTATTTTGTATACGTGTTTCTTGTCTCGTTCGTTTCAGGAAATTTCCGTGTTTACATAAGTTAACTGAGTTAGGAGTGGGTTCAAAAAACCAAAAACCCAAAAAAAAAACCAAAACTGTCAAACCAAACAGAACCGAATCTAGTTGGTTCAATTTCGGTTTGAAAACTGAATCGAAATATATTTTAATTATAAAAAAACACAAAAGAAAAAATTACACCCAAAAGGGTTCAAACCCATCCTCACTTAGTTGAGTATCTTTCCCCTAAACCATTTTGACAGCAAGTTTTTTCTTGCTAATACCATTCTGAGTAGCATATTTAAAACAAGCTGGATCATAATTGTTTAATAGGTTATCAATTCCCATCTTTCATCCAATCCCCATCCTTCATCTTTCCCAACTCCCATCTTTCATCTTTCTTTAACCCTAGCCCAAAAAAACCATCATTCCCATCTTTCATCATCCTCCTCTCTCTCTCTTATTCTATTTAACTTCATCTCTCTCACACTCTCAGAGAGTATTGCAATGGCACCCATGAGTCTCCCTCCTGGATTCAGATTCCACCCAACAGATGAAGAGCTTGTTGCTTACTATCTAGATCGAAAAATCAATGGTCGCACCATTGAGCTAGAAATTATCCCAGAGGTCAACCTTTACAAATGTGAGCCATGGGATTTGCCTGGTATGTACTTGATTTTGTTTTGTTCGATCTGCAAAATGGACGTAAAGGTTTAATTCATGGTTTTCTGGGTGAACTGGAAAAAAGAATAAATTGTGGGGTTCTTTTTATGATAACTGATGTTGCAGGTTTGTTAATTCATATGTCATTATAGGAATGCTTCATGGATTTGACTACAAGTTTTCTTAATTTTAATAACTGATGTTGCAAGTTGATTTCTCACTGGTGATGCTCAAGGCAGGGAAGCATGTGCTTCAAGCTCCAGATTAAAAAAAAATTAAATTCATGGAAAAAATGGAACCGGGCCGAAACCAAACCGAAAAAAAACTAAAAAAAAGGGAACTGAATAGTAACTTCAATTTGGTTTCCAATTTCGACCAAAAATCGAATCGAACGGAACCAAACCCATCCCTAAACTGAGTAGTGGCTCTTTACCACAGTGGTGGAAAAGAGTTGAGAGCCCTTGCATGACGGGATGCTTTTGAACCTTGTTGGTGGCTAATCTAACATCTAATATAACAAAATCTATTGTTTGATTAAAAAAAAAAAAACTAAGTAGTAATTAATCTCAAATCTCGATTAAGTTAATTGAGTAGTAATTAATCTCAAATCTCGATTAAATTAACTGAGTTGTAATTAATCTTTATGAGATCTATGTTTAATTCTCTATATCTGTTTGGACCCAAATTTACACTATCGGCCCGTGCAGTCGAGGCCGTTAGAAGAGTAAAGTTCTAGACCATGGGATGATAAAGTGGTTGAGATAATTTTTAATTTGTATTAAGGTATAATATTGTGGTCTTTATCATAATATTATCTCTTAATATATTTTGGATTATCTTAGCCTAATATTGGCTATATCCAGTGAGTTGCTTAAAGATAAGTGATGGAGCAAGTCATATCTCTAACAGAGATAAAGTTCAAGTGGGTTCGGGATGCTTGGTGCGACTCACGCGGCAACACAATGGATTAGTTTCATATAAAAATCAATTTGTGTATTGGATAAAGCTGGAGAGCGTAACGATGGGATCAAGATCAACAATCATTTATAATGGCAAAGGAGGATTTGCATGCATATTAGTTGCCATTGATTTGCATGGATAAGATGCCATGAAGAAATGAGACATATTTGATGGCCTCCACGTGGAAGGTAACTTTTGGACTTTTAGGGGTTTTGGCGGTGCTTTCCTTATTATCGAGTTCTGAATGGCTAAGCGATAGGTTCATGTTATGGTTCCAGTGCCGTGGACATCTAAAGAATAGGCTGATGTGTGCTGATCATTTGCATAAAATAAGGAGATCTCAAAAGATAGGTTGCTGCTTATTTAGAGAAGTCTTTGACTGGAACTCTAGTTTACGAGTTCTAATTGAAGTCAAGTCATGCATTAGTGTGAAGTTACGCTGCACAACATTTGCACTATAAGTATATGAAGGAAAATTTATGTCCTAGTGAAGAACATTAAAGAACATTTGAATACATATGCAAAATATTAACAAATTAAATTAAACATGCATCCAAAATCAATTCATAAAACCCATGACTTTCAAAGCCTAGTAGATGGTGAACCATGACTCTTTAACAACATTAAAGAGATTAAGGATTTAGAGAATCATTACCCTTGAAGCTCATCCTTGATTACACAAGGGATTCACCCAAGTGGAGGGCCTTCAAGTCACCTCCTTGCTTCCTTGAGGATTGGTTCTCCAAAACACAAAAGATTTGATGTCTCCAAGTCTCTACACCAAAGATAAAATGTGAAGATAAAATGGATGACTTAGGGGTGAAGAAATTGCTAGATTTCCTCCCTAAGGTGGCCGGCCTCCTTGTAGAAAAATAGAGAGAAAAGTTTCACCCAAATTCTTTAAGGAAAAACCCTAAATGAAATAAAGCTATAAAGTTTAATTTATACTTCATTTCTAGTGAGTGGCAAACTTGTAAATAACACAAGTTTGCTACCCCTCATTGTTGTGGCCGGCCTCCCTTTTGTTATTGGGCTAATTGCCCAATTTGTTTTAGTTGTCATACAACTTAAACATAATGGGCCTTGTGGACCAAAACACTTTTGGGCCCCGAAACCCAAAACCAACTTAGAAGCCCAATACGAACGTTTCGTATAATTAATTAACTAATTAATTAACTTTGACCATTCTTCAATTAACTATTTAATTGCTTATCCATTTCATTTAATTACTTCACTTTCATCTTTACTCGGTGTACGATCCATTAGGTTCCAATTAGCGAGGCAGTGGGCGATGTTACTCTTAACTATCGATTGTGAATTGAAATCACATTTCAATTCTCCCTTAAGATTAGTGTTTGCCAATCTTTAGGGCTACCACAAACCATGAGTGACACCTAGCAGCATGTCATGGTTACCCAAGCTAAGTAGAAGTGGTTGGAGAACCTATCCAGTTACAATTACAATGCAATACGGTCCTTCTCTAATACAATACTCTTAATCACATCGTTTAAGTGATAGTCTGTTTCATGTCTACTATCCAATGTGATACTTCTCTATATGATTCGCTTGAATAAGATTTGGAACAAACTTCCTTAGTCATATTCATATGCTTTGGCCAAAGACTCTCGAATCATATCTTAGAGTATTATCCTTCCATAAGGTTAGAGATCCCTTGTTGTGCATTCATATGTCTACATGACTAGATAGCTTGACCCCAACCATGCCGTGGACACTCCAAAGGAACGCCATTTGACACGATCAAAGATCAAGGACCTAACCATTAGACATCAATGATGCCTCAGGTCAAAGGACTACTTTGCATATTGTAACCTTGAGTTCTTACATGACATGTATGTTTGAACTCCCTTTTTTATCGTAGTTCAGTGTACTCGATTACTCTTTCAAGCACCTATGTGTTTGTCTTAGTGTCCAACACTAAATGACTTGAGACTTGTCATATCCACGCTTGAGTCGACATAACACATACTAACCTTAGCGGATTGTCAATGCCCAATTGGCAACCCTATGGCTAGGAACTTTTTAGGAATGAGCATAAGAGAAAGGTCTCGTAAATCTAACTTACTTAGATCACTTATCTCTTAGATCAAATACATTCCTTGGATTCCCTTATTGATTAAACACAAGATACAATAAACAGTGATTAACAATAAGCTTTGCCCTCTATTAAACATATATTAGTTTAATACAATAAGTATTCCAAAAAGCTATTACATCAAATGAGTGGCTTTGTGGGCATACTTCCAACAGTATAGAGTCACGAACAGCGGAAGAGGGATCTTCAACACAACACACAAATCTGCCCTGCGCAATTTCTCGCTCTACGCGAAACCTCTCAACACCCTTGAGACTTTTATTTTCTTTTTCGCCTCTATACCTTCAGTTTGGATAGACAGCACTGTGGAGGCAACCGGTAAACATCTTCAGTTTGGATAGACAGCACTGTTGCCGTAGAACCAACCGTCCGTGAAGCATCTTCAGTTTGGATAGACAGCACTGCGACAGGGTCGATTGGTTATTTATCCAAGTCTCGGTCAAGAAGGATTTTCGAATCTTTTTTGGCAGAGGTCATCTCATTAGCTTTCTCGGCGAAGTGAGGTGTTACCAAGTTACTACATTCGGCACATTGAAAGCTGAATTTGACATTGAACTTCGTAAAAATAGCAGCCTTGTCTTCAGGCTCTAGAACCCAAAGGCCGAGAGGTGTTCCTTCCTCGGCCGCAATTGCAAGATACAGAAGTCAGCCGCACGCATCAACGCAACATCAAGACATTTTACTCCTCGGCTGAGCCCGGCCGACGAGTTGGCACGCCCCGCACACATTTGAAGGACTTAGTTAGTCTACTATTTACTCGGCCTGCGCGCCACGTAGGCTAGGTGATTTTTGTAGTCAACAATATCTTAGACTATGATTAATATTGATGTATGGTTTATCTCTTATTAGTTTCAATTGTCTCTAGTATGCGTCTTGAAGTTTCTCTAACATATGAGTTGGTGATACTTGATTTTGAAATATGTAACTCATCTATAGATGTTTTGGTTTAGAGTTTGTTAGAGGTTCACTAACATGAAATTTTAACTCTGTTATTGTCTCAACCCACATCATCTAACAAATACATGCATATTGGAGTTTCAAAAGCTATTTTTTGTTGATGGACATATTCCTTCCCTTTGCTTATATCCATTAGTTCCAAATCCACACGCGTGGACACACGTGCATGCGCGAGCACACACACACACATGTGTGTGTATATATACATATATATATGTATATATATATATATACACACATATATATATATATATATATATATATATATATATATATATATCGAATTAATTGATGACGGTTGGTTGATTAGTAAAGTTATTGTGTCAAAGCTTCATCTAACAACAGTGTTCACAAACAAATTAAAGGTACAAGAGGCGAATTGGGAGTTATACAACAAACAAAAAGCCTCGGAGGCAATTCTTTACCAAAGGGAGAAAGAGGCAGAGGCCAAAAAGGCATTGGCGGAGGCAGAATTCTATGCACGCCAACAAGTTGCCGACGGAGAATTTTATGCTAAGAAAAAAGAGGCTGAGGGACTCGTGGCCCTTGGACAAGTTCAAGTTGCATATCTACGCCACCTTTTGGATGCAGTTGGAGGAAACTATACAGCCATGAGAGACTTTATGATGATCAACAGTGGCGCAATGAAGGAGGTTGCCGGAGTTTACAAGATGTTGCCCCCATTGTTCAAGACGGTTCGTGAACAAACAGGCATGTCGCCTCCGGTTTGGATGGGCACTTTGGATAATTCCCATTCTAGCAACTAAACTCTCAATTGTTGTGAATGGGAATTGTCTGACCATATCATGATTAATAAATGTGATAAATATACGTGCGTTGTGAAATTGAGGATATGTGTGCAGTGGAATAAATGTGATAAATATATTTGGAAATTTTATGTAGTTTTTTGTTGGGGGTATATGGACACTACTTGCATCCACACACCACGCTAGGATGCACCACCTTGTCAATACTCCCTAATCCTTGGCTTGCAGAGTAATTCCCCGGATAATACTTGCATCCCCTTCTTGTGGGACGAACTCATTCCCCCTTTCACATGGACCAATCATACCTCGACACATGTTACCTTTGTTTATAAGAAAAAAAAAATCACTAAATTACAGAAAACACCCATCAAAAGTTAAAGAGGACTGGAGTTGAACCAAAACATAGGAGGTATCAAGTTTATGTAGCCACATCCACACCACACGATTTAAAAATCAAAGGAAACTCACAATTCTAATCAAGGGGAAAATCCCAACATTTGTTCGCAAAAGATAAATTCATAGCAAGGAGAAAGCAAATGTTGTCATTTTCGTATTCGATCATCAAGTGACTCAACGGCTCTGTCCAAGCTCGTGCATTACCTATACATGTAACTTTACCATTCACAAAATGACTTCGTGTTCATGTTTGTGGTAAATTTCACACCCATAAGTTGGTCATGCGCAACTGAATTTCACACCCACAAGTTGATTAGCAAGACATGACCATTTTCACCAACTTTTCCATAAGTGGCATCTGTACCAAAAGGCGGCGTAGCTTTGTTATATACAGACTGAGTGTCTACATCAGCTCCGACCAGCTCTTTTACCTATTCCCCCCAATTTGGAATGTTTGCTGTGGCTTCATTCACCATTTTCACCAGGGTCACCTACACGTTTAAATTTCGAGACAAGATGGAATAAGCGGGGGCATAGCTGGGAAACACGAAGTTACAATAAAGTTACATGCCCTTGGCCTCAATATTAATCATGTTATTCGCTAGCGTAACCAATTATGCAGAAAAAACTACTACTACTAGGTGAGATGATACATACCACGCTTTCTGGAACACCACGTGGAGGCATAGGAAGGTTTCTAGGCGGTGCAACAGTATCATAAGACCGTTTATCAAATCTCCATTCTCCAATTTTCCCATATGTTAGTTCACCCTGATATCAGAATACCAAAACCAGACATTAAAGAGCTGAAAGTTTTCATTTGAAAACTGAAGACACGTATTGGGCAGTAAATCGAACTGTCAGAAATAAAATAAAAGTATACAAGACCTTATCAAACATACTACCTTCATATTATAGTCACATCCATAAGTGTAATGAATTATGAACTTCTTGCCAATTTCTTTATCCCACGGAGGCTGATATACATCAGAATAATAGTAATGCTGGTAAGTTAAACGGTAGTAGTAAATAATGAAATATGTAAACAAATCAATTAATCTTGTAGAAGGTAACAAATGGCTAAATTCAAAATTACGTAATAACTTGCAATCAAGAAAAGTTATACATGCAAAGAAAGAAAAGGGGTTCTAAACCTGAAGCATGAAGTCCTTGTACAAGATATTACCAACCCCATGGTGAGCGGATGCAACAGCATAAGCATACCTATATCATGATGCAAAATTAACTTAAAAGGTCAAGGAGTGTTCTGATAACTAAATTAGTTAACTGGCTGTAACGTCATCAAAGAACTAAATTAACTAGTGGGAGCTCACATTTCAAGAACCCAACCAAAAGCTTTATCTGTCTCAGGATCCTTCTTCATTGCCAAAGAAACATTCATCCACGTGGGAGCAATTTTCTTGAGAGATTCCTAATATGATTTATTTTAAAAAGAAAAGTCAAAACACGATAAACCTAAAGATAACTGTTGTTATAACTGGGAGAGATGACAAGTTTAAACCTTCCCGACGATGACGGGAGAGTTTCCAATTGGATCAATGTTAGTTATTGGTCCCTTGTCCTCAGGGAAGTATTTCCGGAGGACTGACTTGTACTTTTTTGGTTCAATGTAGAAGAAAGGAAATGCAGCTCCAAGCCCATCAGTAGACAAGTTCGGTATTGGCTTGACAATTACATGATCGGGCTCTGACATCAGTATGTAACTGCATACACAGTAAGAACAGCATGCATATAAGTCAAATCAACAGAAACACCAAATATGATCGACTTATTAAGTACCGAAACTATGAAGTCAAGCATATCTCATACTCTTCTTTGATGTCTGCTTGCTGAAGCCATTGCACAAATGCCCATGGTCGGTTGAGAACAATATAACCCTGTGATTGCAAAATGCGCGGTGAGAAACTATTACAATGTAATTTCTTGCAAAACGACAATCACAGAGGGGTTATACTGTGTCAGCATTAGAACTCATCAACTTAACTTCTTTAGGGTTCCGTAATTTACAATTTCTAGATTGCATAATTTAATCATGAAAGGAAATTCTGCATCACCATATTAGCAATGTACCTAAAAGCAATCAAAATCTAATTTCTACATTTACATTTTTTATGAGTAACCCAAAATTCTACACACAAAAGTAACAAAAACCCATCTCCTAAACACAGAGGAAAAGTCCAAAATTAAGCTAAATACAATTACCAGCTTCCAAAAAAAAAGCAGATAAACATAAACAGATTAATCAAAATTTTAAGAGAAAAGCCCACCAACCCGATCCATTCCAGCAGGCAAAGGCTGAGCAATAAAAGTAGGGATTTCATCCATGTACTTGTCCGGCTTCCCATTGTGCAAGATCCTAGTGAACCCGCCCATCTCCGAGCCGGGTTCGTTCTGAAACTTTTTGAACCAGTAGTACATGATCCTGCACTGCCACGTGTTGTAGACGGAGTCGGAGGCTGTCACCGCCGTGTGGAACAGTCGCTTGGAGCTTCCCGATTTGCCTCGCGATCTGTGCATTGGCATCTGGATGATGGGGTCCACTGCAATCGACGATGAGGATCTCGACGGACCGGGAAGGTCCTGCTGGAGTGGTGAATTGGCTGAGATGATGATGTTGTATGTGATCAGAGCCACGGAGAAGGTCACGAGTACGGTGAAGAAGAAATTCCCACAACCCATTTTTCCTCTCTAAAAATGGCGACTGGAGAAAGTCGTCGGTGTGCTCTTTTCAGTCAGCAGGTGAAGGTGGTGGCTGGACCTTTCATTTAGATTTTGCCTAAATGTTTTGGGCCTGGGCCTTAACTATGTCTTTTTTTTTTGGGGAAAGGGCCTTAATTATGTTAGGTTGGTTGGTTTGTTTAATCAAAGAAACTTGGAGAGGTTAATTATGATCTTAATAAACTTCTAGATGCATTTAGCAGCCTATTTATTGATCAAACGAGGTGTTAATGACTACTATTTTTGCTAGCATTAGCAATGGTTGGCCTTCATATTTTTGTACCCATATTTTGTATTAAAACTATACCCACCTCTAATTTTTAGACATGTGTCAACCTCTACTTAACCATGTAACATCAACGACATTAGCTGCAAAAACACTCAACAGGCACCGAATCATAAGGACGTTGGTGGTTTTGTAGCTGCAAAAACCATGCAAAGTTTTGAAAAATTGAAAATTAAATAGGGTTGTCTTATCCACACACATTTTTATTTCTCATAACTTCTCTCAATTTTCTAAGAAAATCATTGGTAAAAAAATTAACAAGGGTGTGAGGGAGTAAAAATGGGTGTGACATCCCATCCCAAATTTAATATAATTTTATTCTCTAACCTTAGAAAATCACGAAAATGCCCTTGTTGGACTATATTTGCAGACGTTTGAATCCTTATCGCTTTTTTTATCACCTTGCACATATTTCTAGGTCGTACATGTCCTTATGAACACGTGAGCATAAATGGGTGTAAATCAGACGATTTATGCACATTTCCCAATGAGGGAAAAAAGACAATTTTTCACTCTCAAAAATTTATTACTTGTTTATCAAAACAACAGTGAGTTGTCAGTATTGCAGGCTGCAGACCGTATATTGATGGCTTATTTTTTGGGTTCGTTAAGCAAGTAGGCAATCAGGCCCATTGACGTTAGTATTTCATTAATTAGGTCTCGTACCTAATTAATTATTATTCGGGCTTGAATCAAAGATACGCACACACATATTCTCGAAGCAGTTGACGATACGAACGCGTGAGGTCAAGCAAAATCGAATTTAGAGTTACGATGAAAATTTTATGGAACTACGAAGCATAAGGGCATTTTGGTAACTTCATTATTCTAGATTAATTGCCCCTTTATTATTTTAATATTTCTTGTGGGGTTTTTTCTGTCTGGTGGGACCCACCAACGTGGGTCTCCTCTTACCTTTGTCCCCATGTCACCTCCCTTCCCACTATATCGGATTCCCTCATCCCTCTCTTTCACTCTCATCTCTCATCTTTCACCTCTCATTTTAAAATGTATATGCACTCTCTGTTTAACACAGAGAGGTTGAGCTCCATACACAACACACTCGCCACCTCTCCGGCGAGCCTTACCAGAACCACCACATAAACCATTGCTGCAGATCTTGCAGCAAGTCCACCAACCTTGAGCTCTTTCACCTCACACTCTCTCGTCCCTCACTGCACAGCATCAAACTGGACGATGATTCACCACCATCTATGGGATTTCTCCTTCCTCCCTTATCTCACTCTTCCTTCCCCGAGACAGGAACCATCACCAGCCCCACTTTCAAATTGTGATTGGGGGTGATTTAGTACATAAAACAAGTCAGGGAAGATTTCCCCAGTTTTTTTGGAAGGAATCGTGGTTGTCACGCCACTTTCAGACCTTTTTTTTGCCACCACCGACCACAATTTGGCTCCATTTTAGTACATTTTTGTTCTTCATATTCTTAACTTTGATTTGGTTCTTGAATCACTGAAATCGGTTGAGAATTAAGCTAGAAATCAGCTCTGGAAATCGGCCTAAAAACTGACCAAACTTGTGCCGCTCGAGGAAGGCGAGTATGCCTGTACTCGCGGGCGCGTGGGGACGTGTTGGTTGCCGGTGCATGCAGCGGCGCATGGAAGAGCTCGAGGTCCCTCCTTAGGATTCTCAATGTGTTGAATCTGTATCCGCCCTTCGTTTTCCAAAATTTGATCATTTTAAAATAGTTTCTTTATTGGCCGCACTTCGTATGACTACTCAAATTACGTTAGCTCGTCATATATTTACATAAATGGTTTTGTTTCTAAGTGAAATGCATCGCAAGGATCTTTGATGCCCGCGAGGTGGTATCAACCCAATGATATGATTTGTGAGTGTGTTTTTGCTTTTAAATATTATATATTTAGTTTCCATTTATATATTTAATAACGAATTTTCTATGTTATACCTAGATTAAACTAACGTTTTTAAGCATTAGCGTATTGACGGAATTTATGAAATTCTTATAAATTTTATGGGATGCATGTTTATGCATATCTTGACGTGATGCCATAAAAATATTTACGGTCACGAATATTATTATTTTATTGTTGTGAATTACGAAATTTTCGTAGCATGATCATATTTATATTACTGCTCATCGTGCATGCTACACTGGTGCTAGTGCTCGCCCGGGTGACGGGATTTTAAAACCGCACAAATTTAACCCTCTTTTTGACAGTTGTAGTATAGGTGTAAGTAGGGTATCGTTCTAGGCCGGGGATTAGGAGGGATTGCTAATCTACTCTAAATTAATTTAAAAATATTAATGTAAACACGAAAATTTCCTGATTGGAACAAGAACACGTGTACAAAATAATATTTGTATTTTTGATGAATTTTGGGGTTACAATCTCTATTTGTTCCTCTGATTCTATCTTCGTAAGATATGGGTTGTTGATCCAAAGGGCCGTTGGGCTTGATCCTTGGATAAACAGTGATGTGGATTTGTTTGTGTTGATCCGAAGGGGCTGTTTGGCGCTTTGATTCTTGGGATGAACAGTGATGATCTTCAGATGTTTGATGATGAATGTAGAACGATGAACGATGAACGATGGATGAGCTTCAAGGGGCTTTGAGCTTGATTGTTGAAGGATGAATGTATTGATTCCAAGGGCCGTCGGGGCTTGATCTTGAAGAAGATGGATGAACGATGAACGATGAACGATGAACGATGAACGATGAACGATGGATGAACTTCAAGGGGCTTTTGGGCTTGGTTCTTGAAGAACGGATGAATGATGAATCGTGGATGGATCTTCAAGGGCTTCTGGGCTTGATCTTGAAGAACAATTGCGCTAATCCAAGGGGCCGTTGGGGCTTGATCTTAGGATGGATGAGCGTTTCTTCAAGGGGCCTTGGGGCTTGGTCTTGAAGAACGATGAATGATGAACGAAGAACGAACTTCAGAGAATTCTCTTCCAATTTGGGAGTAGAGAAATGTATTTGTGAATTGGTGGTTTGAAATGAATGAAATTGGCTTCTATTTATAGAATTCCAAAACTTGATTTTTGGATTTAAATAATCAGATGAAATAAGTCTTCTCTGCCAGGTGTTGACACGTGTCCTGTTTGACAGCTTTTCGGACTCTTTTCGAATTTTCGTCGAATCATACAATACGTGTACAATTTATGTAATACACGAGTGTTAAAATTTTGACCATTGGTCAACATTTTATTTACTGAAATTTCACTGTCTACAAATGCCCCCACTTCAAGGCGTGTCGTATACATGTGTTTGTCATATGTAGGAGATGCGTCTTGAAGTTTCCTTTCTGTAGACGTCAATCCAAGGGCCGTCGAGGCTTGATCTTGGATTGGGCTGGGATCTCCTTCAAGTGTCGTCGAGGCTTGATCTTGAATTGGGTTGAGACTATATTCAACTTTACTGGGGTGAATCGGCACGTGTATTTGTTGTGCTTGTTGACTTTCAACAGCTTTCATCTTGAACTGGTTTTGATTCAAGGGTGATGAACACCTGATCTTGAATCAGACTTGTGATTTCTTCAAGGGCCGTCGCGACTTGATCTTGAAGGTTGATTCAGGGGTGTTGGACACTTGATCTTGAATCGGGTTTTTGTGATTTTTCCAAGGGCCGTTGCGGCTTGATTTTGAAGGTTGATTCAAGGGTGTTGGACACTTGATCTTGAATCGGGTTTGGGAGCCTTTTTACTTTCAAACGATCCTCAGCTTCGTTGAGGATGATTCAGCACGTTGTCTCCACATGCTTCAAGTACTCCGGTCTGAGCTTACCCATTTATCTTCAGCTAGATTTTCTAATCTTGAATTGGACTTGTGTTTTCTTCAAGGGGACGTCGCGGCTTGGTCTTGAAGGTTGATTCAGCACGTTGTCTCCACATGCTTCAAGTAGTCCGGTCTCCACGCAGGTGTGGCATCTTCTTGAACTCTTCGATCAACCCAGACTCGTCTGCTCTTCGAAGCAACTCAGACTCCTCCTGCTTCGTCTGTGAGGTACTTTTGCTTTTGAAGAAGTACCTCAACACAGGTTTATTTTTGAAGTGGGCTGGGAGCGGTCTGAGATGAGTACTCGAGAGCAAGACTAGGTAAGCAATCAGGATCTCACTTTCTCCACGTTCCTCAGATGAAGGTGAGGAGAAAGCGTGATATGAGATATTTTTGCTTTTAACCTTTTTGATATGAAATATTTTTGCTTTGGATGATTTGTTTTCTGGGGTGCTCCAAGGGATGAAGAACACTGAGTGACTCGAAAGCTTTCTTTGGGAAGACATTATCAGAGATGAAGAGAGGTTGAGAGGTTGAGAGGGTGTGAAGGTGTGCCTTTGATGTGGAAGGCGAAGGTCGAGACTTATAGAAATTTTTCTTCCTCAACCGGAACTATTCCCTCACTATTTGTCGGCAGTCGGTGGATGGATGAACAGTACCAGTTACGCGCTTTCTGACAAAGCTGCCCGTAATTTCCGGAAGCTGACTGCGCATGCGACGAGTGACGACACGTTTGGAATGATGATGTTTTGAAAACCGGGGTTCAAATCCGGGTTCGGCTCGTGGTTTTCGCAAAGCTCCAAGCTGCATGTGACGAGTGATGACAACTGGAAAAGCTGAGCGCCTCGTGATGCTGAGCAATTCTGACTTTTGATAGAGGAACGGCTCTTTTGAGACAGGAATCCGGCCTTTGAGAAAGGAGCGTCCAGCTTTGATCTCTGAGGAGCGGGCGCCTCTTCGATTTGCTTCTTTTTATAGAGGCATGAATTTTGTTTCACCTCACACTTGAACTCCCTCCTGTAAACACTCCCTTCTTGCACTTCTGCAATCTTAATCTTTCCGATCTCTTCTTTCTCAACACCTTCTGAAAATGTCTTGCCCTTCCGACCGTCGCCTTAACTTGAACGTCGGAGAAGATGATGACTTGTCTTCTCCAGATAACATTTGGCGTCCGTCCTTTATATCCCCCAATGGTCCTCTTACAGTCGGGGACTCAATGATGAGAAATGAAATAACCGCTACGGTGGTTGCTCGAAATCTCCTCACTCCAAGGGACACTAGGTTGTTATCCAGGCGGTCAGACGAGTTGGCTGTTCAGGAATCTCTAGCCCTCAGCGTCCAAAGTGCAGGCTCAGTTTCAAACATGGGTCAGCGCCTTCTTGCCCGATCTCGTCAGGTGGAGTCACTGATGGTTGAGGTGGCTAGTCTTCGGCAAGAAGTAAGAGGACTTAGGCACGAGAACAAGGAGTTGCACATGCTTGCAACTAGTTACTCGACCAGCATGAAGAGGAAGCTGGACCAACTGCAGGAGTCGGACGGTCGGATCCAGAGTGATCATGAAAGGTTCATGGCGTTACTCCCGAGGTTTATGTTGCCTTCGTCCTCTGGAGTTGCACCAAGTGTTCCGGCTCCGGAGATTCCAACTCTGGCGCTTCGTCTTTCCAAAGCTCCGTCGACTTCTGAGGCACCACCTGACCGTCTTTGAAGAGTCCCTGCTTGTAAATTTGATTTGACTTTCTTCTTCTTCTTTTTTTGTGGCATGTAGAGTGCCAATTTGTGTAATTTTCCAGAGAAATAAATAAAATGGACTTTTATCGCCTTTCTCTCCTTTTTTTTATTTTTATTTTTTTGATTTTTTTTTTAAATGTTGTCTTCCACTTTTCCGAATAATGGCGGAGTGTTGGATGCAAATTGTGTTTCCAGCCCATCACCCTCAAGGTGCTTGCCCAAAATAATATCAATTAAATAATAACAAGATAATATTATTATTTAAATAATAATAAGATTATTATTATTATATTTTTTTAAAAAAACTTATCAGTGTGCAAGCTGGTTCCCATCTTAATATTCTGTCCGAAAGGGTGCTCAATATCCTTCACTTTTTTGCCGAAAGCTTTCACCATGACACTTTTTTTTGCATTTTTTTTATTCATTCTTTTTAGTGGTGCTTTCGGTGGATCACCATTATTCCACCATCAGTCTCTTTTCTCCTTTTCATTCTGCTTTTGACTTTGGCAGTTTTTTTTTTCTTTTTTTTTTTTTTTTTTAGTGGTGGAGAGCTAAGAGCTTTGAGATGAGGACGGAGAGAAGGTCGAGCAGAACCAGGCTGCTGTTGATTTGAAGCAGTGGCGATTGATCCACAGTGGCAGCGGGGCAGAGAGCATGGCGTGGAGCTGCTGCAAGTGGAAGTGCTCCGAGGTGGAGAAGAAGAAGCTTGCAGCCGAGAAGAGCTTACAGACGGAAAGAAGCCTGGTTCTTGACGAGTGCATGGGGTGTCCTCCAAGTCTTCTTCTTGGTCTTCCGTATCTCTGCACAATCCTCAACCGCATCATCATTAACACTGTCGCCTCTTCCAAGCTCCACCCCAAACCTGAAGATCCGACGCTGGTGACGGAGGTGGTTCGATCTCTGTGCAACTGCTTAGTTCGAGGTAACCAGACGAGTTCCCGGTGGTCCTGTGGCGTCCGTGAGGGTGCAGCGGGAAACTTGAGGTGGAGGTCGAGGAGAAGGCCGTCGTTTAGACCTGATCCAATTCATATGTTCTGAGGCGATGATCCTGAACCTGCCGAGTTAGAGGTGACCGAACGAGTTCCCGGTGGTCCTGTAACCGTTCGCAGAGGCTGACTTTGGAGGACTGTCACCACCATGACTGCGCTGGTGGAGTTGAGGACAACGTAGGTGCTGGAGTTGCAGTTGTGATGGCGCTAAAGCTATGTTTGAAGCTGTGCCACAGTATCTAGAGACAAAGGAGATTCAAATGGAAGCTGGCATCCTTCACGGTCTTCCAGTGCAACTCTCATGGCGTTCTTAACTTGAATCAGGCTGCTGTCTTGTTTGTCAGAGACGAACAGGTTGACAGAGAAGTGGAGGATGTCGCAGTGGAGCGAAGCTGGAGTCGAGCTTGGTCTACCTCAAAGCAAGGAGGAGATGCGGCACTGGGCGATGAGCAGATGGCAGATAATTGAACAGAGTTATAAGCTTCACAAGAAACAACATCCAAATCTCCAAAGGCACAGTTTTGACTTTGGTATTGCAGAGTTGTCAACAATCCAAACTCCGAATAGAATTCGCAGGCAAAAAATTCAAATTTTCTGGGTAATGATGAGAGAAAACTCAATGGATTGGGCCGCCAGACAGCGGAGATAGGATGAGCAAAGGGAAGAACAGCCTCCGCCCTTAATTTCTCAGTCGAAATCTGAGAGTGTATGACCGAACCCCAAAACCAATCACAGTAGTTTCCCACAAATTATCAACCTCTAATTTCAAAATTAAAACCGCCATTGGTCCTCACAATTCGATCCTCCACCATAAAAAATAAAAAAAAAATCCGGTGATTTGTCCAAAGAAAGTTTGATTCCGCGACGGTAAAGGAAGTCGGCGGCGAGCTTGGGAGAGGCGGTGAGTCGAGCTTCGAATCTCTCTGCACACCCATTTTCAAAAAGCCTCGTCTGGCAGGGCGGTGATGGGCTTGGTGGTGGTGTAGAACCTGGGCTGGATTCGATTTTGAGAATATAGAGAGAAATTGGGCTTTGTGGATGATGATGGTACTGGGCTCTGAGTGTCGGGCCTAGGCCTGATGCGCATATGGGAGTGGAATCAGAGAGGCGAATCAGCGTGGGTCGAGTCGTCGGAGTTCAAAGACCAGGAGTTCTTCATGTTGGAATTGAATTTCTGGAGGTGGTCTGTTTCAAAAGTGAGGAGTGAGAAAGTGGAGAGTGGGCTTGGGCTTTTGCCTTCAAAACTTACACATTTCAGCCCGCTATTTTTTTGGGCTTTTGCAAACAATTTTTTTTTTTAAATACATAAAATATATGTATTATTTTTTTTAAAAAATACATAAGGACATATGTATTCATTTTTTTTTCTAATAAAACATTTTTTTTTTATTTTGATGTGACTGAACTCAAACATTTGAATATTTGAGATGCCTACGTATCCTTCCAACGAAAGGGATCAAGTCAAAACGTAGTTCAAAGTACATGCATTTTTTTTTCTTTTGGTGCCGTTTGCAGTTTTAACTCGTACATGCAAGGAGTGTTGATGTTGCCTTTTATGCTCGTGCAAGCCAGGAGCGTTTGTGCCATGTAGTTTGGGCTCGTGCTGGCAAGGAGCCTTCGTTCATGCAGTTTAAGCTCGTACGAACAAGGAGCATCCGTTCATGCAGTTTAGGCTCGTGCGAACAAGGAGCAGCACACGGATTTGTCAAGCCATTTTGGAGAAGCGTTCCTCGCAATCTTTGTAGCAAGGAGCTTTGACCGGGTGTTTGAAGAAATCTTCCGGGAGGAAATCGCGCATCGTGATTGGGATAGGCGATCTTTGTGTTGAATTTCCATCATCTTCAACAATTTCCCGTTGCTTTGGAGATTGGCAAAAGCTGCTTTGCCCCCTTTCCGGTTGGTGGACTTGTGGTGGAGGCGTAGGTTTCATGTGCCATTTCTTTGGAGCAACATGAATCCATCCTTCAGCTTTTCTTGATTCGGAGCATGCCCCCAGCGGTGGCCATGAAGACTTCGAATCGAATGTGCCGGAAGTGATGGTGGTATAATTCGTCTTTACCACATCGTCGAGATCCAGCTCGATGATCCCTTGCTGGGCCAGCCTTACGATGAGATCTTTTAGCACGAAGCATTTTCCCGTCGGATGACTGACGAAGCGGTGGTACTTACAGTACCTTGGGTTGTCGGTGCGATTTATTTCTTCTGGCCATCGGCATTCAGGTAAATCGATCACCTTCTTCTCCAATAGGTCATCCAGCATTGCGGCCACGTCGGAGTCCGGAAAATGATATATCTTCTGCTCTAGTTCCCTCAAGGTGTTTTTGTACTTGTCTTGGGTGCTAGAAGGCTCTCCTTTCTTTATCTCCCTTGTTTTATACTTGGACGGGATTTTGACGGGCGCCGATGAGATTTTGGCAGGGGCGGTGTTAATGGTAAAAGCTTCCTTAGCGGGCTTCTTCCCAGTCTCGTCCACCTTCGGAGCAAACACTTTCTCTTTGAAGTTGGTGGTTGGCTCCCTTCTTCCATGGTTGGCGATGCTTAACTCCATGTCATGGGCGCGGGTTGCTAGCTCTTCGAAGGTCCGCGGTTTGATGCCTTGAAGGATGTAGTGCAATCCCCATTGCATGCCTTGGATGCACATCTCGATCGAAGAGCGCTCTAAGAGTCTATCTTTGCAGTCGAGGCTAAGGGTGCGCCATCGGTTGATGTAGTCAACAACTGGCTCATCCTTCCACTGCTTTGTGCTTGTCAGCTCCAGCATGCTGACTGTACGGCGGGTGTTGTCGAAGCGGTTGAGGAATTCACGCTCCAGTTTCTCCCAGCTGTTGATGGATTCGGGCTCAAGATCGGTGTACCAATCGAAGGCGTTACTTTTCAGCGAGCGCACGAACTGCTTGGCAAGGTAGTCCCCTTCAGTGCCCGCATTGTTGCAAGTTTCAACGAAGTGGGCGATGTGCTGTTTCGGGTTCCCCCTTCCATCGAACTGCATGAATTTGGGTGGTTGATATCCCCTTAGCATCTTCAGGGCATCAATCTTTTTAGAGTAAGGCTTGGAGTACAACTCGGAGGTATTTGAGCTCCCTTGGTACTGTGCCTTGACTGTGTTGGCAATCATCTCTTGCAACTGTTTGATTGAGAGAGATCCCATGAGCGGCGCTGCTTGGTCTGGCTTTGGGTTTTCTTCAACTTTCTCCAACGGAAGCTCTTCTTCTTCGTCGCCACCTTTCTTGGAGTCAGAGCCGGATCCTTCATCATGCCTTGCCCCCAATTTGCTCACGAGCATAGCAATCTTCAAGTCTTTTTCTTCTAGGGTTTTCGTCATCATCGCAAACATCTCCTTCATCTGAATCAGCTGTTCTTCGACGGAGGTGGCGCCAATGACTTGTCCTCCTTTTGAAGCCATTTGTGCTTGAAGTGTGTTTTGGATATCTTGAACGGAAAAAGAGATGAGAGGTAGAGATTGTCCCACCGGGCGTGCCAAATTTGTAAACACGAAAATTTCCTGATTGGAACAAGAACACGTGTACAAAATAATATTTGTATTTTTGATGAATTTTGGGGTTACAATCTCTATTTGTTCCTCTGATTCTATCTTCGTAAGATATGGGCTGTTGATCCAAAGGGCCGTTGGGCTTGATCCTTGGATGAACAGTGATGTGGATTTGTTTGTGTTGATCCGAAGGGGCTGTTTGGCGCTTTGATTCTTAGGATGAACAGTGATGATCTTCAGATGTTTGATGATGAATGTAGAACGATGAACGATGAACGATGGATGAGCTTCAAGGGGCTTTGAGCTTGATTCTTGAATGATGAATGTATTGATTCCAAGGGCCGTCGGGGCTTGATCTTGGAGGGTGGATGAATGTTACTTCAAGGGCCGTCGGGGCTTGATCTTGAAGAAGATGGATGAACGATGAACGATGGATGAACTTCAAGGGGCTTTTGGGCTTGGTTCTTGAAGAACGGATGAACGGATGAATAATGAATGGTGGATGGATCTTCAAGGGCTTCTGGGCTTGATCTTGAAGAACAATTGCGCTAATCCAAGGGGCCGTTGGGGCTTGATCTTAGGATGGATGAGCGTTTCTTCAAGGGGCCTTGGGGCTTGGTCTTGAAGAACGATGAATGATGAACGAAGAACGAAGAACGAAGAACGAACTTCAGAGAATTCTCTTTGTAGACAGTGAAATTTCAGTAAATAAAATGTTGACCAATGGTCAAAATTTTAACACTCGTGTATTACATAAATTGTACACGTATTGTATGATTCGACGAAAATTCGAAAAGAGTCCGAAAAGCTGTCAAACAGGACACGTGTCAACACCTGGCAGAGACGACTTATTTCATCTGATTATTTAAATCCAAAAATCAAGTTTTGGAATTCTATAAATAGAAGCCAATTTCATTCATTTCAAACCACCAATTCACAAATACATTTCTCTACTCCCAAATTGGAAGAGAATTCTCTGGAAGTTCGTTCTTCGTTCTTCGTTCTTCGTTCATCGTTCTTCAAGAATCAAGCCCCAACGGCCCTTGAAGAAACGTTCATCCACCTTCAAGATCAAGCCCAACGGCCCTTGAAGAAACTTCGCCAAAACCTTTGAAGAATCAATAAGCACCTTGGTCACGTGCCGATTCTTAATCCAAGATCAAGCCCCGACGGCCCTTGGATCAACACAACTGTTCTTCAAGATCAAAAGCCCTTGAAGATCCATTCATCGTTCATCTGTTCATCCACCTTCAAGATCAAGCCCCGACGGCCCTTGAAGCAACATTCATCCATCTTCCAAGATCAAGCCCCGACGGCTCTTGGATCCACACATCCATTCTTCAAGAATCAAGCCCAAAAGCCCCCTTGAAGTTCATCCATCATTCATCGCTCATCGTTCATCGTTCTTCGTTCATCATTCATCCATCTTCCAGAATCAACCCCCAACGGCCTCTGGATCAACAAATCATCCAACTTCAGAATCAAGCCTCAACAGCTCCTGAAGATCCATCCGTCATTCAACATTTATCCAACTTCAAGAATCAAGCCCAAAAGGCACCTGAAGAAGCGTTCATCCGCCAAACTTCAAGATCAAGCCCAACGGCCCTTGAAGAACAGTTTATCCAAAGAATCAAGCCCCAACGGCCCTTCGGATCAACAGCCCATCAAATCCACAAAATCAATATCTCACGGAGATCGAATCAGAGGACCAAATCAAATAGAGATTGTAACCCCAAACAAATTCATCAAATAACAAATATATTTTGTACACGTGTTCTTGTTCCTTCAGAAAATTTTCGTGTTTACAAATTTGGCACGCCCAGTGGGACAATCTCTACCTCTCATCTCTTTTTCCGTTCAAGATATCCAAAACACACTTCAAGCACAAATGGCTTCAAAAGGAGGACAAGTCATTGGCGCCACCTCCGTCGAAGAACAGCTGATTCAGATGAAGGAGATGTTTGCGATGTTGACGAAAACCCTAGAAGAAAAAGACTTGAAGATTGCTATGCTCGTGAGCAAATTGGGGGCAAGGCATGATGAAGGATCCGGCTCTGACTCCAAGAAAGGTGGCGACGAAGAAGAAGAGCCTCCGTTGGAGAAAGTTGAAGAAAACCCAAAGCCAGACCAAGCAGCGCCGCTCATGGGATCTCTCTCAATCAAACAGTTGCAAGAGATGATTGCCAACACAGTCAAGGCACAGTACCAAGGGAGCTCAAATACCTCCGAGTTGTACTCCAAGCCTTACTCTAAAAAGATTGATGCCCTGAAGATGCCAAGGGGATATCAACCACCCAAATTCATGCAGTTCGATGGAAGGGGGAACCCGAAACAGCACATCGCCCACTTCGTTGAAACTTGCAACAATGCGGGCACTGAAGGGGACTACCTTGCCAAGCAGTTCGTGCGCTCGCTGAAAAGTAACGCCTTCGATTGGTACACCGATCTTGAGCCCGAATCCATCAACAGCTGGGAGCAACTGGAGCGTGAATTCCTCAACCGCTTCTACAACACCCGCCGTACATTCAGCATGCTGGAGCTGACAAGCACAAAGCAGTGGAAGGATGAGCCAGTTGTTGACTACATCAACCGATGGCCCACCCTTAGCCTCGACTGCAAAGATAGACTCTTAGAGCGCTCTTCGATCGAGATGTGCATCCAAGGCATGCAATGGGGATTGCACTACATCCTCCAAGGCATCAAACCGCGGACCTTCGAAGAGCTAGCAACCCGCGCCCATGACATGGAGTTAAGCATCGCCAACCATGGAAGAAGGGAGCCAACCACCAACTTCAAAGAGAAAGTGTTTGCTCCGAAGGTGGACGAGACTGGGAAGAAGCCCGCTAAGGAAGCTTTTACCATTAACACCGCCCCTGCCAAAATCTCATCGGCGCCCGTCAAAATCCCGTCCAAGTATAAAACAAGGGAGATAAAGAAAAGAGAGCCTTCTAGCACCCAAGACAAGTACAAAAGCACCTTGAGGGAACTAAAGCAGAAGATATATCATTTTCCGGACTCCAACGTGGCCGCAATGCTGGATGACCTATTGGAGAAGAAGGTGATCGATTTACCCGAATACCGATGGCCAGAAGAAATAAATCGCACCGACAACCCAAGGTACTGTAAGTACCACCGCTTCGTCAGTCATCCGACGGGAAAATGCTTCGTGCTAAAAGATCTCATCGTAAGGCTGGCCCAGCAAAGGATCATCGAGCTGGATCTCGACGATGTGGTAAAGACGAATTATACCACCATCACTTCCGGCACATTCGATTCGAAGTCTTCATGGCCACCGCTGGGGGCATGCTCCGAATCAAGCAAAGCTGAAGGATGGATTCATGTTGCTCCAAAGAAATGGCACATGAAACCTACGCCTCCACCACAAGTCCACCAACCGGAAAGGGGGCAAAGCAGCTTTTGCCAATCTCCAAAGCAACGGGAAATTGTTGAAGATGATGGAAATTCAACACAAAGATCGCCTATCCCAATCACGATGCGCGATTTCCTTCCGGAAGATTTCTTCAAACACCCGGTCAAAGCTCCTTGCTACAAAGATTGCGAGGAACGCTTCTCCAAAATGGCTTGACAAATCCGTGTGCTGCTCCTTGTTCGCACGAGCCTAAACTGCATGAACGGATGCTCCTTGTTCGTACGAGCTTAAACTGCATGAACGAAGGCTCCTTGCCAGCACGAGCCCAAACTACATGGCACAAACGCTCCTGGCTTGCACGAGCATAAAAGGCAACATCAACACTCCTTGCATGTACGAGTTAAAACTGCAAACGGCACCAAAAGAAAAAAAAAATGCATGTACTTTGAACTACGTTTTGACTTTATCCCTTTCGTTGGAAGGATACGTAGGCATCTCAAATATTCAAATGTTTGAGTTCAGTCACATCAAAATAAAAAAAATAATGTTTTATTAGAAAAAAAAATGAATACATATGTCCTTATGTATTTAAAAAAAAAAATACATATATTTTATGTATTTAAAAAAAAAATTGTTTGCAAAAGCCCAAAAAAATAGCGGGCTGAAATGTGTAAGTTTTGAAGGCAAAAGCCCAAGCCCACTCTTAGGCCTGGCAATTTCTGACACGACCCGATAACACGACACGACACGACACGAAATTAACAGGTGTTCGGGTCGACACGATAACGAATCGGGTCGTTATCGGGTAACCTGATAGCACCTGTTAAGATAACGGGTAAATTCGGGTATACACGTGGGTAACACGATACACGATAAGCAGAATATTAATTTCATAATTTTATAACCTTAAAAAAATACTAGTATAATTATATATATTAATTTAACAATTTTATACACCTAAAAACTATAATAAATAAATAAATATATATATATTAAATTAAGTTAATTAACTATAATAAATAAATAAATAAATTTTAACTATAATAATTATATATATATACTATAATAATTATACCCCAAAATATTAATCATCTATAATAATTATATATATATATATATATTAAATTTTATAAAACTTTAATATATCGTTTTAATGAGATACGAATTCTCCAAAACTAATTTCAACGATCGCAACCGTCAAACTTGTATGTATATGCTCGAGATCACATCAGCAAAAAATCACAAAAAAAAAACATTCAGAGATCAAGTAACGGGACAAAGTTTTTCGACGGTTATAAACGAAAAATCACGATTTAACGGTTATTTTAACTCTGATTTTGATGATTTTTTACAGCTACACTCCTTGACCCTATATGAATACAATGAATGAATTCGATCTTCAATTTAAAATATTTATACAAGTGGATACCACAAAATATTATGTTATACTTAATGAAAGTATAAATAAACTCTAAGTGTTAGTGAATCTATCGTTTTAATGAGATACGAATTCTCCAAAACTAATGTCAACGATCGCAACCGTCAAACTTGTATGTATATGCTTCGAGATCACATCAGCAAAAAATCACAAAAAACAAACATTCAGAGATCAAGTAACGGGACAAAGTTTTTCGACGGTTATAAACGAAAAATCACGATTTAACGGTTATTTTAACTCCGATTTTGATGATTTTTTACAGCTACACTCCTTGACCCTATATGAATACAATGAATGAATTCGATCTTCAATTTAAAATATTTATACAAGTGGATACCACAAAATATTATGTTATACTTAATGAAAGTATAAATAAACTCTAAGTGTTAGTGAATCTATCGTTTTAATGAGATACGAATTCTCCAAAACTAATTTCAACGATCACAACCGTCAAACTTGTATGTATATGCTTCGAGATCACATCAGCAAAAAATCACAAAAAACAAACATTCAGAGATCAAGTAACGGGACAAAGTTTTTCGACGGTTATAAACGAAAAATCACGATTTAACGGTTATTTTAACTCCGATTTTGATGATTTTTTACAGCTACACTCCTTGACCCTATTTGAATACAATGAATGAATTCGATCTTCAATTTAAAATATTTATACAAGTGGATACCACAAAATATTATGTTATACTTAATGAAAGTATAAATAAACTATAAGTGTTAGTGAATCTATCGTTTTAATGAGATACGAATTCTCCAAAACTAATTTCAACGATCGCAACCGTCAAACTTGTATGTATATGCTTCGAGATCACATCAGCAAAAAATCACAAAAAACAAACATTCAGAGATCAAGTAACGGGACAAAGTTTTTCGACGGTTATAAACGAAAAATCACGATTTAATGGTTATTTTAACTCCGATTTTGATGATTTTTTACAGCTACACTCCTTGACCCTACATGAATACAATGAATGAATTCGATCTTCAATTTAAAATATTTATACAAGTGGATACCACAAAATATTATGTTATACTTAATGAAAGTATAAATAAACTCTAAGTGTTAGTGAATCTATCGTTTTAATGAGATACGAATTCTCCAAAACTAATTTCAACGATCGCAACCGTCAAACTTGTATGTATATGCTTCGAGATCACATCAGCAAAAAATCACAAAAAAAACAACATTCAGAGATCAAGTAACGGGACAAAGTTTTTCGACGGTTATAAACTAAAAATCACGATTTAACGGTTATTTTAACTCCGATTTTGATGATTTTTTACAGCTACACTCCTTGACCCTATATGAATACAATGAATGAATTCGATCTTCAATTTAAAATCTTATGTTATATACTTAATAAAAGTTAACTATAATAAATTAATAATTATATATATTAATTTAACAATTTATACCTCTAAAAAAACTATAATACTTATATAATATAATTATATATATTAAATTAGACAGACAACTCGAATCTCAGACATATAATATACTTATATAATATAATTAACATATAATTATAATATATGTTATATCCTCTTTGACTTCTTCGTCAGTTCGACCTCATATATAATTATAATATACTTATATTAAATTAGACAGACAACTCGAAACAGTTCAAGCTTTGTTGTGCACACGAGATTGGCTATTTGGAAAAGGAGGTAATATATTTTTATATGGTATAGTACTATTATTTTATTTCTTTTCATAATTATTTATTTTGTTAAACTTCTCATAATTTGAATGATTTTTAATGTTTGGTTTTTCTATACTTAGTTTATGCAGAAGAGAGTTCTGACGTGGAAAATCTTACTGAAAACATCATCAACATAACTCTTGAAGGCAATAGATCAAGCCAAAGTTCCAATACAATTTCATGATGATCGATGTAAATTGAAGATTTTGTAAATTGAAGTTTAAACTTTTGAGAAAGACTTACAAGTTACAACCTTGAAAACAAAAACTCTTTCATTTTGCATATCTTTGCACATTTAATATTTGTAATAAATTAGTAGTGTGTATTATTTTTTTATTAGGCTCTTATTTTCGAGTGTAGATATAGTACTTAAACGACAAATGTTTTAATATTTTGAAGTAATATATAATAATATATGTGGTATGTGCAAATTAAAAAAAAAATATTTTTTTCTTAACGGGTCATAACGGGTCATAACGGGTCGGGTCACTTTACCCGTTGGGTAAAGTGACACGACCTGTTAAGGACCCGTTAAGATAACGGGTGTGACACGACACGACCCGTTAAGATAACAGGTGTTACACGAAAACGACACGAAACACGACAGACACGACACGTTTGCCAGGCCTACCCACTCTCCACTTTCTCACTCCTCACTTTTGAAACAGACCACCACCAGAAATTCAATCCCAACATGAAGAACTCCTGGTCTTTGAACTCCGACGACTCGACCCACGCTGATTCGCCTCTCCGATTCCACTCCCATATGCGCATCAGGCCCAGGCTCGACACTCAGAGCCCAGTACCATCATCATCCACAAAGCCCAATTCCTCTCTATATTCTCACAACCGAATCCAGCCCAGGTTCTACACCACCACCAAGCCCATCACCGCCCTGCCAGACGAGGCTTTTTGAAAATGGGTGTGCAGAGAGATTAGAAGCTCGACTCACCGCCTCTCCCAAGCTCGCCGCCGACTTCCTTTACCGTCGCGGAATCAAACTTTCTTTGGACAAATCACCGGATTTTTTTTTATTTTTTATGGTGGAGGATCGAATTGTGAGGACCAATGGCGGTTTTAATTTTGAAATTAGAGGTTGATAATTTGTGGGAAACTACTGTGATTGGTTTTGGGGTTCGGTCATACACTCTCAGATTTCGACTGAGAAATTAAGGGCGGAGGCTGTTCTTCCCTTTGCTCATCCTATCTCCGCTGTCTGGCGGCCCAATCCATTGAGTTTTCTCTCATCATTACCCAGAAAATTTGAATTTTTTGCCTGCGAATTCTATTCGGAGTTTGGATTGTTGACAACTCTGCAATACCAAAGTCAAAACTGTGCCTTTGGAGATTTGGATGTTGTTTCTTGTGAAGCTTATAACTCTGTTCAATTATCTGCCATCTGCTCATCGCCCAGTGCCGCATCTCCTCCTTGCTTTGAGGTAGACCAAGCTCGACTCCAGCTTCGCTCCACTGCGACATCCTCCACTTCTCTGTCAACCTGTTCGTCTCTGACAAACAAGACAGCAGCCTGATTCAAGTTAAGAACGCCATGAGAGCTGCACTGGAAGACCGTGAAGGATGCCAGCTTCCATTTGAATCTCATTTGTCTCTAGATACTGTGGCACAGCTTCAAACATAGCTTTAGCGCCATCACAACTACAACTCCAGCACCTGCGTTGTCCTCAACTCCACCAGCGCAGTCATGGTGGTGACAGTCCTCCAAAGTCAGCCTCTGGGGACGGTTACAGGACCACCGGGAACTCGTTCGGTCACCTCGAACTCGGCAGGTTCAGGATCATCGCCTCAGAACATATGAACTGGATCAGGTCTAAACGACGGCCTTCTCCTCGACCTCCACCTCAAGTTTCCCGCTGCACCCTCACGGACGCCACAGGACCACCGGGAACTCGTCTGGTTACCTCGAACTAAGCAGTTGCACAGAGATCGAACCACCTCCGTCACCAGCGTCGGATCTTCAGGTTTGGGGTGGAGCTTGGAAGAGGCGACAGTGTTAATGATGATGCGGTTGAGGATTGTGCAGAAATACGGAAGACCAAGAAGAAAACTTGGAGGACACCCCATGCACTCGTCAAGAACCAGGCTTCTTTCCGTCTGTAAGCTCTTCTCGGCTGCAAGCTTCTTCTTCTCCACCTCGGAGCACTTCCACTTGCAGCAGCTCCACGCCATGCTCTCTGCCCCGCTGCCACTGTGGATCAATCGCCACTGCTTCAAATCAACAGCAGCCTGGATCTGCTCGACCTTCTCTCCGTCCTCATCTCAAAGCTCTTAGCTCTCCACCACTAAAAAAAAAAAAAAAGAAAAAAAAAACTGCCAAAGTCAAAAGCAGAATGAAAAGGAGAAAAGAGACTGATGGTGGAATAATGGTGATCCACCGAAAGCACCACTAAAAAGAATGAATAAAAAAAATGCAAAAAAAAGTGTCATGGTGAAAGCTTTCGGCAGAAAAGTGAAGGATATTGAGCACCCTTTCGGACAGAATATTAAGATGGGAACCAGCTTGCACACTGATAAGTTTTTTTTTAAAAATATAATAATAATAATCTTATTATTATTTAAATAATAATATTATCTTATTATTATTTAATTGATATTATTTTGGGCAAGCACCTTGAGGGTGATGGGCTGGAAACACAATTTGCATCCAACACTCCGCCATTATTCGGAAAAGTGGAAGACAACATTTAAAAAAAAAAAATCAAAAATAAAAAATAAAAAAAGGGAGAGAAAGGCGATAAAAGTCCATTTTATTTATTTCTCTGGAAAATTACACAAATTGGCACTCTACATGCCACAAAAAAAAAAAAAAAAGTCAAATCAAATTTACAAGCAGGGACTCTTCAAAGACGGTCAGGTGGTGCCTCAGAAGTCGACGGAGCTTCGGAAAGACGAAGCGCCAGAGTTGGAATCTCCGGAGCCGGAACACTTGGTGCAACTCCAGAGGACGAAGGCAACATAAACCTCGGGAGTAACGCCATGAACCTTTCATGATCACTCTGGATCCGACCGTCCGACTCCTGCAGCTGGTCCAGCTTCCTCTTCATGCTGGTCGAGTAACTAGTTGCAAGCATGTGCAACTCCTTGTTCTCGTGCCTAAGTCCTCTGACTTCTTGCCGAGGATAGCCACCTCAACCATCAGCGACTCCACCTGACGAGATCGGGCAAGAAGGCGCTGGCCCATGTTTGAAACTGAGCCTGCACTTTGGACGCTGAGGGCTAGAGATTCCTGAACAGCCAACTTGTCTGACCGCCTGGATAGCAACCTAGTGTCCCTTGGAGTGAGGAGATTTCGAGCAACCACCGTAGCGGTTATTTCATTTCTCATCATTGAGTCCCCGACTGTAAGATGACCATTGGGGGATATAAAGGACGGACGCCAAATGTTATCTGGAGAAGACAAGTCATCATCTTCTCCGACGTTCAAGTTAAGGCGACGGTCGGAAGGGCAAGACATTTTCAGAAGGTGTTGAGAAAGAAGAGATCGGAAAGATTAAGATTGCAGAAGTGCAAGAAGGGAGTGTTTACAGGAGGGAGTTCAAGTGTGAGGTGAAACAAAATTCATGCCTATATAAAAAGAAGCAAATCGAAGAGGCGCCCACTCCTCAGAGATCAAAGCTGGACGCTCCTTTCTCAAAGGCCGGATTCCTCTCTCAAAAGAGCCGTTCCTCTATCAAAAGTCGGAATTGCTCAGCATCACGAGGCGCTCAGCTTTTCCAGTTGTCATCACTCGTCACATGCAACTTGGAGCTTTGCGAAAACCACGAGCCGAACCCGGGTTTGAACCCCGGTTTTCAAAACATCATCATTCCAAACGTGTCGTCACTCGTCGCATGCGCAGTCAGCTTCCGGAAATTACGGGCAGCTTTGTCAGAAAGCGCGTAACTGGTACTGTTCATCCATCCACCGGCTGCCGACAAATAGTGAGGGAATAGTTCCGGTTGAGGAAGAAAAATTTCTATAAGTCTCGACCTTCGCCTTCCACATCAAAGGCACACCTTCACACCCTCTCAACCTCTCAACCTCTCTTCATCTCTGATAATGTCTTCCCAAAGAAAGCTTTCGAGTCACTCAGTGTTCTTCATCCCTTGGAGCACCCCAGAAAACAAATCATCCAAAGCAAAAATATTTCATATCAAAAAGGTTAAAAGCAAAAATATCTCATATCACGCTTTCTCCTCACCTTCATCTGAGGAACGTGGAGAAAGTGAGATCCTGATTGCTTACCTAGTCTTGCTCTCGAGTACTCATCTCAGACCCCTCCCAGCCCACTTCAAAAATAAACCTGTGTTGAGGTACTTCTTCAAAAGCAAAAGTACCTCACAGACGAAGCAGGAGGAGTCTGAGTTGCTTCGAAGAGCAGACGAGTCTGGGTTGATCCAAGAGTTCAAGAAGATGCCACACCTGCGTGGAGACCGGACTACTTGAAGCATGTGGAGACAACGTGCTGAATCAACCTTCAAGACCAAGCCGTGACGGCCCCTTGAAGAAAACACAAGTCCAATTCAAGATTAGAAAATCTAGCTGAAGATAAATGGGTAAGCTCAGACCGGAGTACTTGAAGCATGTGGAGACAACGTGCTGAATCATCCTCAACGAAGCTGAGGATCGTTCTATTTATAGAATTCCAAAACTTGATTTTTGGATTTAAATAATCAGATGAAATAAGTCGTCTCTGCCAGGTGTTGACACGTGTCCTGTTTGACAGCTTTTCGGACTCTTTTCGAATTTTCGTCGAATCATACAATACGTGTACAATTTATGTAATACACGAGTGTTAAAATTTTGACCATTGGTCAACATTTTATTTACTGAAATTTCACTGTCTACAATTAAACAAGACTCAAAAACACAAAATTAGGCTAAAAACTCTAATAATTCAAAACACACTAAAATGACTCAAAACAAAGAAAACAAATTAAATAAACACTAGGAACTAAAATGGACGGAAATCGAATTAAAAGATTAAAAATAATAAAAACTAACTAAATAATATAATTTAATAATGGGGGGGGGGTTTGGTTTTGACGAAACGTAAATTAAACTTAAATAAATTACAAAATTGACAAAAACATAAAATAAAAGTGAATGGATAGGTGACGGACTGGCTAGAGGGTTCTTCTCCACACATGACACATATGCAATCTAAATTGATTTTCAGTTGTTCTTTCAATAAGTTGTAAATCTCAATACTCCAGATTAATTAGGTACGCTTAAATTAAACTTCAGATTTTCCTTATGTTATTGAATTGGATGAACAGCATACAACAACTCAAATTATTCCCCAAAAGTTCCCTACGTGAAAAGCACAATAGAGATACGATTAAAGATCATTATGTTCTATGAAAATCATAAGTGTTGACAAGGCATTCGTAACTATGAACAGCATGATACGTTTGCCAGGAATTTACTTAACGCGATTGAGACTAGCAACCTTCACTACTCATGAATATAAGTTTATAACGATTAGGTGAAATTCACTTATATTCTAGCATCAAATTCATGCATGTAAATTAAGTATGTATTCTTAATCGACAAACACAAATAAGTTATTAATCAAGCAGTTAAGCAAATTAAATCACAACTCAGATATCACAACTGAAGGTATCAATTCAAATTACAAATATATCCATGGCTTTGAATTAACCTCTTGCCAACACAAATTAATTACTCATTATTTATAATTTAAAACAGAAATATAACATAGGTTTGGAGAGATTAAACCGAAATGGGTTGCAAGGATCTGTGCACTTGCTGTGCACTATGCTTCTGTGCATTTGCACCGTGTGGCAGGTGCTGAATTCCTGGCTGCCAAGTGGCAGCTCCCACTCTACTTCCCGTGGCCTCCAATTGGCCAGCTCCACGCCCCCTCGAGACTTCACCGTGGCCTGCCTTCTTTTTCCCCAATCGCAGCGTCCCCGAGGAGCTCCCCGAGGAGCTCCCCGAGGCTTCACGCTGCCTTCTCTTGGCGCTGCACCTCCTCACTCCAAGTCAGCCTCTGTCCTGCTGTCACTGCTGTTGTTGGCAGCTTCACCGCAAGACTGCACCGACTCCTCTCACAGCTTCTCGCTGCCTTCAAGGCAGCCGCTGCCTTTGTTTGATTTCTTTCCACCGCCAAGCCGCAAGCTGCCTTGGGCAGCTCCCAATCCCCCAGGCTGCCTCGGCTTCCTCTTTATTTTATTTTTTTCTGTTTTCTTTTCTTAAGCCGCCTACCCTCCCTCGTGAACTGCCCCGAGTGTGGTTCTTAAGCTGCCCCAAAACAGCTTTGCTTCTTCCGTTGCCCTTTGATTCCACCGACAACTTCTATTATTCTGTTTTTTTATTTTCTGCTTTTCTTCCCACCGAGTCTCACGCGTTCCTTCTCATTATTCTGTTTCCAAACTTTTCCACCGAATGCATGCCTTTTCTTTTAATCATTCACACACAACATATTATATTTAAATATATAAATATATATATATATAAATATATATATATATATATATAAATATATATATATATATAAATATATATATATATATATAAATATATATATATATATATATATATATTTATTTTCCATATGATAAGTTCTATTTAACAGGCAAGATAGTTTAGACGAATTTAGCACTTAAAATTTCATTTATTCTATTTTTATTTTCTTTGCTTGATAAATTCTATAAAACACAAAATCAACGTAAATAGCTCAAAATATAACGAACTAACTAAGAAAAGACGAGTGAATTTGATGTAAAAATGTATATAAATATGATCCGATCAAATACCCCCACACTTAGCTTTTGCTAGTCCTCGAGCAAAACAAAGAAAACCAGAAAAAGTAATAACATGAAAAACATTAATTTCCCCCTATGTGACCCTCATAGAATTTCATTCGAGAACACAGATCATCAAGAACCATAGCTAGCACCAAACAAGCTAATCCCAGTTCATATTCCTTATTCAAATATTAGCAGTAATCTTTAAATCATCCTTGAAGTGTAGTGTGTGAGATAGCCATGCTAATGCAATTTCAAGTTTTTATTTTTTTAAAATCATCATATGCAAACTAGCAACCTTCTCACGGGATATGCACTCAATCACACATGTGTTTAGTTTTAATGTGTTTCGCTCAAAGAAACAAATGTGAAAGTTCTACCATAAGCTTGCATAAAGATCACTTCTCCACAATCATAATTGCAAAACTTAAATCAAGAGGACTTTTATTGGATGTAATGAGGCTTAGGGATAGGGCTATTGAAACGAAAGAATAGGAAAGCACAAGTTCCAAGTTACATTGCAAGCAATTCTTTTAGTTGAGATTTATAAGAACTCAAGCTCTCCAACGATTCTTCTAGCACTTCCAACCACACTCATAAACTGAAACTTTAAAAACTTTTTATTTTCTTTTGTATACAACCTCTCTTTTTCTTTTTCTTTTCTTCTCTTTTTTTTTTTTTTAAATAAATACAAACATGAAATACCCCCACACTTATTCTTTTGCCAAACCTTCCAAGTACTTCACAAACATTTCTCAAAAGATAGTCTCAAATTGCTCGCTTGGAAAGGGTAAGGAAACATGGTTTGAGGTATAAGGGTAGACATATCTGGTGATAAGAAATAAAAGGCTCAACATACGGCTCAAATTGGCACTCTAATGATATCATTTTTTTTTTCTTTGGGAAATATGGTTATTTGGGCCATGGTGGTGAACCTAATGCCTCTATCATTTTCAAGTTCATGCAATCAATGACAAACATTTCGAAAGATCGTTACGCAAGTTCTAGAGATGCATCTCACATAAGTTCATCACACATGAAAGAATGGGAGTGTATGAAAAATGCACACTTTCAATAGGCTCAAAAACTCACATAGGATGTATATGGTTACTAAATTCACATATGAAGCTTAAATTCATGCTTTAGTTTCACATTAACAAGGCTATGTGCATTTGGTTTTTCAAAGATGATCAAACATGTACAATACTAACAAGAGAATTAGGAATTTCACATAACACATGTTAACTAAGTTCTTGATAATCATGGTTCAAATTTGATCCAGTTATATCATTGGGTCGGGAAACTAACAAAAATCTAATTTAAAACAATAAGGAAAACAAGACAATATTTTTGGATTTTTAAATTTTTTTGAAAAAAATTAAATAAAACAAAACTAATTAAGAAAACAAAAAGCAATAACATGGAAACAAATGAACCAGTTCAAAGTCGAAGGTACAAAAATTTTCAATTTGGTCATATTTTATACTCTTGATACCCCCACACTTAAACTAGACATTGTCCCCAATGTCAGAAAACATTAAAAATGCAAAATAAAAATAAAAATAATAATAAAAATAAAATTACTAAATGAAAAGAAACAAAATAAAGCAAAAGGGCTGAAAACTTCCCTAATTTGCAGAAAACTCAATCGATGACCCCCAAGCTTAAATTCTGCAATCAACTTCAAGGGTGGAAATAACCGAAAGTTCCTGCAAAGAAAAGAAATAAATCAGTTAAACACGCAAGAAAATATAGAAAAATGCAAACGAAAAATTGAAAATGAAAATAAAAGACAACGAATAGAACGAATAGGTGATCATTGGTCATGACTGTTGATTTTCCACAGCTTTCATCTTGAACTGGATGGGCCTTCTTTCTTGCAAGTGCTCCTCAACTTAGTTGAGGATGAATCAGCACGTTGTCTCCACATGCTTCAAGTAGTCCGGTCTCCACGCAGGTGTGGCATCTTCTTGAACTCTTGGATCAACCCAGACTCATCTGCTCTTCGAAGTAACTCAGACTCCTCCTGCTTCGTCTGTGAGGTACTTTTGCTTTTGAAGAAGCACCTCTACACAGGTTTATTTTTGAAGTGGGCTGGGAGGGGTCTGAGATGAGTACTCGAGAGCAAGACTAGGTAAGCAATAAGGATCTCACTTTCTCCACGTTCCTCAGATGAAGGTGAGGAGAAAGCATGATATGAGATACTTTTGCTTTTAACCTTTTTGATATGAAATACTTTTGCTCTGGATGATTTGTTTTCTGGGGTGATCCAAGGGATGAAGAACACTGAGTGACTCGAAAGGTTTCTTTGGGAATACATTCTCAGAGATGAAGAGAGGAAGAGAGGTGGAGAGGGTGTGCCTTTGATGTGGAAGGCGAAGGTCGAGACTTATAGAAATTTGGCTTCACAACCGGAACTATTCCTTCACTATTTGTCGGCAGCCGGTGGATGGATGAACAGTACCTGTTACGCGCTTTCTGACAAAGCCGTTCGTAATTTCCGCGAAGCTGACTGCGCATGCGACGAGTGACGACACGTCTGGAATGATGATCTTTTGAAAACCAGGGTTCAAATCCGGGTTCGGCTCGTGGTTTCCGCAAAGCTCCAAGCTGCACGTGACGAGTCACGACAAAATTGGAAAAAACAGAACGCCTCGTGATGTCTGAGCAATTCCGACTTTTGAGTAAGGAACGTCACTCTTTGATTTGCGAGAGGAGCGCCGCTTCGATCTCTGAGGAGCGCCTCTTTGATTTGCTTCAACGAATTGAGAATAGATAGAAGGACTTGTGGCATATTATGTGACTTACTTCGTCAAGATGGGAGGGTAAAAACGAATGGTTTGGTGTCTGTAGAGGAGCAGGTGTGTATGACTTTACAAATACTAGCACATCATACTAAGAATCGTAGTGTTGGCGGTAGATTTTATAGGTCGGGATAGACTATAAGTAGGTATTTCAATAGCGTATTGCAAGGAATTTTGTGATTACAAGATATCCTACTAAAAGTCCCTCAGCCTGTGCCTATTGATTCTACAGATCCTAGGTGGCGGACAGAAATTAACAAGAGGAGTGTGAGAAGTAAAAAGGACCCACCCTAATTTAATCTATAAAGTTAACTTACACTATTTTTTTTATGAAAAACTACTAATTTACCCTCCAAAGTTAACTACATACACTATTTCTTTATGAAAAACTATCAATCCACTCTCCAATATGTATTACATGCAAGAAACATAATTTAAATTGACGGAAAATTGAATATAGTAGCTTTGACTATAATATTAGAGATGTAATTGGCAGATTTTTATAATTCAATGACTGATTTTTCTAAAAAAAAATAGTTTAACGACCTAATTTTCACTAAGGTGATAATTCATAGATTAAATTGGCAGTTCTTTCAAATAAATTGACAACATAGGTAACCGGACTCTTCATAAATTAATGCAGAGTCCATTCATTCCTAATTTGAAATTCACTCTCTCAAATGATTGCCTCGAATTATTTATTTATTTCATCTCACTTTTATACCAACAAAAACTATATATAGTTATGGATTACCAACGTAATGGATAAAATACAAATACTTGTTATGTAGGTATGGTCATGATTTGGAATTTTAATCTGCATCATGTCAATATTTTTTTGGTAATTTACTGAAATGATAAAAAAAAAATTTGTCAAAAAAATAGATTTGTTGGATTACGTATTAGATTAGAGAGCCGATATGATTCTAATCCCCGTTGTAGTGCAAATGCAACACTCCTATCCACCACTGCGGTAAAGAATCACTTGTTAAATTGATCAAAAATTAAATCTTGACTATCTAACTGATGAGACACTCTTATAAATCCATAATTTAAAGATTTAATATTGAAGGATAACCCATTTTTCGAATTGAGAGATTACAATTAAGGGTGGGCACTAGAAATCGAAAATCAAAATCAAAACACGAACAAAATCGAATCGCACCAAACGATTTAATTTTGTAATCTTAAAACAGTTGCAGTTTGAAACTAAACCACAGTATAAGAAAACAATCTGATTTTGGTTTTGACTTTTAAAATTTTCAACCATGAGGCTACAGTATATTTCAAAAAAAAAATTCTAGCTCTTTCATTTTCCTCGCCTTACCAATAAGTCAAACAACATTGTACCTCTGTCACTAAATAAGTCAAATCAAGCAACCAAAATATTAAAAAAAAGAATAAATATCAGTTTATTAACTTCAATTTTCGCGGTTTTTAATATTTAGTATATAAAATTTTTTTCGTCTCAGAGTCATACATAAAGTGTTAATTTTGGGACAGTCTCATACATCAATTAGTTTGATTGTTAAATCTTTCATTAATTGATGATGTGGCGCCCACGTAGACAATGCGTTACGTGTCATTAAAAAAAATTAATTAAATAAAAGTACTAATAAAAAAATATGTTATTAAAAAAAAAAAAAAAACCGAGCCCGCTTCCGCGACAACCCTCCAATCCCTCAAAAAAACCGGCTACTTCTCTTCCCCCAAAACCCCAAAATCCCCTCCCTCTTTTCTCTTCTCTACGCCCACCAATCAAAAGCACTTACTTACCCCATCAAATTAATCCGAAGGCAACCAAAATTACAGCGGCAAGAATCCGAAGCACAAGTCTTCGGCGCCTGCTCTGACTCCGGATGTAGCTAGCCCACGGGCGCCAGAGGGACCTGATGCTTCGTCTCCGGGTCCTTCGACAGCGGCTGGCGATCTGGTATGCTTTCTGTTTCCAATCTTATGTTTTCTGTTTAGATCTATTATGCACTGTGGGTGCAATGCGCACCCAGATCTGGAAATTTCAATTCAAAATTTACTTGTGTTCAAAACTTCACTGTATCGAGAAGGAAGGGAGGCAATTTTGGGCTTTTGGGAGAAAGGAAGGAGCTGGGTTTTTGGGGAAGGAGAAAAGGCTTGGTGGTAGGGGTGGGTTATCAGGGAAGGGGAAGGGTGGAGGTGGGTGAGGGATGGAGGGGTGGAGGGGAAGGGGGTTCTGGGTTTTTTTTTTTTTTTAAAATATTTTTTAAATATTTTTAATGATACGTGACGCTCAGTCATTGCTCACATGAGTGTCACGTCATAAGTTAACGGAAGATTTAATAGTCAAACTAACGGATGTATGAGACTGTCATAAAATTAACACTTTAGTTATAACTCTTGGACTAAAAAAACTTTATATACTAAATGTTAAAAATCACGAAACTTGAAAATAATAAACTAATATTTATTCTTAAAAAAAAATAGTCCAACAGTTAAGTGTGTTCTGAGGAGAAAAAAGGGAAACAACTGCTGTTTCTAATCTGACCCGTCAAATATGGTGAAAAAGCAAAACAAAATGAGATGGATCAGAAAACTGGTCGCCTAATGTGTAACAAGTTAGATCTTTAATAGTTTATGCAAAAGCGTGACAAGTTAGATCATTAATGATAAATTTTTTACTGTGTCTGAAATACGGAGTGATATATTACCTGTTACTTTACAATTGGAGAATAGTTGAAAAATAAAGTTTTCCTCTATTTATATAAGGGTAATGATAGACCAAATTTGTAAACCATAATGTGTTATTTGATGATTGAATTATTACTTAAGTGTTGATTAACATGCTTATTTTATATTTATTACATATTATTTGATTTGCAAATTTAGTTTAAAAATTTGGTCTTCCTAGCATTATCATTTATATAATGACACGTAATATATTACTCGATGTTCTGAATAGAATAAGAAATTTCTCACAATTAACATGATATACAATGAGTACAAAATGGGAAAATTTTCAAACCAAAACCAAAACCTCAATGTTTTGATTTAGCATTTTGCTGGAAGAAAGGGTTCACAAAGTTCATAAGGATGCGAAAGAAACCACAAAAAAGATTGAACCACACCAGTAACGGTAGCAATTCAAGAAAGCCTAATGCTAATCATATGAAACTTGTTCAATCTAGAAATACTTTCCCATGATCATTAGACGAAGTTGATGCTGCTTAAGTCAACTTCCCCGAAGAGGTGGAACCAGCAACATTGCTATCGCCAGTGAGCTTGGAGGGTGGAAAAACCTCGTCAAGGGTTTTTTTGCGAGCAAGAACACTCACAACTTCAGACATTGTAGGTCTGACACTAGGACCTAGATTGGTGCAATACACTGCTAATTTCATAATGACCAGGGCTTCATTTTCATCATATGTAGACAAACTTGTATCAACCAAGCTCTTCAAATATCCATCGGCAAATGCTTGAATAGCCTGCACATATGCAGGATGGGTTGTTAGCATCAAGCTTGAATGCGTAATCACATCTAAAAATGCATAATCAAATATAGAGAAGAAAACACAAAAGCACAACCCTGTCACTCTTACTTACCCTATGTAAAAGAACCTGAGTTTCCTCGTTTGATTTGCTCGATATGTTTCTCTTCCCACTAACAATTTCAAGTATGACCACCCCAAAGCTGTAAACATCCGCTTTGTACGTTATATCATTTGGTTCGAGGTAACACTCTGGCGCTATGTAGCCTCTGTAGTTAGCATAAGCATTTAGTTTTACATACTTAAATTTGCCTCATAAAACTGGTGAGTTACTAGTATACTTACTTCGGAAGTTCTCTAATGATGGCCTTAACTTTATCTTCTTTGGTATAAAGATTTGCAAATCCAAAGTCTGATATCTTAGCCTCAAAATTTTCATTAAGAAGAATATTATCGGATTTTATATTCCTATGAAGAATCTGTCCTCTCGGATACTCATGTAGATAATTCAAACCCTTTGCTATTCCCAAGCAAATATTAACCCTTGTATTCCAATCAGGCTTGAATGTGCCAGAAGAGCCTGCAGTTGCATACACTTCAATACGTTATATGTTGTATTCGTCTTTCATAATAGTTTTAAAACCATTATATGCATCAAAACATCACAGTACAAGTAAACAAGAAGTAGAAAATGTATTACCAAATAAGATATCGGCAAGGGATTGCTTTTTCATATACTCGTAAACAAGAAGTTTGAGGTCTTTATCAATATAAACACCCAACAGTTGAAGGATATTGTTGTCTTGTAATGACATTATGGTGCCAATTTCCCTGGTCAGGTCTTCGATTTTTTCGTTAAATTGAGCGGGATCTAGTTTCTTCACGGCCACAATGCAATCTTTCAGTTCTGCCTTCATTCACACTAAAATTATAGAATAAAATAAAATTACAAAAATTATAGAATGTATACAAGTACAAAAATTTACCTTATAAACTGTCCCAGAACGATTAAGTTTTTTATCGTCGCTAAAATTTCCAGTAGCATTTATTAATTCTTTGACTGTGACAACTTTGTCTTGACCTATTTGGATTTCTGTTGAGAGAAAAAAAATGCATCAAGGACATATATCAATTAGACAACTTTAATTTTTTTTGTTTTGGTGTATCAAAGAGGGCATATACTCGTATTGCAGTGCAGAGTGCAGTATATAATTGTAGCTTAGCATGCGGCTTATAGACTTACTGGGCTCCTCTTTGTTTGACAGCCAGCCCATCCTCCAAGCAAAAGCCAATAAAAGCAGCAGAGCAGCAATGAAGGATGCAATCGTAATCGATGCAATGCGTAGACGTTTATATTTATCGGGACTAGGATCGAACTCTGAAATTAGTGGGAAGAGAGTAATAATACATGAGTGTTCATTTGAGCAAAATAAATTAAAAAGGAATTAATTCACGAAATAAAATATTACCAGGATTCACAGAAATAGCTGATATTAGAGGTCCATTAAAACTAGGCAGGTAATCAGAGGACCCCTTTCCAGGCCAGTACAAGTGGATCTCTAACAGATCACCATCATCTACAACCTCAACTGAATGATTTACAGTTATTGGCTTATCTCCAATTCCCTCCTTGGCTCTAATGTTGAAATTATTTAGTGTCATATTACCCTGCAACAAAATTTACTTAAAATGAGATGATACAATAAATAAAAGTAGAATTATATGATTGTTACCATGACCAGAAAAAAAAAAGTGTTACCTGAATATATACATCAAATGCGCGTTTTCTTAAACTAGTAGTGTAGTCTGCATCATCGGTGTATATAATTTCATGAAAATGAAGCGTCACGTTATATGTGCCTTTACGTGGACAGAAAGCATAATACTTGAGAGATACCGGGGCCAGACGAGCTTTTTCATACAACGGTGCTTCAGTAGTGGAAACTCCACGTGCCGTGCTCTTGATGAAATCACTAGTATTACTTTTTTGCACACCAATGTCTCCGGAAAGGCTGTAAGCCCAGTTTTTCTTTGGGCTTGTGTAAAAGAGGGATGTGTCATTATCTTGATCATATATTTTCCCAAGAACAGTTGTCTCTTCACCACCACAATTAATAAACAAGGAATGGTCTGCAAGAAAAATTAACACATAATAATATATCCTGCAGCACGTAGTTTGTTTTCAGGATGCCGATTTCTGAAGAACAAACTTACGCTTTGGTTTGTTTCGAGGACAGTATGTGTTCTTCATTTCAAACGGATCCATCCTAAAAGTAGTTACCAATATGTTATACAAGGTTCTGATGATTGAGTCTCTTACTAATACAAAAGGGAAAAAAAACATACATATCTGGTAAAGAGGTTGAGGAATTGGGGCAGCAGGCAAACAAGTTCCTGAAAAGAAAAAAAAGTTAAGGTCATGAAACAAAAAATTTCATAATTGATACTATACCGAACTTAAGCGATGTGTTACAATAGTTGCGGTGACGTTTAAACAAAAGGCCTCGATGCAATTAGTAGTGGAAGTGGAACCATTCAATTTCGTCAACAGAAACATTAAAGAAGAAAGAACATATCCTCACAGTTGTTGGTTGCTTGGTACTGCAGAGTCTAGTGCTGAAAAATTGTTGAACGAAAGATCCCTAAAAAAATAACATAGCATGCATCAATCTCATTAATTAATTTGTACATATGAGCAAAAAATTAAAGTTGTTGCAAATGAAAGTTCTTCCAACTTCAGTTCAGAATATGAAGACATACATCCTAGTTTGGGAGGCCCGAAATATCCAATCTGGGATTGGCCCGTTAAGCATATTTTTAGAAAAAGACCTGAACATAATTAAGCGTATATATTATATTAACACATGTAATTAACAAGACTCATATCTATGATTAATCTAAATTCTTCCAGCTAAGAATGTTATTCCTTTACATGTAAATTATATCTGACTTCATATATTGAGGGAGGCCACCGGTTAAATTATTGAAGCTCAAGTCTCTGCAAGACAAAAACACAGAGGATTAACAGTTAAAGGAGTTTTGATCTACAATGATATCAAGAACATACTCAAATCTGGTTCCGTGTAATTGGCTATATATTGTGAAATAAAAAATACAACGTAGAAAGATATATCAGAAGATGCTTAATTAATTGTCCAATGACGCCGTTGAGGGTTTTGTTGTTGGAGAGTACTTCAAGAATGGCTAAAACTAATAATTAAATGCAATTATGACCACGTTTGTCACAAAAAGTAATAAATGATTTTGGGTCCTAAAAATGTGTTTTGGAAAAATCAGTGCACATCATATGTTTTTCATGAAACACTTGTAATTGCTTTTACAAGAAATCACTTGAATTTTTAATAATAAAAAATGTGAAACATTTTTAGTGGAAACACTTATAGCATAAGTGCTTATGATTATAAAACAAGCCCTAAAACTGATTCAATTTTCTTTCCAGCCAAATTAACAGAACAACTCCAAAAGCAAAATTACAAAAGTGAAGTGAAATTACAGGTATCTTAGAGATGTCATTTCTTCACCAATGTATTTGGGGATTGGGCCGGTGATTGCGCAGTTCCTCAGTGTTCTGTAGAAAACCGACGTGAAGAATGAAAAATGAAGCCTTTGGGCACAAACCGGGCTAGAAGCAATAATTACATCTAACCACTCACAGAGAAATGAAATTAGCAATGTTGGCGATCTTTTGTGGTAATGGGAAACGATCTTTTGTTGCCAGGTCGCTTATAAACCTGTAGAGGAATAAATATATATGCATTTTCAACCTCTAATCAAAATATATATATGAGTAATGCTAGAAAAATTAAATTTGTTTACCAAGTTTTGTAAATAAAATGACATGGAAGTTCATGATTGAATATTACTTAAGCATTGATAAATATGCTCATTTCTATTTGTGACACATCATTTAGTTTACAAATTTTATAAACAAATGTAACCTCTCTAGCATTACTCTTTATATATATATATATATATATATATATATAAACACATATATATTATAGAACGAGCAAAGTGAAAGAAAGAGGAAGATGTCTTATACAGATACTGAAGGTTTTGCAAACTGAATATTTTTTCAATAGTCCTGTTTCCTTCAAAATTGTTACCCGCGAGCGCCCTGCACGCCGTGTAAAAAAATTGTCTTTTTAAGAAACCTTAATAGTAAGAGGGAGAGAATAATATTGCTACCTGCTAAGTGTAAGGCTAAAAATTACTTACAGGTATTTGATTTGAGTCCACTTGGCTATGGCTTCAACTGGTAAGGGACCAGAAATGTAATTCCCGGCTATTGAACTGTATGCATTCACCAGTCACCATCATATTCTCTTAATTATTTATGAGAGGTTTAATAAAACACTTCCGGTACTGTTTACTTTTAACAAAAAATTATTTTTTTACCTTTAAATGTTACTATTCATTATACCTTTAAAAGTGACTTTTCGTTAAAAGAAAAGTTTTCAAACAATTTTCTTTTTAGTTTTCCTATTATTAATCATCGACACTAGTTCAACACTTACAACTCTATCAGGCTTGTGAGGTCGCCAAAAGAAGTACTTGGAAATTCCCCACTCAAATAATTGGCTGACACATAGCTGCAACAATGAAAGAGACACTCCTATGTTAATTACTTTTGCATATTAACTCGATTATTATTTCTATTTTATTTAGTTTCTAAGCGATGAGTTTGGGCTTCTTTTTTCTTTTTTTTTTTCTTTTCATTTAAACTTACAAGTATGTGAGTGAATTCAACTTTCCGAGGCTTTTTGGAAGAGGACCAATGAGCTGATTCTCAGACAGATCCCTATGGGAGAAAATGACAAACGACTTCTTAGAATTAATGTTTTTGAAGATTAATTATATATATATATTATCTAAACTTGCATACAAATAAAATCACAAGTCTATAAGTATAATTAAATGTGGTGTAAGCAAAAGAACAAACATAGTTGTAAGATCTGAAAGATCTCCAAAATCCTCAGGAATTGAGCCTGATAGCATATTAAACTGCAGATTCCTGCAAATGAATTAATGCATGACAAATTAAAATCTCATGAGGTAAGGAGATTAAGAAAAGAAATAATTAATTAATGTACTCACAATTCATTAAGTTTTGTCAGTGAACCAAAATTTCGTGGTATACCTCCGGTAAGCAAGTTGGCTTGCAGATATCTATATATATAGAGGGTGAAAATGACTTGATAAGAATTTTAACAAAAGAAATTAATGGAAATTAATCAAGATGATTAAATTCGCGACATCAAGCCCTTACAGCCATTTAAGAGAATCCAAGCCTCCTAAGCTTGCTGGTATTTGACCACTCAGTTGATTTTTTGATAGATCCCTTGATACGAAGAACCCATTTCAAAATTCTAATTTCTACAGATGCATACTAAAGCATCTAGTTGATTGATTAACAATGAATTTTCATGTAAAACTATGCATATATTTCATAATCATGCAAATTCTAGTGTGTGCGTGTAACCATCTAGTATATATTTACTTACAGGGTTTCGAGAGTCTTCAAATTCCCCAATGCATCAGGTATGCTGCCATGAAGACTGTTGCCGGATAGAATGCTTTTGATATGATATTTGAAAAAAAGAAAGAAAAAAAAATTTAGTTAGGTTGAACTTATAATTTCTTTACTCTTGCTAAGTGAATATTTTTGTGAAGGTTAGTTCTTTTTACAACCCCAAACATGTTGTTGGAGTCTGCAACATAACATAAACAACTGAAATTACATTAAAGATTGGTGGGCAGAGAAAGAGCCAGATTACGTACAGTGTCCGTAGATTAGTTAGAAAACCCACACCTTCATGAATAGTTCCACTTAAACCTAAGCTGCCTATTGCACTGCCACACAAAATGAGTGCACAAAAATACAGGGTTAATATATACCATTCTATATATAATTTAAACAAGATTTTGATGTTTTATTTGACCTAATGGGTATTTGCGAAATATTGTTTCATACATACATTTCAGAGATGCGCCATGACGTGTTTATCAGAACACAATTGATTTGAAAACCATAATATGAGAATCCTCCACCGCACAATGTGTTTCTAATGATTGGTTGTTGCTTAAACTCTAAGTCTCTCATAATGGCTCGGAGAGCAGACACTGCCAATATTTTGGTAAGTAATTAATAAATACGATGATCGGGCCTCTTAGCTGAAATTAATTAATTAAACATGTGTTTGAAGGTAATATAATCAGAAAGTTAGCTAATGATTAAAACATGGAGTGAAATTGGTAATGAGTACCTTCATCTGGTGGCAGTAGAGCCCCGTCGGCTCTACAGTGGAATTTGGATTGAGGCCAGCGTCCAAGTTGCCAAAGTAGAATATGGTATAAAAGAAGCTTAGTAAGCTGCAGTCTTAGAGAAGGCCTACTCATTTCTATTGCTAGGTCTTTTGATAATTTGCTCCATCGTGTCGGTTGCCCATATATATTACGAAACCACCTGTGGAAATGGGACCCATGTATAGTATAAAGGTGGTCAACAATCGCAATCGGTAATGTGGTCATCAATATAAAATAAAGAAAACTAATGAAAAGGGCTTGAAAACTTTGAGTTTTAACGATAAGAACAAAATAAAGGGTAAAGTGAATAGTGACAGGATTGACTTTTTAGTGTAAAAATGTGGTTTTTCGTTAAAGTGAACAGTACCAGGAGCTTTTCATTAAAGTTCCCTATAAAATATGCACTTGCAAACAATTTCATCACAAAAATAATATTCTTCTCAAATTTTACACCTTAATTGTATTTTTTTTAAAATATAAATGAGACTCACATGTATTTGTGAACTTTACCTTTATTAGAAAAATATTAAAAATGTGGTAAGTATAGCCATACTCCTTTCACTATTTGATATCTTTTTAAGAGAGACGATACTTATTTCATTATTTTTCTAAAGTTTTTTTACTCACCACCATATCTTTTGATGGATGCTCACCTCTCTTATAACTTACCATGTGTCCCACCAACTAAGGGTTAAATTTAATATTAAAATACTTTTGAAAAGAGTTAAAAATAAATAAATTAAGGCTTTTTATATTAGCACCTCACAAAATGTTGAAAACACCCCATATTAAAATTTAATATTAAATAATTTATTTCTCCTACTATGCAATTGCAATTTTGACCTTATTAGGTTAAAAAAATATTCTAAATACACCCAAAGTCACTTTTAATGTATTATTTATCTTCTTCAATTATCAAAATCTCTCAGACCCTCCACTGTTGAACAAAACCTTAACTAATGAAACTACAAACATGTTAATTGATAAAAAAATATTTTTGACGAATGAAATACGAAATCGATGTTTCAAAAGCTTCACATGAGGTAAGACTTCATAATTTTTTTTTATTGTTTTAGTGATTTTGACGACATCAATAATTATTTAATCTTGCTTTTGTTGCATTGTTCAAGCTTCTATGTTCGTATTCATCTTTTAGGGATCACAAGAATTACACGTAGAATTAAACACTTAAAATTACTAAATATTAAAAACATACGATATGAGTTTTAATGGTGGAATTAAAAACAACCCACATGTGCTTTAAATCCTAGGCGGCATCTTTTGTCAAAATTCAAGTCGGTATTTTTTGTCCAAATTAAAAGCTTTATAAGTTTGAGAAATGTGGGGTCTATAGAAAATATGGGGTGCATGTAGAAAATGTAAGATTTATATTAGAATGTGAGGTGTGAGGGTATTATGGAGAATTATGTGAGGTGTATTAAGATAATTTTTCATTGAAAAAGAAAATATGAGGTGTATTAAGATAATTTTTCATTGACAAAGAAAATATTGGGTGTATTAAATAACTGTGGTTTATTCAACAATTTGTGGGGTGCTAATATAATAAGCCTAAATTAAACATAATAAAAATTTCCAACAGGACCAACCCAGAAACACCCCGTCCCCCTCTTTCTCTCTTTTCGACCCAACCGCCACGGCCACCACAGCGACAACGGCAACAAACACCCACGCCCCGAGGCCACCACCCTCCATTCCTCCATTTTTTACTTCAAATCGTCCGGGCCATGGACGCCGAGTCCACCTCCGAACCCTCCATTCCTTAATTACGGTGATACTGATGTCATTTTTGTGGTGTTCCCAATTGGGTTTCTCGAATATTTCTTTTCTTTTGATGATATTAAGCATTTGAAGAAATGGGTTTATTTGTGATGATTTTATTCATGTTTTCGTATAATTTATAAATTACAGGGCTGGGTTTGTGATTGTCTTTATTATATCATTTGTATTTTGTCTGTTGGCTATTTAGTTATGTATGGAACGCAGTAATCGCACAATTTTTGGCACGGCATCGTTTCATCTTCCCGGAGTCTCATACTTTTTTTATTGTTTTCTGCAAATTCGTTGGTAAGCAAAAACCCTCACCCTCTCGCTCTGTCCCCTTCTGTTTTCCCCCTCTCTCTGTTACTTAACCAAACCGGAGATTCGATCTCAAATCGCAATTGGAATCAATATTGTAATTTGGATCTCCTGTATGGAACATAAATTTCTGAATTCAATAACACTTCACCACTTTTTCGACCAAAACAAAAACACTTCGCTCCAATGACAGAGAAGGGGAAAAAAACGAGAGAGGAAAGAGATGGGAGGAGGGAGGAAGATAGGGATGAGACGGTTGAGAATCTGAGATACAAATATTAAGATTGCGTTGTTGAGTTAACATTTATCTTTAAGGTGTGTACAAAGGTAGCACTAGTGTTTAAACATTCATCATTTAATATTTAACATTAAGGTGTGTGATCAACATTTATCTTTAATGGAATGCAGTAAAAAAAGATAAATCATTTCAACTGAAATTTAAACGAGATGTCAAAAAATCTATATCAGCAATAACGGTAAAAAAAACAGTACTAGCATTTTTCAACTGAAATGTCAATTCATATGTGGCATGACATAAAATGACAGCAAAGAGAGTTGCTGATAGCTGCTTCAAATCTATATTTAGTGGGTAATAAATGTTTTTTTACAATTTTTGTTATAATAGTTTAAATCTAACATATCCCGTGGAGAACAAAATTTACAAAAAGATTAATGTGCCATATAAGCCTTCAAATTTAAATTGTGTTTAAAATTTGATATCTCCTTTAGAAATGGTCTAATGCGAAAGGTGTATGGTAAGCATGTAATAGCCCGTCCCTAAAAGTTATAATTTTATAATTTTAATAAGTGAGTTTACGAAAATGCCCTTTGAGGCAAGTGCGTTGACTTTTGTGGACCGTCTTGTGGTGTCACGTAAAATTTATTTTCTTGGCATATCCTAGTAATACTCGTTGCTACGGATGCGTGGGCGCGAACATAGCATAAATCGGAGTTATAACGAGTGAGATATTAACGTTTAAAGTTGGGGATGAAATGGTAATGTTATTGTTTTATTTGTTGGAAGGCTCCAGGAATTTGGAAACCTTCTCACCATGTTTTAAGCCATGTGGAAGGCTATCAAAGGGTAGGAGGAAACTGCCCAACCAGAGAAGAGAGTAAGGAGGGAAATGAGGAAGGAGAAGAAGGAGAGGAACCCATGGGTTCCCTAGTGACCCGCGACCCGCGACCCGCGACCCGCGACCCGGTTCCACCAATTTTCTGCCGGTTTCCGTCGGTTTTTCCCTCAAATTGTCGCCATCCACCACCTGAGAAACCTTCCACTACCTCCCGTCTCCCATTTACAATCAAATTTCACAAGATTTAACCTTGAATTTGGGTAAAACCGTGACATAGGGGGCGCACGGGTTGGATCCTTTTCCGTCACGATTTGAAGCTATCTCCTCCAATTACCACCACCTATAGACTCCCCTCAACCTCAAGAACAAAGCCCAAGCACTTGTGGAGGCGTCAAAGCAAGTTTGGAGGTCGAATTGGAGCACACCCAATTCTAGCGTTTATATGAGTTTTAGAGAAATTTGAGCTCTTATCGACCAAATTGGCCTTGGTCACAGGTATAAAAGTTGTTCTACTCATTAAGATCTTTAATTCTACAAATTTTGAGAATTTTTGGAGAAAGTTAGATTTTCTGGCAAGTCGGGGCGGCCAACTGCCACCCACGGCGGCGCGTGGCCCGATGACCGTCAATGTTATTTTTAGGCTATATTGAATACCTTGAGTTCAGTTTTGGGAATTGAATGATGTGGAATGATCAATTGGACCTAATTTCATTACGAGACGTGGTTAGGTGAAAGTATGAACCGACGATCCGACCGTTGGATCGTCATCAAACTTTAATAGGCTATTATTTATAATATTTGAAGAATGTAGGAACTTACGGATTGGAAATCCGATGTATGGATCTTCCCGAATTGGATTTGTATGTTCGTAAAATAAAATGTTAACAGCCACTTGGTTTTGACAATTGGCGAAGATCCGACCGTTGGATCGTTCCGAAACTTTAGTATGATGTTCTAGAAGTATAATGTGTATCTTTTGAAATTACGGATCGAAAATCTATGATGCGGATCTTCTGGGTCGAGTTTCATAGGGTTGTGGATCATACCGTCAACATGTGACCGACGGTTGACTTTTGGTCAATGGGTCTTAAATCATTCTAGAACGTCCTTGGGGATGTGTTTTATATAAGTTACGTGTTATATCGATAAGAATTCTGAGAAGGGATTTGATGATTGTTCTAGGCGCCGATCATTCGTGACGCCTCAATGTTTGTGATAGGAAGTTGTAGCGCGGACTCCAGGTGAGTGGATCTTTTCCTTCTGATTATATATATATTCATAAATTATGAAATACCATGATAAGGTTAAGTGTAGATTATATCACGATATATTCATACGATATTACCTGTAAATAATTATTGTGAATTACGATTGGCTTGATCCCTGTTTAGAGTACGTAGGCAGTCTAAAGAGACTTTAGATGCAGCCATGCGATAAGTGAGATTAAATAATTAAGGCAAAAGCTTTGTTTGGAAAATTGACCAATGTGAAGGAATCTGATGAAAAATATGAGATTTGAACTTTATGACTTGGTGAGTTAGTATTGGTTATAAATTCTTGGGGTGAGGAAATGTGAAATGGTGGTTTTATGTTTTGTAAATGCTAGACCATAATTGGTTTATATTTTAGTGTGTGATTAGTACAACTTTGCACAGTGATGCGCAACAATACGAAGGCCAAGGTAAGATCCGGTGAGTATATAATGTTGGTATGATCGAATGGTAATTAGTGATAAATGGATATGAAGAGAATTCATTGTCCTGCACCTCGGTGTTAGTGCTCCCGCCCGTGGCCAGGGCCAGCCTTCACGTGATCGTTTACCTCCCGCACCTTACGCTCACCTTGGATTCCAAGGTAGGTGTCAGCCTGTCGTACAGACCACTTTAGGTGGTTCCGACTCGTAGGTGACTTGCGATGCTTCACACAGCCTTCACATGATCGTAGCACTTGAGCGTATTTATTTACACCCAGCCTATCGTATAGACCACTTTAGGTAGTTCCGACTCGTGTGTAAAACCTGATTGATGAGATATGCTAGCACCTGATTGATGTGATATGATTGATGAAATGTGGATGAGTCGCACAGGTCACTATAGGTGATTCTGACTCACGTGCTAGCACCTGATTAATTTGATGCGATATGATTGATGAGACGTAGATGAGTCGTACAGGTCACTATAAGTGACTCCAACTCACGTGCTAGTACCTGATTGATGTGATATGATTGGTGAGATGTGGATGAGTCGTACAGGTCACTATAGGTGACTCCGATTTATGTGCTAACACCTGATTGATGTGATATGATTGATGAGATGTGGATGAGTCGTACAGATCACTATAGGTGACTCTGATTCATGTGCTAGCACCTGATTGATGTGATATGATGGATGAGATATGGATGAGTCGTACAAGTCACTATAGGTGACTACGACTGACATTTATTTATACTGATTTATTTCATCTTGCTTATATGGTTGTTGCTGAGATACTTGACATGGTATACTTTGGTTTACTCACATGTCTGTTTTGTGGGGAATTATACCATTCTTCAGCATAATTGTTATATAAATATGTATTGGTATTTTCTGGAGAATTATACGGATTTCAATGAGGGGTTATTGTATTGCTAAAAAGAAAGATGTTTTCAAAGTTTTATTTTGTTTACTCACATGTCTGTTTTGTGCACCTCCAGGTTTTAGCTAATGAGGTTCGTATCGACGAGGATTCTTAGCAAATCTCAAGATTGGTGGCTACTTCTAAGGGTATAATTCTTACCCACTATACTGTACTTTACTTATGCTCTGCAGTCACGTGTGAGATGGGTTTGCTTCCGCTCACCAATACAATCTGGTGTGTAGGCACTTTTAGGCTTAAATTTATTCACGTTTTTCGACATCACTACACTTTATGGCTTTGTCACCTTCTAGGTGTCGGCCAGCACAACTCGACTTCGGAGTCCTAGTGGACATTATGGGTCGGGGTGTGTCAATGCATACGTTATAGTTATGATGGTGAACAAAAATGCTTCCAAAAAGTGATTAAATTACTTGGACGTTGAAGTTAGGCCTGACAAACGTGTCGTATCTGTCATGTTCGTGTAACACCTGTTATCTTAACGGGTCGTGTCGTGTCACACCCGTTATCTTAACGGGTCCTTAACAGGTCGGGTCACTTTACCCAATGGGTAAAGTGACCCGACCCGTTATGACCCGTTAAGAAAAATATTTTTTTTTAAATTTTCACATACCATATATATTATTATATATTACTTCAAAACATTAAAACATTTGTCGTTTAAGTACTATATCTACACTCGAAAATAAGAACCTAATAAAAAAATAATACATACACTACTAATTTATTACAAATATTAAATGTGCAAGGATATGCAAAATGAAAGAGTTTTTGTTTTCAAGGTTCTAAGGCTTTCTCAAAACGATAGATTCACTAACACTTGAGTTTATTTATACTTTCATTAAGTATAACATAAGATTTTGTGGTATCCACTTGTATAAATATTTTAAATTGAAGATCGAATTCATTCATTGTATTCATATAGGGTCAAGGAGTGTAGCTGTAAAAAATCATCAAAATCGGAGTTAAAATAACCGTTAAATCGTGATTTTTCATTTATAACTGTTGAAAAGCTTTGTCCCGTTACTTGATCTCTGAATGTTTATTTTTTGTGATTTTTTGCTGATGTGATCTCGAAGCATACATATACAAGTTTGACAGTTGCGATCGTTGAAATTAATTTTGGAGAATTCCTATCTCATTAAAACGATAGATTCACTAACACTTAGAGTTTATTTATACTTTCATTAAGTATAACATAATATTTTGTGGTATCCACTTGTATAAATATTTTAAATTGAAGATCGAATTCATTCATTGTATTCATATCGGGTTAAGGAGTGTAGCTGTAAAAAGTCATCAAAATCAGAGTTAAAATAACCGTTAAATCGTGATTTTTAGTTTATAACCGTCGAAAAACTTTGTCCCGCTACTTGATCTCTGAATGTTTGTTTTTTGCGATTTTTTGCTGATGCGATCTCAAAGCATATATAAACAAGTTTAACGGTTGGGATCATTGATATTAGTTTCGGAGAATTCGTATCCCATCAAGTTTAATGAATCAATGGTGTGTATTTGTTGTGTGTGTGTGTATATATATATATATATATATATTTAAATCTATTTATTTTGTACCTATAGTTGTGTGTGTGTGTATATATATATATTTAAATCTATTTATTTTGTACCTATAATTAAATTAACACGTGTTAATCATTATAAAAATAGTAGGATATTATATGTGTGATAAAAAGTTAAAAACTTAAAAAAAAAAAAAAATTCTCACCACTTTTATTAATTTTCATTTTTCCCTCTCTTTTTTGTTTTCTTTTCAACTTTTTCTTATAATTTTCACTTTTTCCTCCGGTAGCCTACCAATCTTTTCCTAATTCCCTCTCTTTTTTATTTTATTTTCAACTTGTTTTATCATTTTCATTTTCCCTCCCTTTTTCTTCAAAAAGGGCGGCACTTTAAAGTTTAAATGGAATCAAAATGAATGGATTGTCTGTCCGATGGTTGGACTTGGATTGGAATATTGGATGCATCATGCATATTATTAATTAATAATTATTATAGTTTTATAAAATTTAATATATATATATATATAATTATTATAGATGATTAATATTTTGGGGTATAATTATTATAGTATATATAATTATTATAATTATTATAGTTAAAAAATTTTGATTTATTTATTATAGTTAATTAACTTAATTTAATATATATATATATATATATATATATATTATAGTTTTTAGGGGTATAAAATTGTTAAATTAATATATATAATTATACTAGTATTTTTTTTAGGGTTATAAAATTATGAAATTAATATTCTGCTTATCGTGTATCGTGTTACCCACGTGTATACTCGAATTTACCCGTTATCTTAACAGGTGCTATCGGGTTACCCGATTCGTTATCGTGTCGACCCGAACACCTGTTAATTTCGTGTCGTGTTGTGTCGTGTTATCGGGTCGTGTCAAAAATTGCCAGACCTAGTTGAAGTGGATTTTATGAAATAGAACTAAAAAAGGGAAAGAAAAAAAATGGTTTTTTTAACTTTAATCATTCAAGAAGATTGAAATTTAAAATAAACCTAGTGTTAGAGTACATATTGATTATAATCCCTTGATGTATCCTTAGTTCAAAATAATTAATATGCATTTTATTTAATGTCTCCCATTAAATATTTAAATTTCTTAATATACAAATTTAAATTTATTTTTTTACCAAAAAAGATTTTTTAAATTTTTAAATTTTATTTAACATTCTTCAAACTTGAAAGACTCAATTACACTCCAACAGTTGGCGCCGTCTGTGGGAAACAAAATTAAGTTACAAACATGACTGGATCCGCACATGAAGATCTGAATCCCTCCGAAGACACGGGGACTCGACCAGCGCATGTGAGGTCCCAGTCCCAAAGTAGTGAACCCAACCTCGCCATTGAACAATTAAGAAGGCTAACGAGGGAATTGCGTGAAACGAAAAAGACAGCAGATGAGGCGTTGAGGAAGGCTGAAGCGAAAAATGCAGTAGAAGGTGCAACCGGCACCAAGAGACAGCGTAGAGAAGAGGAAGATAAGGAGGGCAGTTCTAGTAGCGCACCATCCAGTGACCGTGTAGAAGGGATGAAAAATCATGACGAAGGGAGTGATAGGAGAAAAGGGTCGAAAAAGACAACTAATGTTGATTTGCAAGAACAAATTGAGAAGATTGTGAAGGGGTACAAGCCACAGACCCCGGCGGAACTCGCCTTGGAAGCGGCCAGAGGGATTCGCAGATCGCCGTTCACGGAGGACATCCTAAAGGCCAAAAAAACCCGCCAAGTTCACCCAACCAAAGTTTAGGCTATTTGAAGGCGCAACTGATCCCGTCGAACACATTTACCACTTTCAACAGCAGATGGCGCTTGAAGGGGATGACGAGGCCCTCCTGTGCAAGTTGTTCCCCTCAAGCCTTTCGGGATCATCTTTAACTTGGTTCAGACAGCTGAAACCAAAGTCTATCGGAAGTTTCACGGAGCTTTGCGAAGCGTTTATATCCCAATATGTCTGCAATCGAAGGCCAAAAAAAGATGTTACGATCCTGTTCAGCACCAAACAGAATGTTGGCGAGAGCCTCAAAAGTTACATGACTAGGTTCACTGAAGCGATGTCCACCCTAGAAGAATGTGATTCCCATACTGCGTCTTTAGCATTTCGAGAAGGGGTGTTACCTGGAACTAAGATGCGTAGGTCATTAATCGAAACACCACCGTTGGACATGAGGGAAGTGATGGCACGGGCTGATGGAATCATTCGACTAGAAGAAGAGGAACTTATCCAATCGAAGCAGGCCACCGCGACTATTGTTGCGTCTCCAGCGGGTACTGCTGCGCCTACCTTGAAATCCATGGCTCAACCAAGACAGGAAGGAAGATTCACGCGTGGTCTGAATGAAAGGTTTAATGAAAGATCTAGACTTGATCGCCCAAACACCAAGCTAACAGTGAGCTTGGGCAAAATTTTCCACGAGATGCGAGACAGGAAGGAATATTTCGTGCGCCGGCACCGATTCGATCGCTGCCAGAGATGCGAGACAGGAGCAAGATGTGTGCTCATCATAACGACTTTGGTCATGCCACCAATGATTGTCGAAGCCTCAGGAACCAGGTAGAAGCTATGCTGAAGAAGGGGATGTTGGCACAGTACCGTGTGGAATCAAGAGACGAACGTGAGAACGACGGAGGGCTAAAAATAGCAGGGAGCATCGGAGCGGATGAGAGGTTGCTGGATATCAATGTTATACATGGTGGACCCCAACCCCCTGAGGGACATGAGGCACGTTCTCGGTCGCAGAGACGGGAAGCTGAGAAGTCTAGACGCGTACATAACATAACATCAGCCTCTGAAGCATCCAAAGCATTAGAAAGCCTCGGAGTCATCTCGTTTAGCCAAAAAGACCTCGAAGGAATTCAATTCCCTCATAATGACGCGCTGGTTGTGACGCTGCGCGTTGCCAATTCAAGAGTGAAAAGAATAATGATAGATGGGGGAAGTAGCACAGACGTACTATTTTGGAGCACATTTAGGAGGATGAAATTGAATGAGAAAGAGATAAGGCCAAACCCAACTCCCGTCTACGCGTTTGAAGGAACTAAGGCTCGGCCTATTGGAGACGTGACCCTCCCCGTCACGGCGGCAGGTAAGACTCTTTTTGTCACTTTTGTTATTATCGAGGCACCCAGCGCGTATAATGCCATCATGGGAAGAGATTGGATCCATCGAATGGATGGTGAAGCATCTACCAGATGTCAAGTAATGAGGTGTCTGTCGGCGGATGGGCAAACGACAATCGACATCAAAGGGGACCAGTTGGAAGCCAGAAGGTGCTACAGCATGGCGACAAACATCGAGGTAATTGGAGAAATGCAACAGAGCCCAGACCCGCGTGAAAATAAACCGTTATAGCAATTAACGGAGGACCCACCACAACAGGATCAGAAAAACGATGATCAAGAACCCCCGACTTTAGAACCACTGAAGGAAGAGGTTTTGGATCCAACCGATCCTGAGAAACGAGTATGGGTGGGTTCCCTCCTATCTGATGCGGAAGTCGAAGAGTTGTTGAAGTTTTTGAGGAGCAACGCTGATGTTTTCGCACGGTCTCATAGGGACATGCTAGGAATTGACCCGAAAGTGGCATGTCACCAGCTGAATGTTGATTCGAGTTATCCTCCACACCGACAAAAACAGAGGAGGTTTGCACCAGAAAGAAATCAGATTATCAGCGCAGAGGTCGATAGGCTCCTCGAAGTTGGATTCATTCGTGATGTGTGGTGCCCAACTTGGGTTTCAAATGTCGTGGTGGTGGGCAAGAAAGAAAAAGGAAAATGGCGCGTGTGTGTGGATTATACCAACCTGAATAGAGCGTGCCGGAAAGATTATTTTCCAATTCCAAAAATCGACCAGACGGTGGACGCCACGGCCGGGTACGCACTGTTATCTTTCTTAGATGCATATTCCGGTTATAACCAAATTCCTATGGCCGTTGAAGATCAAGAGAAAACTGCTTTTATTACTGAGTGAGGATTATATTGTTACACCGTTATGCCTTTCGGACTCAAGAATGCCGGCTCGACTTACCAGAGGTTAGTAAACAAAATGTTTAAAAATCAAATCGGAAGTACAATGGAGGTTTACATTGACGATATGGTCGTCAAAAGCCCAGAAAAGTGCCAGCACATTGGTCATTTACGCAACACTTTCGATGTATTGAGAAGATATCGCATGCGGCTAAACCCGGCAAAATGCGCATTCGGTGTATCATCTGGGCAGTTCTTAGGGCACATAGTGCACAAACGAGGTATTGAGCCGAACCCAGCAAAAGTCGAAGCTTTGTGTAGCATGCCGGATCCAGTAACACCCAGAGACATTCAGGTATTAACCAGGCGGATCGCTGCCCTTAGTCGATTCATCTCGCGGTCATCCGATCGATGCAAACCTTTTTTTCAAGCCATACGAAACAGGAAAGGAGATGTGTGGGGGCATGAGCAAAAGGAAGCTTTCGAACAACTGAAGAAGTATCTCACAAGCCCATTGCTGTTGGCCATTCCCAAACAAGAGGAGCCGTTGTACATGTACCTGGCCGTAAGCGAGGGGGCAGTAAGTGCTGCGTTATTCAGAGAGGAAGGCTCGGTCCAGCAACCCATATTTTACATAAGCAAAAGTCTAATTGATGCAGAGAAGAGGTATTCGCTCGCTGAGAAGATGGTGTTGGCTCTAGTAACTGCAAAAAAGAAACTCCGCCAGTACTTTGAAGCGCACACCATTGTTGTGTTAACTAATCAACCGATCAAGGCTATCTTATCTAAACCGGATTTATCAGGGAGGATAACAAGGTGGGCTATCGAGCTTAGTTCCTTTGACATAAAGTATCGGCCACGAAGCGCAGCCAAAGGCCAAGTAATTGCTGACTTTCTTGTAGAGTGTTATTCTCGTGAAAGTTTACAGAGTGAATGTGAAGAAACTACGAAAGTCGATCCTAGTGAGACCCCATGGGAGCTTTACGTGGATGGGTCATCCAATCAGGTAGGAGCCGGAGCAGGGATCATCTTAATTTCCCCTGAGGGTATAGACTTAGAGTGTTCAGTTCGGTTGGATTTTCCCGCAACAAATAACGTGGCGGAATACGAAGCCTTGATACTAGGCCTTGAGCTTGCAAAACAACTGAAGATAAGCCACCTTATCGTACATAGTGATTCACAACTCATCGTCGGCCAGGCAACTGAAGAGTATGCGACTAAAAATGCGAGGATGGGAGCATATCAACGGTTGGTTAAGGGGTTAGTAAATGGATTCAAGTATTTCAAGCTGAAGCAAATACCTAGGGAGATGAACGAAAGAGCATATCAGCTGGCATGCGCAGCGTCGGCCACACAAGAGAGCATGCGAGTAACTGAAGTAGAATATTTGCATTCCCCGAGTATCGGAGCGGTGCAAACAGATGTGATGCAAATCAACGGGCAAAGGTCGAGACTTGACAACCCGTTGCCAGATCAAACTCAAGAGGAAGATAATGATTGTTGGATGACGCCAATTGTAAACTACCTGACAAAGGGGGTCCAGCCGGATGATCTCGTGGAAGCAAGGAAGCTACGAATGAAGGCAGTGAGGTATGCAATCCTTGGCGACAGGCTCTATAGGAGGTCATTCTCAGGACCTTACCTCAGGTGCTTAAATCCGAGACAATCTGAGTGGGTTATGAGGGAATTGCATGAAGGAATGTGTGGGAACCACTCAGGAGAAAGAAGTACAGATTTGTTGACCGCAATCCACACGTTCGCCGAATCCGTCCTTTGTGGTGTCCCAAAGTAATCGTCCTTCGTAACTCGCCGGAGATTCCTGCAAAAAACACTCCGATGCCTAAGTCAGTTAATTGCTCTCCTTCTCTCTCTTTTCGACCTTCTCTTTCCCCCTCGGTTCATTGGCTCCTGTCCCCATTTATAGGGTTACGTACTTGGGGATCAAGTACCGCGATTAGTCCTCATTCCACTCCCTTAGTGGTCATTTGTCATGTAACTGCATGCTTTGAGAACAAACACCACGACCCGCCTTCCTCTCCCACTTCTCCTCCGTAGTGGGATAGTTGTCTAGGCGTGTATACTCCTCGTGGGCTTTTTGCCTTGCACAACATCTTGGATGATCGGGCCCATGAGTCGAAACTGGATTTTATCCTCCCACAGTACCAAAATGTATTATATTGAACTAATGTATTTAAATGTGAGCACCGAAATGTATGTGTTGAAATATATGCATCGAAATGTATTATATTAAATTAATGTATCTAAATGTGTGCACCGAAATGTATTATATTGAATTAATGTTGTGGCGACCCGTCCCAAACTTTTTATATAAATTCTCCCCATGCGTGTAAAATGACGATTGTACCCTTATCGTCGAGTGAAATGAAAACGTTATAATAAGTTATTTTCGATTTAGTTAGTTATTACAAAACTTACATTAGTAAAAATAAAGGAGTCAAATACATTTTACCTCACCAACTCCATCCACTACACTCACCAACCAAATGCACTAACCTTATTCTATTCTCTCACCAAACCATTCCACCATTTCCGTCCATCATCATTCCCCGACAATAATCATTCACCATTCTTATTCTAATCTCACACTCACTCTCTCCCTAATCACAGACTTCTTCTCTCCCTCTCAGACTTCGAAACACCCTCTCTCTCTCAAGCTCACGAACTCTCTCTCTCTACATTCACCCACGGACCAAATTCAAAAACAATCCAAACCTTGAAGTTTCAAAGATCCAAGATCACAGTTGGATTCCTTAGGACCTCACGAGTCCATCTACATCATTTTAAGGTAAGAAATCCAACGTTTTTACGTCGAATTATCGAATTCCGTTTATGGCACTATTCATCAAGTTTTTATTGGTTGAGTTTTAAAGAAAACTAAGATCACCACGAATCTTAAAATGCTCCCAGGAACCCCGGAGCAACTCGTTTGGAAGGATTTGGACGTCGGAGGGCCGAGATCGACGAGTTTGTAGGTAAGCCGAGCTATCGAACGATCTAGAGAAAAATCTAGTGATTTTTAAGCCTTGAAACCTATATAACGTGATTCTACTCATTCCCAGCTTCATTTTGATATAAAATTCGTGAAAAATGGATTAAAATCGAAGAAGATATGAAGAAATGAAACCGGCAAAGTCACCGGCGACCGGCGACTCGCCGGAGAAGACGACGGATATTCCGTCAAATCTGACGGAATATTCCGACGCCGTCAGTCATAATTAACGGAATCAGTTAATAATTAACGGAATATTCTCAGAATATTCCTGACGACGTCAACTGACGCCGTCAGTGTGCATGTCACGTGTCTGCGCGTGGGGGCGCGTAGACCCGTGCCTATTTGGGCGCGTGGGAGCGCGTGACGAGTCCAAAAATTATTTAAAAATTATGGGTGTGTTCGTGTTGATGAGTAGATCATTTTGGTATATTCAAACCTTAGGTTTGAGCAATCTATGGGAGTGTTATTTAAATTCCCGTATTTAAGCGTTAATTAATTCGTATAAATTATGTATAAATAGGAGAAATATATCCGGAGGAATTGCAAGGCCAAGCTAGGCCCGGGAACTACGACCCAGCACCGTACTTGTGAGTGGGCAGTTTGTTTTTATACCTATACGTATTTATGGTTTCCAAACTTCATAAAATGCTTCACTTTACGTATATGTTGCTAAGTATTGGATAATTGAGATATAATTGTGATAAATGCTGAAATGCGGTTGAGATATATTTGCCATGACATTCATACATATTTATATACATACTCATCTTGCTGCACCGGTGTTAGTACTCGCCCCAGGGCCAGGGCCAGTCCTTCACGTGTATGTTCACATCGCACCGTTCGCTCGTCTGGATCCAGGTTAGGTGCCAGTCCTGTCGGGTAGATTGCGTTAGGCAATCCGACTTGTATGTGATGTGCTTTTGCACCAGTCTTCACGTGATCGTAGTACTTGAGCGTATTGATTACACCCAGTCCTGTTCGTGTCAGAGTTATCTGTTCGAACTTGTGTGCCAGCATTAGATGGATGAGTATTTAGCGATACTGTTTTATAACATTGTCATATGATTATATAACTGCAGCATCGATCTTATCATGAATTGACTTGTATATTATCATGTATACTTGGCTTTAGTATTGTGGATAGATATACGTACGTACTTACTCATAATGTGCTTTTAATAAAGGAAATTATAATTGTTTTACGGCGAGGGGTTAGTATGTTCAAAACCAAACGTTTTCACCTAAGTTTGTTTTGCTGACCCACTCAACTTTGTTTTTTTCGCCCCTCCAGGACCTAGATAGCTGTTCTGCTTGCATTCGAGGAATCTTGAAACGTTTCTGACATTCAACATTCCGCTTCTGACGTATGAACTTATCACTATGTGTAATAAGCGTACTTTAGTTGCTTGACTACTCTTCGATAGTCGTTTCCTCATTAAGCTCTGAATAACTATAGTGGGCCACACCCACGTTTGTGCACTCTGTCACTATTTCAAATTTTAATAAATTCTATGTTTGATTTAAATTTACACACTTTTTATATCACTTACCCCTATGGTTACGTCACTTCACAGTGACGGCCAGCATGCGTCGACCTTTCCGGGTCGGGGCGTGTCAAATGTACTTAAATATTTGTATCAAAATGTATGTACCGAAGTGTGTGTACCTAAATGTATGCATCGAAATGTATTATAATGAATTTAATGTACCTAGATGAAAAAGCTAACGTACAACGAAATATATTTTATAACAAAAATTAGACCTGACAGTTTCTTATACCACACGTAAACGATACGAAAATAACGGGTTTCGAGTCAACATGATAACTAATCAAGTCGTTATTGGGTCACACGATAAGAATCCGTTAGTAATGGGTCCTTAACAGGTTTACACGAGAGTGACACGCGGATAACCTATTTCAACACGAAAAGAAAAAAGTTAATTTGATGATTTTAATTTTTTTAACTACTATAAAATATAATAAATATAGTGGATATATATATATATATATATATATATATATTGTTTATTAATTATTATTGTATTATTATTCTAAATAAATTTAATAAATTTAAGTTTTATTTATTTATTTATTTTATTTATTTTTTATTTTTTTGGAAACAAGGAATAACATTCTAAGGGCAAAAGCCAGCAAGAACAGGAAAGCCTACAGAGAGGCTAACACTCCAGCAACACGAAATCAAAGCAATGGAAGAGGATACAAACAGAAGATGCACCAACTGAATTGAGCGTCACCCCTAAAACCGCCACCCAAAATCAATGAGGACAAGGAAGACCATCCTTGTTCAAAACGTGAACCAACGAAGATGAGGGTCTGTCAATCCAAACCCGGTCACCCATCTCCTTAAAATCAAACGCCGCAAGAAACTTGGTCACCATATTGGCTGATCTTGGCACCCAAGACCAGCGACAGAACTGGAAAGCTTCACACACCTGCTTGACTCTTGCCAATATAGGGAAAGCCTCCCAACTGCTCAAATCAAAATCCGCAGAGAGACAATTAATAGATTCATGAGAATCTGATTCAATAATGACGGAGTTACAACTCAAAGAGGAACCAAGCTCACCACCATGCAGAAAAGCCACAGCCTATGCCGTAGCAACTTTAAGTGATAAAATGGCATTTCTAGCAGCCGCCACAAACTGCCCTCCCGCAGCCCGAATAACCACGCCGACAAACCCCGATTTAGACAATTTTGTAACAAGGAGAAGGAGGAAGCCACCCTTGAACTTGCACCTGCCAAGTAATGGGCGAGGGATGAGCAAGCTCCAACAAACCCACCGAAGCCCAGAAAGAATTCACAGCAGAAGAAAGTCCCAGCATCACCTTAGTAGGATTTATGGGAACCTGGTTGAATACAAAATCACATCTAACTTTCCAAATAAACCATCAAGTAAAAGCAATATAGGATTGTATCCGTTTCCTATCAAACAAGGACCCACTGTTAATAGAGAAAACAACTTGCAACCAAGTTACCCAAGAGATAATACCATCCTTATCCACACGATAGTTAAGGACTCCACCAAACCAAATTGCAGCCACCCACGGACAAAGGAGGAAAACATGTTCAACAGATTCATCCTCACAGAGGTCGATGGGACAAATTGGAGAGAGGGAATACCTCCGATTAAAAAGAACTGCCCTAGTAGCAAGGCCATGATGCAAGGTTAACCAAAAGAAATGTCAAAGCTTATGAGGCCCCTGCAACTTCCACACAATTCTCCACAATTGCTTAGGAACGTGTCGAACCTGTTTAAGCCTTTGATCTTGCGAGGCAAGAGACAGACCTTATAAAATACTATGAGCAAAGAGTGAGATTAGAAAATTAGAAAATATTAAAAATAAAAATGTCAAGTAATTTAAAAACACAAAATATATTTAAATATTTATAATAATTAATTTACAAGTACGAAAAATGTGAAAAAAATATACAAACGCTCGTAATTGCATCCTCTACGCTTTAAAGGTGGGTACATGAATTTTTAAAACCATACAAACCTTCATGTATTTTTAAGGGAGTTCAAAATAAATAAAATTCATAATCATTAATGGATAAGTCTGAAAAATGTGAAAACATATATAAAGGGGTGTGATATTCACACACCCCATTTTACTTTTCACACACCCTTCTAATTTTCGACGTTCGGATCGGATGAATTGAAGAAAATCAATGAATAGAAATTAACAAGGGGTGTGTAAGAAGTAAAATGGGGTATGTAGATAGCACACCCCTATATAAACGCTCATGATTGCATCCTCTACGCTTAGACGATGGTTACATGGTCGTTTAGATTTTTAAAACCCTCCAAATCTCATAAATAATGTTTTATTAGTGCAAAATTAATAATATTGTAGAAGTATAAAAAAAATGTAAATATATATATATATATATACAATCACTCGTAATGACAAGTTTTACAACTTTCATGAAGGGGTCAACTCCGAAATCTGACACCATAATCCATAAACCTTAGATTTAACTTTAACCGTCCATTGTCGTTTACACTTTATTCTACTCACCAAATTTTATTTTTTAGATTTTTTTTTGAAAAGTGATCTTTTAATGGATTTAGAAAAATAAACGGTTTAGATCGTAGATATAAGATTTCGAAATTTATGGTTAACTAAAATATGAGTTTATGTTATATAGTTTCTAGAGACTTTATAGACTTCGAGCTATATTTTCACTCATGGTAAAACTCTCATCGTAATATCAACAATCCAAACCGTTCATCTTCATGCATCCTCTAAGAGATCATATTTTCAAAAAAGAAAATCCAAAAAAAAAAATTGGTGAGAAGAATGGAGCGTAAATGTAAACGACAATCAACTGTTAAATTTAAATCTATAGTTTATGGATTATGGAAAACCTCATTGAAAACATCGTCAATAAGTTCCAATACATTTCCCTTCGTGATTGATGAAACTTGAAGGGTTTTATTGTTAAAAAAAAATTGCAAGGTTCCTCAATCTTGAAACACAACTCTCTTCATTTTGCATATCTTTGAACATTTGTATTTTGTAGTATGCACTAATGTTTTTTCATTAGACTCTTATTTGGGGTATGTAAACTTAAAAGAAAAATATTTTATTTATTTATTTATTTATTTATTAATGCTTTGAAGTAGTATTTATGTGAAAATGTGATATGTATATACTAATTTAGTATCATGTTTTATATTTTTGAGGTCAAATTATGTTTTTCATTTTCATTATTTATAGACCCATATACATAAACCAACCAGGTGATCAAAAGTACATCTAGTACTTCAAAATTATTCGGCAGCCTGCCGCTATTACCACAACCAGTTGATCGAAAGTACATCCAGTACTCCAAAATTATTCGGCAGCCTGCTGCTATTACCACCAACCAGGTGATCGAAAGTACATCCAGTACTCCAAAATTATTCAACAGGCTGCCGCTATTACCACCCACCAGGTGATCAAAAGTACATCCAGTACTCCAAAATTGTTCGGCAGTCTGCCGCTATTATCACCAACTAGGTGATGAAAGGTACAACCCGTACTCTAGAAAATTATTCGTGAGCATCACCCATGTCAATCACCATCATACATGAGCATCACTCATGTCAATCATACATAAACATTCATGAACATCACTCATGTCAACATTCATGAGCATCACTCATGTCAATCAACATAAATATTCACGAGCATTACTCATGTTAATCAACATCAAAGCTTCATTTACAAAGCTCCAGCTTCGAAAGCTTCATTTACAGAGCTCTAGCTTCGAAAGCTTCATTCACAGAGCTCCAGCTTCGAAAGCTTCATTCACAGAGTTCCAGCTTCGAAAGCTTCATCCACAGAGCTCCAGCTTCGAAAGCTTCATTTCCAGAGCTCCAACTTCAAAAGCTTCATTTACAAAGCTCCAGCTTCAAAAGCTTCATTTACAAAGCTCCAGCTTCGAAAGCTTCATTTAAAGAGCTCTAGCTTCGAAAGCTTCATTTACAAAAGCTTCAGCTTCAAAAAGCTTCATTTACAAAGCTTCAGCTTCAAAAGCTTCATTTACAAAGCTTCATTTACAAAATTTCACCATCAAAGCTTCACATCTTCCAAGATTCACTTTCAAAGCTTTACCATCAAAGCTTCAAAACTTCACCCACAAAGCTTCACCATCAAATCTTCAAAGCTTCACCTTCAAAGCTTCAAAGCTTCAAAGCTTCAAAGCTTTACCCTACAAAGCTCTACCCAAAAAGCTTAAAAGCTTCACACACTCTTGATCAAGATAGTGTGAAGCAAAATCAATTTATGGTGCCAACAAAAAGCTTTACAAAAAAAAAAAAAACTTCACCCTACAAAGCTTCACCTTCAAAGCTTTACCCTACAAAGCTTCACACACTTTTGATCAAGATAGTGTGAAGCAAAATTAATTTATGGTGCCAACAAAAAGTTTCACCAAAAAAAAAGCTTCACCCAAAAAGCTTCACCCTACAAAACTTCACCTTCAAAGCCTTATCCTACAAAGCTCTACCCAAAAAGCTTAAAAGCTTCACACACTCTTGATCAAGATAGTGTGAAGCAAAATCAATTTATGATGCCAACAAAAAGCTTCACAAAAAAAAAGTCACCCAAAAAAGCTTCACCCAAAAAGCTTCACCAAAAAAAAAAAAGCTTCACCCTACAAAGCTTCACCTTCAAAGCTTTACCTTACAAAGCTCCACCCACAAAGCTTAAAGGCTTCACACACTCTTGATCAAAATAGTGTGAAACAAAATCAATTTATGGTGCCAACAAAAATATTCACCCAAAAAGCTTCACCCAAAAAAGCTTCACCCAAAAAAAAGTTTCACCCTACAAAGCTTCACCTTCAAAGCTTTACCCTACAAAGCTCCACCCAAAAAGCTTAAAAGCCTCACACACTCTTGATCAAGATAGTGTGAAGCTAAACCAAGTTTTATGTCCAAAAAATAGCTTCAACCATTCAAGCTATATACCCACAGCAAAAACCTACATTCAACGAACCTTACCTACTGAACTATACACACTCTGATCTTGAACAAATTTCTGCAACTCTTGCTCTTCTTCAATTGAGCTAAATTCTGGAAATCTTATATTCCTTGAGCAGATGAACAACTTTCAAGAAGGAACTTTTTCTGTTTGAGCAACGGAAATTAAGGTGTTGAAGCTCCAAACAAGATGGTCAGATTTCTACAAATTTTGAAGCTGCTACAGTGTTTCGAAGATCTGGAAATATTTAACAGTTAGTTTGTTGATATGTTGTGGAAGAGAGGATAAGGAACAACTTTGATGAAGAAAGTATATTGATATGAGCAAGAGAAGATTGAGTTTCGAAGCTCACAAGTCTGACGGGTTCACAAACAAATTATGAATAGTCACCTGATCATACATGAATTTCTGGAGTTTTATTGATTCGATGGATCTCAAATTTGGATATGTTGTAGCTAACAAGTTAAGGAACAACTTTGATGAAGATGGCTATATGATTTGAGCTACAGAGGATGGTGTTATACTGCAACGACTCAAGCTGATCATACATGAATTTCTAGAGTTGTACTGCTCCGATGGATCTCAAATTTGGATATGTTGTAGCTAACAAGTTAAGGAACAACTTTTATAAAGATGGCTATTCAATTTGAGCTATAGAGGATGGTGTTATACTGTAGTGACTCATTTTCATTATATCCCTACCTCTCAACAAGAAGTGGGCACATGCCTCATCTCCTCTTTGGGCTTGACAATCAAACAAAAAATGTAAATGACTAGGGCTCTCATTTTTCTTTGGGCTTAGCAACCTTCAAGAGTTTTAGGCTACTACTTAGAAAAGAAAAGGGTGAAGTTTTGGTGGCTTGGAAACTTGGCTACTAGCAAGACACCTCCTTCGTCAACTCCTCGCCCGAAGACTTGGGGGACTCCTACCATTTACTGCTACGCCTCGGTAATCAAAAGTTTCGGGACTATTCAATACCTTGGATGAGTCGCCGAGAAGTAGTGTCCTGAAGGACCATTCAACTACAAAGGTTGCACACCACTTCTGCCATGCAAAAGATTGAAGCAGAAGAGTCAATGATGAGCTGGAATACGTCACTACAGCATGACGCCTTTCCTACAGAACCGCATAATCCAGACGGATGAGTCTAAGACAAAACCAAACTAGGCATCACTGCTCTATCTGAAGAACTCGATAAGCTTCAACAACCTTTCACTGGCACCGCCGCCAAAGAGCAACAATATTCCATATCATCAGGATCAAATGTACTCTAGATTTGATGGAGTTGCTTTGACCCTCAAATTCTTGAGTCGGCTCGCTCCTTCAGAGGAAACAAGAAAACCCTCCAGCCCAGTTCAAGAATAGGCCTGTGGAAAGCTACTTCTTCAAAAGCAAAAGTATCTCATATCATCTCTTCCCCCTTTGCTTCTCATTATCCTTCATGCAGCCTGCAAGACAAGGAGAAAGAGAACGATAAGCTGGAGTCTAAAGTCAAACCTCCGATCTCAGCTGCTTGCTTGGGACTCTGATTGCTTATCTTGTCTGTCACCTCATTCGGCAGATCTTCTCAGTCAGAAACTTGGCGGACTCCCACTATATGGTTTGTATCGCACTTGACCAAGCCTGAAACTATAAGTAAGCTTCAAGTGAAAATGATACATTACCTTGTGCGTTAACATATGTTCAAGTTGCCGCTCCTACCTATGGGACAGAGGCAACTGAAGATGATGCCACACTTCGACACTTAGAAGTTTCGTGATTACTCAGTGGCTTGGATCTTGCAAGTCCCCAACCGAGAAGCTTCCCTCACTCGGGAACTTAGGGGAGCACTGTTTGTACCATACTTGACCAACCCCGAAACTACTAAGCACTGGTCAACATTACACCGTCAAGGACCCACAAGAGTTTCCCTCGAATCAGAAGGCGAATCACAACGCAACACATGTCAACGTCAGAAGCCAATCACAGCACGACACGTGTCAACATCAGAGGCCAATCACAACATGACACGTGTCAATGTTAGAACAAAACTAGAAATTCTCTTCTATAAATAGGGATCATTCTCTCACAATGAATCCTTAATGTCATTTGTACTAAACCATTCACTAGAACTCACAAAATGAGAGCTTGAACCTATGTACTTGTGTAACCCTTCACAATTAATGAAAACTACTCTACTCCGTGGACATAGCCAATCTGGGTGAAGCACGTACATCTTGTGTTTGCTTTTCTGCCTCTATCTCTTTACATACTTATCTACACTGGTAACCGGAGCAACTAGCGAAAGTCACAAACTTGACACTTTCTGTTGTACCAAGTCCTCACTGATTTTGTGTATCAACAACATGAATATCTCCCATCGTCTCATCCAATCGATTCTCTCATATCTATCTATATTCGTCGGGCTTGCCTATATCATCTCCTTCAACCATGCCCTAGCTAGGATTCGATTGATTATCACCATTTTTCACAGACTAGATCCAGGGTTCCCTTGCCAGTTTGCATCCACATTCGTGCTATATATGTTGAACCCACCAAAACTAGAATTAGAGCGACGCCTCACCAAGCCTTCCAAGGCCGTCGCGGTTTAAGCGTCATTATTTTTAAACAACTACCCTTGTTTTAGATTTATGACATGAAAAAGGTGTTATTGAACTTGAACAATGACACATTTTATGCCTCATAAAGCATATTTTACATGGCACCCTCATTTATGTTATTGATGATGCAATATGTAGTAGTGTCTCCATTTCTTCTCTTCAAACTTTTCTCTAGTTTTATTCATACACGTTACAGTAGTTGTCAGGCTTAGTTATAAATATTGGTTAAGTACTTTAGGTTCTTGATCTCAAATTTTCAATATTTATTTTCATTGCTTCTTGTGTTTTTCTCTTTTGCCCTCCCTCGTACACTAAATAACTTACGTCATCATCACTGCCTTTGTTGATGTGCTCTGCTAAATCCAGCTCCGTTGAGTGAGCATAACTTCACACCGTCAGATGAAAAGTAGAGATAATTCATTTTGTTATTATTAAAGGATAATGTTATGGTGTTTTATCATAATTATGTTTTAATAGTAATTTATTATGAAAAATGAGATATGTATTTCCAACTGGAAACATGGTAGCACAATCCAAGTTGACATCCAAATGTGGGGGCGCGGCACAATTCAAAATGAATTTTAATATTCATTTAGTTGGGATCAGGATACATGATGATGGCCTTGGGTGACGGATAAGACAAGAAGTCTAGAAAAGTTAGGCTTTTAGTGGTGATGTGATTGGGATGATATCTAAGCAAAAGAGTAGGCTTTAACCTATGGATACATTGGGAAAAGTCCATTTGCACAAGGATTGTAATGTGGTGGTCTCTCGACCATGGATCACATGATGATGGGATAAAGCATCATTGTTTGATCAGATATGGTCAATTAAAAGGAGATAATGATGGAGGTTTTAAATTGGTTGGATAATTGCATAATGAGTCTGATCCACGCCAAGAAATTCTCACGCAATACCCAGCAGCACATCCCTATAAATACAGAGGCAGTAGCAACGAAGAGGGGGACCTCAAACTCAACACAAAAACTACTTAGCGCAAACCCTCGCTCTACACGAAACCTCTCAGCAACCTTGAGATTTTTTATTTTCCTTTTCGCCAACACACCTTCAGTTTAGATAAACAGCACTGTGAAGGCAACTGATGATACATTCAGTTTGGATAAATAGCACTATTGCCGTAGAACCAGCCGACCTCAGAGCACCTTCAGTTTGGAAAAACAGCACTGCGTCGAGGCCGCCTGGTTATCTATCCAAATCTCAGTCGACAAGGTTTTTCGAATCCTTATTGGCAGAGGTCATCTCATTAGCTTTTTTGGCTAAGTGGGGTGTTACCAGGTTACTACATTCGACACATTGAAAGCCGAATTTGATATTGAACTTCACAGAGATAGCAACCTTGTCTTCAGGCTTTAGAATCCAAAGGTCGAGACGTGTTCCTTTCTCGGCCGCAGTCGCAAGATTGAGAAGTCAGCAGTGTGACCAACACAACATCAACATATTTTACTCTCCGGCCAAGCTCGGCCAACGAGTTGACACGCTCCGCACACAACTAAAGGACGTAGTTAGCTCATTAGTTACTCGACCTACGTGTCACGTAGGTTAGGTAATTTTTAAAGTCAACTGAAACAAATGAATCCTTGTCAAGAATGAGTATTTGGATTATTTTGGTGGCCCGTATATATGGCCGATTATGAATTTCCATATGAGGCTACTTCTAATTAAAAAGGGTATATATACTCGTTTTGATTTAGACTTGATGAATATATATATATATATATATATATATATATATATATATATATATAGATGAAATTTACAGTAGATTGTACATATAAAACATAGAAACCAAATTATTGAATATGAAATTATTGCTTGATTAGTTTGACAGAACAAAAAAAATTAAAAATTAAAAAATTAGTATCCGGTCCCTAGTTATTAATGTTCATTGACTGAAACATTATTAGTTTTCAAATTTTGATCCAAGTCTCTAGCATTAATGTAATAATGAATTTACATGTTAGTTACATAATTTTTTAAAATAAAAATTAATAATTAATTTAGGATTTTAATACTCACATCTTTATTAAACTCCTAACTAATTTTTAATCCAAAACATTTCCAAAATAAAAATAAATAAATAAGTTTGTACCCATTAGCTTTATAAAAAAATGTTTTCAATTTTTTAATATTATATGCACCCATTCATATAATTTTTCAAATTTTTATTCTTAAATATACCAATTTGTTATAAGTAAAATGTACCATTTTTTTATATATAAAATCTATTCAATTTTTTTTCTAATCTATTTTTAAACTTATATGGGTACATTCTTTTTCTTTGATTTGAGAATATCCATGTTAAGTTTTATCAAAAAAATTTAATAATGTTATTAAGCCTAATATCTTCCTTTTTTTTTTTTGGAAAAATTAGTATCTGGCCTCTAATTACTAATGTTCATTGACTGAAACCTTATTATTTTTAAGATTTTGATCCACGTCCCTAGCATTAATGTAAAAATGAATTTACATGTCAGTTACATAATTTTTTAAAATAAAAATTAATAATTTATTTAGGATTTTAATACTCACACCTTTATTAAACTCCTAACTAATTTTTAATCCAAAATATTTCCAAATAAAAAATAGAATAATTTTGTACCCATTAGCTTTTTCAAAAATATTTTCAATTTTTTAATCTTATATGTACCCATTCATGTAATTTTTTCAAATTTTTAATCTTAAAATGTACCCATTCTTAAATATACCAATTTGTTATATGTAAAATGTATCATTTTTTTTATACAAAATCTATTCAATTTTTTCTAATCCATTTTTAAACTTATATGGGTACATTCTTTTTCTTTGATTTGAGAATGTATCCATATCAAGTTTTATCGAAGAAATTTACTAATGTTATTAAGCCTAATATTATTTTTTTTTGTCGTTTTGAAGAATGTACCCATGTTTTGGTACAATTATTTTTTCTGTTAATTTTTATTGTATGTACCCAGGTTTATATATACATATATACACACAATAGTATAATTTATATTTTAATATTTTTAATCCCATAAATTATGGGGTTTTTTTTAAATATCATCAACATAAACAACTGTAATTTTTAATTTAAAAATATAGTAACATAAATATAAATAAATTTTCACATTAATTTCAAGGACTTAGATCAAAAATTGAAAACCAACAAGGTTTCAGTAAAAAAATATTGATAGATAGGGACTGCACCCAAAGTCTCCCATAAAAAAATCTAGTCCATTACTATCACAGATTCACAATATAAAGTGATTGTGGGGTTGTTTGTAGAGATTAAGATGGTTGTTAGAAGTCTAAAATTATAAGATCCCACATCGCCCGAAAAAGAGGAGGTGATGTGCCTTATATGTACATGCCCACTCCCTATAGTGAGACAAATTTTGGGTGGAAGCCCAAAAATAAATCTATGCAGGTGTGGCCTAAAGCGGACAATATCTCACTATGCGGACTAGGTTCTGAATGTGACAATTAGTATCAAAGCCAACCAGAAGTGTGCCGACGAGGACATCGGGCCCCTAAGGAGGGTGGATTGTATGATCCCACATCGTCTGAGGGAGAGGAGGTGATGTGCCTTATATGTATATGTCCACCTCCTTATAGTGAGACGCGTTTTGGGTGGAAGCCCAAAAACAAATCTGTTAGGGCGTGGCTCAAAGTAGACAATATCTCACTAAGCGGACTGAGTTTGGGATGTGACAAAAATAGCCACCAAATTTTGTGAAGAGATCTAAATGCAAAACATTAGGTATTCGAGAAAAATAATACCCCAAGATAGTTTATTGGATAAGCAACGAGATGTACATGAAACTCAACAAAAGAAAATGGAGCGGATTGACAAGAAGGAAAAGAAAAAAAAAAGGAGGAAGAGAAAATTAGAAGCATGAGTGTTAGGGGAAGAGAGAATTAAATCACAATTAATGATAAAGGAGAGTGAATCAAAATCATAAATAAAAGAGAGTTAATTGTGAATTAATTAAAAGGAAAACTAATGAAATGAGTGTGAAAATTTTGAGTTTTAACGATAAGGATAAAATAAAAGGTAAAGTGAATAGTATCAGGATTGACTTTTTAGTGTTAAAATGTGGTTTTTCGTTAAAGTGAACAGTACCATAAGCTTTTCGTTAAAGTTCCCAAACAGGATTGATTTTTTAGTGTAAAAATGTAGTTTTTCTTTAAAATGAACAGTACCAAGAGCTTTTCGTTAAAGTTCCCTTAATTAAAAGGTAATGCTAAGGAGATTAAATTTAGTCTCCTTATCATTACCCTTAATTAAAACACAATCTCTTATTCCTCAAATTATTTGCTAGGATATTAAGTGAAAGCAATATCAGTGACATTGGTAGTGGACCATATTGGCCTGAAAGTTTATCACAGCTGTCAATTGTGGATCAATTAAGAATAGAGGAGACCATAAACCAAGAAGTTAAGGATTACATTTATGTAACCAACAACATCGTATTCAATTTTAAGCATTTTGCCTTTATCCCTCTTGACCAACTAGACCTTTATTCCTCTTATCATCATCTATTTGCCCTGTTAAATTACATTTGTAGACATTAAAATTTTGGTGAAATAAATGTCGACCATTGCATTAAAATTACAACATCCGCCAATTTCACCTACATCATCTACTTAATTCACCTACAACCTCCATTCAATTCACCTACATCATACGCTTACTTCACCAACAAACGAAAAAAAATGGATGGTAGTGATTCATTCTCACCAACAAAATGTGATGATTCATTTTCACCAACAAAATGGACGGTGATGATTCATTCTCACCAACAAAATGGATGGTAGTGATTTATTATCACCAACAAAAATGGACGGTGATGATTCATTCTCACCAACAAAATGGATCGTAGTGATTCATTCTCAAGGCCTATAAATAGGTTGCTCCATCAAAAGATCAGGGGGATTTTGGACATACATTTTCTCTACTCTAAAATTGGAAGAGAATTCACGTCAAACCAAAGCCTTGAAGTACTCAAAACTCTAAAGTTCTCAAACAAACCCCGAAGGATCAAGAAAGCTCTCTTCGTTCTTCGTTAAAATCTGCTTCAAGATCAAGCGCCCGACGCCCCTTGAAGAAGTGTTCATCGTTCATTAACCGTCCATCCATGATCAAGCCCCGACGGCCCCTTGGATCAACCCCTTGGATCAACCAAATCCGCAAACCAACATCTTACGGAGATTGAATCAGAGGACCAAATCACATAGAGATCGTAACCCAAACAAAATCATCAATACAAATATTATTTTTGTACACGTGTTCTTGTTTTAGGAAATTTTCGTGTTTACACAGTTCATCAATTATTTATAAATTTGTCCTGGATGTTTTAGTCCGAGCCAGTAGGCACGTGGAATTATTGGGTCCTGTATTTCTATAAGAGAAGTAACGAGAAAAATATCCCTGACTATATCACTAACTGGATCAATACAAGCCTAGCTAAGTTCTGTTAATTAATATATGTAGCTTACCTTAACAGATTTATACTTAGAAATCAAGTAATGCAACTAGTCGCTAGCTGAGCTAGAATATTGATCTTTTGCTAGAGACTTAATGTAAATATGTAGACCCTTGTCTTCTAATTAATGTTTATGCATTCCAAACCCCAATAATTATAATATATACAGATGACATGCATGCGGTTCACAATTAATATTTCATGTATGTTCTTGGTTTATATAAAAATTTAGGACTTGGATTGTCTGCCCTCTCACTTCCCATCCCCTCCTATTTGAGCGGTCACGGTTAAGTTACGTCAACATTTTATATTAATTTTTTAATAGATATAATAAGACAAAAAGTAATAGGGATATAAAATATTGACTTGACTTAACCGTAACTGCTCAAAGAGGAAGAGATGGAAGGGAATGAGAAGTGGGAGGACAGACAATCCAAGTCCAAAAATTTATCCTACATGTCAGGTTTATGTTTTTATATATGCTCCCGAAATATCAGTGCCGAATTTGAGGGAGAATGATTCTCTACCCTCCTATTCCCATCCTCTTTCCTTCCCTCCTCTCACACATTACTTTTTGTCTTATTATCTCTATAAAAAAAATGAATATAAGATGTTGATGTGGCTTAAATATGACCGTTCAAATAGAAATATATGAAAGGATAGAGAGATTAGGAGAACAGAAAATCTTACTCCAAATTTGAGCGGAGCAAAACTCGTGTTTCACTCACAATCTGGCATCAATGTTCAAGACTCAAGAGTCAAAAAAAAAAAAATCCACTTATTTTCTAAAAGTTAAGCTTTGAAGCTCCAAACAATGGATTTTGTTTAAAGTTGTTATCTTTTACACATGTCTATGAACGATTGGAATTATTTTTACTGGCGTACACGAAAATTTGATTGGGAATTAAATGTTTTTATATTAAAGCCTTGATCTCTCATATCTCTCCACAGTCCACACTCTCGCCAAACAAGAAATAAAATAATCAAATCTGATAGTTGATTAATGGGGACCTTTTTGCACCCGATATTCGGATCCCCCTTAAAGCTGGCACTAAGTACTATATTATTGTTATTGTCTTTTAGTAATCATATATGGTTCTCCTTCCAACGATTGCTCGTGACACGTATGTAAATAATGACAACTTTAAACAAAGTTAATATTGTGGAATTTTCATGCCAAATAATGACAGATTATGCATGAAACACGAGTTTTGTGCAATGAATCAAAAAGTGGTAGATTGGAAAATAATGGTTCATAGATATGACCTAATAATTATTCATAGATATGACCCAATTATTTCAGAGTAATGTTATTCATATTATATTTTTATCACATTTCTATACCACTTTAGGTGGCATCTGATGTGGACAGTCACATCATTTGGAAAATTTGCAAAACCCAATAAAATGAAGGAGAAAGACTCATTGTATACCACAATCATTATTTAATTAACTAGTTTTTCTTAATTATTAGTTTATTAAATAATGAACTAAACTTAAAATTCTGATTGATTCAAATAATGTGGCTGTCCACATCAAATGTCACCTAAGATGGTATGAAAATATGATACAAAACATGGTATGAATAGCATTACTCATTATTTCAAGCAGGATTCCAATCAAATTTGCATGTACGCCACTCAAAGAAATTCCAATTGTAAATGACGAAAACTTTAAACAAAGTCGATTGTTCGGAGCTTTAAAGCTTAACTTTTACACAATAAGTGGAGTTTTTTTTATTAAAAAAAATAAAATAAAATAAAATAAAGAGCTTAACTCTTGAACATTGATGCCAAAAGCAAAATGCATTATGCATGAAATAAGACTTCCAATCAGATTTTCATGTATGCCACTAAAAAAAATTCCAATCATTCATAAACATGTGTAAAGTATGACAACTTTTAAACAAAGTAGATTATTTGGAGCTTTAAAGCTTAAGTTTTAGAAGAAAAACAAGATTCCCAATCAAATTTTCATATACTCGTTTTGATTTAGACTTGATGAATATATATATATATATATATATATATATATATATATATATATATATGAACTTTACAGTAGATTGTATATATAAAACATAGAAGCGAAATTATGGAATATTAAATTATTGCTTGATTAGTTTGATAGAACAAAAAAAAAAAAAATAGTATCCGGTTCCTAGTTACTAATGTTCATTGATTGAAACCTTATTAGTTTTCAAATTTTGATCAAAGTCCCTTGCATAATATAATAATGAATTTACATGTCAGTTACATAATTTTTTAAATTAATAATTAATAATTGATTTAGGATTTTAATACTCACACATTTATTAAACTCGTAACTAATTTTTAATCCAAAACATTTCCCAAATAAAAAAATAGAATAAGTTTGTACCCATTAGCTTTTAAAAAAATTGTTTTCAATTTTTTAATCTTATATGTACCCATTCATGTAATTATTTCAAATTTTAATCTTAAAATGTACCCATTCTTAAATATTCTAATTTGTTATATGTAAAATGTACCATTTTTTACATAAAATCTATTCAATTTTTTTCTAATCCATTTTTAAACTTATATATGTAAATTCTTTTTCTTTGATTTGAGAATATATCCATGTCATGTTTTATCGAAGAAATTTACTAATGTTATTAAGCCTTTTTTTTTTTGGTGTTTGTGTGGTTTTGAAGAATGTACCCATGTTTTGGTACAATAATTTTTTTGTTAATTTTTTATGAATGTACCCATGTTTATATATACATATATACACACAATAGTATAATTTATATTTTAATATTTTTAATCCCACAAATTATGAATTTTTTTTAAATATCATCTGTGACATCCCGTCCCGAATTTTCTATACGCTCGATGTGAAATGACGAAATTGCCCTTGACTTCGCGCGAACGGGTACGTTTTGGACACGATAGTGGGCCTTGGGTGTCTGGAATACTAAGCCCGAAAGTTTGGGCTGATTTTGACATCTGTCCTGGCACATGCACATGTACACGTGCACAAACCATCCCTACTTTTCCTTCTTCCTTATCCCTCCCTTTCCAGACACTCTATCACTTTCTCTTCGATATTCCATGTACGGACGCACACCCACCTCGCCATCACGACACAACCAAGGCCTAAGGTAAGCCTAACCTTACTCTTTGAGATTCCCTGAACATTTATAGGTTAGGTTTGAGCATGGATACCTTCGAAAAACTAAGGAAACCCGAGCTTAAACTTTGAGCACTGTTCATCACTTTTGTTTTGGCCTTGTTTTAGGTGAAACTAAGATCACCACAAGCTTTAAAATCTTCCCACGAGGCTCGGAGTACCTCGTTTGCTCGTGTTGGACGTCGGGATCGTTGGATTCGAACTTGGCCGGTTTTGGAGAAATTCTCCGAGGAATTTCCAGTCGTTTTTCAAGGTATTTGAGGTTATAGGAATGTTCTACATTGAATTTAGAGCATGTAGGAAGAAAAACGAGTGAAAAAGGTTGAAAAACGAGCGAGATATTGAAGTTTGAACTTTTGGCCGGAATCCGGTCGCCGGAAAAACCAGTCCGGCCGGCGACGTGAGGTTGGGGGTGACGGAATATTCCGTCAAAGTTGACGGAATATTCTGACGCCGTTAACTGACACCGTTAACTGACGCCGTTACTGACGCCGTTAAAGTTAACGGAATATTCCAGGAATATTCCTGACGGCGTCAACTGACACCGTCAGTGTGCACTGCGCGTGGGGGTGCGTGTGCCGTGCACTGTGCAGGCGCGTGGGGGCGCGTGCAGTGTCCAAAAATTATTTTAAAAATATCACGACGCTCGTGACGTCTTGTAGGTCGCGTTGGTATATTCAAATACCAAAATTGACCTTCGTATGAACAGTTATTTACGTAGGTCGTTTATGTGCTGTTAATGACGGTTTTGCAATTAATTCACATATAGGTGAGACGTATCCAACGGACGAGCGCAGTCATTCTAGGCTCGGGGGATACGACCCGTCGACCTATCAGTGAGTGGGCTTTTGTTTTCAGTATATATATAAATGACGTTTTCCCCAGAAACATAAATGGATTGATTTACGAATTGAATGGATTTTATAATTGAATTGCCATGTCGTATGCCAATTATGTTTTATGCCTGTGATTATGATTGTATTCATTATACACTGACGCCGAGGACGGCCAGGTAAGTCAGGTAAGTACTGTGGTAGTGTTTGAGATGATGATAGATTGTGATTTAGCTAATCACCTGCACCTCGGGTGTTCGTGCTCCGCCAGAGTAGGGCCTAGCCTTCACGTGATCGTTCACCTCACGCACCGTACGCTCACCTTGGATCCAAGGCAGGTGCCTAGCCTGTCGTACAGACCACTATAGGTGGTTCCGACTCGTTGGTGACCCGCGATTCGTCGCACAGCCTTCACGTGATCGTAGCACAGAGCGTAATATTATACACCTAGCCTGTCGTACAGACCACTATAGGTGGTTCCGACTCGTGTGCAGGATAATGATTGATAGGGATTGAGTATGATGGATGAGCTATAGATTCAGCCGTACAGGTCACTAGAGGTGACTCCGGCTGACAGGACACTAGGGACACCCTAGTTTTATATTACTTGCCTGATGATAATGATTTTCGGAGTTGGTATATTGACATGGCCTAATCTTGAGCTTGATGATGAGTTTTGATATGTAGACGATGTTTTCGTATATGAGTTTATATACGTATTATTTTCTGGGAAAATTATACTGATTTACAGCGAGGGGTTATTTATGGATCTTATGAAATGGTTTTGGAAAACTTTGTTTTTGCCCACTCACCTTTTATGTTTTTGCGCCCCTCCAGGTACTAGGTAGCACGACGTTGACGGCTATTGAGGCGCCAAGGCAGTTCTGACAGACCACCACTTATGTAGGATTTCTTTCGTAGTTATAATGTTTGTTTAAATCTGACTGCACCTAGGATCGGCTCTGTATCATATGTATATTATCAAGTTGACTTTCACTACTGCACTTCATGCCTAATTTTCTTCCGCTGACGTCTTTGGCTACGTCACTCACACGTGACGGCCGGCACGCCTCGGTTTCCGGATCGAGGTGTGTCATCATCAACATAAGCAACTATAAATTTTAATTTAAAAATATTGTAACATAAATAGAAATAAATTATCACATTAATTTCAGGGACTTAGATCAAAAATTGAAAACCAACAAGGTTTCAGTCAAAGAATATTGATAGATAGTGACCGCATCAAAAGTATTCTATAAAAAAATCTAGTACATTACTATCACAGATTCACAATGTAAAGTGATTGTGGGGTTGTTTGTAGAGATTAAGATGGTTGTTAGAAGACCAAAATAGCCACCAAATTTTGTGAAGAGATCTAAATGCAAAACATTAGGTATTAAAGAAAAATAATACCCCAAGATATTTTATCGAATAAGCAACGAGATGTACATGAAACTCAACAAAATATATTGCATTCCTAGACTCCAATATAGTGTTATTCAAAATTTCATTTATTTCAGAATTGATGATTAGAAATCTATTGGTACTACTATTATGAGCATAACCTAAGAAAACAGTATCCACAGTTTTAGGCCCTATCTTCTTTCTCTTAGGTTCTGGGATTGCAACTTTAGCCAAACACCCCTACACTTTCAAGACTTCGAGATTTGGTGTTCTCTTTTTCCAAATTCCATATGGAGTAGTAGTGCTGTCTTTAATGATTACTCTATTTAATATAAAACATGCAGTCAAAATTGCTTCCCCCCACAAATTTTTTGGTAATTTAGAACTCAAAAGCATTGCATTCACCATGTCCAATAAGGTCCTATTCTTCCTTTCTACAATTCCATTTGATTGTGGAGAATAGGGTGTTGTTACTTCATGTATAATACCATGCTCTTCACAAAAAAGGCTAAGATTGGTAAGAGTATACTCACCACCTCTATCAGACCTAAGTCTCTTTAACCTTTTTTTCTAATTGATTTTCCACTTCTGTGTGACATCCCACATCGCCCAGGGAGTGATCCTTAAATGTATATTCCCATCCCTACCTAGCACGAGGCCTTTTGGGAGCTCACTGTCTTCGGGTTCCGTTGGAACTCCAAAGTTAAGCGAGAAGGGGGCTAGAGCACTCCCATGATGGGTGACCCACTGGGAAGTTGCTCGTGAGTTCCCAGAAACAAAACCGTGAGGGCGTGGTCGGGGCCCAAAGCGGACAATATCGTGCTACGGTGGTGGAGTGGGCCCGGGAAGTGGTCCACCCCGGGCCGGGATGTGACATCTGTCTTGTAAATCTTGAATTTACCAAATACTTCATCCTTGGTCTTTATCAAATAAATATAACAATATTTCAAACAATCATCTATAAATGTGACAAAATACTTATTACTAGCTCTAGTAAGTAATCTATTTGAGTCACAAACATCACTATGTATAAGCTCTAAATTTTGGGTATTCCTTTCCACGAACTTAAAAGGTTTCTTGGGTTGTTTTGCTTGTACACAAATTTCACACTTATGCTTGAGATTCATGTTTGACTTTGGGACTAGATCCAAATCCATCATTTTCTTAATTTTGAACAAGTCTACATGTCTCAACCGTCCATGCCAAACATTACTAGATTCAACATTAAGAACTTTTGGAAGAGTATAGCACTTTGAAGAAACACTTAACTTGAATAATCCTTCACTAATAAAACCTTTAGAATAAATACATTATTCTTGGTTATTACAACCTTATTTGAATCCATTACAACTTTATAGCCTTGCTTTACTAAACATGATCCACTAATTAAATTTCTTCTAATATTAGGTACATGTTGCACATCCTTCAAAGTTAAGACCTTTCCAGATGTCACCTTTAGTTCTATGTCTCCAATTCCAAGCACTTGCGACATTGAGTCATTTCCTATAATTACACGTCCTCCACTTGATTTCTGATATATTTTTAAAAATTCATGATCAAAACAAACATGTACGTTAGCTCCAAAATCTACCCACCAATCCTTATTTTCATAAGTAAAATTGACAAAGGAATCATACTTAAAATGTGTTAAAGAAGATTGTTGCTCCATCAGCATATTCACATGGGCTTTTGGAGCATTATGATTTGACTTATACTTGTTCTCCTCATTCTTCTTGTAGAAGCATTCATTAGCCTTATGATTGGTTCTTCCGCAAACGAAGCAAACCCCATTCTCTCTCCCTTGATCCTTAGTCTTGTGGAAGTTCTTATTTTGGTTGGGTGATTTGAATTTAAAATTTGTTCTTCTAGGTTTGAAATTCCTCTTATTATTTATGGTGAACTTAGTTTTGTTTTTTTCCATATTTGTTGGTGTCATTCTCAACTAAGTTCACGGTTGTTTGTTTTTCGGTTTACTTCTTTTGGCTTGACCTATGTTTCTCTTCAATTATAATTGAATTTATGACTTGAACCAAAGTAAATTTTCCTTGTGTATGCCTTAAGGTTTTAGCAAAGTCCTTCCAGGATTGAGGCAGTTTATCAATATGGTAGGAGACTTTAAAGTTGTCACATCCTGACCCGGGCCCCCACCACAACTCGGGCTCGACTTCACCGTAGCACGATATTGTCCGCTTTGAGCCCCGAACACACCCTCACGGTTTTGTTTCTAGGAACTCACACGAGAACTTCTCAGTGGGTCACCCATCTTGGGATTGCTCCTCTCGCGCACTACTCGCTTAACTTCGGAGTTCGAATGGAACTCGAAGCCAGTGAGCTCCCAAAAGGCCTCGTGCTAGGTAGAGATGGGAATATACATATAAGGCTTATAGGATCTTCTCCCCTATGCGATGTGGGATGTTACAATCCATCCCTCTTACGGGCCCGACATCCTCGTCGGCACACTTCCGGCCAGGGATTGGCTTTTATACCAAATTGTCACATCCCGACTCGGTCCCTCACCACAACTCGGGCTCGACTCAACTGTAGCATGATATTGTCCGCTTTGGGCCCCCAGCACGCCCTCACGGTTTCGTTTCTGGGAACTCACACGAGAACTTTCCAGTAGGTCACCTATCATGGGATTGCTCTCACGCACTACTCGCTTAACTTCGAAGTTCGGATGGAACCCAAAGCCAGTGAGCTCTCAAAAGGCCTCGTGCTAGGTAGAGATAGGAATATACATATAAGGCTTACAGGATCCTCTCCCTTGGGCGATGTGGGATGTTACAAAAGTCCTCACTGAACTTCGTTCATTTCTTTTCAACACCTCTTAATAGCTCTTGATACTCATGTATTTGTTTACCCACAGACTTATTGTTAACCATCTTATAATCATTAAAGTTTGAGACTGTGAACCTATCCATCCCAGCATCTACAATTCCATATTCCGCTTCTAAAGTTTCCCAAAGTTCTTTAGCAATGGATATAGTAGCATGATATACATCATAGAGGTGATCAGAAGGGGTACTTAAGATTCTGTTGTGACAATGGTATTCTATTAGGTCAGGAGTTAGTTTAGAAGGTGACTCTTTAAAGGAGGAATCTTTGTTTGATTGAGTTTCTTCAAGTGTGGATGCAAGTCCTAAGACAGTTAACCAATATTTCACTTGTTTTTGCCACCTACGGAAACTATGCCCACTAAAATTTCAGGCTTAACACTATTGGCTTCTTCTAGGCTTGCCATTTGTTATGTAATATTGACTAATAACAAATAAGAGAGATATAAGATTGCTATAATACTGTAGAAATTAAAACAATTTGTCACTCAAAAGTTTGAGCACATATAGAATGAACAATACTATTGTATAATATCCTTAGATCAATCGATAGTGATAATTACAAACATATTTAATTAAAGCACCTAAGATCAAGTAATATATCAATATGCAATTACGAAATAGTAAACAGTTGACTAGAAAATTCAAATAAGATATCAATACACAAACTAATCTGATTTATGAAATATAATGCATAGATAATGACAATGGCGTAGTAAATTTGTTTCTGCAGAAGAAGCCTAAATCTGCAGAATGGTGTCAAATTTATTCGGTGTGTGATGGTGATGAATATTTGGTTGTTAATAGATGCAAAGTACACAAATTTATGATGTGTAATGATGTCACCGTCAATTAATTGGAAGGAATTCCCCAAAATTCCTCTAGTTACTGCTTCTAGGTCTAAAATTCTGACATGAAATCCAGTAGTAGGTTGAAGTCTGATATTGGATATTTCCTAAGCACAGTGATTTGTCGAAAACATGACCAAAGGCAAGGTTATCCTTTACTACGTACGTGCAGAGAGTCAAATAAAAAACAACGGCAGAACCGAATAATAATAAATAAAAAAATGCAGAGAGTCAAAGATGCATTCCCAGAAAGTTTAACGACATGGACACTATAATTATTGGGCTTTCAGAGCACCGTGAAAACAGGTTGTAAAATTTGCAATTATATTGTCACACTTTACTACTTTAGATTGTGAAATATATTAATTATTTATAAAGAAAATTAATGAAAAAATTTTAAAAATTTTGAATTTTAACGACAATGACAAAATAAAGGGTAAAGTGAATAGTATCATGATTGACTTTTTAATGTAAAAATGTGATTTTTCGTTAAAATGAACAGTACTGAAAGCTTTTCGTTAAAGTTTTCTTTTTTATATGATCAAATATATCAAATCAAATATATAATCACTATAGACTTATGAAAATTATATTAGGAAAAGGGAAATAAGAATATCTAGCCTCTGAACCAAAGAAAGGCGCGATGTCGCTGTTTTAAAGTCGTAGACGCCTCCCAACGTGCAAATTATGGCGGTGCCTACAACTCCAAGATACAACCTAAAGCCTCACATGATGTCTGATCCGTTATGCACGCTAACGACAGACGGGATTGCCAAGTAGAGATCAAATGCCCAAGAATTATGAAGTATGAATGTAAATTGATTGACAGATATGTGAGAATTGAGAGAGACAGAAAGTTTTAGCGTATCTTGTTTTCTAACTGAGGGTTCTTATTTAAAGAACTTCTCATACCCTTGTAGAAAAAGATTATGACTCTTCAAATAAAACACAACTCTTAAATATTAAAAATAAATAAAATAATAATAAGTTTTGAATCTTTAAAATAAAATATAATTAAAATAACCAACAACAGGCACGTATAACTATTGGGTCCTGTATTTATGTAAGAGAAGTAACGAGAAAAGTATCCCTAATTATTTGATTGGAAATCTTGTTTTATGCATTATCTGGTATTTTGCTTTTGGCACCAATGTTCAAGAGTTGGGTTTTTATCAAAAAGCTCGACATATTGTCTAAAAGTTAAGCTTTAAAGCTCCAAACAACTGACTTTATTTAAAGTTGTAATCGATCCTTTACACATGTCTATGAATAATTGGAATTGTTTTTAGTGGCGTACATGAAAATTTGATTGGAAATATTGTTTCATGCATTATCTGGCATTTTGCTTTTGGCATCAATGTTCAAGAGTTGAGCTTTCTTCAAAAAGCTCCACATATTGTCTAAAAGTTAAAGCTCCAAACAATCGGCTTTGTTTAAAGTTATCGTCCATTACACATATGTCTATGAACAATTTGGAATTTTTTGAGTGGCGTGTATGCAAATTTGATTGGAATCTTGCTTGAAATAATTAGGTCATATCTATGAACAATTATTAGGTCAAATCTAAACCCTAAACAATTATTTTCCTATCTACCATTTTTTAATTAATTGCACAAAACTCGTATTTCATGCATAATCTGTCATTTTGCTTTTGGCATCAAAGTTTTCCACAAGATAAACTTTGTTTAAAGCTTCATGATTACTAAAAGACAATAACAATAACAGAGTACTTAGTGCCAGCATTAAGGGGGAATATCTTGTGCAATTGCACAGAGCCTCCACATCTAAAGGTCCCCATTAATCAACTATGAGATTTGATTATTTTGTTTCTTGTTTGCCGAGGGAGAGTGGAGAGATATGTAGAGAGATCAAGGCTTTAATATCATTTGTTGCAGAAAATTAAAGACTACTTTTATTTATGTCTTACTGTAACTATTGTTTTGCAATTTGGATAAGTGTTTATAGTTTCTACTTTGATTTATTCATCCATTTGTTTTGTTTCTTGGTTTCTTTTATACCATAATGATTTTGTTGATTAATCAAATAATTTTAAATTTTTAAAAATTAGGATCTTGAAAGACGCATTTTTGTTGTTGATTATTCATCATTTTGTTTTGTTTCATGGTTTTTTTTTATATGTTCACTAATGATTTTGTTGATTGATCACATGATATATTAAGGCCTTAATTTCATATGTTGCAGGAAATTAAACTATCCTTAATTTAGGTCTTACCATATTTTTGCAATTTGAATAAGTGTTTCTAGTTTCTACTTAATTTATTCATCATTATTTTTGGTTTCATGGTTTCTTTTACATGTGTGCTAATGGTTTTGTGATCACATAATTAAAAAAAAATTGTATAAGGGTTGATGTAACATCCCATATCGCCTAGGGGAGCGGATCCTGTAAGCCAAATATGTATATTCCTATCTCTACCTAGCACGAGGCCTTTTGGGAGCTCACTGGCTTCGGGTTCCATCGAAACTCTGAAGTTAAGCGAGTTTGTGTGAGAGCAATCCCATGATGGGTGACCTCCTGGGAAGTTGCTTGTGAGTTCCCAGAAACAAAACCGTGAGGGCGTGGTTGGGGCCCAAAGCAGATAATATCGTGCTACGATGGAGTCGAGTCCGAGAAGTCGTCCCGCCCGAGTCGGGATGTGACAATTTGGTATTAGAGCCAATCTCTGGCTGGAAGTGTGCCGACGAGAACGTCGAGCCCCTAAGGGGGGTGGATTGTAACATCCCACATCGCCCATGGGAGCGGATCCTGTAAGCCTTATATGTATATTCCCATCTCTACCTAGCACGAGGCCTTTTGGGCGCTCACTGGCTTCGGGTTCCATCGGAACTCCGAAGTTAAGCGAGTTCGCGCGAAAGCAATCCCATGATGGGTGACCCCCTGGGAAGTTGCTTGTGAGTTCCCAGAAACAAAACCGTGAGGGCGTGGTCGGGGCCTAAAGCAGACAATATCGTGCTACGGTGGAGTCGAGTCCGGAAAGTGGTCCCGCCTGGGTCGGGATGTGACAATTTTCTCGCTCTAGCACACTATCTTATTTAGGTTGCTAGTGGCCTGGTTTTAATTCGTTCATATTTACTATTATTAATCTTGATTTCGCACTGTGCACATAGTTACGTCACGTTCACGTGACGGCCAACATGCCTTGATTTAGGTTGGGGTGTGTCAGTTGAGATTTGGGACACACATTTTTTGACACACATTTAGACATTTATTTTGTAGGGTTTACTTCGTAATGTATTTGAAAAATCTAAATCGTCTATATTTTAGTACATGATTAATTGATCATCCTTGTAAAAAAATTAGACAAATCCAAAACTATTAAAACATTCATTTATAGGAAAGATAATGGCCGAATACAATTATACAAAGAAACATTAAATTTAATTCAACGGACATATAATTTTGAATTTGGGTGATTTTTAGTTGAAATGATCTTAAGATGAACGGTTTTAATTGTTAAAATACATTATGAAGTGGGGCTCTACAAAAATGTGTGTCAAAATGTGTATCACAAGTGCGTCTCTAGATCCTAACCCTTCTTTTAATTATGATACTAATAGATGATAATTTTTTTTACTAGTTTAGTATACTTTGAGTGAGATTATGTAAATAGGACTCATTCATGGTACCGGAATAAAAAATGTGTTTATAATTTTTGTACATGCTTCTGAAATCTTATAGACGGAGATGCAGATCAGCAACAAATTCGAGTCCTGTCTACCATTTTTTGATTCATTGCACAAAACTCGTTTCATGCATAATCTGTTATTTTTCTTTCGACATCAACAGTAAAGCTTTTGTAAAAATGATCCACTTGCTGTCTAAAAAAGTTAAGCTTTAATCATAAAGACAAAATGAAAATGCCCCACGGTCAAAAAGCAACTTTCCAAGCAAATAATCAAGAAAACAGATTATAAAGAAGAGTTTGGCTTTAGTTGATCCGTTGGTGTTTGAAATCATCCGTGATGGTTGGAAATTAATCAATTATTGGTGTACAAGTTTCCTGAAGAATTAAAGAAAATTATGAATAAGGAATATAGTTTTTCTATTTACACTCCTCATCCCATGTAAGTTCACCCCATAAATATGTTCAGCCTCAAAATATCAATATCACCCTTCAATAAACAATTTTAAAACTGAAAAGAAAGAAAAAAAACTTAAAAACACCCACCACGACGGCATACACCTTCTCCACCGTGGCCGCATCCGCCACCACTTATCTTCTTCTCTTGTACCACCACATCCCAAACCAGTTTCGTTTTTGTTTTCTCCTTCGCAATCCCAATATGCTCGACGAACTTATGGGTGCAGATATAAACCCTAAGTAATTGTCCTACTGCCACTCACCAATTTATTTTTGTGTCATTGAGCAATTTGATATTATGATTTGGAAAGTTTGGATTTGCTTAGACAAGATAATGGTTCTTAAACAAAGTTGGTTTGGTTAAAAACACAGTTTGAGAGACTATTTTCATTAAAGCTTATTTTACTAACACTTCACATATTAATGAATACACATCACATACTTAATATACTCCACATTTATTTTTTCAATTAAAATTTTTAATACACTCTACAATGTTTCTCATAATACCCTCACACGCCACATTACTTCACATTTTTTACATGCACTGCATATTTCCAAAGTACTCAACACTCTTTACATCTTAAATGCAAATATATAAGGTGTTAAATTTGGAGCTCAATAAAAATGGCTTGTGTATTCCATATGACAGAAGGAAAAAAGGAGGTCTCTATATAGAGACTGAAAAAGAAAAAAGGGGTAAGGGAACAACCTCCCTTAACACTTACAATCAGAAAATAATGAGAAAGGAAGAGGTCTAAGGCTAGAACAAGTACAATAATATAAAGAACTAAGATACTACAAGACATAAGCCCTAGAATTAAGGGATATGAGCAGAAAAGGTGAAGGAGGTGGGTAGAACCCAAACTGCCGGCAGTGGCAGTAGCAACTCTACCCGAAAATGAGGGATAGAGTTGCAGCTGCAACTTGACACCTTTCAATACTCCCCCTCAAGCTGGATCAAGGGGATTAATTGAGCCAAGCTTGCTTAACAACCGCTGAAAATTGGTAGGGTCCAGTGCCTTGGTGAACAAGTCAGCAAGTTGGTCATGACTTCGGGTGTAAATCGTGTTTATAACTTTGGATTGGACTTGTGCACGAATGTAGTGGCAGTCCACTTCGATATGCTTAGTGCGCTCGTGAAACACCAGATTGGAAGCAATGTGCATGGCAGCTTGGTTATCGCAGAATAGAGACATAGGTTTGTTGTCAATGTAGCCAAGGTCAGCAAGAAGACTCTTTAGCCATATTAGTTCACAAGCCGTGGCTGCCATTGCTCTATACTCAGCTTCCGCACTTAATCGAGCAATCACGGTCTGTTTTTTGCTCTTCCATGTCACAAGGTTTCCACCTACAAACGTGCAGAAGCCGGTGGTGGATTTTCGATCTAGGGCATTACCTGCCCAGTCTGCATCTGTGTATGCCATGATGTGGTTGGAATCATTCTTCTGCATGAGTAAGCCTCTGCCAATTGATCCCTTCAGGTATCTGAGGATCCTTTTGACAATCTCCCAGTGAGAGAGGGTGGGAGAGTGCATGAATTGACTGGTAAGACTTACGGAATATGCAATGTCAGGTCGAGTGATAGTGAGATATATCAATTTCCCGACAACACGTTGATAGACACTGGGATCGGATAAGAGTTCACTGGGAGCATCTAATTGGAGATTGCTTGTGAGAGGAGTAGAGGAAGCTTTGCAGTCCAGCATATGAGTTTCCTCTAGTAGGTCCATAACATATTTGCGCTGATTTAAGAACAACCCTTTGGCAGAAGTTGCCATCTCAATACCAAGAAAGTATTTTAGGGTTCCAAGGTCTTTGATTGCAAACTGTTGTTGAAGGGATGATTTTAGAGCATCGATTTCTTCTAGGTTGTCCCCAGTTACGATGAGATCATCCACATATATGAGGACAATCAATTTGCCACTTGTTCCACTTCGAACAAATAAAGATGAGTCTGCATGACTTCGTTTAAACCCAGCAGATTCAAGAACTGAGCTTAATTTCGAGTACCAAGCTCGAGGGGATTGTTTAAGGCCATAGATGGCCTTATGAAGCTTGCACACCTTATTAGATGTGTTGTCCTGTGGATGTCCAGGAGGAAGCTTCATGTAGACCTCATCTTCAAGATCACCATGGAGGAAGGCATTCTTGACATCCATTTGGAATAAAGACCAATTATGATTGATTGCCACGGATAACAAGACTCGAACCGTACTCATTTTAGCTACAGGAGCAAATGTCTCCTTATAGTCTATTCCATACGTTTGGGTGAAGCCGCGGGCCACGAGACGAGCCTTGTGACGTTCAATGTTACCATTGGAATGAAACTTGATCTTGTATATCCATCTGCTGCCAACTGCCTTTTTTCATTTTGGTAGATCAACTATACTCCAAGTGTGATTGTCATTTAATGCTTTGAGCTCTTCGAGCATGGCTTTCTTCCATACTTGACTCTTCATAGCTTCCTGAAAATTCCTTGGTTCAATGTTTGAAGATACCTGATTTAGAAAGGCAGCATAGGGTTGAGATAGTATGTGGTATGTTAGAGCAGTAGACATTGGATGTCTTGCATTGTAAGTGATGTATTCTTGGAGTCTCGAAGGGGGTTGCCTGTCCCGAGTTGGATTTCTTCGAGGGGCCTCATGAGGCTGTGAAGCAGGATTTGTGATTTGGTCACTTGGAACTGCCTCCTCACTCTCAAGATGCTCCGAGACATGTTGAAAAGAATCAGTCGCCACAGGAACTTCAATAATGCTTGTGGGATTAGGTAACGGGAATAGATCATGTAGTCTCTCCCCCTGAGACTCTTCATGACAATCTTTATTGAAGAAGGACACATGCTCATCAAATCGCACATCTCTAGAAACTCCAACCTTACCACTTTGAGAATTAAAGTATCTATATCCTTTTTGAGAACTGGAATACCCTATGAAGGCACACTTAACTGCCCTTTGTTCAAGCTTATCGCGATTTGCAGCTTGAATATGTACATAGCAAGTGCATCCAAAGGTTCTGAGATGAGAGAGATCGATGTTCCTTCCCTTCATCACCTCCATAGGAGACTTTGAAGTTAGAACACGAGTAGGTAATCTGTTAATTAAGTATGCTGCAGTGAGAAGGGCATGAGACCAGAACCTTTTAGGCACATTCATTTGGATCATGAGTGACCTCGTTTTCTCCAACAAATCACGGTTCTTTCTTTCAGCGACTCCATTTTGTTGTGGAGTACCAACACAACTGGTTTGATGCAAGATTCCATGCTCACTTAAATAATTAGACATGTTATTGGATGTGTACTCAGTGCCATTATCAGATTGCAAGGTATTTAACTTAGATGAAAAATGGTGTGTGATAAGCTTATGAAAGTCCTTGAAGGCATCAAAGAACTCACTTTTGCCTTTCAAGAGATAAACCCAAGTGACCCGAGAGTAATCATCAATAAAGGTTACATAATATTTATATCCATCTAAAGAGGTTACACGGGAAGGACCCCAGATATCTGAGTGGACAACTTCAAACAATTTACAAGTTCTAGATTGGGAAGAAACAAAAGGGAGCCTAGTTGCTTTAGACATCTGGCAGATTTCACAAACATGGGTAGGTTTACAAAAAAATGGAAAGAGCTTGGTCATCACATTTTCGGAGGGATGAGCCAATCGACGATGCCAAAGCTGGTAATCTTGGGCGAGACTGAGACTGGCGAGATGGGGCCTAGGGAACATGAAATCCTTTGAAAGATAGTAGAGTCCATTTAGAAAATATCCTTCACCAATCTTCTTCCGAGAGACTCGGTCCTGAAAGATAACATTGTAAGGTGAGAAAATGGCAAGGCAATCTAGGGTACTAGTGATTTTACTTATTGACAGAAGTTGGAACAGAAATGTGGGCACAAATAAAGCTGATGACTCAATCTCATTACTTAACAGTTTGAGTTTCCCTTGCCCTAGAATAGGTTCTCCATTCCCATTGGCAACAGACACTTTGGTGGACTTAGGTAAGGTTTGAAACTTTTCTAAGCAAGAATATCGATTTGTGATATGATCTGTGGCACCTGAGTCTACAATCCAACAATCATGACTAATTTCATCAAGTGCAGTTTTAAGTGCAGTGATAATACCTGGAACATTATTATGAGATGAGGGCTCAGCCAAAAACCCTGCAAATTTACCAAGCATGGCAGTGGGAGATGTCGAAGTTGCTTCCTTGATTTTATTGTTGCTACCCCGACTTTGAAGAAAGCTTGCAAATTCATTTATCAACTCCATCGGGTTTGCAGTGAAATTAGATATCTCACCCGTTGAGGAACTTGATGAGTGAAGAGCTTTAGGATTTGTTCCTTTTCCTTCTTTGATCATCCTTCCTTCTCTATCGAATTTTGGCTTCAGCTCCGGGTGCAATGTCCAACATTTTTCCCTCAAATGCCCTTTCATGTTGCAGTAGGAACATATCCAGTCTGTTTTGCGTCTCCAGTCAGCTTTCTTGTTGGTAAAGAAATTTTCACCGGAGGTTTTGTTGTAGCTAGAGAAAACCCTAGCCTCAGAACTTGGTTTTGACTCGATGTGCATGACCTTTCTTCGAGTTTCTTCCCTTTGAATAGCTTGACAGACTGCATTAATTGATGGTAACTCCGGAGTCATTAAGAGATGGCTCCGAAGATCTTCATATTCAGCTCCTAGACTTGCTAAGAGTTGAAACACTTTGTCCTCATCCGCCCTTTTGAGGAGCACTGCTGAATCGGTTGAATGTGGTCGATACATATCGAGTTCATTCCATATGGACTTCATGCTTCCAAGATGTTGCACAAAGGATTGATTTTCTTGCCTTAGCCTAGCCAACTCCTTCTTGAGCTGAAATATACGAGCATCATTGTTTTGACTCCCATACATTTCTCTAACAGCTTCCCAAAGCGTGGCTGAAGACTCGGAGTAGCTGAAAAGTTCAGACAGTTTTGGTTCCATGGAGTTGAGCATCCAGGACATAACCAGCTGGTCGTTCGCATGCCATGCATTGTACGACGTAGATGATTTTTCAGGTGGGATGATGCTTCCATCGATATACTCAAGCTTGGATCTTCCTCCTAGGGCAAGAGAGATGGCTCGGGATCAGGGTAGGAAGTTAAATTCGTTCAATAAAACTGAGCACAGGCGCAAATTTAGGTTAGTTTCACTCTGAGTGTAAGAAGGAGATGAGGTATTGGAGGAACTTTCTTCTGTCATTGCAAATGAGGCTCAGCGGAAAAAAAAAGGTTTGAAAGGATGAACTAACAGAGACAGGACCCTATGGTTCCTGCTCTGATACCATGTTAAATTTGGAGCTCAATAAAAATGGCTTGTGTATTCCATATGACAGAAGGAAAAAAGGAGGTCTCTATATAGAGATTGAAAAAGAAAAAAGGGGTAAGGGAACAACCTCCCTTAACACTTACAATCAGAAAATAATGAGAAAGGAAGAGGTCTAAGGCTAGAACAAGTACAATAATATAAAGAACTAAGATACTACAAGACATAAGCCCTAGAATTAAGGGATATGAGCAGAAAAGGTGAAGGAGGTGGGTAGAACCCAAACTGCCGGCAGTGGCAGTAGCAACTCTACCCGAAAAGGAGCGATAGAGTTGCAGCTGCAACTTGACACCTTTCAATATAAGGTCATCAATTCAAAGCACCTTCAGTGTGAAGTTAAAGGCCAGTGTGATGCCAGCATTTTTCTAATTTCTCGAAGGAGGGGGGATTTAGTTCAACAAATCCTAAACGAGGTATTGATGCGGGTGGAATAGGAGAGATGTCGGTCCACTGTATTTGCATGTGTTTCTGTTCATATATCAGTAAAGAGCTAGTTGGACTATTTGGACAGGTTTCTGTTGAGTTTACAACTTTACATGATTCAAGAAAGCCAAAAGGATTATAGGGAAAAAATTAAACTCAGGGAATTATGCCTGGACATATATTTTATGGCGAATCATTCCATGCTATAGATAATCACATTCTTTTGCTTCCTCGGATCCTCTTCATTACATACTTTACTTCAGGGATAATAATTATCTGTTCAATCATTCATGTTTTAAATAATAATTAGAAACAAAGTTGGATATCTGTCGGAAGCAGCAGTATAGGCATAACGCAGCCTCCTACTTTATTTGAGAGATATCATTCATAATGCAATTATAGGCATGCCCATGTTGAAATCACCTAAAACAATGAAGAATATGAAGTCTTATCTCACGTGAAGCTCTTGAAACGTCGATCTCACATTCCATTCTTAATTTTTTTTAATTAACATATTTATAGTTTATTAGTTAGGATTGTGTTTCACAATAGAGGGCGATAATGGTTTTAAGAGGTGAAGAAGATAAATACTTTTGTGATACCTGTTAAAAGTGATTGGGGTGTTTTTAAAAATATTTTTATTTTTTTTAAGACCTTATAAGGTCGAAATTGTTATTGCGTATTTGAGTATATAAGTATTAATATGGGTGTATTCAATACAATGTAGAGTGCTAATAAAAAATCTTTCTTCAATTTTCAATAAAAAAATATTAAAGAAACTATAAAAAATGAGACTTCCTAAGCCCTTTTTTAAAACAAATATGAAATAAAACATTAGTTACAAAAGAAAATTGCTTGAGAGAGTCCAACCCTCTCTTCTAGGATTCCACGTGCATATATTAAATAAGATCAAATATTAAATATTAAATAGTGTTATTAATACAATTGATACTAAATATTATTAAAAGCAAAATTAATACTCTAAGCATTATATCTAAAACTATATTAATAAAACTTTCTTTATTAATTAAAATAGAGTGAAAAAATAATTTTATTTTCTACAACAATACAAAATCATGACAACAACGTAAATTTACACATCCTCTAATTTTTAAAAATAAAATATAAATAAAAAACCCATGTTCTTCTTCCTCTCCTTTCTGGCTATCCACGTGAGGGTTAAAGTGGGGAACAAAAACATATCTAATGTCTTGTTTTTTTCAAAGTGGGCCCCATTTTGAAATTTTCATCTAAATGCTAGTGGAAATTCACGTGTCTAGCGTGTCTATGCGGACTTGTTTTTGGGCCAATTATTAATACGATTGCAAGCCTTTTAACTACATGGGCAATGAGTGCATTTTTGCTCATCACTATTTAGTATGTTACATGTTCACCAAATTATTTATTTTGATAATAAATAGGGTAGTGAGCATACACCACACTAAATGGTGGTGAACAAAAATGCACTCATTGCCCATGTAGTTAAAAAAAAAATTTAACTCTCTATTTTTATGTCCATTTCGCCACTATATTAAATTATGAGAATTAATTAAAATCCCTAATTTATGCATATTTCTTTTTTGTTTCCTATTTTGAATATTCTTGCCATGGGGCACCTGCAACACATCTAAACAAGTTAGTTACCTGTCAAAACTAAAATAAGCAATATAAAACACCTTACCAAATATATTTAGTATAAAGTTAACACAAGACTCAAATTTTTTTAGTAGGAGGTTAACTTCCCAAATTTCTTTAGTAGAAAGTTAGAAGGGAATATGAATTAAAAAACATATACTCTATCTGCCTAATAGATAGGTAACTACACCAACAAAATATGCAGCAGAAACCAATTTTTATGTTAAAACATAGAATGTATCTACAACATAAAAAACAAATTAACATTCAAATACGTATGATACCCACACAGTTGAAAAACACAAAATCCCAAACTCATCATACCTCCAATATAGGCAATGGAACTTCCAAAACTCAAACCTTATAAAAACATGAATCTTACAATTGCTTACCTTCTATTTATTGGCATTGTAGAATAAACATAGAAGTGTGATATCCACACATCTCTTTTTACTTTTAACAAACCTTTTTAATTTTTGATCATTGGATCAAATTAATTGAATAGAATCAAATGATAAAATAGGCATAAGAGGAGAAAGAAAAAAGAAAGTTGAAGAAGATTCATGGAGGTGGCAAGTGCCAAAATTCCAAATAAAATGTTGTTCAAATATTAACAAGGGGGAATTTGTTTAAGCGACTTTTAATCTCTCTTGGAATTGAGGCTAAAACCTATAAAGCTCTTTCTATAGTTCATGTTCGTTGGCATCCCCCTCCATTTTCTTGGGTCAAAGTGAATATAGATGACCTTGCTAATCTGGGTCATGTGGCTTGTGGTGGGGTTTTCCGGGATTATGTGGGTTATTTTCTTGGTGGTTTCTCGCTGAGTTTGGGGTATCATACTTCTTTCTATGTGGAGCATCATGCTGCCATTCTTGCTGTGGAATTGGCTCACGTGTGGGGTTGGCAAAATTTATGGCTTGAAAGTGATTTTTCTAGTGTAATATCTTGTTTTACTTCTAGTTCATTTTCTCCTCCTTGGTCATTCCAGACTCATTGGAAGAACGGTTTTTTCCGATTGCAACACATGGTATTCCGTTGCTCTTATACATATTGAGAAGGGAATGCAATTGTTGATAACTTGGCCAATTTAGGGCTTATCTTGTCTTCACTTGTTTGGCATGTCACTACTCCTATAGAGATTCTTCCTTTTTTGCAATCAGAGTTATTGGGTATGATGGCCTATAGGTTTACCTCTCCTTCTTGATGTGTGGTTTTCTTTTTACCTAATTTTTTTGGATTTTCCTTTTTTTATTTGTAGCTTGCCTTGCAGGTTCTTACCTTTTATGTTTTATTTTAGAGATGTTTTGTCACATCCCGGCCCGGGTGGGACCACTTCCCGGGCCCGCTCCACCACCGTAGCACGATATTGTCCGCTTTGGGCCCAGACCACGCCCTCACGGTTTTGTTTTTGGGAACTCACGAGCAACTTCCCAGGAGGTCACCCATCCTGGGACTGCTCTAGCTCCCTTCTCGCTTAACTTCGGAGTTCTAACGGAACCCAAAGCCAGTGAGCTCCCAAAAGGCCTCGTGCTAGGTAGGGATGGGAATATACATTTAAGGATCACTCCCCTGGGGGATGTGGGATGTCACAATCCACCCCCCTTAGGGGCCCAACATCCTCGTCGGCACACACGCGGCCAGGGTTAGGCTCTGATACCAATTGTAACATCCCGGCTCGGGTGCAACCACTTCCCGGGCCCGCTCCACCACCGTAGCATGATATTGTCCGCTTTGGGCCCCAACCACGCCCTCACGGTTTTGTTTCTGGGAACTCACGAGCAACTTCCTAGTGGGTCACCCATCATGGGAGTGCTCTAGCCCCTTCTCGCTTAACTTCGGAGTTCTGACGGAACCCGAAGCCAGTGAGCTCCCAAAAGGCCTCGTGCTAGGTAGGGATGGGAATATACATTTAAGGATCACTCCCCTAGGCGATGTGGGATGTCACAATCCACCCCCCTTAGGGGCCCGACGTCCTCGTTGGCACACACGCGGCCAGGGTTAGGCTCTGATACCAATTGTCACATCCCGGCCCGAGCGCAACCACCTCCCGGGCCCGCTCCACCATCGTAGCACGATATTGTCCGATTTGGGCCCCGACCACGCCCTCACGGTTTTGTTTCTAGGAACTCACGAGCAACTTCCCAGTGGGTTACCCATCATGGGAGTGCTCTAGCCCCCTTCTCACTGGCTTCGGGTCTGAAGTTAAGCGAGAAGGGGGCTAGAGCACTCCCATGATGGGTAACCCACCGGGAAGTTGCTCGTGAGTTCCCAGAAACAAAACCGTGAGGGCGTGGTCGGGGCCCAAAGCGGACAATATCGTGCTACGGTGGTGGAGCGGGCCCGTGAGGTGGTTGCGCCCGGGCCGGGATGTGACAATTGGTATCAGAGCCTAACCCTGGCCGCGTGTGTGCCGACGAGGGCGTCGGGCCCCTAAGGGGGGTGGATTATCCCACATCGCCCAGGGGAGTGATCCTTAAATGTATATTCCCATCCCTACCTAGCACGAGGCTTTTTGGGAGCTCACTGGCTTCGAGTTCTGTTGGAACTCTAAAGTTAAGCGAGAAGGGGGCTAGAGCACTCCCATGATGGGTGACCCATTGGGAAGTTGCTCGTGAGTTCCCAAAAACAAAACCGTGAGGGCGTGGTCGGGGCCCAAAGCGGACAATATCGTGCTACAGTGGTGGAGCGGGCCCGGGAGGTGGTTGCACCCGGGCGGGGATGTGACATGTTTGGTCCTATGTCCACCCACCCTTTCTTTTTCTTGTATTTTCTTTTTCAAGAGGGTTAAGGTCTAGTTCCCCCCTTTTTTTCTTGTATTTTGTTTTTTTTTTTTTTGCGGATAAAGTTTTTTTCCCTCCTGACTAGGTATAATATTTTTTTTCATATCATTAAATTTCTTCCATACCGTTAAGATTTTCTTTAAAAAAATTGAATTATAACAATTAAAAACCATTAAATCTATTAAGTGTGGGCGTAAAATCAGGTTTCTATTCACTTTTTAAAGGTAACGACATGTTGTGGCTGAAAGATAACAATTTATTAATTTTGCACTGAAAAAAGAAGGTTACCCTACGGGTTTAAATAAGAAATCTAATTGTCTAATTTTTAAAAGCCGATAACAATAATAGAGTTTGTCCTGACTTAAAAGTTCAAAAAAATGGACTTCATGTTGTCATACATTTCATGTTATAGACACGCCATGGCTATCATCCGTCACCCACAATAACCATGATTACTAAAGTTCGACAACAATAGTAGAGTATTGTGGACCGCTAAAAGATAAAAAATTTCTTGTGTTATCTTATATTCCTAAGGTTCTAAAAGACGCTAGGTGCTAGTCGGACGAGGAGTTAGAGCCTAGCGCCTAGACGGCTAGACGGGGCCTAAGTGGACGCCTAGACGGACTAGGCGGATTTAAGTAAATCTATTATATTTCGTATAAATAAGTGTCCATTTATACCATAATTGAATGACATATATATTATGGAGTATTGGAACATTATGAAAATATGAAGAATAAACATATAATGTGTGTTTATTTAACTATTCAACAAGCCTTTTACAATTTATTGAAAAAAAATAAAATACAAAATGAAAGTTATCTATTTTTTGTCTAGGTGAATCGCAACCTAGGCGGGTCTGGGCAGGTTAGGTGGGCACCTTAACAGGTGTAGGCGCTCTTGGTCACTCCAGACTCGTTGGAAGAACAGTATATTTCGATTGCAGCACATGGTATTCCGTTGATCTCATACATATCGAGAAAGGAATGCAATTGTCGATAACTTGGCCAATTTAGGGCTTATCTCGTATTCACTTGTTTGGCATGCCACTCCTCCTATAGAGATTCTTCCTTTTTTGCAATCATATTTCTTGGGTATGCCGGCCTACATGTTTACCTCCCCTTCTTGATGTGTGGTTTTCATTTTACCTATTTTTTTTTTGTTTGTAGCTTGTCTTGTAGGTTCTTACCTTGTATGTTTTATTTTAGAGATGTTTGGTCCTATGTCCACCCACCCTCTCTTTTTCTTGTATATTTTTTTTCTTCAAGAGGGTTAAGGTCTAGTCCCCTTTTTTTTTCTTGTATTTTCTTTTTCAAGGGGGTAAGATGTAGACCTGGCAGTTTCTGACACGACACGATGACACGACACGAAAACGACACGAAAATAACGGGTTTCGGGTCGACACGATAACTAATCGGGTCATTATCGGGTAACCTGTTAAGAACCCGTTAATAACGGGTCCTTAACAGGTTTACACGATAGTGACACGCGGGTAACCTGTTTTGACACGAAAAGGAAAAAGTTATTTTGATTATTTTAATTTTTTTTAATTACTAAAAAAAACTTACTATAAAATACAATAAATATAGTGGATATATATATATATATATATATATATATATATATATATATATTTTGTTCATTAATTATTATTGTATTATTATTCTAAATAAATTTTAAAAATTTAAGTTTTATTTATTTATTTTATAAAATATTATGAGCAAAGAGTGAGATTAAAAAATTATAAAACACATTAAAAATAAAAACATCAAGTAATTTAAAAAATACCAAATACATTTAAATATTTAAAATAATTAATTTACAAGTGCAAAAAATGTGAAAAAAATATGCAAGCACTCTTAATAGCATCCTCTACGCTTTAAAGGTGCGTACATGAATTTTTAAAACTATACAAACCCTCAAGTATTTTTAAGGTAATTCAAAATAAATAAAATTCATAATCATTAATGTATAAGTCTGAAAAATGTGAAAGCATATATAAAGGGGTGTGATATTCACACACCCCATTTTACTTTTCACACACCCTTCTAATTTTCGACCGTCGGATCGGATGAATTGAAGAAAATCAACAAATAGAAATTAACAAGGGGTGTGTAAGAAGTAAAATGGGGTGTGTGGATAGCACACCCCTATATAAATGCTCATGATTGCATCATCTACCCTTAGACAATCGTTACATGGTCGTTTAGATTTTTAAAACCCTCCAAATCTCATGAATAATGTTTTTTTTAGTGAAAAATTAATAATATTGTAGAAGTGAAAAATTAATAAGATATTTTTTTTTAAAATTGCACATACCACACATTGCCACATAAATATTACTTCAAAACATTAAAACATTAGTCGTTTAAGTATTACATCTACACCCGAAAATAATACTTTTATTATATAACGTAAAATTTTGTGATATCCACATCCACTAGTGTAAATATTTTAAATTGAAGATCGAATTCATTCATTGTATTCATATAGGGTCAAGGAGTGTATCTGTAAAAAATCATCAAAATCGGAGTTAAAATAACCGTTAAATCGTGATTTTTTGTTTACAACCGTCGAAAAGCTTTGTCCCGTTACTTGATCTCTGAATGTTTGTTTTTTGTGATTTTTTGCTAATGTGATCTCGAAACATATACGAACAAGTTTGACGGTTGTGATCGTTGAAATTATTTTCGGATAATTTGTATCCCATCAAAACGATAGATTGACTAACACTTAAGAGTTTATTTATACTTTCATTAAGTATAACATAATATTTTGTGGTATCCACTTGTATAAAAAATTTAAATTGAAGATCGAATTCATTCATTGTATTCATATAGGGTCAAGGAGTGTATCTGTAAAAAATTATCAAAATCGGAGTTAAAATAACCGTTAAATCGTGATTTTTTGTTTATAACCGTCGAAAAGCTTTGTCCCGTTACTTGATCTCTGAATGTTTGTTTTTTGTGATTTTTTGCTGATGTGATCCCGAAACATATACGAACAAGTTTGACGGTTGTGATCGTTGAAATTAGTTTCGAATAATTCGTATCCCATCAAAACGATAGATTGACTAACACTTAAGAGTTTATTTGTACTTTCATTAAGTATAACATAAGATTTTGTGGTATCCACTTGTGTAAATATTTTAAATTGAAGATCGAATTCATTCATTATATTCATATAGGGTCAAGGAGTGTATCTGTAAAAAATCATCAAAATCGGAGTTAAAATAACCGTTAAATCGTGATTTTTTGTTTACAACCGTCGAAAAGCTTTGTCCCGTTACTTGATCTCTGAATGTTTGTTTTTTGTGATTTTTTGCTGATGTGATCTCGAAACATATACGAACAAGTTTGACGGTTGTGATCGTTGAAATTAGTTTCGGATAATTCGTATCCCATCAAAACGATAGATTGACTAACACTTGAGAGTTTATTTATACTTTCATTAAGTATAACATAAGATTTTGTGGTATCCACTTGTGTAAATATTTTAAATTGAAGATCGAATTCATTCATTGTATTCATATAGGGTCAAGGAGTGTATCTGTAAAAAAATCATCAAAATTGGAGTTAAAATAACCGTTAAATTGTGATTTTTTGTTTATAACCGTCGAAAAGCTTTGTCCCGTTACTTGATCTCTGAATGTTTGTTTTTTGTGATTTTTTGCTGATGTGATCTCGAAACATATACAAACAAATTTGACGGTTGTGATCGTTGAGATTAGTTTCAGAGAATTCGTATCCCATCAAAACGATAGATTGACTAACACTTAAGAGTTTATTTATACTTTCATTAAGTATAACTCTCTTCATTTTGCATATCTTTGAACATTTGTATTTTGTAGTATGCACTAATGTTTTTTCATTAGACTCTTATTTTGGGGTGTGCAACTTTTTTTTCGCTAAAAAAAGTGTTATGTTTTTAATTTAATTATTTATTGGTTTAAAATATATTTTTCTTAACGGGTAACGGGTCGGGTCATATTACCCGTTAATATTATCGGGTCGATTTCGGGTCGGGTCATTTTACCCGTTTATTTTAACGGGTGTTACACGACACGACCCGTTAAGCTATCGGGTATGACACGAACACGACACGAACACATGAAACACGACACGAATGCCAGGTCTAGTAAGATGTATGTCCCCCTCTTTTGTTGTATTTTGTTTTTCTTGCGGATAAAGTTTTTGTCCCTCCTAACTAGGTATAATATTTTTTTTCATATCATTAAATTTCTTTCGTACCATTAAGATTTCCTTAAAAAAATTCGGATTATAACAATTAAAAACCATTAAATCTATTAAGTGTGGCCATAAAATCATGTTTCTATTCACTTTTTAAAGTTAACGGCATGTTGTGACTAAAAGATAACCTGAAAAAGAAGGTTATCTAATTGTCTAATTATTAAAAGCCGATAACAATAATAGAGTTTGTCCTGACTTAAAAGTTCAAAAAAGATGGACTTCGTGTTGTCATCCATTACATGTTATCTACACGTCATGGCTGTCATCCGTCACCCACAAGAACCATGATTACTAAAGTTTGACAACAATAATAGAGTATTGTGATATTTCCAATATTCTGAAAGACGCTAGGTGCTAGTCGGGTGGCAGGTTGGGACCTAGCGTCTAGATGGCTAGACAGGGCCTAAGTGGGCGCCTAGACAGATTAGGCGAATTTAAGTAAATATATTATATTTCATGTAAATAATTGTCTATTTATATCAAAATTGAATGACATATATATTATAGAGTATTGGAACATTATGAAAATATGAGGAACAAACATATAATGTGTGTTTATTTAACTATTCAACAATCCTTTTACAATTTATTGAAAAAAAATTAAATACAAAATGAAAGTTATCTATTTTTTGTCTAGGTGAGTCGTAACTTAGGCGGGTCTAGGCGGGTTAGGCGGACACCTTAGCAGGTATAGGCACCCTTTCTTAATTTTCAAAAATGTAGGCATTAATCGGGGCGGTGGCCAACCGCTTAGTACTTAGGCGGGGTCTAAGCGGAGATTTTTAGAGTAATGGATATTTCAAATATTTTAATCTTTAGATCATAAATTTTTGTATTTTCTAATGATTAAATTGTCTGTATTTTTTTAATAAAAATTTAACTTTTAAAATCTCAAAATATATGACTTAGTATTAGTAGTATTCCACTTTACTTGTAAGTGAGAGATCTTAAATTCAATTCTCCCAAAGGAGAATTTGAACCACATTATTGCTAACTCATTTGTGAAGCTAAACATACCTCTCATTTAATATAGATAATATCATTTGTTAAAAAAAAAAAAAAACTCGAAATATGAAACGGGGCTAAATTAGAAAGTCCCAAAAGATAATCACCGCCCCTACTTGTGTCTCTGTCTCTGTCTACATATATTGTTTCAACAAAATATCAAACCCAAGAGTACAAGTTCTAAGGTGTTTTTTATGTAGTCTTGGTGCATCAATCTCACTGATTACATAGTTTTTTTTTAAACCAACACTGATTACATAGTTAGATGCAGATGAAGCAGCCAGCTAGCTTTCAGGAAACAAAACAAGGTAGCATTCACCTTCTTCTCCATCTTTCCCAGCTAATTATACTATAGATTACAGAGTAAAGGCCATCAATTAATAATTTCTGGTTTCATATACTATACACACACAGATATATATATATATATATATATATATATATATATATATATATATATATATATCTCACAAATGGATTAATTCTTTGTATCTGGTCAGCAGGATTTGAAGTCCTCCGATAGTCAAGTCCAACTCCATCGATCTGCTGCGCGCATACGTTAATTTGAGTATGTGCTCCTGAATGATGATAGATTAATTATTATCAAGTTCTTAGTTGATTTGGTTGTGCCCTCGATCTATATGTTTTGGACGTTAAGAATAGATGATGTTTTACGCCAAAAAATACTTTAAATTCTCTTAAAAACTTGATTTTTGTGAAACTAGATACACCAAAACCAGATCATATATGTGATGAATAGAGCAAAATATTAAGAAAACAAATTGAGTATGTTATGAATAGTATTTTATATTAAATAAAGGCACAAGTTCTATAGGATCTAGAAGATTAATTATTTCTCTGTCTGACTTTATTTATTGGGGTTAAGTAAAGGGCACTATGAATTAGTATGAATAAAGGCACAAGCTTAAGGTTAAAACACACATCTCTCTTCTTTCTTACTTTATAATTTATTTCTCAACACATTTATCAGCAAGATAAACATGTTTTTGACGCTGCACTATATAGTGAGAAATAATTCATCGTAAAAAGGTGATCAATAGTTCCTCACCTTAGACTGTCTCCGAAGGGATTACCACAATGAAAATCCTTTACGCAACTCATTTCCTGCTTTTATAGAGGAATTATCTTCTCGCTAAGGGGGTATTTTATTGTAGTATATGGAGTTCGCTGAATCAAATAGTCTTTGAAGGATCATCTACCTATATTTCTTTATGAAACTTTTATAGCGATGACTATCATTTATTCACAATTATGTTTGTTCTAATTATATATGGCTTTCTTTGTAGATTCACCATTAGCAAGGGCAGCAGTGCTCTGTACTCGATTGGGGAGAGGTCACTTCTAGTTAAAAGTTTGGCCACGTCAACCGGGTAATTCTGAACTCAAATTCATGTTTCAAAGACCTGATTATATAAACAATCACTATGAAGCATGAACCCAATTTAATAATTTATAAAATTATATATCATATCGTGAATTTCTCGAATTATGGTGTTTGTGACTTGTGAGTTATGTGGCGTTACTGACCAAAAATCTGGAAATCAAATAAACAAACCCTAAACTGGAATTGTGCAAGAATTAAATCTCGAGTTGGGCATTGGACAAAGCCCAAACTATCAGCCCGCCAACTACTGCTTGCGACCGAGCCAAATAGACCGTGAGGTCGAGACATCGTCCCTAACGAACGGACACGCGAGATTCCGGTTGAATCTCGCCGGATTATGGAAATCCAGCACTCACGATGTTTTTCCCGCGCCGTCAGCCGCCTTCTCCCCATGCGACTAACGTCATAGTCCCCTCCCTCCTCAACGAAAGCCGAGGATTGGGCAGCGATGGCACCCCCGGTTGTGCTAGGATAGCACCAAACCACGAGGAACCAAATCAAGCTAACCCACAGAAAATATATCAAATAAAATGCAAGAACAATATAGAAAATAACACCAAGATTTTAATGAGATTCCTTCACAGTCAGTGTAACTGGAATACGTCCTCAGAGCAGTAGGAGCTCACCCAATAATCCACTATCAACCAAATGAGAGTTTACAAAGTGTTGACAATCTCACAACCCAAAATCCACATACATCCAATAATTCTCACTCACCAAATACACAAATAGATAAGGAAATATAGTGAATAATTTCCTCTCTATACAAAGCTCAAAGCTCATCCACAAATAGAACTTTGAGTGAGTGAGAACTAACAAAGAAAGAAAAACAACCTTTCTTTCTTGAGAGGGGGCTGCGGCACCTCATTCTTTCTTCTCTGTGCTACTGCTTCTTTTTCTGCTCTCTGAAAACAAAAGGGCAGCTCTATCTCTTAATTGCACCCAAAAGGTAACAACCTCTCAATTATGAAGAAGCCAAAACTCACGGGTGGTAGACAAACCAAAAGTTACTCCTTTTTCTTTTTTTCCCAAAACAAGGAAGGATGCTCTCCACATTCTATTTCTTTATAATTGTTTAATAGCCGAAAGTTTGCCAAATAATTTGGCCACTATTCAACACCCCCAAGCCACCTGTCTTCTACATCTGAGTCAGTACCGACGTTGATGTGGAGCCGGTTGCTCCATCCCGCGTCACCCACCAACTAGAGTGTGAGTAAGAAAGAGTTAGAGTAAGCATGAAACGCATTACCCAGAAATCGGAGTCAAGCATTTGTATTAGGAAAATTTAATTTGAACTCACTTCTTTCTTAATTTATTTGGAAATCTTATCTGTATATGATGTTCATTAAGTAATTTTGAAGAAATTCTCATGTTTTGATTTTGACCAATGTACCCTCAAAGTTAAAAACCAAACACCATATATGTTGATGAGATAATTTACGTTCTTTCTTTCTTTCACGTATTTTTTCATTTTTAGGGTTTTGATTATTCCCACATCCCAATGCAATAAGTTGAAAGAATGAAAAGACTTTCAGTCAAACAAATTGTCTAATTCATTTATTAATTGATAAACTAAATTGCATATTCTTGCATAATAATTCATTGATATTTCGGAAATTTCATGACATACAACTTCTGCATACTTTCAAGTAGAATTTTTCAAGTCTTCATTTGGATGGAACTCTCCAGTACACGGTTCCATAGCATATTGTGTGTGTGTGTGTGTGTGTGTGTGTGTGTGTGTATACCATCTTAATTTGGGGTGCACACTTATGGATCGGTCTGATGGTTTTTCCATAGCTCCTATCAATTCTAATAAATCAATTTATACTTCAATTTTGATACTTACAACGCGTTTTACTTCTGGATACATTTGAAATTTTTTATAAAAAAAAAACTAATATTTATGAATTCAAGGTTTATATTTTGGCTATTAATGGTAAAAACTCATTTCAACTTATTCTCTATACTCTATTATTTTAATTAACTATCAATATCTTTTTAAACTCAAATTTACTACCTAAATTATCCTTACAAACCTAACTCAATATGTAAATTTATCTTTACATCCATTTAGAAAATCAAAAATCAAAATCAAATGTTCTCCAACTCATTCAAGGCATAAAGAGAGTAATATGTGATTGGCTAATTCATCACTTGCATATTGTAGTCTCTCCATTACCGAACAGTTTCACAGGCATTATAAAAGTGAAAACAAATCAAATAATAATCAAGAAATCAAAAGAAAATCGTAGGACACTACGAAATCCTTCCTACAAGAATGAAGAACCATGAAATTGCATATAAAATGCTAAATGGACACAAGAAAATTATAGCATGAAGTAGCATAGTACAAGCTGTGGCAAACAGAACTCCACGACCGTTGTTCTATATACCAGCACTGATTGTATTCACGATTGAACCCTCCACCTAATTCCATATGAGACATGCCACTATCATAGAGATTGTGTGATGGTAAAGTTTGATTACTGAATGCAGGTTTAATGATAAATAAACATAATTTATAAGAATTGTACTAAGAATTAAATGGATAATTCTCACTTTACTATTCTGAAGTATCCTGATTTTCAAATTTTTAGACATCAACTGTTTTTTATCCTAGTCTCATACCTAAAATTATGTTTTCCTCTCAACTTCATACTTCTGTTAGGTTGACCGTTAGTAACTTTGTTAAAGTGTGGTACGACTCCCATGTGGACAACGATTGTGCATCCACATAGTACTTTGGCTCCGAGTAGATAATTAAAAAAATTAAAAATTAAAAAAGAAAAATTTATTAAAAAAATGTTAGACCCAATTGTGAAAGAAATTATAAAGAATTTGATTACTGAGTGCAAGTTTACTGATAAACTTTAGTTTTATAATTTTCTTTTTTTGGTAAAATCTTTAGTTTTATAGTTAATTGGACAGGGTTCTCAACGATTCGGTGTTGAAAAACAAAAAAAAAAGAATGAAAGATACGTTTTATCCTATTAGGATTTCTCTCTCTCTCTCTCTCTCTCTCTCTCTCTCTCTCTCTCTCTCTCACAAACGTTATTACCTACGAAAAACAAAAACATTTGACATTAGAATTGACCAATAATAATATAATTCAAATTTATATTTAGTTATGATTGAATTTAAATTTTTTTATTTACAAATGAAAAAGATTACTAAATCTTAGTACTAAGTCACAAAACAAATACAAAATCCCAAATTCAATTTTTTTTTTCTTTTCTCCATCTTCTTCCGCAAGCTTCTTGCTCCGTGAAGCTCCTTTCTCATCCCCAAATCATTTTTCTTTTCTTTTCTCCATCTTCTTCCCCGTCGTCCTTGCTCCCTGATACTCTTCTTCCCATCCCCCAATTCTTTCAACTTCCCCATCTCTTTTTTCCATCTACTTCTCATCTCTCTCTCCAACAACATAGCCACCGTAATATATCCCACAGCCACCATAGCAGTAGATCCGGAGAGTGTATTCAATGCCAAATGTGCACCAAGCGACTTCCAAATCCGGTCTTCGCCAACGACAACCTATTCTTCACCAACTGCAGCTTCGAAACCCATCCTGACAAAATCATCCTGAACCCGTGCAGCTTGAGGCCCATCATCGCCGATTGACGAGATTGAGCTGGTGAATGTTCAAGGGAGTCGGTAGACTCGGCTGAAAGGTAGAAGGAACAGGAGTGGTGGGTAGAAAAAAAAGGTGCAGTTCCGTTTCTTCGTATTTCACTTCGGTTTCGTAAAAATTTCAAGTTTTGACAAAAATCAAAATTTATAAATTAACAGTACAAATGTCACGCCCGGGACGGATCACTTTCCGGACTCGTTTTGTTTCTGGGAACTCTTTCTAGTGGGTCACCCATCATAGGAGTGCTCTAACCCGTCTCGCTTAACTTCGAAATTCCTATAGAACCCGAAGCCAATGAGCTTCCAAAAAGTCTCGTGCTAGGTAGGGATGAGAAAATACTTTAAACATCACTCTCCTAGGCGATGTGGGATGTCACAACAAATTTCCTCGTTTAGATTCATAGATATAGAAATTTAAAATTTTCGCATAGAAAAAAAATTTGAAATTTCAAAGTTTAAATTCTATGTAAATATGTGTCATTTCTAAATTTCTATGAGTAGGAGTTTAAAAATAACAAATTTCATATTCGAATTTTATTGTTGTTTTAGATTAAATAAACAAGAAAAAACTCAAAAATTTCAATTTTTTTTTTATCATTTTAATTTTCGTTATTTTAAAATTATTTAATAATATTACAGAATAAAGGGTTTGAAAACTAATGCGCACTCCAGTCAAGTCTTAGGTTTGGACATCGCTGCCCAAATTCGTTTCTGACTTGGGTTCTTTGTTGGGCCAGAAGCCCAACTCGTTTTCCAATTTTTCTTGGGCTACATTTTTTCCACCTTAACCCAGCATGCATACTTCGAGTTAACAATGGAAAAACTCCACTTAACGGAGTATAATAGGTGAAGCTCCACTTAACTATTAAGAAGTTAGAAAAATAGCGAAGCCAATAGTAGCAAGGAAGAAGCTGAATAAGCCATCACTCTAATCTTTATTCAAAGACATGTGCATGAAGCATTACAAACATAGTACCTTGCTAAAGAGGATTCTATGGCTCTTTGACTTGCTCTTACGGATCATTCTAATCATGAAACGATGATCTACTTGCTTGAAGCAAGACATAATTGGAAACAAAATAATGTAATTTAATTATTAAGCTTTTTATGTATATAAAATTTAAGCTAGTTAACCATGGTAACACGTGGCGCACTTCAAGAAAGGTGATAACGCTCACAACCTAATAATTGAGGTGATGAGCAAATCCATATCCTATATTAAGTGTGATTGTGTAAACTAGTTGGGAGTCAAGTAAAGCCACTACGAATTAGCGTAAATAAAGGTGCAAGGCTGAAGAGAAACATACATCACAAACCCTCGATCCCCTCTTCTCTCTCTTTGCCACTCCCTCACTGTGACGACCCGTCCCTAATTACCTGTACAAATAAACCCCGTACGTGTATAATGACGATTATAACCCTATCGTCGAGTGTCTAGAACGCGTTATGTTAAATTTAGTACGATGTAAAATTATAGAATTATTAGAAATTTTAGTATACGAATAATTATTAAGGGATCCGTATCCCTCATCACCGATCCATTACCCTTACCAATACCAAACTAATTCCATTAAGCCTCATGCAATCCACGTTCATTCATTCTTTAATTCAAAACGCATCTGCCAAACCCATTGAACATTTTCTATTCCCACCGTCCCTTACAACTTACAATCCATTCGTTTGATTAAACAATCCATTCCACCGAATGCATCTTTTGCATTATTCAAAACAAACACTCCTCATCTCTCTGTCCATACTCTCTCTCTCCTCTCTCGACAGAACTCTCGAAAACTCTCGAAACTCTCTCTCTCTACCATCCACACACGGACCAACTTCAAAGACAATCCAAACCTTGAAGTTTCGACGATCCAAGATCACAGTTGGATTCCTTAGGACCTCACGAGTCCATTTACATCAAACTCAGGTAAAAACTCGATCGTTTTCACGTCGAACTTTCAATTCCCGATTATGGTACTATTCATCAAGTTTTTAATGGTTGAGTTTTAATGAAAACCAAGATCACCACTAGTCTTAAAATGCTCCCAGGAACCCCGGAGTAATTCGTTGGAAGGATTTGGACGTCGGAGGGCCGAGATCGACGAGTTTTTAGGTAAGCCGAACTATCGAACGTTCTTGGAAACATTCTAGTGAATTTCAAGCTTTAAAACTTATATAACGTGATTCTACATGTCGAGGGCTTCATTTTGATATAAAATTTCATGAAAAATGGATTAAAAACGAGTTAGATATCGACTCTGGAAGTTGGAAGAAAAATATAAGTTTCTGGAAAAAAAAAATGTAACCGTGGTCGTTTGGCTACTTTCAGACCTAATTTCTGAACAACAAAGACCCCATATGAACATTCTGTGAATCTAGATATATTCTCTACATTCCTAACTTTAATTTGGCTTTTGAATTACTAAATTTGGTTAAGAAACGAGCTCGTTTGAAGCTCTGGAAGTTAGACGAAAATCTGTAAAAAATGGCAGAACCCGCGAAGAAGACGAGTACACTGTACTCGCAGGCGCGTGGCCACCAGCGCAGCCACCTTGTGGCGGCGCGTGGGGGCGCGTGCATGGTCAAAATCGGATTCTAAAAATACGTATGTGTTCGTGACGTCGATTAGATCGATTTCATATATTTAAACTCTATATTTGGACAATCTACGAAGATTTTATTTACGTTCCCGTTTATGTGTATTAAACTAAGTCAATTAATTACTTCTCATATAGGCAATGATATAAATCGACGATCCGACCGTTGGATCGTCACCAAACTTTGATACGTGGTAAAACGTAATATTTGAAGAATGTAGGAACTTACAGATTGGAAATCCGACGTACGGATCTTCCTGAAATAGGTTTGTAAGTTAGAAAAATAAAATGTTAACCGCCACTAGGTTTTTGTCAACTGGCCGAGATCCAACCGTTAGATCGTGATGAAACCTTGAGATAATGTCCTAGAGATATAATGTGGATCGTTAAAAGTGACGGATCAGAAATCTGATATACGGATCTTCCGGATCAGATTATGTAGAAAACGTTATACAAAGTTATATATTTTATCGAATCGAATTCTAAGTTTTGATTTAATAATTGTTCTAGGCGTCGATCATTTTAACGGCTCGATGATTATGCTAGGGAGTTGGTGTAGACTCCAGGTGAGTGGGCAGTTTGTTTTTATACCTATACGTATTTATGGTTTCCAAACTTCATAAAATGCTTCACTTTACGTATATGTTGCTAAATATTGGATAATTGAGGTATAATTGTGATAAATGCTGAAATGCGGTTGAGATATAATTGCCATGACATTCATACATGTTTATATACATACCCATCTTGCTGCACTGGTGTTAGTACTCGCCCCAGGGCCAGGGCCAGTCCTTCACGTGTATGTTCACATCGCACCGTTCGCTCGTCTGGATCCAGGTTAGGTGCCAGTCCTGTCGGGTAGATTGCGTTAGGCAATCCGACTTGTATGTGATGTGCTTTTGCACCAGTCTTCACGTGATCGTAGTACTTGAGCGTATTGATTACACCCAGTCCTGTTCGTGTCAGAGTTATCTGTTCGAACTTGTGTGCCAGCATTAGATGGATGAGTACTTAGTTATATTGCATTGTGTCATTGCCACCTGATTATATAACTGCAGCATCGATCTTATCATGAAATGACTTGTATATTGTCGTTGATACTTGGCTTTAGTATTGTGGATATATATATACGTATGTACTTACTCATAATATGCTTTTAACAAAGGAAATTATAATTGTTTTACGGCGAGGGGTTAGTATGTTCAAAACAAAACGTTTTCACATAAGTTTGTTTTGCTGGCCCACTCAACTTTGTTTTCCGCCCCTCCAGGACCTAGATAGCTGTTCTTCGTGGCATTCAAGGAACCTTGACCGTTTCTGACATTCAGCATTCCGCTTCTGACGTATGAACTTATCACTAAGTGTAATAAGCATACTTTAGTCGCTTGACTACTCTTCGGTAGTCGTTTTCCTTATTAAAGCTCTGAATAATTATAGTGGGCCACACCCACGTTTTGTGCACTCTGTCACCTTTTCAAATATCAAATTAATTCTATGTTCAATTTAAATTTATACACTTTTTACATCACTTACTCCTATGGTTACGTCACTTCACGGTGACGGCCAGCATGCATCGACCTTTCCGGGTCGGGGCGTGTCACTCACTCACTCAATAATTTCTTTCACAATTGGGTCAAACATTTTTTTTAAATTTTTTTTACTGTTGTTGAGGAAAGGGAGGAGTTTGTCATTATATTTATTTATTATTATTATTATTATTATTATTATTATTATTATAAGCAATGTTCTACACTGATTTACACAAATGAGAGATAAATAGTTTGAATCCAAAACGCAGTGAGTTAAAGAAAAAGACTTTAACCATCATGACAATCACTACTTGCAATTTTTTTGACCTCTTTCTATGCTAAAATGTTTTTTTGATGAAATGTTATAATATGGATTTTATCTATTTTTAATTGTCTTAAATAATTGTAACATAAATATAATATAACTAAGATCGAAATGTGTCAAAAATGTAACAGATCGATGACGATGCTAGTAGAAGCTCTGGTTCAGGCCGTAACAGCACAAGTAGTCAATGCTATAGCGCGGGAAGCACACTTCGTTTTTGATTTAAAAAAAGAGCTTGAGCAGGTGAACAAATCGCTTGGAACAATGGAATGCTTAGTTGTCGACGCAGATAAGAAGCTGAAACTAGTGGGTGATCATCAGGAAACGGTCAAGAAATATTTGAGTGAGCTAAGGGAAGTGATTTATGAAGCCGACAACACATTGACAGATTGTCTGCTCAGAGAGGAAGAAAAGAAGAAAAAGAGGTTCTTCTCTTGCTTGTTGCCTCTGGATCCGGTTTTCCCCCATGAGATGGGCAGGAGGTTGACGGAGATTAATTCTGAAATGACGGGCGTGCACAAGAAGTTGACCAAGTATTTGAGTGCACCAGCTGCTGCCGACAGTCGTGACAATGAATCAGGTTACATGAGCAGGAGGCAATATTTTGGTTCACAAGATTTCTGCTTACATAAGACATATGGATTGGATGGGGACATAAAAAAGTTGAAAGAGTGGATAAATGACGGCAACAAAAACGAACCAGATGCAATGAACTACATTGGCATTGTGGGGATGGGGGGCTTGGGCAAAACCACCCTTGCTCAGAAACTCTATCAAGAAATCTCGCATCAGTTTGAAAAGACAATGTGGGTGTGCGTTTCAAGAAATTTCAGCGAGGTGTTTATCCTGAAGAAGTTGCTCAAAAAAGTTAACGAAAATACATCTTCCTTGGATGGTGGTCAAATGTTGCAGAGACTCATCAACGTCCTTGAAGATAAATCATATCTCATTGTCCTGGATGATGTGTGGCCTCACAGCAATACTGATTGGTTGAAAGACCTTTGCGCCGGCCTACCAACATCAGTTGGTAAATCCAGCTGCATCATAATCACCACCAGGAATGAAGAAGTTGCAAAAAATATGTGTAGACAAATTCATTACCCCAAACCTCTAGATGAAGACAGCAGCTGGGGTTTATTCAGTGAATATTTGTTTAAAAATAACAAGGGAAGATGCCGTGAGGAGCAACTTAAACTTGACTCAAAGAGTATCTTGAAGAAATGTGGTGGCCTTCCTCTGGCAATAAAGACTTTAGGAAGCTTATTGTCTCGGAAGGTTGATTCTCCAACAAAATGGAAAGAGACTTCGGAAAAATTCCATGCACTCACAACCGAAGGAGAAACTGGACCTGTCATCGAGTCTCTGCAGTTAAGCTATGATGAACTTCCACTTACCAGTCTCAAGCAATGCCTATTGTGTTTCTCCATTTATCCTGAAGACTTTGTGATAGATGCGGAACAGTTGATTCACTGGTGGGTTGGGGAGGGCCTCGTCCGGGAAAAGGGCTCAAAAACAGCTATGGAATTGGCATATGAATATCTCGCAGAACTAGTGAACAGATGCCTGCTGGAAGTAGTGGATCGGCGATGGTATGATGGGAGAGTTTATAAGTGCAAGATACACGATATGGTGCGGGAGGTAATTATCAAGATTGCGGGAGAGGAGGCATTTTGCATCTTCAATGAGCAAGGAAAGCTAATGCAGAAACATGAGCAAGATGAGCAAAAGCCACGATGGTTCTGTATCAACGAAGACATGGATGATGACAAGAAGGAACTAGAAGATAATCCAAAGTTGAGGACATTTTTTCTCATGTCAAGCCCTCCTACTAACTTTGGCAAGAATTTTAGGTCCCTGGAGTCCCTCAGGGTGTTGGACTTGTCTTACTCTAAAGTTGTCGAAGATAGCAGCAGCCCGTCTCCAGGTAGAACGTACTTTAAATTCTTCATCGTGCTTTCTAATTTCGATCTATTGAGTGTGTGCACTTGTATATGTGATGTTTGTGCATATAAAAATGATTATCACAAGCCTCTTTTCTTCGTTTATGCACGCCCACTTTATTTATGACCTTTGATAGAATAAATCAAAGGAAAAAAATAAACATGAGTGTGTATAAGAAGAAGAGACATGTAGAAATCATTTTCCACAAACAAAAACAAAAACAAAAAACGAAACAAAACAAAATATTCCGTCTCACATGTTTTATTTAACAGTGACATGCGCTGAGGATTTCTTCAGAGATATCAGTTCTCTCAAACGCTTAGCATGTCTAAACTTGAGTGGAACTCAGATACGGGAAGTCACATCTTCAATTCAGAAACTGCTTAACCTCCAGCTTTTGGTGTTGAAGGGATGCAAAGAACTAGTCAAAATACACCCATCAATCAAATGTTTGAAGAGGCTCATTGTCTTGGACCTTGGAGATTGTCCCCTTGTTTGCCTACCCACGGGTCTAGGGAGCCTCTGTCTTCTACAAGAACTCACCGGATTCAAGGTGATGAATCCGGCCAAAACACAATGTTGCGCCCTTCATGAGCTCAGACAACTAAAGAAGCTAAGAATTCTTCGAATTGTCCTAAGTGCTGACACTGAAATCTCCTTAGATGACATGGGCATCCTATCAATTTTCACGAATCTCAAGGTTCTTACCATTGATGCTGAAAAATGTACAGAACAGACAACTTTGGAAAAGTTAGACTGGCTTAAGATGCCTCCAAAGCTCAAGGAGCTGTATGTAAGGAATTATCATTCCAACATAATGCCCGGCTGGTTTCATCCGAATAGGCTTTCTGAATTGCAGTATCTCTGTGTTGAGAATTGTGACATTGAGAAACTGACCAGTGATCAGTCCACTTGGGAACGTGTTGAGGGTTTGTGTTTGAAGTTGCTGAACTGTGAGGAAGATGGGGAGAACTTGATGAATATTATGCCTGCACTCAAGTACATGGAGATTAGCGATTGTCCAAGGTTCAAAAATCTTCCCCGCGAGGTTAAAGAGCAAGGAGTTTGGAGAAAGCAAAATTGATCAGTGTATAGTGATCAATAACTGCCCAGAAAATCACCATCTCCATGGAAGCCTCCGATAACTGATTTATCTTGGTTACTCTAGCCTTAAACTTTGTCTGCGATATATATTGTGGTGTGCTGTTAAAACTTAAATTTTCTTGGGATGTAATGTATGTTTATTAGAGAGGGTGTAATGGTGTGATCCTGTATAATAAGCAAAAATATATATGCATTTGATGTACTTTATTTATTTTTTGGTTTAAAGTTAATTTGATTTGATGTACATAATCACACATGTTTATAAGGTTGACCATCACGGACATCATATATGAAATGTAAATTTAAAATCATGCTTCGAATTCATATAGGTATCTCACAATCACAGATAGACTCACAGATGAATGGAATCATAAGACTATCGCTAACGAAACATGTTCTGCTTTTTGTTATGTTGATTTTGTGAGACATCGTAACATTATTGAACTTTCTAGTCATGGAACTGGTTCACTTGTCCTAAATACATAAGCACCTGCAATAGCCAAAACTCAATTGTTACTAATGAACTACATCATCGCGTTCAACTAGTGAAGATGAAAATTGATCAAAATTTAAGTGAGCTAAATAATGAAGAGAAAAGGAATGTTACCAAGAGTGGGCATCAAAAGGGACAACACAGCAATCCCAACAATCTTCAATGGCAAGCCAATCTTGATCATATCTTGGATCTTAATGTGGCCAGTGGCGAATCCTACGGTATTTGAAGGAGTTGCCGTAGGAAGCAAGAAAGCAAATTGTGCCCCAATGCCACCCGGAATCATCAGAAGGAGAGGATGGACATGCATACTTCTGGCAATTTGAATTAGGAGAGGAATAATAAGCGTGGTTGTCGCATTGTTTGATGTGATCAACTCAGTGATGGAACTACTTATGAGACACACAGCAGGTGCAATGGCAACATATGGGACTGCCTCCAAAAAATCTAGGGTTTCAGATAATATATTAGCAAGGCCACTGGATCGAACTCCGTCAGCTATGGCTAAACCAGCACCTAGTAACAATATGATGTTCCAGGGTAGCTTCTTGCATTTTTCCCAGTCCATCAACTTCTCACCCTTTTGCTTTTTGCTTGGAATTATGAACAAAAAAGTTGCTATCATAACCTACAAACATTTCAAGTCACACTTGAAAATTTGATCCAACGAAAAGGTCTGTGTATAAGGCTATTTCGTGTTTAAAGTTAGAACACATAAGAAGAAAGGTCAATACTCACACTGACAGTTCCATCTCCGGCACGCCCATTGAAGAGGACTCCCCAGCCCGGAATATCCTCTGTTATGCTTCTTGTCATCCACAAAACAATCAGCATCTGCAGAAAACGCTAGTCATAATAACTGGAGGACACATCCATACTCAAAAACTACGCGAAACTGAGTACTTGGGGACGCACCGAAAACAAAGCCAGTACCATCTTCTCAGCAAAAGCCATTGGACCTGCCGGTTGCCGCATCAACACTTGTAAGTTGATTTGGAAATACAATTACACAGAAGGTGTTCTCTAGCGCCTAAAATTGGATATTGAACATTGGGCCAAAAGCAAAAAAGAACATGACCAATACGGTAATACCATGTGTTACCTATTTTATTATGGCATTTGGGGTAGGGTTGTTTTATTTACACCCCACGTTTTGTTGACTATACCTCATATACTTAATACGCCCCATATTTACTTTTTAGACTAAAATTTATCTTAATACACCCCACATACTTTCCAATGCTATCCTCACACACCACACTTTCTACATATACCCCACACTCTCTACTTAAAATTCAAATCAAATCATGTGTTCGTCTCACAAGCTCATCTTCTCCACCATTTTTGGAAATGAGTATTGTCGAATGATCATGGGTAGAAATTTGTATGAGGTGTAAAGAGAAAGTGCTTCATCTTCAAATCAATAGTTTAGGGGTTATGAAGAAAAAGTTTGACCAAACTCCATTAGTATCATCTTACTTCTTCTTTTGTGCATCTTTAAGGACTCCACTTTTTCCTCTAATCTGGAATTGTTGGACTTGAGATATGTCGAGTTAAGGGGTTTCTCAAATGGTTTATCATCTATAAAGAAACTCGAATCATAAAAGAAAATTTTCTCATATTCTTTTTTAAAAAAAATTAATTATTCCATTTTGGAGTTTCTATCAATTAAGAATTTTAGGGTTTCTCTATTCAATTAACTACAAAGATCTTTGTCTGTTTTGCGGGGTTAGTTGTCAATAAACTTCATCGATTTCTATCAATTAGGGATTTTGGATTTCATGTGTGTGTGTGTGTATATATATATATCCATCTATACTCATCTTGTTTGGTAGTTGTTAGAGTTTTGTTCTACAATAGATGATAGGAGTGACTTTGAGAGCTTGAAGAAAAAAAATATGAAAACAATTTGGGGGTGTATTTATAAAATAATTTTATTTTTTAAATTCAAGTGTGGCCTAAATAGTCATTTCATAATAGGATATATAAGTCATTTAATAATAAATTTTTATGTGGTGTGTATTAAAAAATATGTGGGGTGTTAATAAAAAATACCTTTGGGGTATTCATAACAATTGCCATAAAAAAAAATTGGCTTTTTCGAGATTGGTCTTGTAAGAAACACTTTTTTTCACCAACGCTTTAATATCAGTACTTTCATTAGAAACGCGTTGATTTTTTATTAAAAGTCCTACTCCCTCAAAAACACATTTGAACTTTTTTTGCCTAATTTAGTTAGAAGCAATTTTAGTTGTCAAAAAATTCACACAACAATGCGTGATTGATTTAGAATACACCAAACCTGGATGCTGATCGCATGCAACTTGCTATAAGTTTGAGGGCTCCTACCTAACAATTCGAGCTCCTTCTTCAAATGGACTTTGTCTAAATAAACAGATAGAACCTGGCCTGAACTCCTTGAGCAATACAAGCAGCAAAGCAAAGCCCACAAAGCCAAGAACATCAACAATGCCGAAGGGAAGGCGAAACAGAACCAGGTGCTGAAGGTGATCGGAGCTGCTTGTGGGAAATAGCTCTTCCACATTCCAACCAATATGAGATTGACACCGGTCCCCGTCAGAGTGCTCATCCCTCCTATGGTTATGGAGTACAACACCCCCAAAATCACGGCTTTGCAAAAGTTGCTCACAACCACGGACTGGTCGGGACCCGTTGGAAACCGCCGGAGAATGCCGGTGGCTACGGGCATCATCATCACCGCAGTTGCCACGTTGTGCATCCACATGCTGATGAATGCTGCAGTCCCACATATTCCCAGCAGCAGCAACGGCGGATTCAAGGGATCTCCGCAGAACATCAGGGTTATCTGTGTTCGGGAAAAAAAAAAGGGTTAACTAGTAATACTAGGTAAATGAATTCGTAAAAATTTGTAAATATGTTACCAATAGAAAGTAAACACATTAATTAATATTTTAATAATAATTCAATCATCGAGAGATTTTTTATTGTGCCCAAACACTGCTCGTTAGATCAAGTGTAATAATATAATTTGTTGGAAACTTGAAAAAAGAAATTCCAACCAATTTTATTTTGACACTTGATGTATTGAGCACTATTTCCGACACATTGAAAACTTTCTCTCAATCATTAACAACCACGCCATACAATTTTCAAAATTTAATTAAAATAGATGGTCTCTTTAGCAATACCATAAATTATTCATGTACCTGAAGTCCAAAATTCGATTCTGCTCCACTAATATTGCTTGAATCCAAAAAAAAAATAATGAAAAATAGCTTAAAAACCTTAAGTTTTAATCAAAAGAACAAAAATTTGTTGTATGTGAATAGTGCCAGAGTGACTTTTTAGAGTAAAATTGTCATTTTTCATTTAAGTGAACAATACCGAGAGTCTTTCGTTAAAACTCTCTTTTAAAAACCCTCAGCGAATGGTATGCGACGGGGTTCAAGCATAATGTGGCTCTCACCTAGTAGGATTCGGGCGCTAAAGCACTCAATTCTCAAGTTGTGACACGTATTAATGTTGTCGAAAATATATTTATGTTTGCTTTATTGACGCCAATAATATTATGTGAAAGATGTATCACATGAATGAGCTAATATGAAAGAACAATGAAAATGAAAAGAGGACTCACATTCAAGGCCAATCTTTTGTGTATGTTATAATGCTCAACGTCAAGAGCCAAAATAAAGCTTCCAAGAACAAGGGCAATAACATCGTTCATGTAAGAGTGGGCAACATCATCCGCAGAGGCAATTCCGAAGAGCGGGAAGAGGAAGAGAGGAGACATAGAGGTAATTGGCATCGGCACGGCCTCCGTGAGCCACCAAGCAAAGACCCAGGCAAGCACTGCCAACATATTCCGGCTAGCGACAGTGCCATCTAAGTTGACACAGAGGCAAATAACGGTGCTCAAAAGAGGCCCCAAGAGGATGAACAAGTTCTTGGATGTTAGAATGGATTTCAGTGAAGAAGGGAATTTGATTTGTGAGCTTTGGGTTGGATTTGGATCATCAAGTGGGAGAAGTGGGGTTTTGGGGTCATTGGAGGGAGGACTATCCATTTGATTCTTGTTGATTTTGGAATGAAGTGTTTGATAATTCAAATTCACGTTTCGTTTCTAACATAACAGTTACCATGGATTAGGAAGCGTCATTGCCGCTCCTCTTTTGTATTTTCGTATTTTTGGGTGAAAGTGCATTAATTTAGGAAGAAAAAATAACAAGATATATTTTTTCAATAATTAGAATTTCGCTAGGATATTATTACGAGAACTTTAATGAAAAACTTCTGGTACTGTTCACTTTAACGAAAAATCACATTTTTACACTAAAAAGTCAATCATAATACTATTCACTTTACCCTTTATTTTGTCCTTATCGTTAAAACTCAAAGTTTTCAAGCATTTTTCATTAACTTTCCTAATTATATATCTATGGGATTAGTTAGTGAACTAACAGGCTAGTAAATGACAGATTTCTCAAATCCAATGAATTTCCGGGCAAACCAAATCCAATGTATAATATAATATGGCTGCAATAGCTTTCCACCAAACAAGGAATGCAAAAATAACTGAGGGAAAATGTGAATGAAGAGAGAAGTAAAATGTTTGCCATTTGGTCCCTTTCTTTCTTTTTCTCATGTATCTGTACGCTTGTACTAAAATAACCATTAAGCATAATAATCACAGCATAAATAACCATTAAGGTGATCCATCGTAGCAGAGAAGCATAGTAGCTAGAGAAACTCACATTGAAGGCCAATCTTCTGTGGATGTTATAATGCTCAACAGCAAGAGCCAAAATAAAGCTTCCAAGAAGAAGGGCAATAACATCATCCATGTAAGATCGAGCAACATCATCAGCAGAGGATATTCCAAAGAAAGGGAAGAGAAAGAGTGGGGACATGGAGGTAATTGGCATGGGCACGGCCTCCGTGAGCCACCAAGCAAACACCCATACCAGCACCGCCAACATGTTCCGACTGGCCACCGGGCCATCTAACTTCACACAGAGGCATATGATGGTGCACAGAAGAGGTCCGAGGAGGATGAAGAAGTTCTTGAGTGTTAGAATGGATTTCAAGGATGAATGGAAGCTCTGCGACCGTTGGATTTGATCGTGGAGAGGGAGAAGTGGAGTTTTGGGGTCTTCGGATATTGGATGATGATCCATGTTATTGATGTTGGATTGGATTAAGGAAATCACTTGGTTATATAATGCGAGGAAATGGTGCTTTTATATTCGGTTTTGTATACAAAGAAGTAAGGCTTTTCTATCCAGTTATGCATACAAGTAAGGTTAATTGGTTGGCCGGTGTAGTGTGTCCGTCTTTTTGTTTGAGCTTGAGTCTTTTGTTTTTTGTTTTTTATAGAGTAATGCCATTTAGACTTACAAATTGTTTATCACTCTAATACAAATAATTCTATAAATTAAAGTTTTTTAAAATATCACTTCTCAAAACATATAAAATAGTAGACAAATTTGTCTTTTTTTTTATATATAATATTACACGCAGGTATTGTAGATCATATTCGTGCGAGCTTTGAATAATATAACTTATGTGTAAGAAATTTTGACTCATTCATCACTAAAGTAGTAGTAAACAAGTTTGGCTTTCATTTTGGTATTGCTAATTAAATTGGACTTTGCTACTAATTGCCATTTATTCGCTAAGAGTTAGCAAAATTTATATCCAACAACATGGCAAAGTGTCACAGTTTCTAATGGGCAAATAGGCCACGAAACAGAGCCACGTGTGCAGAAAAGGACTACAAATTGCCACAACCACTGAACTTGATAATAATGCAAGGTCCAGCCAAGGCTATCATCCGAATGATTGTACTATAAAACCATGTGGCATGAAATATGTCAATGTCAAAAAACAATGAAGACACTCTGGAATGGTTGCGTGGGGAGGGATGGAGAAGCTTGTACACAATTAGTTTGATTTTTATATTGTTTTCTTGACCTCAAAATGATCTGTCTGTACACGTGGCAGACCCAAATTCATTTTTTCACTGAAGATTAAGCTCACAGGTAGTATTGGAGCATTTTTTAGGATAATGCTATAGAGATTATCAATTTAAATTATATGATGTAGTCGTTGATGATTAAACTATTACTAATTAATGTGATTATTTTTCTATTAGTATAATCCGATCATGACACGTAAAGATAATACATATCAACCTCTAGAAGTTGGACTCTAAACCTCAGTGTAATCTACTGCCCAAATAATAATCATAACTTAAAGGTCGATTTAGCTGGAGCAATCCTAAATTTAAGGATTTAAATGATATTATAATTTGCAGAAAGTTTAATGTTTTCTGGTTTTAAAATCTCTACATCGAGACAATCACAAAAAATAAAAATAAAAGCCCATAATTGCCTTGTGGAACACACATTATAGCTGTCCAACTTTGTGGTTTCTATCGATCGAGAGGACAAAACTGCCATTGTAAGAGCAATAATGTTCAATCAAACACAAACACAATCACTAAGGCAGGGTATAATTAATATGCATGGTCCTCCTCTTCTTTCGGCCTTTTTCCTTCTTTTCCTTTAGTTTTCTTAAAAATGGTTGGTGGCTAGTATTGTCATGGCCCCAAGTTTGGTTTTGCCAAATCTAGTTACCTGTTCAAAGTCACATGATCAATTATTCTAACTGCCCTCAATTTTGAAATATAACGTGTGAGAATGAAAATAAAACTTTCAAAACTCATATCTCTCAGTGATATACGTATTTTGTTGATGAAAGTGACATAAAACACATATTGGGCAAGGTCTTGATGATTCTTCTCCAAGTATCTCACACGGGATCAGGTCAAGTATCCACGCGTGAGTATTTCTTTCGATTCATCTGTTCATTCACCGCGCGAGGGAAAGGTCAAGTAACACAAAAAGCTTGAAAATGAGAGTGACTAGGGAAGCTTCCTTCTCTGTTTTCTAGTATGCAGTGCCTAGTAGGTTCAGATGATCATATTATCATCAGTCGGACAAAGACTATTGTTGTCTGTTCTTTCACAGTTTGAGAGAGACAGTATTTGAGAAACATTTATATGCTGATCAATTATTCGTCTTTAGTTTTTTGGTGGTAAGTCAACTACATATATATATATATGTATGTATGAACATGTGAAAGTGGTTTTATAGGTTTGGGATCGCCAGAGATCATGTGCTAGCAAATAAGAAAGTAAAATAGCACTCAAAAGGAAGTATTGGTTGTTGCTTGTCCAAAAAAAATTTGTTTGATAGTAAATGCACACGCCCGCAATAGTTCAGATGATATTTATGCAAAATTTTCTATTTTTTAGCGGTAATCCTAAACCCTAAACATAATGCGTAAATAGAAAATCCTAGCTCCTTCCTTCTCATAAAAGTAAAACAAAACCTAGAGAGAGAAATCCATATTAGGTACTATGTTAAAACTAAAACCAAAAGACTAAAAAGATTAAAGAAGAATATATAATCCAATTACCTCGCCAGGGACGAATTTTTTGCGGGAATTGAAGTTGGTGCCTTCGACCTTGAATTTTGTACACCGGTTGCATCGGACGCCGATGGGAAGCCTCAACCCAGAAATCGTAAATATCCGACGATTCTTATGCTAGCACGCAATCACAAAATTATATGTAATTCGTCCAAGTCGGATGGGGAAGATGGACTGGAGTGAGGACAGGCGTAGAGGGGATACGAATTTAATCAGGCCTATCAGGCCTGTTTCACTACAAATTTGGAGGCCCATTATCTGTTCATAGCTAAAATTTTACGAAGTTCGACCCGCGTCGAATTTGTGAATTTTTCGTCAATCTGAAAGTTATCATCATCAGCTCCTCCCTTGGTTTCTCATAGGCACCAAAGTAGTCGCCACCGAACCTTTGCATTCCTTCAACTTACTTGCACCGTGCGAAGGCGAACAAGAGAGCCTTGGCATGTCCCTTCCTGACATCCTCTTGTGATGCCATCAGATTAACCATCAACTGCTTGGCATCGTAAGAGGATGTTAAGACGGCAGACTTTCTCGCTGGTCTCGCCAGGATGCAAGTAAAGGAATGCATAGGTATTTGAGGACGGCTGGCGGCGAGTACATTGGTACCTATAAGGCAACGGAGTAGCTGGTGATGGACATCTTGGAGTCAAAGAAATGAAGAAATGGACCAACTTTTTGAAAGTATCATAAAATGGGGTCAAAGAAATGCATTTGATGTATAGAATATTGGGGGTACTGCATGAATGATAAATTTAAGCCAAAGAAATGCATTAGCATTGTTGATGAAAAAATCGAGTTGATTTTTGGACCAACTAAGATCCGACTTTAAACGCACATAAACACACAAGAACACAAGGGTATGTCGCGATTCACCTGAGTTGGGGTTAGTGCACTTTGGTGTAATCTTCGGTTCCCAATATGTAAATGTATGTTACATTGTACAAGGAGACTCGTTGCTTTTGAGAGCATAACTAGGCTTTGAAATGAGAGACCCCTCAAATGAAACTCACAAATGTTTTCTCCATTATATAAAGGGAACTTTAACAAAAAACTCCCGGTACTGTTTATTTTAACGAAAAACCATATTTTTACACTAAAAAAATCAATCCTAATATTATTCACTTTATCATTTATTTTGTCCTTATCGTTAAAACTCAAAGTTTTCAAGCCTTTTTCATTAGTTTTCCTTTATATATAAAAGATAATTTGGTTAAAAAATTTGATCTCCTTATACTATATTTATATAAAATATGATAAATATAGTAGAAAGTAGGCCTGGGCACGGTTCGGTACGGTTCGGTACCGAGGTAGTACCGAAACCGAACCCGTAGTAACATTTCGGTACGGTTCGGTACGGTATTTGTAGTTGTACCGACTTGGTACCGAACCTATTAGGTTCGGTTCGGTTCGGTACGGGTATAGGTTCGGTTCGGGTTTGGGCTTTTGAGGAACAAGGCCTGTTTTTTAGTTTTTGTACCCTCTGACTTACAACATTTCAGCAAAAATTATTAGACTTGGGTATAATCTGTAATACAGATTCTGTATAGGAGCGATGAGATACTAAGTTTCAAACAGTCATAAAAAATTTAATGAACTTCACACCCTAATCTTTAATGTGCCGTTTCTTTTGCTAGTATTTCGTCTTCAGACCTTGTTTCAAAGTGGATGGGTGAGAGTGAAAAGCTTTTCACACCCTAATCTTTAATTGTGCCATTTTGCGATGAGATGTTTGGCCCAATTCCAAACAGTCATAAAAAATCAAGAACAAGAAATTGCGAAATCAACTAAGCTTCTTGATTCTCCAATATTGCGAAATCAACTAAGTTTGCATTACTACAGAAAATACTGATGAATCTGTAAATCAAGAACCTTTTTGCGAAATTAACTTTATAAGAAGAGTTCAAAAACAGAACCTAGAAACTAAGGTGACTTAAAGAGGCTTATTCAAGAGCTTCTGTTGAACCTTTTTTGGCAGTAGGCTTAAATCAAGAACCTTTTTTGGCATGTTTAATTATTTAACTCACAAACGTTAAACACAAACACGACTACGCCTGGGCAAAAAATACCATCTTCATCCTTTAATAGCAACAACAAAGTTTAAGTCAATCCAACAACAAGAAGCAAAGTTCAATCCAACAACAAAGTTCAAGTAAATGTCTTATGGCATTAGTACAAACCCAAATGAAAAATCAAAGTTTAAGTCAAAGCCTTATGGCATTAATACAATCCAAATGTAATAAGTTCAAGTCAAAACAATTATCCTTTAGGAGCCTTACGCTTAACACCCTTGGTGGTTAGAGATTTGTGAGAAGGCTTTGAAGGGACCTTTGATTGAGCACATTTTGAAGCTTGAGGAGGTCGGGTAGAAGCTTGTGAAGCGGATGCTTGAGGAGGCCGGGTAAGAGGTTGTGAAGACGACGCTTGTTGTTCCGGATTATTAATAGAGAGAGAAGAGATGCTTGATGTCAACAACTCTACATAATACAAAAATATACACAACTTGTAAATACAAAGAATAAAATCTAAAAACTTATAACAAACAAGAACTAAGAAGAGAAATAAAAAATTACCCGCTTCAATACTTTCGTAAAACTCTAAGTGCTCCAACGAAGGTGCATCATTTTCTAAGGTGATAACACCATCACCCCTCATCCAATTATGCATGCAAATTAAGGCCTCCACCGATTTAGGAGTTAAAGAACTCCTAAAATCCGAAATTACTCTTCCCCCGGTACTAAAAGCACTCTCCGAAGCCACGGTAGATGCTTGAATAGCAAATATGTCTTTTGCAATGGCCGCCAATATAGGATACTTGCAACCATTAATCTTCCACCATGAGAGAATTTTAAAAGCACCCTTGGTTTCTTTGTCCACTTTCTCCAAAGGATCCAACAAATATGAATCCACCTCATTTCCCACCACTTGCTCCTCACTCTCTTCTACAAAATCAATCCAATCATCTACACAATCATCTTCAACGGATTCAACATGTGAAGTAGAAGACTCTCGAGGAGGTGTGGGGACTTTCAAGTGCTTCCCCCCATCAACCCTTGGGGCATATTCGTTGTAAAGGGCATCCAACACATCTCTTATCTCCTTAGTTTTCAAATGAACATTAATTTCCAATAATTGCTTTTTAAGGAGATGAGTGACATGCCTTAACTTGAACCTTGGATCTAAAATAAGAGCAATCACTAGCAAATTGTTCAATTGAAGGTAAGAACCAAAATATTTGTCATATTTTGCTCTCATGTCGGTTGCCATTTGCTTCAAAAGTACCTCCATTGGTGAACCGGTTTGCACATTGTGTGGGGAAACCAAATTCTTGATAGCCGTCTCTATTTTGATGACATCATGGAGAGCGGTATGAGCCGTCGGGATCAAAGAATGACTCACCCGCAATGTCACCTCATAGAAAACCCGTAGAAACCGAATAAACACCTCCGCCTTTTCCCAATCTTCTCCGGTTGGTGGTCCAACCCTTCTTTGACCTTTAATAGCAACTATTCCATCTTCATCCTTTTCTTCTTCAAATTCTTTGAAGTACACGCTAAAAGGAGTATCACTTTCCTCCCCCATCCTAGCAAAGGCCTTCTTAAACTTTATGGCTACTTCCAACATATGAAATGTGGAATTCCATCTTGTGGGGCAATCTAAGCAAACACTTGATAAGGCCTAAAAGGAGTATCATTTTCATCTTTTACAACATTCCCTTCTCGATCCTTAAGGCTTACTAGGGTCTTAACTTGATAAGGCCTAAAGTGCTCCCAAACCTTACTACGTTTACCCTTTAAGAGTTGGGAGACACTTACCTCCTCTTGATCTCCTTCACTTTCGACCTCACATTTGCTTCCCCCCGATTCATATTCCAAATCAATTGCATCATCTACAGAATCTACACGGTCCGAAGCCTGCATCCAATCAATACAAAAACACCAATCTTAAATAATCTGTTTTTTAAGGTTATTCTCTTTGGTTTTTACATATAAACACTTGAACCAAAATCTTGAACCAAATGCAATTATGTATCAAGCAACAGAACAACAGCAATTATGTGACAGACTATGTATAAGGAAAAAGGTCTACTCTTTTCAAGTGCTCCGTCTCCCAATAATATGTATCAAGCAATTATGTGACAGACTATGTATAAGGAAAAAAGCAACAGAACAACAGCATTCCCACTCCCACAATGAAAAAAATTAAAATAATAATAAAAAGAAACAGGCAAACAGGCATTCTTCTGTTTAAATATTCATTGCAACCAATATTTCTGACTACATTGTTTAAATTATACCAAAAAATTATTTTGTAAAATATATCTCGTGCTATCTATAGTGTAACTGAATACTACACATAACCATTGCCAGCAGATGCTTAAGTGTGGCCAGGTTTCGTACTCAATTCTAGAAAGAAAAAAAAAATCTCCGATGCAAATTCCAATGCTCTATTCAGCAAGTTATAATCTCAAAAGATTTACACATTGTGCTAAGATGAAAAATTAAATGTCATCTGACTACATTCCCTTGTCAACCATCATTCCCCCAATTTCATAAGCCTTAGCATAATCTTACAATTTCAGAATCGCATAAAACGAGAAACTCAAAAGCCTTAGCATAATCTTACAATTTCAGAGAAACCCCCAATTTCAATCCCAATTTGAATAAAAAAATTGAAACCCTAATTTTATAAAATGCAAACAAATTAAGAGATTGACTTACCATGAGAGAAGACGATGCCACGACGGTTGTGGTGGAGGTGAGACCGTGAGAGAGATTGTAGAGGAGGAGCGGAGGGAGGAGCGGTGGACGCACGGAGGGAGGAGCGGTGGACGCACGGAGGGAGTCTTCTTACGGGAGGAAAGGAAAGTTTAAGTGAGTTTCTAACTTTTCTTGCCGTAGGTAGGAGCCTTTTGTGTGAACAAATTTTTGTGGAACCAATACAAACAAGCCACGTGGACAAGATATTATTTTCATACAAATTTATCGGTACGGTTCAGTACTAAATGTAAAACCGAAACCGAACCGAATGAGTAAAAAACCAAACCGATTTCGTACCCATACCGAAAGAACCGAAAAAAAACCGAACCGATCGGGTTCGGTCCGGGTTCGGTCCGGTTTTCGGTATTTTTTGCCCAGGCCTAGTAGAAAGGAAACACATACATGTTAAAAGCTTCGTACGACTCGAAATCAAATTGAAAATTCATCATAAACAAGGTTATATTACATTCACCAATTCGTAGTACTTCTCAAAGTTTTGCTTTTGTTTCTTTTTATACCTAGAACTAGATAAAAGACAACTAAAATATCGGCGCAAAAATAGAAAGAGTCATGCCGTCCAAAATTGAATTCATTTAAGATTTGTTGCTTGGTTTTGCATTCTGTTCTATTGTATGGTAATGGAGAATGTAGGCAAAACAATTTAAGTTGAAAGAACAAAAGCATTGAATGTTTACCTCCAAGTTCAATTTCGGAAGACATGTAATAAGAAGTCGAAGTGCGTTCACTTTAAAAAAACTCATGGGTGAACTGGGCACAAGCTTCTGAAACGGGTTCAGACTCACTATTGCTGCCGTAGCGAATCGACTTCAGCTCCCTTATGTTTTTACATAGCTCTGACATCTGCTCATTCACAAAATCCATACACAAATAAGCTCAATGCTCAACACATAAACACAAACACTATCGAAGAAGTAACTAGGATGAACAGAAAAAATTGCATTTGAACAAACTTATTCAAACAGTAGAAATTCACAAACTAATTTTAACAATTTCAGAATTCAAAATCGTCAATTTTCAATGAAATCCTAGGGAACAAAATCGTCAAACTAATATAAACATTGATCATCAACCAATCCCAGATCAACTTTGTTCACCAATTTCCCAAGTTTTCACAGAATAGAACATAGAAACAAGGGAGGACCGGATCAAAATGTCAAACAGATCGTATTGAATTGAATCGATTTTGAATAGATGGAAATAGATACCTTTTCCTCGCGTTTGCTTTCGCGAGAATCGGGAGCGCGCTGGGCATAGAAGAGTAAATCCCGGGTCTGACGAACGATGTCGGCGGGGGTTCGGGGCTTGGACTTGAATAATCCCTTCATCTTGTTGCTGTTGGCACTTTGGCTGCGATGGGGCCGTTTATCCTGATGCTGCTGCGGCTGTTGCGGCGGTGGCTGAGGAAAGAGCCTCGGCGCCGTAAGAAGAAGGCTGGAGGAGGCTCTCCGCTGCTCTCCACCTTGGTTGGACGTACGGATTCCAACTGTTGTACGTCTGTCGTGGACTCGTAGGTTACTTCTGGAGGTTCCTAATTGTGTTTTTCCCTTTCCCTAATTTACTCCAACCCAATTTTGCCTTTACCTTTTCACCCGATGAATCCATGAATTCTATTTATTACTGGAAATACATAGTTAGAATTATATAATAATTATTTTTTTTCATTTAAAAAAAAAGTTTTTTTTTCATTTTTTTCTTTTTAACTTTCAATTTTATTTATTTATTTTGTTTTCAGAAAATATCTTGGAAGTTGAGTAATCCTTATCCCACTAACGGTTGATGGTTGCTCTCCGAAATCTGGATAAAACAGATTGGTGGAGAGGCGTTGGGATAAATTTTTATGTACTAGTAGTTAAATTTTTTTTTTCAAGATCCAGCCACTAATAATATGACACTTGTTGTATAGGATTGTGGTTTTGGCATACTGAAAATTTTCTTAATTGGGAGCATGTGCACTAAAAAGGAGAAAAATATAATTGATCAAGGGTGCATTTTGCTCACGAAATGGTGGTAATGCTCATCAGCCTACTTATTACAAATGAATGCATTTAAATTTTGAAATTTGTGTCTATTTACTATACAAATCTCGAAATTTAAACTCATACAACGGTGATAAATAGGGTAGTGAGCAATATCATCATTACTTGAGAGTGGTAAACAAAAATATTCTCATTTATCAAAGGGCACATCAGCAATTAAGTGGGCCTTACTCATGCCAGTTAGGGTGCGTTTGTTGCACTGGACTGTCTCGGACTGGACTAGTTTCAGGGACTAAGCTGTACTGGCTTAGACTAGACTAAGATGGACTAGCTTAGTGAAGCGTTTGGTGCAGTGTCGGACTAATAAGCAGGATAATTAACAAACTCTAATATTATATTATTTAATTCATAATTATTAATATGTTTTTATCCTTTTTTTTATCCCTCTAATCCTTCATTACCGCCCAATTCTCTCCCTCTTTTTCTCTATCTTTTTCTCCCTTGTCCGTTCCAATCTTTTCTTCAATTTGGTATTTTATATGAAAATTGGTTGTGAAAAGCATCTAGTCCAATGGCTTTCGAATGTGAGTGGTCGAGGAGCAAGGCGAGGAGGAGAAAGGAGGAGAAAGGGGACAGTCTTAGCTAGTCCCATGGTTTTTTAGGGGTTTCACTAAGACCAGCTAGTCCCTGATTTAGTCTAGGCTAGTGAGACTTAGTCTCATTAAACTTAGTCCCTGTCAGGAACAAACATGGGACTAGACTAACCCTTAGTCCAGTCCAGTCCAGTACCTTTTAGTGAGGGCAAACAAACGCCCCCTTAGGGTATTAACATATTTCTTAACGGATTTGATGGAAAATACAAAAGTGAAGCTAAAATCAAATTTCAAGTGCAAAGTTGCAAATTGTGAACTTAAGGAACGTTTCACATTCTCAGGTCCTCATAACTTCTTGTTGAAATCCAATCACTCATTTAACGATCAATATGTTTTAGTGATTACCGTTAATGAATGATTGTACTTGCAATATTCATTGAGATTTGCATAACTCTCCCTGAAATCTAAAGTTTATTTATTTATGGCTTTTTAGCCAAAATGGTCATTGGGATTTGCATAACTCTTCCTGAGATTTGAAACCAATACAAGTGGTCCCTAATACGGTCCACCATCAATCATTTTGGTCATTCTATGAATAGTTATGTTAAGTAAAGATTAAAATGACAAAAGTACCCTCAATTTAATAAACAATAGGCCAAAATGATTTGACAAAAATTAAGGGTATTTTGGTCATTTTATCCTTATTTAATGGAGATTTTTCACGGAATGACCAAAATGACTGATGGTAGACAAATTCAAGGACCAATTCTATCGATTTCAAATCTCAATGACCAAAATGAGAAATTATGCAAATCTCATAGACTATTTTAGATAAAAAAGCCTTTATTTATTTATACTCTTTAATTGTTAAAGTTATTTGTGATTTTTTTTTTCAATTGCGATGGAAAAGAACAAGTATTGTTTTATTCATGTTAAGATTCATGTTTTGTATGTCTTTGAGGGGAGTTGGGAGAGGTGACCGTCTAGCTAGCTCCACCAACCAATGCAAGGTTCTTTAAAAGTTGTCTTGTGCACCTTTGAGGAGAGTTGAGAAAGGCGACTGACCAGACTCTGACTTTTATGTTACATTAATGCTTATGATGGATAACTGTGATTTTATTTAAGTTTCTTCACTCGTTTATGAATGAGGTTTAATCCAAATAGGTGGCCTAATATGCAACAAGTTAGAATTTTCTGCCATAGCCTGACAATTGTGTTTTAATCCAAATAGATGGATTTTGAGAAAAATAATGTAATGATATATAATGTACCACTTCGTGTTCCTGACACACTAAAGAATTTCTCACAATTAACAAGTTATGAAGTGAATGAGTCATTCGCAAGGAGAAGGTGAAGTATAATTTGACTTAAAAAAGGGAAAATTTCAAACAAAAACCAAAACCTCAATGTTTACATGAATACCTCTTTTAAATAACAGAAACTCCGAGGTTTCTTTTTCACGAATAAGGAATCTGTGCAAATGAACACATACAAGATTGTAATTATATTTTTGCTGCTTTCGATTTATAACAGAAGATTGTTTATTGTTGTATGAGTAAGGAATCTGTGCAAAAGATGATATTTGTACATTATGCACAAAACTGACTAGTTAAAGACTTTAACGGGAGAAGAAAAAGTAGTCAGAACTTGTGAATGAAATAACGCTGCATATGTTACAAATTTCCAAGTTTTGATATGACATTTTGCTGGAAGAAAGGGTTCACAAAGTTCAAAAGGATGCGAAGTACAGAAACCGCGAAAAAGATTAAAGCACACCAGTAACGGTAGCAATTCAAGAACGTCTAATGCTAATCACATGAAACTTTTGATCAATCTAGAAATACTTTCCGATGATCATGTGCGCTTTAGGTTGAATAAGACGAAGTTGATGCTACTGAAGTCGACTTCCCCGAAGTGGTGGAACTAGCAACATTGACATCGCCAGTGGGCTCGGCAGGTGGACAAATCTTGTCAATGCTCATTTCGCCAACAAGAACACCCACAACTTGAGACATTGTAGGTCTGACACTAGTACCTAGGGCGGTGCACTCCAGTGCTAATTTCAAGACGATGGCGGCTTTTCTTTGATCATACTTTCGCAAACTCTTATCAACCAAGCTATCCAAATCTCCGACTTTGTTTGCTTTATAAGCCTGCGCACATGCAGGATCGATAGTTAGCATCAAGCTTGAAACGTAATCATACCTAAAAATGCATAATCAAATATAGAGAAGAAAGCACAAAAGCACAACCCTGTCATTCTTGCTTACCCTATTTACAAGAAATTCAAGTTCCTTCTTTGATGAGCTAGCTACGTTTCTCTCCCCACTAACAATTTTAAGTACGACCACCCCAAAGCTGAAAACATCCACTGTGTCTATTAAATCTTCCCTTTGCAAACACTCTGGCGCCGTGTAGCCTCTGTAGGTAGCATAAGAAATTATCATGTAGTTTTATACAGACTTAAATTTGCCTCGTATAAAACTGGTGAATTACTAATTTACTTACTTCTTTGTTTCTCTTGCGATGACCCTAACTTTATCTTCTTTGGTATAAAGCTTTGCAAATCCAAAGTCTGATATCTTAGCCTCAAAATTCTTATTGAGAAGAATATTAGTGGATTTTATATTCGTATGGACAATCTTTACTCTCTCAAGGTCATGTAGATATTTCAAACCCTGTGCTATTCCCAAGCAAATGTTAAGCCTTGTTTCCCAATCAAGCTTCACTCTGCTGGTGTCTGCAGTTGCATACACTTCAATACGTTATATGTTGTATTCGTCTTTCATGATAGTTTTTAAAACAAAAAACGCATCAAAACACACATTACAAGTAAACAAGAAATTGGAGGTCTTTTTCAATATGAACATCCAACAGTTGAAGGATATTGTTGTGTTGCAATGACTGTATGATGTGAATTTCCTTTTTCAATTCATCGATTTTTTCCTTAAAATGACCGGAGTCTAGTCTCTTCACTGCCACTGTGTGACCTGGCAGTTCTGCCTTCATCCACAAAGAGGTTATATAATTCCCAAAAAAAAAGAAAAAAACCAAAATTATAGAATGCATACAAGTATAGAAGTTCACCATAAAAACTGTCCTAGAGCCGCCGATTTTTTTTCTTTCACTAAAATTTTCGGTAGCCTTTATTAATTCTTTGACGGTGAAAAATTTGTCTTGAAGCTTGCCATCTATTTCTTCATGACCGATTTTGATTTCTGTTCAGCGAGAAAAATGCATCAGGAATATATATCAATCAGACAACTTTAATTCTTTTCGTTTTAGTGTATCAAAGGGGGCATATTCACGTATTGCAGTGCAGAGTGCAGTATATAATTGTAGCTTAGCATGCAGCTAATAGACTTACTGGGCTCCTCTTTGATTGACAGCCAGCCCATCCTCCAAGCAAAAGCCAATAAGAGCAGCAGAGCAGCAATGAAGGATGCAATCGTAATCAATGCAATGCGTTGACGTTTATATTTATCGGGATTAATATCGAACTCTGAAATTCGTGGGAAGAGATAATAATACATGAGTGTTAATTTGAACAAAATAAATTAAAAAAGAATCAATTCAAGAAATAAAATATTACCAGGATTCACAGAAATAGCTGATATTAGAGGTCCATTAAAAGTAGGAGGGTCATGAAAAGATCCCTTTCCAGGCCAGTACAAGTGGATCTCTAACAGATCACCATCATCTACAACCTCAACTGAATGATTTACAGTTATTGGTTTTTCTACACTGCCCTCCTTGTCTTTAATGTCGAAATAATTTAATGTTCTGTTACTCTGCAACAAAATTTATTTAAAATAAGATGATACTATAAATAAAAGTAGAATGATGTGATTGTCACCGTGACCAGAAAAAAGAACTGTTACCTGAATATATACATCAAATGCGCATTTTCTTAGACTAGTATAGTCTACATCATCGGTGTATATAATTTCATAAAAATGAAGTGTGACATTATATTTGCCTTTACGCAGACAAAAAGCATAATACTTGAGAGATACCGGGGACAGACGAGCTTTTGCATACAAAGGTGCCTCAGTAATGGAAACTCCACGTGTCGTGCTCTTGATGAAATCACTAGTATTACTTTTTGGCAATAAACTGTCTCCGGAAAGGCTGTAAGCCCAGTTTTTCTTTGGACTTGTGTAAAAGAGGGATGTGTCATTATCTTGATCATATATATTCCCACTAACAGTTGTCTCTTCACCACCACAATTAATAAACAAGGAATGGTCTGCAAGAAAAATTAAAGTATATCATTATATATCCTGCAGCGTTTAGTTCGTGTTCAGGATGCCGATTTCTGAAGAACAAACTTACACTTTGGTTTGTTTCGAGGACAGTATGTGTTCTTCATTTCAAACGGATCCATCCTAAAAGTAGTTACCAATATGTTATACAAGGTTCTGATGATTGACTCTCTTACTAACACAAAAGGGGACAAAACATACATATCTGGTAAAGAGGTTGAGGAGTTGCGGCAACAGGCAAACAAGTTCCTGAAGAAAAAAAAAGTTAAGGTCATGAAACAAACAAAAATTCATAACTGATACTGTCCCAAACTTAAGTGATGTGCTACAACAGTTGGCCCTCCAAGATATTAATATTTTAATAAACAGTACATGACCATATTTGCCTCCATCTCCAACCGAGGGTCATAGGGCCAAACATAATTTATTATTTAAAAACTACAACTTAAATTCAAATCCAACGGCTAAGTGATGTTAGCTAGTTGTTGGATTTGAATTTTTTTTTTTGCTATAAATAAGGTGGATATTGGGCTATAATTCACACAACTTTGAATTCAATAGATCCTCTTTGGATTCCAACTGGGGGTCCTCATTCAATTCCAAATTGGGAGAACAATGGGTGCAAATGAGACGAGAAGATGAGGAGTCTAATGAAGAAGTTCAAGTAAGGCGCAACAAACAAAATAGAGCAGCAGCCATGGTGTGTCAGCCAACTGAGGAACAACCTCATGTTGCACATCTTTGGGCCAAAAGAAGCATGGAGTAGGCGTTTAAGTTTTATGTTGTTAAATGTTTTTAAAAATGTTGTTTAAGTTTCATGTTGTTAAATATTTTTTTATGTTGTATAATTTTTATGTTGGTTAATGTTATTTAATGTTACTTAATTTAATTTAGTGTTGTATAATGACTTAGGAAGTTATTGGAAAAAAATAGAATTTAAAAAAAATATATGAAACAAATTTTGTAAAATAGAAGTTATAGGAAAAAAGTGGAATGTAAAAAAAATATATGAAACAAATTTTGTAAAATAGAAGTTATATGAAAAAAATAGAATTAAAAAAAAATATGAAACAAATTTTGTAAAAAAGAAGTTATAGGAAAAAAAATAGAATTTAAAAAAAAATGTATGAAACAAATTTTGTAAAATATAAGTTATAGGAAGTTATAGAAAAAAAAATAGAATTTAAAAATAGAAGTTAGAGGAAAAATTTTGTAAACAAAAAATATTGTAAAAAAATTTCAAAAATAACGACTAGCTGACGTCAGCTAGCCGTTGCATTTAAAAATTTGGCTTGGCATTCCTGCCGGATATAACCGACAAGAATATGTATTCCTATCGGTTTATATCCGACATGAATGCTCTCATTTCTAGCCAGCCCTTTGGCCCTTGCAGATTTCGTGGGGTTCACGAACCCTCTAGCCTAGCCCTTGGTTGGAGACGGTTTTCAAACTATTTTCGGCCATCTGGCCCTCTGGACCCTTTGGTTGGAGATGATCTAAGGAGACCTGGAACCCTAGACCCTTTGGTTGGAGATGACCTAAGAAGACCTGGAACCCTAGAGAGCAATTTACCTAGGAAGACCAGGACTAAACTATGAAAACTAAATTAAACTAAAAATAAAAAACTCACCTGAAGCGAAACAAAGGGAAAGAAATCGAGAACTGTTCCCGAGAAAGACGCTAGCAAAATTTCGATGTGAAACTCCCAGCACCAAAAGGGAAAGACATAAGTGGCACCGACGGCTAGACCTGTAAACGGGTCGGGTTTATCGGGTTTGGGTCGGGTTGAACCCGACCCGTTAAGCTAACGGGTCACCCGAACCCGACCCGTTAAGTTAACGGGTCACCCGAACCCAACCCGTTAAGCTAACGGGTCACCCGTTTCACCCGTTAAGACCCGTTAACAATTTTTTTTTTTTTTTTTTGTATAGAGTTTATTTTTTGTTATTAAGACTTTATTGAAATTACTAAAACATCCTCAACTAACGGGTGCTAACGGGTGTTAACGAGTTAACCCAAAGTGACCCGTTATTTAACGGGTTCACCCGTTAACGACCCGACCCGTTAAGTATCCACCCAAATACTAATATTAACGGGTCGGGTCGGGTCGGGTCGGGTTAACGGGTTGGGTCAAAAATGCCACCTCTACCGACGGCCAACAACCCCAAACCAAAACACAAACACCGATTCAGACCCAAAACAAAGAGCCACAAGAAGGAAAAGTCTGGATCTGAAGGTTGGAGGGAAAACACGGGATGGGAGGAAGGTGGAGGGTTGAACGGGAAGGTGAGGCTAGGAAGATCTAGGATGGGATGGAGGTGGAGAAGAAGGGAATGGGTGGCGTCAAGGGGAGAGAAAGACTAGGGGAAGAAGGAGAGAAGGGAGAGGCTGCCCACTGGTCCCCAACCTTAGCTAGAAGCCGGCGGTGGGTCTAGGGTTTCTGAAGAAAGGCTCTTTGCAGAGAGGTGTCACTATGATGCTCATTAAGTAGTTTTCAGAAAATTTTCATGCTTCAATTTTGACCAATGTACCCTCAAAGTTAAAATACAAACACCATATGCAGATGAGATTTTTTATGTTCTTTCTTTCTTTCACGTTCTTTTTCATTTTTAGGGTTTTGATTATTCCCACATCTCAATCCAACGCTCTTGATTGCACGAGTCGATATTGTAAAATTAGGTCCAAACATATATATAACTAATATTAAGGACCTGACGTGATAGAATTTTATCTGCTTCGTCTAACATAAGAAAAATACATGACCTTTTCCTCATATTTCACTTTGGTTTCGTAAACATACCCTTACACTATGTTTAGATGGGAGAATAGACTTCAAGTTTTGACATAAATCAGAATTTATAAATTAACATGCACAAATGCCCTCACTTGGATTCATAAACATAGAAATTTAGAATTTTCGCATAGAAAAAAAAATTGGAATTCCCAAGTTTAAATTCCATGTAAATATGTGTTATTTCCAGATTTCTATAAGTGAAAGTTTAAAAATAACAAATTACATATTCAAATTTTATGTTAACTAAACAAGAAAACTCAAAAAATTTAGAAAATAAAATTTCATCATTTCAATTTTTGTCATTTTAAAGTTCTTTAGTAATATTAAATTTTTTTCATCTAAATAGAGTGCCAGAATAATCTAGCCAATAGCCCTCTTTGAGCTCTGCGCCTTCTGCGCACTCCAGTCTAGTATTGGCTTTGGGCATCGCTGCCCAAATTCATTTCGGACTTGGGTTCCTTATTGGGCCAGAAGCCCAACCCGTTTCTCAAGTTTTTCTCGGGCTATATTTTTTCGACTTAGCCCAGCATGCATACTTCGAGTCAACAATGGCAAAACTCCACTTAACTCTAAGAAGTGAAGCTCCACTTAACTATTAAGAAGTTAGAAAACTAGCGAAGCCAACAATAGTGAGGAAGAAGCTGGATAAGCCATCACTCTAATCTTTATTCAAAGACATGTGCATGAAGCATTACAAACATAGTACCTTTCTAAAGAGGATCCTATGGCTCTTTGACTTCATTCCAATCATAAAACGATGATCTACAAGCAAGACATAATTGGAAACAAAGGAATGTAATTTTATTATTAAGCTATTTTTTATGTATATAAAATTTGAGCTAGTTAACCATGGTTAATCACGTGTTGCACTCTAAGGAAGTGGGGCTAAACTAGTTGGGGGTCAAGTATAGCCACCATGAATTAGCGTACAATAAAGGCCCAAGACTAAGAGAGAAAACACATCACAAACCTTTGATCCCATCTTCCCTCTCTTTGCCATTCCCTCTCACTCACTCTATAATTTCTTTCACAATTGGGTCTAACAGTTTTTTTTAATTTTTAAATTACTATTATTGAGGAGAGGGAAGAGTTTGTCATCTTATTTATTCATTTATTTATTATTATTATTACAAGTAATGTTCTACACTGATTTACATTAAGGAGATAATAAGAGTTTGAACCCGAGATGCATTGTGTTAGAGAGAAAGACTCTAACCATCATGACAATTCACCACTTGCAATTTTTCGAGTTGTTCTATGCTAAAATGTTCTAATATGGATTTTATCTATTTTTAATTGTCTTAAATAATAGTATCATAAATATAATATAACTTTGAGCGAAATGTGTAAAAATTATAACAGATCGATGACGATGCTAGTAGAAGCTCTGGTTCAGGCCGTAACAGCACAAGTAGTCAGTGCTGCAGCGCAGGAAGCTCATTTCTATTTTAATTTTAAAAGTGAGCTTGAGAAGATGAAGGAATGGCTTGGAAAAATGAATTGCTTAGTTGTCGACTGATGAGTCAATTTCATATTATATATTATTCCCTATTCTTGGTATATTTTGGTTATTATTTTGGTGAGATTTTGATGCTTTGTTATATGTTTTTAATATAGGACATGCGGACTTGTTCGGAGCATAAAGTAATCAAACGGTGGAATTTTTGAGCGATTCCAATTGGAGCTGGTTCGTACGTCAGTCAAGAAAGCGGTGTTAAAATTTCATAATTTTATCCCGAAGCATCTGATCGTGGCGAATTAATTTATGGTCAGCGCGCAGTGCTGGCAGATTGGGCTACAGAGCTTGTGAGCGACTTTTGGGCTGGAAGATGATGGATTTTGGACTTATGTTGTTCTTGGAACTTGAAGAAGAAGTCCTGATCTTTAATTTGACTCGTTTTGGGCCTATTTTGGAGGCCTGAAGGTCCAGAAACGTGGGTTATCCTTTGATGGGCAGATTTCCTAGTCATGATAGGAATGTAATTTTTAGTTATCCTTTTATTATTAGGAAAACTAACGAAAAGTCCCTGAATAGTGACAGTTTTAATGAAAAGTCCTTTTTGAAGGTATAATGAATAGTGACAGTTAAAGGTAAAAAAGTGGTTTTTCGTTAAAAGTAAACAGTGCCAGGGGTGTTTTATTAAAGCTCCCTTTATTATTTTGTTTCTGTTGCAGTCCTATTTAGAATAGGAATGTGATTGTGTAAATCCTAGTAGATTAGGAATGTATCTTATGTTCCTATTAGGAGTAGATTACTTATTAAGTATTGTAATCCTTATGGGAAAGGGTTTGCCCTTTCTACTACTATAAATAGAGGCACAATGGGGTGAATAAAACACACCTCACAATTACACATCTCTCTCATCTTCTCTCTATGTGCCGCACCTCCCTCTCTCTCTAGGCCTCCATAATTGTTCAGTAAATTATACCTACAACACGTTATCAGCACGCTCTTGACGCTCCGCTAAAGAGAGTTTATTCTTCAATCAGGGGAGTATTACGTTTTAATTATTCTTTTTGAGATTAATTTATTATTATTTTGAATTGATCTACATGATATTGATTCAATTTAATTTTTCTTTGTTGAACGTGATACAACGTATTGGAGACACGATTTCGGCCTTCTGAGACGGATCTTCTACAAATTCAAAGGCTTTTGTAAGTTTTCTGCCAATCAGGTACGCTTAAAATAAAGTAAGATATTTGAAACGACCTTGAAGCATGAAAACATTCCCCATGATGCATGAACCCCCTACATTTATATTTACCTTCCGATATATATATTGTATATATTCATATATTTGTCAATATATATATATTTGTTTCATGCATTACGCAATTATATTTTGCTATGTGGAATTTGTGAGTCAAAGAATTGAAAATAAATTAGAAGCAAATTAGGGTTTCCTAAACCTTAAGGGATTTGAAAAAAAAAAAGGGAAATTGGACATGGTGCACCGCACCATCACCGTGCATCCTGATACCAAGCCTCGGCCTGGGGTCCAAATGGATGGGCCTGCAGCCCTTCCTCATTACACCATGGCCTGTAGCCATGCAATCAGCCCAACGACTGGGCTTGGTCTCCTCGGCATGCATCCTCCATGCCAGCCAACAAGTCTGGGCCTTGTTCTTACGGCCCACACACAGTCAGTTTTTTTTTTTTTTTTTTTTTTTTGTGGCTGGGCTCCCTGCATGACGCCAGCCTTTGCGGCTGGGCTGTCCTGAGCAAACCTTTGGCCAGCTTTGCTGGGCCTTGCTACCGTGCACCCTATTTCAGTCCAAGCACAGAACCCAGCTGCGGCTGGGGTTCTCTCCTTTTCCCCCGTCGCCTGCAGACCACCTTTACCCTCCTAGTTTTTTTTTTTGGGCCCTGCCGGTTTTACGTAAGGCACCCTGTGCCTTTCCCTTTTACACGGCACCCATGCCCAAATTATTTTGGGGCATTTTTTTTCAATCCACATGCTATTATTTTAGCATTATAAATAATTTTAACCCGTATGTTAATATTATTTTGCTTCTACAATCGACCCCGATTGGTCCCGATCTATTGAATTAATTAAAAGTGACCTGCAGTCCATTAATCTGATAATGAATCCAAAATTATTGACCTGAAGATCACTTTTGGACATTAACGATTCAATAATTTATTTCTCTTCTTTGAACCGTTGACTCACTTTCGTAGTCCCGAAGCACTCACACTTGAGTTCCCGAAGAACCTCAAAATCCACTACACTTAGTTGTATATTGCATTCTGTGTTCTTGCAGGAACCTCTCTTTTATGAACTAAACGTTCATAAACTAAATCGAACCTGTAGTTTCGAATTTAGTGCCTTTGAAACCCGAAGTTTTCATAAAACAATACACCCATGAAAACCCGACGTTTTTCATGAAACTATGTCTTAGAACCCGAATGTTCTAACTTTGATGCTTATGGATGATTCCTTCCCATAGCACCAATCACAATCTTGTTCCCTCCAAATTCAATGGATTGTCGAACCGTCACAAGTTTGATTTCCCTTATTTTGGACGTTTCTAATAGAAACCACTTTATGTGGGGTACAAGACGTGAATCTCCACTTGACTATCAAGAAGTTGAGCACCCATTGAAGCCAACAATGGCATGGAAAAGCTGAATAAGCCTCCGCCATGATCTTCATTCGAAGACTTATGCCCGAAGCATTACAAATGGAAATACCTCCGAAGGAGGATTCCATGGCTCTTTGGCTCGCTTCTACAGACTGTTTAATCATGAAAGATATTGCCCGAAGCATACCATGATTACGTCCATGAATGAGTACAATTCTGAAGTTTATAAATCCGATTGAATTTTGACTAGAGAATACTTTTCTCGTCCTTCCTTGTTTCTAACTTGCTCCTGAAGCAACAAGTGTAGAAAGTGAAAGTTTACCAAATTCTCGGATCTGATTACTACCAACATCTTAAGGCAGAATCAGGGCCTGTCAAGGTATGGCATCATGCCCGAAGCGTGATCCTTGGCACCTAAGAACTAAAACTTCAAGAATAAGGGATAGTATTCCCGAACCTTAACCTGTAGAATCTACTTCCGTCTCGATGGAATAGATCATTGGTTATGCACCTGTTCGTGCCCCTACCAATGTTGTTAAGGAGTACCATTCTCGTAGTCAATATGTGAGATTAATTTTGCTCCACCAAACACCGTTGGAAGAGCATAATTTTGACATGAATGGCCTTATTGGCCGAATCCCCTTAGTAAACCATTTACTTTGTGAACATTTTTCCATGTTCTTGGATTCAAGTTTGGTGTATGTTTTACCTATGGATAATCTTATTGATATTGTCCTTGAATATGAGTTAATTGAATCATGTTTCTTAGTACATGTGACCGATTCAATTAAACACGTGATTAGGTAGGAATGTGGGAAAGTTAGTTGTCTGGACGAATGCGTACTACGCACACTAACTTTACACCTAAATCACATCTCTAACAACGACTTCAGGTCTATCCAACCTGATTAAGAGCATTGGCACGCTCCTCGTTGTATGAATGGTACTGCATCACCATTTAAGGGACCTTGAATTCTCCCTGACGTTGAGTTTTTAAGGATATTCGAGATGACAATGATCATAAATGAAACCACTGAAGAAAATAGAGTGACATATCTTTGCACCACCTCCAAAAATGAGCCTGAAGCTTTGATTTGGGGCCAATGGGTTGTCTCCCAACTGGGAACATGCCACATGTGGCCGGCCTAGAGCTGGGTGATTGAGCAGTTTACTTGCTTTGACATGACCTTTTTGGGACACTTAGGTCGAACAATGACGCTACGACGCATCTCCTTACCCGAAGTAAGGATCTTGTGCCTACAAGCACACTTTGTCAAGCCTGCTCACTAAGGAAATTGATTTTTTATATCATTCCTCGCAAAGATACGAAATTACCTATTTTCCATAGTGGATTCAAGGGAATATATGTGGACTAATCCAATCAAAATGCGGACCATATAAAGACTTATGGTTTTGATTGATGAATCGACAAACTGGTCACATGTTTGTCCACACACATTACTGCTAAACCTCTTGGCCGATTATGGGTTCACCACCCTACTTATCCCTTAAGGTCCTGGAGACTGGATAATGCCAGAGAGTTTATATCGACAGTTTCGATAAAGTATTGCATGTTGTTTTGGGTTTCTAATTGAACATTGAATTCCCATGTTCACCCAAAATAGCCTCGCCTAGTGATCATAAAGCGCAAATTTAAATGATCACCCGAATTTTGGTAAAAGTACCAAGTTTTCAGTTTTTCTGCCTAGGGCTATGCAATCTTGTATGCAGTTATGTTGGTCCGCCTTGAGGCCCATTGCCACCCAACCTATATGACGTTACAATTGGTTACTGGGTACGAACCTGACGATTTTCGTATTTACGCATTTGGGTGAGCATTCCATGTGCCCAGTTGCGCCGCCGCAACGTACCACCATGGGTCCTCAAAGAAGGATGTGTATCTTTTGTCGACCATGATTCTCCTTCACACTAGCTCTCTTCGAGCCCTTGCATGCGATCTCTTTACCGCTTATTTGCGGGTTGTCACTTTAATGAGACACTCTTCCTGCCGTTAGGGGGAGATAAGAACGTCAACGTTCCTGTAGAACGGCGCGAAGTTGCGTGGACGTTGCCCACTATGTCTCATCTCGATCCCCATACCGCACAATTGTGATAAGCAAGTGCGATGAATTCTAGATTTCAGAATGTTGCTCCAGACGCATTCCTTTGATCTAGCTAAAGTGACGAGATCATATACCAGCTGCAAATATGCCTGCAAGGATAGACGTACTTAACAGACGTCGAGTCAACATCCCTGGAGGGTGTGCCGCACCTGTTGGACGGTTTGGACGCCCCTGTTGGACGGTCCGGTACAACGGCGGATAGCCAATCAATTTGTCTTGGCCTGGAGCACGACAGCTCATTCGGTTCGTAAGATTCACTTCCCTAGAAGAGGAAGACACGGCACAACTATGAATCTAAACTCGATCGCTGTCTCAAATCATTTCCATCTCATGAGATTAATCCGGATTACTCCCGAGACATGAAGTTCTTGGTCCAGTATACTAGTTTGGATGAGAAAAATGGAATTGAAATGAGATTATCATCGATGATGTTTTCACTTATATGGTAGCTACCGACATAAATGAAAAGCGACGATATCGAACCGTGTTCCGTTGATTAAGTGACAACGTAGAACTGATTGGACAACTGAGATTACAATCTAGGTCAAATTCCTTACCAAAGTGTGTATTGGACCTGTCGTTCCTACACTGCCCAAGGTAACCCTATTGAGTTACAAGTGGGAAAGGAAGCGTTATGAGATGAATGAAATAGTGCGATATGATGCATGCCTTACGGCGCAAGGTTTCTCTTAAACGTCCTGTGATTGATAGCAGCATTATGAAATATGGTTAGTGTTTTCTCCATGGGGATATAGATACAGAGATTTACATGTAAGTTCCCGAAGAATTACATAGACTGGTTCAAAAAGTTCCAAAACCACGGAACACCCTCTTAACTTGTTTTGAGGCGTTCACTTAAATTCGACGGATGTGGTATACCCGTTTAAGTGATTGTTTGATCAGTCAGGGATATGAATTATGCCCTTGCGTGTTAAACTATGAAGTTTTATTCCAAATTGCTAGAGTTACAGTTTATGTCGTTAACACGAATCTTACTAAGACTCTGGAAGAGCTTGAGAAAACTGCCTCGCACCTGAAGATGGAATTTGAGATGAAGGATCTTAGGAAAACTCGTTTATGCCTTGACCTGAAGTTTAAGCGTTGTTCTGACGGTACCTTGGTCTACCAGTCGAACTACACTTTGAATGTGTTACCTTTGAGTATACCTTTGATCGTCCATACGTTATATGCAAATGAGACCCTTGAAGAGGTTATGGAATCTGAACTTCCATATCTAAGTTCAACTTTGCGCTTCGTTGTACTTAGCTCATTGTATTTAGACAGGACATCTCCTTCGCTGTTGATCTTGGTAAAGATGCAGCACCGCGCCTACACGCAACCACTGAATTGGTATTAAAGACGTACCTTGAAGGTATTACGAGGGCAAATCCCAACGCATCTTAGCGGATCCGACCCCTCTGATCCTCGAAATGATGCTTGCCTTGTTGTTGTGCTGACGCTGGTTACTTATCAAACCCGTACAATGCAAAATCCCCAAATGGTTATGTCTTTACCGTTAGGGACATCGCAATATCTTGGAGGTCCATGATATGACCTTAGTTGCGAAATCTTCGAATCGTTCCAAGACTCACCTCACTTCACTACGCCACAAGTGAGACATGGTTAGGAGTTCTTGTTGAGCATGTTCGTAGTACTTGCTGTGTTTTCATCCATCGTTGAGTCCTGACAACGATCCATGAAGATTATGTCGCATGTATCAACCCGACCAAGCCATGATACATCAACAAAGTCAACGCCAAGACATATTGCGACTACATCTACATCAGCAAAGCATCAGGAGATTGAAGTCATGCAAGCCGATCCCAGACAACCTTGCCGACCTCTACACGACGTCACTGCCGAAGTCCACCTTCCAGAAGCTTGTCCGAGGAATTGGTATGCCTAACTATTATATGCAATGTTTGTAGTTCTCATTTGGAAGTTATGTCAAACTTAGGGGGAGTATCCAGAAGTATACTCACTTGATCTTAATGTACTCTTTTTCCCTACGATTAGGAGCATTTTTCCCACTGGGTTTTTGCTACCTAACTAGGTTTTAACGAGGCACCCATCCTGGGCTGATCATACCCTTGAGAGCTCTTCTACTTGCGTCCAAAAGACGTATAGTTTTGACTTAATGCAACTTCTCACTTTTCTCCTTTGACTATGGGTTTTTTCCCCACCTTGGGTTTTACCATAGCGAGGTTTTGTGAGTTTTACTTTTTATGCATTCTTCCGTTGATTTGAGACTCGCATTCGCCCATTGTGCCGACGACTTCATCAACTATACCTGCTTCATCATTGAAGACCTGATGCACCATTTACTTGAGTATTTACACACTCAAGGGGGAGTGTTGCAGTCCTATTTAGAATAGGAATGTGATTGTGTAAATCCTAGTAGATTAGGAATGTATCTTATATTCCTATTAGGAGTAGATTACTTATTAAGTATTGTAATCCTTATGGGAAAGGGTTTGCCCTTTCTGCTACTATAAATAGAGGCACAATGGGGTGAATAAAACACACCTCACAATTACACATCTCTCTCATCTTCTCTCTATGTGCCGCACCTCCCTCTCTCTCTAGGCCTCCATAATTGTTCAGTAAATTATACCTACAACAGTTTCCTAGTTTTTAGAAAGCCTTTTCCTATTAGGGTTTTAATTAGAAGTAGTATAAATAAGGCTTCTTAGCCATTAGGTTAGTGGGGGGCACAACATTAGAGAATTTAGCAAGGCTTTGGAGAGTTCAAGACTTTTTACCTACAAGGTGTTTTCAATCTTTTTCTAATTAATGATATTCTTTTTAATTTTTATTATGAGTATGCATAACTAATTTTCTCTTTGCTAGGGTGAGACCATGATCCTTAGCAAGAATATGTAGTTTCTTTTAGTTTGCTTATGAATTTATGCATGCAAGTTTCGAGTTATTAATCACTGGGTTAAACTATCTAGTTGTCTTAGTGATTCGCGACCATTAGGATATCTAGGAAAGTAATTTGATGCAATTTTGGCGGAGGGTTGTCCCTGGAATTGACTAAGGCTTCTTGTGGTTAATATGTGTAACCTCTTAGGATGGACGACATGTTTTAAGGGTTGTATGGTTTTTCAAAAGGATTTCACAAAGCTTAATGAGTCTTGCATGTTCACATTCGATCTGGACACCACGGACGGGTTGCATGTTAGATATACGTTCTATGTTGGAGGTTCCAAGTAGGGCATACTGTAGGAAAACCTAACCTTCGAAAAAGGCATGTGTAATTCATAAGTTAATAGAAGAACTACATAGGATTGTTAAGGTGATGGCGGAACCCTAGTGTTTTCTCACTTGATTTCTAAAACAAAATTGTTTTCTTTTCTCTTCCTTTACAAATTGCAGATTTTAGTTTTAGTTTTAATTAAATTCGTTTTTCTTTAATTAGGGCATTAAATCACCTTTTTCCAATATTTTGTTCTTAATAATTAGTTGGGTTTTGGTTTACATAAATTTATTCAAATTAATCCCTGAGGAAACGACCTTACTTGAGCTGTTTATACTACAATAACCTTGTTTCTCTTGCAAGTATTTTAAGTATTTTTATCCCTTTTATATAAGTGGTAAAATATCTATCAAGAAATTGGCGCCGCTGCCGGGGATTGATTCCTTATAAATTTTTGTTTATCATATTCTCAATTAGTTATTCTCGTATATAAAATTTAAAAAATTAATTTCGTTTTTGTTTTTCTGCAGATTTTACATTGCATGGTTTGCACCAGATCTCAAAAACAGCAACTTGCAGATTTCAATCCAGAACCAGAACGCACATTTCGACAAAGGCTCAGAGAGCAGTTTTTCATGTGGGATCATTTTTTGGAGGATACTGTTTTACCAAATCTGTTTTCTGGGATTAAAGACAGCAAGGACAGCATGGCTTTTGCCATACCCAATGCTGGGCGACCTTTGAGAGACACATTGGCAGCGCATGCCAATGAGTTACCCAGCTGCATTGTTTACCCAGAAGAGGAAGGCGACGCGTTCGAGATAAGACATCACATGCTGGAAATTTTGCCTACTTTTCATGGATTAGCACATGAAGACCCTAATATGCATATTGCAGAGTTTCTAATGGGATGCAGAAATATCATAATTAAGGGGTTCTCGGCAGAATCTATCAAACTTCGTCTTTTTCCATATTCGTTGAAGGATAAGGCGAGGACATGGTTATTGACATTACCATCTGCCAGTGTTACTTCTTGGGCGCAGATGAGTGACAGATTCCTTAACAAATATTACCCGGCGTCTAAGACTCTTGATATGAGGACACAAATTATTTCTTTTGCCCAAAAACCTAATGAAGAATTTCATGAAGCATGGGAGCGTTTTAAGGAGTTATTCAGACGATGTCCCCACGCAGGTATTGATGGGGACACGAGGATGGGTATATTTTTCAGAGGATTAAATTCAACTACAAGGAATCATGTACATGCATCATCAGGAGGGTCTTATTCTACTAAAAATGCGCAAGAGGCTTATCAATTATTTGAAAACATGGCAACAGAATCTCAAGAGTAGGCGCCTGATCTGCCTCAGGCCAGGGGCGTTTTTGAGATGTCCAGCGGATCTCCACATGTCTCTGCACAAATAGAAAAGATGGAGAAAAAGTTAGAAAATTTTGATGCAAAATTTGATATGATTTTACAAAGAATGGATGCCCCTGTGCGGCAGGTTGCTGTCTAGCAGCCTACTGCAGTAGCATGTACTATTTGTGGCATTACAACACATGATTTTATGGGCTGCCCACACAGGGACGCATATCCGGAGCATGTTAGAGAACAGGTTAATGCATTCAATAACTATCAGAGGCCCAGAAATGATCCATACTCAAATTTCTACAACCCCGGATGGAGAGATCACCCAAATTTCAAGTGGAACAGAGACCAACAGACCAACCCACAGTTTCAACCATTGGAACAGCAACCTGTTGGACAAACTAAGGCACCTTGGGAAATCGCAATTGAAAAATTGGCAGAGCACACTAAGGCGGGTTTTGATGCAACCAAACAAGACATTCAGAACATAAAAGCTACCATGCAAGATCTACAGCAACAAATGGGGCAGCTTTCACTCCAGTTTTCAGGCAGAGAACCAGGAAAATTTCCCAGCCAAACAGTTCCAAATCCAAGGGGTACAGAAAATTGTTGCGCAATACGCATTTTACGGTGTGGAAAAAGTTATGACAGCCGTGATGTGGAAAATACACCAAACACTACTGGAACATCACGGGCAGCACCTGTGCAGCCACAACCAGATTCTGAAATTTCTGCAGAATCTGCCCAGCCACTGGACAGATCCGAAAATACAGCAGTACCTGCTGCAGAAACTGCAGAAAAATCAGAACATGTTTATGTGCCACCGATGCCATATCCCGAGAGGTTAAAGCCAAAAGCAAAAGATCAACAATTAACAGATTTCATGAAGACACTGGCGAAGGTTCAAATTAATCTACCATTAATTGAAGCAATCAAGAACATTCCCTCATATGCAAAGTTTTTGAAAGATGTGTGCACAAAGAAGAAAAAACTTGTTGAGACAGACAAAATTGTGCTAACAGAACAGTGCAGTGCCGTCTTATTGCATAAATTGCCTCCAAAGAAGAAAGATCCAGGGAGTTTTACTATCTCTTGCACCATTGGAAATTGTGATTTTAATAGTGATCTAATCGATTTAGGTGCTAGTGTAAACTTAATGCCTTATTCTGTTTTTAAACGTTTAGGTGAAGGTGAGCTGAAGCCAACATCCAGCATTATTCAATTGGCCGACCGATCAATTACCTATCCTAGAGGGGTCATTGAAGATGTTATTGTAAAAGTCGACAACTTATTTTTGCCAGCAGATTTTATGGTTCTGGACATGGATGAAGATTTGAAAACACCCATCATTTTAGGCCGCCCTTTCATGGCAACAACACGTACTATTATTGATGTTGAAGCTGGAACACTAACATTTCGGGTTGAAGATCAAACAGTTGTTTTCAGATTGTTTGAAGCCATCACACATCCGGGTGATAAGCAAGAATGCATGCGTATTGATGCATTAGAAGGTTTACCAAGTGCCAAAGTTTTGACCAGATCATCAACTGACCATCTGTCCATAAAGCCCCCAAATTTAATTCGTGAATGCACAAGTCCTAAAATGCAACAACAACGCATGCAGCATGATGTGCAGCAAATTGACAATAAGAAAAAAAAGAAAGTGTTGCAAGGCAGCCCAATTTGTCAGGAAATACAGCCGGGTAAACAAGTGTGGTTATTGAAATCCAGTTTCAAGATAATTTCAGGAAAACAAGAGTCTCGGTGGAAAGGCCCCTATGTGGTTAAGCAGGTTTTTCAAAACGGTAACGTGGACATTGAAACAAAGGGCAGGGGTTGTGTGCTCACGGTCAAGAAGTACCTACTAAAGCCATTATTAAAGAAGTTTTGTGCAAGCCAGTCATCAACTCTGACGGATCCAGCAATTTAATTACCAGTCTTCTGCACAGTCTAGCTATAGACGTTAAATAAAGCGCTTATTGGGAGGCAACCCAATTTTCTAACCCTTTCTTATTTTTTTTTAACATTTGTTTCATTATTTACAATTCTAGATGCATTTAATTTCCTAGGTTGTCATTTCGTTTAAAAAAAATGATATTTATATATATAATCTAATAATAATAATAAACGTCAAGTTTTTTTTTCTATATTCTTATTTCGGATTTTCGCACATTGGGGTTTTTGCAGATAACAAGCACAGCAAGCAAGAATATATGCACAGAAATTATCCTAGGCTGGAATCATGCACCTAGCAGCAGGTCTACCATACCATCAACCACACCCCTAGACTATGCAGCACCATAAAACAAGACATTCCACAGCAACTCCGAACCACAGATCCATTCACAAGAGAGCAGGGATACAACATTATACCTCTTTTATTTGCTCAGCGGCCACTTTTCAGCGTTCGTTATTGATCTGTCATTTCAAATCTGGGGAATCCTGCAACAACAGCAATGATGTGATGAGTCCTTGCGGAGCTATCAGTATTTTTTTTAGGAAAATCTACAAATTTTAATTTTGCAGATTCCATGTCTGCCATTATTAAAGTTTGGGGGTAGTTCTTTCTCTGGCATCAGCACGGTTCCAGTTCCATGGATACAAAAATATGTGTTTAAGGCTGCCCCCGTTTTTGTTCAAAGTTCTATCACGGGGCAAAGGGTGTTCGAAGTCCAACATCACCATCACCATTTTTCGTTTGTATTTACAAGAATGATGCTTTGCAGTCATACATATTGAATTTGTGTCATAGCCAATGAAGATAAACTTCTCACTTTTGTCATCGAGTTTGGTTCTCCTCTCATCTGGTACATGTACATGGGCTATGCTTCCAAAAACTCTTAGATGATAAATACTTGGTTTTCTTCCACTCCATGCTTCTTGCGGAGTCTTTCCCCACACACTTCTTGTTGAAGACCGATTGGATAGGTAGACATCACATGCTACAACTTCTGCGCACAACTCCTTAGGCAATTTCTTGCTTTTGAGCATGCTTCGAGCCATGTCGAGGATAGTTTGATTTTTTCTTTCCGCCACACCATTTTGTTGAGGGGATCTTGGAACTGCCAAAGGTCGATGAATTCCATTAGCTTCACAAAATTCTTGAAATTCCTTTGAAGTGAATTCTCCTCCTCGATCAGATCTCATGGCTTTGATCTTGTAACCACTCTCATTTTCTACAGCAACTTTGAACTTCTTGAATGCTCCAAAGACTTCTGATTTCTGCTTCAAGAAATATACCCAAGTTTTCCTTGAAAAATCATCAATGAAGATAAGGAAATAATTATTTTTACCCAAGGAGCTTGGCTTTATTGGACCGCACATATCAGTATGAATGAGCTCGAACGACTTCTGGGCTCTTGTGGTCGATTCATTTGGAAAGCTTTTCCTGAACTGTTTCCTAAGTAAACATCCTTCGCAAACTTGATCAGGGTGACTGATGCACGATAGGCCTCTCACTATTTCCTTCTTGGATAATAACTCCAGTCCTCCAAAGTTAAGATGCCCAAAATGAAGATGCCAAAGCCAGGATGTGTCTTTGCATGGCGATAAAACGTACTTTTCATTTAAAAGCTGATTCTGGGAAAATCATTATATATATATATAGGTTTATACGGAAAATAGCTACCCACTCACTGATAGGTCGCCGGGTCGTAGCCCCCATGTCAAGCCTGGCTACGCTCGTCCTTAGAATAAGTCTCACATATATGAGAAATTACTAAAAATACGTTATTTAAAAACATATACGCAACTACGGAAATAACTTCTCATACATAGCTCAATTTTGGCATACGAATATACCAACGAGACCTACTCGACGTCACGGACGTCAACATATTTTTAAAATAATTTTTGGGTGTGTCACGCGCCCCCAGCACCTGGGAAGCCACAGACCCACGCGCCCCACCGGCGTCATCCCTAACCTTGGTGAGCCGGAAAAGTTGCCGGAGCTGGAAAACCTGCAACTTGGGTTTTCTCGGCCATTTTTGCACCATTTTGTCCCATTTTCCTTCCTACATACTCTAAATCAAATGAGGAACAAGTCTATACCTTTAAAAATCGCGAAAAACCTCTTAAAACTCGTCGGGAAAAATCTCCAAAACCGGCCAAACTCGTGCAGTGCTATCCTGACGTCCAAGTTGTGCAAACGATAGTCTCCGAGCCTCCTGTATGCAAAGACCCTAAGAGGCCGGCCACATAGAGGACGTCCAAGTTGTCTAAGTTGTGCAGTGCTATCCTGACGTCCAAGTTGTGCAGTGCTATACCTTTAATGTATTCCATCATGTATTACATCAATAGTTGGTTCTTCTACTTGAATACATGATTCTGTATTAACAACTATGTTTTACAATCGTTGTAAAAGTGTGGCTAATAAGAAGTAGAAGATAAATGAGAGAAGAGAAAGTACTTCACATTCGGAACGTGAATAAGATATAGATCTTTGCGAAAACAAATAGTACTTGCTTCCTCATATGAACTACCAATGAAATTGGAAAAACAAAGATTGTCTTTACATTCCAATTTAATGTAAGGAACTTAATTCCATCACTATAAGAGATGGATGAATGCTTTGTTTGACAAAACATTGTTCTTTATTAATGAATGGTTGGATTATTGTAATCTAATTGATTGTCTCTATAGTAGAGATAATGTGGTAGTGTTAACTGTTTTAGAATATGACGATGCTTAAAACCCAAAAGGTTACAAGGTAGTGACTAATCCCACTGAGTTGTGACACCTCTAAAACATAAATTACGAGTTGGTCATAGATGGATGCTTTGGATCGTTAGATCCGGATCCAATGCCTTCCTGTTAAAATTGTATAGAGGCGAAATGTTCGAATCTTTATTATTTTGGAAAGAAGAAAGAATCACAAAGATGTTGAGGTTAAATCACTTAGATGTGAAGTGGCACTTGTCTACAACATAATACTACTCATGTTGTAAGACATTCACCGAAGATCGCTCTCGGTTGGACTATCGTTTATTTTGAATAAACACGAGTCCGAATACTTTGCAAAAGGTTTCAAAGAATTCAAGAATGTAAGTTGATGAGTAAGACATCTAAAGTATTTACCTCCTTAGATTTGATCCAAGGAAAAAGGACACTTTAGAAGAGTTTCCTTGAAAGATATCAAGGAAAGTAGCATAATAAGATAATGGACTTCTCCATTGGGAGAAGAACGAACGAGAATAAGATTTAGTGCGTTGGATATTATCAAATAACCCATATATAGGATATATATATACTTCTAAGACAATATGATTGTGAATTACAATATCTTCCAAAATTTTCATGACTCCATAGGATGTAGTTGGAAAGAAAGACAAATCTTAATTGCGTTAAGATTTGGGTTTTGTGCTAATAAGTAATATTTGTTTGAGAATAATCTTGTGGGATATCCTTAAACTAATATTTGGATATCAGATCTATGGACCAACTAACAAAGGTTGTTTGTTGGGTCGTTCATTATAATCCTACAATAGGATTTGCCTAAGATAGAGCAAATGAACGAGAGATAGAACTCAAAGAATGGGTTTCTTTGAGAGACAAGATGATAATCAACAAATATAACAACCTAGTTCCTACACCACTAGCCCCAAGGTAGTCGGGAAGGATCCATAAACCGTCTCAGTTGAATGGTTTGAACTTTATGGCTATGACATAGAGTTACATCTCTTAATTCGAAAGAAATAAGAATGGATATCCTTATGACTACATTGAGTGTATATACGACATATACTCAAGAAAATGGTATAAAACCATTTGATTCGAGATAATGAAACCTTCAAAGCTAATTGGTAGCTTAAGGTGACTACAATCAACGAGATTGGTTGACTTGGAAGAAACCATCTTTGATGTAGTCTTGGTTTCTATTAATTCGAAGATTGCTTGCTACAACTATAGGGTGATTCAATGTTTGGACATATTATGGGTTTCCGAAACTATTATCAAGATAGTCTTGATAATATATGTCTAAGACTAGGAATCACAAGACATGTAAGTTGTAGAGATCCATCCATCATGAATCTTAGCAAGCTAGTGGGAGCTATAAGCATCTTATGAGAAAAGGATCAAATCGTTTGATTTCTCATAAAGATGTAAATGAATCTTTTGTTTACTAGGTTTACAAAAGATTAGTGGGAGTCAATCATATTCCTAAATTTGAACATATATACATGATATATATATTAATTTTGGAAATGAAAGGAATTCTTCATTGTTAAAGTTATGACTTTAAACTTTCTATAATGATAGAATGTATATGGGAGACATAGTCTATAAACATGGGATGGAAATCTATGATGATAGATTTCAAGATATAATTGGATCATATCAATCCCTGGTGATAGACAAAAGATGCTAGGAAGTTTCTCATGTGATGATAAACTTTAATCAGAAGGACAATCATAGTGAGACTAGGAAGTTGCTCTTCACAAAGGGAACGTACCCCTTTGACTCCCAAAGAAATAATGCGTAAAAGACATCCTTTATGCATATGCGGAAAGGTAATTTACGTATTTCATATTGTATGAAAAACGTTGATATGAGTTGTACTAAGATCAGTACAAGACGATATCAATGCAAGCCAAGGATCAGAACCATGGCAACTGTCAAGTGAATCCTTAAGTATTTGAGAAATACTAAGGATGGATTCCTCAAGAATGAGGAAGAATTAGAGTAACGTAATGGAAGCGTAAATGTATTAGATTGTAAATCTAATCCATCATTGAATGTCTCTTCATTATGAATGAAGTGATAATAGAATATCTCTTTACTATGACTAAGGAGATATTTGGGTGGAAACATTAAAAGTAATGACTTTAATGTATTCCATCATGTATGCAAAATATATTGCCGTATAGAAGCTTACAACATTGTTGTTTGGATGGGAAAATTCATTTATGAACTTTCCATTCGGCTCCAACCGGAAAGTGTCTTTAGTGTGTTGACACTATGACACTAATGGGGCGATAGCTCAAGCCAGGGAATCAAGGTCTCATCAAGATCCGAACTCAAATGAGAGACTGAACCACATGATTAAAGAATCATGTATAATGGTGACGTCGTTATTCTCAAGGTTGCTTCTATGGATAACATATAGATATCCATTGCCTAGGCCTATTACTCAGCCATTTTTGAAATGACTACAGAAGAGGTATCATCACTGATGACCAAGCTGATTGGCTCTAGTGCAAGTGGGAGATTGTTGGAAATGTGCCCTAAAACCAATCATATGATGATACTTTGCGGACATTTCACATGTTAAACTAATCTAGTTTAATATAAAGGGCAAAGGTTATTGTTTTAAGCTATCTCATATAAATGTTATATGCTTAAACGATAAGTCCAAGGAATATGTGATTAGGAGAATGTAATCTAAAGAAGTTAGATTCATGAGACCATTCTCTTTCGTATACATATCCTAAACGTTCTTGATCATAGGATTGCCAATTGGGCATTGACAGTCCGTTAAGATCAGTATGTGCTATGTCTTCTCTTAGGGAGAGTGATTGGTCTCGAGTCATTGGTGTGACTGACACCAAGACAAGCATGTAGGTGCTCAATAGAGAATGAGTCTACTGAACACGATCAACGAGGAGTTCTCATACTCATGTCACATGAGAACTCATGGTTGGGATAATGCAAAGTAGTCCTTTGACCTAAGGCATCATAGTTGTCTTGTGGTTAGGTCCTTGATCTTTGACTATGTCAATGTCGCTCTATCAGAGGGTGTCCACGGCATAGTTGGGGTTAAGTCACTTAGCCATGGAGGCAAGTGAATGCGCAACAAGGGATCTCTAACCTTCAAACTGTTTGAGGGAGAATACTCTGTGATATGATTTAGAATCTCTGGCCAGAGTATGAATGAGATTTGGAAAGTCGTTCCAAATCACATTCAAAGTAATCATATAAGTAAATGAATCACATTGGATAGTAGACATGAATAAACTATCAAACCAAACAATGTGGTCAAGAGTGTTGTATTAGAGAAAGACCGTATTGCATTGTAATCCTAAACTGAATAGGTTCTCCACCTCTTCTGATTAGCTTGGGTAGCCATGACATACTGCTAGGTGTCACTCATAGTTTGTGGAAGCTCTAATAGTGAGTAATCACTAAAGGGAGAATTGAAAGTAAGTTTCAATTCACAATCGATTTGAAAGAGTTCTAATCGCCCACTGCCTCGCTAAAAGGAACCTAATGGATCGTACACCGAGTAAGGTAGAGATTGAAGAAACAACGGAGATGAGTAAGAATAATTAAATGGTTTAATTATTTATGGCTAGGATTAATTGACGGGATTTTAAAACCGCACAAATTTAACCCTCTTTTTGACAGATGTAGTATAGATGTAAGTAGGGTATCGTTCTAGGCCGGGGATTAGGAGGGCTTGCTAAAACCTCTAAAATAATTTAAAAACGTAAAAACAAAGTTTAAAAACACTAAACTAAAATAAAAACACTTAACTAAAATAACTCAAAATAAAACTAACAAATAAACTAAAACAACTCAAAAGACTCAAAACAACTCAAGACTTTAGAAAATACAAACTAAGCTAAAAACTCGAAACACACTAAAAATGACTCAAAATAATGAAAACAATTTAAAATAGACACTAGAAAATTAATTGGACGGAATTTAAATTAAAAGATTAAAAATAATAAAAACTAACTAAATAATATAATATAATAATGGGGGGGGGGGGGTTTGGTTTGGATGAAACGTAAATTAAACTTAACTAAATTATAAAATTGACAAAAACATAAAATAAAAGTGAACGGATAGGTGACGGATTGGCTAGAGGGTTTTTCTCCACACATGACACATATGCAACCTAAATTGACCTTCAGTTGTTCTTTCAATAAATTGTAAATTTCACTACTCCAGATTAACCGTGAACAGCACTTTTTTAATCTTCAAGTTTTCCTTAAGTTATTGAATTGGATGAACAGCATACAACAATTCAACACATTCTCTAAAAGTCCCCTACGTGAAAAGCACAATAGAGATACAATCAAAGATCATTAAACTTTGTGAAAACTATAAGTACTGACGAGGCATTCGTAACTATGAAAAGCATGATACTCCTGCCAAGAATTTACTTAACGCGATTGTGGATAACAACCTTCACTACTCATGAATATAAGTTCATAACGATTAGGTGAAATTCACTTATATTCTAGCATCAAATTCATGCATGTAAATTAAGTATGCATTCTTAATCAACATACACAAATAAGTTATCAATCAAGCAGTTAAGCAAATTAAATCACAACTCAGAAATCACAACTGAAGTTACCAATTCATATTACAAATATAACCATGGCTTTGAATTAACCTCTAGCCAAAATAATTAATTACACATTATTTATAAATTAAAACAAGAAATAAAAATAAAGTTTGGAGGAATAAACCAAATTGGTGTGCAAGGAATTGCACCGTGAGCTCTCTGTGCAGTTCTTAGTTTCTCACGCTGCCAAGGCAGCTTTGCCTTGGTTTTGTTTCTGAAATTCCCTCTTGGTGCGCTGACTCCGTCTGTTTCCGTGGACTTGCTGCCCAGCTGGCAGCTGCGCTGCCCTCTCCCACTTGATCTCGCCGCCAGGAAGCCCCAGTCCCGAGGCCACTCTTATTCTCCAAAGCTGCCTAATGCAGCTCTCCTCACCTCGCAAGGCTGCCCTTCTTTGTTTTTCTGATTTTAAAACCTCTCCGTGCCTTCTCCCGAGGCAGCATCTAAATTCCTCCCGTCTCAGCTCGTGAGGCCTCGCTGCCTTATGCTTTCTTAACTCTCGGTGCTGCCCCCCAAGGCAGCCTCTTCCTTTGGCTGCCTCTTAATTGGCTCTCGGTTCTCCCCTGTGAAGTCCCCCCCCCCCGTGAGGTTTTTTTTTTCTTTCCTCTGGTTTTTCAGCTGCCTCGTGTTCTTCCTGGCCTTCTGAGCAGCTCCCCGTAAACTCTTCCGAGCTGCCCTCACTTCCCTCTTCAAGCTGCCTATGGCAGCTCCTCGACGTGTCTTTTCTAACTGGCAGCTGGTTTGCTGCCTTATTATTTCTCCCCCTCATGCTCTGGGGTTGTATATCCTCCCTATTTATCCTCTTTGGCAGGCTGCCCGCTGCCTTTTTTTATAAATTTTTCTAGACTGCCCTTCAGCCCTCTAGTCCGTGAAACTTCCTCATGGCGCAGCCCTTTTCTTTTAATATGTTTCTCTGTTTCTGCTTTCCCACCGAAAGCATATTCCTCCCCATGGTCACGAGTGCTTCCCTACTGCCTTCCATTTATTCCCCATCATAACCCCCATTTGCTTTTCTATTATTCCCTCCACCGACTACATGCACACAACACAAACATTAATATATAAATATATAAATATATTATAAATATATAAATATATTATTTTCCAAATAATAAGTATAATTCAACATACAAAAAAGTTTAAACGAAAATATTACTTAACACTTCATTTATTCTATTTTTATTTTCTTTTCTAGATAAATTCATAAAACATAAAAATAACGCAAATAGCTCAAAATATAACGAACTAACTAAGAAAAGACGAGTGAATTTGATATAAAAATATGTATAAATATGGTCCGATCAAATACCCCCACACTTAACTTTTGCTAGTCCTCGAGCAAAACAAAGAAAACAGAACAAGTAATAACATGAAAAACATTAGCTTCCCCTTATTTGACCCTCATAGAATTTCATTCGAAAACATAAATCAGCAAGAACCATAGCTAGCACCAAAAAGCTAATTCAAGCTCATCTACCTTATTCAAATATTAGCAGTAATCTTTAAATCATCCTTGAAGTGTAGTGTGTGAGATAGCCATGCTAATGCAATTTCAAGTTTTTATTTTTAAAATCACCATATGCAAACCAGCAACCTTCTCACGGGATATGCACTCAATCACACATGTGTTTAGTTTTAATGTGTTTCGCTCAAAGAAACAAATGTGAAAGATCTACCATACGCTTGCATAAAAATCACTTCTCCACAATCATAATTGCAAAACTTAAATCAAGAGGACTTTTATTGGATGTAATGAGGCTTAGGGATATGGCTATTGAAACGAAAGAATAGGAAAGCACAAGTTCCAAGTTACATTGCAAGCAATTCTTTTTATTGAGATTTATAAGAACTCAAACTTTCCAACGATTCTTCTAACACCTCCCATCACACCCTTAAACTGAAACTTTAGAAACTTTTTATTTTCTTCGTTGAATACAATCTTTCTTTTCTTTTTTCTTTTCTTCTCTTTTCTCATTTTTTTTTTTTATAATAAATACAAACATGAAATACCCCCACACTTATTCTTTTGCCAAACTCATTCCAAGTACTTCACAAACATTTCTCAAAAGACAATCTCAAATTGCTCGCTTGGAAAGGGTAAGGAAACATGCTTGAGGTATAAGGGTAGACATATCTGGTGATAAGAAATAAAAGGCTCAACAAAAACGGCTCAAATTGGCAATCTAATGATATCATTTTTCTTTGGGACAACATGCTTATTTGGGCCATGGTGGTAAACCTAATGCCTCTATCATTTTCAAGTTCATGCAATCAATGACAAATATTTCAAAAGATCGTTACGCAAGTTATAGAGATGTATCTCACATAAGTTCATCACACATGAAAGAATAAGAGTGTATGAAAAATGCACACACTTTCAATAGGCTCAAAAACTCACATAAGATGTATATGGTTACTAAATTCACATATGAAGCTTTAAGTCATGCTTTAGTTTCACATTAACAAGGCTATGTGCATTTGGTTTTTCAAGAATAATCAAACATGTACAATACTAACAAGAGAATAAGGAATTTCACATAACACATGTTAACTAAGTTCTTGATAATCATGGTTCAAATTTCATCCAGTTATATCATTGGGTCGGGAAACTAATAAAAATCTAATTCAAAACAATAAGGAAAATAAAACAATATTTTTGGATTTTTTTAAATTTTTCGAAAAATTAAATAAAACAAAACTAATTAAGAAAAACAAAAAGCAAAAACACGGAAACAAATGAAACCAGTTCAAAGTCGAAGGTACAAAAATTTTCAATTTGGTCATTTTTTTAATACTTTATACCCCCACACTTAAACTAGACATTGTCCCCAATGTCAGAAAACAATAATAAGCAATTAAAATAAAATGAACAAATAATACGAAACAAAATAAAGAAAAGGGACTGAAAACTTCTCTAATTTGCAGAAAACCAATCGATGACCCCCAAGCGTAAATTTTGCAATCAACTTCAAGGGAGAAAATAACCAAACGTTCCTGCAAAGAAAAGAAATAAATCAGTTAAGCACACAAGAAAAAAAATAGAAAATGCAAACGAAAAATTAAAAATGAAAATAAAAGATGACGAAAAGAACTAATAGGTGGTCATTGGTCATGACTGTTGATTTTCCACAGCTTTCATCTTGAACTGGATGGGCCTCCTTCTGGCAAGTGCTCCTCAGCTTAGTTGAGGATGAGTCAGCACGTTGTCTCTACATGCTTCAAGTACTCAGGTCTCCATGCAGATGGCCCCTTCTTGAACTCTTGGATCATCTCGGACTCCGAAGTCATCTGGAGGCATCTCAGACTCCTCCTGCTTCGTCTGTGAGGTACTTTTGTTTTTGAAGAAGTACCTCTACACAGATTTATTTTTGAAGTAGGCTGGGAGGGGTCTGAGATGAGTACTCGAGAGCAAGACTAGGTAAGCAATCAGGATCTCACTTTCTCCACGTTCCTCAGATGAAGGTGAGGAGAAAGCATGATTTGAGATACTTTTGCTTTTAACCTTTTTGATATGAAATACTTTTGCTCTGGAAGGTTTGTTTTCTGGGATGATCCAAGGGATGAAGAACACTGAGTAACTTGAAAGTTTTCTTTGGGACGACATTGTCGGAGATGAAGAGAGGTTGAGAAGTTGAGAAGGTGTGCCTTTGATGTGGAAGGCGAAGGTCGAACTTATAGAAAATTGGCTTTCACAACCAGAACTGTTCCCTCACTATTTGTCGGCAGCCGGTGATGGATGAACAGTGCCCGTTACGCGCTTTCTGACAAAGCGTCCGTAATTTCCGCTGGCTGACGGTGCAAGTGACGAGTGACGACAAATTGGAATGATGATCTTTTGAAAACCGGGGTTCAAAACCGGGTGCGGCTTGTGGTTTTCGCAACGCTCCACGCTGCACGTGATGAGTCACGACAAAATTGGAAAAACTGAACCACGTGATTGCTGAGTCAAGCCCAGCTTTTGAGAAAGGAAACGGCCTTCGAGAAATGAGTGTCCAGCTTTTCCGATTTGCGTGAGGACGCGTCTTCACCTCTGAGGAGCGGGCGCTCTTCATTTTCTTCTTTTTATAGAGGCGCTAATTCTGCTCCACCTCACACTTGAACTCCAAAAATTCCTCAAACACTTCTGCATTCATACTCCTTCCGCTCTCTTCTTGCACTTCTGCACTTTTAATCTTTCCGAACTCTTTTCTTCCTCAACTCCCTCTAAAAATGTCTTGCCCTTCCGACCGTCGCCTTAACTTGAATGTCGGAGAAGACGATGACCTGTCTCCTCCGAACAACATTTGGAATCCATCCTTCATATCCCCTAATGGTCCTCTCACAGTTGGGGACACAATAATGAGAAACGATATAACCGCAACTGTGGTTGCTAGAAATCTTCTAACTCCCCGAGACAATAGGTTGCTGTCCATGCGATCAGACGAGCTGGCCGTTCAGGATTCTCTGGCCCTCAGTGTCCAGTGCGCAGGCTCGGTTTCAAACATGGGCCAACGTCTTTTAGCTCGATCTCGTCAGGTGGAGGCTCTGATGGCAGAAGTGACTAGTCTTCGGCAAGAGGTCAGAGGACTCAGGCATGAAAATAAAGAGCTGCACATGCTCGCCACCAGTTACTCCACCAGTATGAAGAGGAAGCTGGACCAGCTGCAGGAGTCGGACGGTCGGATCCAGAGTGATCATGAAAGGTTCATGGCGCTACTCCCTAGGTTTATGTTGTCTTCGTCCTCTGGAGCAGCACCAAGCGTTCCGGCTCCGGAGATTCCAACTCTGGCTCTTCGTCTTCCAGGAGCTCCGTCGACCTCTGAGGCGCCACCTAACCAATAACCAATGATTGCTATTAGTTTTTCGTATTATTGTAAATTTTTTTTTTTTTTATTTTTTTTTTTTTAAATAAATTTTTTTTTTTTTCAAGTTTATTTTCAGCAAATTAAAATATGTAATGTAAAATAAGTAAATTAATGTAAAAAGACTTTATTTATCCGCACTAAAAATAAAAATTGCCCTTAATTTATTTAAACGCAAACTAAACAAAATTCAACCAAATAACACAACTAACTAAACAAAACATAAATGAAAGTAAAGGCAATAAAAATAAGGGTTAAGAAATGCAAATCTGATTGCTTGGGTTGCCTCCCAAGAAGCGCTTGATTTAACGTCTTTAGCCAGACGAATCTTTCCTTAACCTCCCCTCGGCTCCAAAGCATGGAATTTATCTTTCAATGGGAGGTGATATTTGAAATGATTCGGCAATGGTTTGAATTCTCGGGTGGGTGCCTGAATCATTAAAATCAGAAATATGTTAGTATAAAATAAAAATAAAAATAAAATTGGAGAAGATGGTTTACTGTATTTCTCCGAAGCAAACTCAATTACAAAAACTACGCCCTTTAACGTTTCGGGGACTTTGCACTTGGCCAGGTTGACTATGATGGTTGTGGCCTGTCCCGTATCATTAAACTCAATTTCTTGGGCCTTTGTTTCCTGCACAGCCTCATTGATGGATTCTTGAAAGTCTCCAGCCACTTCATTCTCTTGAATCCTTCTTCTTGGTGTGCAAGGTTCTTTGAACGTTTCAGCAAAATCTGAAACTTGATTTATTGCACCAAGAGTCGGGATATCACTTTGGATCTCAGGAAGAACTTCCACAATCTGCCCCATTTGATTATTCAATTCTCCCATCTCCTTGGTTTGATTTTCTACTTCCTGGTTCAAAGAGATTAGTAATTGAATAATATTATCATTATTCACAGATGTACCTGAATTGAATTGGGCAGATTGTTGTGGTGGCTGTGGTGTCTCATATGGCCACTGATAGAACTCTTCCGATGACGGCAATTATTCTTCTTTTTGTGAGCCCTGCGTCAAAGAAATTAGTCCTTCAAGAATTTCATTATAATTTACGGCCATACTTGAATTCGATTGGAATTGTTGTGGGTGATGCTGTGGTGGCTGCATAGGTCTGGAATAGAACTCGTCTTGCTGCCAATATCCACTTTGTTGAAATTGCTGAGGTTCATCCCACATCTGGTTTGAATAACCTCTCCAATCCGAATTGCAAGCGTTGGAATACATGTTGCCCCTTGATTGGCTGTGGCCTTGATATCCCCAATCATCTTCATATGCATAAAATTGAGGATATTGCTGAGTTTGATATCCTTGCCCATAGGGCACATCAAGTGTAGGGACACTTGGCATTGAGGTCCGTTCGGCATTATGAGTCAATTGAGCAGTGAGCTGCGCCAATTGAGCTTGAATGGTTGCCATATCTTGCTCCATTAGTACCTAAAATCAAAGAAAGAAAAATAAATCAAATACCAAAAGTAAAATACACACACACAAATATAAACAAAAACACAAATATAAAAATAAACACAAACAAAAATAAAGGGATTAGCAAATTTGCTAATCCCCGGCAACGGAGCCAAAAATTTGACGGGATTTTAAAACCGCACAAATTTAACCCTCTTTTTGACAGATGTAGTATAGATGTAAGTAGGGTATCGTTCTAGGCCGGGGATTAGGAGGGCTTGCTAAAACCTCTAAAATAATTTAAAAACGTAAAAACAAAGTTTAAAAACACTAAACTAAAATAAAAACACTTAACTAAAATAACTCAAAATAAAACTAACAAATAAACTAAAACAACTCAAAAGACTCAAAACAACTCAAGACTTTAGAAAATACAAACTAAGCTAAAAACTCGAAACACACTAAAAATGACTCAAAATAATGAAAACAATTTAAAATAGACACTAGAAAATTAATTGGACGGAATTTAAATTAAAAGATTAAAAATAATAAAAACTAACTAAATAATATAATATAATAATGGGGGGGGGGGGGTTTGGTTTGGATGAAACGTAAATTAAACTTAACTAAATTATAAAATTGACAAAAACATAAAATAAAAGTGAACGGATAGGTGACGGATTGGCTAGAGGGTTTTTCTCCACACATGACACATATGCAACCTAAATTGACCTTCAGTTGTTCTTTCAATAAATTGTAAATTTCACTACTCCAGATTAACCGTGAACAGCACTTTTTTAATCTTCAAGTTTTCCTTAAGTTATTGAATTGGATGAACAGCATACAACAATTCAACACATTCTCTAAAAGTCCCCTACGTGAAAAGCACAATAGAGATACAATCAAAGATCATTAAACTTTGTGAAAACTATAAGTACTGACGAGGCATTCGTAACTATGAAAAGCATGATACTCCTGCCAAGAATTTACTTAACGCGATTGTGGATAACAACCTTCACTACTCATGAATATAAGTTCATAACGATTAGGTGAAATTCACTTATATTCTAGCATCAAATTCATGCATGTAAATTAAGTATGCATTCTTAATCAACATACACAAATAAGTTATCAATCAAGCAGTTAAGCAAATTAAATCACAACTCAGAAATCACAACTGAAGTTACCAATTCATATTACAAATATAACCATGGCTTTGAATTAACCTCTAGCCAAAATAATTAATTACACATTATTTATAAATTAAAACAAGAAATAAAAATAAAGTTTGGAGGAATAAACCAAATTGGTGTGCAAGGAATTGCACCGTGAGCTCTCTGTGCAGTTCTTAGTTTCTCACGCTGCCAAGGCAGCTTTGCCTTGGTTTTGTTTCTGAAATTCCCTCTTGGTGCGCTGACTCCGTCTGTTTCCGTGGACTTGCTGCCCAGCTGGCAGCTGCGCTGCCCTCTCCCACTTGATCTCGCCGCCAGGAAGCCCCAGTCCCGAGGCCACTCTTATTCTCCAAAGCTGCCTAATGCAGCTCTCCTCACCTCGCAAGGCTGCCCTTCTTTGTTTTTCTGATTTTAAAACCTCTCCGTGCCTTCTCCCGAGGCAGCATCTAAATTCCTCCCGTCTCAGCTCGTGAGGCCTCGCTGCCTTATGCTTTCTTAACTCTCGGTGCTGCCCCCCCAAGGCAGCCTCTTCCTTTGGCTGCCTCTTAATTGGCTCTCGGTTCTCCCCTGTGAAGTCCCCCCCCCCCCCCCCCCGTGAGGTTTTTTTTTTCTTTCCTCTGGTTTTTCAGCTGCCTCGTGTTCTTCCTGGCCTTCTGAGCAGCTCCCCGTAAACTCTTCCGAGCTGCCCTCACTTCCCTCTTCAAGCTGCCTATGGCAGCTCCTCGACGTGTCTTTTCTAACTGGCAGCTGGTTTGCTGCCTTATTATTTCTCCCCCTCATGCTCTGGGGTTGTATATCCTCCCTATTTATCCTCTTTGGCAGGCTGCCCGCTGCCTTTTTTTATAAATTTTTCTAGACTGCCCTTCAGCCCTCTAGTCCGTGAAACTTCCTCATGGCGCAGCCCTTTTCTTTTAATATGTTTCTCTGTTTCTGCTTTCCCACCGAAAGCATATTCCTCCCCATGGTCACGAGTGCTTCCCTACTGCCTTCCATTTATTCCCCATCATAACCCCCATTTGCTTTTCTATTATTCCCTCCACCGACTATATGCACACAACACAAACATTAATATATAAATATATAAATATATTATAAATATATAAATATATTATTTTCCAAATAATAAGTATAATTCAACAGACAAGAAAGTTTAAACGAAAATATTACTTAACACTTCATTTATTCTATTTTTATTTTCTTTTCTAGATAAATTCATAAAACATAAAAATAACGCAAATAGCTCAAAATATAACGAACTAACTAAGAAAAGACGAGTGAATTTGATATAAAAATATGTATAAATATGGTCCGATCATTAATTAATATGTTAATTAATCAAACGAATAAGTTCGTTATAGACCTCGGGTTAGTTTTGGGCCTCAAGGCCCAATGGGCTTCGAACGTCAAGCCCATTGACTTAAGTTGTATGACAACTTAATGAATAAAGATTCAAGAGGGCCCAAAACAGCCCAAAGACCCTAAGAGGCCGGCCACATAGAGGATGGAGTGGTTTTTGGACTTATTACAAGTTTGCCACTCCAATGAAGGTAGGTATAAATATGACTTTATAGCCTTTTCATCTTAAGGGTTTTTTTTTGGAGAAAAGATGAGAACACTTCTCTCCCTTTTCTCTCAAAGTGGCCGGCCCCCTTGGAGAGGATTAACTAGCATCTAATCCTCCTCCAAGGTCACTCATCTCTTCTAAATGCTCACCTTGGTGTGGAGACTTAGAGGTTCCCTTTCTTGGGAACTTGGAGAATCCATTCTACCATCCTCCTCCAAGAAATCCATGGAGCTAAGAAGCAAGGAATGAAGGCCCTCTCCTTGGGTGATTAGCCTTTGCTTATGCAAAGAGGAATCAACAAAGGTATCAGATTTCTCAACTCACTTTATTTTGAGTTGAGTCTTGGTTCACCTATCTACTAGGCTTTGAATTTCATGGGTTAAGTTTTGTTTTGAGTGCATATAAACATGATTCCGCCTTTAAATGTTAATTGCATGTTGTTGATGTTGCTCAAATGAACTTGTTTTTCACAAATTTTTCTTCATTCATTATTGGCCATCACACAAACACATACACACACGTGCACGACCCCGAATGGGTGTTTTCGTCAATTCATTACTTAAATAATATATGTATCGGGACGGGTTGTCACAACATATTTATGGTCTCACTTCAAATTATATAAGCTACATACAAGTTTGGGAGGACTACACTCAAAGTCTATTGTTTGGCTTTCATTTGAAAAAATGAATGATAGTGTTGCTTTTACATTTCTTTTGGATTAAACATTGGTATTGTTTTGTCATTTTATTTTAACTTTGCATGGTTGAAACTTTAGAAATACATCTCACGCTATTTGGTTTATTTTTTGTATGGATGGTGATGCATAAAATTGAATTTTAAATAGTTTAGTGTTATTTGGTTCAAAATTTGAGATTTATTTTACAAAATAATGTGTTACCATTGGACAAACCCATATCCAACCATAGTAAGCCCTAACCCAAATAAACCCGCATGAGCCTGAGTTCAACCTATACATGAATTAAGAATTTTATATTAGGATTGAATTGATTGTCGAACCTGCCCAACCTGTCCGAGTTTCACTCCTAGTTAAAATTAGGGGTGGATTCAAAAACTGAACCGAACACCGAACCGAGACTGAAAAAAATGAATCGAATGAAAAAACCGAACCGAATTCTTTTAGTTCGGTTTCGATTTTAGTGGTCTAGAAACTGAACCAAACCGAACCAAATTAATTAAATTAATTTTTTATTATTTTATTTATTTAATTATCTGTTTTGGGTATTATTTTTTAAACCCAATTTGTAAGTCCAAATGTGCTAAAGCTAATGTGTTGTCAAATTTTAAGCCCAAAATATTTAAAAAAAATCCTTTAGCAACCCTAAACTCTAACCTATTATTTCTCCCCCTTCTTTTTTTTTTTCACCCTAGCCGCACCTTGCTATCTCTCCATCTTCTTTCTTTCTTTTTCTTTTTTGTCTCTCTCTTTCATTTCTTTCTCCTAGACTCCAGCCGCACCTTCATTCTTCTCTCCTCTTTTTTTTCTCCCTAGCCGGACCTTAATTATGTTTTTCTCTCTAATCATTCTCTTCTTTTTTTCTCCCACTTCGTATTTTGCTACATCAATAGCAGCCCACAAGTCCTACAAACCCTAAACTTTGTCCACACTTGTCGAGTGAAACCCCAAAGAAAAAGAGTACGCCAGTTTGCAGATTTTGTTCGATTTTTTGTGTTGTGGAGTTGTTAGTTATTTAAACTTTAGCTAAATGAATATAATTGTTGTTGTGATTTGTAGATCAAGATAGTAGTTTGATGAGTATGTTTCTTTACCAATATCTAGATTTAAAAAAAAAATCATAGAAAAAATCGAACTGGACTAAAACCGAAGAAAATTTGAACAGTAATTTTAGTTTGGTTTCTAATTTCGGCCAAAAATCAAACCAAATAGAACTCACCCCTAATTAAAATCACGTAGGCGTGTTTTGCACGTCATTGGACGGCTGAAGGAAGATGTGTGGGAACCTTCACAACACGCTTCACCCGAATCACCATCACCGGCTTCCATGTGCCCGGTGATAAGTTATTACTGTCCTCCAATCACGTCCGAACACATGGCATCATTCTATGCATGCACATGAAAGCGGGATATCAAATACGACAAAAATCTATTCTGTTTGTTTTGGCTACATCCAGTTTTGGATTAGTAGATAAGATCAGATTTAAATCAGACTTAAGAAGTGTGACTCCCCTAAGAAAACCAGTCGCTGGTTTCTGCTAATCCAGTCAACCCCATTCCTTAATTTTTAATTATTTGTTGTCGTTATCTTCCCATCTTGATTAATCATCAATCAGCTGGTGATTCAACCTATAATCGATGCTAATCATATCATTAACATAATGGATAACGCTAAAACAAATCTCACAATAATCACACGATTATGCAAGGTTTTGTAACTCAATTAATTAGAAAACATTTTCACTCACGCTTCTGTGAGTCTCACAGTCCCTAGAAAGGGTGAATAATTCTGACTTGCCACCAATTGTTCCTCTTTTTTATTTTTATTAAATCTCATATTTGAATTCTCTTGGCAAATATTATTTGTATATGAGAAAAGTAATGTCTAACTATAATCATTGACATGATAAGTAATTTTTACACAGAAACGACCATGACTGATTAAGAAAATGTTACAGAGTAACGCATGTAGCACTTGGACGCATTGGCCATGGTACAACCAATGTTTAAACTTTCTTCGATACGGCCAATATTTCTATGAAAATTTTCAAAAAAAAATCAAAGAAAGATATGAAAATGAGGGGTTAAGTCTAAGTTTCACCTTATATCGGATAAACTCTTAAGTTTAGACTAAAATTGGCAAATATTGTCGATATGTCTGACGTATCTGTTAAATATCGAAGAAACTATATTTTGTCCAAACCGATGTTTGATATTTTCTAAAGTTTCATTTTAAATTTTCATCATTTCTATCAACAGCAACTGATATCGATATTCGATATATCCGTCTATATTTCCACTGTACCAATATTTTAAACTAGATACAACTCGATCAATTAAACACGATCTAGAAGTATGATTTGTAATATGTGACATGTAAATCCATAATTAGAATGTTAATTTGGATTACAGACTAATGACAGGTCCATAATTAATAAACAAAATCAAACTCTTTTTGAGTCCACCAATTGTCCAGTGTCCACAACGCGGCTTTCACACCGAAATATCCAAAAATAATTCAAATTAAATTAAATTTATAAAAATTTTAAAAAAACCGGTACCACGCACGACCCACGGCTTCTTCGGGTGTTCCAGCTACTGCTTACTACCCAAATGCTGCTTCCCCATCCCCCACCACTCACTCGGTCACTCCCCCTCAACCTATAAATACGCCTCCACCCGCCCCTCCCCTCTCCATCAACAACCAAAATTTTGGAGACCTGTTTGTTTCCCGAGAAAATAAAAAGAACGAAAATACTCCAAACTCCAATCCTATCAATGCTGAACGAGGAACTCCAGTCTCAGTCGCCGACGTCGCCTCTCCACCACCACAAGCGCCACTCCCGATCAATCTGCCTCCCCGCCTGCTTCTCCAGCATGAGCACTCACCCCTTCGACGTTCTCGACGACGACGCCGACCACTACCACAACTGCAACAGCCAGACGGCCCGCACACCTCCGCCGAGGTCGCCGCTGCCGGAGATCAAAGACCGCTGCATGCACCTCATATCAAAGATCAGCGGCGGAGTCAGGTCCGGGAGAGTACGGCGCCGCAACGCCTCCGCCGACTTTAGCTATGATCCGTCCAGCTACGCCTTGAACTTCGAGGACGACACCGGCAAGGCCGAAGATCAGCTCCTGGTCAACGGCTTCTCGGCTCGGCTCGAGAAGAAGGTGAGCCGCAATGCGCTCGACGAAATTTTGGAGAACGAGGAAGAGTTTGCTGCTGAGGCGGCGGATACGGATAACGAGGCGAAGAGCCGGGCGAACGGCGTGGCTCAGAGGAGTTGGGGAAGGAGCCGGCACTCATTGGCTTCGGCCGACTTCAGCTACGAGCCGTCGAGCTACGCTAGGAATTTCGAGGACGACGTGAACCGAGCTGACGAGATTATCTCCCTCAGAAGGTTCGGAGGGTTGCTGGCGCAGCCGAAGCAGAGCTTGACGGCGGCGCCTCCGCCTGCCAAGTGTTCGCCGTTGCGTCCGGAGATGGCTGCGTTTAGCTAAAGATTAATTGCGTTTTGATAACGCAGTTACAAGTGTGTCGTCATCTCTGCTAGGGTTCTGCAACTGATATGGCGGATGAGATTTTTCGGTTGAATTCGAGGCTCCGTACGACCAGAAAGGGCGGGCATTTTTTGGTTTCAGTCTTTCAGAGTTGAAAGAAATCCCGCGGGGGGCAGGGATATCGTGGCAGTTGATTATTGGGCCGGCCTGTTCGGCTGACAATTTTGACGAGTTTAAAGCCCATTTCTCTTCAAATTAAAAGCTGGGCTGATGAGGCCAGGAAATCGTATTGTACTTTTCCTTATTTTGTAGTTGTTTAATTAAATAATTTTAGGAGAAATTGAAATTTGGGTTTTTTTTAATTTGAGACATATTATAATTTATTTTAGTACAACGCTATATTTATACTAAAGAGATGAAGAGTTTGGCTAAGTTATACAATAGGCAGTCTAATTTGATATTGAAGTCATCATCCACAAGATTCAAATCTAAAACCTCTCACTTACAAGTAAATCACTAGACCGTAATAATCAATGGCCAGTCGTATTATAATTAGTACAATTAAATAATCGGATACCCTAAACCACTGTCATATAAGTTTACACAAGATATATTAATACGGTAGTGGCAAGTGGCAAGCACGAAGAAACCAAGCGAGCAAAGAAAAGAAAACGAGTATTAAATATGACAAAAATCTGGATTAATTTCAAATTAAAAAACCCTAAAATTATAGCTAACAAAGTGGCTAATGTTAGAACAATAAGGTCTTCTGAGCAAAAATTGGTCACAAAATTTCACTAATTATAAGTTAGGATATTGTTTAGTTCCTTATATATAAGAAGTCATTCTTTCTCATTTAAAGTTTATTACGAAATAATTTTAAAATATAAATTGAGTAGTATTATCCACACTTTTTTTACTTTTCACACACATTTTTCAATTTTTTACTGTCAAATCGAATGAAGTGAAAAAGATTAATGGTAAAAAATAGGTGTGGAAATAAAACTATCCATATAAATTATGTGATTTATCGGCACTTCCAGAGAGGAATTCCTTCATATAATTAAGGGAGCTATTGAAAGGTGATTGACACACCAGAAACGGGGAGCACAAGGTCACCTCTTCATCAATAGAAAGGAACGCCAGAAAAAATGTTGTGAACTCCCCCGGAATCCAAGAAAAATAGCGGTAAGGCATTGTGGCCGTAAGGTTTTCTAGGTTTAGCCAAGGCTTAGCTCAGGACCCTACTACTCGTCATATTTGGTTTGGTACCGCTACCGCACATGACTTTGAGAGTTTAACTACGCTCGAAGCAATACAAAGCTTAAACAATGACTCCTTACAGTGTTTTCCGAACATTTGACGAACTCGAGTACGATGTACCCAATTATAAAATAAAAAAATAAAATAAACAAAAAAGAACAAAAAACAAGAGTTTGGTCTGTTTTTAACTGTCAATTAACAGATGCCATACAAGTGCCACAAGTCACATCTGCAAATGGGAAATGGGAAATGGCAAAGGGCCGGCACACGCAATTTCCTAACACATATAACTCAAAACACACTCAATGTCCGACTCTCTCTGATCTGTCACAAAGACAGAAAGATAAACACAAATTGAAGAAATCTTCAAACTCTCTTTAGCTATTAGCTGTTAGCTAGCTAGCACTAATTACATAATTAATTATTAATTACATTATGCATTCTGTATATAAACACTCACATTTCTCCGGATTTGATCATCCTTTTGCATCAAATCACATCTTTTGATCTCAAATTTTGAATCCTCATGGCAAACCGACATGAGAATATGTCCTCGGTAGGGATGGGCAACGGTTATGGCCGGCGGGTAACCGCGGTTATTTATCCATAACTGTGGTTATTTATCCATAACCGTTTATTCTCATACCCGCATAACCATTTACCCGTTGGGTAATTGCCTAAACGGTTATACTCATACTCATAACCGTTTATAAACGGTTAACTATACCCATAACCGTGTACCCATTTAACCGTAACCGTTTAGTACCCGTTTACCCATTTATCATTTTTAACCCGTTTATCCTTTTTTATACTATTTACTCCTTTTTCACCCGTCTACGTGTTTTTTTAACAATTTGAAATTTAACTTGAATTGTATGCTATATGTTTTTGCTTGCAATTTCGGTTGGATTATTGTTGAGTGGAGGGAGGAACTGAGAAAAGGAAGGCAGAGATTGTTCCAGGTGTTCTCTTTATTGATGAGATGAATATGCTCGACATTGTGTGTTGTGCATTTTGAATCGAGCTTTGGAGAATGAGATGGCTTCGATATTAGTTGTTGCTACCAACAAAACTACCACCAGAGGCACAAATTATAAATCCCCACTCGGAATTCCTGTTGATCTCCTTGATCGCCTGCGTATTGTTACCACCCATCCTTATACAGAGGATGAAATTCATAAGATTTTGGACACAAGATGCCAAGAAGTTGAAATGTTGGAAGAGGCAAGGCATTTGTTGACAAGATTGGTGTTGGTGTATCCTTGAGATATGCCATCCATCTCATAACAGCTTATGCGTTATAAATGTGATGACGCGTTCATCATCCTGCTGCCTGAGCCCAATTGATCTTGTATGGGACAGTAGTCACCACGGCTTTGGAGAGTTAAAATCCCGGCTAAGTATTATTGGGTTACAAAAACTGTTAAAAGACAATATTCTTGGGTTATTTAAATCGAAATGTAAAGTATTAACATAATATATATAATGGAACATGAAATTTAAAGTAGTTAAGGAAAACTATATTATATTAGCTACAAAAATCATGCACTATAGTCAATAGCATTGATCTAAATTTTGTCCGATAGGGAACATGATTTATATTAATTTTACATATATAAAATAAGAGAGATTATATTCACACACCCCAAATTACTTTTCTCACACCTTTTTAATTTTTTAATATTTTCTACACACTACTAACACTTGATAGAAAAATATTAAAAAATTAAAAAGGTGTGGGAGAAGTAATTTGGGGTGTGTGAATATAATCTCCCTAAAATAAATGGGTAAACGGTTACCCGTTTATAACCGCGGTTAATACTCATAACCGTCCATTTAAATTTCGCGGGTAAACGGTTATACCCATAACCGTTTATTTATCTAAATGGTTACCCATAACCATAACCGTTTAATTTAAATGGGCGGGTAACCGCGGTTACCCATAACTAATGGGTATTTGCCCATCCATAGTCCTCGGTTTACGATTTTCCATTGCCATTGGAGGAGAAGGATGAGTACTACGATGAAGAAATAGTTCCATCTTCTTCATGTGGTTGTTTATGGGGATTGTGTGGAAGAAGGACTGAAGCACAGAGATATCTGCTGTAACCACAGCAAGGAGATCAAGAGAGTTGGTTGGCGGAGAAGGTGAAGAAAGCGCGAGAGTTTTCGGAGGTTTTGGCAGGACCAAAGTGGAAGAACTTCATCCGATCGTTTAGTACGATTTATAATTAAAAAAAGGGGTGCAGTTTCAGTATGATCCACGGAGTTATGCGCTTAATTTCGATGACGGGAATGTTTATAGAGAAGCAGAAGGGGCTGCTGCCGCCGCATACCTTCATTTTTCAAATGGCGAATCATATGCAGCGTTACAAGGGATGAACAATGCCAAGTTCTGATTTGCTAGATGGATATAGAGATTGTTTGTTTACAGATATAGAGATTGTGTATTACTAATGCTTTGATTTGATTTGATTGTTTTGTTTCAAAATTTATGAACAGCTGAGTTTTGCCACTAGTTTTTCTTTTTGAGATTGCTTAATCTCCAAGCCATATTGCATAGCGTTGCCCTGCATTCATGGCTGCAACTTCCGTTACATCGGCTTTTTTCCGGATGTAGGCACATAATCTCTTTTTCCTTCCAGTTTTGAGTCGAGCAATCAGATGAACAAAAATGCCGAATTTACAAGTGTATGTGCACATATGCGCTTGGTATGAACCGAATATGCATGCATTTGTAGCCGGAATTTATTCGGAAATTTTGAAAAAACAGTCGAGTTTCGGACATGCCAAAGAATCGTAGTGCGTTTTCTTCGACTTTTCGAATTTTAAACAGTCAATCAGAATGTGAGCTTCTGCTCGAAGAGGGGTTGAATGACTTAATCTATAAATCACGAAAGAGCGTCAACAATACAACTGTAAAATTTTTACATAATTTACTGACAAATTTATTATCTCAGCACCAAAAAGCAGTAATCACTAGTGTAATGTAAGGAACCAAAAGCTCATGCTATTGCTTTGTACACCCCCACAACCCCTCACTAACCTTATTCACAAAAATGAAGATATAAACAAAAATTTGTAAGCCTCCTGGTGGACTATCCAATTCACAGTTTCAGTAACACAATTCCTAAATACTCCTGAATTCCTAATGATATATGCTATTACATACGCTTCGATCATCTGCATCCTTTGAGCATACCTGTGTGACGGCTCATGTCAGGTTTATAATCGCAACCTCAGAATCAGAGTGAGCCTTTTTCTTTCTGAAGAAACCAATATGTGAAAGAAGTCTTCTCGCTATTCAGAGTTTCTATCTCCGAATTGTAAATGTAGTGGAAGCACACGAACGATATCTCGACTGGCTCTCATTTCATATTCCAATTTATATGAACCGCTCGCCACTGCTGTTTTCACCTGCACTACTTTTTTTTTTCAAATTAAGGTTGGTGTAAAGCTCATGCAAAACTGAACTTAAGAAGAATGAATGGTTCAATTGGTATACCTTTTGCGCTTGCTCTTCAAAACCGTGGAGGTAGAAGGATTGCTGTGCCAGTTTCTCTTCCGCTGATTGATGAACCAATTGTTTATCTGCTTCAATTGCAAACCGGTTTCCTGTACCAACCTAGCCTTGTCTTCCTCCTGATACGAACACAATGGGAATTTAGATATCGATGAGCAAAATGTGAACGCAGGCTATGTGTTCTTTTTCAAGAAAATCTTGTTAAAAACCAAATATTTGTGGATTCATGAATTGAGTTTAGGGTTGAGGACGGCTGAAATTAAACAGATTTTCGAATGATTAAAATTAAAACTAAAAGTGCTTCTCAAACTTACAGTTGGATATGGCCATTTGGAATGTGATTGCCACCAAGCTTTTAGGACAGAGGTGGTGTCACCAGGAAGTTTTCCGGCTCTTCTCTTGCGCAAAATCTCCTCTCTTATGTCTACGATTTTCTCCTTGTAACCCTGCAAAATATTTCCATATTAGTAAGAGAGGAAATGTAACAGATTCACAACTAACAGTTTCATGACTTTGTACCTGTTTCAGTTCATGCTTCAACTCCTGCCTCACGCGCTCCATCAAGGACCTTTCGCTCTCTGTCGGGATAAGGGGGCCGAATCCCATGCTGTCATGACCCTCCATACCTCCATCAAACAAGTTTGCATCACTATCTACTTGGTCATCTTCGTCATCCGACATTGTAGCACTCGTTCCTTCCCCGGGGGAAACTCCTGTTGGCGCAATTTTGTATGAGAAAATATTTAACTTTGGTGCTCGTGAGCCATGGAATCACTATGATCACAAAATTTTACCTGTTAAGCTTTGAAGTGATTGTTCAATCTCCCAGCAAGCCATTACTGCTTCCATTGCATGCACCCGGACGTGTTGTTGCAGTTGTTCTTTGAAAGAACAAAGCAACAAAACATAATTCCTCTATATCATCAACAACACAAACAAATCAAAATCTTCATAATTAATAATGAGGTCTAAAATTCATATTATACGTATCCCATATGGAAATTCTCCATTGAGAATGTTCGTCCTTTGTTAAAGGGTGAATTCTTGTAGCGGTGATGCATCAATAATGCACTGGTTCATTTAACTATTATGACGTATCTACCAATATTATCAACATAATATTAATCTACCAATATTATCAACATAATATTAATAGTATGTTCTTTAATAAAAGAAACTATAACCTAATTAATGTATAAACCAAATGCTTAAAAAGGAGTAGGTGCGAGATACTAGAGTGACGAGTTTCATTAGAAAGAAGTACATGTGAAATTGAACAATAATTCTATGATGCTCTGACGTATATTTGTTCCATATTTTTTTAACCTTAGATCTTTGAATGGAGAAGTGTAATTTGCTAGTGTCATTGCAGACAGCGAGAGTAGTCTTGTTGTGCTATAAATCTCAGCTTTTGCCTTCCCGCATGTTTTTCAACCAAAAAAATACGTTTGGGGGATTCGGAACTGTGGTTTTACCGATGGATAACTAATGAAAAGGGCTTGAAAACTTTGAGTTTTACTTTTTAGTGTAAAAATGTGGTTTTTCGTTAAAGTGAACAGTACCGGGAGCTTTTCGTTAAAGTTCCCTTTTACCGAGGATTCGCTTTTTGTTGTGTCAGCACTCAGCAAGCACTGTCCTCACTTGTAGCCCTAATGCTTTTTCAGATCCCTATGTTCCTTGAAATCTTCAACCATCTCATCTCTTTGTGTACCAAGTTCATTAGAAATTTGGATAGTATACTGCGTATTTTTACGTAAGTGCTAAAAGAATTTAATTTTTAAATTATTAATCTTTGAACGTACATATTCTACTATTTATACCTAGACACATGTACCACCTCTTATAACTCTCTTCAAATTCTTCTTTTGTATCAATAGATTCTTCTCATCCTTTGTTTAATTTAATAATTGTCACTCATGATCTTTTAATTCAAGACTTTTTCGAATGGAAATAAGACTAAATTATTGATTAAATCCCAAATCTACAAATTATGAGTACGAGACAAGTTATAAATTCTGAATTTGTAAACCAAATTAAAGAAAAACTTGTCGTTCTGAAAAACACCATATCCGACTAATCTTACCAATTTGGAATTTCATTCAATTTACAAATAAAAATGAAGACCCCATCTCCAATCCACTATGAAAACTAAATGCTAGAGCCAATTTTTTTTTATTCAACAATTGTCAACCATATACAGAAAATCAAAGACTTCCTTCAACAAACTAAAATATAATATTATGTCAATAGACTACATAATTATTAATAAAACCTAATACGTAATTAGTATGCTTGATATAACCGACAAGAAAATTTATCATTCAACCTTAAAGATTGAGCATTAGACGAGTAATAAACTCTTAATTGTGAAACCAAATTGAGTAATTCAATCAAATATCTCCTACTAATCGACTAATTTTGGTTTTAATTAAATTCAAGCCTTTCAATTTTTATAGCCAATTACCCAAATTTGATGACTCATTGGTCACCACAATGACAATTCAAAAGCAAAGACAAGTCATTTAAAAAAAAAGAAAAAAAGAAAAAGAGGCAAAGAGTATTACCATGAACTGATCAAGCTCCTTGTCATCGCCGACCATGCCGCTCCCCAAGGCGGAGTACTTCGCCACCACATTCTGCGACTGAGCCAGCTGGGCGTCGATCCTCGGCAGCTGGTCCACCGGCGTCGCGATCCGCAGGCACGCCACGTGCGCCGACAGCAGCGGCTCGTACAGCGGGTGCGCCAAAATTTCCGCTTTGTGTCTCGCGTTCTGCCAGTTCATGACCCCGCCGTCTCCTCCGCCTCCGCCTGGGATGCCGCTCTCGACGACTCCGCCGTCGTTCTTGTTGAGGATGCTGTCGGGCTTGAGGTCGGCGGAGTCGTGGGACATCGCGGAGGCTATCATGGAGTCGCCGGCAACGGTGACATCATCAATAACGTCGCTGTGGTTGCGGTGGAGGATCGGGCGGTGGGACTGGGAGAGCCATTGGTTGGATGCTTGGGAGGCGGCGGGGTCGGAGGCGGTGACGTGGAGGTTGAGGAAATTGGAGACGCCGCCACCGTTGTTGTTTGCGTTGTTACTGTTGGTTGGGTTGGTGTCGGTGTTGGTGAAGTTGCGTAGGAGGGCGGAGTTGAGCCAATTGGGGGCGGGCTGAAATGAGTGGTGGGGCTCGTGGGGCTTGGAGTTCGGGTCGGGTTGGTCCGACTGATATTGCTGATGCTGGTGGTGGGTTTGGTCGGTGAAGTGGTGGAGAGGGAGGTCCTGGGAGAGGTGGTTGTGGTACGCCATGAATACGGATGATCAGCTGGGTGCAGCTGGGTACACCAATTTACAGAAGGAGGCAGAAATAGAGGCGCTCTGTTTTTTCCCTTTACTGACTGAAAAATGAATTAAAAAAGGAGAAGAGGAGACGAAAATTCAGAGGACATGGATGAAGAATTGGAAGCTCTGTGAGGAGAGACAAGAAGACAAAGATATATGGCTGGATTTGTATATCTATATATATATATATATATATATATATATCTCTCTCTCCGTTCTCTGTGGACTATATAGTCTGTGTATTCAGAAATGTAGAGAGAGAAAGATGAGGCTTTTTACAGAGAGAGAGAGAGTGTATAGTCTGTGTTTTCAGAAATGTAGAGAGAGAAAGATGAGGCTTTTTACAGAGAGAGAGAGAGAGAGAGATTGAAAGGGTTGTTAGCTTATATATAGTAAAGCTGTTTACAGAGAGAGAGAGAGAGAGAGAGGACTCGGACAGAGTGGTTTTCAGTCTGGGCAAAAATGTCCTCGAGAAACTGCTTTTCCAAGGAAAAAAATTGGGGGATTTTTTGTCAGGTTTATTAATTAATTATGAAAGCCGGGTAATAGTATAAATCTCACATTTGAAAATTTGAAAATTTTGTATGTGTTTATAAGAAGTTAAGTTATTGTTGATTAATTAAATTTAAGATAGTTTTGTTCACATACTCGTTTTTACTTCTCAAATATCTGTCTCAATTTTTTGTCATTGTATTGAATTAATTGAGAACTATAAACGATAAAAAATTAATAAGAGTATGTGAGAGATAAAAATAAATGTGTAAATACCATTTTCCTAAAGATGAGTCCTCGTTAATAATATAAAGAAATATAAAATTGTTGGCAAATGGTAAACTTAGGATATATTGATATTTTAATTTCTTATCATAGAAAAATAGTGGTATGAGCAAAGATTTGTCAAAGAAGCAAATATTTGGTTTTGATAATTCCAAGTTAACATAAGTTGGTTTACTATGGGCAAACAGATCCTCTCCGAATCTGTGCAACTGGAGCTCGAGAATCAATAGATTCGGATTATTAAAATTTGATTCAACAGCTACAAATAGAAGCTATTTCTAAAAATTATAATAATTTAATTTCAATGGATCGGATCTATTGTTCCCTGGATTCTGCACAAATCCAAGAGGATCTGTGTTCTTACTATGGGGTAGTTGGGATCTCTTTTACTTTAAAAAAATGTTATTTTTATTGCATTTTTATTTCACGCGGAACTTACATTTGTTGATTAATCATATCTTTACTAAAAGGATAATATAAATATGAAATAAAATATAGTAAATGTTGCATTATTCGTATGAGATTATGTTTACGTTTTAAAACTCAAAATTAAGAGTTCGCATCACAAGAAGGAAAGAAAAACAAAAAGCAAAAAGATAACTCAATCAAACTCTTGGCATATTATTATCGCCAACGTGCATTAGTTTAATAATTAATGATTTGATGTTTACTTTGTAATAAAACACAAGAAATAGACGAAAATTTTTAGACAAGCTTTGTCCGTTTGCACAGGCTTTTTACGCGTGAGTAATGCTGAATAAATCAAATTTTAAGATTAAATTTGCAATAGGTGATGTATCAATAATAAAAAATAAGCTTTTTAGCTAAAATAGTTATTAAGATTTGCATAACTCCTCACTTTAGTCTTTGAGATTTGAAATCAATAGAAGTAGTCCTTAAGTTTGTATCAATCATTTTGATCATTCCTTAAAAAATCTTCATTAAATAAAGATAAAATGACAAAAACATTCTCAATTTTTTATAAATCATTTTGACCCATTGTTTATTAAATTGAGGGTATTTTTGTCATTTGATCCTTAATTTTTCAAGAAATAACCAAAATTATTGATAATAGTCAAACTCAAGGACTACTTGTATTGATTTCAAATCTCAGGTACCAAAGTGATAAGTTATGCAAATCTCAAGGACCATTTTGGCTAAAAAGCCTAGAAAATAAGCACATTCAACACTTAAGTAATAATATGTGATTTGATGATCTCATTCACCTTCGGTTTATGACTATGGAATATGTGAATAAATTCTTATCATTTCCTCTAAATGAAAGTTGATAATATCATTTTGAAACGTTGACAAGGCAAAGTGCTAGTAGCTCAAGCCAATAACAGTATTACTTATTCATGCATTTGAGGTATTGTGCTTAATTCCTGGTGCCATGATTTTCTTGTGTAAAGGAAACAAAATGTACAACCATATAGTTCCAACTTTGGTAATGCATCCATGAGTAGCCCAAACAAAATTATGGTGTAATCAAAAGCAAGATCCAGTGTCGGTCCGGAGTTTTTGAAATTTCAAATGATGCCCCCTTAAGATAAATGAATTGATTTTATCTTCAACTTAGAATTTTAAGGGTTAGGACAAAATTTAGAACCCTCCAAAGAAGAATAAAATCTGAATTTTGAAATATTATCTTCAACTCGATACCTCGAAAACCCTATTCCCAATTGCAAATAGCGGCATGCAGAGATTGCCACACCCACAAGCTATATCTCAACTCTATCACCAAACATCTTTTTTTCTTGTTTTATAACCTAAAAATAAAAATAAAAAAGCTGGTAACTTTGTCACGACAATCCACATTTTTTTAAAAACTCAAAGGTATTTTAGTTTTCTTTTTGTTATCATCGTGAAATTCACTAAAAATCTATTTAAAAATACAAAATTACATACACGTGCCAATGCACGTGACCATCATATGCATGTAAGAGCAAGTCCACCAGACACAAAATTGCCCAGCCCTCTGTCCAAAAATCAGCCCAGCACCTTGTCAATCTGCTCCAGCCCGCAAAACAGCCTGGCACCCAACCCAAGCCAGGCAACAGCCCAACCCATTTTTGACAGACCAAGAAGCCAGCCTATTTGGCTGGCACGTGCAACACACGCGCGAGTGGGCGCGAGTGGACGACAAGAACTCTGTGCACTGTCAGCCCACTTGGGCTTCATCGACGTGGCTCACTTAGAGCCGTTGGATTTCCAACAGTAAAAAAATTTTAATTTTACTTTTAAACTGGACCGTCCGATCAAAAATCAACGGTCTACGTTTTTTTTCTCAAAAAATTAAGAATTTCACTTTTAAAAAATACAGAAATTTTTTTAATAAATTCATATATTATTATTATTATTTTATAAATTCAGAAATTAAAAATAAAATTATTATTTTATAATAAAAAAATAATATTTTAATAAAATAGACTATGCTATTTTTTGTTAAAGGGGAAATATTTTGGTCTATTATTGTTCACTTGAATAGCTAAATGCGCTGGATGCTAGCACAAAATTCTTAAGGGTGGACTTGCAGAAAAACTTCCCCAACAACGAAACGAAAGTACAAAACTGTATCTAGAGAATGCCTTATTTAACTATTTTTTATTTAGCCACTCAATAGTAGTATCCCACGACTCGTGGAGCGTGCCCTCCACGTCATCCTAGCTAGCGTGAAGAACCACCAACGCAGAACCAGCACCGCCAGCATCGGCTTTTACAGGTGTCCGGTCGTGTCCGGTGAACGCATGAAAGAGGGGAAGGGCCGGGGAGTAGGGGACCACGAATTGCGTCGCTGGACTCTCCGGCGGTCGCTGGAAAACGACGACTGGACACGCGTCGCGCTGCCCTCACTTGGACCACTGTGTGGGGACCAGCTCCAAGCACGCGCTAAGATGAGCAGATCTTGGCCTCACACGTGGAGATATTTGAGAAGCGGGACCGCTGAGAATTTTTTGACTTGTCTGACAGCCGCCGGCTTAATCAATTAGAGGTGTGGTCCCCAACCTCGTCGGGCCCGTAGGAGAAGATTAGGACGAGTTACAAAAAATTTGGCGGGGCCCGTTCCGGAGCGCGGGTGCTGCGTTTATGGCGAACTGTGTACCTACATGGTATTGGCAAAATGGTCCTCCTCCTGCCTTTCTTGTTGCTTTTTTTTATTCTTGTTTTTTTTAATTTATTTTGTTTTTTTTAATTACTTGGATTCTTACGCATAAATCTCAGTTTGATGCGTGTTAATATAATTTTTTTTCGCTACAATTTTTATTTTTTTTTCGATTGGATTGAAAGTCTCGATTATCTTTTAATCTGACCATATTACTCATCCTTTCCTTTTTGTTCATGTTTAGGATTTTTGGGTTAAGTGTACGAGTCCTTAGTATCCGAGTTAAAATTGCTCTTTCATTTCTAGTTAAAAATTGACACTTAACTGCTTATAATTTGCGAGTAAAAATGATGAGGCAATAACTGTAAAGACCGGAGTACAATTTTTGTTTCCTTGAAAAACCTCAAATTATAAAAGAGAGTTGCATAAAATTTTTAAGAAGTGTGTGAATTAGTAAATTCGAGTTTTCTCAGACATTGTTAGTAGATCCGGTAGTTTTTTACACAACACACGAAAACGACACGAAAATAACGGGTCATTATTGGGTGACCCGTTAAGAACACGTTAATAACGGGTTCTTAACAGGTATACACGCGAGTAACACGTGGGTAACCCATTTCGACCCGTTAAGAAAAAATAAATTATAATTTTAAAGTTTAATTACTAAAAAATTATTATAAAATAAAATAGCCATATTGTATATATTAGTATATTCTATATTAAATATATATTTTTGTATTATTATTCTATATAAGTTAAAAAATTAAGTTTTATTCATTTATTTGTTTTTATTATGAGAGTTTCTTCTTATTATTAATAGGATAAATTTTACATAACATGTTGTTGTCCAAAATTAAAATCAACTAGTATAGTATTGGTATAGGCAATCAGACATCCCTACAAGTATGAAAAATGTGAAAAAATATATAAACACTCGTGATTCATCATTCTCTACGAGTAGACAATAATTACACTTAGATTATCGTTTAGAATTTTAAAACCCTCCAAGCCGTCATGAATAGTGTTTTTTATTTTGAGTGTAAAAGTAATAAAATTAATAATAATTATTGTAGAAGTGTAAGAAATGTAAAAAATATATATAAACAATCACTCGTAGTGACAAAATTTACAACTTTCGTGAAATGGTCAACTTCGAAATCCGACACTATAATCCATAAACCTTAAATTTGTATTTAACCGTCGATTGTCGTTTGGGCTTTATTCTTTATATTAAATTTCATTTTTAAAATTTTATTTTTTTGAAAACATGATCTTCTAGGGGATGTAGAAAGATGAACGGTTCGGATCTTTGATATCACATTCTGATATTTACGGTTAATTGAAATATGAGTCGATGTTATATAGTTTGTAGAGACTTTATAAACACCAAGTAATATTGCCACTAACAATAAAACTCTGAACATAATATCAACGATCCGAACCGTTCATCTTCCTGTATCCTCTAATAGATCATGTTTTCAAAAAAGAAAATCTGAAAAAACAAAATTTGGTGAGAAAAATGAAGCATAAATGTAAACAACAATCGACGGTTAAATTTTGATCTATAATTTATATGATTATAGTGGCACATTTCAAAGTTAAGCCCTTCATGAAAGTTGTGAAGCTTGTCATTACGAGTGTTTATATATTTTTTTCTGTATTTTTCACACTTCTACATTAATTAAAAAACTATTAAAAACTTTACTTAAACAATAGCCCTAGAATAAATGAGAAGAGAGTCCTAATGTAGAAAGTCTCAATGAAAATATCATCAATATAACTCCTGAAGACAATATATCAAGCCAAAGTTCCAATACCATTTCTCATGGTGATTGATGAAAATTCAAGAGTTTGATTGTAAGAAAATGTGTAAGGTTCCAAACCTTGAAACATAACTCCCTTAATTTTGCAAATCTTTTGTGAACATTTGATATTTTGTAATGTTCTAATGTTTTATTTTTTATTTTTATTATGCTCTTATTTTGGGTATGTAAATATGTAATACTTGAAAAACAAATGTGTTTTTATGTTTTGAATGTGATAATATGGTATGTATATACTTATTTAGTATTATGTTTTTCATTTGATTATTTATTGGTTTAAAATATATTTTCCTTAACGGGTAACGGGTCGGGTCATATTACCTGTTAATATTATCGGGTTGATTTCAGGTCAGGTCATTTTACCCGTTTATATTAACGGGTGTTACACGACACGACCCGTTAAGATATCAGGTATGACACGAAAACGACACGAAAACGAAAAACACGACACGAATGTCAGGTCTAATTGTTAGCCATACGGTCAAGCTATATACAGTCTTCATTTTATTTTTTGTGGAACTATCGTTATTATTCAACTGGTTTAATTTTGGTAGGTGTATTTATTTTTCTAATTTTGCCTATTTGAGTGTTGAGGTACAGTCGATATCACGACATATTGAGAACACATGATAGTAGGTAGGTGAGATGGTGATTATTTCAGAGCTTTGAAGATCCAATTAATCCCAATTATTTATTTAGATTACATGCTCATTATTAATTTTTTTACACCAACATAAAAATTTCATTAGTCTTTGTCCCAATATACTTTAACTCTCTAATTAAGCATCCCAGTTTCAGCAAACAAATTTGACACACCCCGACCTAAATCAAGACATGCTAGCCATCACGTGAGCGTGACGTAATCATGTGAATTGTTTCCTATAAATAAAGTATATATTCATATACATCTCAAAATCCTATCACGAAAACACATATGCCATGCCAAAGTATCACCACTGAACGCCAACTAAGTACAAATGTCACGTATCAAATCAGCCCTCGGCTGAATCTATAGCTCATACTCAATCTCAATCAATCATATATATATATTGCACACAAATCAATACCACCTCTAGTGGTCTGCACAACATAACTGAATATATAATAAATATGTTCTAGTGGTACGATCACGTGAAAACTGTGCAAATAATCGCGGGTCAACTACGAGTCAAACCCACTTATAGTGGTCTATACGACAGGACTGTGCACCTAACTTAGATCCAAGGCAAGTATACGGTGCGGGAGGTGAACATCACATGAAGGACTGTGCCTTAACTCTGGGCGGGAACACGAATATCAATGTGCAGGTTTATGAGCTCTCATCACATCATATCACATCATTCTCATCATAACCAATAATAAACTTACCTGACCTTTACCTGTACGTCCACAGCACCAATCATAAATATATGCAACAATTAACGTATAATAAAATTAGGCAGATACTTTGCATGGCGTTTCAAATCATATAGTCATTCAAATTCATTTTCTGGGAAAAACAATAAGTATATAAGTATATACGGAAAACCAAAAGCTCACTCACTGATATGTAACCGGGTCGTAACCCCCACGCCTAGCCTGGCTAGGCTCGTCCTCCGGATAGGTCTCGCCTATATGAGAAGTAACTGAAATAACGTTATTTAAAGCACATAAACGAGTGTCGTAAAATAACTTCTCATACATTGCTCAATTTGAGTATTTGAATATACCAACGTGATCTACACAACCTCACGAACCTCCACAAATTTTTAGAAAATTTTTTTGAGCCCTCACGCGTCGGCCAAGGAACGACCAGACGCGCTGGCCCACGTGTCACGGCACAGTGACGCCGTTAGGAATATTCCTCAAAATATTCCGTTATAGTTAACTGACGGCGTTATCCTCCGTTAGGAATATTCTGTCAAAAATGACGGAATATTCACCTCATTGTCCGATGAGTCGCCGGAAGCCGGTGACTGTTCGCCGGTTTCTGGGTAACACTTTAAAACGCTATAACTTCTTCATTTTTGCACCATTTTCCATGAAACAAGTTCCATTATGAATATCTCATTAAAACGAACAAAACCATACCTGCCTCGACCCCCAACTCGCCGGGGATTCGCCGAAAAAAGCCTCGAAAGTCCGGCCAAAATTTGAAACTCGTCGATCTCGCTAACCTAACGTCCAAAAACCTCCAAGGACCTCCTTAAGCTTCCTATAAGCTTGAAATTTCCAAAAACACAATATTCAACGTATGCATGAACAGTACCCCAAATCGGGGGTTAGGGTTTCACGTGAAATCGAAGGTTACCTTACCTGGAAATGGTACCAATGAGTTCCTGGCCTTGCAAGGAGCACAATGGTGGTCTTAGATCCTTTGATCCGTGAAATTTGAGAGGGTTTTGGGTGTAGTCCGTACGAAGGAGGAAGAGAGAGAGAGAGAGAGAGAGAGAGTCTGAAGGATTGAGAGAGAGAGCAGGGAGTGAGAGAGAAGGAGAGTGTTTGTGTGGTTCAAAACCAACCAACCAAACACTACAATAATTCTCTAATTTTCTATTGGGTCCAAGACTTGAGGAACATGACATAATTGGACCCAAAACTTTAGTTCAAATCACAAATGCACACTCAACGCTTAAGGGTATTTTAGACAATTCATATTATCGATACAAAATTTTCGGGACAGGCTGTTACAAATTGGATTAGTAATGCTTCGAATTAAATGTTGAACTGGATAAACTGTTGTGCAACTTTTCTACATTACTGCTATTATATAAATAATCAGTGATTGTGTTTTATCAACGTCCATGTATGCACCACTATCTTCCTATTTGTATGCTTCATTTCATTTTAATAAATATCGTACATTTTACTCAAAAAAAAAAACTTTCTTGAGGGTGACACGCCCCGACCCAGAAAGTCCACTAGGACACTGAAGTCGAGTTGTGCTGGCCGACACCTGGAAGGTGACGAAGCCATAAAGTGTAGTGATGTGGAAAAATGTGAATAAATTTTAAACCTAAAAGTGCCTAAACATCAAACTGTGCTTGTGAGCGGGAGCGAACCCATCTCACGCGTGCCTTCAGAGCATAAGTAGATACAGTAGAGCGGGTAAGAAATATACCCTCATAAGTAGCCACCAATCTTGAGATTCGCCAAGAATCCTCGTCGATACGAACCTTAACAGCTAAACCTGGAGGGGCGCAAAACAGAAAACGTGAGTGGGCAAAAACAAATCTTTTCTAAAACCGTTTCAGAAATCAGTATATAACCCCTCACTGTAAATCCAGTATAATTCCCAGAAAATAGTACGTATATATATATATATATACTCATATAAGAAAACATTGTCCATAAATCAAAACTCATCATCAAATCTCAGAAATAAGCCATGTCGATATACCAACTCAAAAGGTTTATAATATCGGACAGGTGAGATAAATCAATATGCATCAATACCATCATGTCAGCCGGAGTCACCTCTAGTGACCTGTACGGCTGAATCGATAGCTCATCAATCACAATCAATCACTATCCTGCACACGAGTCGGAACCACCTGCAGTGGTCTGTACGACAGGCTAGGTGTATAATATTACGCTCAGTGCTACGATCACGTGAAGGCTGTGCAACGAATCGCGGGTCACCTACAAGTCGGAACCACCTATAGTGGTCTGTACGACAGGCTGTGCACCTACCTTGGATCCAAGGTGAGCGTACGGTGCGGGAGGTGAACGATCACGTGAAGGCTAAGCCCTACTATGGCGGAGCACTAACACCCGAGGTGCAGGTAAATGAGCTATATCACAATCATCATCATCATCATCATCACTATCACTAGCTATCAAACTCACCTGACTTATCGTCCACAGCGCCGGAGCATAAAGAATGCAATCACAATCATAGTAATGAAATGTAATTTGGCATACGACATGGCAATTCGATTCTAAAATCAATTCGATTCGCAAATCATTCAAATCAAGTTTCTGGGAAAAACAGCTGTTATATATATATATATATATATATATATATATATATATATATATATATATATATACTGAAAACAAAAGCCCACTCACCTGGAGTCCACGCTACAGCCCCCTAGCACGACTCTCGAGACATCCCAAATGATCACCGCCTAGCATAAATATCAATTCATGTCTCAGAATTCGTACTGAGAGAATATGCAATTTACATAAAACGCATCCCTACGAATTTGATCCGGAAGATCCGTATCACGAATCTTCGATCTGTCACTTCCAATAATCCACATTAAGCTTCTAGAACAATATCCCAAAGTTTCGTTACGATCCAACGGTTGGATCTCCGCTAATTGCCAAAACCAAGTGGCGGTTAACGTTTTATTTACAAACTTACAATTCCAATTCGGGAAGATCCGTATGACGGATTCCCGATCCGTAAATTCCTACGTTCCTCAAATATTATGTACTACAACATACTAAATTTTGGTGACGATCCAACGGTCGGATCGTCGATTCATATTTTGACATATTACCGAAACGTAACGAATTTAGGTCCTAACGATCAATTTACTTCAATCCATTATCAAAACTAATATCAAGGCATTGAATAATGTCTAAAAATGTCATTGGCGGCCCTTGGGGCACGTGCCGCCGCCCCCGCCGCCGCGGGTGGCGGTTGGCCGCCCCCGAGTTGCCGGAAAATTCAACTTTCACTAAAAATTCTCAAAATTTGCAGAATTTAAGATCTCAATGAGTAGAACAACTTTCATACCTGTGAGAAAGTCCAATTTGGCCTCGAAGACCTCCAATTTTGCTACACCCGCCAAGAACCCTAGAAATAGGGTGTTCTCCAATTCGACTTCAACTCAACTCCGATGCCCCAACCAAGGATTGAGCTTTGTTCCTGGGATCTAGAGAAGTATTTTGGTAGGATCAATTTCATGAAAACGTTTCAGGTTTGGAGGATTTCGAGCACGACCCGTTTTGGCACCACCGACGGTTTTATTGCTTTCAAGGCCAATTTCTCTCAAATTTGGGGTGTAACTAGTAGAGGGGAGATTATGGGAGTGATTGCAAGTGAAAGATGGGTGTGTTTCATTGGAAAACATGGTGGAATCCACCGGAATTCATCTCGGCCGAACGGGATGCGGGTGCACGAGGTGCACGGGTCCAAAACGCAGGGAGGGGTTTGGGCTCCCTCCTTTCCCCTCCTTACTCCTTTTTTGATTGGGCAAAGTCCAATCCTCCACTCAAGGGCCTCCACGTGGCACCCAAAAATCTGGAACTTTCCAAATAATTTCAAATAAAGTATCAATTTTGCCCTCAACTTCAAACGTTAATAACTTCTTCGTTATAGCTCCAAATTTGAATCCGTTTGCGCCCACGCGTCCATAGCGACGAATAATACAATAATATGCCAAGAAAACAAATCTTAGGTGTCACTATGAGGCAGTCAACACCAATCGAAGTATGTGCCTCGAAGGGCATTTTGTAAACTCACTTATTAAAATTATAAAAATCATAATTTTTAGGGACGGATTATTACAGAGGGTGTCTTTATATATAGGCCATACAACTATTTAACTTGTTTACGCCCATAATAAACATGCTATTTAAGGAAATTCAATTAATATAATTAAAAGTTCCTTTAAAAGCGTTTTTCACCATGTGTAGCAGAAAAAATCAAAAGAATTTTTTATACTTCTTGAAGTGTTTTTTTTTTTTAAAAGCACATGTTTCAAGAAGTATTTTTCAACCAGCCTTTTTTATATCCCAGAGAAAAATGAAGGCTTAAATAGTAATCACATAATATTCATCCATGCACTTGAGGTTCAGTGTTCTAACTTGCCTCCTCTTATCACTCGAATATAAGCCAAAAGGATGAAGAAATCATCGAAAACATGTGAGAATAAAATGATAAATTTTTGGGAAAATGGCTACAAATAAACATTCAGTTCACGAAAATGATTATTTTTTAGTAACGACAATATATTGATCATATATCGATGATACAATAATGATATACTAACAACACAAAAATGATACAATGATGACCTAATAATCATTAGGCTAAAGATCCATATATGTTTTGTTAGATAAATAATTAGGAGATAATGCTTTATGTTGCAGTCCTATTAAATTATGAATGTGATTGTGTAAATCCTAGTAGATATGAGAATGTATCTTATATTCCTATTAGGAGTTGATTACCTATTAAATGTTGTAATCCTAAAGGGAAAGGTTTTTACCTATCCTACTACTATAAATAAAGGCATAATGGGGTGAATCAAACACACCCCACAATTACATATTTCTCTCTTCTTTTCTATCTATGCTGCACCCTCTCTCTCTCTATATGGCCTCCATAATTTTTAAGTAAATTTTGCCTACAACACGTTATCAGCACGTTCTGGCTAACAAGAGAATTTATTCTTCAATCAGGGAAGTATTACGTTTTAATCATTCTTTTTATGATTAATTCATTATTTTATTGAATTAATCCACATGCTATTGATTCAATTTAATTTTTCTGTGTTGAACGTGATACAACGCATTGGAGATGCAATTCCGGCTTTATGAGAAGGATCTTCTACAAATTCAAAGGCTTTTGTAGTTTTTTGCCAATCAGGTACATTTTAAATAAAGTAAGATATTTGAAACGACAATGAAGCATGAAAACATTCCCCATGATGCATGAACCCCCTATGTTTATATTTTCCTTCCGACATATATTTGTCAATATATATATATATATATATATATATATATATATATATATATATATATATATCTATATTTGTTTCATGCAATATGCAATTATGCTATGTCAAATTTGTGAGTCAAGATATAGAAATACATTAGAAGCAATTAGGGTTTTTCAAACCTTAGAAATTTTGAAAAAAAAAAGAAACAAAAAAGGGATATTTTGTGGCCGAGACATGACCTGAAGCCGTACCACCACCAAGCCGAGCCAAGCCAGTAGCTTCGGCCTGTTTCATTTGGACCACAACAACCTTTTCTTAAGCTTTACTGCGTGTGTGACAAACCAGGCCAGACTCTGGGTTATTATCGCTGGCCTGCAGCGCCTCCAGCCCACGCTTAAGACTCCAATAGCTGACTAGGCTTGTCCTTTTATTCTCCCTAGGCTCACATACAATGGCAAGCTTGCAGCTTGCTTTGTACGCTGGGCTGCACAGTAGCCTTTCCAAGCCCAAATCTCGGCCTGTAGCCAACCTTAAACTGGGCTGGTTTTCCCCCTACACCACATGGGCTTCCTTTTTGTTTTAGCTCGCATACCAGTCTGTCCTGGGTTTCACAGCCAGCAGCCTAATGTTGCTGGGCTATCCCTTTTTGCTCGGCATGTAACACTACAGCAAGCATGCAGTTTGTTTTGCATATTATTAGGCTGTCAAATGCAGCCTACCTGAGCCCAATTTGGGCCTAATTTATTTGTGTGGCTTGCAGCCAACGTTAAATAACTAATGGACCTTGACAAATTTTATTTTGCTTCTATAATCGATCCCGAATGGTCCCGATCTATTGAATTAATTAAAAGTGACCTGCAATCCATTAATATGATAATGAATCCAAAATTATTGACTCGAAGATCACTTTTGGACATTAACGATTCAATAATTTATTTTTATACTTTGAACTGTTGACTTATTTTCGTAGTCCCGAAGCACTCACACTTGAGTTTCCAAAGAACCTCAAATCCACTACACTTAGTTGTATTTTGCATTCTGTGTTCTTACAAGAACCTTTCTTTTATGAACTAAACATTCATAAACTAAATTGAACCTGTAGTTTCAAATTTAGTGCCTTTGAAACTCGAAGTTTTCATAAAACAATACACCTATGAAAACCTGACATTTTTCATGAAAATCATGTCTTAGAACTCGAATGTTCTAACTTTGATGCTTATGGTTGATTCATTCCTATAGCATCAATCACAATCTTGTTCTCTCCAAATTCAATGAATTGTCGAACCGTCACAAGTTTGATTTTCTTGATTTGGACGTTTCTAATAGAAACCACTTCATGTGCGGTACAAGATGTGAATCTCCACTTGACTATTAAAGTAGCTGATAAACCATTGAAGCCAACAATGGCATGGAAGAGCTGAATAAGCCTCTTCCATGATCTTTATTTGAAGACTTATGCCTGAAGCATTACCAACGGAAGTACCTCCTAAACGAGGATTCCATGGCTCTTTCGCTCGCTCCTATGGACTGTCTAATCATGAAAGATATTGCCCGAAGCACACCATGATTACGTCCATGAATAAGTACAATTCTGAAGTTTATAAATCTGATCAAATTTTGACTAGAGAATACTTTTCTTGTCCTCCCTTGTTTCTAACTCCCTCCTGAAGCAATAAATGTAGAAAGTGGAAGTTTAGCAAATTCTCGGATCTGATTACTACCACAATCATATGGTAGAATAAGGGCCTGCCAAGGTGTAGCATTATGCCCGAAGCGTGATCCTTGGCACCTAAGACCTAAAACTTCAAGAATAAGGGATAATATCCCTAAACCTTAACCCTGCAGAATCTACTTCCGTCTTGATGGAATAGATCATTGGTTATGCACCTGTTTGTACCTCTACCAATGTCGTTAAGGAGTACCATTCTCGTAGTCAATATGTGAGATTAATTTTGCTCCACCAAACACCATTGGAAAAACAAAATTTTGACATGAATGGCCTTGTTGTCCAAATCCACCCTAGTAACTCTGGTTTACTTTGTGAACATTTTTCCATGTTCTTGGATTCAAGTTTGGTGTATGTTTTACTTATGGATAATTTTATTGATATTGTCATTGAATATGAGTTAATTGAATCATGTTTCTAAGTACATGTGACCGATTCAATTAAACATGTGATTAGGTAGGAATGTGGGAAAGTTAGTTGACTGGATGAATCCTACTACGCACACTAACTTTACACCTAAATAACATCTCTAACAACGACTTTAGGTCTATCTAACTTGATTAAGAGCATTGGCACGCTCCTCCTTGTATGAATGGTACTGCATCGCCATTTAAGGGACCTTAAATTCTCCATGTCGTTGAGTTTTTAAGGATATTTGATAGGACCATATTTATGCGATTTAGTTAGTGTGTTTTCTTGCATTTACTTAGTTATTTGTTGCTTATTAGAGTATTTTAAGCCATTTTCGTGTGTTTGTAGGTCCAAGAAGCAAAGTTGGCAAGAAAGTGCATTTTTGAGCATTTTAGAGCAAATCTGGGCTTGGAATGGATATCACAAGCATGGTGCAAGATGGATGGACGAATTTGAAGTTCAAGGAAGGCTAGGAATGTGTTTCAAAGTTGGAGAAATTAATTCAAGTCATTGAAGATAAGGAATCAGCTCAAAAGAAGGAGATATTATCCAAACATTATCCAAAGTGCCTTATCTTATCCTTATCTTATCCAAACCTTATCTTGACTTATCCTATCCTAACTTATTTCCAACTGCAAAGGGGACTTAGTTTTAGATTGGGACACATTTAAACCATGTTTCTAGAAGGCCTAATCCTCTCCTACATTGGTGCCACACCTATCCCTTCTAGAAGACTTTTTCCTTAAGTTTTCAAGAAGCTCTAGCCTTCCTCTACAAATCTGGCGCCTAGCCCTTTAACTTTTCTTCTAGAAACCTGACTTATCCCATCTCCTTGTTCTCCCTGGTTTCAGCCTTTTAGAAAGTCTTTTTCTCCTAGGATTGTGTTATCCTTTTCCTCTACAAAATCTGCCTTGAAAACCTTCTCCAATTTAACCACATTATGCCGAGGGTTTTTGCACTGTAAATACATATTTCCTGCGGCATAACCATTCACCATCCCCTATCATCAGACCACCTACACCATCCACCATTCCATCCACACCATACACACCTCTTGTGCCTTAACTTTGCAAGGAAGGAAGGAGAGAAGGAGAGAATGAGCCATCTAGAGCCGTGCTTGCCATTCAAGACGTTAGATTGTTAGAGCGATTCTAGGTGTATTCTATCTTTATTTTTAATGTTTAAACTTAGCATTCTTTGTTTATTTGCAAACATGAGGAGCTAAATTCATTTTTAGCTAGGGGAGAATTCAAAGCCATGAACATATATGTGACATAAATTGATTACATCCAGTTGTGATTTTCATAAATCATGAATGCAATTTGCTTAACTGTTTGATTAAAACTTATTCTTGTATGTTGATTAAGGAGGGCCCACTTAGTTTGCATGCTAGGATTTGATGCTAAAATATAAGGGAGTTTCACCTAATAGTTACGAACTTATATTCACAAGTAGTGGAGGTTGCCAGTCACAATTGCGTTAAGTAAATTCTTGGCAGGAGTTTCATGCTTTTCATAGTCACGAATGCCTTGTCAATGCTTATGATTTTCACAAAGCTTAATGATCTTTGATTGTATTTCTATTATGCTTTTCATGTAGAGAACTACTGAAGAATAATTTGGGTTGACAATGCGTATCCCATCCAATTCAATGAATCTAGGAAAATCTGAGAGTTAAAGAAGTGCTGTCACGATTAACTTGGGCCGTTGAGGTTCATGGTTTATAGAAAGAACAACTGGAAATCGATTTGTGTTGCATATGTGTCATGTGTGGAGAAGGACCTTCTAACTAGCCTTTCACCCATCCAAAACACCAAATTTCGTCCAAAGTAGTTTGGAGTCTTTAAATCTGTTTGTTTAAGTCTAAATTCGTCAAAAAAAGTCCCAGTTAGTCTTTTGGGTCAAGTTAAGTCTTAATTTTGTCTAAATCATTCTCTAGTGCTAGTTTTGAGTCTTAGGAACTTAATTTGTGTGTTTTAAGTCATATTAGTTTGTTTTGAGTTGTCTAGAGTTAGAAAACGTCCAAATTGATTCCTAGTACCTGTTTTGAGTCTTTTAAGTCCAATTTAGTGTTTTAAAGTCTAGTTTGTGTAGATTAGCATCCCTTTTAATCCCTGGCCTAGAACGATCCCTACTTTCACATACTACATTGATAGGGTTTTAAGTTTGAATGCAATCTAATTTCACATCAATATTTGAGATGACAATGATCATAAACGAAACCACTGAAGAAAATAGAGTGAAATATCTTTGCACCACCTCCAAAAATGAGCCTGAAGCTTGGATTTGGGGCCAATGGGCTGTTTCCCAACTGGGAACATGCCACATGTGGCTGGCCAGGAGCTTGGTGATTGAGCAGTTTACTTGTTTTGGCACGACCTTTTGGGACACTTAGGTCAAACAATGACGCTACAATGCATCTCCTTACCCAAAATAAAGATCTTGTGCCTACAAGCACACTTTTCCAAACTCGCTCATTTTGGGAAACTTGATTTTCTAAATCATCCCTAGCAAAGATACGAAATCACCCATTTTTCACAGTGGATTCAAAGGAATATATGTGGACTAATCCAACCAAAATGCAGACCATATAAATACTTATGGTTTGGTTGATGAATCGAAAAACTGGTCACATGTTTGTCCACACACATTGCTGCTAAACCTCATGGCCGATTATGGGCTAACCACCTTACTTATCCCTTAAGGTCCGGGAGATTGGATAATGCTGGAGAGTTTATATCGACAATTTTCAATAAAGTATTGCATGTTGTTTTGGGTTTCTAATTGAACATCGAATTCCTATGTTCACCCCAAATAGCTTCACCTAGCGGTCATAAAGCGCAATTTAAATGATTGCTCGAATTTTGGTAAACACACCAAGTCTTCGGTTTCTGCCTAGGGCTATGCAATCTTGTATGCAGTTATGTTGGTCCACCTTAAGGCCCATTGCCACCCACCTGTGTGACATTACAGTTGGTTACTAGGTACGAACTTGACGATTTTCATATTTACGCATTTGGGTATGCATTCCATGTGCCAAGTTGCGACGCCATAACGTACCAACATGGGTCCTCAAAGAAGGATGTGTATCTTTTGTGGATCATGATTCTACTTCACACTAGCTCTCTCCGAGCCCTTGCACGCGATCTCTTTACCGCTCATTTACAGGTTGCCACTTTAATAAGACAGTCTTCCTGCCGTTAGGGGGAGATAAGAACGTCAACGTTCCTGTAGAGTGGTGTAAAGTTGCGTGGATGTTGCCCACTATGTCTCATCTCGATCCTCATATCGCACAAGTGTGATCAGCAAGTGCGATGAATTCTAGTTTTCAGAATGTTGCTCCAGACGCATTCCTCTGATCTAGTTAAAGTGACGAGATCATATACCAACTGCAAACATGCTTGCAAGGATAGACTTACTTAACAGACATCGAGTTAACATCCATAGAGAGTGTGCCGCCCCTGTTGGACTATTTGTACGCCCCTATTGGACGGTCCGGTACATCGGCAGATAGCCAATCAATCTGTCTTGGCTTGGAGCACGACATATCATTCAGTTCGTAGAATTCACTTCTCTAGAAGAGGAAGACACGGCACAACAATGAATCTAAACTCGATCGCTATCTCAAATCATTTCCATCTCATGAGATTAATTCGAAGTACTCCTGAGACTTGAAGTTCTTGGTCTAGTATACTAGTTTGGACGAGCTAAATGGAATTGAAATGAGATTATCATCGATGATGTTTTCACTTATATGGTAGCTACCGACATAAATGAAAAACGACGATATCGAACTGTGTTCCATTGATTAAGTGACAACGTAGAACTGATTGGACAATTGAAACTATAATCTAGGTTAAATTCCTTACCAAAGTGTGTATTAGACCTATCGTTCCTACACTGCCCAAAGTAACCCTATTGTGTTACAAGTGGGAAATGAAGCGTTATGAGATGAATGAAATAGTGCGATATGATGCACGCCTTATGGTGCAAGGTTTCTCTCAAACGTCCTGTGATTGATAGCAACATTATGAAATGTGGTTAGTGTTTTCTCCATGGGCATATAGATACGGAGATCTACATGTAAGTTCCCAAAGAATTACATGGACTGGTTCAAATAGTTCCAAAACAACAGAACACCTTCTTAATTTGTTTGAGGCGTTCACTTACAATCTGACATCTGTGGTATACTAGTTTAAGTGATTATTTGATCATTCAGGGATGAATTATGCCATTGCCTGTTAAACTATGAAGTCTTATTTCAAATTGCTAGAGTTACAATTTATGTCATTGACATGAATCTCACTAAGACTCTGGAAGAGCTTGAGAAAACTGCCACGCACCTGAAGATGGAATTTAAGATGAAGGATCTTGGGAAAACTCGTTTATGCCTTGACCTGAAGTTCAAAACGTTGTTCTAATGGTACCTTGGTCTACCAGTCGAACTACACCCCGAATGTGTCACATTTGAGTATACCTTTGATCGTCCATACGTTACATGTAAATGAGACCCTTAAAGAGGTTATGGAATCCAAAATTCCATATATGAGTTCAACTTTGAGCTTCGTTGTACTTAGCTCATTGTATTTAGACAAGACATCTCTTTCGCTGTTGATCTTGGTAAAGATTCAGCACCGCGCCTACACACAACATCTGAATTGGTATTAAAGACGTACCCTGAAGGTTAGAGGGAAAATCCCAATGCATTTCGAGTGGATCCAACCCCTTGATCCTTCGAATGATGCTTGCCTTGTTGTTATGCTTAAGATGGTTACTTATCAAACCCGCATAAGGCAAAATCCCCAAATGGTTATGTCTTTACTGTTAGGGATATCGCAATATCTTGGAGGTCCATGATATGACCTTAGTTGCGAAATCTTCGAAACATTCCAAGACTCACCTCACTTCACTACGGCACAAGTGAGACATAGTTAGGAGTTCTTGTTGAGCATATTCGAAGTACTTGATTTGTTTTCGTCCAATGTTGAGTCCTAACGACAATCCATGAAGATTATGCCACATGTAACAACCTGACCAAGCCATGATACATCAACAAAGTCAACGCCACGACATATTGAGTCTACATCTACATCTGCAAAGCATCAGGAGATCGAAGTTATGCAACCGGGTCCCAGACAACCTTGCCGACCTCTACACGACGTCACTGTTGAAGTCAACCTTCCAGAAACTTGTCCAAGGAATTGGTATGCCTAACTATCATATGCAATGCTTGTAGTTCTCATTTGAAAGTTATGTCAAACTCAGGGAGAGTATCCTGAAATATACTCACTTGATCTTAATGTATTCTTTTTCCCTACGATTAAGAGCATTTTTCCCATTGGGTTTTTGCTACCTAACGAGCTTTTAACAAGGTACCCATCATGGGATGATCATACCTTTGTAAGCTCTTCTACTTGCGTTCAACAGATGTATAGTTTTGACTTAATGCAACTTCTCACTTTTCTCCTTAGACTATGGGTTTTTCCCCACCTTGGGTTTTACCATAGCGAGGTTTTGTGAGTTTTACCTTTTTATGCATTCTTCCGTTGATTTGAGACTTGCATTCGCTCATTGTGCCGACGACTTCATCAACTATACTTGCTTCATCACTGAAGACTTGATGCGCCATTTACTTGAGTATTTACACACTCAAGTGGGAGTGTTGCAGTCCTATTAGATTAGGAATGTGATTGTGTAAATCCTAGTAGATATGAGAATGTATCTTATATTCCTATTAGGAGTTGATTACCTATTAAATGTTGTAATCATAAAGAGAAAGTTTTTACCTATCCTACTACTATAAATAAAGGCACAATGGGGGTGAATCAAACACATCCCACAATTACACATCTCTCTCTTCTTTTCTATCTATGCCGCACCCTCTTTTTCTATATGGCCTCTATAATTGTTAAGTAAATTATGCCTACAACACTTTAAATATTATAAACAATGTGATACGTACACACCTAACTTTATGAGACACAATCAAATCTCATATTCAAATAAACAAACATAGGGATCATTAATGATTAGAAAAATCTCAAATACGTATTTTAATTTCAAACGACAAAAGGAGAAAAGTATATTCTATATATACGAGAGTCTTGCGTTTGGATAAGGACTAGTATAATTTCCTAATATTTTACAATTATAATATGATTAGATTAAAGTATATTCTTTATATGGCCCTACATTGACCTCATTGCCTTGCCTTACCTTCTCAAACACCTTAAGTAGTATGGAATTACCGGCATTCCACTCTTTCTAGTCCCCCAATTAATTTATCCAATTTTTAGATGAAGGGTCGATGATTAAGCAATTAAAATACTTTAAAGGCTTTTGACTTATGTATAAATTAATTAACCGTTTAATTATTACATGTTCAAAAATGGTACCTAACTTCTTTTTTTATAAGGGAATCAGTTGGTGTCTTCGCTAGAGCAATACACATTTTGGGGGATCAAAAAAATTTACAAAGGCATTTCAGTCTCCTTTTGGCCACCATTGTGTGACGCACTAGAATCAATAATCGAACTCAGGACGAGCCGTGTGGAGTACGGACTTGAAATTCGTCCTCAACTACTAAGTTACCCGTGATGGTTAAAATGGTGCCTCCATCTAGTAGAAGGTTTTAGAGACCAACTATTCAATTATACCATTCTATTCTATGTACCAATATTTCAACTCAAGAATCCAGTTTTTTTTTTTAATTCAATTCATGATTACCGCCGTAGAATGCTTGTATAAGGTTGCAAGTATGAAATTTAAATTACAAACAGAAAGAAATATCATCGATTGAATTTTTTTTTTAACAAACGATATTGCCTACATTAATGGAGTGAGAGAATGAGTTAAGTTTCACAATGAACTAGTAATAATATGGTTCAAATTTGTCTTTGGTGAGAATCTAACCGACCTCTTATTTACAAGTGAAGATGAATATCACACTAAACCATAATATTAAGTGGCACGATCGATTTACTTTTAAATATTCGATAGTAGCACAAATTGTGATTTTGATCATACATCGAGCACTAATTGCTATTTGGTCTACTGATATTGACTTCATTAATTTGGTTCAAAAATGTCTTAAGCTTGACTCATATAGATGATGTGATTGCCAACCGTTTTTATTTTACTGCATGATAGTATTTAGATTAAGGAGAGGATGGTGTGCTTAGCCTCACAATATGCTAGTAACAATATAGTTCAAATTCGTCTTCAACGATAATTGAATCTAAAATCTCTTATTTACAAATTAAAAAAATACTACTAGACCGTAGTATTAAGTTAGAAAAAATTACACACTTAAAAGAATAAAAAGTACACATTAGTCAGATTGATGGATGAATGAGACAATTTAAACTAAATATGAAACCAACGGAAAAGGATCCTCTCGGATCCACTTTGTGGGATCCTATGGATCTCCACATCTTAGTAGTTCATCGTACATCATACGACTAGTTTTCGTCAGATATTATTCGTGTTTAATTTTAAATAAAAAAAGTCAAATAATTTTGGGTAAATTACACCATACCCCCTCAGATTTGAGGTCTATTACAATCTCATACAACATCTTTAAAACATTTCACTTTCATACCTCACGTACTATTTTATTTCAAAATAATGCATCAGTTACATTTTCCATCCATTGATCTGTTAAGTGCTGTCGTGGATGCCACGTGGCAGACATTTGGCAACCACGTGGCAAATATATATATATATATATATATATATATATATATTTATTTAAAAAAACCTAACTCTTCTTAAAAAAAAAAAAAAAAAAAAAAAAAAAACTAAAACCGTATCCCCCCTCCCGCAACCCGCAAATCCATCTCCCTCATCTTCATCTTCTTCCATGCAACCCAGAAAAAAAAAAAGAAGCAACCCTTCAGTTCGTCTTTCCCCCTCTCTTCTCCCTCATCTTCATCTTCTTCCCCCCACCCCCTACCTGCAACCCAAAAAAAAAAAAAAAAAAACTCAGATCCTTTTTTGCCATCGCGGGGTTCGTGAAGTAGGAGGAATGGGAGTGGATTTAAGGAGTGGCGGGTGTGTTGAGTAGAGTGGGGGTGTGCAGAGGAAGGAAGAGGGTGGGTGCGGAAGAAGGGATGTAGGTTTCCGGGTGAGGTAGGTTGTGGGGGAAGGACGGTCGCTAGTGGGTGGGTGGGGAGGAGGGTCGCCAGTGGTTGAGGAGGGAGGGAGGGTCGCCGGTGAGTAGGGGTGGTGGGTTTGGGGAGGGACTGTTGCGGGTCTGTGGGGGGGGGGGGGGGGAGGGGGGGGAAGGGGGAAGGGGGGCTTTGTTCTTTCTGGGTATGGGGAGCTTCACGGGATGGGTTTCTTTCAGTTTTTTTTAAATAAATTATTTTTTATTATTTTTTATAAGAAGATGTAGGTTTTTTTTAAAAAAAATTTAAATTTTTTTTTGCCACGTGGCTGCCAAATGTGCGCCATGTGGTATCCACATCAGCACTTAACGGATCAATAGATGAAAAATGTAATTATTTTGAAATAAAATAGTACCTGAGGTATGAAAATGAAATGTTTTAAAGATGTTGTATGAGATTGTAATAGACCTCAAACTTGAGGAGGTATTGTGTAATTTACCTAATAATTTTTTATTGTATGATAAACAATGAATGACTAAGATGTGAGAATCCTTGATCCGAATGGAATCCAATTCCAAAACCAACATCCAAGACGTCCTTTGTCACATCTCAAAGAGTCAGTCGCTGCTCCAAGCCATGTGTGCCTTTTATGTATTTTCATATCTTAATCTCCTATTTCATTTTTTCCAAATATCTCTTTATCGTAATAGAAAAAAGTAATAATGTTTATTGATCTTGGTACCATTCAATTTTTACTAATTTGTTTCTTCTACAATTTAGTAATTTAACTTATTAAAATTATCGTAGTAAAAAAGAAAAAAAAATCTTCTTTCCTTTTTTTAGTTTACTTTTATTTTAAATTTTATTTTTATTGTCAGCTAGTATTTGTGTTAGGTTTAGCAAAAAGCAAATCAAAAGGGAACTATTTCTCGTTTTGGCATGAACTGAAAGCCAACACTAGTTATAAGCAAATTAATTAGTATTGTTAATGGAAGTTTCTTTTGGTGATGAAACCTAATCCTTGGATTAGAGTTCTTAATCATCAATTTTTTTTTCTTTCAATTGTGGTACCAAAACAAAATTCGACTGTTACCTACAATCACCAAATTCCTATTGGTCCATTTGTTGGTTATTTCAAACCTTTAATACGTTTATGACATTGGCTCATAATACCAAAGAATCACTATCATATTTTCCATGAGGCTATTATTATTCTCCATCCTAATGGGCTGCTTAAGTACACAATGGGCACTTTGAGAAGAAAGTTATAATATCGTCACTCAAGCTGTGCGAAAAGGAGTTTTTTTTTTAAGTGTTCAGCATTCAAATGGTACTTCATGTATTATAAAATAAGTGAACGGAAATAATTTTTATTTTATTTTTTTTCACTTATTTAATGACATTTGGAGTACTATTTGAATACCCGGTGCTTAAAAATAATATCTTGTACAAACATAAAAGTACATTTGTGAACTTGAAATGAGTGGTAAATTTAAAGTCATAATTTACGAACCTCAACAAGGCCTAAACAACTAAAAAGTTCAACATGTAGTTTGGAGATAATTTAATGGGTTCGATTTAAGGGCTTGTTTAGTGTGAAGATTGGGTTGGATGTATATAATTTAAGGTATGGTGGAGGTATATGGGTGAATGATATTTGATTGTGCGGGGATCAAAATGAATCATTTACGAGTACTTCATCTTTAACCTACAAGATGGACAAAATTTACTTGTTTATTACTTCAACATACCCCACATATCATGAGTGATCCAATCTAATTCAATTGTACATTGAACGAGCCTTAAAAAATTGAGTTAGTACGCATTATTCAATAGAATTTTTTAGTGTGTTGGAAATACAGTCTGGTATACTAAGTGTTATAATAGAATTGTACATTGAACGAGCCTTAAAAATTGAGTTAGTAAACATTATTCAGGAGTATTTTTTAGATTACCGAAAATACATTCTGTTTCACTAAGTGTCATAATAGGATTAGTTGGAAAAAAAATTATTTAAATATCCATCAAATCTATTATTACACTTTATATACCAAGCTGTGTTCCAAACATCATAAAAAATCTCTCATTATCTACATAAGAACTTATGCTTTTCAGTGCTGTTTTCCTAACGAAAACACAGTTGTTAACCGGCAGTCCCAAAAATACATGCGGACTGGTGTGCAACTTCAAGCCCAAGCTGTATGTACCTTTGTGTAAACATAGCCCCGCTCCGGCCCCTCTTGACAAGGAAAGAAACGAAATAATCTCCATTTTACGACACGATGGCTGTTCTCCACTAACCACAAGGATATAGGGACATTAAGAATACTAGAGAGATCAAATTTACAAACTAAATAATATAATTATTGATGATTATATTATTATTTAATCGTTGATTAATATTACCTATAACATATCATTTGGTTTGTAAATTTAATTTAAAATTTTGATCTTTTTAGCATTATACAGCAAGCATATATCGTCACTAATGAATCGTGATGCTACAAGAGTGTGTAGGTCACGCGATGGAAAAGAGGGTGAGCAAATAATTTTTATTTTTTAAGGACCAAAATATCTAAACAGTTGGTGAGTGGTTGCCCAGTGGACACGTGTCCAACTCAAGGAGTTCAGTGAGACGTGGTCTGGGTTCCGTGGAGCATCCGCCACCTTCGAAGCAGCTCAACGTACAATTGGCGGGGCTGTCACCGTCCGCCAATCACAGCCCGCCATAAGTTTTCCACGAGGCAACAAGAGAACCCCAGTCATGAATACGACACACTTTCCTACTCGGCTAATTATAATAAAAAGGATATTTACGTGTCGTTTGGGTGAACCAAAATATGTGATTAGTCGTAGGTTGATTGGTGATTGCCTGATTGGGATTTTGTGTGCTTTGATAGTGCCTGCCTGATTTCAGGTTCGGTATTTTAAATTGAAAATATTTTTATTCACCACTTTAAAATGGCGGTGATTCACTAACTCTCACTATTTTATTGTGTTGGGGTTCAAAATATCATCTACAAGCCCAATTATGTCTCAAAGCCTAACTATTATGGAAGCGTCACAAGTCAAGTTTAAATTTATACATAAAGTACGAAGCGGAGAATATGTAAATTTACAATAATGTCATGTCAGTAAAATAATGGTTTATTAGACGCTAAGCCCATGCAAATCACGCATATCTACCATGCCAAGCCGTACTATGGTATTAATATGTTAATATTATAATACGAGTCACGCCAAGCGTGCGACACGCTTAAATGAGCCCAAGCCTTGCTGAGTGATTTTTGGTGTGAATGGTCACAGAAGTTCACTGAGCTAATGTGGAATTAGAATTTTGGAAGACTTTTGGGCTGCTTCGAAGCACCAAAAATCCAAGCCTATGATTTTGGCTTCACATGGGAAGGCTTGAGAGAGAAAATGTTTATCTTTACCCTTGCAAACCAACTAGGATACTTAAGAAACAACCAAAATCCACAGCCGAGCTAACCAAATCAGAACCAAACCACATGTTTATCTAGAGTCGTGCGTCTATTTTATTGTGCATAAAGTAGCCCACAAAGGAAAAAGAAGACAAAAAGCAGGAATGAGCGTTACTAAAGTTGGACGCATGCTGTGGGACTTGGTCCAAGAAAGGTGTTGTGGGACTTGGTTCAGGAAAGAAGAAACTTTGGGCAGTGTGCTTAAATAGGCTCCACGGGGCTCTAAGCCTCTGCAGTGTTATACCAAAAAGGAAACCCGTAGCTGTAGTGACACACCCGTACCCGAAAGTAGGGCATGCTGGCCGTCACGTGAGTGTGACGTAGCCATGCGCGCTGTGCGGAAGCGAAGATCGATAACGAAGTACGAATAAATTCAAACCGAATTCTAGCAACCTAAATATGAATGTGTGCTAGAGACATTACAATACTTATACATATTCAGAGCGTACTAAGTCAATGCAGTCAAGCATGAATAAAAGAGTTTAATTACACCATCGGTGCCCTACATATGTCAAATCTGTCAGAAAAGGGCCGGAAGATCCTCGAAGTGCCAAACTCGGAATTCAAGCTATCTAGAACCTGGAGGGGCGAAAAACAAAGGGAGTGGGTCAACAAAAACAATTCTTTTCAAAATCGATATTTTCTCAAAAGTCTAGCCCCTCTCCGTAAAACCTGTATAGTTCCCAGAAAATAATACGTACATATATTTCTCAATCTTTCTCAGCATAAAACGTTTTTAAAGTATCTCAATGTATGCCGTGCAATGCAATTCAATGCCATCTGAATCTGATAAGTAATGCCATGCTATGCATTTCAATAATCATATCGCTAACATATGTCATCTTTGTGACATCCCACATCGCCCAGGGGAGTGATCCTTAAATGTATATTCCCATCCCTACCTAGCACAAGGCCTTTTGGGAGCTCACTGGCTTCGGGTTCCGTTGGAACTCCGAAGTTAAGCGAGAAGGGGGTTAGAGCACTCCCATGATGGGTGACCCACTGGGAAGTTGCTCGTGAGTTCCCAGAAACAAAACCGTGAGGGCGTGGTCGGGGCCCAAAGCGGACAATATCGTGCTACGGTAGTGGAGCGGGCTCGGGAAGTGGTCCCGCCCGGGCCGGGATGTGACATGTAGTCATGGAAATATGAATGAAGACTTAACTGATTTGGAAGAGGAGAAGAAACCAAGAGATTCCCCAACTAGAACCTGGAAGGATCTTTGCTTCTATTAATACAAGGCATTAATATGCTGTCAGAAGGGGAGACACAACAACATAGGGGAAGAAGAACAACAAGGGCAAGACTGCACCACGCAAAACAAACTTTCCCTAAGTGCAGGAAACCCTAGTTCTTGAGGGATAAGCCTTCCTTTCATCTTGAGCCTTCCAATAAGCCTCCTTAATCTTGCACAACCATCAAACCAATAGCAAACCTAGATTAGTTACTTCGAAACCATAGAGCCTTCACTACTATGTTTAACATTTAGCGCGATTAACACAAATTGGTCGCACAAAGCTTATCCGCATCGCACAAACGTCAAGGAGACGAAAACTTCGTCGTGCAGAATCCATCGCGCAAAGATCGAGAAGAAAGACTTTGCACGACGAACAAATACATTGGTTGCGGAGAAGAGGGTGCGATAGTTTTGCCTTCGTTGTACCAAATTTTAAGAAATAGAGATCTTTGTCGCAGAAAATGCTAGGATATGAGTAGCAGTTGTCAGTAGGGATGGGCAAATACCCATTGGTTATGGGTAACCGCGGTTACCCGCCCATTTAAATTAAATGGTTATGGTTATAGGTAACCGTTTAGATAAATATACGGTTATGGGTATAACCATTTACCCGCGAAATTTAAATGGGCGGTTATGAGTATTAACCGTGGTTATAAACGGGTAACCGTTTACCCATTTATTTTATATATGTAAAATTAACACAAATCATGTTTTCTATCGGACAAAACTTAGATCAACGCTATTGACTATAGTGCATGATTTCTATAGAATAAAACCTATATGATGTGCTCAATAACTTATATTTCTACTACTACACTTTTTAATACAAGCCTACATATCAAGCATAAAACATTTTTGGCAAGCCACACACTGTTTGGCACTAGCCAACATGCATCGTTTTATTTTTTACACTATGCTAATTACAAGTGCTTATTGATTATGTCGGTAACATATATTTGCTTATGTGCTGAGACATAGCCATCACGGTTTTACATGATATATTTATATGTACAAATTATTAGTCATATAATTTTATTTTGAAGCATACGACTAGGGATGGGCAAAATACCTGTGGTTATGGATAACAGCGGTTACCCACCCATTTAAACTTCATGGTTATCGTTATGGGTAACCATTTAGATAAATAAATGGTTATGGGTATAACCATTTACCCGTGAAATTAAATGGGTGTTTATGGGTATTAACCACAGTTATAAACGGATAACCGTTTACCCATTTATTTTATATATGTAAAATTAATACAAACCATGTTCTCTATCGGACAAAACTTAGATCAATGCTATTGACTATAGTGCATGGTTTATATAGCTAATTATAATATAATGTAGCTCATTTTATATATATATTATGTTAATACTTTACATTATGGGTTGTCTTCTAAACAGTTTTCGTAACCCAAGAATACTTAGCAAATATTATATTACCTTCATTGGTAATAGTTAGAAATATCGTCTGTAAACTATTATTACTGGAATGGCATAAGGATTTAAAAAATTAAAATACGGAAATATATGATGAATGTACACTATAACGGTGTTTAATTGTTAAAAAAAAAATTATGACAATTTTTTTTTTTAAATTTTCGAGTTGTTAAAAAACATGTAGACGGGTATTAAACGGGTAAACGGGACCTAAAAAGGGTAAATGGGTAAACGGGTTCTAAACGGTTATGGTTAAATGGGTATGCGGTTATGTGTATGGTTAACCGTTTATAAACGGTTATGGGTATGTGTATAATCGTTTAGGCAATTACCCAACGGGTAAACGGTTATGCGGGTCTGAGCATAAACGGTTATGGGTAAATAACCGCGGTTACCGGCCCACCATAACCGTTGCCCATCTCTACTTGTTAGGATACATACATGGGACGACTAATCTTCGTCTCTAAGAACTTTGTGCGATGATTGTTGTTCTTGCATGATGAAAATAAATTCGTCACAAAAAATTATGCAAGACGAAGGTATTCGTTGTGCAAAAAATAAACAATTTTTTTTGTTCTGGTTTTAATTTTGTAATAAAATAATGAAATTAAATTGCAATAAAAATATGTAATGAAGAGAAAAATAATTTATTTAAAATAAAAAACAAAATGTACTTACAAGGAAAAAGTTTAAAAAGTAAGGGAGTAAAAAACTAAGAAAAGAATGTGGAATAATCTATAGGGCCATCTTTCGCAATCGGCTGGAAAGCTTGGGGTAAGAAAGCCTCAGGGATGAGGATGGGCTTAGAGGTCAAAGGGGCGAAGTTCTGGGCATGCTCGGGTTGGAAGGGCTCAGACGTCGATGAGGTACGAATATCCGGGAGACGAATGCTGGACTCACTAAGGGCCTTTATGATCAGTGACATCTAGCTTTTATACGAGGTGAGCTCAGTCCTAAGGCTAGCCACCTCTTCTATCAAAGCTGTCACCTCGCTCTTCGACTGTGAGGATGAAGAGGCTCTAGATTCCCGCCGCCGGCCATTCTCCATCCCCCTACAATACGTCCCTAACCTCTGCCCGATAGTTTGATCTAAGGTGTTTATAAGGATCTGAAATCCCACAACCTTGGGAGGATCCACGAACTCCATCATCGTCACCTGTGTAATATAACATGAAATATTAATAATAACATTGAAATAATAACCATGATACTTGAATGCATAAGATAATAATTACAATTGAAGAATACTTACTTGAACGGACTCGACCAACTTATCCTTGGGTTGAACATAAACATATGCAAAGACATCAATCTCTGGGAATTTTGAACCCCCTGAATAGAACAAGATAAGAACAATGTTAATACAAAAAAAAAATCTAATATTATTGATATATTAAAAATTAAATATGAAAAGCTTTATTATTACCTGCCACCGCACCTCCATTCTATATAAGAAGGGCCTCGAACTCGAATGGTGGAGAAAAGTCTTCTTCTCTCGATTGATCTTGTTGGCTTTCGCCTTCTTTTGTTATACACAAAATAAACGTATTAGTTGCAATTTAAATGAAGTATAAAAAATAAATAAATATTAGTAATAAACGTATAATACTTTAAGACTTAATATAAAAAACGTACCACATAGCCGAGCTCCTGAAAATGCTTGCAGAACCACACCTAATTTTCTTCCCGGTCCTTAAACTCCTTCGGGCAACCCTCCTCAAGAGCGACCTGAGGATCATCAAATGTTTGAAAATATTGGTGCAGGTCGCTCTTCCACTGCTTGTACCATTCAGCGAAGAGCATGTTGACGTACGCCAACTTATTGTCATTGATGTCGTCAAAATTGTAGTTTGTCTGCAATGTAACAAATTAATTACAAACATTAATTAATATAAATATATAAAATTTAAAGGAAAAGCAATAAAAAGTCAGGATACTTACCGACAAATAATCGTGCACTTTTTGTCTTCACCTCGTCTGGCATTGCTTTCCAAGACTTCCATCGCATAGAGAAATAGGTCCGAACAACATGACCAATGTCGTGGGCCAATGCACTATGCTGCTTCGCTGTTGGTGCAACCCGATGTTGGTTGTCGTATCCGATCGTGTTACGTTCGTTGGTCACCCAGGTGACCTTCACCGTCTTCAGCTGGCGACAAGGTCCCCAAGTATTTTTCTTAAACTACATATTATACCGAAATTTCGGCAGAACCTCCCCTAAAGTTATAACATTTCCCAAACCCTGGACATTGTAATGAATAATTTATGATATCCAACAATAATCACAACAGTTGAATAAACCAAATTTGGACCAAACGCACAATTGCAGTATTTAACAATTTTGATTGAACTTAATATATGAATAACTAAATTCATAAGGAAATAAAGGGAGTTATTTAACTTTACCTGGTTGTGACCCCGATGCATCAGTAGTGGAAGCCGATGTCGTGTCGAGCGTGCAAGGACGGCGATGACCACGCCTGGCAGTAACAAGTAGCACCGCTGAAGAGGCTGATGACATTGGTGCCTAGGAGACCCGAGGACCAACCGGACCAATCGGATTAACCGGCCTGGGGTCCATTCCTATTGGAGCAGTGGCGGTTGAAGGAGGAGGTGAGGGAATTGAATGGGGTTCAGTCATCATCGCCTTACGACTTCTAATAAGATGCGATATCTGCACAATTAGAAAAAAAAATTCAATGCATATATATGTTGTGATATTGTAGCATAGTCTCAATGAAAGGCATTTGTGGAAATTTTCAGGTCGACGGGCCGAGGGCTCACTCTAACAATACCGATACTGTCCCCACTTAACCACCTGTACAATCCTCAGGTGTGGGGTTTTATCACAAAAGGCCTCGGTATTAGTTAGAGAGGGGTAATTCTATTTAAAGCATTTTCATTTCGGCCCTCTGACCGATGTGGGAAACATTGGGGTTCCAACAGCATTCCCACCACCCATGTACAAATGGGGATTATGGTAGTAACAATCAAGGAATGCCTTTATTTGGAACCGAAGCATAAAGCAAAAACTACGGATTAATAAATTAATCCACATAGGTATATTTCGAATCCAATTGGTCAAAAGTGCAAGCCATAGGATAGGATTTTAGACCGTCCACTTTAAGGACTTATTTCACCAATTCAGCTCACTTTGTTCATACATGGTGCCCCACATAAAGATCCATAATACACACACACACACACACACACACACACACACACACACTCACACAATTTGTAACTGAAACAACAAACAAAGGCTAATTAGATCATTATGTAAGGTATCTTCTCTACACTATTTAGAAGAACAAAGGTTTTTTATTTTGTGAGTTTGATGACGTATCTACATGAGTCCTACTGTCGATGTAAATTTCCGCCGTCTTCAGTCTTGACGAAAATACACCTGCAAAACAATCAACACCTTTGATCAAAGACCTAAGCCTCACGGGCCCACGAGGTTTTTTTTTTGGGGGGGGGGGGAGGGGAGGGGATTAGGTCAACGGATCTCCGATGCCTAAGTTAGTTTCTCTGAGAGAGTAAAGTGTTTAGGGCTAGGGCTAGCCATATAATGTTTAATAGAGAGATATTCTTAATTATTCTCAAGATATTAAATAGTAAATAATATCTTGAGATAATGGTGTAATTATCCTAATTTAAATAAATTAGGATTACTTACTTGATTAGAGTTATTCTTCAAATAGGAATGTATTAAAGATAAGATTTGGGTAATTAATCCTTATCTTTAATTCCTTGCCAAGGACAAGTGAGCTGTGGGCAGTTGTGTTCAGCTACAAAGTATTCCAGGGATGTGAGTTGCGCGTGGGAATATCTGAGAAGCATGCCCATTTATTGAGGGCAATCTTGTCATTCTTGAATAAAAGTCCACGTGTCGCCTCTAGAATTTTTGGGATTATTTTAGACTCCACACCTATGAATTTGAATCGTGTGTTTTAGTATATAAGTAAATAACAAATTTTAATCGTGTGTTTTAGTATATAAATAAATAGGCTATATTGTGTTTGATCAACCGTAAAATTATATATGTGAAATTTTATGCTATCTTTAAAATGTTTTTCCAGTAATAGCCTAAACCAAAAAGCTTTAAAAAAAAATGAAAAAAATCATCCCAACCACCAAAAAAAAAAAAAAAAAAAACACATGATTGACCCTTTTGGTAATTTGGGTACATCCATACTAGATAGTTATATCTTTTCATTTGATCGATATTGCAAGAGGGATGAATCGGGCATACACTCATATATAAAATTTATCCACTTGAGGTACAAGTTTCTCATTATTTTTTTTAATTTTTTATTTCAAGAGTTTATTTTCATAACTGAATTTGTAATACTACCCTCTCCCTCCTACCATGAACAAGTTATATTAACTTAGAAGACATGTTCTACAACACCACACATGAAAGGCTGCAATGGTAGTTGGGAACAAGTTTGTGTCAAAGCTAATGGCATAGTTGTCACTTGACTCTCAACAGGTAATGTTGGGCGACTATATGAGCGAAAAGAACAAAGAAGAGCTGCACCTTAACAACTAGCAACCCATCAGACATGTAACCGTCACACGTACCGTAAATGCTCCTTATATACATAAAACTTTGCACTCGACAGATTGTGTATACTTTATAAATAAAACCAAGTGTTATAATTAACCCAAATGTGAAATTGAGTTTAATAATGCCAACTTATGCTAAAGTTTGACGAAACTGCTAAGGAAAACCCATGAATAGGGATGGGAATGGTTATGGGGGGTGGCTAACCGTGGTTATTTATCCATAACCGTTTATTCTCATACCCGCATAACCATTTACCCGTTGGGTAATTGCCTAAACGGTTATACCCATACCCATAACCGTTTATAAACGGTTAACTATACCCATAACCGCGTACCCATTTAACCGTAACCGTTTAGTACCCGTTTACCCATTTATCATTTTTAACCCGTTTATCCTTTTTTTTAACTATTTACTCATTTTTCACCCGTCTACGTGTTTTTTGAACAACTTGAAATTTAACTTGAATTGTATGCTATATGTTTTTGCTTGCAATTTCGGTTGGATTATTGTTGAGTGGAGGGAGGAACTGAGAAAAGGAAGGCAGAGATTGTTCTAGGTGTTCTCTTTATTGATGAGATGAATATGCTCGACATTGTGTGTTGTGCATTTTGAATAAAAAATAAAGCAAAAAAAGTCACAAAACTGCTCAGCTCCCCTAGTCAGATCTAGGCACCCTTTCTTAGTCTTTTAAACGCTTAGGATTAATCACGGTGGTGGCTAGGGATAGGCAACGGTTATGGCGGGTGGGTAACCACGGTTATTCATCCATAACCGTTTATTCTCATACCCGCATAACCGTTTACCCGTTGGGTACTTGCCTAAACGGTTATACCCATACCCATAACCGTTTATAAACGGTTAACCATACCCATAACCACGTACCTATTTAACCGTAACCGTTTAGTACCCGTTTACCCATTTATCATTTTTAACCCGTTTACCCTTTTTTTTACTATTTACTCCTTTTTCACCCGTCTACGTGTTTTTTTAACAACTTGAAATTTAACTTGAATTTAACTTGAATTGTATGCTATATGTTTTTGCTTGCAATTTCGGTTGGATTATTGTTGAGTGGAGGGAGGAACTGAGAAAAGGAAGGCAGAGATTGTTCCAGGTGTTCTCTATATTGATGAGATGAATATGCTCGACATTGTGTGTTATGCATTTTGAATTGAGCTTTGGAGAATGAGACGGCTTCGATATTAGTTGTTGCTACCAACAAAACTACCACCAGAGGCACAAATTATAAATCCCCACTCGGAATTCCTGTTGATCTCCTTGATCGCCTGCGTATTGTTACCACCCATAACTGTCCATTTAAATTTCGCGGGTAAACGGTTATACCCATAACCGTTTATTTATCTAAATGGTTATCCATAACCATAACCGTTTAATTTAAATGGGTGGGTAACCACGGTTACCCATAACCAATGGGTATTTGCCCATCCTTACCCATGAATGAATCAACTCCCCATCCACAGATATAACACAAAAACAAATAATTTTTTTTATAGAACACACAATTGACATACAAAGTCGAGCACAAACTCAGCTGGGACAGGTAGCTGCTAAGGAAAGACCATGAATGAATCATGAAGTTGTTCATGATCTGATTAAGTAGCTGAAATTAACAAAAATTGCAAACAACTAACAAGCAATTATCAAATCATTAGATTTAGAGCAACTAGAATGCAATTAATTATAAAAATCAAAGAAAATTAGAACCCTAATTATAAAGCAATTATCAAAGCATGAAATAATCCTAAAATTACAAAAATTTTCTAGAACCCTAATTCCTAAATTTTTTTTAGAACCATAATTCCTAACTTTATAGAGTTAAGTAAATTGACAAATTACTTCAGAAAGAGAGTGTGTGTGACAGAGATATAGTGAGAGAGAGAGAGGGTTGTCGAAGAGAGGGAGAGGAGAGAAAGGTTGCGTAAGAAAGAGTTTACAGAGAGGAAGAGCTGAGGGGAGAGTGTTTGGCATTTCAGTTAAATCCCGAGATTCTTGCACGACGATTAGAAAGGTATTAGTTGCGTAAAAAATTCAAATTTTCATGAATTAATTTTGGTGCCTGCCCAGAAAGTCAAAATTTCAGCTCCTTGCGCAACGAAAAGGAATGTAATTGTCACGCAAAGAACATTTGCACGATGAATACCTTCATGTTTGCCGCGCAATTAGCTGAAAATTTAATTTACTCGAGTCAGATTTTTTTAATTTAAATTTATTCAAATAAAAATAATTTATTTATAACATAAGATAAATAAATTACAAAAAATATCATTTAATATGTTTTACAAAGCAAGTCACAAATACATTGCATTATTCATCATCCGAACTATAATAACTTTCACTACCGTCGCTATTCAATCTCACATTCCTCTTGCTAGATAGGTACGTCACCGTCGTCTTTCGGGTCCACTGTTGCATCATATCACGAAAGATTACTAAGGTCAATTGTAACTGACTGATCGGTATTTTGATTGAAGTCACTCCTTGTATCTGAAACGGTTCTTGGATAAAATTTGTATCTCGAAGTGTTTTCGCATTATTTTCCATTGAAGATTCTACATGTTGGTCAGCGACGTTGTCGACATCGTCATCAGTAGGGTCTTGTTCTGTTATAGGATACACATTCCTCTGATCCATCTTCTGAACAATTTTCCAACCTTTCCCGGCTTTAGGGTCATCTAGATATACAATCTGTTTTGCCATGTTTGCCAAAATGTAAGGGTCACCATCATACCAAGTTTTGTTAGTATTCACAGATAGTAAGCCATGGTAGATTTTAACACTTCCCTGCCTATTTGGGTTTGTATCAAACCATCGACACTTAAACATGATCACTTGGTATCAGTCTTTGTAAAGTAATTGCATGACACTTGTTAGTTTGCTATAGAAATCAATATCTATACTTTCGCCTCAACCTAGGATATAGACACAGCTATTTTGCGTACACTACTTGTCATCTCGTGCAACCCTCAAAAACTTAACATCGTTAACATGGCAACCCGAGAACAATTCAGCGCAAATCAGCTCGAGCGCCAAGTTATATAAATCTTCATTGTAAGTGGAGGAATTCGATGCTTTCAATTGATTCACGTAAAATTATACAAAAACATACACCTGTTAGTTTGAGAAAATTAAATACTACAATATATATGTCAAATACAAAACACTTATAACTTACATATTCGAGAAACCACTGTGGAAATAATTCATGGTGTTTCTTGGCATACAAATGTGATGGATATTCTCGCTTCATCATCTCTTCATGCTAGGTATGCCATTGTCTCGTCACAATTGTTTAGTAGAAACCAATGTGCTATCTCCAAAGGGTCATGCACTTTGGGCAAAACAAAAAATTTCTCATTTTTCACACCCCCGTCATTATTGCGCTGAGGACGATTGAAAATCGTCTCCACATCTTTTAAATACATTCCACAAAATGAAAGTTACTCATATTGAACCCAAGCCTCTATAATTGATCATTCGAGCTTCATCCTTTTTCTACTACAAAAGAGGCTATCACTGGCTGTGAAAAACCAACAAGAAACCTTATTTATTGTCGAATTTTTAGTAAAAATCCGACAACAAATCATGCAATGTCGGATAGGAGAACCGACACCATTGCTAGCATCACAAAAGGGGTATTAACGTCGGTGAGTCCCCTCAATCCGCCACCAAGAAGCAAAGTAATATAAAATAAAAAAGAACAACGTCGGTTAAAAGTGGCATCTAACCTTACATCGGTTAGAAGCGACGTTGAATTCTAACATGATGGTGGTCCTAACCGACATCAATCAACAATTAAAGAATTAAAATATCAAACCTACTGTCGGTCTTAACCGACATCACATATCAGTTAAACAAATAAAATACTCAAACTATTGTCGGTTCTAACCGACATTACATAACATCTCGGTACATAAAATAATTACTATGCTGTCGTCCATAAGCGACGCCAAATATATTAATAATAATAATAAATCTGTCTCAGTTTTTAATTAATAATAATTAAAAAAATTATATAAAAATAATTCCCACCATATTTCATATATAGGCCAAAGCAAACATTAATAAAAACTATTAACAATTATCCACCACAACAAACATTTTATATCTCACATAACATACAAAAACTCATCCGCCATAACAAACACTAAATCTGACATTACAAATATAACAAACATTTTTTTTTCCAACTCGTCGAAAAGCCTGCCAAAATAAAATGATACAATACAAATTAGTAAGCGTAAGTTAATGTTGAATAAACAAATGATGAGGATTATATATATCTTTCTATTGGATACATCCAACGATAGTTGACAGAACCAGCAAGCAATGCTTTTTCCAGCAAGTGAACCATAACATGGATTATACTTGTGAAGAAAGCTAGAGGAAATATCATCTCAAACTTGCATACGACTTGGACAATGTCATGGTGCAATTGATTAACGTTCGTCTTTCGCAACGTTCTTGACGTCAGTTGGGAAAACAAATCTGGACAACAACATGATTGGCTCTTTAGGTGTCAAATACCCACAGGAAGTAGGCGTTGCATAACCACATGGTAGTCATGGCTCTTTAGTCCAACAAATTTACCCCCGTCAACATTCACACAACGCGCGATATTAGAAGCATACCAATCGGTAAACTTTACAGACAATAAAAACTTTAAAATCTCTTTTTTGTCATTTAGTTTCATGAAAAAAAATGCAAGATCGTTTCTGGCTTTATCACTGTTCTTATTCATCAATAAACCCCTACGTATTCCCATTTGTTCCAAATCAAGATGAGCTTTGATCGTGCCCTTTGTCTTGCCCACGATATCTAGAATGTTGCCCACCAATGTGTCAAATACATTTTTTTCAAGATGCATAACATCGAGGTTGTGTCTCAATTTTAGTTTCAACCAATACGGGAACTCAAAAAACATAAACTTGTGTGTCCAGTTCATATGTGTAAAAGGTTTGCTCCTACTCACTGTTTCCCAAATGGAGCAAAATTCAAATGGTTAAGCTGTTCCAAAATTTGATACCTGAACCATTCTCTAGGTTTGAGGTGAGGCTTTGTTTTCTTGTCAAACTCTTTATCCTTTTCCCACCACTCGTGGTCTTATGGCAACCATTTTCGATGATTAAGGTAACAAACTTTTATGGCATGCCAATTAGAAGTTACATTATCCTTGCATACAGAGCATGCCATATAACCCCAGTGCTCCACCCAGAAACCATTGCATATGCGGGAAAATCCTTTATAGTCCACATAACTACTTCTTGCAAAGTGAACATCTTCCCAGTACACTTATCGTACGTGCGCACACTGTTTGTCTATAAATCCTTTAGCTCATCAACCAACAGCCTTAAGTAAAAATCGATTGACCTACTAGGATCATCAGTTATCAAAAGAGTCATCATCATGTATTCTTTTTTCACGCATTTCCAAGGTGGTAAATTACATGGAAATATGAAAATCGACCAAATGCTATGGTGTTGGTTTATAACCCCGAACAGATTGAATCTGTCAGTGGCAAGTTCCAATCTAACATTCCGAGGATTAGCAGCAAACTCGGAGAACGTTCGATCGAACTTTTTCCATGCCTCCTCATATGCATGATGCCTCATCACATTGTTGTCTACCCATTTTTCCTTATGCCATCTCATGTCGGCGGCAGTATGTGTCAACATATACAATCACTGCAACATAGGTTTCAGATGCATATAATGCATGACTTTTTTTGTGGGATCTTAGTCATTTTATTCTAAAATGTCATTTTGAACCTCGACTCATTGCATACAGGACATTTATTCAATGCTTTATTCTCTTTGTAGAATAAAATATAATTTTTTTGCAAGCGTTGAATTTTTTCATAACCCAATCTGAGACCACTGAGCACCTTTTGTGCATGTCTATGGTGATTCGGCAAACAATTGTCCTTTGGGAGCATTCTCTTGTAAACCCTCAAAAAGTAATCAAAACGCTGGTTCGACATATGATAATTTATTTTTCTGTGCATTAGTTCCACAATGACCGTGAGAACCGAAAAGCTCTTGCACCTCGAGTATAACTCTTGGTTGACATTTTTTTAATAGTTTTTCATATTGTTCGAATTCTGCACTGTCCATTGGTGTAAGGACGTCATCTTCCCTTTCTTGATTGGTGTTTTGTCGAGGGAAATGGAAAAGCATCATTTATAATATCCATGACTTGTTCATTAGGATCCAAATTAGGTGTAACATTGCTCACTCTTGTGGCATTAATTGACGAAGCATTGTCTAATTGTTCCCCACGATGGTTCTAAGTATTATAGGTCTCTACCATTCTATTCCTTACTAAATGAAATCGAACATTTTCAATTGTGTCCCTTAACGTGTTGTTACACCTCATACAAAGACACCGAATTCTAGTTGCACTCGGGTTGCGACTATGTGCAAAATCAATAAAATCCTCAATCCTATCCAAGCATTAATCTGCGTATATATTCAAGTTCTGTATCTACGTTATGTCCATAATTCCTGCAACAACAATAATAGTACAACAATCACAACAACTTCATACAAATGATATTGTCACCTTATGCCTCCGGTAAGGGCCCTATTCCATTCGGGAATGCAAAGTTATGTCACATAATTTATTGCTACTGAAGGAAAAATTATGTCCTAGTGAAGAACATTAAAGAACATTTGAATACATATGCAAAATATTAACAAATTAAATTAGACATGCATTAAAAAACAATTCATAAAACCCATGACTTTCAAAGCCTAGTATATGGTGAACCATAACTCTTTAACAACATTAAAGAGAAGAGGATTATGAGAATCATTACCCTTGAAGCTCATCCTTGATTACACAAGGGATTCACCCAAGTGGAGGGCCTTCAAGTCACCTCCTTGCTTCTTTGAGGATTTGTTCTCCAAAACACCAAAGGCTTGATGTCTCTAAGTCTCTACACCAAAGATAAAATGTGAAGATGAAATAGATGACTTAGGGAAGATGAGATTGCTAGATCTCCCTCCCTAAGGTGGCCGGCCTCTTTAGAAAATTAGAGAGAAAAGTTTCACCCAATTTCTTCTAAGAAAACCCTAAATGAAATAAAGCTATAAAGTTTAATTTATACTTCATTTCTAGTGAGTGGCAAACTTGTAAATAACACAAGTTTGCTACCCCTCACTTATTTGGCCGGCCCTCCCTAAGTGGTTTGGCTAATTGCCCATTTTGTTTTAGTTGTCATACAACTTAAACATGATGGGCCTTGTGGACCAAAACACTTTTGGGCCCCGAAACCCAAAACCAACTTAGAAGCCCAATACGAACGTTTCGTATAATTAATTAACTAATTAATTAACTTTGACCATTCTTCAATTAACTATTTAATTGCTTATCTATTTCATTTAATTACTTCACTTTCATCTTTACTCGGTGTACGATCCATTAGGTTCTATTTAGCGAGGCAGTGGGCGATGTTACTCTTAACTATCGATTGTGAATTGAAAACACATTTCAATTCCCCTTTAAGATTAGTGTTTGCCAATCTTCAGGGCTTCCACAAACCATGAGTGACACCTAGCAGCATGTCATGGTTACCCAAGCTAAGTAGAAGTGGTTGGAGAACCTATCTAGTTACAACTACAATGCAATACGGTCATTCTCTAATACAATACTCTTAATCACATTGTTTAAGTGAAAGTTTGTTTCATGTCTACTATCCAATGTGATACTTCTCTATATGATTCGTTTGAATAAGATTTGAAACAAACTTCCTTAGTCATATTCATATGCTTTGGCCAAAGACTCTCGAATCATATCTTAGAGTACTCTCCTTCCACCATGGAAGGTTAGAGATCCCTTGTTGAGCATTCATATGCCTACATGACTAGATAGCTTGACCCCAACCATGCCGTGAACACTCCAAAGGAACGCCATTTGACACGATCAAAGATCAAGGACCTAACCATTAGACATCAATGATGCCTCAGGTCAAAGGACTACTTTGCATATTGTAACCATCGAGTTCTTACATGACATGTATGTTTGAACTCTGTTTTGATCGTAGTTCAGTGTACTTGATTACTCTGTCAAGCACCTATGTGTTTGTCTTAGTGTCCAACACTAAATGACTTGAGACTTGTCATATCCACGATTGAGTCGACATAACACATACTAACCTTAACGGATTGTCAATGCCCAATTGGCAACCCTATGGCTAGGAACGTTTTAGGAATGAACATAAGAGAAAGGTCTCGAAAATCTAACTTACTTAGATCACTTATCTCTTAGGTCAAATACATTCCTTGGATTCCCTTATTGTTTAAACACAAGATACAATAAACAGTGATTAACAATAAGCTTTGCCCTCTATTAAACATATAGAAGTTTAATACAATAAGTATTCCAAAAAGCTATTACATCAAATGAGTGGCTTTCTGGGCATACTTCCAACAATCTCCCACTTGCACTCAAAGCCATCCTCCCATGTATCTAATACCCATCTTTTCCATATGGCGGTCAAGTTGGATTTGAGACATTGGCTTCGTCAGTGGATCTGCTACGTTATCGGCTGAAGCAACTTTGAGAATGTTGACTTTCCCCTCGGCAGCATATGTTCTGATGATATTAAAGCGTCTGTCAAAATGCTTGTTCTTTTGATGTGCCCTGGGTTCCTTGGCTTGAGCTATCGCCCCACTATTATCACAGTACAAAGTTACTGGTGATGTAATGGTTGGAACCACTCCAAGTTCAGTGATGAACTTCTTCATCCAGAACGCTTCTTTGCCGGCTTCAGCTACAGCGACATATTCAGCCTCTGTAGTGGAATCAGCAATTACACTTTGTTTCTTGCTTTTCCAGCTGATAACCCCACCATTCAGAGTGAATACATATCCGGAGTTGGAACTTCTATCATCGACGTCAGATTGAAAATCTGCGTCTGTATAGCCTTCCACTCGCAACTCTGTCGCTCCTCCATAAACGAGGAACATGTCCTTAGTTCTTCTTAAGTACTTAAGAACCGTCTTGACAGCTGCCCAGTGTTCTGATCTTGGGTTAGATTGATATCGACTAGTAATGTTCACAGCATATGCGATATCAGGCCTTGTGCATGTCATGGCATACATGAGACTTCCTATGGCCGAAGCATAAGGAATAGTATTCATTTGCCGTATCTCTTCAGGAGTCTTAGGTCCCATGGACTTAGAAAGGTGAATTCCATGTCTCACAGGAAGAAAACCTTTCTTAGATTGTTCCATCTGGAACCTACTTAGCACCTTATCAATGTACATAGATTGGGATAATGCAATCAGTCTTCTGGTTCTATCACGATAGAGCTTTATCCCAAGTACATAAGATGCATCTCCTAAATTTTTCATGTGGAAGGTTTTGGACAACCACACTTTCACAGAAGAAAGTACTGCAGTGTCATTCCCGAATAGTAATATGTCATCTACATATAACACTAGGAATACAACTGCATCCCCTACGACCTTTTGATAAACACAATTGTCGTCTTCGTTTTGAGTAAAACCAAACGTTTTGATTTCAGTATCAAAACGGATGTTCCAGCGCTTAAGTCCATAAATGGACCTCAGAACCTTGCATACCTTAGTCTTTTCAGACTTGGCCACGAAACCTTCGGGTTGAGCCATATAAAGCTCTTCCTCTAGGTAGCCGTTCAGAAAGGCCGTCTTCACGTCCATTTGCCAGATTTCATAATCATGGTACGCAGCTATAGCAAGCAAAATCCGAATGGACTTAATCATGGCTACAGGAGAGAAAGTTTCATCATAATCAATCCCTTCTCTTTGCCTGTAACCCTTGGCTACTAGTCTAGCCTTATAAGTCTCCACGTTCCCATCAACGCCTATCTTCCTCTTGAAGACCCATTTGTTTCCAACAGGTACGATACCTTCTGGAGGGTCTATAAGAGTCCAGACCTGATTTTGATACATGGAATCCATCTCGGATTTCATGGCCTCTTGCCATCTCTTTGAATCAATGTCGGACATTGCTTCTTTGTAGTCCCTAGGGTCCTCCTTTGTGTCATTGTCTCCTGAAGGTACAATTCCGCAAAGTCGTGGTCTAAGCCATACCTCTTAGGTGGCTTACTAACCCTTTCAGATCTACGTGGAGCTAGGGGTTCAGGAACAGGGTTGTCAATATGTCGTGTGCTTGTTTGTGGTTCATCATTAATCTCATTAATTTCCATCTGTTTACTTATAGTTCCTTTGAGAACAAATTCGTCCTCTAGAAACTTAGCAGTTCTGGCGACAAAGACTTTCTGGTCGTCAGGATGGTAGAACTCATATCCCATAGTTTCTCTTGGATATCCCACAAAATAGCACCTTACTGATCTTGCTTGAAGCTTAGTAGCTTCAAGCTTCTTGACATATGCTTCACAACCCCAAATCTTAATGTGATTAAGACTTGGCTTTCTTCCATGCCATATCTCATAGGGCGTTTGTGAAACTGATTTGGAAGGTACTCTATTAAGCAAGTAAGCTGCTGTATATAGAGCGTATCCCCAGAATGTTACTGGTAGATCAGCGGAACTCATCATAGAACGAACCATGTTCATCAAGGTTTGATTTCTTCTTTCAGAAACTCCATTAAGTTGTGGAGTTCCCGGTGGAGTCCACTGTGATATTAGTCCACACTCTTTGAGATAATCCAGGAATTCATTACTCAGATATTCACCCCCTCGATCTGATCTAAGGATCTTTATCTGTTTCCCAGTTTGCTTCTCAACTTCATTCTTGAATTCTTTGAACCTTTCAAAGGATTCTGACTTGTACTTCATAAGATACATATAGCCAAACTGAGAGTGATCGTCGGTGAATGTGATATAGTAGGAGAAACCTCCTCTCGACGTAGTAGACATAGGTCCATATACGTCAGTGTGGATTAACCCTAGAATTTCAGTGGCACGCTCTCCTTTCCCAAGGAATGGAGATTTGGTCATTTTCCCTTTCAAGCAGCATTCACAAGTACCCATCTGGTCATTACCTAATGGGCGGACATATCCGTCCTTCGACATCTTGCGAATCTTTTCAAGGTTCACATGTCCAAGTTTAAGATGCTGACGGGATTTTAAAACCGTACAAATTTAACCCTCTTTTTGACAGTTGTAGTATAGGTGTAAGTAGGGTATCGTTCTAGGCCGGGGATTAGGAGGGATTGCTAATCTACTCTAAATTAATTTAAAAATATTAAATAAGACTCAAGGACACAAAAATAGGCTAAAAACTCTAATAACTCAAAACACACTTAGAATGACTCAAAATAATGAAAACAATTTAAATTAAACACTAGGAATTGAAATGGACGGAAATTTAATTAAAAGATAAAAAATAATAAAAACTAACTAAATAATATAATATAATAATGGGGGGGGGGTTTGTTTGAATGAAACGTAAATTAAACTTAAATAAATTATTGAATTAACAAAAACATAAAATAAAAGTGAACGGATAGACGACGGATTGGCTAGAGGGTTCTTTTCCACACATGACACATGTGCAATCTAAATTGATTTTCAGTTGTTCTTTCAATAAATTGTAAATCTCAACACCCCAAATTAATTAGGTACGCTTAAATTAACCTTCAGATTTTCCTTATGTTATTGAATTGGATGAACAGCATACAACAACTCAAATTATTCCCCAAAAGTTCCCTACGTGAAAAGCACAATAGAGATACGATTAAAGATCATTATGTTCTATGAAAATCATAAGTGTTGACAAGGCATTCGTAACTATGAACAGCATGATACGTTTGCCAGGAATCTACTTAACGCGATTGTGACTAGCAACCTTCACTACTCATGAATATAAGTTCATAACGATTAGGTGAAATTCACTTATATTCTAGCATCAAATTCATGCATGTAAATTAAGTATGCATTCTTAATCGACATACACAAATAAGTTATTAATCAAGCAGTTAAGCAAATTAAATCACAACTCAGAAATCACAACTGACGGTAATCAATTCAAATTACAAATATAATCATGGTTTTGAATTAACCTCTAGCCAAAACAAATTAATTACACATTATTAAAACAAAAATTAAAACATGAGTTTGAAAAAATATAACCGAAATAAGAGAGTAGCACAATTTCCTCGGTGCCATTGTGCAATTTGATTGCACCGTGAGCTAAGGTTTCAGTCTGCCAAGGCAGACTTGCTGCCTTCTTTCCTGGTTCCTGCTCGCTACACCTGTCCACAGCCGCAAGCACAGCTGCCAAGGCAGCATCCTCTCTCGATGCCAACCAAAGCTGCGCAAGCAGCTTTCTTCTTTTCCCAGCTGTTTTATTTTCTTATTCCAGCTGCCCCGAGGCAGCTTCTCCAATGGGCGCCTCTGTGCTGCCAAAATAGGGCGTTGCCCTCTTTCGCTGCCCTTTTTGATTCCCTTGATCTCGCAGCCCCCTGTTTTTCCCCCCGAGGCAATTGGCCGACCTCCTCGCTGGTTCTCTCTCTCCTTTAATCCCCCTCAAAAGCCCACGGCTCATTTTTTTTTCTGTTCTTTTATTTTTTCTTCTCCTCTCCCGAGGAGCTCTCCAATGGAATCCCCCCTCATTGCCTTAGCTTCTGTTTATTTTTATTATCCTCGTGAGCTACCATTGCTTGCCAGCTGCCCGAGCATCTTTCGGTGCATTTCACCTGTAATCACACACACACATAAAATTATATTTAAATATATAAATATATATATATATATATATATATATAAATATATATATATATATATATATATTATTTTCTAAATGATAAGTATAATTCAACAGACAAGACAGTTTAGATGAATTTATTACTTAACACTTCACTTATTCTATTTTTATTTTCTTAACTTGATAAATTCTTATAAAACATAAAAATAACGTAAATAGCTCAAAATATAACGAACTAACTAAGAAAAGACGAGTGAATTTGATATAAAAATATATATAAATATGATCCGATCAAATGCCACATCTTTTCTTGGTTAACTTCTTCTCTAGCCCTTTTGGGTTTTGAGGTATTCCCGCTTTCAATACAGTGCATCCCACTATTCGTCTCTAGGTGAAAAAGTCCCTCTATCATATTACCATGAGAGATAATACGATCGTTCAAGTATAAAGTGCAACTCATTTTGTCAAACAACACTGAGTGCCTATCTCGTAAAAGCTTAGAGATAGAAATCAAATTCTTTATACATGAAGGAAAATATAAACAATTTTTAAGTTCCAGGACTTCCCCAGAGGGTAGGTTAAGCATGTAGGTGCCTATTGCTTTTGCAGAGATTTTAGTGCCGTTCCCAACACGCACAACCATCTCTTTATTGCGCAGTTTCTTGCTCCCTACTAGTCCCTGCATCGTATTACAGATATGTTGACTAGCGCCTGAATCAAATATCCAGGAACTGGAGCTTACTGTAAAAGCACTCTCTATGACAGAAATAGTCTCTTCAAAAGTTCGTGTCATAAGGCTCGCAATGCGCACCCTGTATTTCTTCTTCCAACGTTCATCCTGTCCACAATGAAAGCATGTTCCTTTGGATTTTATTGCCTTCTTCTTTTGCAATCTTTTCCTTATGTTTGCATTCTCACTCCCACTGTCCCTTTTGAAACCTTTTTCAAATTTACAGCACATGTCAATCATCTCGTTAAAAGTATGATCGAATCTATTCACTTTGTAGTTTACAATAAACTTAGTGAAATCATCCGAGAGAGATGCAAGGAAAAAATCTTGGGCCATTTTCCCATCGATGGAAGTTCCTAAACTTTCAAGATCGTGAAAAATCCTTTCCATCTTTTGTCCATGTTTATGGACCGATGCCCCCTTTGCCATTTTGGCATTTAATAGACTACAAACATTTGAGAATCGTACATTACTAGTCTCTATGTCATGCATCTTATGCAAACTTTCAACCATGGCACATGAAGTGTCCATGTGCTTATGTAGCTTCATAAGTTCCTCACTAAGTGAAGTGAGGATTAAGCATTTGGCTTGTAAGTCATCCTCATAGTGTCTTGCATAATCATGACACTCCTCCTTTGAAGCTAGTTTCTTAGGAGGTACATGAGGAGGAGATTGCTTAAGCACATACAATATGTCTTTCACCTTTGAGACATTCTCAATGTGGCGAAACCAAGCAAGGAAACGTTGGCCCCTAAGGCCCCTTTTGTCAAGTATAATGGTGGGTATATTTTTAGGCATGTCGTTCACTACATAACATAACATAAATCGCATTAGTTTGTTGATAAACTAATTGATTGGGTCTTGAATCAAATAGTACCACCCACTATTCTTGGCAAATTCCACATCCCTCAATAGAATCCGAGAGTTATGTTGAACTCTTAGTGGGTTATGGGAGACTTATCATTACCAAGCTCACCTCACGATGATACGATGTTGGTTGGCAAAAATAATGATGAGAGAATAACGCATTACTCATTTACAACGTTTTGTAATTACCCATCTTGTTTGGCCTCTAGAGAATGTTGCCTCACGATGATACGATGTTGGCATCATTGCACTTAGTTAAGTTATTCCCACCATGCTTAGTTCGTGTAGGGGTTCAAGAATAACCTCACGATGATACGATGCTGGCTATCCTCGTTGCCTACCTCACCACATCATGTATGTATATATGGACTCTTCCTGAATGTAAGCACATACTTTGAACTTCCCCATGATAGGGTGAAGCCGGTGTAGGAGTCACAAACGATGGAGCCCACCACGGTGGAAGGCCTACGAAGAGACATTCAAAGCATCTCTCGCTTATCAACTTAATATTTATTTTGAGGGAGTAGTTTTGGGCTACATCAAAACATTTTAATCACATTAAAAGAACAAGGGCCTATCACAACTATTGGTCCAAGTTTATATGAATTAGTAGCATATAATACTCCCACTGTTTCGTTGAAACAAGCGAGACTATATGGAACTACTAACGAATGCATTGCATCCTCATATGGACTATATAGTCGTTTTAGGTTTTAGGATGATTATGAACCGATTGATTTGATCCAACACGAGCCTTGTGTTGGACCTTGGGTTTTAGGTAGATAGTTTGTTGATTTTATTTACGCGTTTAATCTAATTAAACCGTTATTTCCTATTGGGCGTTGGACCCAACTATTCCAATTTGCATACATTTAAACAAATAGGAATACATGAAATAAAGAGAAGGGCTTATGCCCTTTTACAACACATAGGAGGACTTATGCCTTTTACAACAAATTGGAGGACTTATGCCCTTTACAACAAACTTGAATTAATCAAATTACATTCAAATTTACTCTACTAAACCCAAACATTCATAATGTTAAGCGGCCAATCACATAGCTCAATTATTGTGGCATTTGGTTCATAATCACCCTTTTCTTAATCAATCAAATTAACTAAGAAAGCAACTTTAAACAATTGGTTTTTGGATCCATAAAATTGATTTAAATGGAACTAAATAAAATGAAAATCCAATTCTTATTTAAAGAGACAAAACCATTTTTGTTCACATTTTGTTTTGGGCCAAAAACAATGACCACAACTTTTTGGGCCATAATGCAAATTCAAAAACTTTTGGGGTCACTTTGTAAAAACACAAAAGTCCACAACTTCATGTAATTACAACTAGAACCCAAATTTTTTTAACAATTGCTAAAAATTCATTAAAGGAACAAAACAATTTGTCCTTTAGTGATTTTGGACCTTTATGTAAAATACATAAACTTTTGGCCCAAAGTGCAAATACACAAAATCATCAAAACTTTATGTAATTGCACAAAAGTCCCCAAAACATCCCACTTGGGGGGTGGCCGGCCTCTAAAATCCAAGTTTGAAAAAAAATTTCTAAAAAGTTTTTGTGAGTTGATTTTGGTGGGTGAGGTTAAAGGTGAGTGTGATGTTTGTAAGAGATATTTTTCAAAATTAAATTTGTTTTGACAAACATAAAAGATATTTGTTTTCTTCACCATTAAGTCTTCACCCAATTTTAATAAACCAAAACTTTATGAAAAACATAAATTTTTTGAATCAAAACTTCAAAACTTTTTGTTCTTGGCAAGAACTTCAAGAAAAATGAAGAACACACATGAAAACTCATAATAGCTTCATGAATGTTTTCACTTACCAAAAACTCAATTTTTCACAACTCAAAAGAGGGTTAATATTCTAGGGTACTTAGGGGTTCCAAAGAACACATTAAAACCATTTTAACAAGACTAATTTGAACCCAAAAAGTCACCCTTTTAATTTGGCCGAAAATCCCAAAAAAATATTTGGCACCAATTTTAGTTCCAATATTCATGCTTTTATGAACTACATCTACAACATTTGAGATGCTAAATTTTCAAGCAAAATTTATATTCAAAGCAAGAACAAAGCTTGTAACATTTACAACACATAAATCACAAATTATGAAAAATCACAAAACCCAAAAGGATTCACCATAAACTAGGCCTAGGCTCTGATACCAGTTGAAGGAAAAATTATGTCCTAGTGAAGAACATTAAAGAACATTTGATTACATATGCAAAATATTAACAAATTTAATTAGACATGCATTAAAAAACAATTCATAAAACCCATGACTTTCAAAGCCTAGTATATGGTGAACCATAACTCTTTAACAACATTAAAGAGAAGAGGATTATGAGAATCATTACCCTTGAAGCTCATCCTTGATTACACAAGGGATTCACCCAAGTGGAGGGCCTTCAAGTCACCTCCTTGCTTCTTTGAGGATTTGTTCTCCAAAACACCAAAGGCTTGATGTCTCTAAGTCTCTACACCAAAGATAAAATGTGAAGATGAAATAGATGACTTAGGGAAGATGAGATTGCTAGATCTCCCTCCCTAAGGTGGCCGGCCTCTTTAGAAAATTAGAGAGAAAAGTTTCACCCAATTTCTTCTAAGAAAACCCTAAATGAAATAAAGCTATAAAGTTTAATTTATACTTCATTTCTAGTGAGTGGCAAACTTGTAAATAACACAAGTTTGCTACCCCTCACTTATTTGGCCGGCCCTCCCTAAGTGGTTTGGCTAATTGCCCATTTTGTTTTAGTTGTCATACAACTTAAACATGATGGGCCTTGTGGACCAAAACACTTTTGGGCCCCGAAACCCAAAACCAACTTAGAAGCCCAATACGAACGTTTCGTATAATTAATTAACTAATTAATTAACTTTGACCATTCTTCAATTAACTATTTAATTGCTTATCTATTTCATTTAATTACTTCACTTTCATCTTTACTCGGTGTACGATCCATTAGGTTCTATTTAGCGAGGCAGTGGGCAATGTTACTCTTAACTATCGATTGTGAATTGAAACTACATTTCAATTCCCCTTTAAGACTAGTGTTTGCCAATCTTCAGGGCTTCCACAAACCATGAGTGACACCTAGCAGCATGTCATGGTTACCCAAGCTAAGTAGAAGTGGTTGGAGAACCTATCCAGTTACAACTACAATGCAATACGGTCCTTCTCTAATACAATACTCTTAATCACATTGTTTAAGTGAAAGTTTGTTTCATGTCTACTATCCAATGTGATACTTCTCTATATGATTCGCTTGAATAAGATTTGGAACAAACTTCCTTAGTCATATTCATATGCTTTGGCCAAAGACTCTCGAATCATATCTTAGAGTATTCTCCTTCCACCATGGAAGGTTAGAGATCCCTTGTTGAGCATTCATATGCCTACATGACTAGATAGCTTGACCCCAACCATGCCGTGAACACTCCAAAGGAATGCCATTTGACACGATCAAAGATCAAGGACCTAACCATTAGACATCAATGATGCCTCAGGTCAAATGACTACTTTGCATATTGTAACCATCGAGTTCTTACATGACATGTATGTTTGAACTCTGTTTTGATCGTAGTTCAGTGTACTTGATTACTCTTTCAAGCACCTATGTGTTTGTCTTAGTGTCCAACACTAAATGACTTGAGACTTGTCATATCCACGATTGAGTCGACATAACACATACTAACCTTAACGGATTATCAATGCCCAATTGGCAACCCTATGGCTAGGAACATTTTAGGAATGAACATAAGAGAAAGGTCTCGAAAATCTAACTTACTTAGATCACTTATCTGTTAGATCAAATACATTCCTTGGATTCCCTTATTGTTTAAACACAAGATACAATAAACAGTGATTAACAATAAGCTTTGCCCTCTATTAAACATATAGAAGTTTAATACAATAAGTATTCCAAAAAACTATTACATCAAATGAGTGGCTTTCTGGGCATACTTCCAACAGCTACATCATATTATATTTCAACGTGGAGAAATTTTGGCAGCATCTCGGTACAGTTCTTCAGATGGACGATGTAGATATGAAATACCTATATGCCACCTAAATTGTCACATCCCAGTCCGCATAGCAAGATATTGTCTGCTTTGGGTCCGGCTCGAACAGTTTTGTTCTTAGGTTCTTGGGCCTTCCCAGGGGGTCACATATCCTGGGACCACTATCTCCCAAACTCGCTTAACTTTGGAGTTTTTATGGGATCTGAAGCCAGTGAGTTCCCAAAACGTGTCTTGCTATAAGGAGGTGAGCATGTACATATATGTCATGAAGGATCCTCTCACCTGGGCGATGTGGGATCTTACAATCCACCCTTCTTAAGGGCTCGACGCCTTCGTCTGCACACTTCTGGCCAAAGAGTGACTCTGATGCCAAATTGTCACATCCCAGTCCCATAGCAAGATATTGCCCGCTTTGTGCCCGGCCTGCACGATTTTGTTCTTCGGTTCTTGGGCCTTCCCAGAGGGTCACCCATTCTGGGACCTCTCTCACCCAAACTCTCTTAACTTCAGAGTTCTTATGAGATTCCAAGACGTACAGAGATGACACCGAAATTCCCACAACTGAAACCTATTCTTTCAACTATAAACTACGCAACATAATTGTGCATTCCTAAACTGTCCAAATAATGGGACAATTCAAGGATCAATTGGATCGCAGTCATGCTTTCACATCTATGCGCATAATCCAACTAATCCTCGAACGGGAAACTAAGTTTTACTAAATAAAAAAAACAAGTATGAAGTTAATTACAATTAACTCTGTACAACACATATTTGGTACGTCACGTACAAATTTAACAACATAATATAAATAAAATTTCACAACATAATTTCAACATAAATTTATTAATTTATATTTTTTTTAAAATAAAACGAAGAAAATACCTTCTAAATCGTTCTCCACCAATTGTTAATCACACACAATATCCTTATTGACAAATAAAAAAAAAAAAAAAAAACGCTTACCAGCCACACCAAGATAGCTCGATCAACCTATAGAAGAAGATGGAGGAAGTATTAGATGATGAAATTGAGAGAAAATGGAAGTGATGGATGTTGGATTGAAGAAAAATGGGAGGAGATGCAGAGGCGGATTCTGTAGTTTTACTGTAGTTTCTACCTCTCCAGCTGAAACCACATTATAAAGATTACTTTTGCATGAATCATTTTGTGCGACGAATTTGGTGTTCATCCCGCAAAGTATATTTGCGCAACTAAGGTATTTATTCGCCGTGCAAGTCTACATATTTTTTTTTATTTTTTTTCGTTGCGCAACGACTACTCTATTGGTTGCGCAACATGCATATTTTTAATTTTTGTTTTAATTTTTTCCGTTTTCTTTTTAACTAATGTAAATTTTTATTATTTTAATTTAAATAAAAAAATTCAAACCTAATTAAACATTACCAAAATAATTAATAAAAATAATTTATTAACCCAAATATATATTATAACTAATGTAAATAATATTAATAGTCATCGATAAAGCATACGTTTATTAATTAAAGTCATATATAACGTCCAAATAAATCTTATTTCATTAAAAAAAAACAAATAAACTTCAATCCTTCCTCTGGGGCATCAACAGGGGCATCAGAAACTCCCCCACGCTTCGCATCCCGCTGCACATAGAACTTCCACTGCCAGAACTGCATCTTGAAAAGGTCATCCAGATACTTCCGCTACTTCTCATCGGTTTCATCAACATTCCAATGAACCTATATTAATACCAATAACAATAAATTAGTAATTTAAAAAATACTACTTTTTAACAAAAATAATTATACAGTCTTTAATACAAACTTACTGATAACTCCCCCACCATAGACTTCTTCAACTCCTTAGGCACCATTTTCCAAGACTTAAACTCAGTAGAACATTGGCTCCGCACTAAACTCCCAATATCAAACCTAAGTTCGGGGTACGCATCAGCACTACGTTTACCCCGCATCAGCCCTACTTTTGTCTTCAAAGTAGGGCACTCGTTTACGACGGTACATCTCTATTCCTAACACACCTTTCCTCATATCTTTTTCTACCACAAAATTTTAAAAGTAATAAATAATTTCAACCATAAAAAATATAAAACAACTAATTCAACAATACATTTCTTTTTTACATTTCCCTTCACATAAAGTTTTTTTTTTTGGTAACCTGCCATTTTTGCACGACCAATCTATTGTTTCGTCGCACAAGTGCCACTGAGGCGACGAAAATAGTTTCATCGCGCAAGCTATTTTTTCAGCTGGTGCTTCCTTTCATTTTGGCTAGGCTCTTTTCAACACAAGCCCATCACAACCTTTGACACAAAAACACCCAACATATTAATTACTGTTGGATGAGTTTTATTTAATCTATCTACAATACAAATATCAAACTTTTAAAGTAAATCAAACGGTAATTAATAAAGTGGTAAGTATCACCACTACTTTATAATGCTGCGCAAAAATACACTCATTTTAAATTATAGATGGGTCGACTTAATTATGAAGGGAACATGATTAAATTAGGATTAGGAGAGTGTAAAAAGTCTTTTATAAGGCTTATAGTCATTGTCTTTGCCATTTCCCCTTTTATCTTCTGGTGCCAATTGGACTGTACTACTTTTAATCTGTGAAACGGAAGTGTTAGTTCTTAATTTATAAAGCTCAGACAGAAACTAAAATGAAATAAAGTGATCTTATGTATATATTATTGTATTAATATAATTTGCTTGAAGTTGATCAGTACCATGTGTATTATTTATAGTGTTATGAATTCATGGATTAATTCAACATATTATTTGCATGTCACACTAATTACATTAAGTTTCTCATATATAATTTGCACACCTACATTTCTTAGCACAAACACATACTTTAGATGGTAGGTTTAGGTTCTCCAACGATGCATTATTAGTTATGCACATTACAAACTTAAAGTCGTTATACGTTAGTTTTTCTATGAGTATGTTTTTACTAAGAGAAATGAATTTCACTCTTCTTTTTTCTCCTCTTAGCCTATTTATCTCATTATTCTTTTTTGATTTATTCACTCACATGATTAAAAAAAAAAGAGATTAACTGATACGTTAGTATAAATGTTAAACTCATTCTGTATTTTTGTTTAATTTTTGATACACTTTTTTATTCCAAAATCCATATTAAAATTTGATTTTATTGACATGCTCTCTAGCAATTGATTTATGTTTGACTTTCGAGTTTCGACAATAAATGTACCTAGATGGAAAAATAATGAGTATATATAACAAGATAAGTATAAATAACTTAAACTCTCGGTATGTAAGAATCTATATGAAAGCATTGGTACACAAGTTTTGTGAGGAATGAAAAAAATTAGTGAGAATCGATATGAACGAATTGGTATGCAAGTTTTCGGTATGTAAGAATCGATATAAAAGCATTGGTACGCAAGTTTTGTGAGGAATGAAAAACTACACATGTTCATGAATAATTTTGAAAATACCATTTTTTTTTGTGTGAGTACTGTGGAGGCAAAAATAATCAAGAAATAAAGTACTCTTATGTATATATTGTTGTATTAATACATTTTGTTTGAAGTTGATTAGTACCATGTGTATTATTTATAGTGTTACGAATTCATGGATTAATTCAACATATTAATGAATAACTGGGCTTCCCACCGAACACCCTTTATTCAGAAAATTGATCTTGGAAGAAGAACCTGACCTTGGCAGCTTTGTATGCTTTGACGGAGAAGCACACACTATGGGATGGGGCCAAGTAGTCCAACAAAAATGAGTCGGAAAAGAAGTGCATGGAATGTTCTATGATCAGAGAAGACTCAGCGCCTGAAACATTCACCAAGTTCTCAGTTCCAATCGACCAAATTCTTCGTAAGCTCAAGAAGGAACCTTGGTTCGAGCTGCCGCCACCCATGAAGGGCGATTTTACCAGGCTGGATCAAACAAAGTATTGTGCATTTCATCAAAGACCAAGCCACACTGCCAATGGCTGCCAAACGTGGAAGCAATACCTTGAGAAACTAACAAATGAGGGCCGGTGTGATGAGTATCTTGACAAGTCAACGACACAGCCTACACGAGCAGGGTAAATCTCCATCATCCCCTGAACCTTGTTAGGGCTTTTCCAAATAAGTTTGACGTCTCAAGCAACTCGATGAACAAGACCTTGTAAGCCGAAGATTATCTAGTTTGTTATGCACTTTCTACCTTCCAGCGCAGTTGAACCATTTCTGAATTCTCAATGAAGATTCAAGAAGTTATTCATAAGCCAGGCTCAACTGTTATCTATAAACGACTACTCAAACCCTATCTAGGTGTACTCTCCAGCGCGAGGGTAAACTAATTGCTCTCTAGTACGAGATGGTAAACTAATTCCTTGACAACCATCTGGGTAAGCTCTCCAGTGCGAGATGGCCACATAGCTCAAAAGATCGAATGCTTGAAGACCAACTAGGCAATGAATGGTCTGGGAAAAGCAACCACTTTGCACTCAACAGTTCGCTCATCTGCCATTTCATCTTCAGCAGATTCGATCTTGGCAGCTCCATCCTTGATTGCTCTATCTACGGCAGTTGAGAAATCAAACTCAAATATTTTTTTTTTCTTTTCATTTTTGGCAAGCAGCCCAGATGAGGCAGCCCAATTCGTGGCCCATGCCACGCCACTTCCTCGGCCCATGTCGAGCCAGTCCATGACTTCAATAAAGCCAAGTAGCACAGGCAATGGCCTATGCCACACCTCTTCCTTGGCTTATGCCAAGCTGACTGCTAGCCTCTGCCAACTAACGTGTTGCACCACCTCAACGGCTGCCCCATGGCAGCACCACTTAAGAAGAAGACAAGGAGAATTAAATTTTTCTTACATCGGTGTGGCGCGTGGAAGACAAAGAAATCAACGAAAGACTGTTCTTTGCACGGGCAAGCAAAGAAGAATGCTAGAGGAGGGGGAAAAATATCCTCTCGTTTTTTAGCTCTTTTGTAGGGATAAATAATTGCCTTCTGAAGTTGATTTAATCCCCTACTTAAGGTAGGCTTAAATAGGCTTTGGAAGCAATTTATTTCCCTTTCCTAGAAGAATCTAATTTCAATTCCAAACAAGGATCTGCATCAAAGTTAGAGATCTCTACACTTGCTGCCATTTCTTGCGAGCAGCTCAGTAGGTGTGGGGACATTTGTGGAGCCAAAAATAATCAAGATGACACGTGAATTTTTGGGTGAAAAGGAAAAAATTACCCTCGAGACACACCGAAATTCTTATGCGCGAGCAGTGAACAATCATCCCTCAATCAAGTCAAAAGTCCCCAAAATAGGTATTTATTCAAAACCTATTTCATCCATTCTCTCCACAAGGTAACCCCCAAAACATTTCTTTTAAATTATGTTAATTAGTTAATTAATGGATTTGTTACTTAATTAATCTATTAATGGCTAATTAACTACAAATTACACCCAAAATTGACACAAAGGGCTGGTCACCATCTCTCGAAAGGGGGCCGGCCATGCCCTATAAATACTACCCTATTTTCTCTAAAAACCTAAGTTCTACACTCTCACAAAATTCTCTAAATTCTCCAAACACTTTTCTTTCTAAATTCTAACTTTGGCATCGGAGGTTCTTTGGCCAAAGCTCCCCATTCATCGTGGATGCGTGCGTCTCTTGACCTTGACCTAAGGTGCTAATTGTTTTGTAGGTGCAATTTTGTCCAAGAGGAGAAGGCGGAAATTTTCATCCACAAGTACAATGATATATTTTACACTAAAGGGAGAGAGAGTTCGGTTAAACCACACAATGGATAACCTGATTTGGTATTGAATTCGACATTCACGAGATTTGAACTTAAAACCTCTGACTTACAAATGAAGAAGAATACTACCAAATCATAATACTGAGTGATAGAATCATCTTATATTGAATTTTTTTTTTTTTAAACGTCAAGTGAATGATTGAAATTTTAAGGCTATTATTAATGACTCCTCAATTTGGACAATTTTTTTATTATTAAAACTAAACAATGTTGTTTCAAAACAAAGCGTTTTTCTTGCGGCTGGGGTGTGGCAGTGCCCAGGTGTCACGTCTGTGGCATTGTTGGAGTAGATTGCTGCGGCTCGACATGGAGTTAAGCTAGCTCAAGCAAGCGGTTTTTTTTTTTGTTTGTTTTTGTTTTTGTTTTTTGTCTTTTGTTTTCCACGCTGTGCTTGAGAGTGACTCCTCGAAGGCTATCGACGTACTTAACAGGACTTACTCGGACTCGTCGGTAGAGGGTATCACTAATAGAAAAAATAGCTTGCGCGACGAACAACAATTCATTGCACAAGAGGCACTTGTGTGACAGGAAAAAAAATTTGTCGAGTAAAATCGAAACCTAGGGAAAATAAATAAATAAAACTTGTGCGATGACACTTTCATCGCACAAGAACACTTAGCGCGACGAAAAATTGTTGTCGTCGCTTAAAGTCAGCAAGAAAACACAGGTAATTTAATTTGGCACGAATAACTTGCGCGATGACATGGGACATTTGCGAGACAAATAGTTCGTAGCGCAAGTTCAGTCAGTTTTGACCATTAATCAATGCAGGTGAATCAGGTAATAAATTAATAGACATTTAATACAAATGTTTGAGCGAAAAATCCTTGGTCGCGCAAAGATCTTAACTTTGCTACAAATAGGCGCTTTTACTATCCTTATTTTTCACAATATTGTTCGTGCTGAGATGGGGGATAAAAGCAACAATGAGAGTGTGCGCGACGCCAACCAGCATGATATGAGAGATCATTTTGAGTTTGCTCATGCAATTACTGTAGCTATGGGGAATAATTGCCCCACTGCTGAGTGGCATTCTTGGAAAGATGTGCCGGGAAATGTGAAGAAGGCTGTGATGGATGAACTATTAGTAAGTATATTGTTGATGGATTGATAATAAAGTTTACGAAATTTTTAGTTATATGTTGGAATTAATTATTTGTATATATGTGTAACAGCGTAAGTATGTTTTTGATGATGAACCGAAAGAACAATTGATGAAGTTGGTGGATGATGCGTTGGAGGGAGGTTACAATTGGTGACGTTATGAAGTCTTGCGGAATGGACCAAGATCATCCAAATAGTAGTTTAAAATGTATGTTTTGCATGACAATTTTTAATTTAAGTTTTTTTTCTTTTTAATTTATGTATTTGGACTTAATTAGGTTTCAATTCATGTTCGGTTTTTTTATTGAGACCTAATGTAAGCACCATGGCTATCCTCGGTTTATATTTGTTTTTAATCTTTAATGAATATCGTACTTATGCTAAAAGTAATTGTATGGATTAAGACTTTAATTATTTGTAGAATAAATATTTAAGGTATTAATTATTTTTAGCATAATATATTAGGTATTATTTCTTTATAGAATAAACATTTAAAGTATTAATTAATTAATTTTTGAATAAATATTTAAGTATTAAATCGTTTGTGAATATTTGTTTGTAATTACAAAGTTTACGTAAACATAGATATCTATGTTTACATAAACTTTGTAATTACAATTATTTTATATCATTGGTTGCACAATATATTGGGCGATGGAATCTTTGTCGCTCTCTATGTTGCGCGACAATAATTTGTCGCGCAAGGTACCTTTGTACGACGACCATATATGTTTGTTGCGCAAAGCGCGGTCTGACTGCGTCAAACCTTCGAATTTATTGCGCATTTAAGACGCATTTTGCACGACGAACATTTCATCACTCAAAGTTGTCCTAGTGCTATATATATAAACACAATTTCAGAATCGTTGTTTTAAAAAAAAAAAATGTTTAAAAAAGAATGGCCAATTCTGGAGAAGGTTTTGGCAAAAAGAAAGTTGTAGTGTGAGTAGAGAGGTACTGACGGAAGCAAGTGCCGTACTTTGAAGGTAAAAATTTGGCTGAGCCGTATGCCTAATTTAATTATGAGATTGGAAATTTGGTGCAGAGGGATTGTTCTGCCGAGTTTGAGTCTCGGAAAAAGGTCCCTGAGGAGTTGAAGAAAACCATGTTGGGAGAGTGATCGGTAAGTTTATGGTAAATAATGAAAAATTATTTTTGTTAAAAAGCAATATTTTTTAAATTACTAATTTATTGTGGCATTAATGTAGGTTCATTGGGATGTTGATGAAACCGATGAGAAGCAACGGATTTATGTGGATGGGCTTTTCAAGCAGAGTTTCCGAAAGTGGAAGTTTGATGACAGTTTTATTTATTTATTTATTTTTAATAAGATTTTGTGGACTTTATATTTAATTTAATGAATAAATATATGTGATGTGGATGAGTATTAATATTTGCATTAATTATAATTTCTATTTAGGATCGTAAATTAGTTTTGTTAATTAATTTAATGTTTAATTAGGTTTGAGTTCTTGATTTATAATAAAATAAAAATTTACAATACATACAAATAAAGAAGAAAAATAATATATATATATATATATGCATAGTGCGACGAATGGTTGTTTTTCGTTGCGCTAATGTCATTGCACGACGAATATTATGTTGGTTGCGCAAGAAATCTTTGCACGACGAAGAAGTTTACTTCGTCGCGCAAAGGCACTTTGAGCGACGAAAAATACCCTTCATCGCAGAAGAAATCTTTGCGCGACGAAAAACAATCGTTCGTCCTTTTTAATCTGAAATCAGCCATGTGCAGAGGAAAACTGCAAAAAACAACCATTCATTGCGCACTCATCCTGCGATGTTGCTCAATCTGGCATCCGTCATTTTCATTTTCTCTCAATTTCATCATCTAAAATACTCCCTCCACCTTCTCTAGGTTGATCGAGCTATATCGGTGTGTCTGGTAAGCGTTTTTTGTTATTACGATAAAAGTATTAATGTAAATTCATACTAACGCCATTAATTTTGTTGTCTATAGAGATATTGTGTGTGATTAGCGATTGGTGGATAACAATTGAGAAGGTATTTTCTTCGTTTTATTTTTTAAATGAACATATTAAATTAATTAAATTATGTTGAACTTAGTTTGTTATGTTTGTGTTATGAAATTATATTTATATTATGTTGTTAAATTTGTACTTGATGTACAAATATGTGTTGTGATGTACGGAGTTAATTGAAATTAACTTCATACTTGTTTTTTATTTTTAGTAAAACTTAGTTTCTCGTTCGAGGATTAGTTAGATTTCGCGCATGGATGCAAAAGTATGACTGCGGTCCAATTAATTCTTGAATTGTCCCATTATTTGGACAGTTTAGGAATGCATAGTTATGATGCGTAGTTTATGGTTGAAGGATTAGGTTTCGATTGTGGAGATTTCTTTGTCATCTTTGTACGTTCTTCGGGTCGTACACCTGAAGAACTGTATCGAGATGCTGCCGAAATTCATCCACGTCGAAATCTAATCTGATATAGCCATAAATTACGTGACATGACTATGCATTCCCGAATGGGATAGGGCCTTTACCGGAGGCATAAGGTGACATTACCATTTTGTATGAAGTTTTTGTGATTGTTGTATTGTTATTGTGGCTCTAGGAATTATGGATAGGACGTGGATACAGAACCCAAATAGATGCGCGGACGAATACTTGGATGGAATCAAGGATTTTATTGACTTTGCACGTACACACAACCCGAGTGCAACTAGAATCCTGTGTCATTGTAGGAGGTGTAACAACACGTTCAGGGAGACAATAGAAAATGTTCGATTTCATTTAGTAAGGAATGGAATAAATGAGACATATAATACTTGGAACCATCATGGGGAACAATTAGACAATGCTTCGTCTTCAAACACCACAAGAGTGGATAATGTTGAACCTATTGTGGATCCAAATGAACAAGTCATGGATATGATAAATGATGTTTTTCCATTTGCATCGAAAAACACCAATCAGGAAGGGGAAGATGACGTGCCTACACCAATGGACAGTGCAGAGTTTGAACAATATGAACAATTATTAAAAAATGCAAACCAAGAGTTATACCCGGGGTGCAAGAGTTTTTCCGTTCTCACAGGAATTGTGGAACTAATGCATGGAAAAATAAAGTATCGTATGTCGAACTAGTGTTTCGATTACTTTTCGCGCAAAAGGTGTTGAAAGGTCATGGATTGGGTTATGAAAAAAATTCACGCTTGTAAAAGGAATTGTATTTTATTCTACAAAGAGTATAAAACATTGGATAAATGCCTTGTGTGCAATGAGTTGAGGTTCAAAATGAAATCTCAGAATAGAACGACTAAGATTCCACAAAAAGTCATGCATTATCTGCCCTTGAAACCTACGTTGCAACAATTGTATATGTTGAAGCATACTGCCATAGACAAGCTATGGCATAAGGAAAAATAGGTAGACGACGATATGATGCGACATCCTGTAGATGGGGAGGCATGGAAAGAGTTCGATCGAACGTTCCTTGAGTTTGCTGCTAATTCTCGTAACGTTAGATATGGACTTGCCACTGACGGATTTAATCCGTTTGGGGTTTTAAACCAACACCACAGTACTTGGCCGATTTTTTGTATTTTCGTATAATTTTCCACCATGGAAATGTATGAAAAAAGAATACATGATGTTGACTATATTGATAAATGAGGATCCTGGTAGGTCAATCAATGTATACCTACGACTATTGGTGGATGAGCTAAAAGATTTATGTTGACTCTATTGATAACTGAGGTTCCTGGTAGGTCAATCGATGTATACCTACAGTTGTTAATGGATGAGCTAAAAGATTTATGGACACACGGTGTGCATACATACGATAAATGTACAAACAAGATGTTCACTTTGCGGGCTGCAATGATGTGGACTATGAACGATTTCCCTGCATATGCAATGGTTCGGGTGGAGCACTAGGGGTTATATGGCATGCCCTGTTTGCAAGGAAGACGTAACATCTAGTTGGCACGCCGAAAAAGTTTGTTACCTTGGTCATCAAAGATGGTTGCCTTGGGACTACGAGTGGCGAGAAAAGGAGAATGGTCTGGTGCTCAGATTTTGGAACAACTTAACCGTTTGGATTTTGCTCTTTTCGAGACCAATGTCAGTAGGACAAGACCTTCTATACATATGAACTGGACGCACAAGTCTATGTTTTTTGAGATCTCGTATTGGTCTAAACTAAAATTGAAACACATGCTTGATGTTATGCATGTTGAGAAAAATGTATATGACATATTAGTTGGCACAATTCTAGATATTAAAGGCAAGACAGAAGACACGATCAAAGCTCGTCTTGATTTGGAACGAATGGGAATACGCAGGGTTTATGGATGAATATGGATAATGATAAAGCCATAAGGGATCTTGCATTTTTTTTCAATGAAGCTGAATGATAAGAAAGAATTTTTAAAGTTTTTATCGTCCGTAAAGTTTCCCGATAAGTATGCTTCAAATATCGCGTTTTACGTGAATGTTGACGGGGGTTAATTAGCTGGCTTAAAGAGTCATGACTGCCATGTAGTTCTGCAACGCCTACTTCCTGTGGGTATTCGACATTTCTTGCCAGCCGGTGTAATGAAACCAATCATGTTGTTGTCCAATTTTTTTTTTTGCAATTGACGTCAAGAACATTACAAAGAACAGACGTTAATCAGTTGCGCCATGATATTGTGCAAGTTCTATGCAAGTTTGAGATGATATTTCCTTCCGCTTTCTTCACAAGTATGATACATGTGATGGTTCGCTTACCAGATGAGGCATTGCTTGTTGGACCAGTCAACTTTCGATGGATGTATCCAATAGAAAGGTATATATTCCTCGTCTTTTTATTAATCGTTATTGAATATATTACGATTAGTAATATGTGTATCATATCGTTTTCTTTTGGCAAACTTTTCGGAGACTTGAAGAAAAATGTATGAAACAAAGCGGAGCCTGAAGGATCCATCATACAAGCTTGGGTGGCATATGAGGCACTTACATTTTGTGGAATTTATTTAAAGGAAGTTGAGACAACTTTCAATTGTCCTCCTCACAATAATGACGGGGGTGTGAGAAAGGAGAAACTCTCAATTTTTGCCCAGATCGCTCGACCATTCGGAGATCCGATTTGTGGCAAGTCATTTTCCAAGAAGGTCAAAGAGGTAGCACATTGGTTTGTACTCAACAATTGTGATGAGACGCTATCACACCTAGACGAGCATTAAAATATGATGAAGCACTCATATCATTCACATTTGTTTGCCAAGAAACGCCGTGAATTGTTTCCGTAGTGGTTTCTCGAATATGTAAGTTTGAAGTGTTTTGTATTGGACATATATATTGTACAAATTAAGCTGCTCAAACTAACAAATTTAAATGTTTGTTAGGTGACTCAACTGAAAATATCGAATTCCCTCGCGTACAGTGAAGAGTTATATAACTTGGCGTTCGGACCAATTCGCGTTGAATTGTACTCGGGTTGCCATGTCAACGGCGTCAAGTTCTTAGCGGGTGCACGAGATGACAAGTTGTGTACACAAAAAAACGGTGCTCATGTCTCCGGGGGAGGCGAAAGTACAGACATTGAATTTTATGGCAAACTAACAAGTGTCACACAATTGCTTTACAAAGATTGGTGTCAAGTGATCCTATTTAAGTGTCGATGGTTTGATATAAACCCAAATAGGCATGGAAGTGTGAAAGCGATCATGGATTAGTATCAGTGAACATTACCAAAACTTGGTACGATGACGACCCTTACATATTAGCAAGCATGGCAAAACAAATTGTGTATCTAGATGACCCTAAAGCCAAGAGGGGTTGGAAAGTTATTCAGATAATGGATCATAAGAACGTGTATGTTATACTAAAACAAGACCGTACTGACGACGACATTGACAATGTTGCTGACCAACGTCTTGAATCTTTCATAGAAAGTGGTGCGGAAGCACTCCAAGATACTAATCTTATCCAAGAACCATTTCAGATAGAAGGAGTATCTTCAATCAAAATACTGATTAAGTCGATCACAATTGACCTTGGTAATATTCCACGATACGATGGTCTAGTGCGCACAAACGATGATAGGAACATATTTATGTGACTTTATTAGTTTGTTTCCTTGCATTTACTTAATTAGTTTCATCTTATTAGAATGTTTTAAGCTATTTTCGTGTGTTTGTAGGTTCTAAATAACAAAGTTAGCAAATAAGTGCATTTTGGTACAATTTGGAAATATTTTGGGGTGAAATGGATTACATGCATGGAGAGCATAAAAAATGGATGGTTGTGATTCATTCTTACCAACAAAATGGATGGTGGTGATTCATTCTCACCAACAAAAATGAATGGCCGTGATTCATTCTCACCAAGAAAATGGATGGCAGTGATTCATTCTCACCAACAAAAATGGATGGTGGTGATTCATTCTCACCAAGAAAATGGATGGTAGTGATTCATTCTCAAAGCCTATAAATAGGCTTCTCCATCAAGGCCAAAGACACCAATTCACATCTACAACACATTCCATAAACAACAAAATTTCTGCCGCAAGTTTCCTTCTTCCTCCATCCATTTCCATCCACCTCTTTTCCTATCCATCCCCTACCACCCTTCCATACTCTCTCAACCTATCCAATCTCTGCCACATACCTTAGACCATCCAAACACCACACCCACCTTGGTGCCGCATGTTTGCAAGAAATGAGGAGGACTTGGAGCTGTGCTAAGCATTCAAGACGCTGTAGCGTTCTAGGTGTCTTCTACTTTTGTTTATCATGTTTAAATTCAATAATAGTTGTTTAATTGCAAATATGTTGAATTAAATTCGTTTTGGCTAGAGATTCAAAGCCATGAACATATTTGTAATATGAATTGATTACCTTCAGTTGTGATTTCATGAGTTGTGAATTCAATTTGCTTAACTGCTTGATTTATAACTTATTCTTGTATGTTGATTACGGATGCATACTTAGTTTGCATGCATGAATTTGATGCTAGAATATAAGGGAGTTTCACCTAATCGTTATGAACTTATATTCACAAGTAGTGGAGGTTGCTAGTCACAATCGCGTTAAGTGAATTGGTGGCAAGAGTATCATGCTGTTCATAGTTACGAATGCCTCGTCAATGGTTATAGTTTTCACAAAGCTTAATGATCTTTGATTGTATCTCTATTGTGTTGTTCACGTAGGGGACTTTTGAAGAATGTTTTGAATTGTTGTATGCGCTTTTCCGTCCAATTCAATAACTTAAGGAAAACTTGAAGGTTAAAAAAGTGTTGTTCACGGTTAATCTGGGGTGTTGAGATTCATGGTTTGTTGAAAGAACAACTGAAAATTGGTTTGTATGCAAGTGTGTCATGTGTGGAGAAGAACCCTCTAGCTAGTCCATCATCCATTCAATTCGCCAAATCTGTCTTCTGAAACTATTTTTATAAAGTTTGTTTTGTTTTTACTTTAAATTCGTCAAAACCCAATCCCCCCTTATATTGAGTGTCAATTTAGTTAGAATCTGTCCTAATTTGTGTTTAGTTAGTTCCTTGAGTCTATTTTCGTCCAAATCAGTCCCTATTGTCTAGTTTGAGTCAATTTGGTTGTTTTGAGTCATTCTAGTGTGTTTTGAGTTATTAGAGTTTAGTTAAGTGTCTTTTGCCTAGTTTTGTGTTTTTTAGTCTTATTTAGTGTTTTAAAATCAGTTTAGAGTAAAGTAGCAATCCCTCCTAATCCCCAGCCTAGAACGATCCCTACTTACATCTATACTACAATTGTCAACAAGAGGGTTTAATTTGAGTGTTGTTTACAACGCATCAAAATTTTGGCGCTGTTGCCGAGGATTAGCGAATTGGCTAATCCCTTTGTTTCTGTTTGTGTTTATATTTATGTTTGTGTTTGTGTCTTTTACTTTTGATATTTGATTTAGTTTTCTTTCTTTGATTTTAGGTATAAATGGAGCAAGACATGGCACTTGCGACCATTCAAGCTCAATTGGCACATCTCACTTCTCAATTGACTCATAATGCCGAAATGACCACAATGCCAAGTGTCCTTACATTTGATGTGCCCTATGAGCAATGATATTAAACTCATCAATATCCTCAATTTGCTGCAAACGGAGATGCTTGGGGTTATCAAGGCTATGATCAACCAAGCAACAACATGTTTTCCAACGCTTACAATTCGGATTGGAGAGATTATTCAGATTATGTGTGGGATGAACCTCAACAATTTCAATAAGGTGGATATTGGCAGCAAGAAGAGGAGTTCTATTCAAGATCTATGCAGCCGCCACAACTTCCCCCACAACAATTCCAATCGAATTCAAGTATGCCCATGAGTTATAATGAAATTCTTGAAGGACTAATCTCATTGATGCAGGGCTCACAAAAAAAACAATTGTAGCCATCAGAGGAGTTCTATCAATGGCCATATGCACCTCCACAGCCTCCACCACAATCTTCCCAACCAATTTCAGGTTCGTCGGTGGATAATAATAATATTATTCAATTAATCACCTCTTTGACACAGGGAGTAGAAAATCAAAACAAGGAGATGCAAGACCGAGTCAAAAGAGTGGATGAATTAGAGAAGCAAGTTGGACAAATTGTGGAATTCATGGCACAGATTCAAGAGCAACGTGAACTCTCCAATTCCAACATGGCAAATTCAAAGGGAGAAGTTGAAATCGATGAAGCCATCACTTTGGAAAGTGATATGGAGGATGAAGTTGTCCCAGAACCAACCAAACATAGCCCGAACATGGATGAATTGCTGCTGCAAGAAGAAAATGAGGAGGACGACATGTGGAGTTTAGAAGAACTCTTGCCGCAAGCCCCTCAAGTCCCTATGATGTCCAACTCCAGTAATGTTGTTCCAAATTCAATTCATTCTAACATTATTCCACCAAATGTCCCTTTTCCTCGCAGGTTTTTGATTCCCAGTGACGAAGAGAGTGAAAAAGACATTGTAGAAGCTCTTCCAAAGGTGCAAGGTGATACCCCAATTCTTGGTGCACCAAATCAAGTTCCAGATTGTGTTGAATTGTTTGAAGAAACTTGTACACCAAGAAGAATGATTCAAGAAAAGGAAGTGGCTGGAGAATATAATGAATGCATCAAAGAGGATGTATTTGAGGAAATAGAGGCCAAAAAAGTTGAGACTGATGACACGGGACAAGCCACAACCACCATAGTAAATCTAGCCAAGTTCAAAGTCCCTGAAACTTTTGAAGATGTAGTATTTTTCATTGAGTTTGTCGGTGAAAGAAAGTAAGCCATCTTCTCCAATTTTAATTTTGTTTTATACTAACATGCTGATTTTGATGATTCAGGCACCCACTCTTGAATTTAAACCATTGTCGGATCATTTCAAGTATCACCTCCCATTCGAAGATAAATTCCATGCCGTGGAACCTAAGGGAGTTTAATGGAAAGTCTCGTCCGGTTGCAAGACGTTAAAACAACACACAAATTAAACCCTCTTTTTGACAATTGTAGTAAAGATGTAAGTACGGTATCGTTCTAGACTGGGGATTAGGAGGGATTGCTAATGCACCTAACTGACTTAAAAATATTAAACAAGAAAAAACCCAAAACAAAACTCTAAAACAGAAAGCTAAACTATAATAACGTAAAACACACTAGAACAGTCAATACAACACAAAACTAGCAAATTGAATAAAAACAGATACTAGGGATGGATTTAAACGAATATAGACTCAAGGAACTAACTAAACACAAATTAGGACAGATTCTAACTAAATTAATATAACTTAAAGATGGGGGATTGGTTTTTGACGAAAATTAAAAGACAAGGTAAATAACTTGCAGATTCTAAACAAAGACATAAAACTAAGTGAATTGATGGACTAGCTAGAGGATTCTTCTCCACACATGACACAATTGCATACAAATTAATTTTCAATTGTTCTTTCAATAAACTATGAAACTCAACACCCAGGTTAACTGTGACAGCACTTTTTTAACCTTCAAGTTTTCCTAAAGTTATTGAATTGGATGGGAAAGTGCATACAACAATTCAAAACATTCTTTAAAAGTCCCCTACGTGAACAACACAATAGAGATACAATCAAAGATCATTAAGTTTTGTGAAAACTATAAGCATTGACGAGGCATTCGTAACTATGAAAAGCATGATACTCCTGCCAAGAATTCACTTAACGCGATTGTGACTAGCAACCTCTACTACTTGTGAATATAAGTTCATAACGATTAGGTGAAACTCCCTTATATTCTAGCATCAAATTCATGCATGCAAACTAAGTATGCATCCTTAATCAACATACAAGAATAAGTTATCAATCAAACAGTTAAGCAAATTGCATTCACAATTTATGAAATGACAACTGAAGGTAATCAATTCATATTGCAAACATATTCATGGTATTGAATCAACCTCTAGCCAAGGCGAATTTATTTCCTCATAGTCGCAATTAAACAAAGATAATCAAATTTAAACATTTAAAACAAAGATAGATTACACCTAAAAACGCTCCAACAATCCAACGTCTTGAATGGCTAGGCACGGCTCCAAGGTAATCCTCTCCTTCTTCCTTTGTAAAGCTGCGGCACAAAGGATGGTGATGATGGTTGATGGCTGGTGCGGCAAAGGGGTTGAATAGGTTTAGAGAATATGGAAGGGTGATAGGGGATGGATAGGAAGAGAGGTGGATGGAATGGATGGAGGAAGAGAGAAGACTTATGGCAGAAATTGTGTTGTGAATGTGTTGTGTGAATTCCCCCTTTGTCTTGTGATGGACAAGCCTATTTATAGACTTTGAAAATGAATCACCACCACAAAATTTCTTGGTGAAGTGGGTGGATGTTGTAAGTGAAGTAGGTGGATGTTGTAGGTGAAGTGGGTGGATGTTGTAGGTAAAGTAGGTGGATGTTGTAGGTGAAGTGTGTCCATATTTTATCATATGTTTGAAGCCCTTTCATGCACCAAAACGTCCATCCTTATGCATGCAATCCATTCCACCCCAAAACAGCTCCAAATTGCACCAAAATGCACTTCTTTGCTAACTTTGTTATTAGGACCTACAAACACACGAAAATAGCTTAAAACTTTCTAATAAGATGAAACTAATTAAGTAAATGCAAGGAAACAAACTAATAAAATCACAAAAATATGTTCCTATCACTTCTTGGGAGGCAACCCAAGCATTCAACGAAGGGAGACTTTGGAATTGTTCAAGAAATCAGATTTGCACTCCTAAACCCTTCTCTTTACTGCATTTATATTGCCTTGCTTAGTTCACTAATTGTTTGTTTGCTTAAGTGTGAACCTATGTTTAAAACATTGAGGGCAATGTTTAGTTTAAGTGTGGGGGAGGGTAAACAAAGTCTTTTTACATTGATTTACATATTTTACATTGCTTAAAATAAAAATAAAAGCAAAAATATTTTACAATAATGTGTAAACTAATAGCATTCATTGGTCAGGTGGTGCCTCAGCAGTCGACGGAGCTCCAGAAAGACGAAGCGCCAGAGTTTGATCCTCCGGAGCCTCAACACTTAGTGCAACTCCAGATGATGAAGGCAGAAGATGCCTTTGCACTAACGCCACAAACCTTTGATGATCACTTTGAATCCGCACTTCAGACTCCTGTAGCTGGTCAAGCTTCCTCTTCATACTTGTTGAGTAACTAGTTGCGAGCATGTGCAACTCCTTATTCTCGTGCCTGAGTCCTCTGACCTCTTGCCGAAGACTAGCCACCTCAGCCATCAAAGACTCAACCTGACGAGATCGTGCAAGAAGGCGTTGGCCCATGTTTTAGACTGAGCCTGCACACTGGACGCTAAGTGCCAGAGAGTCATGAACAGCGAGCTCGTCGGACCATTTGGAAAGCAACCTATTGTCTCTTGGAGTGAGAAGGTTTCTAGCAACCACCGTAGCAGTTGTATCGTTCTTTATCATAGAGTCCCCAATTGTAAGAGAACCATTGGGGGATAAGAAGGACGGATACCAAATGTTTTTTGGAGAAGACAAGTCATCATCTTCCCTGACATTCAAGTTAAGGCGACGGTCAGAGGGGCAAGACATTTTTCGAAGGTGTTGAGAAAGAAGAGATCGGATAGATTAAGATTTCAGAAGTGCAATAAGGGAGTTTTTACAGAAGGTAATTCAAGTGTGTTGTGGAACAAAATTAATGCCTCTATAAAAAGAAGAAATCGAATAAGCACTACTCAGAAATCGAAGAGGCGCCTGCTCGCAAATCAAAGAGGCGCCTGCTCGCAAATCGAAGAGACGCTCCTCTCTCAAAAGCCGGGTCTGCTCAGAAACCACGAGTCGACCCCCGGATTTCAAAAGATCAACTTTTCCAGACTTGTCGTCACCTGTCACATACACCCTCAGCTTTGCGGGAATTATAGATAACTTTGTCAGAAAGCACGTAAACCTTGCTGTTCAATCATCCACCGGCTTCCGACAAGAGTAAGAGAATAGTACCGGTTGTGAAGAAATTCCTATAAGTGTCTACCTTCGCCCTCCATAGCAAAGGCAGACTTACTCAACACTTCTTCATCTCCAAGAATGTGTTCCCAAAGAAACCTCTGAGAATGGATTGAAGTTTGATATGCTCTTGTCCTATGCTTAGTTGTAGTTGTTGTTTATGAACTCACATTTGATTACAAAGTGGATAAAATAAGTTTTCATAACATGCTTGAAAGAAGGAACTCATATAACGCTACATCCTTGTGAGACTCGAGCCTTTACTTTCTTTGGAGAGTTATAATATGTGAGTTCTTGTTTTCTAAAGTCGTTGCATGATCTCATTATTCTTGGATTGGTTGCTATTTAGAATGCATTTTGATAGAACTAAATGCTACAACTTGTATCCGTTTCATTCAAAGCATGACATTGTAATGCATAACACATATCAAGATGAAGTGGTGTAGTCTCCGCCGTAGCCAAATAGCCATGCCCTCTATTATTATCTGTTTTGTAGATTAAACCCCGTTTGAGCCTTGTTTAGCCTATGCTCTTTATTAACCCACAATAACCTTACCTAGCCTAGTTTAGGACTTTCCATACCCTTGTTCTTAAAGGCTAGTAAGCATAACATAAAATGAATTCCTTTTGATCTACATTATGCAAGAAAACAAGTGTGGGGGAGGGAATGGTTGTTTTTGAGCTCATTTGTACGTTTTGGGTTACAAAAAAAAATGTGAAAAACATATGAAAAGAAAAACAGAAAAGAAAAGAAGAAACAATGAGTTTGAAAGTATTGATTGTTGAAGGAAGGGTTCAAATCATCAAATCTGGCCCTAATATGTGTGACTTCTCCCCTTTTTGTTCAAAATTTGAGTTTGCATTCAAAAGTGAATTCTAAGTTGATTTCATTGCTTTGCTCACTATGTCTTTAAGAACCTTTGTTTTCCATATCCGTTCTTTGTTAACCAAACACCTTTAGCCCCGTTACAACCCTTACACGTCTATCTTGAGTGTTATGTGTTCAATATGTGGAGTTTGGGATTGATATGAGCATATGGTGTCACTAGTTCTTGCATCTAAGTAGTAGGATTCCTTTCATGACATCATATTCATATATTCACTGATAACTCCAGAAAAGTGCTTTCTTTGTTAAACATATGTGAGTTTTAGTTTTCATTTGTACATCAATCTTCTCACATATACCTAGTGTAGGGAGTACATTTTGGTGCAATTTGGAGCTATTTTGGGGTGAAATGGATTGCATGCATGGGGAGCATAAAAATGGATGGTTGTGATTCATTCTCACCAACAAAATGGATGGTGGTGATTCATTCTCACCAACAAAAATGAATGGTCGTGATTCATTCTCACCAAGAAAATGGATGGTAGTGATTCATTCGCACCAACAAAAATGGATGGTGGTGATTCATTCTCACCAAGAAAATGGATAGTAGTGATTCATTCTCAAAGCCTATAAATAGGCTTCTCCATCAAGGCCAAACACACCAATTCACATCTACAACACATTCCATAAACAACAAAATTTCTGCCGCAAGTTTTCTTCTTCCTCCATCCATTTCCATCCACCTCTTTTCCTATCCATCCCCTACCACCTTTCCATACTCTCTCAACCTATCCAATCTCTGCCACATCCCCTAGACCATCCAAACACCACACCCACCTTGGTGCCCCATGTTTGCAAGAAAGGAGGTGGACTTGGAGCTGTGCTGACCATTCAAGACGCTGGAGCGTTCTAGGTGACTTCTATTTTTGTTTATCATGTTTAAATTCAATTATAGTTGTTTAATTGCAAATATGTGGAACTAAATTCGTTTTGGCTAGAGGTTGATTCAAAGCCATGAACATATTTGTAATATGAATTGATTACCTTCAGTTGTGATTTCATGAGTTGTGAATTTAATTTGCTTAACTGCTTGATTTATAACTTATTCTTGTATGTCGATTAAGGATGCATACTTAGTTTGCATGCATGAATTTGATGCTAGAATATAAGGGAGTTTCACCTAATCGTTATGAACTTATATTCACAAGTAGTGGAGGTTGCTAGTCACAATCACGTTAAGTGAATTCTTGGCAAGAGTATCATGCTGTTCATAGTTTCGAATGCCTCGTCAATGCTTATAGTTTTCAGAAAGCTTAATGATCTTTGATTGTATCTCTATTGTGTTGTTCACGTAGGGGACTTTTGAAGAATGTTTTGAATTGTTGTATGCGCTTTTTCGTCCAATTCAATAACTTAAGGAAAACTTGAAGGTTAAAAAAGTGTTGTTCACAGTTAATCTGGGGTGTTGAGATTCATGGTTTATTGAAAGAACAACTGAAAATTGGTTTGTATGCAAGTGTGTCATGTGTGGAGAAGAACCCTCTAGCTAGTCCATCATCCATTCAATTCGCCAAATCTGTCTTTTGAAACTATTTTTATAAAGTTTGTTTTGTTTTTACTTTAAATTCGTCAAAACCCAATCCCCCCTTATATTGAGTGTCAATTTAGTTAGAATCTGTCCTAATTTGTGTTTAGTTAGTTCCTTGAGTCTATTTTCGTCCAAATCAGTCCCTATTGTCTAGTTTGAGTCAATTTGGTTGTTTTGAGTTGTTTTGAGTCATTCTAGTGTGTTTTGAGTTATTAGAGTTTAGTTAAGTGTCTTTTGCCTAGTTTTGTGTTTTTTAGTCTTATTTAGTGTTTTTAAATCAGTTTAGAGTAGATTAGCAATCCCTCCTAATCCCCGGCCTAGAACGATCCCTACTTACATCTATACTACAATTGTCAACAAGAGGGTTTAATTTGAGTGTTGTTTACAACGCATCAAACGACGATGGTGATGTACCTATCGATGATGAGGAATGAGACATTGAAACTGATGATAACGATGAAAGTGAAAGTTATTATAGTTCAGATGAAGATTAAGGCAATTTATTTGTAACTTTTTTTGTAAAACACATGAATTGGTTAATGCATTATGTAGAGTGATGGAAAAAATGGTACGAATGATTCCCATTTTATATGTGAATTACTTTGTAAATAAATTTGTTTTGTTTGTTATATATATATATACACACCATTGAACTTGATGGGATACACACTGTACGAAACTAATTTCAATAATCTAACCATCAAACTTGTTTGTCGTTCGACATCACATACGACAAAAATCGCAAAAAACAAATATTCAGAGATCAAGTAACGGGACAAAACCTTTCGACGATTATAAACGAAAAATCACAATTTAACAGTTATTTTAAAATTAGGCAGGAATATTTCTCGACGAATACATATATTTCGTCACACATAGTGTATTTGCGTGACAAAATATAATATTCGTCGCGCAAGTATCTGAAATTTCAATTAAGGCGCTTTTTTTTTCGCGGAAATTTTAAAAAACTTGCGCGACGATTTTTTAGCCTTGGGAGACAAAGACTCCGTAACGCAATATTCTATATTTTAACCTCGTCTTCCCTTCTTTCCCTCACTTCCCTCTTCTTCCATTTTCCCTTCGCGATACCCTTTCTCTCCTTCCGCTGTATCTCCATCTTTCTCTCATTCCGCTGTATCTCCATCTTTCTCTCCGTCCCTCTCTCCGGCTTTCGCAACTTCGTCTCCAAGAGGTAATTTCCTCTTTAGTTTTTATTTTCAATTTTCTTTATTTATAAATTGGGGGTTAGAATTAGGGTTTTTTTGGTTTTTTTTCTTTTTCAAATTGGGGGTTAGAATTAGGGTAGCCGGGTTGGTAAATTGGGGGTTACATTTAGGTTCTTAAATTACAATTTTTAGGGTTCTTAATTGGGGTTAGATTTAGGTCTTAAATTAAGGGAACAAATATGTGATTGCAATCTCTCTCGTGCTCTCGAAATTGTATAATAATCCATTAATTCCTAGTGTTTTTGTTTTTGGTTCATGCGTTTATGTTGTAAAATTGATTGCATGTTAAATCGAGTTTAACATTTGGGTTTGGGGTTAATGTGTTTGCATTTTGTAAATGGTTGCATGTTAATGGCCTTACTTCTTGCGGTGCCTGCTGCTATTGTTTTGGATAATTTTGTAACAAAAAAGAAACAAAAATAAATTTTTGAAAGCATTACTACAGGAAGCACTTATGCTCATAAGTGCTTCTGCTAGAGGTGATTTTATTATAGGGGTGTGATATCGACACACCCCATTTTCTTTCGATTTTGTTCAAATGTTGATGTGTTGCTAGATAGATGGAGTTTTTAATCATCAATTAATCTCCCTAATTTTGTATAAATTTCCTGTTCACTTTGTTTGTTGTCCTTCGAGTAAAATTTAGGTACTTAAACCATAGTTGGGCCTTAAATCTGCAGGATGCTATTTCTAGTTAGTTATGAAGTTATATTGTAGATTGCCAAATTTTTATTAAAACCTAGTTTGTGATGTTGGCAAAGTGATGTATATATGCTTTCGTTGTGCTAGATTTTGATTAGCATTGGTGTGACATGGTGATAGATATAAATATGTAGATGAACAAGAAACTAATCGGTTATAGACTAGACATGTAGATCTTACTTGACTGAAGATTTCATAGGTTCTCGGATGTCCAAATGGGTCGGCTAGATGAATTTGTGTTGCATATATTTGGCTAGTTGATTGAAACAGTAGATTACCTATTGTCCCCAACTCTTAATTGTAGAATAACAAATACGATTCTTTGTAGTTCAATTGACCGAGCCAATGTCTGTCATGTTGTCAATAAATTCCTAGGCCTTAATGGAACAGGGCATTGATAGTTCTTTTCACGATAGAAACTAAATTGCCTAAGTATAGCTGGTTATTATAACAGGCAAGGCAATTCACATGAAATTGAAGCTAAGGCTAGTAAAATCATTAGGAAGGTAATGTCATAAGGCATGAACCCAAATTAGGTAGATTGGATAACATTTGGACTTGAACTCCGATAACCTATATAAAGAACAATTTGGCATGAACCCAAATTAGGGTTCCTCCTTAAGTAATTAAGCTTGAATTGAAAGTATTGCAGGGACCAGACAAAATATAGTGGTTTATTATGGGATGGAAGAAATAGCAGGCCTAAACAATCATCACAAAGTCACAAAGTCACAAAATTTACGATTTGGCCTAAACAATTATCACAAATAAACCAAGTTTCATTTCTTACACACTAACAATAGTAACAGCAATATGTGAATTGATTAGTTTATGTATAGTATATCAGTTTTAAGTTTTGCTTCTCCCAAACTTGAATTGGGTTTAGAATTAGGGTTTTTAAATTTCATTTTAAATTTAAGTTCAAATTATTAGCATGTGTATGGTAAGTTAAATCTTTGTGTACTAAACAAATTGATTGCCAATTTTGTAGATGTCTCACCTCAGTAGAACCCAGAGGCCGATGGCTTTTACACCTAGTTCGACGGATACACCTAGTCCGACGACTGCTGCCACTGCTCCGGTAGTGATGGACCATAGGCCGGTCAATCAGGTTGACCTAGTTGGTCTTCTAGTCCCACAGGTACAGGCATCGTTGACTTCTCCAGTGGTGTTACCTATTAGCGCCTGACGTACTCCCCGGCGCCCTCGCACTACGGACCAGATGTCGCCATCGGGATCCATAACCGATGCCTCGGGGTACGGCCAGGTATACAATCCTAATTCACTCCCTTGCTCCAATGTTAATTGAGTTTTGTTATTTTAGGTTCAATTTGTTATGTCATGTAAGGATTAAAAAGTTGTCATCGTTCTGAACCTTTTATTAAACTGTTGTGATCATTGTGTTGGATACGTATATTGTTTATTTTATTTTCAGGGTTTTGGGAAATGTTTTAATTATAGGGAAGGTTATGTCAAAATTTTAGTAGGATTTATTATTGGTTTTGGGTTAATAATTTTTTTTTTCTTCTCTTTGCAGCGAAGAAAAGCACTCAGGGACCTTGTCGGCAATTGAAGACGGTGAAGGTCACCCGGGTGACTAACGGTCGTATCCCAATCGGATACGATGAGCGACATCGGGCAGCACCAACAACAGAGCAGCATAGTGCATTGGCCCACGATATTGGGCATGTCGTGCAGACCTTTTTCCCTATGATGTGGAAGTCTTGGAAGGTTATGCTGGAGGAGACGAAGAATAGGGTGCGCAATCAATTGTCCATAAGTAGTGTTGCCTTTTTAATGCTTTTCATGTAAAATTTATATATTTATATTTATTATTGTCTTTTATTACTAATATTTTCAAAATATTCGTTATATTGCACATAAACTACAATTTGGAGGACATGGACGGGGACATGTTCGAGTACGTCAATCGGCTCTTCTCCAAACGCTACAAGTAGTGGATGAGTGACCTGCACCAACGTTTACAACAATTTGATGATCTGCATGTCGCTCTTGAGGAGGGATGTTCGAAGGAGTTAGAGGACCGACAAGATAGTTGAGTTTGGCTTTGCGGTCATTTTCAGGAGCCGACACATGTGGTGCGTTTTTAATTACGACTTCTATCATTTTACTTTTTTTAAAAAAAATTTATACTAATGTTTATTATTATTATTTTTTAATTTTCTTTAAGTATTACAACTAATACGTTTATTTTTCGTATAACAGAAGAAGACGAAAGCGAACAAGATCAATCGGGAGAAGAAGACTATTCTCCACCATTCGGGTTCGAGGCCTTTCTCCTATAGAATGGAGGTACGACGGAAGGTATATATTACAACTTTCATTTCCAATTTTAAAATGTCGTTAATATATTTATTTTCGGACTAACATTTTCCTTATCTTTTTCGAATTTAGGAGGATTCAAAATTTCTGAAGATTGACTTCTTTACTGATGTTTATGTTTGGCCTGGGAATGAGTTGAATGACTCCCTTCATGTAAGTACTTTCTTATGCATTAAGCATTTATACTAATTCTTTCAAATTGTTTTCTATTAATAATCCATGTTTTTTTTTTCACAGACTACTATGGTGGAGAGGAGTCAGGTGGTGTTTTAGGAGTCCGCCTCCCAACTTCTCCCATACACGCCGATCAAGTCTGTGGATCCCCCTGAAGATGCAGGGTTTCACATCGTCATAGAGACGTTGGACCAGACTTTCGGTCGAAGGCCAGGGACATATTGTTAGGGGATGGGAAATGCCAGGCGGCGGGAGACTAGAGCCTCGTCATCCTCCCAGTCAAGGACCCAGGTTACGACTTTAACGCAGGAAGTCGCTGGGCTATGGAGTGAGTTGGCATTGCATAAGTCTCAAATGTCAATGCTTGTACAAATCCTCAGTTCCTCCGGAATACATCTCCCTGATTTTTCTGCACCATCGCCCTTACAACCTTTCCACACTGAGCAAGCACATCAATCAGGCCCGTCCACCTCCGACCCCGTCCCCAACTAGCATCAAGATTACCAAGCACCTCTGAATGAAATGCCTATAGATTTTGCCTCTTTGTTTTTATAGTTTTGTTCCCTTTTTTTTAAAAAAAAAACTTTATATTTGTACGTACATTTTATTTATATTATAAATATAAAAAAAAATTATTCCTTAATTCAGCGAGTCTTATTTTTTCATCGCTCATTACCACAAGCCTCTTACACCTTTCGTGGCACAAAACATTTCGAGACAAATTAGCCATAAACGCACTTGTACCCATTTTTATTGTACGACGAAAACCTTTGTCTGTATAACTTTCGTGTTGGAAATGTGCCCTAAAACCAATCATATGATGATACTTTACGGACATTTCACATGTTAAACTAATCTAGTTTAATATCAAGGGCAAAGATTATTGTTTGAGCGGTCTCATATAAATGTTATATGCTTAAACGATAAAGTCCAAGGAATATGTGATTGGGAGAATGCGATCTAAAAAGTTAGATTCATGAGACCATTCTTTCGTAGACACATCCTAAACGTTCCTGATCATAGGATTGCCAATTGGGCATTGACAGTCCGTTAAGATCAGTACGTGCTATGTCTTCTCTCAAGGAGAGTGACTAGTCTCGAGTCATCTGTGTGAGTGACACCAAGACAAGTACGTAGGTGCTCAATAGAGAATGAGTTCACTGAACACGATCAACGACGAGTTCTCATATTCATGTCACGTGAGAACTCATGGTTAGGATAATGCAAATTAGTCCTTTGACCTGAGGCATCATAGTTGTCTTGTGGTTAGGTCCTTGATCTTTGATCGTGTCAAATGGCATTCCTTTGGAGTGTCCACGGCATGGTTGGGGTCAAGCTATCTAGTCATGGAGACAAGTGAATGCGCAACAAGGGATCTCTAACCTTCAAACCGTTGAGGGAGAATACTCTATGATATGATTTAGAATCTCTGATCAGAGTATGAATGAGATGTTGGAATGTGTTCCAGATCACATTCAATGGAATCATATAAGCACGAGATTCACATTGGATAGTAGACATGAATAAACTATCAAGCCAAACAATGTGGTCAAGAGTATTGTATTAGAGAAGGACCGTATTGCATTTGTAATCCTAAACTGAATAGGTTCTCTACCTCTTCTGATTAGCTTGGGTAACCATGATATGCTGCTAGGTGTCACTCATGGTTTGTGGAAGCCCTAAACGTGTGTAAACACTAAAGGGAGAATTGAAAGTTAGTTTCAAATTCACAATCGATTTAAAAGAGTTTGAATCGCCCACTGCCTCGCTAAAAGGAACCTAATGGATCGTACACCGTGTAAGGTAAAGATTGAAGATTAAACGGAGATGAGTAAGAATAATTAAATGGTTTAATTATTTATGGCAAGGATTAATTAATATGATTATTAATCAAACGAATAAGTTCGTTAAAGACCTCGGGATAGTTTTGGACCTTAAGGCCCAATGGGCTTCGAACGTCAAGTCCATTGACTTAAGTTGTATGACAACTTAATAAATAATGATTTACAAAGGCCCAAATGCTCCAAAAATATCCCTAAGGCCGGCCACAATGTAAGGGTAGTGAACTTGGACTTATTTACAAGTTTGCCACTCAAATGAATTAAGGTATAAATTTGATTTTATAGCCAAAATTCATTAGGGTTGTTTTTGGGGAAATTGGAGAGAAGAAATGCTCTTCCTTCTCTCTAGAAATGGCCGGCCCCCTTGGAGGGATTATCTAGCAATCCTACTCCTCCAAGGTCACTCATATCTTCTCCAATCTTACCTTGGTGAAGAAACTTAGAGGTTCCCAATTTTGGGAACTTAGAGAACCCATTCTCCCATCTAAATCCCTAGATCTAAGATGCAAGGAATGAAGGCCCTCTCTTTGGGTGATTAGCCTTTGCTTAAGCAAAGAGGAATCTACAAAGGTATAAATCTCAACTCACTTAGATTTGAGTTGATTAAAGGTTCACCAATCTACTAGGCTTTGAACATTCATGGTTGATGTTTTGTTTTCAAGTATATGCAAGCATGATTCCGCCTTTAATTTGTTAATTGCATGCTAATGATATTGCTTAAATGAACATGTTTCTCCAAAATAATCCTTCAAGTGGTATCAGAGCCTAGGTCTAGTAGTTGGTGAATCCTTTTGGGTTTTGTATTTCATAATATGTGATTTAAAAGTTGTAAAATGTTACAAGCTTTATTCTTGTTTTATGAATGTAAATTTTGTTGGAAAATTTGGCATCTCAAATGTTGTAGATGTAGTTCATATGAGCATGAATATTGAAGCTAAAATTTGGTGCCAAGAATTTTGGGATTTTCGGCCAAATTAAAAGGGTGATTTTTTGGGTTCTTGTTTGTCTTGTTAAAATGTTTTTCAAGTGACTTTTGGAACCCCTAAGTACCCTAGTTTGGTTATATGAAATTTCCCTTAAGTTTAAATGGTTTTGGGATGTTTTTTGGGTGAAAAATCATCATGGAAAAATTTTGAGTTTTTCATGAGTGTTCTTCATTGTTCTTGACATTTTAGCCAAGAACAAAAAGGTTTGGTGTTTTGATTCAAAGTTTTGAATTATTTCATAAAGTTTTGTTATTGGATATTTTCATATATTTATTAATGATTAATATTTTTAATGTTAGTCAAAAACTTTGAATATATGTTAGATATTTGTTTGAATGGTGTAAGAAACTTTAATGGGTGTGTAAGGCATAAATCCCATTCACACACACCACATGCATGCTTTATGTCAAACTTACAAATCAACACACACATCACACCATGTGCACTCCCAAGGCCGGCCACTCCCTCAAGTGGGAGTACTTTTGGGGCTTTCATGCAATTACATAAAGTTTTAATACTTTTGTGTATTTGCACTTTGGCCCAAAAGTTTACGTCTTTACGTTTAGGTCCAAAAACGCTAAAGGACAAATTGTTTTGCTCCTTTAATGAAGTTTTTACATTTGTGGAAAAGTTTGGGTTCTAGTTGTGATTACATAAAGCATTGGACTTTTGTGTTTTTACAAAGTGACCCCAAAAGTTTAAGTTTTTGCAAAATAGCCCAAAAGTTGTGGTTAATTGCACTATGGCCCAAAAGTTGTGGCTAATTGCAAAATAGCCCAAAGGTTGAGGTTAATTGCATAATGGCCCAAATAAGTTGAGGTCATTACATTTAGGCCCAAATTAAATAGAGAACAAAAATTGTTTTGTCTCTTTAAATGAGAATTGGATTTTCATTTAGTTAGCTTCATTTAAAATCAAATTTTATGGATACAAAAACCAAATGAAAAATGTTGCATTCAATTTAATTAGTTAAAGTGTTAATTAATTAAAGGGTGATTATGAACCTAAGCCTACGATAATTGAGCTATGTGAAAGGCCGTTTCAAATTTGTTTGAACCATGGGAATGTATAGATTAGATTTTGGTTGTAATTTGATTAGATCAAATGTTGTAAAAGAGCATAAGCTCTTCTTTAATTTAAAGTAATTTGATTTGATCAATTGTTGTAAAAGAGCATAAGCTCTTCTTTACTTTGAAGTACTTCTTTCTTGCTTTATATGATATGCATGAAAATGAAGTAGTTGGGTCCAACGCCCCTAAGACAACACGCCTTAATGTGATTAAATGCGTAACTAAAATCAATCACCATCCCTAGTCCGAGATTCAACACAAGGCTCGTGTTGGATCTAAATAAAAGGTTCATAGTCATCCTAAGGCCCTAAGGCAACTATATAGTCCATCAATGAATGCAAACCTTATGTTAGTAGTATCATGTACTCTTGCTTTAAAAACCGTTTTAAAAGCTTAGTGGGAGTATTATATACAACTAAATAAATCATATGGACCAATAGTTGTGATAGGACCAAAAATGTTTTAATTGGATTAAAATGTATGTTTATATGTAATGAGACCTAAAAACCCTCAACCTAACCAATATTAAGTTGATAAGCGTGAGAGTGCTTTTGAACACTCTTTCGTGGCCTTCCACCGTGGTAGGTCCAAACGTTTGTGACTTGTACACCGGCTTCACCCTATCATGGGGGAGTACAAAGTGCATGCTTACACTCAGGGAGGATTCTATATGCATACATGATGTTGTGAAGGTAGGCAACGAGAATAGCCAACATCGTATCATCGTGAGGTTGTTCTTGAACCCCTACCCGAACTTGCATGGTGGGAATGACTTAACTAAGTGCAATGAAGCCAACATCATATCATTGTGAGGTAACATTCTCTAGAGGCCAAATTAGATGGGTTCTTACATAAAGATGTAAATGAGTAAGCGTACTCTCTCATTGTTATTAATGCTAGCCAACATCGTATCATCGTGAGGTGGGCTTGGTAATAGTGAGTCTCCCATAACCTACTAAGAGTTTCCTCCAAAACTCTCGAATTCCGATGAGGGATATGGAATTTGCCAAAAATAGTGGGTGGTGTTATTGTGATTTAAAGACCCGAATCAAATAGCTTAAAATCAATCAATTTATATTCGTTATGTATTTGTTTACCAATATATTTGCAAACGCTATCCAATACTTGACAAAGAAAAGCCGAATACTTTAGTTTCCGAACTTGGTACCACAATCCCATAGATTGTCTTGAATGGATTGAACAAGTGCCTAAGTAGTCTCATCCTCACAATCTTCCTATTGATAAATGTATCATTGGAAGAACATGTTAGATAAGTCTATCATAAAGAGGACAACAATTTATTGTCATAATTCTTCAAATACAAATTGTTGTATGAAGAAATAAGAGTTGCTTTAAACAACCCTTAATCAACGCAAACATTAGTGCTTGTTTCTTTGTTACATAAACAAGGAACTTTTGAAGTAAGCACAAGGGCATGGACACTTAATGTGCCATGATTCTTCACTTACAAATCGTTGTATGAAGAAATAAGAGTTGCCTTAAACAACTCTTGAATGTTTGTAATTATGTTTAGAACATAATGGTTGGTTGACAAAAATAGTCCATCAACATGGACTTATGATGATTTTGAATCATTGTATGTTGAAGTGTTAAAACACTTAACGAGACGGAAACTAGACAAGGACTTCATCTTTGTGTCCCTATCCTAATCGTTCACTAAGTTTATTGTAAACTATATAGTGAACAATAACCACACTCTCTCCAAATCGTTTGATGTGTAAAACACAATTGAAATAAGTTTCAAGAGAGATAGTGGGAGTTTAGGGACCATGACTATTGTAGTCAAAGGAGAAGTTAAATGAAGAAAACAAATAACTCCAAGGGAACAAACTTTCTTTATGAAAGGATGGACATTGGAAGGGGTATTTGCAAGAAATGTCTTGCAAGTGTCAAGAACACACCTTTTTTCAAGGTGTTGTAAAATGTTCTTGAATTGTTCAAAACAGTTGTTTCTTCTACTTGAATGCTTGATTCTGTATTAGTAACTATGTTTTACAAGTTGTTGTAAAAGTGTGGCTAATAAGAAGTAGAAGATTAATGAGAGAAGAGAAAGTACTTCACATTCGGAAAGTGAATAAAATATAGATCTCTGCGAAAGCGGATTGTACTTACTTCCTCATATGAACTACCAAATAAGAATGATTAGATTATTGTAATCTAATTAATTGTCTCTATAGTAGAGATGATGTGGTAGTGTTAATTGTTTAGAATAAAACGATGCTTAAAACCCAAAAGGTTGCAAGGTAGTGACTATCCCAACTAAGTTGTGATACCTCTAAAAACATAAATTATGAGTTGGTCATGGATGGATGCTTTGGATCGTTAGATCCGGATCCAATGCCTTCTTGTTAAAATTGTATAGAGGCGAAATGTTCGAATCTTTATTCTTTTGGAAAGAAGAAAAGATCATAAAGTTGTTGAAGTTAATTCACTTAGATGTTAGTGGCACTTATCCACAACATAATACTACTCATGTTATATGACATTCACCGAAGATCACTCTCGGTTGGACTATAGTCTACTTTGAATAAACACAAGTCCGAATACTTTGCAAAAGGTTTCAAAGAATTCAAGAAATGTAAGTTGATGAGTAAGACATCTAAAAGTATTTAACTCCTTAGATTTGATCCAAGGAAAGATAACACTTTAGATGAGTTTCCTTGAAAGATATCAAGGAAAGTAGCATCATAAGATAATGAACTTCTCCATTAGAAGAAGAACGTACTCAAATATGATTTAGTTCGTTGATTATTATCTAATACCCATATATATAGGATATATATATATACTTCTAAAACAATGTGATTGTGAATTAGAAGATCTTCCAAAATTTTCATGACTCCATAAGATGTAGTTGGAAAGAAAGACAAATCTTAAGTATGTTAAGATTTGGGGTTGTGTGCTAATGAGCAATATTTGTTTGATAACAATCTTGTGGGATATCCTTAAATTAACCTTTGGATATCGCTTCTATAAACCAACTAACAAATGTTGTTTTGTTGGGTAGTTCATTGTAATCCTACAATATGATTTGCCTAAACGCAAATGAACGAGACATAGAACTCAAAGAATGGGTTCTTTGAGAGACAAGACAGTAATCAACAAATATAACAACCTAGTTCCTATACCACAAGCTCCAAGGTAGTCAAGAAGGATTTATAAACCGTCTTAGTTGAATGGTTTGAACTTTATGACTATGTCATAGAGTTGCGCCTCTTAATTCGAAAGAAATAAGAATGAAAATCCTTATGACTACATTGAGTGTATATACGATATATACTCAAGGAAATGGTAAAATACCATTTGACTCGAAATAATGAAAACCTTAAAAGCTAATTGGTAGCTTAAGGTAGCTACACTCAAAGAGTATGGTTGACTTTGAAGAAACCATCTTTGATATAGTCTTAGTTTCAATTAATTCGAGGATTGCTAGCTACAACTATAATGGTAATTTAATGTTTGGACATAATATGGGTTTCCAAAACCATTATTAAGATAGTCTTGATAATGTATGTCTAAAACTATAAATCACAAGACATGTAAGTTGTAGAGATCCATCCATCATGGATCTTAGCAAGCTAGTAGGAGCTATAACCGTCTTATGAAAGATCAAATCGTTTGATTTCTCATAAAGATGTAAATGAATCTTTTGTTTACAAAAGATTAGTGGGAGTTTATCATATTCCTAAAATTAAATATATATTTGATATATTAATTTTTGGAAATGAAATGAATACTTCTTCGTTAAAGTAATGACTTTAAACATTCTATAAACGATAGAATAAATATGGGAGATATAGTCTATAATAGACAAGAGACGCTAGGAAGTTTCTCATATGATGATAAACTTCAATTTGAATGACAATTCTAGTGAGACTAGGAAATTGTTCTTCTCAAAGGGAATGTACCCTTTGACTCCCAAAGAAATAATACGTAAATAGAATCCTTTATGCATACGCACAAAGGTGATTTATGTATTTCATATTGTATGAAAAACATTGGTATGAGTTGTACCTAAGACGGTACAAAACGATATCAGTGCAAGCCCAGGATCAGAACCATGGCAACTGTCAAGTGAGTCCTTAAGTATTCAAGAAATACTAAAGGATAGATTTCTCAATAAATGAGGAAGAATTAGAGTAACGTAATGGAAGCGTAAATGGATTAGATTATGAATCTAATCCATCATTGGATGTTTCTTCATTGTGAATGAAGAGATAAACAGATATCTCTTTATTATGACTAAAGAGATATTTTGATGGAAACATTAAAGTAATGACTTTAGTGTGTTCCATTATGAATGCAAAATATATTGCCATATAGAAGCTTACAACAATGTTGTTTGGATGGGAAAGTTCATTTATGAACTCTCTATTCGGTTCCAACCAGAAAGTGTACGACACTAATGGGGCGATAGCTCAAGCCAAGGAATCAAGGTCTCATCAAGGTCCGAACTCATATGAGAGACTGAACCACATGATTGAGAATCATGTATAATGGTGACGTTGTTAATCTCAAGATTGCTTCTATGGATAACATATAGATATCCATTGTCTAGGCCTACTATTAAGCCATTTTTGAAATGACTACAGAAGAGGTATCATCACTGATGACCAAACTGATTGGCTCTAGTGCAAGTGGGAGATTGTTGGAAATGTGCCCTAAAACCAATCATATGATGATACTTTACGGACATTTCACATGTTAAACTAATCTAGTTTAATATCAAGGGCAAAGATTATTGTTTGAGCGGTCTCATATAAATGTTATATGCTTAAACGATAAAGTCCAAGGAATATGTGATTGGGAGAATGCGATCTAAAAAGTTAGATTCATGAGACCATTCTTTCGTAGACACATCCTAAACGTTCCTGATCATAGGATTGCCAATTGGGCATTGACAGTCCGTTAAGATCAGTACGTGCTATGTCTTCTCTCAGGGAGAGTGACTAGTCTCGAGTCATCTGTGTGAGTGACACCAAGACAAGTACGTAGGTGCTCAATAGAGAATGAGTTCACTGAACACGATCAACGACGAGTTCTCATATTCATGTCACGTGAGAACTCATGGTTAGGATAATGCAAATTAGTCCTTTGACCTGAGGCATCATAGTTGTCTTGTGGTTAGGTCCTTGATCTTTGATCGTGTCAAATGGCATTCCTTTGGAGTGTCCACGGCATGGTTGGGGTCAAGCTATCTAGTCATGGAGACAAGTGAATGCGCAACAAGGGATCTCTAACCTTCAAACCGTTGAGGGAGAATACTCTATGATATGATTTAGAATCTCTGATCAGAGTATGAATGAGATGTTGGAATGTGTTCCAGATCACATTCAATGGAATCATATAAGCACGAGATTCACATTGGATAGTAGACATGAATAAACTATCAAGCCAAACAATGTGGTCAAGAGTATTGTATTAGAGAAGGACCGTATTGCATTTGTAATCCTAAACTGAATAGGTTCTCTACCTCTTCTGATTAGCTTGGGTAACCATGATATGCTGCTAGGTGTCACTCATGGTTTGTGGAAGCCCTAAACGTGTGTAAACACTAAAGGGAGAATTGAAAGTTAGTTTCAAATTCACAATCGATTTAAAAGAGTTTGAATCGCCCACTGCCTCGCTAAAAGGAACCTAATGGATCGTACACCGTGTAAGGTAAAGATTGAAGATTAAACGGAGATGAGTAAGAATAATTAAATGGTTTAATTATTTATGGCAAGGATTAATTAATATGATTATTAATCAAACGAATAAGTTCGTTAAAGACCTCGGGATAGTTTTGGACCTTAAGGCCCAATGGGCTTCGAACGTCAAGTCCATTGACTTAAGTTGTATGACAACTTAATAAATAATGATTTACAAAGGCCCAAATGCTCCAAAAATATCCCTAAGGCCGGCCACAATGTAAGGGTAGTGAACTTGGACTTATTTACAAGTTTGCCACTCAAATGAATTAAGGTATAAATTTGATTTTATAGCCAAAATTCATTAGGGTTGTTTTTGGGGAAATTGGAGAGAAGAAATGCTCTTCCTTCTCTCTAGAAATGGCCGGCCCCCTTGGAGGGATTATCTAGCAATCCTACTCCTCCAAGGTCACTCATATCTTCTCCAATCTTACCTTGGTGAAGAAACTTAGAGGTTCCCAATTTTGGGAACTTAGAGAACCCATTCTCCCATCTAAATCCCTAGATCTAAGATGCAAGGAATGAAGGCCCTCTCTTTGGGTGATTAGCCTTTGCTTAAGCAAAGAGGAATCTACAAAGGTATAAATCTCAACTCACTTAGATTTGAGTTGATTAAAGGTTCACCAATCTACTAGGCTTTGAACATTCATGGTTGATGTTTTGTTTTCAAGTATATGCAAGCATGATTCCGCCTTTAATTTGTTAATTGCATGCTAATGATATTGCTTAAATGAACATGTTTCTCCAAAATAATCCTTCATTTCGTTCGACGACTAACAAAGCGTCGCGCAATTGTTCAGGCGCGCGATGAATTTGAAAATGTTCGTCGTGCAATGTCTTTTTTCACGAGCTTTGCGCGACAATTTTATTAGCGCCATAGTTTTTTTGCGACCAAATAATTCTTTGCACGACAAAATGTCCCTTGTCGCGCAAACTATTTAATTTAGTAGTGTATGATTGCGGATGATGTATTACAGGTTGCATCCAGTTTTTCAAATTTGAATTTTGTTTCTCTCGTTTATGTGATAGGGTTCCATCGTTTAACAAAGTTTACTATGTCTATTAGCAATAATTTAATTTGGACTGAGGAGCCTCCTACTCATATTCAGGATGCGAATTTTACTTTGTCTATTAGCAATAATTTAGTTTGGACCGAAAAGCCTCGTACTCTTATTCATGATCTCCCCCTCCAACACATATGTAGTTCTTCATGAGCTTATTTCTATTCAATACAACACTTTCCTTTCCAAAAAAAAAAAAAAAAGCGTTTCCTTGTTAATGCGTATGCAGGAAAAAAAGAGTTGCACAAAACAAAAGGAGAAATAATTTAGTTAATGCATATGATTAAAGGACTAAAGTCAAATTTTAATCTCACATAAGATGTTAACTAAAAGGTAATCTCTTTAACTACCTTAAACCCTCAATCTTTTTAGTGTCATTCTAAATTGGTCTCAACATTTAACAGAAAATTAATTGGCTTTGATGGATGTGATATTTTCAATTGGTTAGATACTTGTTTGAAATGTTTAAAAAGATTGAGACTAATTAAAATGATGCTAAAAGATTGAGGAGTTTTAAGTACTTAATTCAAAGGGAGGCAGATTCTCTGCCCTCCGACTTCCCATATACTTCACATCCCTTCCTATTTGTACGGTCACGGTTAAGCCACGTCAACATTTTATATTAATTTTTTTATAGATATAATAAGACAAAAAATAATAGTAATATAAAATGGTAACGTGACTTAACCGTGACTACACAAATAAGAAAGTATAAAAGTGTATGCGAAGTGGGAGGGCAGAGAATATCCCTCCAATTCAAAGTTTAAAATATCACTTTTATGAAAACAGTATTAGGGAGGAGGAGTGAGAGAAAAAAGTGTGGCTGTCAATTCCCCTTCTGAAAAGAATGTGACTCCACCGACTATCAATAACCTAATCGTGTCAATTGTCTTGACTATCAAGTATTCTTACACTAGTCTTTGACAAACATCACATCGGTATATATCCGATTACTCTCGAAATTCCTTTGTTTCCATACCTTGTCCAACTTATATGTGATGAATTTATCCCACGCCTAATTAACCATAAAAATTAGCTAGCTAGACACACTTATAAAAATTAACTAGGAGATGACACTTTACCACAGTGGCAAAAACAATCATGCCTATACACTTTTGTGTGCATTCAATTCTCACCGATTTTCTTCCTCTTTAACAACTAACTGTCGCATTCACTATAATTACGGCCTTTAACAATTATCATTCCATTTTGCACGCGAACAAATTTGCAGGTGAAAATGGCAGTCTATCACAATCACCCCCAGAAGGAAAAAAGGTTTCTAACTAAACCTTTACTCCTTACATATTCCTCCATAATTACGACGAGATTTCTTACTTGTAATTGTCAAAAACTGCGAATCAAAGTCCTTGGTGGTTTCCCAACTCATAGTTATCTATGATATAGCTAGGTTGGTGTGGGGCAGCAATTCTTTTTGGAAGAGACTTGGCAAAAAAGGTCCAAGGAAGCAAGTAGAAAAAGGTGATCGATATATCCCATTGCATGTCACTGCAATTGATGTTATAAGAAAAAGAAAGAAAGAACAACACTTGGTGGATTCTCATCCGATCAAATACCACACTATTACTTCGTTTTGACCACTCCATGCATGAATATATGAAAGTAGCTTAGCTAAGCTCTTGATCTGACTGACGAACATCATTATATGTATTCCTTTCACCTTTGTGCCTTGTCTTTTTCTCCCCCCATTTATTCACATTTCATTTTTCAAGCTAGCTCCTATGTAACCCTAGCCTCTAACAGATGAATTATAGGCTTTGAGCTTAAGTGGAACACTGTGTGGTTGATGCAAAGGGTGAAGATGAAGACAACAGTCACAACTTTTGTGATGCATGCTTTCCAATATCCACTACGTACCTGGCAAGGATTGAATCGTGCAAAGACTGTTGGGCTGAACACGTGAATCGTTAACCCTAATACTAATACAGAAAGAGAAAATGATATTATAACTGAAAACGAATGGGATACTTGAAGCGCAATATACTATGGGGAAATGATTTCTATATATATATATGCCTTTATTTAATTTTTGTCTCTTGATTATTTTATAATTTATTTGATTGCATACATGAGTATGTAGCGGGAGAAAAAGGTTAGCAACTCTAAACCCTAGTCATGATCACTTCCCTAAATTATGTAAGAATTTAAACCCTAAACCCTAATTTACTTTCCTAATGGGAAATAAAACTCTCGACAACAAGACGTACGTATGGTGTTATGTTGGGCGTGATAATGGCGCTGCCCCACATAGGATGGGATATGGGTCTTATCCATTGTAGAAGAAACGTTTTTAGGTTTCGTATTGAAGAAACTACAATTTTTGTTATACTCGCGAGAGAAATTTTTTAATGTGGCAGGAACACTGCTCAGTTCGTTAAGTGTAATTATACAATTAGTTTGAAACTTGAAAAAAATAAATTTTCAACAAATTATATTATTACACTTAGTGTATTAATGTCATGTTTCCTGCACATTAAAAAATCTCGCGTACCTGTAGGTGGATGCATGCTTATGGAGGAAGGAGCACTTGTGGTTCAAATCATTGATAAATGGTATCATTTTAGAGGGGTAATTTGGGAAAAAGTGAGAGCTCGGAAAAAAAAATGCTCATAATTATAGTGAGAGATCGTATAATTGAGACATGCAATTGGTGTGGTTAAGATTAGATACGTGAAGTTCACAAGATGCTATATGATATCTCCAACAAGTCATCAAGGCCTCACTAGGTCAACCTTCATGATATAGGTGCACTTTTATATCGCAGCGTTGTGTTATGTCAATCAAGAATCATACAACGTTATGTGTAAATGTTTTTTTACATGACATTGTATAATTAGCATGAAATGTCACAATGGTGATGTATGCATGCCATAAAAATTGCTCTCCACCATATGCATACATTTAAAGTTTAGGGTCAAAGAGAGTTAATTAGCAATATAAGATGAAATTAATGTTATTCATGTTAGGAGAAATTTTCCCTATAAATTATTTTTAGTTGTCCTGTGGTGTTAACAAATTGCAAATTCACTTATGTTATAACACGTTTATCTTTTTAATAATGCTACACCATGGATTTTCTTTAAGAAAACGATAAATACCATATCACAAATCCATAAAAAATTAATTTTTATCGTCAACACATTATAACAAGTGAGAGTCCTATAGACAGTGTGACTGTAACACCAAAAAAGTTTCCCTCATAATTGTGTTTGGAAATAAATTAGCTAGATAATTTTACCCACCTTCTTTTCCACTTCTCATGTTCCTTTAGCTCATGCTGTGCCCCCGTCCTTCCCCTCTCATATTCGGCTTTCTTGCATGGACCACAAAAACATTGAGCCTTCGTGCATGGACCACTCAACCACTTAACCCTTCCTCACTGTTTTTCCTAACCCCACCCCCACGCCCTCCCCCTCCCCCAAGAAAAAACAAAAGAAATAAATTGACCAGAAAAAGCTCCAAACTTTTTGAAAGATATATGTGGGAATCCAATCTCTGTTCATGAATCTGTACATTTAATTTCCAATAATGTTCCACCAATTTTTGCTAGGATTATTTGTACTTGGTATTGTTAGGGATGTGAGTGATTTTCGGACCGATAAGATCGAAAACAACTTTTCTAATTTTTGTTACAAAATTTCGGAAGCGGATCAAAAATTTTATATTCGGAACTATTGGAATAGGTGTACGCAATCTCGGCAATTTTGAATTTATTTCTGAAATTCACAAATTCAAAGGGTCATTTTGGTTCCGTCCTTAGTCAACCTAATTGTCAGACTGAAACTTTGTTTGTTTAAATATTTTGATTGAGACCTTAACACCATTTAAGGTATTTAACTCTTGCGCTTATGCATTTAATTTCCCAATTTTTAAATTTAAAAAAATTCAAATCATATTTTTTAAAAATACTTACTTAAAATCAATAATAGAGTTTCATATAGTTCTTGACACACCCCGACCTAAATCGAGGCATGCTGGCTGTCACGTGAAGGTGACGTAACCATGTGCACAGTGCGGAAGCAAAATTAAAAGAAGAAGTACTAAGGAATTAAAACCAAGCAACTAGCAGTCCAAACTAAGATAACGTGCTGGTGCGAGAATTAAGTGTGATTACACAGTCAGAGCATAAATAGTCTAGTGCAGTCAAGCAGGAAAGTACTAAATTCAAATAACACCCAAGGGTGGTCCTACATAAGTGATGGTCTATCCAAACTTCCGCTGGGATCCTCGTAAGTCACCAACGAACACTACCTAAAACCTGGAGGGGCGAAAAACAGAAAGCGTGAATGGGCAAAAACAAAGCTTTTCAAAACCATTTTATTACTCAAAAGTTCTAACCCCTCTCCGTAAAACCTGTATAATTTCCAGAAATAAAGTATATACTCACACACACACACATACTCACACACACACACACACACACACACACACACACACACACACACACACATATATCAAAATCATGCCAAGAATATGCCATGCCAAAGTATCTCAACTGAATGCCAATCGTAACTCAGTGAATAAGTATGAATGCAAGGTATCAAAACAGCCCTCGGCTGAATCTATAGCTCATAATCAATCTCAATCATATCAAATATCTTGCACACAAATCAATACCACCTCTAGTGGTCTACACAACATAACTGAGTATAGAATAAATATGCTCTAGTGCTACGATCACGTGAAGACTGTGCGAATAATCGCGGGTTTGACAGAACTGTGCACCTAACTTGGATCCAAGGCGAGCATATGGTGCGGGAGGTGAACATCACATGAAGGACTGTGCCCTAACTCTGGGCTAGAGCACTAATATCAAGGTGTAGGTTTATGAGCTCTCAACACATCACATCATTTTCATAACTTTACTTTATGACTTACCTGGCGCTTACCTGTGCGTCCGCAGCACCCATCATAAATATATGCAACTACTAATGCATAAATAAAATACGCAGATACTTTGCATGGCAATTCAAAACGTATAATCATTCAATTTCATTTTCTGGGAAAAATAGCAGGTATATAGGTATATACGGAAAACCAAAAGCCTATTCACTGATATGTAGCCGGGTCATAACCCCCGCGCCTAGCCAGGCTATGCTCGTCCTCCGGATCTAAAATGCTCAAAATTCCGGGATGGGTTGTGACAATAAATTATCACATCCCGACCCAGGCTCCCACCACAACTCGGGCTCGACTCCACCGTAGCATGATATTGTCCGCTTTGAGGCCTGACCACGCCCTCATGGTTTTGTTTCTGGGAACTCACTCGAGAACTTCCCAGTAGGTCACCCATCATGGGATTGCTCTCGCGCAAACTCGCTTAACTTCGGAGTTTCGATGGAACTCCAAAGCCAGTGAGCTCCCAAAAAGCCTCGTGCTAGGTAGAGATGGAAATATACATATAAGGCTTACAAGATCATCTCCCCTGGGCAATGTGGGATGTTACAGTTCTAGCATAAAAAAATAATGCACTCACATAATTATTAATATATTTTAAAAATTAACTATTGATATATTTCAAAACATAAAATAAATATATATATAATTAGCATAGGTATATTCAACAAAACAAGTATAGGTACAAATTAAATTAAACAATATAAGTACATATTAAAATTTGGATGTTCCAACTTGCACCCCTAGTCAGGGACGAAGAAACCAGCTAGTTATATCTTTTCATTATCCCTCTTTCTTCTTCGAATTTCATATATATCAAGGTCATCTATACATAATATGATTATTAATTTTCCGTCAACCTTGAGTTTATTGGGATCTCAAAGGAAATCGAACACTGGACTTCAAGTTCAAAGCGAATGCTCTATATTTTAGACCTTTTTCAAAAGGTCGAGAAAATGAATGTAAAAAGAGAGAAAAAAAGAAGAAGGAGATGATCTACTTTGTTAGAAACCCTTAAGCAAGTAGTTAATTACAATATGCCTTGCCTGCTTAATTAGTAGTTCTTCTGTACCTCTTCTGGGGAAGCGTGCACGAAAACTTGCCATCTTAAGGCTGTAAGAAGCGGGAACAAAAACCCCAGAATGGTGAAAGGTAAAAGGCCATCAACAATATATACAAGTAACAAAAGGACATATAATAGAGCAAAGCATGGCTTCAATGATGCTGTGTTTATTGCCCGTTCTTATGTGATGTCACACCACCCACCAGGTATCTTACGAGGCCTGAGTTTTTTTTGTTTATTTTCCAGTTACTTAAACGTACTTGTCAGAAAGTGAAAATCCTACTGTATCGATTGATTCTAACCATTCATACTTATATTCAATAAATTAAAAAATGACTGATAAATGGTTATATATCTTCGTAGACCTTGGAATTTGAATTTGCGAATGATCCAGGGTTAATATTTTCCCCTCCATAAAGAGTTTCATTTTCAATTACAAACTTGGCTTATTGATCTAACCATCGATTCGAGTCTATGTTATATTGGATTTGGAATATTGGTCAAATTCTTCTCACCATATATAGTATAGAAAACTTCATTTTAATCCCTAGTAAAGATGACTTTTAGATTAAAATCATGAATAAGATCAAAATCTAATTAATTTTAGTCCATTGATACATTAATAATCTCATTTATTAAATTATATTTTGATATTTTAATTATTTATCTTTTTCTTTCTAATTTTAATCTATTAATTTTATTTCATTATAATGTTTATTTTCATTTCATTCATCGTAATATATTTTGTTGTGAATATTTAGATAAACTAATTTTTGTTATACAATAAATTTCAATGTACTTGATCTTCTTCATTTAGGTATATTAAATTCATTATAATACATTTCGGTGCATACATTTAGGTATACACATTTTGGTACATACATTTCGATACAAATATTTAGATATATTAATTCAATATAATACATTTCGGTACACACATTTAGGTACATTAATTTAATATTAATACATTTCGGTGCATATATTTAGGTATATATATTTCCGTACTAGCATTTAAATATATTAGTTCAATATAATATATTTTGGCACACATATTTCGGTACTAACATTTAGGTACATTAATTGAGTCTTTCAAGTTTGAAGAATGTTAAATAAAATTAATAAATTAAAAAACTCTTTTTTGGTCAAAAAATAAATTAAAATTTGTGTATTAATAAATTAAAATATTTAATGGGAGACATTAAATAAAATGCACATTAATTATTTTGAATTAAGGATACATTAGGGACTAAAATCAATATTCAATCTAACACCAGACTTTTTTTTTTAAATTTTAATCTTCTTGAAGAATTAAAGTTCAAAAACTCCTATATAGTATTCACATCAGGTAGCTAGAGTGATTGAAGTTAAGAACTTTGGGGCAGTTTAACTGTTTAAGTCTACTTTTGGAGATTTTCTATTATGTCCGCATGTATAGGGATCCTTGGGCGTTTTATTTTTATCAAGAATTCTTGGTCGTTGGAACTTTAACCGCACATCTAACATTTCATATATCATCAACATGCATGCCAGATTATAATAAAATATTATTATTTTTGTCCATGCAAGTGACAAAGAAGGAATATTAATTCACTGCCTTCTTGCATGAAGCTTCACGTAGACAAAATTTTCCATTTGATGAAGCAGAGAAATGTTGGACTTTTAACTAGAAATATTGAGGAGGCTTTAGAAGTTTTTATACCTATTTGTTCACAAGGGCGGCTATTGAATATTTGGCCTTGGTATGATAGCGGCATTATTGGGGAAGGAAGTGGCTTGCTAGTGCACCTTACCCAAGGTGCATGTTGCTAGGTCAATTTATGCTTCGATGCACTCCCACCTCATGTTTTCTATGTCATACTTTGAAAATTACATAGTTTAGAAGAACTCTAACTCATTTATTTGGATGAATGCTCCTTCTTCCAACCCCATAGAGAGGTCCGGAATTATTGATTAAGAATTTAGAATATTTTTCTATTGACTTCGATCGCTCAAATATTGTGTGTATATAAATATATCACGAAAAATGAGAATATTTTGACGTATTTATCATTGTTTGGTGGAATTTGTCAATACACAAAATATGACAAGGAAATTGAAATGCGTGTTATTTAGAATCTGTTGCCCTATCATCCTCAATTTAAGCAAGATCATGTTTTTTTTTTTCTTTCTCGAAACTAGCAAGATGATGATCTTTCAAGGCACATAATTTGTCTTCCCTTCAAAAGCAACATTCCCTCTGGCTAGTTATACCTAGGCCCAAGCACGATCTCGGTTTTTTTATTTTTTTTTATTTTTATCACTGGTCCATTGTTCCAGTATTAGCGAAAAAATGTGAAACCCTACATACCTAGCTAAATTGTGAGCATGAAATGAGTTGTAAACTTAAACATTCGAAGTTTGATTGTCCGCAAGTGCAAAGTATCTTAATTCAAATGACATTTGATTTGTGAATTTTTTTTAACGAAATTTGATTTGTGAATTATTGTATATAAAGTTCGTACTAATGCATTTTTCCCTTTCAGAAATTGAATTGTGACAGAAATTTTGAGAAGGCGGAGCCTACAACACGAAAACGTTGTCACATGCCATGCATGAAGACAAATAAAAACCTTATAAAACATGTGACAAGGATGCAATATTATAATTAACGCCATTTTTGTCAAATCCTTTTCCTACATTTCCCACATTTTCTGAGTTCACATTGTTTCGTTTTCATTCTCTGTACAGTTAACGGCTTCCATACACCCCAACTGGTATCCAGAGAGCGACCCAGTTTTTAGGGTTTCCAACTACCACCATAGCCGCCCCCCCAAAACAAACTCATCATCGATCTTTGCTGCTCATTTGCTCCCCAAAGAACATTAATCTAATTCTTAACCTCCAAACAAATACCAACCAGCCACTAACGTACTCCTTTGCTTTTGTCATTCTAATTAAACAAGAGGATCATCTAAGCTACGAATTCGCATTAGAATGATAAGACGTTTGATATATGCCTTAATTAGTAGAGATTGGCCGAGATATCGTCTATCTAACAGTTACAATTGCGTTCACTTATAATGCGTATTCATATTCTTTACATATAAAAAAACATACTCCAACAAGTTTTCATTCCTACACTAAAACATTGTTAAAAACCAGGACCCCGTACAAATTACGGAAGATAGATAGGGTCAATTGTAAGAGTGGTAAAAGTAAGTATCCAAGTGAAGAATGAATTAAAGGCCTAGATGTTGCCGCTTGTCAGTACATAAGATAGGTTGTTATAAGGATTGATATAGGTAGTTACAAGCTTGTTAGAATCTTATACAAGTGGCAAGCTTTCATTACAAGATTTAGTAAGTTTGTCTCTGTATAAAACACAACTGTAAAAGATTACTCCATCATCAAGAAATATGCAAGCTTTCTCTCAAACAATCTTGAGCTCTCTCTCTCTGATTCTTGAAATTTCATCTTTACTTTCATCAATCTTTCTCCAATCTTAACGTCAATCACATGCGTGCATGTGATTGATTTCTTATCATTGACGTAGTATGTGTATTGGACGCAGATTGTCTGCCCTACTATTTTGGTGCCCTCTCCATGCTCTCGTATTTTGTGCGGTCACGATTACGTCACGTCAACATTTTATATAGATTTTTTATATATAGATAATAAGACAAAAAACAATATGAATATAAAATGTTGACGTGATTTAACTGTAACCGCACAAATAGGAGGGCATGAGAAGGGCCCATACCAGGACGACAGACAATCTGTCTCCATGTGTATTTTGTGCAGTTGATTGATTTCCTATCATTAATGTAGTCGTGTTTTATCGTAAAATGCATTATACGGTTAAAAATCATTCTTGTGCGATTGAGTGAACTCAACCGTCCTCTGCAAATTACATGTACAATTGTCTTACCCATGCATCACATCAATCAAATCGGGTGTCCTTGGTTGGCACAAGGAATGACTATTATTTTCCTTTTTCTCTTTGGATGGATAATGACTAGTGCTTTATTTACTTATTTATTTATTATTTTATTATTTATTTTTTTAAAGAAAACGATAGATGTTATATATTAGGAAAAGTCATTATTACAAAGTTTGCTCATGAAAGAGATATATCTTTGAAGAGGACATCCACTGATGCGAAAATAATCTTTGAAGAGGACATCCACTGATGCGAAAATAAACTAACACACAAATTTAACCCTCTTTTTTATAGTTGTAGTATAGGTGTAAGTAGGGTATCGTTCTAGGCCGGGGACTAGGAGGGATTGCTAATCTACTCTAAATTAATTTAAAAATATTAAACAAGACTCAAAAACACAAAACTAGGCTAAAAACTCTAATAACTAAAAACGCACTCAAATGACTCAAAATAATGAAAACAATCAAATTAAACACTAGGAACTAAAATGGACGGAAATCGAATTAAAAGATTAAAAACAATGAAAATTAACTAAATAATATAATTTAATAATGGGGGGGGGTTTGGTTTGGACGAGACGTAAATTAACTTAAATAAATTACAGAATTGACAAAAACATAAAATTAAGGTGACGGACTGGCTAGAGGGTTTTTCTCCACACAAGACACATATGCAATCTAAATTGACCTTCAGTTGTTCTTTCAATAAATTGTAAATCTCAATACTCCAGATTAATTAGGTACGCTTAAATTAACCTTTAGATTTTCCTTATGTTATTGAATTGGATGAACAGCATACAACAACTCAAATTATTCCCCAAAAGTTCCCTACGTGAAAAGCACAATAGAGATACGATTAAAGATCATTATGTTCTATGAAAATCATAAGTGTTGACAAGGCATTCGTAACTATGAACAGTATGATACGTTTGCCAGGAATTTACTTAACGCGATTGTGACTAGCAACCTTCACTACTCATGAATATAAGTTCATAACGATTAGGTGAAATTCACTTATATTCTAGCATCAAATTCATGCATGTAAATTAAGTATGCATTCTTAATCGACATACACAAATAAGTTATTAATCAAGCAGTTAAGCAAATTAAATCACAACTCAGAAATCACAACTGAAGATATCAATTCAAATTACAAATATAATCATGGCTTCGAATTAACCTCTAGCCAACACAAATTAATTACACATTATTTATAACTTAAAACAGAAATTAAAACATAAGTTGAGAAAGGATAAAACCAAATTGGGAATTTCTGTGCACTGTGCAAGTTTGCACCGTGGCTTCTGTTGGTTTTTTGTGATTGGTCCGAGGCCTTGACTGCCTTCAAATTGATTCTCAAGCTGCCAAGGCAGCTCTGAATTGCTGCGCCTGCACTGCCTTCCCAATTGGTCGCTGACTCCAAGCCCGCTGATCCCTGAGGCTCACCAGCGAGCTGCTTCTTTCTTTTCCGTGCCAAAGCTGCCTGGCAGCTCTCACTGCTCCGCAAATGGGCGCAAGCTGCCCTTCTGATTTTGTTCCTCCGAGGCTCACTAAAATGAGCGCGCACCACCTGGCAGCTCCAATCTGATTCTCTCCGCCTGATTTTTTTTTCAGCGCCTCTCCAAGTTGCTGCCCAGAGGCAGCTCTTTGATCCCCAAGCTCTGCTGCCTAATGACGGGATTTTAAACCGCACAAATTTAACCCTCTTTTTGACAATTGTAGTATAGGTATAAGTAGGGTATCGTTCTAGGCCGGGGATTAGGAGGGATTGCTAATCTCTTCTAAATTAATTTAAAAATATTAAACAAGACTCAATGACACAAAAATAGGCTAAAAACTCTAATAATTCAAAACACACTAAAATTGACTCAAAATAATGAAAACAAATTAAATAAACACTAGGAAATTAAAATGGACGGAAATCGAATTAAAAGATTAAAAATAATAAAACTAACTAAATAATATACTTTAATAATGGGGGGGGGGGGTTTGGTTTTGACGAAACGTAAATAAACTTAAATAAATTACAGAATTGACAAAAACATAAAATTAAGGTGAATGGATAGGCGACGGACTGGCTAGAGGGTTTTTCTCCACACAAGACACATATGCAATCTAAATTGACCTTCAGTTGTTCTTTCAATAAGTTGTAAATTTCACTACTCCAGATTAACCGTGAACAGCACTTTTTTAATTTTCAAGTTTTCCTTAAGTTATTGAATTGGATGAACAGCATACAACAATTCAACTTATTCTCTAAAAGTCCCCTACGTGAAAAGCACAATAGAGATACAATTAAAGATCATTAAACTTTGTGAAAACTATAAGTACTGACGAGGCATTCGTAACTATGAAAAGCATGATACTCCTGCCAAGAATTTACTTAACGCGATTGTGGATAACAACCTTCACTACTCATGAATATAAGTTCATAACGATTAGGTGAAATTCACTTATATTCTAGCATCAAATTCATGCATGTAAATTAAGTATGCATTCTTAATCAACATACACAAATAAGTTATCAATCAAGCAGTTAAGCAAATTAAATCACAACTCAGAAATCACAACTGAAGTTACCAATTTAAATTACAAATATATCCATAGCTTTGACTTAAGCTCTAGCCAAACAAAATTAATTACACATTATTTATAAATTAAAAACAGAAATTAAAAACATAATTAAAATATGAGTTTGGAGGATTAAACCGAAACGGGGTGAATTAGGATTTTCTGTGCATTTATGTTTCTGTACGTGTGCATAAACTGCCCCGAGGAGCTCCTCCTTTTGCGCGCCTCTGTCTTCCAGTCCCTCCTGCGGTTTCTGAAAGCTCAGCTGCCCTTCTTTTTCACCGTTTTCTTTTGGACTCCTCTGACAAGCTGCTTAAGGCAGCTTTGAAACTGCCTAATCTCTCCCTGTTTTTGCTTCTTCCCCGAGCTTTTGACTGCCAAAGGCTCCTCGCGCTGACTCTCCTCAGCTCCCGTTTGGATCTCTCGCCAGCTGCCAAAGAAAGGCAGTCAAAACAGCCTTCGTCAATGGAGCTCTCCAGACAGCTTTTTGTTTTCTTTCCCCCGAGGCTTCACCGTTCTGCTTTGTTTCTCACTGCCCCGTGCTACCCTTCTTTCCAAGCCGCACCAAGGCAGCTGGCTTCTCTCACCGCTTGCTGCTTCCGTTTCTTAATTCGTTTTCTCCAACGCTGCCCTAGCAGCGCCTGACTTCCCCCCCTTTTATTTTTTTGACTTAGTTCTTTTATGCTATTTTCTTCTGTCTTCCACCGCTGCCTTCAAAAGCAGCCCTCAATTCTTTTTTTTATTATTATTACTTCTTCTCCCCGTGCCAAACTTGATTCCTGCTTTTCTTTTCTTTAATTGGCTGCTTTCCAGCTCCACCCCACCGATAGCTCATCATTTCTTTGTGCTTTCCAGCCACACCTCACACACAAACATATTATATCAATATATAAATATATATATATATAAATATATATATATATATAAATATATAAATAAATTATTTTCTAAATAATAAGTTCTATTCAACAAGCAAGGTAATTTAAACGAATTAATTACTTAACTCTTCATTTATTCTATTTTTATTTTCTTTTAACTAGATAAATTTATAAAACATAAAAATAACGTAAATAGCTCAAAATATAACGAACTAACTAAGAAAAGACGAGTGAATTTGATATAAAAATATATATAAATATGATCCGATCAAATACCCCCACACTTAGCTTTTGGTAGTCCTCGAGCAAAACAAAGAAAACAGAAAAAATAATAACATGAAAAACATTAGCTTCCCTTTATTTGACCCTCATAGAATTTCGTTCGAAAACGCAAATCATCAAGAACCAAAGCTAGCACAAAACAACTAATCCCAGTTCATCTTCCTTATTCAAATATTAGCAGTAATCTTTAAATCATCCTTGAAGTGCAGTGTGTGAGATAGCCATGCTAATGCAATTTCAAGTTTTTATTTTTAAAAACACCATATGCAAACCAGCAACCTTCTCACGGGATATGCACTCAATCACACATGTGTTTAGTTTTAATGAGTTTCGCTCAAAGAAACAAATGTGAAAGTTCTACCATAAGCTTGCATAAAGATCACTTCTCCACAATCATAATTGCAAAACTTAAATCAAGAGGACTTTTATTGGATGTAATGAGGCTTAGGGATAGGGCTATTGAAACGAAAGAATAGGAAAGCACAAGTTCCAAGTTACACTGCAAGCAATTCTTTTGTTGAGATTTATAAGAACTCAAACTTTCCAGCGATTCTTTTAACACCTCCCATCACACCCTTAAACTGAAACTTTAGAAACTTTTTATTTTCTTCGTATACAATCTTTCTTTTTTTTTTTTCTTTTTTTTTTCTTTTCTCTTTTTTTTTTTTTTTTTTTTTTTTTTTTTTTTTTTTTTAAGAATAAATACAAACATGAAATACCCCCACACTTATTCTTTTGTCAAACTCCTTCATAAACATTTCTCATAAGACAGTCTCAATTTGCTCGCTTGGAAAGGTTAAGGAAATATGGTTTGAGGTATAAGGGTAGACATATCTGGTGATAAGAAATAAAAGGCTCAACATAACGGCTCAAATTGGCAATCTAATGATATCATTTTTTTCTTTGGGAAATATGGATATTTGGGCCATGGTGGTGAACCTAATGCCTCTATCATTTTCAAGTTCATGCAATCAATGACAAATATTTCAAAAGATCGTTACGCAAGTTCTAGAGATGCATCTCACATAAGTTCATCACACATGAAAGAATAGGAGTGTATGAAAAATGCACACACTTTCAATAGGCTCAAAAACTCACATAGGATGTATACGGTCACTAAATTCACATATGAAGCTTTAAATCATGCTTTAGTTTCACATCAACAAGGCTATGTGCATTTGGTTTTTCAAAGATGATCAAACATGTACAATACTAACAAGAGAACAAGGAATTTCATAAAACACATGTTAACTAAGTTCTTGATAATCATGGTTCAAATTTCATCCAGTTATATCATTGGGTCGGGAAACTAATAAAAATCTAATTTAAAACCATAATGAAAACAAGACAATATTTTTGGATTTTTTAAATTTTTCGAGAAAAATTAAATAAAACAAAACTAATTAAGAAAACAAAAACCACAACATGGAAACAAATGAAACCAGTTCAAAGTCGAAGGTACAAAAATTTTCAATTTGGTCATTTTTTATCTTCATACCCCCACACTTAAACTAGACATTGTCCCCAATGTCAGAAAACATTAATACGCAAATAAAAATAACAGGAATAAAAAATAAGAAACAAAATAAAGCAATAGGACTGAAAACTTCCCTAATTTGCAGAAAACCAAGCGAAGACCCCCAAGCGTAAATTTTGCAATCAACTTCAAGGGCAGAAATATTCAAAAAGTTCCTGCAAAGAAAAGAAATAAATCAGCTAAGCACGCAAGAAAATATAGAAAAATGCAAACGAAAAATAAAAATTGAAAATAAAAGATAATGAAAAGAACTAATAGGTGGTCATTGGTCGCTTGTTGATTTTCCACAGCTTTCATCTTGAACTGGATGGGCCTTCTTTCTTGCAAGTGCTCCTCAGCTTAGTAGAGGATGAATCAGCACGTTGTCTCCACATGCTTCAAGTAGTCCGGTCTCCACGCAGGTGTGACATCTTCTTGAACTCTTGGATCAACCCAGACTCATCTGCTCTTGGGTGCACCTCAGACTCCTCCTGCTTCGTCTGTGAGGTACTTTTGTTTTTGAAGAAGTACCTCAACACAGGTTTATTTTTGAAGTGGGCTGGGAGGGGTCTGAGATGAGTACTCGAGAGCAAGACTAGGTAAGCAATCAGGATCTCACTTTCTCCACGTTCCTCAGATGAAGGAGAGGAGAAAGCATGATATGAGATACTTTTGCTTTTAACCTTTTTGATATGAAATACTTTTGCTTTGGAAGGTTTGTTTTCTGGGGTGATCCAAGGGATGAAGAACACTGAGTGACTCGAAAGCTTTCTTTGGGAAGACATTATCGAAGATGAAGAGAGGTTGAGAGGTTGAGAGGGTGTGAAGGTGTGCCTTTGCTGTGGAAAGCTAAGGTCGAACTTATAGAAATTTGGCTTCACAACCGGAACTATTCCTTCACTATTTGTCGGCAGCCGGTGGATGGATAAACAGTGCCCGTTACGCGCTTTCTGACAAAGCGTCCGTAATTTCCGCGAAGCTGACTGCGCATGCGACGAGTGACGACAAACTGGAATGATGATCTTTTGAAAACCGGGGTTCAAATCCGGGTGCGGCTCGTGGTTTTCACAACACTCCAAGCTGCACGTGATGAGTCACGACAAAATTGGAAAAACAGAACGCCTCGTGATGTCTGAGCAATTCCGACTTTTGAGAAAGGAAACGGCTCTCGAGAAAGGAGCGTCCAGCTTTGATCTCTGAGGAGCGCCTCTTTGATCTCTGAGGAGCGGGCACCTCTTTGATTTGCTTCTTTTTATAGAGGCGCTAATTCTGCTCCACCTCACACTTGAACTCCCTTCCTCAAACACTTCCTTCTGCACTTCTGCAATCTTACTCATTCCGCTCTCTTCTTCCGCTTCAGCAATCTTAATCTTCCCGAACTCTTTTCTTCCTCAACCCCCTCTAAAAATGTCTTGCCCTTCCGACCATCGCCTTAACTTAAATGTCGGGGAAGACGATGACTCGTCTTCTCCGAACAACATTTGGAATCCATCCTTCATATCCCCCAATGGTCCACTTACAGTCGGGGACACAATGATGAGGAATGAAATCACCGCTACGGTGATTGCCAGAAATCTGCTCACTCCAAGGGACAATAGGATGCTATCCAGGCGGTCGGACGAGCTGGCCGTTCAGGAATCTCTTGCCCTCAACGTCCAAAGTGCAGGCTCAGTTTCGAACATGGGCCAGCGCCTGCTTGCAAGATCTCGTCAGGTGGAGTCGCTGATGGCAGAGGTGGCCAGTCTTCGGCAAGAAGTCAGAGGACTCAGGCACAAGAACAAGGAGTTGCACATGCTTGCAACTAGTTACTCGACCAGCATGAAGAGGAAGCTGGACCAGCTGCAGGAGTCGGACGGTCGGATCCAGAGCGATCATGAAAGGTTCATGGCGCTACTCCCGAGGTTTATGTTGCCTTCGTCCTCTGGAGCAGCACCAAGCGTTCCGGCTCCGGAGATTCCAACTCTGGCACTTCGTCTTCCCGGAGCTCCGTCGACCTCTCAGGCGCCACCTAACCAATGACCAATGAACGCGATTAGTTTTCGTTTTATTGTAATTTTTTTATTTTTTTATTTTTTATTTTTTATAATTTTTTTTTAATGTTTATTTTAAGCAAAATTAAATAAATGTAAATCAAAATATGTAAATTAATGTAAATTTTAATTTTAAATTTTTTTTAAAAAAATATATATATATATATATATATATATATATAGTACTAATAATATTATTATTATTAATAATAATTTTTTTTTAAGGTTTATTTTAAGCAATATAAAATATGTAAAGTAAAATAAGTAAATTAATGCAAAAAGACTTTATTTACCCGCACTTAAAATAAACAAGGCCCTTAATTTATTTAAACACAAACTAAACAAAAATCAACCAAATAACACAACTAACTGAACAAAACAAAGATTGCAAAGTAAAAGCAATAAAGAGTAGGGTTAAGAAATGCAAATCTGGTTGCTTGGGTTGCCTCCCAAGAAGCGCTTGATTTAACGTCTTTAGCCGGACGAATCTTTCCATTAACCTTGAACAGGGCCCACGTCACGGAGGATGATATCGTCCACAACGTACTCATATGTTGAATCTTTAAACGGACGGGGATAATGGTCCTTCCTGATTTTAGCGGTTCGCTTCCCTACGTCAACACGAACTCTTCTACCACCTTTGATTTGATTAGGTACTTGCACAATAGAAGGTAGCAACCTATTAGTTGAAATGGGAATTGGAATTTGAGTAGGTGACTTACCAATGGGTGGCGTTGAAGTGGCAGTATTATGAACAAATGCACAAGGGGTGCTCTCGGCCAAATCTGGGGGTTCTTTGATGGCAGGGACGTGTCCCTTGTGTTTCATTCCAATTCCTTCTTCGTTCATGGTTTGCATAAATCTGCCAGGAAAGGGCACATTCGGAGGAATAATGTTAGAAGGAATTGAATTTGACACATTATTACCTTTATTTGATAGATTGGATGGCTTAGGAGCAATAGGGGTCTGTGGCAAAGGTGTTTCCACCCTTGCCGTGGGTATGGTGTGTTCCTCCTCCACACTTTGCAATCTTTCATCTTCCTTGTGATTTGATGATTGTGGGTCTGCTCCAACCTCCTTGTCACTTCTCAAGATGATTGCCTTGGCAGTTTCAAATCCTCCATTTGAATTCGCAATGGTTGAACTAGGGAGTTTGCCTTGGTCTCGAAACTGTCCTACGAACTCCAATATCTGCCCAATTTGCTTTTCCAAGTGATCCACCCTTTTGTCTTGATTTTCTTTCTCCTGAGACAAATTGGTGAGTAACTTAAAAAGCGTATCATTATCCAAAGACATACCTGAATTTGTTTGGGCAGGTTGTGTTGGGGCGTAGGGCTGTTGGAATATCCCAAGGGATGGCCGAAATCCTCCTTGTTGTTGAGGCTCTCCCCAATTGAAGTTTGGGTGATCACACCATCCCGAATTGTACGTGTTGGCGTATGGATCATATTTGGGCTGATTTTGGCCTTGATACCCAATGGTGTTGACACTTTCCCATCCTCCATTCTCAATCAATTGAGGGCACTTTTCAGATTGGTGTCCTTGCATGGAACATATGCCACAGATTGTGTTTTCATGCACTTTGGGTTTTTCAATAGCCTGTGACACAAGAAGAGTGAGATTAGCCAATTGAGATTGAATTTCGGAGATTGCATATACCTCTTACTGCCATGGGGGGTCCCTTTGTCCAACGCCTTCATATTGTTGTGCGTTTAAAGCTCGGTTGGCAATCAAGGTCTGGGCAGCCACGGGTGTTTTGTCAACCAATACACCACCTGCTGAAGCATCTAACAATTGTCGTTCGAAGGGAAGAAGTCTTTCGTAAAAGTATTGAATGAGCATCTCTTCTTTTATTTGGTGTTGCGGACATGAGGCAACAAGGGTCTTGAATCGCTCATAGTACGTTGGGAATGATTCTCCTTGATTTTGCTCAATGCCACTAATCCTTTTGCGTAGGAGAATGACTCGAGAAGTTGGGAAAAACTTCTCCAAGAACGCCCGTTTCATGCTCTCCCAAGATGTGATAGTTCCGAAGTCTAGTTCGTAAAACCAATCCTTTGCCCTTTCCAAGAGAGAAAAGGGAAAAGCCTTCATCTTCAGAATGTTGCTATCGAAATTGTCGGGAGTCATGCTTGAACAAACCACTTCAAACTCCTTCAAATGCTTGATAGGATCTTCCATGGACAGCCCATGAAACTTAGGAATATGGTGCAGCAAGCTCGACTTTAGTTCGAACTCGTCGGTCTTGTCTTGGGCCGCCCTAGGGTATTGGATGTATAGGGGTGCTGCATTGTCCATCCACGAGGCTAAGAGTTCTTTGATTGTTCGATTGTCCACCATGATGAGTACCTGAAAACAAGAAATAAATCAAATATCAAAAGTAAAATACACAAACACAAAAATAAACAAAAGCACAACAAAAAGACAAATATAAAAATAAACACAAACAAAAATAAAGGGATTAGCAAATTTGCTAATCCCCGGCAACGGCGCCAAAAATTTGACGGGATTTTAAACCGCACAAATTTAACCCTCTTTTTGACAATTGTAGTATAGGTATAAGTAGGGTATCGTTCTAGGCCGGGGATTAGGAGGGATTGCTAATCTCTTCTAAATTAATTTAAAAATATTAAACAAGACTCAATGACACAAAAATAGGCTAAAAACTCTAATAATTCAAAACACACTAAAATTGACTCAAAATAATGAAAACAAATTAAATAAACACTAGGAAATTAAAATGGACGGAAATCGAATTAAAAGATTAAAAATAATAAAACTAACTAAATAATATACTTTAATAATGGGGGGGGGGGTTTGGTTTTGACGAAACGTAAATAAACTTAAATAAATTACAGAATTGACAAAAACATAAAATTAAGGTGAATGGATAGGCGACGGACTGGCTAGAGGGTTTTTCTCCACACAAGACACATATGCAATCTAAATTGACCTTCAGTTGTTCTTTCAATAAGTTGTAAATTTCACTACTCCAGATTAACCGTGAACAGCACTTTTTTAATCTTCAAGTTTTCCTTAAGTTATTGAATTGGATGAACAGCATACAACAATTCAACTTATCCTCTAAAAGTCCCCTACGTGAAAAGCACAATAGTGTTGGAAATGTGCCCTAAAACCAATCATATGATGATACTTTACGGACATTTCACATGATTAAACTAATCTAGTTTAATATCAAGGGCAAAGATTATTGTTTGAGCGGTCTCATATAAATGTTATATGCTTAAACGATAAAGTCCAAGGAATATGTGATTGGGAGAATGCGATCTAAATAGTTAGATTCATGAGACCATTCTTTCGTAGACACATCCTAAACGTTCCTGATCATAGGATTGCCAATTGGGCATTGACAGTCCGTTAAGATCAGTACGTGCTATGTCTTCTCTCAGGGAGAGTGACTAGTCTCGAGTCATTGGTGTGAGTGACACCAAGACAAGTACGTAGGTGCTCCATAGAGAATGAGTTCACTGAACACGATCAACGACGAGTTCTCATATTCATGTCACGTGAGAACTCATGGTTAGGATAATGCAAATTAGTCCTTTGACCTGAGGCATCATAGTTGTCTTGTGGTTAGGTCCTTGATCTTTGATCGTGTCAAATGGCATTCCTTTGGAGTGTCCACGGCATGGTTGGGGTCAAGCCATCTAGCCATGGAGACAAGTGAATGCGCAACAAGGGATCTCTAACCTTCAAACCGTTGAGGGAGAATACTCTATGATATGATTTAGAATCTCTGATCAGAGTATGAATGAGATGTTGGAATGCGTTCCAGATCACATTCAAGGTAATCATATAAGCACGAGATTCACATTGGATAGTAGACATGAATAAACTATCAAGCCAAACAATGTGGTCAAGAGTATTGGATTAGAGAAGGACCGTATTGCATTTGTAATCCTAAACTGAATAGGTTCTCCACCTCTTCTGATTAGCTTGGGTAACCATGATATGCTGCTAGGTGTCACTCATGGTTTGTGGAAGCCCTAAACGTGTGTAAACACTAAAGGGAGAATTGAAAGTTAGTTTCAAATTCACAATCGATTTGAAAGAGTTTGAATCGCCCACTGCCTTGCTAAAAGGAACCTAATGGATCGTACACCGTGTAAGGTAGAGATTGAAGATTCAACGGAAATGAGTAAGAATAATTAAATGGTTTAATTATTTATGGCAAGGATTAATTAATATGATTATTAATCAAACGAATAAGTTCGTTAAAGACCTCGGGATGGTTTTGGACCTTAAGGCCCAATGGGCTTCGAACGTCAAGTCCATTGACTTAAGTTGTATGACAACTTAATAAATAATGATTTAACAAAGGCCCAAAATACTCCAAAAATATCCCTAAGGCCGGCCACTATGTAAGGGTAGTGAACTTGGACTTATTTACAAGTTTGCCACTCAAATGAATTAAGGTATAAATTTGACTTTATAGCCAAAATTCATTTAGGGTTTGTTTTGGGGAAATTGGAGAGAAGAAATGCTCTCCCTTCTCTCTAGAATGGCCGGCCACCTTGAGGAAATATCTAGCAATATTTATTCCTCAAGGTCACTCATTTCTTCTTCATCTAACCTTGGTGTGGAGACTTAGAGGTTCCCAATTTTGGGAACTTGGAGAAACCATTTCATCCAACCAAATCCATAGATCTTAGATGCAAGGAATGAAGGCCCTCTCTTTGGGTGATTAGCCTTTGCTTATGCAAAGAGGAATCTACAAAGGTATTAATCTCAACTCACTTGTTTTGAGTTGATTAAAGGTTCACCAATCTACTAGGCTTTGAACATTCATGGTTAATGTTTTGTTTTTAAGTATATGCAAGCATGATTCCGCCTTTAATTTGTTAATTGCATGCTAATGATATTGCTTAAATGAACATGATCTTCCAAAATAATCCTTCAAGTGGTATCAGAGCCTAGGTCTAGTAGTTGGTGAATCCTTTTGGGTTTTGTATTTCATAATATGTGATTTAAAAGTTGTAAAATGTTACAAGCTTTATTCTTGTTTTATGAATGTAAATTTTGTTGGAAAATTTGGCATCTCAAATGTTGTAGATGTAGTTCATATGAGCATGAATATTGAAGCTAAAATTTGGTGCCAAGAATTTTGGGATTTTCGGCCAAATTAAAAGGGTGATTTTTGGGTTCTTGTTTGTCTTGTTAAAATGTTTTTCAAGTGACTTTTGGAACCCCTAAGTACCCTAGTTTGGTTATATGGAATTTCCCTTAAGTTTAAATGGTTTTGGGATGTTTTTGGATGAAAAATCATCATGGAAAATTTTTGAGTTTTTCATGAGTGTTCTTCATTGTTCTTGACATTTTAGCCAAGAACAAAAAGGTTTGATGTTTTGATTCAAAGTTTTGAAATATTTCATAAAGTTTTGTTATTGGATATTTTCATATATTTATTAATGATTAATATTTTTAATGTTAGTCAAAAACTTTGAATATATGTTAGATATTTGTTTGAATGGTGTAAGAAACTTTAATGGGTGTGTAAGGCATAAATCCCATTCACACACACCACATGCATGCTTTATGTCAAACTTACAAATCAACACACACATCACACCATGTGCACTCCCAAGGCCGGCCACTCCCTCAAGTGGGAGTACTTTTGGGGCTTTCATGCAATTACATAAAGTTTTGATACTTTTGTGTATTTGCACTTTGGCCCAAAAGTTTACGTTTTTACGTTTAGGTCCAAAAACGCTAAAGGACAAATTGTTTTGCTCCTTTAATGAAGTTTTTACATTTGTGGAAAAGTTTAAGTTTTTGCAAAATAGCCCAAAAGTTGTGGTTAATTGCACTATGGCCCAAAAGTTGTGGCTAATTGCAAAATAGCCCAAATGTTGAGGTTAATTGCATAATGGCCCAAATAAGTTGAGGTCATTACATTTTGGCCCAAATTAAATAGAGAACAAAAAAATTGTTTTGTCTCTTTAAATGAGAATTGGATTTTCATTTTGTTTAGCTTCATTTAAATCAATTTTATGGATACAAAAACCAAATGAAAAATGTTGCATTCAATTTAATTAGTTAAAATGTTAATTAATTAAAGGGTGATTATGAACCTAAGCCTACGATAATTGAGCTATGTGAAAGGCCGTTTCAAATTTGTTTGAACCATGGGAATGTGTAGATTAGATTTTGGTTGTAATTTGATTAGATCAAATGTTGTAAAAGAGCATAAGCTCTTCTTTAATTTAAAGTAATTTGATTTGATCAATTGTTGTAAAAGAGCATAAGCTCTTCTTTACTTTGAAGTACTTCTTTCTTGCTTTATATGATATGCATGAAATTGAAGTAGATGGGTCCAACGCCCCTAAGACAACACGCCTTAATGTGATTATACGCGTAACTAAAATCAATCACCATCCCTAGTCCGAGATTCAACACAAGGCTCGTGTTGGATCTAAATAAAAGGTTCATAGTCATCCTAAGGCCCTAAGGCAACTATATAGTCCATCAATGAATGCAAACCTTATGTTAGTAGTATCATGTACTCTTGCTTTAAAAAACCGTTTTAAAAGCTTAGTGGGAGTATTATATACAACTAAATAAATCATATGGACCAATAGTTGTGATAGGACCAAAAATGTTTTAATTGGATTAAAATGTATGTTTATATGTGATGAGACCTAAAAACCCTCAACCAAACCAATATTAAGTTGATAAGCGTGAGAGTGCTTTGAACACTCTTTCGTGGCCTTCCACCGTGGTAGGTCCAAACGTTTGTGACGTGTACACCGGCTTCACCCTATCATGGGGGAGTTCAAAGTGCATGCTTACACTCGGGGAGGATTCTATATGCATACTTGATGTTGTGAAAGGTAGGCAACAAGAATGGCCAACATCGTATCATCGTGAGGTTGTTCTTGAACCCCTAACTTGAACTAGCATGGTGGGAATGACTTAACTAAGTGCAATGGAGCCAACATCATATCATTGTGAGGCATCATTCTCTAGAGGCCAAATTAGATGGGTTCTTACATAAAGATGTAAATGAGTAAGCGTACTCTCTCATTAATATTAATGCTAGCCAACATCGTATCATCGTGAGGTGGGCTTGGTAATAGTGAGTCTCCCATAACCTACTAAGAGTTTCCTCCAAAACTCTCGAATTCCGATGAGGGATATGGAATTTGCCAAAAATAGTGGGTGGTGTTATTGTGATTTAAAGACCCGAATCAAATAGCTTAAAATCAATCAATTTATATTCGTTATGTATTTGTTTACCAATATATTTGCAAACGCTATCCAATACTTGACAAAGAAAAGCCGAATACTTTAGTTTCCGAACTTGGTACCACAATCCCATAGAATGTCTTGAATGGATTGTAAAAGTGCCTAAGTAGTCTCATCCTCACAATCTTCCTATTGATAAATGTATCATTGGAAGAACATGTTAGATATGTCTATCATAAAGAGGACAACAATTTTATTCTCATAATTCTTCAAATACAAATTGTTGTATGAAGAAATAAGAGTTGCTTTGAACAACCCTTAAATCAACACAAACATAAGTGCTTGTTTCTTTGTTACATAAACAAGGAACTTTTGAAGTAAGCACAAGGGCATGGACACTTAGTGTGCCATGATTCTTCACTTACAAATCGTTGTATGAAGAAATGAGAGTTGCCTTGAACAACTCTTGAATGTTTGTAATTATGTTTAGAACATAATGGTTGGTTGACAAAAATAGTCCATCAACATGGACTTATGATGATTTTGAATCATTGTATGTTGAAGTGTTAAAACACTTAACGAGACGGAAACTAGATTAGGACTTCACCTTAGTATCCCTATCCTTATAGTTCACTAAGTTTATTGTAAACTATATGGTGAACAATAACCACACGCTCTCCAAATCGTTTGATGTGTAAAACACAATTGAAATAAGTTTCAAGAGAGATAGTGGGAGTTTAGGGACCATGACTATTGTAGTCAAAGGAGAAGTTAAATGAAGAAGACAAAATTTAACTCCAAGGGAACAAACTTTCTTTATGAAAGGATGGACATTGGAAGGGGTATTTGCAAGAAATGTCTTGCAAGTGTCAAGAACACACCTTTTTCAAGGTGTTGTAAAATGTTCTTGAATTGTTCAAAACAATTGGTTCTTCTACTTGAATGCTTGATTCTGTATTAGTAACTATGTTTTACAAATCGTTGTAAAAGTGTGGCTAATAAGAAGTAGAAGATTAATGAGAGAAGAGAAAGTACTTCACATTCGGAAAGTGAATAAAATATAGATCTCTGCGAAAGCGGATTGTACTTACTTCCTCATATGAACTACCAAATAAGAATGATTAGATTATTGTAATCTAATTAATTGTCTCTATAGTAGAGATGATATGGTAGTGTTAACTGTTTAGAATATAACGATGCTTAAAACCCAAAAGGTTGCAAGGTAGTGACTAATCCCAACTAAGTTGTGATACCTCTAAAACATAAGTTACGAGTTGGTCATGGATGGATGCTTTGGATCGTTAGATCCGGATCCAATACCTTCTTGTTAAAATTGTATAGAGGCGAAATGTTCGAATCTTTATTCTTTTGGAAAGAAGAAAGAATCACAAAGTTGTTGAGGTTAATTCACTTAGATGTTAGTGGCACTAGTCCACAACATAATACTACTCATGTTATATGACATTCACCGAAGATCACTCTCGGTTGGACTATAGTTTACTTTGAATAAACACAAGTCCGAATACTTTGCAAAAGGTTTCAAAGAATTCAAGAAATGTAAGTTGATGAGTAAGACGTCTAAAGTATTTAACTCCTTAGATTTGATCCAAGGAAAGATAACACTTTAGATGAGTTTCCTTGAAAGATATCAAGGAAAATAGCATCATAAGATAATGAATTTCTCCATTAGGAGAAGAACGAACTTGAAAAAGATTTAGTTCGTTGGTTATTATCTATTACCTATATATATGATATATATACTTCTAAAACAATGTGATTGTGAATTAGAAGATCTTCCAAAATTTTCATGACTCCATAAGATGTAGTTGGAAAGAAAGACAAATCTTAAGCATGTTAAAGATTTGGGGTTGTGTGCTAATAAGCAATATTTGTTTGATAACAATCTTGTGGGATATCCTTATATTAATTTTTGGATATCGCTTCTATAAACCAACTAACAAATGTTGTTTTGTTGGGTAGTTCATTGTAATTCTACAATATGATTTGCCTAAACGCAAATGAACGAGAGATAGAACTCAAAGAATGTGTTCTTTGAGAGACAAGATAGTAATCAACAAATATAACAACCTAGTTCCTATACCACAAGCTCCAAGGTAGTCAAGAAGGATTTATAAACCGTCTTAGTTGAATGGTTTGAACTTTATGACTATGTCATAGAGTTGCACCTCTTAATTCGAAAGAAATAAGAATGAAAATCCTTATGACTACATTAAGTGTATATACGATATATACTCAAGGAAATGGTAAAATACCATTTGACTCGAAATAATGAAACCTTAATAGCTAATTGGTAGCCTAAGGTGACTACACTCAAAGAGTATGGTTGACTTTGAAGAAACCATCTTTGATATAGTCTTAGTTTCAATTAATTCGAGGATCACTAGCTACAACTAAATGGTGATTTAATGTTTGGACATAATATGGGTTTCCATAACCATTATTAAGATAGTCTTGATAATGTATGTCTAAAACTATAAATCACAAGACATGTAAGTTGTAGAGATCCATCCATCATGGATCTTACCACGCTAGTGGGAGCTATAAGCGTCTTATGAAGAAAGATCAAATCGTTTGATTTCTCATAAAGATGTAAATGAATCTTTTGTTTACTAGGTTTACAAAAGATTAGTGGGAGTTTATCATATTCCTAAATTTAAATATATATGATATATTAATTTTTGGAAATGAAATGAATTCTTCTTCGTTAAAGTTATGACTTTAAACATTCTATAAATGATAGAATAAATATGGGAGATATAGTCTATAATAGACAAGAGATGCTAGGAAGTTTCTCATATGATGATAAACTTCAATTTGAATGACAATTCTAGTGAGACTAGGAAATTGTTCTTCTCAAAGGGAATGTACCCTTTGACTCCCAAAGAAATAATGCGTAAATAGAATCCTTTATGCATATGCACAAAGGTGATTTATGTATTTCATATTGTATGAAAAACATTGATATGAGTTATACCTAGAACGGTACAAAACGATATCAGTGCAAACCCAGGATCAGAACCATGGCAACTGTCAAGTGAGTCCTTAAGTATTTGAGAAATACTAAAGGATAGATTCCTCAAAGAATGAGGAAGAATTAGAGTAACGTAATGGAAGCGTAAATGTATTAGATTATGAATCTAATCCATCATTGGATGTTTCTTCATTATGAATGAAGAGATGAACAGATATCTCTTTATTATTATGACTAAAGAGATATTTGGATGGAAACATTAAAGTAATGACTTTAGTGTGTTCCATTATGAATGCAAAATATATTGCCATATAGAAGCTTAAAACAATGTTGTTTGGATGGGAAAGTTCATTTATGAACTATCTATTCGGTTCCAACCAGAAAGTGTATGACACTAATGGGGCGATAGCTCAAGCCAGGGAATCAAGGTCTCATCAAGGTCCGAACTCATATGAGAGACTAAACCACATGATTGGGAATCATGTATAATGGTGACGTCGTTATTCTCAAGGTTGCTTCTATGGATAACATATAGATATCCATTGTCTAGGCCTACTATTCAGCCATTTTTTGAAATGACTGCAGAAGAGGTATCATCACTGATGACCAAGCTGATTGGCTCTAGTGCAAGTGGGAGATTATTGGAAATGTGCCCTAAAACCAATCATATGATGATACTTTACGGACATTTCACATGATTAAACTAATCTAGTTTAATATCAAGGGCAAAGATTATTGTTTGAGCGGTCTCATATAAATGTTATATGCTTAAACGATAAAGTCCAAGGAATATGTGATTGGGAGAATGCGATCTAAATAGTTAGATTCATGAGACCATTCTTTCGTAGACACATCCTAAACGTTCCTGATCATAGGATTGCCAATTGGGCATTGACAGTCCGTTAAGATCAGTACGTGCTATGTCTTCTCTCAGGGAGAGTGACTAGTCTCGAGTCATTGGTGTGAGTGACACCAAGACAAGTACGTAGGTGCTCAATAGAGAATGAGTTCACTGAACACGATCAACGACGAGTTCTCATATTCATGTCACGTGAGAACTCATGGTTAGGATAATGCAAATTAGTCCTTTGACCTGAGGCATCATAGTTGTCTTGTGGTTAGGTCCTTGATCTTTGATCGTGTCAAATGGCATTCCTTTGGAGTGTCCACGGCATGGTTGGGGTCAAGCCATCTAGCCATGGAGACAAGTGAATGCGCAACAAGGGATCTCTAACCTTCAAACCGTTGAGGGAGAATACTCTATGATATGATTTAGAATCTCTGGCCAGAGTATGAATGAGATGTTGGAATGCGTTCCAGATCACATTCAAGGTAATCATATAAGCACGAGATTCACATTGGATAGTAGACATGAATAAACTATCAAGCCAAACAATGTGGTCAAGAGTATTGGATTAGAGAAGGACCGTATTGCATTTGTAATCCTAAACTGAATAGGTTCTCCACCTCTTCTGATTAGCTTGGGTAACCATGATATGCTGCTAGGTGTCACTCATGGTTTGTGGAAGCCCTAAACGTGTGTAAACACTAAAGGGAGAATTGAAAGTTAGTTTCAAATTCACAATCGATTTGAAAGAGTTTGAATCGCCCACTGCCTTGCTAAAAGGAACCTAATGGATCGTACACCGTGTAAGGTAGAGATTGAAGATTCAACGGAAATGAGTAAGAATAATTAAATGGTTTAATTATTTATGGCAAGGATTAATTAATATGATTATTAATCAAACGAATAAGTTCGTTAAAGACCTCGGGATGGTTTTGGACCTTAAGGCCCAATGGGCTTCGAACGTCAAGTCCATTGACTTAAGTTGTATGACAACTTAATAAATAATGATTTAACAAAGGCCCAAAATACTCCAAAAATATCCCTAAGGCCGGCCACTATGTAAGGGTAGTGAACTTGGACTTATTTACAAGTTTGCCACTCAAATGAATTAAGGTATAAATTTGACTTTATAGCCAAAATTCATTTAGGGTTTGTTTTGGGGAAATTGGAGAGAAGAAATGCTCTCCCTTCTCTCTAGAATGGCCGGCCACCTTGAGGAAATATCTAGCAATATTTATTCCTCAAGGTCACTCATTTCTTCTTCATCTAACCTTGGTGTGGAGACTTAGAGGTTCCCAATTTTGGGAACTTGGAGAAACCATTTCATCCAACCAAATCCATAGATCTTAGATGCAAGGAATGAAGGCCCTCTCTTTGGGTGATTAGCCTTTGCTTATGCAAAGAGGAATCTACAAAGGTATTAATCTCAACTCACTTGTTTTGAGTTGATTAAAGGTTCACCAATCTACTAGGCTTTGAACATTCATGGTTAATGTTTTGTTTTTAAGTATATGCAAGCATGATTCCGCCTTTAATTTGTTAATTGCATGCTAATGATATTGCTTAAATGAACATGATCTTCCAAAATAATCCTTCAAATAGAGATACAATTAAAGATCATTAAACTTTGTGAAAACTATAAGTACTGACGAGGCATTCGTAACTATGAAAAGCATGATACTCCTGCCAAGAATTTACTTAACGCGATTGTGGATAACAACCTTCACTACTCATGAATATAAGTTCATAACGATTAGGTGAAATTCACTTATATTCTAGCATCAAATTCATGCATGTAAATTAAGTATGCATTCTTAATCAACATACACAAATAAGTTATCAATCAAGCAGTTAAGCAAATTAAATCACAACTCAGAAATCACAACTGAAGTTACCAATTTAAATTACAAATATATCCATAGCTTTGACTTAAGCTCTAGCCAAACAAAATTAATTACACATTATTTATAAATTAAAAACAGAAATTAAAAACATAATTAAAATATGAGTTTGGAGGATTAAACCGAAACGGGGTGAATTAGGATTTTCTATGCATTTATGTTTCTGTACGTGTGCATAAACTGCCCCGAGGAGCTCCTCCTTTTGTGCGCCTCTGTCTTCCAGTCCCTCCTGCGGTTTCTGAAAGCTCAGCTGCCCTTCTTTTTCACCGTTTTCTTTTGGACTCCTCTGACAAGCTGCTTAAGGCAGCTTTGAAACTGCCTAATCTCTCCCTGTTTTTGCTTCTTCCCCGAGCTTTTGACTGCCAAAGGCTCCTCGCGCTGACTCTCCTCAGCTCCCGTTTGGATCTCTCGCCAGCTGCCAAAGAAAGGCAGTCAAAACAGCCTTCGTCAATGGAGCTCTCCAGACAGCTTTTTGTTTTCTTTCCCCCGAGGCTTCACCGTTCTGCTTTGTTTCTCACTGCCCCGTGCTGCCCTTCTTTCCAAGCCGCACCAAGGCAGTTGGCTTCTCTCACCGCTTGCTGCTTCCGTTTCTTAATTCGTTTTCTCCAACGCTGCCCTAGCAGCGCCTGACTTCCCCCCCTTTTATTTTTTTGACTTAGTTCTTTTATGCTATTTTCTTCTGTCTTCCACCGCTGCCTTCAAAAGCAGCCCTCAATTCTTTTTTTTATTATTATTACTTCTTCTCCCCGTGCCAAACTTGATTCCTGCTTTTCTTTTCTTTAATTGGCTGCTTTCCAGCTCCACCCCACCGATAGCTCATCATTTCTTTGTGCTTTCCAGCCACACCTCACACACAAACATATTATATCAATATATAAATATATATATATAAAAATATATAAATAAATTATTTTCTAAATAATAAGTTCTATTCAACAAGCAAGGTAATTTAAACGAATTAATTACTTAACTCTTCATTTATTCTATTTTTATTTTCTTTTAACTAGATAAATTTATAAAACATAAAAATAACGTAAATAGCTCAAAATATAACGAACTAACTAAGAAAAGACGAGTGAATTTGATATAAAAAAATATATAAATATGATCCGATCACCTAATGGCTTCTCCTCCCTCTCTCTGACTTCCGAGGCTCCCTCTCGGTCCTCTCCTTTTATCCCCTCAGCTGCCTTATTGGGTAGCTTTTTTATTATCTTCTTTTTTTCGCTGAACATGCACACCTTGCTGCTCTGTAAAGGCAGCCTTCATGATGCCGTCTCCACATTTACCGCTCTCAAGACTCTTTTTTCCTTATTTTATATTTTCTGTTTCTTCTCATCAGCTCCCCCGCATCTCAATCTCCCTTTCTCAAAACCGTGCTCTCTGAGCTGTCTCCCGCTACCCTCAAGGAAAACAAAGGGCAGCCCTCCACTTTTCCTGTTTATTATTCCTTTTCTGTTTGCTTTTAATCTGAATGGCCCTCACTTCTTTCCAAGGCACTTAGCTGCCTTTTATTTCTTTTGCACCGACTGCATGCCATGTTCTGCTGTCACACACAAAAATTTATATTTAAATATATATATATATATATTATTTTCCAAATGATAAATTCTAATCAACAAGCAAGATAATTTAAACGAATTAATTACTTAACACTTCACTTATTCTATTTTTATTTTCATAACTAGATAAATTCTATAAAACACAAAAACAAAGTAAATAGCTCAAAATATAACGAATTAACTAAGAAAAGACGAGTGAATTTGATGTAAAAATGTATATAAATATGATCCGATCATCCACTAAAATCTACATCCCAAATATATTCATGAGTTACAGTAATTCTGCACCACAACAATTCCCCTAAATGGATTCCGCCCTTACTGGGTTCCCTAAAAATTAAAATCGATGGTTCTTGGATCTCATTCCGTAGATTAGGTGGTATCGGTCTCATTGTCAAGGATGACTCTGGTGGTTTTTAAGCAGCTAAGGCTGCAAATTTCAGGGATACCTCCTCCCCTTTTCTGGCTGAAGCTCTTGCGGTTCGATTGACGGTGATTTGGGCGATTTTTAGGGGATTTCACAACATTATCTTTGAAACTAATTCACTTCAGATTGTAGAAGCTTTCATGGACCCTTCAATTAACCTTTCCCTTATTGGAAAGATTATTGACGACATCAAGGCCCTCCGCTCCTCAATCACTGAAGCTTGCTTTACCCACACTCACCGTCACGCCAATCAAGTTGCGCATAGGCTTCCTCGATTTGGATAATGACTAATGCTAGTCCTATAGAGACCTAATTATCTAATTATAAACATGTTGATGTACAAACATTAGAGATTTGAATTGGTGATGGGGATGCAAGCACTAGTACAAAAATATGTTTGCGCGACACAGCAAATTTCTTAGTGCAAAGTATGTTTGTGCGATGCTAAACGCAAAACGTTGTGCAAACGGCCTTTGAACAACGACACTTTATGCGATGAAGGTAGGCGTCGCACAAAATAGTTTTGCACAACGAAGGTGCACTTACGTTGCACAAAATTATTTTGCGCGACACCAGCCTTCGTCGCGCAAAGTGCCGTTGCCAAAGGCCATTTGCGCTACGTTTTGTGTGTCTCGCAAGATTTTGGCGCCAAACCAAGAATGCTTTACCGCTATTTTCCAAACTTTGTGCGGCGCAGGTACACCTACATCACTCAAAGTTATTTTGCATGACGCTAGTCTTCATCGAGCAAAGTTTTTTTTTATTTTTATGGGGTTCTTGCATTGCTTTTTTTTTTTTTATCCACTTGTGTAAATGTTTTAAATTGACGATCAAATTAGTTCATTTTATTTATATAGGGTCAATGAATGTAGTTGTAAAAAATCGTCAAAATCGGAGTTAAAATAATAGTTAAATCATGGTTTTTCGTTTATAACTGTCGAAAATGTTTGTCTTGTTACTTGATATCTGAATGTTTATTTATTACAAACAAGTTTGACGGTTGGATCGTTCAAACTAGTTTCGTACCATGCGTATCCCATTTAAACAGTAGATTCACTAACATTTCAAGTTTATTTAAACTTTCATTAAGTATAACACAAGATTTTTGGAATCCAATTGTGTAATTATTTTAAATTACCGATCAAATTAGTTCATTGTATTCATATAGGGTCAAGGAGTGTAGTTGTAAAAAATCATCAAAATCGGAGTTAAAATAACTGTTAAACGGTGATTTTTCGTTTATAACCGTCAAAAAGGTTTGTCTTGTTACTTGATCTCTAAATGTTTGTTTTTTTGCAATTTTGGCATATGCGATCTCAAATTAAGTACAAACAAGTTTGACGGTTGGATCGTTGAAACTAGTTTCTTACAATGCGTATCTCATCAAAACAATAGATTCACTAACACTTGGAGTTTATTTATACTTTCATTAAGTATAACATAAGATTTTGTGGTATCCAATTGTGTAAATGTTTTAAATTGACGATCAAATTAGTTCATTGTATTCATATAGGCTCAAGGAGTGTAACTGTAAAAATTCATCCAAAATCGAAGTTAAAATAACTGTTAAATGGTGATTTTTCGTTTATAACCTTCGAAAATGTTTGTCCTGTTACTTGATCTCTGAGTGTTTATTTTTTTTTATTTTTGGCGTATGCGATCTCGAATTATATACGAACAATTTTGACGGTTGGATCGTTGAAACTAGTTTCGTACAATGCATATGCCATCAAAACAATAGATTCACTAACACTTGGAGTTTATTTATACTTTCATTAAGTATAACATAAGATTTTGTGGTATCCAATTGTGTAAATGTTTTAAATTGACGATCAAATTAGTTCATTGTATTCATATAGGCTCAAGGAGTATAGCTGTAAAAATTCATCAAAATCGAAGTAAAATAACTATTAAATGGTGATTTTTCGTTTATAACCTTTGAAAATGTTTGTCTTGTTACTTGATCTCTGATTGTTTATTTTTTTTATTTTTGGCGTATGCGATCTCGAATTATATACGAACAATTTTGACAGTTGGATCGTTGAAACTAGTTTCGTACAATGCATATGCCATCAAAACAATAGATTCACTAACACTTGGAGTTTATTTATACTTTCATTAAGTATAACATAAGATTTTGTGGTATCCAATTGTGTAAATGTTTTAAATTGATGATCGAATTAGTTCATTGTATTCATATAGGGTCAAGGAGTATAGTTGTAAAAAATCATCAAATCAGAGTTAAAATAATTGTTAAATCGTGATTTTTCGTTTATCACCGTCGAAAATGTTTGTCTCGTTACTTGACATTCGACTGTTTGTTTTTTACGATTTTTAGCATTTGCGATTTCGAAGCATATACAAACAAGTCTGACGGTTGAATCGTTGAAACTATCCCATCAAAACAATAGATTCACTAACACTTGAAGTTTATTTATACTTTCCCTAAGTAAGTATAACATAAGATTTTGTGGTATCCAATTGTGTAAACGTTTTAAATTGATGATCGAATTAGTTCATTGTATTCATATAGTGTCAAGGAGTGTATCTGACGGGAATTTAAAACCACACAAATTTAACCCTCTTTTTGACAGTTGTAGTATAGATGTAAGTAGGGTATCGTTCTAGGCCGGGGATTAGGAGGGCTTGCTAAAACCTCTAAAATAATATAAAAACGTAAAAACAAAGGTTAAAACACTAAACTAAAATGAAAACACTTAACTAAAATAACTCAAAATAAAACTAACAAATAAACTAAAACAACTCAAACGACTCAAAACAACTCAAGACTCTAGAAAATACAAACTAAGCTAAAAACCCGAAACACACTAAAAATGACTCAAAATAATGAAAACAATTTAAAATAAAAACTAGGAAATTACTTTGACGGAAATTAAATTAAAAGATTAAAAATAATAAAAATTAACTAAATAATAATATTATAATAATGGGGGGGGGGGGTTTGATTTTTGACGAAACGGAAACTAAACTTAAATAAATTACAAAATTGACAAAAACATAAAATAAAAGTGAACGGATAGATAACGGATTGGCTAGAGGGTTTTTCTCCACACATGACACAAATGTAACCTAAATTGATTCCCAGTTATGAATTTAGCAAACGCATGAATGACAACGCTCCAAGTTAATTAGGTCCGCTTAAATTAACTTTCAGATTTCCCTAGATTCATTGAATTGGACGGAAAACGCATCACAACTGATGTGAGAATTACTTGACACACAAATTAAACCCTATTGATGACAATTGTAGTAATTATTCAAGTAGGGATCGTTCTAGACCGGGGATTAACTAGGGATGCTAATCAATAAATATAAGACTCAAAAAATTTTAAAGAAAACAAATTTTGACTCTAAAAACAAGACTTAAAAGCAAGGAGATTTGTTTTGATGAAAATTGAACTTTAAAACTTAAATTTTGAAAACAAACTTAAATCAAAATAGATTGTGATGAAATAGAATGATGAGAAACTAGTTAGAGGGTTCCTTATCCACACATGAACGTATGCATATAATTTGATTCCCAGTTATGACTTCAACAAACGATGAATGACAACGTTCCAAGTTAATTAGGTTTGCTTAAATTAACTCTTAGATTTCCCTAGATTCATTGGATTGCAAGGAATACGCATTACAACCAAATTATTCCTCATCAAAGTCCCTAACTATGGAATACGCATGATAGAGACATTTAACAAAGATCATTAAGTTCAACGGAAATCATAAACATTGACTAGACATTCATAACTATGGAATACGCATGTTACTCTTGCCAAGGATTTACTTAACACAATCGTGACTAGCGATCTTTACTACTCATGAATATAAGTTCATAACGATTAGGTGAAATTCCCTTATATCCTAGCATCAAGTTTAGGCATGCAATTTAAGTGTCGACGCTTAACCCACATACATAGACAAGTTCTTAATCAAAACAGAAAAGTAAACCACATTTAAAGTTTATGAATTCATAACTGGAGTAAATCAAATCATAACCAACATATGTCCATGGCTTCAAATTTGCCTCTAACTAAAAAGAAATTAGTTCCACATGTTTAACATAATTGAACAATAATTTAAATTAAACATTGAAAAAAAAAAGAAAGAAAACACCTAAACGTTCCAACGATCCAAGCGCATCCAAAGACTTTCCTCTTCTTCTCTTTGTTGCGGCACAAGGCTTTGAATGATGTTGAAGGGTTGGTTTTATGGAGGAATGGATGGAGGAAGTTTAGATATGTAGGGAGAGGCAAGGAAAGGCTTGTAGAATGGTTTATTCTTGGATGATTTGAATGAGGTTGCTACCATGGGTATTTATAGGGAGAGGATGGACTTGTTTAATGCTTGTTTAATGCAAATTTCTGGTGGAAGTGACACAAAACCCACGGCAAGAATGGAAAATTGTTGGTGGGTTAGGTTTTGAGTCATCCACTTCACATGTCATGGTGAACTAAGCATTGCATCATCTACTCACATGTCATGGTGAACTAAGCATTGCATCATCCACTCAAATGTCATGGTGAGATAGGCATTACATCATATTTTTAGGCCCATTGCAAACAGATTTTTGGGCTTCTTTGCATCAAATTCTTGGGCTTCTTTGCATCAAATTCTTGGGCTTCTTTGCATCAAATTCGTCCATCCTCATGCCTCCATGCTTGCACTATCCAATCTTGGCCCAAAAATGCTCTAGAATGCTCCAAATTGCTTCTTTTTGCATACTTTGACATATAAACCTACAAACACATGAAAAATGACTTTAAACACTATAATAAATATTAAATAATAACCAAAATGCAAGAAAACAAGCAAGCTAAGTCGCATAAATATGCTCCTATCAAATTCCCCCACACTTAGCTTTTGCTAGTCCTCGAGCAAAACAAAGAAACAAAACAAATAAACAAACATAACCTAAACCTTCCAACGTTTGCCTCAGGGATTTCCAATGCACATGACATGTTAAAGATTATCATTCCCACAGATTTGAGTCAATTTAATACTTAAGCACATACTTAATCATAGTCACTACTTATTAGTTCACAATGAACCAATTAAAACAATGTTTTGAATGTAGTAACATGCCTTAGAGAATTCCCTCAATCCTTACAAGATATGCACTCTATTTTCACTCAGATTTTCTAACAACACACCCTATACTAGTTATATGTGAGAGAATTGATGTAGATATAAAAAAACGAATGCTCACATATATGTATCATAAAGAACGTAATTTCCGGAGTTAATAAGCATGTTTAGATATGATCTCATGAATGGAATACTACTACTTAGATGCGAGAACCAATGCTATGCTCATACCAAATTCAAACTCCACAAATTGAAATATATATCACTCAAGAAGAAGTCAAGGGTTGCAACGAGGCTTGTGGTATTGGTTAACAAAGAAAGGAAAGGGAAAACAAACGTTCTTCAAGCATTAGTAAGCAAAGTAATGAGATTAAGACTTAGAATTCACTTAGATTGCGGAATTTTAACTTAAAAACACAAGGGGAAGACTTAGACAACTCTTTAGGGCCGAATTCATTGTTTTGGACCCTTACTTCAAGAAACAATACTTTGGAACTCTTTTTTTTTTTTTTTTTTTTTTTTTTTCACGTGCCTATGGCACACAATTCACAAAAGAAAAAAACTTCCCCCACACTTGATTTCTGCCACAAAGGAATTCAATTTGAATTATGCTTACTTATACTTTAAGAACGAGGGTGGCTCTTTGGCTAAAGTGGTGGTCACTACACAACTTCTTCTTGAATATGTGATATGCAAATCAATAGCATGCTTTGAATGAATTGGGCATGAATTCTAGCATTTGGAACTAAACGATGAAACGCCTTCTAAGTAGCAATCAAGCAAAGAATAATGAGATCATGCAACGACTTTAGAAAAGCAACAAGTTCACAGATTATTAACTCTCCAAATAAACGTTTAGGCTCAAATCTCACAAGGTTGTAGCGTTAGTTTGAGTTACTTCCTTCAAGCATGTTACAAAAACTAATTTTTCCTTTATGATTACATGTGAATTCATAAGTTACAACCACAACCAAGCATAAACCAAAGAGTAAGTCAAACTTTTATCCATGTTTATAACTTTCTTTAACCGTCATGCAATTACAAACCGAATCCTCATCATTGTGTTGGAAGGTACCCTAAGACACAAACAAACACACAAAAACAACTCTTTTTGGGTTTTTTTTTTTTTTTTTTTTTTTTTTTTTCAAATTTTTATGGGATTTTCGGATTTTTGACTAAAACACACTAAAAACATTATAAAACAGTGAGAAACAACATGTGAAGTGATAGGTGATAAAATCCCATGAATTTCATGCAAAAATAGCTTGTTTACCCCCCCCCCCACACTTAAACCAAACATTGTCCTCAATGTTTCAAACATAAATTAACACAAAAAAATCAACTAACACAACTCGCAAACATAACACAAATGGCAAAGTAATAGCAATAAAGAGACAGGTTAGGGACGCAAATCTGGGTTTGGAGTGAAAGTTCCTTCCTCTCATGTTTCAACACATGGGTTGCCTCCCAAGAAGCGCTTGCTTTAACGTCTTTCAGCCGGACGGTACCTCCGTTTAAGCTTGACTAGGTTTCACGGCATGGAGGGGTACCTCCTCCACGACATGCTCCTCAAACATCTCGTAATAGGGCTTTAATCGATGCCCATTCACTTTGAATTCTTGCTGTGTCCTTGAACTTTTGATTTGCACTGCACCATGAGGGAAAACATTAGTGACAATAAACGGACCAACCCATTTGGAACGCAACTTACCCGGAAATAACCGAAGGCGAGAATTGAACAACAACACTTTCTGCCCAATAGAGAATGTCTTGGCACGGATCATCTTGTCATGGAATGCCTTTGTTTTTTCCTTGTAAATCCGGGCATTCTCATATGCTTCATATCGGATTTCATCAAGCTCACACAATTGAAGCTTTCTATGTAAACCTGCGGCATCAAGGTCCATATTGAACGTTTTGACGGCCCAATGTGCACGATGCTCTAACTCGACAGGAAGATGGCATGGCTTCCCATAGATGAGCCGAAAAGGTGACATCCCAATGGGGGTTTTGTAGGCAGTGCGATACGCCCACAATGCATCGTTTAAGCGCAAACTCCAATCCTTCCTTGTAGGCCCCACGGTTTTCTCAAGAATCTGCTTGATTTCCCTATTTGAAACCTCGGCTTGCCCGCTCGTTTGAGGATGATAAGGTGTGGCCACCTTATGCTTGACATTGTATTTCTTGAGCAACGCCTCAATGGTTCGATTACAAAAATGGGAGCCTCCATCACTGATTAGCACTCGTGGCATTCCAAACCTTGCAAAAATGTTAGTTTTTACAAAATCTGCAACCACTCGAGAATCATTAGTTCGGGTGGCTTTTGCTTCCACCCATTTCGACACATAGTCCACAGCAAGCAATATATAAAGAAACCCTTGTGACGAAGGAAAGGGACCCATAAAATCAATACCCCAAACATCAAAGATTTCAACACTAAAAATGGGGGTTTGCGGCATTTGTTGTTTAGGACCAATATTGCCCGTTCTTTGACATCTATCACAAGACATGCAAAATATTCTAGCATCCCTAAAGATGGTAGGCCAATAGAAACCACATTCTAACACCTTAAGTGCTGTTCTTTGAGTGCCAAAGTGTCCTCCACAAGCATAAGTGTGACAAAAGGTTAGAATAACATTAAACTCAGAATCGTGCACACACCTACGTATAACTTGGTCAGGGCAATATTTCCATAAATACGGGTCATCCCACACATAAAACCGTGCCTCTTTCTTCAATTTATCATATTGGTGTTTAAGTAATTCACTAGGAACATGTTTAGACACCAAATAATTCACCAAATCAGCATACCACGGTTCACTTACCTTGACGGACATCAGTTGCTCATCTGGGAATGTATCTATGATAGGCACGGCATCCTCCTCATGCACCATACGGCTCAAGTGGTTAGCCACCACGTTTTCACTTCCCTTCTTGTCCCGGATTTCGATATCGAACTCTTGGAGAAGAAGCATCCAACGAATGAGTCGTGGTTTGGCCTCCTTTTTGGTGAACAAATACTTCAATGCTGCATGGTCAGTATAAATAATAACTTTAGTACCAAGCAAATAAGAACGGAATTTATCTAAAGCAAATACAACAGCAAGAAGTTCTTTTTCAGTGGTAGAATAATTCAATTGTGCATCATTTAAAGTCCGAGAGGCATAATAGATAACATGCGGCCTCTTTTCCTTCCTTTGCCCTAAAACAGCTCCTAATGCATAATCGGAAGCATCACACATAAGCTCAAAAGGAAGGCTCCAATCCGGTGGAACTATGATAGGGGCCGAAGTTAGCATTTCTTTGAGGTGATTGAACGCCTTCTCACACTTCTCGTTGAAGTCAAACGCCACATCTTTTTGGAAGAGATGGCAAAGAGGGTTTGAGATCTTGGAGAATTCTTTGATAAATCGCCTATAAAATCCTGCATGACCAAGAAACGAACGAATCTCTCGAACCGAAGTAGGAGAGGGTAAGTTGCGTATAAGATCTATTTTCGATTTATCCACTTCAATTCCTCTTTCTGAAACAATATGCCCTAGAACTATGCCTTGTCTAACCATAAAGTGACATTTTTCCCAATTAAGCACAAGGTTAGTCTCAACACATCGTTTCAAAATTATTGTGAGATTTTCCAAACACCCATCAAATGAATTTCCAAACACACTGAAATCATCCATAAATACCTCAATAATCTTTTCCACAAAATCTGAAAAGATACTTACCATACACCTTTGAAATGTGGCCGGAGCATTGCATAAACCAAAAGGCATGCGACGATAAGCAAAAGTACCAAAGGGGCATGTGAAAGTTGTCTTTTCTTGGTCAGCCGGCGCTATGACAATCTGATTATATCCAGAATAACCATCAAGGAAACAATAAAAAGAATGACCGGCTAACCTTTCAAGCATTTGATCAATGAATGGCAAAGGGAAGTGGTCATTCCTTGTGGTGGTGTTGAGCTTCCTATAATCAATGCACACTCTCCAACCGGTTTGGATACGGGTTGGCACAAGCTCATTTTCGGCATTCTTCACCACTGTCACTCCGGACTTCTTTGGAACACATTGTACTGGTGATACCCAACGACTATCAGAGATCGGATAAATCACTCCACAATCAAGAAGTTTGATAATCTCCTTTTTCACAACTTCCATCATTGGAGGGTTGAGACGGCGCTGAGCTTCTCGAGTTGGTTTAGCCCCCTCCTCTAGAAGTATTCGATGCATGCACGTAGTCGGGCTAATTCCCCTAATATCGGCCAAAGTCCACCCAATGGCCGTCTTGTGCTCTTTCAACACTTGGATCAACTTCTCCTCCTCTATGGCCGTGAGTGATGAGGAGATAATGACGGGCAATGTCTCGTTGTCTCCCAGAAAGACGTACTTTAAATTATCGGGCAACGGTTTAAGCTCAAGTACGGGTGCCTGAATCACTGAGGGTAACAATTTATTAGTGGAAACTGAAATTGAAATTGGTTTAGAAGGCTTACCATGATGTTGAGGTAGTGACTCAAGGGTAGCCACTATCTCGGTCTCCTCCACACTTCTAGGCACGGCAAAACCAGATTTTTGCCCAATTCCTTGTGCAATTGTTGTTTCAAGTGTATCCCTCTCCAAACAATCGAGAAAATCCTGCGCCAAATCATCAATTATGTCAATAGAAAAGCAAGAATGATCATCTTTAGGAAATTTAATACTTTCAGAAAGATTGAAATCAATGACTTCCCCATCAAATTCCATCGTTAAAGTTCCTTTAAACACATCTATCTTGGTGCGGGCTGTTTTCATGAAGGGCCTCCCTAATAGAATCGGCAATGGGGTGGAATGGGGTGAATCCTCCATGTCAAGTACGTAGAAATCCGCTGGAAAAATCAAGTTACCCACCTGCACCAATACATCTTCCAAAACACCCGTTGGATATGCATTAGAACGATCGGCTAATTGAATTATCACACCATCATTTTTAAGCTCACCTAAGTTCATAGATGCATAAATAGAGTATGGCATAACATTAATCGAAGCCCCTAAGTCTAACATGCATTGTTCAAACTTAGTATTACCAATAACGCACGGAATTGTAAAACTACCCGGATCTTTGCATTTAGGGGGTAATTTCCTTTGTAACACAGCAGAAACATTTTCACTTACTTGAACCACCTCTTTGTTTGAAATCCTTCTCCTTGTTGTACAAAGTTCTTTTAAAAACTTAGCGTACCTCGGGACTTGCTTAATCGCATCAAGGAGCGGGATATTGACTTGAACTTTCCGAAAGGTCTCTAGAATGTCCTTCTCGGCTTCTTCCTTCTTTGATTGCCTAAACCTGCCAGGAAAGGGCACATTTAGTGGAATAGAACTAGAAAAAGTTGAATTGGGACTTACCTTGGTGGTTTGGGACGGTTTAGGAGGACTAGATGAATTCGGCAAGGTTTGGTCATCTTTGGCCGTGGGCTTTGCTCCCTGTGCTTCTTCTTGCAGCAACTTGTCTTCCTCGTCTTGACTTGATTTGGATATATTTGAGTCCGTTACAACCTGTTTACCACTTCTCAACGTGATGGCCTTAGCGGTTTCAAATCCTCCCTTTGGATTCATTACGGTATTGCTTGGTAACTTGCCTTGCTCATGAAACTGCCCCATAAACTTGGCAATTTGCCCAATTTGCTTCTCTAAATGGTCCACTCTTTTGTCTCGGTTTTGCATAGCCTTAGCTTGATCTTCCTGCCCATGAGACAATTTAGTTAGTAACTTAAGGAGTGTATCATTGTCAAGAGACGTACCTGAAGAGTTTGAGGCAGATTGGGGTTGGTTTTGATTGGGGACGAATGGCTTTGTATAAAAGCCCGGTGGTTGCTGCCTAAATCCTCCTTGTTGTTGGGGTTGTTGAGGATCCCGCCATTTGAAATTTGGATGGTCCCTCCACCCCGGATTGTAGGTATTAGAGTATGGATCATGGCGTGGTTGATTTTGGTTCCCAAAACCCATGGCTTTGGCAGATTCCCAACCCCCATTCTCAATCAATTGAGGACATTGATCGTTGGCATGTCCTTGCATAGAGCACACGCCACAAACACTTGGTCCATGAATCTTCATTCCCTCGGCCAACTGAGAAACAATAGAAGTGAGGTTAGTTAATTGGGATTGAATGTCGGACGAAGAACTTACCTCATTCACTTGTGGCCGTGGGGGGTCTCTTTGCCCAACACCTTCGTATTGTTGTGCATTATGTGCTCGGTTGGCAATTAGAACTTTTGCAGCCCCCGGAGTTTTATCCACCAACGCACCTCCCGCCGCGGCATCAAGCATTTGGCGTTCCATGGGAAGGAGTCCTTCGTAGAAGTATTGAATGAGTAGCTCCTCCTTCATTTGATGCTGTGGACAAGAAGCAACAAGTGATTTAAAACGCTCATAATAAGAAGGAAACGATTCACCTTGATTTTGTTGGATGCCACTAATCCGTTTCCTCAAGAGAATGACTCTTGAAGTTGGGAAAAACTTCTCCAAGAAAGCTCTTTTCATACTATCCCAAGATGTAACCGTTCCGGGTGCTAACTCATAAAGCCAATCCTTCGCCTTTTCCAAAAGTGAGAATGGAAATGACTTCATCATCAGAATGTTCCCATCGACATTGACGGGTGTCATGCTCGAACAAACCACCTCGAACTCCTTGAGATGCTTGTTGGGATCTTCCATGGACAGCCCATGGTATTTTGGAATGTGGTGCAACAAGCTTGATTTCAACTCGAACTCAGCAGTCTTGCCTAGGGCAGCCGCGGGGTATTGAATGCATAATGGTGCGGCATTGGTCAACCCCGAGGCCGAGAGCTCTTTAATGGTCCGATTGTCCGCTGCCATAACTTCTTCTTTTACTTCTTCAAACTCAGATTCGTCCTCTGAACTTGAACTAGGTTCACTAGGTTCGCTAGGTTCGGGATGCCTCCTCTTTCTTCTCAAATCACGTTCAAAATCGGCGTTAAAGTCCAAGATATGCACAGTTTGAGAACTCCGCGTCATGCATTAGTACCTAAACCAAGAAAACAAAACAAAATAAGAAAACTAGGTAAATTACACTAAAAACACACGGCAAAAACACAAGGGATTAGCAATTTCGCTAATCCCCGGCAACGGCGCCAAAATTTGATGTGAGAATTACTTGACACACAAATTAAACCCTATTGATGACAATTGTAGTAATTATGCAAGTAGGGATCGTTCTAGACCGGGGATTAACTAGGGATGCTAATCAATAAATATAAGACTCAAAAAAATTTAAAGAAAACAAATTTTGACTCTAAAAACAAGACTTAAAAGCAAGGAGATTTGTTTTGATGAAAATTGAACTTTAAAACTTAAATTTTGAAAACAAACTTAAATCAAAATAGATTGTGATGAAATAGAATGATGAGAAACTAGTTAGAGGGTTCCTTATCCACACATGAACGTATGCATATAATTTGATTCCCAGTTATGACTTCAACAAACGATGAATGACAACGTTCCAAGTTAATTAGGTTTGCTTAAATTAACTCTTAGATTTCCCTAGATTCATTGGATTGCAAGGAATACGCATTACAACCAAATTATTCCTCATCAAAGTCCCTAACTATGGAATACGCATGATAGAGACATTTAACAAAGATCATTAAGTTCAACGGAAATCATAAACATTGACTAGGCATTCATAACTATGGAATACGCATGTTACTCTTGCCAAGGATTTACTTAACACAATCGTGACTAGCGATCTTTACTACTCATGAATATAAGTTCATAACGATTAGGTGAAATTCCCTTATATCCTAGCATCAAGTTTAGGCATGCAATTTAAGTGTCGACCCTTAACCCACATACATAGACAAGTTCTTAATCAAAACAGAAAAGTAAACCACATTTAAAGTTTATGAATTCATAACTGGAGTAAATCAAATCATAACCAACATATGTCCATGGCTTCAAATTTGCCTCTAACTAAAAAGAAATTAGTTCCACATGTTTAACATAATTAAACAATAATTTAAATTAAACATTGAAAAACAAAAGAAAGAAAACACCTAAACGTTCCAACGATCCAAGCGCATCCAAAGACTTTCCTCTTCTTCTCTTTGTTGCGGCACAAGGCTTTGAATGATGTTGAAGGGTTGGTTTTATGGAGGAATGGATGGAGGAAGTTTAGATATGTAGGGAGAGGCAAGGAAAGGCTTGTAGAATGGTTTATTCTTGGATGATTTGAATGAGGTTGCTACCATGGGTATTTATAGGGAGAGGATGGACTTGTTTAATGCTTGTTTAATGCAAATTTCTGGTGGAAGTGACACAAAACCCACGGCAAGAATGGAAAATTGTTGGTGGGTTAGGTTTTGAGTCATCCACTTCACATGTCATGGTGAACTAAGCATTGCATCATCTACTCACATGTCATGGTGAACTAAGCATTGCATCATCCACTCAAATGTCATGGTGAGATAGGCATTACATCATATTTTTAGGCCCATTGCAAACAGATTTTTGGGCTTCTTTGCATCAAATTCTTGGGCTTCTTTGCATCAAATTCTTGGGCTTCTTTGCATCAAATTCGTCCATCCTCATGCCTCCATGCTTGCACTATCCAATCTTGGCCCAAAAATGCTCTAGAATGCTCCAAATTGCTTCTTTTTGCATACTTTGACATATAAACCTACAAACACATGAAAAATGACTTTAAACACTATAATAAATATTAAATAATAACCAAAATGCAAGAAAACAAGCAAGCTAAGTCGCATAAATATGCTCCTATCAACAACCAAATTATTCTTATCAAGTTCTCTAACTATGGAATACGCATGATAGAGAGACATATCAAAGATCATTAAATTCAATGGAAATCATAAACATCGACTAGGCAATCATAACTATGGAATACGCATGTTAATCCAACCTAGGGTTTACTAAACACAATCGTGACTAGCGATTTTTACTACTCTTGAATATAAGTTCATAACGATTAGGTGAAATTCCCTTATATCCTAGCATCAAGTCTAAGTATGCAAATTAAGTGTCGACCCTTAACCCACATACATAAACAAGTTATTAATCAACACAGAAAAGTAAACCACATCCAAACATTTATACATTCATAACTGGAGTAAATCAAATTAAAATTACAAATATAATCATGGTTTCGAATTAACCTCTAGCCAATATAAATTTAATTACACATTATTTATAAATTAAAAACAGAAGTTAAAATGATAAGTTCGGAGGGATTAAACCAAATTAGGAGATTGCTTCTGTGCAGGGAATTGTGTGCACTGTGCCGAGGATGCCTGCTGGTTTCTGTTGATTTCTTGCACCGACTTGGCTAGTTGCCAAGTTTCCTGCCGAGGCTCTCTGACCTCCCAGTCACCCAGGCTTTGGTTTTCCACCCGCCAAGTTTCCTGCGAAGCCTTTTTTTTCTTCAGTCCACCAAGCGCTCCTCCTTATTTTTTTTATTTTTTTTCTTGTCTCGGCGCTCTAGCTCCCCGAGGACGCCCTCTGATTTGTTTCTTCCTTCGCTCCCCCGAGGAGCTCTCGGACCTCCCTCTCGGACCTCTCTTTGGTTTTCTGTTTCCTTTTTCTTTTAGGCTAGCTGCCCGAGGCAGCTTCTGTCTTTGACTTCTTGTTTTTCCCGTGCTTGCTCTGAGGCCTCCAATGGAATCCTCCCCTCTGGTTTTTCAAAATACAAGAAGGCTGCCAATGGCAGCTTATTCCTCTCTGCCTTTCACCCTCCCCAAAGGGCAGCGCCCTCTTTCTTTTATTTCTCAATTGGCTCCCCCCTTTTCTCTCCCTGCCTTCTTTCCGTTTATATTCCCCCACCGAGGCGCCTTAAGCTGTCTTTCATCATTATTTTCTATTTTTTTTTATCTTTTTCTGATTCCAGCCTTGAGCACCTCCTCGCAGGCCACTTATTATTTTTCCTTTTAGTCGTGGACTGCCTCAAGGCAATCATCATTTTTCTTAGCTTTCGGTGGACTCCCCACATGCTACTGTTTTCCACCTGTTATCACACACACACACACACAAAACATATTATATATATAAATATAAATATAAATATATAAATATATAAATATATATATATATATATATATATAAATATATATATATATATATATATTATTTTCCAAATAATAAATTCTAATCAACAAGTAAGAAAGTTTAAACGAATTAATTACTTAACACTTCATTTATTCTATTTTATTTTCTTTTCTTGAAAAACTTATAAAACATAAAAATAACGTAAATAGCTCAAAATATAACGAACTAACTAAGAAAAGACGAGTGAATTTGATATAAAAATATGTATAAATATGGTCCGATCAGTATCTGTAAAAAATCATCAAAATCAGAGTTAAAATAACTGTTAAATAGTGATTTTTTCGTTTATAACTGTCGAAAAAGTTTATCTCCTTACTTGATCTCTTAATGTTTATTTTTTTGTGATTTTTGGCGTATGCGATCTCAAATTATATATAAACAAGTTTGACGGTTGGGTCTTTAAAACCAGTTTTGTACAATGCGTATCCCATCAAAACAATAGATTCACTAACACTTGGAGTTTATTTATACTTTCATTAAGTAAGTATAACATAAGATTTTGTGGCATCCAATTGTGTAAATGTTTTAAATTGACGATTGAATTAGTTCATTGTATTCATATAGGGTCAAGGATTTTTGTTAAAATAACCATCGGATTAGTTCATTGTATTCATATAACAAATCATCAAAATCAGAGTTAAAATAACCGTTAAATCGTGATTTTTGTTTATAACCATCGAAAAGGTTTGTCTCCTTACTTGATCTCTAAATGTTTGTTTTTTTTTCTTTCTATTTTTGGCGTATGCGATCTCGAATTATATACAAACAAGTTTGACTATATGATCGTTGAAACTAGTTTCATACAATGCGTATCCCATCAAAACAATAGATTCACGAACACTTGAAGTTTTTTATACTTTCATTAAGTAAGTATAACATAAGATTTTGTGGTATCCAATTGTGTAAATGTTTTAAATTGATGATCGAATTAGTTCATTGTATTCATATAGGGTCAAGGACTGCAATTGTAAAAAATCATCAAATCGAAGTTAAAATAATCATTAAATCGTGATTTTTTGTTTATAACCGTAAAAAAATGTTTGTCCCGTTACTTGACATCTGAATGTTTATTTTTTTACGATTTTTGGTGTTTGCGATCTCGAAGCAAATACAAACAAGTTTGACAGTTGAATTGTTGAAACTAGTTTCGTACAATGCGTATCCCATCAAAACAATAGATTCACTAACACTTGGAGTTTATTTATACTATCATTAAGTAACTATAATATAAGATTTTGTGGTATCCAATTGTGTAAATGTTTTAAGTTGATGATCGAATTAGTTCGTTGTATTCATATAGGGTCAAAGAGTATAGTTGTAAAAAATCATCAAAATCGGAGTTAAAATAATCGTTAAATTGTGATTTTTTGTTTATAACCGTTAAAAATGTTTGAAAGTTGGTAATTTGAAATAATTGGGGCTTTGGTACCATTTCGTTTTTGAAAAATGTAAAATTCTAATAATTTGGTGGTATGAATTATGTTAATGGTGAGTTGGGAAGATTTGAACTTGGTGGTTAAAGTATTTTTTGAGTAGTTTCCAATTACTGAGATTGGTATTTTGAAAGAATGGGGATAATTGGTGCCATTTTGCTATCGAAAAATGCGATTTTTAACCGTTAGCTGGTCTGAATTATGTTATTGGGATGTTGGGAAGATTTAAATTTGGTGGATAAAGTTTATGCCAATTACTGAGATTGGGATTGGAAGTGAAATGCTGGAGCTTGGGGTGAGAACTTAGATGGTTAGGATGGGTTTTGGTACCATGCGAAAATAGATGTGTAGTAGTTCACTGGCAGCTATTGAGGGATAGCAACATTTGACGAAAGATAGGATTTTCAAAGTCATTTGTTTCGGTGCTATTTATATATGAAAATAAGAAGAGAAATTACCTGATTCTGTTGTTGGAACGTTCAGTTGTGTCTACTACTCTGTAGACTGTACCTATTCCTTTTTGTTCAATAAAACACATTGCTCCCCGTAAAAAATGTTGGAAGGTTCAGTAAGCTGCATCAAGACTACAAGTTTCATGCCTTTTGGTTGCAGTGGTTTGGTTAACATTTTGCAAGATTAAACTTGTAAACTAGATTTCTGTGTAAATTGCTTTTAGAATTAAGTATTTTGGATTTTAGAGTAAAACCCAGCAACAACAACAACAACAAAGCATTTTCCCACTAAGTGAGGTCGGCTATATGAATCCTAGAACGCCATTGTGCTCGGTCCTGTGTCATGTCGTCCGTTAAATCCAAATACTCTAAGTCTTTTCTTAGAGTCTCTTCCAAAGTCTTCCTAGGTCTCCCTCTACCCCTTCGGTCCTGAACTTCTGTCCCGTAGTCGCATCTTCTAACCGGGGCGTTAGTAGGCCTTCGTTGCACATGTCCAAACCACCGTAACCGATTTTCTCTCATCTTTCCTTCAATTTCGGCTACTCCTACTTTACCTCGAATCTCCTCATTCCTAATCTTATCCCTTCTTGTTTGCCCACACATCCAACGAAGCATTCTCATCTTTGCTACACCCATTTTATGTATATGTTGGTGCTTCACCGCCCAACATTCCGTACCATACAACAACGCTGGCCTTATTGCGGTCCTATAAAATTTTCCCTTGAGTTTTAGTGGCATACGGCGATCACACAACACCCAACAATTAAACAAAAAAAGTTACTATCGTAGTAGAGGCTAGTGTAAGTCGATCAATATATGCACACTTAGAAGTACTAACCTTGTGAAGTCATTGAGTCCAAGCTTGATGATGAACCACGAACACAGCAACAAGCAAAGATCTTCCTCTCCTAGTACACGCCTTATGCACTCCTATGTGGGGTAGGGTTTTGTGCTAGAATGTGTGTATAAGAGTGGGGACCTAAGCCTTATATTTATAGGTGAGTATATTAGGTTTCTTGCCCATAAAGAAATCCCTAATACATATCTTTAGCACCTCTAGAATCCATGACCTAGTAGGAAAGATATTCCCAATCATTATAAGTTTTCTTGACCACCAAGTAATCCGGGATAACCAAATATTTCTTCCTATCTTGTATTCTTAATCAATTAGGACTCCTAAATAGATGTAAGCCCAATAAAAGTCTTACATTCTCCCACTTGGGCGAGACATCTATTCAAAAGTTCTCTTTAGGATCAAGAATCAATTTCCTTATGCGCATAACCTTGGAAGATCATTTGATAGCAATATCTTTTCAAACATAGTGTCAAATATCATTAGCTTGTAGAACTATAGACCATGATATTCAATAAAGCGAATTCATACCTCCATAATCACATACAAGCAACAATATTCACATAAAGTACCAACAAGTCATGGACAAACACTTATATATATGGTACTTACGATCACAAGGTGATCTTCCTTAGTGCTTAAAATAAGCCCTTATGTCAAAAAAACAATCTTGATATATAGCAAAATTAGCTAACTGGAACACATAAGTATATAGAAACAAAACATATTATTCTTTAATGCATATCCATGAACTCTCAACTAAAAGAAAATTCTCAAAATTGAAAAGAATAATCTGCAAACAAAATAACTTAAGCTCCCACTAATTTAAGACATCTTCGAAACTTGATAGAACTCCCATGCTTGTGACATGTTTTAGAAAACCTGTATTAGAGATAGCTTTGTTCAATGGATCTGCAATCATGTCCACGGTACTGATATGATCAACCAAGGTGACTCCTTCTTGCACTTTCTCTCTAACCTTCAAAAACTTTATGTCAACATGCTTGAGTCCTGAAGATCTCTTATTGTTTTTGCAAAAGAAAACAGCTCCCTTGTTGTCACAATACAACTGAATAGGTCTTCATATATTATCGACCACTTGCAAACCTGATACAAAGTTCCTCAACCAAATACCATGCATCGTTGCTTCAAAACATGCCATGAACTCAGCATGCATTGTCGAGACAGTTACCGTTTTCTGTTTAACACTTTTCCAGGCTATTGCACCACCTCCAAACATAAACACAAAACTGGAAGTTGACATTAAATCATCCGCACATCCAGCAAAATCAGAATCAGAATAACCTACCAACTCTAACTTATCAGTCTTCTTGTAAACGAGCATGTGATCTTTGGTTCTTTGTAAATAACGCAGAACCTTCTTTGCAGTTTTCCAGTGTGCCATTCCTGGATTAGATTGGTAACTACCTAGAACACTAACAGAAAATGCTAGGTCGGGATGAGTACATACTTGAGCATACATGATGCTTCCAACCACTGAAGCATAAGGCTTGTTTTTCATCTCTTCCCTTTCTATGTCATTCCTTGGACAATCTTTGTTACTCAATTTGTCTCCCTTGGAGATTGGGACTTCAGCACCGTTGCTTGTCAACACGTTGAATCTCTTCAACACTTTCTCAATATAGGCCTTCTGTGAAAGACCTAACAAACCACGACTTCTATCTCGGTAAATTTCAATACCCAAAACATAAGAAGCCTCTCCAAGGTCCTTCATCTCGAAATTCTTGGACAAAAACTCCTTGGTGTCGTGTAAGAAGTCCTTATCACTACTAGCAAGTAGTATATCATCAACATATAGTACAAGAAAAATAAACTTGCTCCCACAGAATTTAACTTATAATCATGCATCAATTTTATTTTCCTCGAAACCATATGAAGTGATAATCTTATCAAACTTCAAATACCATTGCCTCGAAGCTTGTTTTAACCCATAGATTGACCTCTTCAACTTGCATACCAAATGTTCTTTGCCTTCCTCCACAAAACCCTCGGGTTGCTTCATGAATATTTCTTCATCCAAATTGCCATTAAGAAACGTAGTTTTAGCGTCCATCTGATGTAGATATAGGTCAAAATGGGCTACCAAGGCCATGATAATTCTAAATGCATCTTTTGTCGAAATTGGAGAAAAGGTCTCGGTATAGTTTACACCTTCTTGTTGTGTGAAACCTTTGGCTACTAATCTCGCTTTGTGTCTCTCGATGTTGCCTTTAGAATCCTTCTTTGTTTTAAACACCCACTTGCATCCAATAGGTTTGATTCCTTGCCGTGCTTCAACCAGCTCCCACACCTTGTTGTTTTCCATGGACTCTAACTCACTTTGCATGGCTTCAATCCACTTTTCAGACTCTACACTAGTGACAACCTCTTTATATGTTAGAGGGTCTTCATATTCTGAGACATTATAGTCCATCTCACTCATATAAACAAAATCTGGTAGTGTAGTTGCCCTTCTTTCTCTCTGGGATCTCCTAACTTCTTGTGTCTCGTGCTGAACTGTGCCACCATGTTCAACATTCTCCTCCACTTACGGTGCTTCATTTTGTGCATTCTCTTGATTTATTAACTCAACAACATGCTCAGCTTGTGGTAGAGATCGAAGCAAAGGAATGGTGATGATCGGTTCAACAATGGTGGGATTAACTGGTTCAGTTCCAATCTCTCCTTCTTCTTCAAAGATAAAATCCTTATTCACTCCTCCAATAACATCATCATACTCAATGAACTTGGCTTTTCCAGTTTCTACAATTCTGGTAGTATGATTAGAGCTATAAAAACGAAAACCTTTCGATCTTTCTGCATAGCCAATGAAGAAACAGCTAATTGTTTTGGGATCCAATTTAGCTAACTCTGGATTGTAAACTCGAGCTTTAGCCTTGCATCCCCATACATGCAAGTGATTGAGACTTGGTTTTCTTTTATTTCACAATTCAAAAGGTGTTTTGGGAACTGACTTACTGGGGACTCTATTAAGAATGTAGTTGGCAGTCTTGATTGCATCTCCCCACAGAAATCTTGGAAGATTAGTGTTACAAATCATGCTTCTCACCATGTCTTTCAAAGTTCTATTTCTTTGTTCAGCTGCTCCATTTTGTTCTGGGGTCCCAGGGTTTGTGTACTGGGCAACTATCCCACAATCTTGCAGATATCGTGCAAAGGGTGCAAGATGTCTTCCTTGCTCATCATACTTGCCATAATATTCCCCTTCCTTATCGGATCGAACCACTTTAATTTTCAGGTCAAGTTGGTTGTCTACTTCAGTTTTAAAGACTTTGAAAACCTCAAATGCAGTAGATTTAGTTGGGATTAGATAGAGATAGCAGAACCTTGAGTAGTCATCAATGAAGGTGATGAAATATCGATGACCCTCTAGAGTTTCGATTGGAAAGGGACCACATATATCGGTGTGAATGATTTCTAAGAGGTGGGAACTTCTAGTTGACCCTAATTTCCTTGAGTTAGTCATCTTTCCTTTAATGCACTCGATGCAATCACCATAATCTGTAAAGTCTAATGGAGGAATGATTTCCTCCTTGACTAGGCGTTGCATCCTTTCTCTAGATATGTGACCTAGACGTTTGTGCCATAATCTTGATGAGCTATCTCTGGTAAGAGGACGTTTCTGACCAATGGTTTCAACATTAAGAACTAGTTTCTCTTTTTCATGAGTTAATAGAAACATCTCATCAACTATTAAACCATTCCCAACACGGAGAGAATTTAAGAATAAATCAAAACCAAATTCATGCATATCAACCTTAAATTTCGACTTGACAAGTCTGGAAACAGAAATCAAATTCCTTCTCATGGAAGGTACATAAACAACGTCATTTAACTCTAAACAAAAACCAGAATCTAGATAAAGCCTAATGGTGCTTATTGCATGGACTCGAACTCTCTTGCCATTCCTTACGACGACTTGAACTTGGTCCCTATTTGGTGTTTTCTGGCTTATGAAGTCCTGCAAGGAATTAGTAACGTGGATGGAAGATCCACTGTCAAGAATCCAAGAATTGGAAGGAATAGACACAGAATTTGACTCAAAACAAACTAAGGCCATATTAGAATTACCTTTAGCAGCTATTTTCTCTGCCCAACGCTTATATCTATTGCAATTTGTCTTTAAATGACCTAACTTGTTACAAAAGTAACAGCCAAGATTGTTGGTTTGATTGACACCGAGAGCATCTGTCTTAGGGAGAGGGTTAGGCTTTATAGCTTCTTTATTGGCAGTATGAGAGCTTCCCTTAAAAGGACGACGTTTTTGAGCATTGATGGTGAGATGCACTGAGTGGGTCTCCTTCTCTCTCTTGACCCTTTCTTCTTCTTGAACACAGACAGAAATCAGTTCATTTACGTCCCATTTTTCTTTCAAAGCATTATAGATGATCTTGAGTTGTTCATATTGAGAAGGAAGAGAATTAAGGATTAAGTGGACCAGATATAGATCAGCTATAGGAATCTTAAGACTATTCAGTTTGGTTGCAACGTCCACCATACTTAAGATGTACTCTCTTATTCCTCTAACTCCTTTGTATTTCATGGTTGTGAGCTTACTCATTAGGTTCCCAGTTTCAGCTTTCTCGGACTCCATAAATTTTGCACTTACAGATGCCAAAAATTCTTTGGCATTCTCAGAAGCTGGTATTCCACCAAAAATAGCTTCAGTGATGGTCTTCTCCATGATCAGCAAGCATAATGTATTCGAGTTCTCCCACTTTTCATGTCTGAGCTTTTGTTCTCTGGTACTGGTGCTGGTTAGAGCGGCTGGTTTATCTTCTTTTAGAGCCAAGTTGATGTCCAATAGACCTAGGACAATCTCTAAATCTCTTTTCCACTTCTTAAAGTTGTTACCAGACAAGGGTTCAATGGAATTGATGGCAGATGGGTTCACTACTGAAAGAGAAACATGGAATATGCAACTTTATTAATCTTTAACCCCCAAAACTTTATACATAATTGATAAACATCTGCGGACAGATTATCAACATGCCTTTAATACTTTCACAAGGCTACCATATGAACTTAACATGAATTTTTTTTATCAAAACCCTTCACATCTGTAGACTGAAAAGAGTCGATATTCATATAAGTTAATATAATACCTTGTTCTATTATAGATTATGTCCAATTAAAAGTTCACATCTGTAGATAGAAGACCCTAACTGGCAGTGTCTATAACACAAATTTGTCGTTATAATCTGGGATTGATATGATGGCTGGCTACTCTATTGAATGGCTGTGTGCTAGACAATAAAATAGGATATCACTTCAATCTTGACATCTTTATGGGTCTTGCAGCGGAATTTTAACATGTTAAAGTTTTACGTAAGAGGGGAAGAATAAGCTACATTGTTTTGGAAAACCCTAACCGAGTTCATGATTCAATTATGTGCTGTAATCTAACATCCTTCAATGCTATTCGAAACTAATATATATACACAGAACCATTGCAGCATTATTGAAATAATATATATATAAACAGATGCTATACTACATACTGCAGATTCATATTTTGATTTATATATATATATACTGTAGATTCATAATTACTTTTATGCTTTCATACATCAATTCAATACCACGACAATTATATTAACCTGGGTATGCTTTAGGGCTTACAAACAACATCTAGTATAAACAGATTATAAAATATAACATGTATTATATGCGGCAGACATGGCAGCAATCATGTTTCAGGGTTTACTTTATAAATATAATCTGGATTTTAGACTTCTAGATGCATATAACCTACGCTCTGATACCACAGGTAAGTCGATCAATATATGCACACTTAGAAGTACTAACCTTGTGAAGTCATTGAGTCCAAGCTTGATGATGAACCACGAACACAGCAACAAGCAAAGATCTTCCTCTCCTAGTACACGCCTTATGCACTCCTATATGGGGTAGGGTTTTGTGCTAGAATGTGTGTATAAGAGTGGGGACCTAAGCCTTATATTTATAGGTGAGTATATTAGGTTTCTTGCCCATAAAGAAATCCCTAATACATATCTTTAGCACCTCTAGAATCCATGACCTAGTAGGAAAGATATTCCCAATCATTATAAGTTTTCTTGACCACCAAGTAATCCGGGATAACCAAATATTTCTTCCTATCATGTATTCTTAATCAATTAGGACTCCTAAATAGATGTAAGCCCAATAAAAGTCTTACAGCTAGTTCAACCAGATCATACTATGGATATTTTTTCTCTTTTTTCCAGTGCATGTCTTTTATAAGTCCATATTTTTTTCTTAAAAAAATCATTAATTTTCATTTAATATAAAGTTCTTGCTGTTTGTTATTGTTGTCGAGTGTAGTTCATTCACTTGTGATCACCTATAGGAGTCTTGTATGCTTATACATATAATTTTCTTGATGATGATTGAGAATTATCCTTCCCATGCAGGTAGCATTTAAAACAAATGATTATCGACATCAAGTCATTTTTATTGGTGGAGTGTCTGATGGTTTTCTGTCAACATAGTATGCAACACTGCTTGTTAACTTTCTTTTGAAGAGAAGTGATATTTTGTCTTCCATCACCAATGCTTGTTTGTGTGACTAGATTGCATCATATGTATGATTTTCACTCACAGCGGTTTTCTTCATTTAATAAACGCAAGTTCACTGCATAATGTTGTGATGCTTAAAGAAAATTTTGATAATGTGTTATTCCTTTCATATCTTTCTTTTATGCGATATACATATACTTGGAACCTCTTGCAATTGCTTTGGACAAGGAGAAATGGTCACTTGTTCAACCACTCTTGTCATCTTCATACAGTGGATATGGCACTTCCAGCTTGAAATAAGTAACTATTCAACCAATCCCTTGCTTTGTTTTATGGGTTCTTGATTCGTGCACCATTTCCTGTGTTTTTTTTGTAGAGTACGGTAAACAGCATATCTTGCAAGTTGCAAGACAGTTAGTTTTACTTGTATTGTATCTATATGTTTTAAAGGATCCATGGTGACTGGCCTGGACTTTTCATCAAGTTTAGTTTGTTACATTTTTAAGCTTTCTGTCAGGTTTGTGTTGATTGCATTTAGACTTGAGCTTCTGAAGTTAATGAGAGCACTCATCGTGTCATTTTTTGATGCATTTAATTAGAATACTATGTTTTTGGTTTTGACTCTAGGATATTGTACATTACATGCGCACAAATGTTGCATGTTCCTGAGCGGTCCGTGCTGCCATTCTTCAGGTAATATCCTTTCCATACTCTGGTTCTACTATATTGAAATGAAAATTTGAATGTGAATAAATTCAAGATGCTAAACGTGAAGCACCTCGTTTAGAATTATGAAAATTTGAATGTGAATAAATTCAAGATGCTAAACGTGAAGCACCTCGTTTAGAATTAAGGTGTTTAAGATTATCATCTTGCCATTTGGGTGCAAGTTGGCTCCCTTGTTTACTAGTCAATTCCACCAAATGTTCAGTTATAAATTGTAGGTGATTGATGTTCTGTTGAGATCTTGGATCAGAAGCTTGGTCATCATCATGGCAAGGTTGTTCGAGGTATGGGGAAGGCGCGGGTTCGTGAGACGGGTGCCTTCTCTTCTAGACCGACCACAGGACAAGTCATCGCCCTGACAGAGGAAGTGGAAACCGTAAAAGATAAGATTGCGGCCCATGAAGCAGCCCCGGATGCCCGGGAAACCTAGATTGTAGCCTAGTTTTCGACCTAGGACGAGAAGATGAGCATGATCTTACGAGCCTTATAGATGTCCGACCTCTAAATCTCGATGCTAGCACCTGATCTTGCTCCACCTTCGACCTCCTAGCCACTTCACCCAGCCGATACCCAGTAGCCTGAAGATTACTTGTTATAGTTTTTTCTTTTTTGTTCGAACATCTTGTATGTACATTTTCATATATTTTATAATTAAATACTTTTTCTTGGTTTATTAATTATTGTTTAGAATTTAATTACAATATTTATTAAAACTTAAATAAAAATATTTTTGCCAAAAAAAGGTTAGCGCGACGAAGAAGTAACTTACGTCGCGCAAAGATACTTTGTGACTTTTGTGTGATGCAGGTTATGTTAGAAAATACTAGTATTTAGGTTTATTTTAATGTTTGGTATTTTGGGCTTAGCCCGTTAGTTTAGAATTTTGTTTCCTTGCCTATTAGGGTAAGGTTAGTTTTCTATATATATGGTACTTTGTAACTCTAGAATACAAGTTAGTCACAATATAGCCTCCTAGGCTTATGTAGCCGTTTTGGCATTTTCATTTGTCTAATAATATTCCTATTAGTTTGTAATCTTCGTTATCGCGCACTATGATATTCAACTTGGTATCAGAGCAGGTTTAATCTTTCGGTTTAATTTTCTTCTGTAAGTATCAGTTTGTCTGTTCGATGTCGTTTACATTTAGATTGTTTAGTTATTATTTTTGTTAAGAAAAAAAATTGAATCTTTTTTGGTGTCTAAGTCTCGTCGTCGGAGCTAGGTCGCACCGGAGCGGAGTCGATGCCTAATGCCTGAAGTCTGAACGTGCTGTTATCGAGTCTGGATCTCAGATATGTTGCAATCATCACATCTTGTTGATCTGCACCTTGAACTCTCGCAAATGCTCATCGATTTGCTGCAACTTCACGTTGAACCCGTAAATGTGTGTGCCCACCACCACACTACTTGTTCTCACTCTCACCTAGACCCGCAAACCCCATCTGCACACTGCCGTTGCAACCAGAAACCTAGCACATCTGCCGTCTGAATCTACCCCTCCGCCAAGCCACCCAGTCACGCCTCTGCCATTGCTTGAAATTCTGTCGCTGTGTATTGCTTCCTCCCCTGAAAAGCCTGCAACCACACTTCGGAGTCTAAGTTCAGAATGTTGGTCTGCACTTGTTTTGCACCCAGTTTGCTAACATGTTGTTGGAAGAAAAAAGAATAACAAAGAAAAAAAAAGGAGAAAGAAAAAGAAATTACTTTTGGATGTTTGTTTTAGGCCCGCATGAATTGTTAGTTGGCCTGGAATTATTTTGTGAATGTCATTCAAGTGTTTGGATCTGTGACCACTCGAGTGGTAGTACTTTGTTTGTGTTTGTTCATTCGTTGTTACAATTGAGATATGAAAATCTTGTCCGTTTAGTTACGGGTTCTAGCCAGTCTGAACTTCAATTAGTTTGCCTGCCTGAATTAGAACCAGTTTGCCAGTTTGCCAATTCACCAGTCAAGTCACGTCAAGACAAGTTCGCCAGTCAAGTCAAGTCAAGTTCGCTAGACAAGTCAAGTCATGTTTGCATGTCTGCCAGTCCGCCTAATGTGCATCTGCTTGTTTGCAAACCCATGTCGTATACCGCCATGAGTTTGATGCGGGGGTGTTGGAAAATATTAGTATTTAGGTTTATTTTAATGTTTGGTATTTTGGGCTTAACCCGTTAGTATTAGGGTTTTGTTTCATTGCTTATTAGGGTTTCATGGTACTTTGTAACTCTAAAATACAAGTTAGTCACAATGTAGCTTCTTAAGGTTATTTAGCAGTTTCGGCCTTTTTATTAGATTTGATTCAGTCACAAAGAGACGCGCTCTAAATTATACGTAAGGCTCAATTGCATTAGGGTTGCAAGTTGGATTCAAAACTCCAGTTCTGACTGAGAAAATTCGAGAATTCAAACATTTAAATGAAATGGGAATGTATCTTAAAATTTGGAGATAATTACGGAATTTCAATTAGTGCTCTGAGAATTTCAAGATTACACTAAATTTCGAACATTTGGAAATTGAAATAAAAGTTTGTGAATCTTTTTGGAATTGAATTTGAGCCTTTGTTTTTGATCCGATTCATTAAAAAATAACCACTTAGTCGCATGGTCAATTTCTTGGTAGCATATTGCGTCAAGCAGTTTTGTGAGAGGAGTGGTATAAAAGGTAACAAATAGAGTGGTTTTTTATTTTTATTTTTTACAGTTTAACTAAGCGATCAGTGATGATTAATCGCCATGTCATAAGACAAGTAATAATTAAAGAAAATTAATATGACAAATCCATGACATAAGGATAAGTCACCATATTCAAATACAATCACCCAAATTTCCTAAATTGTTCATAACCTTTTTCCAAAAATAGATCCAGTTGAAAACTAGCACAATAATTTCAGGGGCATCAGGACAAAAAGTATAGTTTTGAAGAGATGGAAAATCAACAATATGTGAGATTTTTTTTAAAAAATGGGACATGTGGTTCGTTATTATTGGTCCATGTTATTGGGTTGCGATACGACATTCTGAAATCAATTTCTAAGCGTTATCCCTATAACATCAGTCCTTAACCAATTAACAGCATAATATGCTGTATATAATTAAAAAAACAGCATCGAAGTTTCAAATTATCTTCGATAAATTTATTTATTTATTTTTTATAACCTTCTTATTTAAGTGTGATTGTGTAAATCCTAGATTAGATTTGATTCTAGTTGTTCTTCCCTATTAGGACTTGTATTCCTTGGAAGAGAATGATTTCTTCTCTCCCTTATTACTATAAATAAAGGCACTGCATAGGGGAATAACTGTGACAGCCCGTCCCGAGAAATATTATCGTAAATGTGAAGTTACCAGTTTACCCCTGAACGTCGAGGTATGTTTGTGAAGTTTGTTAAAGGTTTTGGTCCAATTATACGTTATTCCTACATTCTGGGGACCAATTGGAAACTAGGAAATTTGGAACTTTTGATTGGTGGCTTTTAGACCACCCAAACCAATCAACATCCTATCTCTTTTCTCTCACTCCCGTATATCTCTCTCTTCCTCGCAGACACTCTCTCTCTCCCATTTCGTACGGTCGAGACCCAAAACCCTTGCAAACGTGACGGATCGAAGTGGAAAATGGTATATTCGTGTTCATGAGGACCTTACAAGTTCAACCATACCCATTTTAGGTAAGAAGTCCCTCGATTTCACGTGGAAACCTCACGATCTGTACATGCACTGTTCATGAAATTTTTCATGCTTGATTTTTAGGGAATTCTAAGCTCATAGTGAGCTTCTAGACGTCTCCATGAGACTCGGGGACATTCGTTGGAAGAAATTGGACGTCGGGAATGGTAGATACGACGAGTTGCAGGTTTGGCCGGAGTTCGTGGGATTTCCCGGCGAGATCCTGTGGTTTTTAAGGCTTAAAAGGAGGTATATTCATGTTCTATTCTTTGTATGCTTCATTTTGGTGTAAAGAATGAGAACACTGGATGAAAATTGACCGAGATATCAAGGTTGGAAAATTCCTCAGATTCCGGCGCCGGCGATGGTCGCCGAAGCCAGAGGTTGAAGACGATGCGCGAGGGGGGCGCGTGACTCATCCAAATTTTTTTTCTAAAAATTCCTATATGTTTGTGACGTCGAGTAGGTCACGTTGGTATATTCAAATACCAAAATTGAGCTATGTATGAGAAGTTATTTCCATAGTTCCGTATATGTGCTTAAATAATGCATTTTCAGTAAATTCTCATATAGGTGAGACTTATCCCGAGGACGATCATAGCCAGGCTAGACGTGGGGGCTACGACCCGGCCAGTTATCAGTGAGTGGGCAGTTTGTTTTCCGTATACACCTATATATATTGCTATTTTCCCCGAAAATGAAATTGAACGTTTAAAGGATTTGAAATGCCATGCAAAGTATTCATTTATTTTAAATGTTGCATTAGTGATTGCATATGTGTATGATGGTGCTGCGGACGTACATGTAAGTGTCAGGTAAGTTTAGATAATGGTTATAATGAGAATGAGAACGAATGATGTGATGTGATGTGATTAGAGCTCTATACCTGCACATTGATATTAGAGCTCCCGCCCAGAGTTAGGGGCACAATATTTCACGTGTTGCTCACCTCCCGCACCGCATGCTCGCCTTGGATCCAAGTTAGGTGCATAGTCCCGTGGTGTAGACCATTATAAGTGGGTTCGACTCGTAGGTGACCCGCGAATCCTTTGCACAGTCTTCACGTGATTGTAACACTAGAGCATATATATATATTCAGTGATGATGTGTAGACCACTAGTGGTGATATTGATTTGTGTGCAGGATTGATATACATGATATGATGAGTTAATTATGAGCTATATTACAACCGAGGGCTGAGATGATTATTGAGATTTATTATAAGATATATACACCGGCGAGGACCGAGATGATTACCTGGTATTTAATCACATCGACAGAGTTATGATTTAGATTTCAGTTATATACTTTGGCATGGCATACATTCATATTTTACAGCATGATTTCGAGAATATCTATATATGAGTATATACTTAATTCTGGAAAATTATACAGGTTTTACGGCGAGGGGTTATACTTTTGATAAAAGAATGATTTTGAAAAGATTTGTTTTTGCTGGCCCACTCAACTTTGTTTTTCACCCTTCCAGGTTCTAGGTAGCTAGAGTATCATTGGTGGCTAACGGGGAGCATTCGGCAGTTCTGACAGATTTCTCATTATGTAGGGCACCCTTTGGGGTTATTCGAATCTATTATTTCACGCTTGACTGCATTGACTTAGTACGCTCTGAATTTGTATAATCACTATAACTTCGCACTCTAGCGCGCTATCTTCTTAGGTTGCTAGTGGCCTGGTTTAAATTCGTTTGTATTCTTTTTATGAATCTCGCTTCCGCACTGTGCACATGGTTACATCACGGTCACGTGATGGCCAGCATTCCCCACTTTCAGGTCGGGGTGTATCAGTTTGGTATCAGAGCTCTAGGTTGCAGTCCTGCATATTTTGTGAAATTTCTAATGACTTGATGTCTTCTGTCAGAACTATACCGCCTCGTAGAGAGCCACGTCATGCTGATGAACCTAATTTCCCCAATATATCTCAGTTAGGGGAAGTGATAGTGAGTGCCTGAGGGTTTTGAGACAGTCCATAATCTGAAAATCACTACCTTGATGGGGAATGAAGGACCTGAGGGTTCTGAGAAATGGTTTATGCATATAGAGAAGACTTTCAGTGTGATGCAAAGTCAGGGGAATCTACCTCCTAACAGATGGGTCGAGATGACCTCATGGTTTTTGGGTAAGGAGCCAGCGTCATCGTGGAAGCAGTTGGCCGATGAGATGCTCGAGGAAGAGTCTAAGGATTGGGAAGTGTTTAAACAATTGTTCTATAAGAGATTCATTCCTCCGGCATACATTGATCGTAAGAAACAAGAATTCACAAGTTTGAAACAGAAGAAGATGTCGGCTAACGAGTACTACCGTAAGTTTACTGATCTCTCCCAGCTATCACCTAGAGGTTGCTGCCAATCAGGTTGAGATGTTACATCAATTTAAATTGGGTACGAAGAAGAAATGGCGTACCATATCGACGACGATTCCTTGCTCTACCTATCTTGAGTTTTATGAGGCCTTGTTCTAGATAGAGGATTCTGAGAACTTGCCCAGTGACAGGGATGATGATGAGAGAGAAGGAAACCAGGGCAAGAATAATAAGGGGAAATGCCAATTCTCGTAGGGGCTTCGCCACACCCAGAACTTCAAACGTATCGGAGCTAGCTCTAGTTCTTCTAGCGGAGGCTACAGTGCCACATGCCAAAGAGGTGGTGGCAGATTCTTCGATGGTGCCAGATCCCAGAGGCAGGGGAACTCTGGTAAGAATAGTGCTCAATTTTACCGTATGTGCAACAATCGGCACTTTGGCGAATGTCGACACGGTACTAGTGGATGCTATACTTGTGGCCAGGAGGGACACGTAGCTAAATATTGTCCTCAGACTCAGCAGAGGCCCCAGCAGCCTTCTATACCACCACCAGCTTTGATGCAGCAGTTTTCAGGACCGAGCGGTTACGCTCAGATGGGTCGTGGATGAGCTTTCCACTATCAGGGGGATCCCGTTCCGTATTCATCAGATCAGTATTAGTATCTGCTAGATCCCTACTAGAAGAGCGGCTACGGGCAGTATTTTCGAGGATATATGCCTCCACAGCAACAGTATTATGGAGGATATATGCCTTCCCAGCAGCCATATTCAGGTGGATACCTACCTCAGTAGCAGTACTCAGTCGATAGCTTGCAGTGGTATTCAGGGGGACAACCCGAACAGGTGGATGCTGCTGCCAGTGGTGTCGGGTCATCGAGGCAGGCCGGGCAGTTGAGCCAGGGGCGAAATTCTCAGGGACGAGGAATGCACGCTAACCGAGGTCGAGGAGGACGACAACAGATGCAGGGGCGTATCCATAACCTCTCACTTCAGGATGCTCAGAACAACCCAGACTTGATTATGGGTAGGTTAAACATTCTTGGACATTATGCTAAAGTATTGATTTACTGTGGTGCTACCCACTTCATAATTTCTCATACATTTGCTCAGTTGACTCAACCCCAATCTTCATCCCTTAGGTATGAGTTGGAGTTTGCTATGCCTAGAGGGGAGAAATGTTATGCGGATTACGTATATCTATGGTGCATCGTAATAGTGAAGAATATGGTTATGCCTGCTAACCTTACTCCGTTAGATATTGTCGACTTTGATGTCATTCTGGGCACAGATTGGTTGCACTACAATCGTGCCAAGATTGATTGTTACGCGAAATCAGTGACTTTTCATCGTCCTGGATTACCTGAAGTTTCTTTCGTGGGCGAACGTAATGGAGTTAGACATGAAGTTATTTCGGCGGTACAAGCCAAGAAGTTATTGAAGAAAGGTTGCCAGGGATACTTAGCTCATGTGGTACTTAATGATGACACTCTTGTTAGCTTGGAGAATGTTAAGGTGGTTAGACATTTCTCTGACGTTTTCCTTGATGATTTATTTGGATTGTCGCAAGATCATGATGTGGAGTTCACCGTTGACTTGTTACCAAGTACTAATCCTATTTCCTTAACTTCATATCGAATGGCTCCAGCTGATTTGAGGGAGTTGAAGATTCAGTTGCAGAAGTTACTTGAGAAATGATTCATTCAGCCTAGTACGTCACCTTGGGGAGCCCCAGTCTTATTCGTTCGGAAGAAAGATGGTACTTTGAGGTTATGTATAGATTACAGGCAATTGAACCCGGCAACGATTAAAAACCATTATGCTTTGCTGCGAATCGACGATTGTTTTGATCAACTTCGAGGTGCTTGTGTGTTCTCGAAAATCAATTTGAGGTCGGGCTATTATCAGCTGAAGATCAGGAACGACGATGTTCCTAAAACTGCTTTTAGGACTCGTTACGATTATTAGAAGTTTCTCGTAATGCCGTTTGGTTTGACTAATGCACTGCACCAACAGTTTTCATAGGACTGATGAAAAAGGTGTTTCAACAGTATTTGGATAGGTTCGTCATCGTCTTTATTGATGATATTCTGGTGTATTCTAAGTCAAGGGCTGACCATGCTCGACATCTTTCTTTGGTGTTTAAGAAGTTGAGGGAGCATCGATTGTACGCCAAGTTCAGTAAGTGCCAGTTTTGGTTGAATGAAGTAGCGTTCTTGGGGCGTGTCGTTTGAGCTCAAGGCATTCAGGTTGACCCTCAGAAAATTGTAGCTGTGAAGAATTGGGAGCCGCCACGAACCGTCATCGAGGTTCGGAGTTTCCTTGGTTTGGCAGGTTATTATCGGCGGTTCGTTAATGACTTTTTGGTCATGGCGTTACCATTGACGAAGTTGACCAGGAAAGATGTTAAGTTTGAGTGGGATGATGATTGTGAGCGGAGTGTCCAGAAGTTGAAGTATTGTCTCACTCATGCTTCTATCTTAACGCTTCCTAATTATGATGGTAACTTTGAGATTTACAATGATGCTTCGTTGAATGGCCTAGGTTGTGTCTTGATGCAGCATGGTAGGGTGATTGCTTATGCTTCGTGCTAGCTAAAACCTCATGAGAAGAATTACCCTACTCATGATCTGGAATTTGCTGCCATTATCTTTGCTTTGAAGATTTGGAGACATTACCTGTACGCTGAGAAATGCAGGATCTTCTCAGATCATAAGAGTCTCTAGTACCTACCTGTTCACCCAGAAGGACTTGAATCTTCATCAACGTCAATGGATTGAGTTATTGAGCGACTATGATTGCACGATTGAGTATCACCCTGGTCGTGCAAACGTGGTAGCTGACGCTTTTAACATGAAATCCCAGGGCAGAGTTAATGTTTTTCATGCAAGCCATGTTTCTCTTCTTATAGAGTTGAGATCGATTGGAGTGCAGTTAAAAGTAGGGAATCCGGTGGTAGACGATCGAGAGGAAACCTTACTTGCTAGTTTCCAAGTCAGGCCAATCCTAATTGACATAATACTTAAGCTCCAGATGAATGATGATGAGATTCAGGAACTTATTCGACTGAGAAATGATGGTAAAAAGAAATACCTTCAAATTAGAGAAACAGATGGCATGCTTATGCAGGGAAACCGGATGTACATGCCAAATAATGAAGAGTTAAAGAAGGATATCTTGGACGAAACACATATTTCCGCTTATGCGATGCATTCCAGAGGAACGAAAATGTATCATACCATTCGACCATTCTACTATTGGTCGGGTATGAAGAGAGAAATCGCTGAGTATGTGAGCAGATGTGTCATATGTCAGCAAGTCAAAGTCGAAAGAAAGAAGTAATTTGGGTTGATGCAGCCACTTCCCGTTCCGCAATGGAAATGGGAAGACATTACTATGGATAGCTGCCTCGTGCACAGAATGGATATGATGGAATTTGGGTGATTATTGATTGACTCACTAAGTCGGCGCATTTCATTCCTGTGAGGAAGAAGTTTTTGTTGAATCGATTGGCTGAGTTGTTTATAGCAAAGATTGTAAAGTACCATGGCGTTCCAGTTAGTATTGTTTCAGATCGCGATCCTTGTTTCACTTCTAAGATCTGGATTGCATTTCAGGAGGCTTTGGGTACGAGATTACTGTACAGCACGACATATCATCCTCAGACAGAAGGTCAATCAGAGAGGACTATTCAGACATTAGAGGATATGCTGAGATCTTCAGTTTTGCAGTGTGGCGACTCATGGCATCATCGTTTGGATTTGATGGAGTTCGCCTATAATAACAGCTTTCACTTTAGTATTGGGATGGCACCGTTTGAGGCACTTTATGGCAAACCTTGTCGTACACCCTTGTGTTGGTCAGAGGTTGGCGAAAGAGTGTTAGTGGGCCCTAAAATAGTAGAGGAGACTACTCAGAATGTTCAGGTTATTAAGGCTAACCTGAAAGTGGCCTAAGATCACCAAAATAGTTTAGCAGACAGACATGCCACTGACCGAGTGTATGATGTTGGTGATTGGGTGTTTCTTAAGTTATCGCCGTGGCAAGGTGTAGTTCGATTCGAAAAGAAGGGCAAGTTGAGTCCTAGGTATATTGGACCTTATCTGATCACCGAACGAGTCGGTGAAGTGGCTTATAGGCTTGAGTGGCCGTCAGAGCTGTCCAGAGTGCATAATGTGTTTCATGTATCTATGCTTCGAGATTACGTTGTAGATTAGTCGCATGTGATTCCTCCGCAACCTTTAGAGATTAATCCCGATTTGACTTATGATGAGAAGCCGGTGATGATACTAGATTGGAAAGATACGGTGCTCAGGAATAAGACAGTACGTTTGGTGAAAGTTTTGTGGAGGAACCACTCAGCAGAAGAAGCTACCTGGGAGACAGAAGACATGATGAGAGAGATGTATCCGAGGTTTTTTTATGGATACTAGTGTTGTACTTGTTGTATGAAATTTCGGGATGAAATTTTTCTAAGGTGGGTAGATTGTGACTGCCCATCCCGAGAAATATTATTGTAAATGTGAAGTTACCAGTTTACCCTAAACATCGAGGTATGTTTGTGAAGTTTGTTAAAGGTTTTGGTCCAATTATATGTTATTCCTACATTCAGTGGACCAATTAGAAACTAGGAAATTTGGAACTTTTGATTGGAGGCTTTTAGACCACACAAACCAATCAACATCCTCTCCCTTTTCTCAACTCCTGCATATCTCTCTCTCCCTCGCAGACACTCTCTCTCTCCCATTTCGTACAATCGAGACCCAAAACCTTTGCAAGCGTGACGGATCGAAGTGGAAAATGGTACATTCGTGTTCGTGAGGACCTTATGAGTTCAACCATATCCATTTCAGGTAAGAACTCCCTTCACTTCATGTGGAAACCTCACGATCCGTACATGCACTGTTCATGAAAAATTTTGATGCTTGATTTTTAAGGAATTCTAAGTTCACAGTGAGCTTCTAGACGTCTCCACGAGACTCAGGGATGTTCGTTGGAAGAAATTAGACGTCGGGAAGGGTAGATACGATGAGTTGCAGGTTTGGCTAGAGTTCGTGGGATTTCTCGACAAGATCCCGTGGTTTTCAAGGCTTAAAGGAGGTATATTCATGTTCTATTCTTCGTATGCTTCATTTTGGTGTAAAGAACGTGAAAAATCGGTGAAAATTGACCGAGATATCAAGGTTGGAAAATTCCCCAGATTCTGGTGCCGGTGACGGTCGTCGGAGCTAGAGGTTGAAGACGATGCACGTGGGGGCGCGTGAGGCCATGGCCTCCTGATCGGATCATATTTATATACATTTTTACATCAAATTCACTCGTCTTTTCTTAGTTAGTTCGTTATATTTTGAGCTATTTACTTTGTTTTTGTGTTTTATAGAATTTATCTAGCTAAGAAAATAAATATAGCACTAGTGAAATTTTAAGTAATAAATTCATCATTTTTACCTTGCTCACTTATTTGATTTTGTATCTTAAGTAAAACATCATGGCAGAAAAAAACAAAAGAAAAGCCACAGACTGAAATGATGAAGCACGCAGCATGTGAAGTGCAATAAGAAAAAGAATAAAAATCAGATAAAGAAAAGCTAAAATGGGAGAGCACTTGATGGTGGGCGGTGCAAAAGAAATAAAAAAAGGAAAAAAAATGATGCTGCCAGCGTGAGGAATAAACAGAGGCAGCTAAGCAGCAACTTGGAGGTTGGCACGCAAACGGAAGCTGCCTATAAGGCAGCGCAGGAAAACAGAGAAGAGGAGGGGAAGCAAACAGGAATAAAAGGCAGCGAGTAAGGGGGTAGAGCTGCCTTAGGGCAGGAGGCGAATTGAGAAAGGCAGCGTGGGCTGCCTTGGGTGCTGTTTTGAAAAGGAAGCCTTAGGGCGCTGGGAGAGCTCACGGGGTAGTGTGGAAAAGAAAAGACAGGAGCTGCAGCTGGCGCCGATGGGAGAAGACACGACGAGGGGAGCTGCCAGCTAAGGGAGGAAACGCTGCCTTGGCAGCGGTGGAAGCAACACGAAGGGAAAAACAGAGGTGCCTCGGTGAGCTTTGGTGCACGCAGTCAGGAGCTGATTTGGCAGCAGGTGTGGTGCGCCAGTGGAAGAGCTGCAACTGGCAGCTTAAGAACACACGGAGCACAGTGGCACCGAAGAGGAGAAATCCTTGCACACTCTTTTGGTTTAATCCTCCAACTCATATTTTACTTATTTTTAATTTATAAATAATGTGTAACTAAATTTGTTTTGGCTAGAGGATAATTCAAAACCATGATTATATTTGTAATATGAATTGATACCTTCAGTTGTGATTTCTGAGTTGTGATTTAATTTGCTTCACTGCTTGATTAATAACTTATTTGTGTATGTCGATTAAGAATGCATACTTAATTTACATGCATGAATTTGATGCTAGAATATAAGTGAATTTCACCTAATCGTTATAAACTTATATTCATGAGTAGTGGAGGTTGCTAGTCACAATCGCGTTAAGTAAATTCCTGGCAAACGTATCATGCTGTTCATAGTTACGAATGCCTTGTCAACACTGATGATTTTCATAGAACATAATGATCTTTAATCGTATCTCTACTGTGCTTTTCACGTAGGGAACTTTTGGGGAATAATTTGAGTTGTTGTATGCTGTTCATCCAATTCAATAACATAAGGAAAATCTGAAGGTTAATTTAAGCGTACCTAATTAATTTGGGGTGTTGAGATTCACAACTTATTGAAAGAACAACTGAAAATCAATTTAGGTTGCATTTGTGTCATGTGTGGAGAAGAACCTTCTAGCTAGTCTGTCGCCCATCCATTCATCTTAATTTCATGCTTTTGTCAATTTTGTAATTTATTTAAGTTTATTTTACTTCTCGTCAAAACCAAACCCCCCCCCCATTGTTAAATTGTATTATTTAATTAGATTTCATTGTTTTTAGTCTTTTAATTCAATTTCCGTCCATTTCAGTTCGTATTGAGTTAATTTGATTGTTTTCATTATTTTGAGTCATTCTAAGTGTGTTTCGAGTTATTAGAGTTTTTAGCCTACTTTTGTGTCCTTGAGTCTTGTTTAATATTTTTAAATTAATTTAGAGTAGATTAGCAATCCCTCCTAATCCCCGGCCTAGAACGATACCCTACTTACACCTATACTACATCTGTCAAAAAGAGGGTTAAATTTGTGTGGTTTTAAAATCCCGTCACCTCCCCAGCGCGTGGGGGCGCTTGACTCATCCAATTTTTTTCTTCTAAAAGTTCCTATGTGTTCGTGACGTCGAGTAGGTCACGTTGGTATATTCAAATACCAAAATTGAGCTATGTATGAGAAGTTATTTCTATAGTTCCGTATATGTGCTTAAATAACGCATTTTCAATAAATTCTCATATAGGTGAGACTTATCCCGAGGACGATCGTAGCTAGGCCAGACGTGGGGGCTACAACCCAGCTACTTATTAGTGAGTGGCCAGTTTGTTTTCCGTATATACCTATATATATTGTTATTTTCCCCGAAAATGAAATTGAACGTTTAAAGGATTTGAAATGCCATGCAAAGTATTCATTTATTTTAAATGCTGCATTATTGATTGCATATGTGTATGATGGTGCTGCGGACGCACAGGTAAGTGTCAGGTAAGTTTAGATAATGGTTATAATGAGAATGGGAATGAATGATGTGATGTGATGTGATTAGAGCTCATATACCTGGACATTGATATCAGTGCTCCCGCCCAGAGTTAGGGACACAGTCTTTCACTTGTTGTATCCAAAGTGCACAGTCTTGTCGTATAGACCACTATAAGTGGGTTCGACTCGTAGATGACCTACGAATGCTTCGCACAGTCTTCACGTGATTGTAGATGACCCGCGACTCGTAGATGATGTGTAGACCACCGGTGATGATATTGATTTGTGTGCAGGATTGATCTACATGATATTATGAGTTGATTATGAGCTATATTACAACCGAGGGCTGAGATGATTAATTAGATTGATTCTGAGATATATATACGGCCGAGGGCCGAGATGATTACTTAATATTTAATCACATCCACAGATTTATGATTTAGATTTCAGTTATATACTTTGGCATGGCATACATTCATATTTTACAGCATGATTTCGAGAATATCTATATATGAGTATATACTTTATTTTGGGAAGTTATATAGGTTTTACGGCGAGGGGTTATACTTTTGAGAAAAGAATGATTTTGAAAAGATTTGTTTTTGCTGACCCGCTCAACTTTGTTTTTCACCCCTCCAGGTTCTAGGTAGCTAGAGTATCATTGGTGGCTAACGGGGATCATTCGGCAGTTCTGACAGACTTCTCATTATGTAGGGCACCCTTTGGGGTTATTGATCGGATGATATTTATACATATTTTTATATCAAATTCTCTCGTCTTTTCTTAGTTAGTTCGTTATATTTTGAGCTATTTACGTTATTTTTATGTTTTATAAGTTTTTCAAGAAAAGAAAATAAAAATAGAATAAGTGAAGTGTTAAGTAATTAATTCGTTTAAACTATCTTGTCTGTTGAATTATACTTATCATATGGAAAATAAATATATATATATATATATATATATATATTTATATATATTTATATATTTAAATATATTGTTTGTGTTGTGTGTGATTAGGCTAGAAGCACTCGGGAAGAAAGGAAAAGAAAACAGAATAATTATAAGAAATGGTGGAGTTGGTGAAGGGAATTAGGAAAGGAAAAAGAAGGAACGTGGGACATCCATGATGAAATTAAAAAAAAGAAAAGAGAGGAAGCACTCGGTGCAAAGAGGATTTAAAAAAATGTAAGGCTGCCATTAAAAAAAGAAAAGAGCCTCAGGAAAGCTTCACGCGGAGAGCTCCTTGGGAGGAATAGTCAACGAGAAGAAGGAATAGAGGGGGCTGCGAGATCAAGAGGAAGGAGCCTCGGGGATACGGGAGTAAAGGCAAGGCTGCCTCTTGGCAGCGCAGGTTGAGAGGGCATAATAAAAAGGAGAGCTGCTTGAAGGCAGCTTACGGCTGCAGCGTGCGAGAAGAAAGGAGGCAGCGAGAGCTGCTCTTGGCAGCAGGAATCAAAGGGCGCCCATTGGAGAGCTCCTCGGGGCTTTGAAGAAAGAAACAAAAGCAGCGCTGGGAGGCCTCGGGGGAGCATCTGAGGGATTTCCTCGGAGTGCAATGGCGCGCTGACTGAAGCAGAGAATAAGAGGGCACGGTGCTGCCTCTTGGCAGCGTTGAGAGCAGTCAACGGGGCTTTGAAAGGCGCACAGTGCAAAAACAGTGCACAGAAAATCCTAATTCACTCTTTTGGTTTAATCCTCCAACTCATTTTAATTTATGTTTTAATTTATAATAATGTGTAATTAATTTATTTTGGCTAGAGGTTAATTCAAAACCATGATTATATTTGTAATTTTAATTTGATTTACTCCAGTTATGAATTTATGAATGTTGGATGTGGTTTACTTTTCTGTGTTGATTAAGAACTTGTTTATGTATGTGGGTTAAGGGTCGACACTTAATTTGCATGCTTAGACTTGATGCTAGGATATAAGGGAATTTCACCTAATCGTTATGAACTTATATTCATGAGTAGTAAAAATCGCTAGTCACGATTGTGTTTAGTAAATCCTAGGTTGGATTAACATGCGTATTCCATAGTTATGAATGCCTGGTCGATGTTTATGATTTCCATTGAACTTAATGATCTTTGATATGTCTCTCTATCATGCGTATTCCATAGTTAGAGAACTTGATAAGAATAATTTGGTTGTGATGCGTTTTCCGTCCAATTCAATGAATCTAGGGAAATCTGAAAGTTAATTTAAGCGGACCTAATTAACTTGGAGCGTTGTCATTCATTCGTTTGTTGATTCACAACTGAAAATCAATTTAGATTGCATATGTGTCGTGTGTGTAGAAAAACCCTCTAGCCAATTCGTTATCTATCCGTTCACTTTTATTTTATGTTTTTGTCAATTTTGTAATTTATTTAAGTTTAGTTTCCGTTTCGTCAAAAATCAATCCCCCCATTATTATAATATTATTATTTAGTTACTTTTTATTATTTGTAATCTTTTAATTTTAATTTCCTTTCATTTCAATTCCTAGTTTTTATTTTAAATTGTTTTTATTATTTTGAGTCATTTTAAGTGTGTTTCGAATTTTTAGCCTAGTTTTGTATTTTTGAGTCTTTTGATTTATTTTAGTTTATTTGTTAGTTCTATTTTAAGTTTTTCTAGTTAAGTGTTTTTATTTTAGTTTAGTATTTTAAATTTTTTTTTTACGTTTTTAATTTAATTTTAGAGTGATTAGCAATCCCTCCTAATCCCCGGTCCAGAACGATACCCTACTTACACCTATACTACATCTGTCAAAAAGAGGGTTTAATTTGTGTGTCAAGTAATTGTCGCATCAGTTATTCGAATCTATTATTTCACGCTTGACTGCATTGACTTAGTACGCTCTGAATTTGTATAATCACTATAACTTCGCACTCTAGCGTGCTATCTTCTTAGGTTGCTAGTGGCCTGGTTTAAATTCGTTCGTATTCTTCCTATGAATCTTGTTTCCACACTGTGCCCATGGTTACGTCACGGTCACGTGACGGCCAACATACCTCACTTTCGGATCGAGTTGTGTCAATAACACATCCTCTACACAACCCTACAAACACATCTCTCTATATTTTCTCTGTGCCACTGTCCCCCTCTCTTTGTCAGTTAAATATAAGCCGCTATCATCACGCTTTTACTGCTGCGCTTAGGAATCTGACATGGATGTTTTTTGCATCAAACCAGTTCAACAATATTATCATGCAATCAGGTTCTTTCAAAACAACGGTTTTTATCTTGGTATTTTTGCATCATTGATAGTACGAACATAAATTGTGTATGCATTATATTCATAAGTATTGAATTATGTGAATTTGATATTGCCATGAATTGCTTCAAATATATGTCCATGCATTCAATTATTTATATGAATATGCATTGAATTAATCTGGAATTAAGAGAAAAAAAATAATTAAAATTAGGGTTTTCCATGAAGCCCATCGCGCGAGCCGCTGGCTTCCAAGCCGTGCCGCGTCGAACCATTAGGGTTTTCCACGAAGTCGGAGCCATGGGCTCCTGGTCTGAAACCCAAAAAAAACTCGACGTTTTCCATGGCGTTTCCCCCTTACAAGTGGGCCTATAACCCAATCTTGACCATGGGTCCTAGTCCCGATGACTTGAAAATCGTCCCCCAACGAATTTTGCTCGAGATTCGTTTTGAATCTCATCAATTTCTTTGAATTTCGATTCAATTTTTTTTTAGGGTTTCTAAAACATTGAGAGTTTTCACTCTCCGTTCACCCTTATGGGTCACCGACGAACTAACAGGTTTTTGCGTTGATCTTTGTGCCATGAGAGAACCGCCTAAAGCGGTGGTACGGTTCAAAACCAAAGCCCACTTGGGCATGGCCTGTTCTCGGTAAGCACCAACCCTTTTGGGCCTTGGAGCTATTCTCGGTCCAACATCGGCTCGTTTTGGGCACGGTGTTCCCATGTCTCACACCATAAATGAACATAGCCAGTGAGGCTACTATGGTTTCCATGCACAGCGTTCCACCAGATCCCAGCCTATGCATTAGTGCATCCGTGTCTGTGAAGCACCAGATTGGAGCCCGTTTGGGCTTCTATGTTTGGGTTTGCACTTACACCCTATTCTTGTGATGCTGGGCCTACCTGCATACTAGGGCCCTACCTACCTTAACTCAGTTCTAGGCCTGGACCACATCACCAATTATTTTTAGCCCACCCGTGGGCTTTGGTCCCAAGTTTTGGGCCCCTATTTAAATCACCTATTTTTTTTAAGACAATTTAGGTTTTATAATTTTTCACTCACACTTTAATCTTTGGTCTGAAGTCTAAATAATTAATTCAATTATAATTCTAGGGTTGAAGATCTATTTGCATATTTTATTGTGGCATATTTTTGTGTGTGTATATATATATATATATATATACATACATTTGTTTGCAAGTACTATGAACCTTCATAAAAATTTCTTGAAAAAAGTAATTGAATGGACTTAAGTTTTCGAACTTTTATGCATGCGACCAGTTCAATTAATTTTATTCTAGGTATGACTAGTGTGAAAGTTAGTTTATTGGCAGATAGTGCAACCACGCACATCATTTTGCTTGAACGTATCTACTTCACTAACTTTGTACCTAAGAATGAACCTCTGACAACCTTCTCAAGTTCATCCAACCTGATCGAAGGATACAAAAAGGCCCGTATAATGTTGTCCAAATGGCATTATTTTGACCATTCAAGAGGCACATTATTGTCCATGTTTTGGAAGAACGTTGTTGTGTTTTAATGGCATTAGAGATAATAATTACCACACTGAAACCTACGTAGAAAACGAAGTTGAATTTCTCTGCATCACTTTTTATGAATATGTCCATAAGCGTATTCTAGAGAAGATGGAGCGTATCCTGAGTGGTTTGCATACTATGAGCATACACCTTATAGAAAGCCAATATGTGGCCGGCCCTACCTCTAAGACCGCACACGAAATTACACTTTGACATGATCGTTTGGGACACTTTGAACGAACAACGATGCGGCATATCCTCAAATCATCACACGGGCATCCACTAACCCAAAGTTTAGGTTTAATTAAAGGAATCGCATGTCAAACTTGCTCTATAGGAAAGCTTATTATCAAGCTTTCTTATGACAAGATTAGTCTGAATCCTCCTTTTTTTTTACAAAAGGATTTAGGGGGACATTTGTTAACCGATTCACCCTCATAATGGACCATTTAGATATTTTGTGGTTTTGGTTGATGCTTCCACATGTTGGTCACATGTGTGCTTGTTGTCCATAAGGTACGCTGCATTCTCCAAACTATTGGCTTAGGTTATCAAGCTCAGAGCTCACCACCCTGGTTATCTCATAAAATTGGATAATGCTGGAGAATTCACATCTAAAACTTTTGATGATTATTGCATGTCGGTTGGGGTTGAAGTTGAACATTTAGTACCCCATGTTCATGTCCAGAATGACTTGACAGAGTCATTCATTATGCGCGTACAAATGATTGCTCGATCATTGGTCATACGTACCAAGCTTCTGATCGCTGCTTGAGGCTATGCAATATTGCATGCAACCATGTTGGTTTACTTAAGGCTTGTTGTGACCTAACCATATAGCTTCCTTCAGTTGGTTACTGGGTACAAACTCGACATATTGCATCTGCACAATTTTGGTTTTACGGTTTATGTGCCAATTTCACCACCCTTACATACAAAAATGGGCCCTCAATGAAGGATGGGAATCTATGTTGGATATGATTATCCTTCAATCATTCGTTACTTATAACCTTTGACAGGCGATTTGTTTACTACTTGTTTTGCAAATTGTCACGTCGATAAGACAGTCTTCCCGTCATTAGCAGGAGATAAGGATGTTAACATTCCTGAAGAAAGACGTGAATTATTGTGGATGACTTCCACCTTGTCTTATTTAGATCATCGCACCGCTCAGTCTGAGACTGAAATGTAGCGGATATTAGATCTTCAGAGAGTAGCTTAGAGTATTCCAGATGCTTTCACCGATCTAGCGCAAGTGACAAGATCACATATTTTAGCTGTGAATATTCTTGCAAAGATTAATGTACCAAATGTACAATTGACTTCTCTCCTGGAAGCTCAGGATGCCACTTTGGCCGATCCACGCACATTAATGGCTAGCCAATCATCTGCCCCTACGTAAAAGCGTGGCATACCTCTTTATTCAAAGGATTCACACCCCCATAAGTGGAAACCCATGGCACAGTACCCTGAAGAACCTACTGTGAATCCGACTGCCACCTAATCATTCTATCCAACTCATGAGGAAATTCTAGATTACGGAAGCGTCCTTGAAGAGACAAATCCATCTACCAAGAATCGTGAGCTTTTGGTCCATTATGCTAGCTTGATTGATGTTTGGTGTAGAAATGAGATAATCGTCGATGATGCATTAGCATATGAAGTAGCTACTTAGATCATGTTGAGTGATGACATTGAACCCCGTTTTGTTAATGAATATCGACATAGAACTAATTAGTTTAATTAGAAACAAGCAATCCAAATTGAACTTAATTCGCTTGCGAAATGTAAAGTTTTTGGACTTGTAGCTTCTACACTTCCGTATGTGAAGCCTGTTGGCTACAAGTGGGTTTTCATTCAAAAGTGTAATGAGAAGAGCAAAATTGTGCGTTAGAAAGCTTGTCTTGTTGCGCAAGGCTTATCACAATGCCCCAGGATTGACTATGACAAAACTTATTCACTCAATACAAATGTTATTACTTTTCGCTACCTTATTAGTTTGGTAGTTTCTGAAAAATTGAGTATGCAGTTGATGGACGTTGTAATTGCGTATCTTTATGGGGATCTTGATACGGGAATTTATTTGAAAGTTATCGAATGACTTACATTGACTGGATCAAATATTTCTAAACCTCGAAACATGCTTTCAATTCGGTTGAGGCATTTACTCTACAGTTTGAAGCAATTCGGAAGAATGTGGTATAACCATCTGACTGAGTATTTGAGTAGTTAGGGATATGTGAACAATGAACTATGCCTTTGTGTATTCATTAAGAAGTCACATTTTGGTTTTGCTATAGTTGTAGTTTATGTTGGCGACATAAATCTTATCGGAACTCTTGAAGAACTCGAGAGAACTGCCGCACACTGGAAGTCAAAATTTGAGATGAAAGATCTAGGAAAGACTCGATACTATCTCGATTTGGAGATAAAGCACTGTTCGGATAGAATCTTAGTACATCAATTGAACTACACTCGGCGCTGCTTTAACGAGGATCAAGCGAAGCCTTTGAGTACTTTTGTGGTCGTTCGTTTGCGAGATGCAAAACGAGATCCCTTATGTTCGAAGGAGGATGATGAAGAGATTTTGGAACTTGAAGTTCCTTATCTAAGTGTTATAAGCACTTTATTGTACTTAGCACAATGCACTCGACCCAACATTTCCTTTGTTGTTAATCTTTTAGCAAGATACAGTAATGCACTAACATGCTGACACTGGATTGGTGTTAAAGACATTTTCCATTACCTTAAGGGTACTACGGATATGGGCTTGTTCTATCCCTACGGATCCTCGAGTGGTGCCGCACCCCCTTATCTTGAGTCGATTCTCACCTTGTTGGTTATGTCGACCTAGGATACTTATCTGATCTGCACACGGTATGCTCTCAAACAGGTTATGTCTTTACCGTTGAGGTACCACAATCTCTTAGATGTCAACTAAACAGACCTTAGTTGCCACTTCATCTAACCATGCTGAAATTCTCGCCATAAATGAAGCAACTCGAGAATGCTTTTGGCCATATTCGAAGCTCCTGCGATCTTTACCCCGTCATTGACGTCCTGACGACGATCTATAAAGATAGCGTAGCATGCATCAAATAGGTCAAGAAGGGTCACATCAAAAAAGACAACACCAAACACATTGCGCCGAAGTTCTTCTTCTCATATTAACAACAAAAGCATCAGAAGATTAAAGTCACACAAATCCATTCACAAGATAATTTGGCCAACCTCTTCACCAAATCACTATCAAAGGCGACGTTTTAGAAACTTGTTCAAGGAATTGGTATGCGTAAACTTTTTGAGTTGTAACATTGCTAGTTCTCTTTGGAATTGTGTCAAACTCAGGGGGATTATCCTGAAGTATACTTGCTTCATCTTAATGTACTATTTTTCCTACGATTAGGAGGATTTTTCCCACTGAGTTTTTGCTACCTAACGAGGTTTTGACAAAGCACCTACCTTGGGTTGATCAAATCATTGATGACGTCCTGTAGACGTTTCATTTGACTTGGCATATCTCATGCATTTTTCCTTAAACAATGGATTTTGTCCCTACTCAGGTTTTTACCATAGCTTTAGGGTTTTTTATTTTTTTATCTTTTTTTGTGGGACTTACTTCCTTATGCAAGTTCTTACCTTATTTGAATAGCGTGTTCCCATAATCAGTACCGACTAGATTAGATTTGATTCTAGTTATTCTTCCTTATTAGGACTTGTATTCCTTAGAGGAGAAGAATATATTCTCTCCCTTATTACTATAAATAAAGGCATTGCGTAGTAGGAATATCACATCTTCTACACAACCCTACAATCACATATCTCTCTCTATATTTTCTTTGTGCCACTGGCCCTCTCTCATTGTCAGTTAAATATAGGCCACAACGAAAATCAAATTATCTTAATTTTTTTATTGACAAATTATCTTACGTATCAAAGAAGACAGCCCATCAACCAGATTCAAATTCATAGGCCCATTTTATTTGGTTTGGCCTGGTTTCAATGGTCATACTATAGGAAAAGAATGAACAGCTCAGGAAAACATAACCAAATCAATTCAAAGCTTTTTGCGTGGTTTTTGCAGAGTACGAACTCTCAGTACAACCTTCGGCCAAAGACATTCAATGGCAGCGCCGCTCCTTTTCTGCCACCTACTGCTGTGTTGGATGGCACCCATTGGCCGACTCCAGTCTCCACCCATATATTTATCACTACTATTCACCTCCTCAGCCTCCACTGGTAAACCATGCAAATTTATTGTTTGGCTAATTTAATTTAAATGTTGCACAACTTTACAGAAGTAATGTTGACTTTGTATTAAGATTCCCATAATTTCGGGTTTCCTAGTTTATAGTGTATCTCTGTAATTATTCTTTTCCTATTATATTATGATTGTATACGAATATATTTACCTTTGAATGATAAGAATACACACAATATTGAAAAGCATGTTGTGGCCTATATTTAATTGACAATGAAAGGGGGCCGACAGTACAAAGAAAACAAAGATAGATGTGTTTGTAGCGTTGTGTGGAGGATGTATTATTCTCCCTAAACAGTGCCTTTATTTATAGTAATAAGAGAGAGAAGAAATCTTTCTCCTCCATGGAATACAAGTCCTAATAGGGTAGAATAACTAAAATCAAATCTAATCTAAGATTTACGCAATCACACTTAAATAAGAAGTTTATAACTCCATCTTCAGTGTGTAAATACTCAAGTAGATTTGGCATCATGTAGGTTTGAGGAAGTCAACTCGTCTACAATGATTTTGGGAATACGCTAGTCTTAATAAGGTAGGAACTTGCATAAGGAACTAAGTCTCACAAAAAACCTTATAGCTATGGTAAAAACCCGAGTAGGGACAAAATCCATAGTCTAAGGAAAAATTTGTGAGTAATGCAAAGTCAAATGAAACATATACGGGATATCATTAGGGATATGATCAACCCAATGTGGGTGCCTCATCAAAACCTCGTTAGGTAGAAAAAACCTAGTGGGAAAAAATGCTTCTAAATATAAGGAAAAAGATTACATTAAGATCAAGCAAATATACTTCAGGATAGTCCCACTGAGTTTGACACAATTACAAAGAGAACTAACAATGTTACAACTCATAAAGTTTACGCATACAAATTCCTTGAACAAGCTTCTAAGACATCGCCTTCGGTAGTGATTTGGTGAAGAGGTCAACCAGATTATCTTTTAAACGGATTTGCATGACTTTAATCTTCTGATGCTCTTATTATTGATATGAGAAGAAGAACGTCGGTGCAATGTGCTTGATGTTGTCTCTTTTGATGTAACGTTTCTTGAGTTGTTCAATGCATGCTTCGCTGTCTGCATAGATCATGGTTAAGACGTCAACGACAGGGTAAAAGTTACAGGAGCTTCGAATATGGCCCACAACTGCTCTCAGCCAGAAGCATTCCCGAGTTGTTTCGTGTATGGTGAGAATTTTAGCATGGTTAGACGAAGTGGCAACTAAGGTCTGTTTAGTTGACCTCCAAAAGATTACGGTGCCTCAAATGGTAAAGACATTAGAACGTGCCTTCTGTGGATCATATAAGTATCCTATGTTGGCATAACCAGCAAGGCGAGAATTGACTCGAGATAAGGAGACTGCAACATCACTCGAGGATCTGTAGGGATAGAATAAGCCCAAATCAAAAATTTGACGGGATTTAAAGCCGCACAAATTTAACCCTCTTTTTGACAATTGTAGTATAGGTGTAAGTAGGGTATCGTTCTAGGCCGGGGATTAGGAGGGATTGCTAATCTACTCTAAATTAATTTAAAAATATTAAACAAGACTCAAAAACACAAAACTAGGCTAAAAACTCGAAACACACTTAGAATGACTCAAAATAATAAAAACAATCAAATTAACTCAATCTAGACACTAGGAATTGAAATTGACGGAAATTGAATTAAAAGACTAAAAATAATGAAAACTAACTAATTAATATAATTTAATAATGGGGGGAGTTTGGTTTTGACGAAAAGTAATTTAAACTTAAATAAATTACAGAATTGACAAAAACATGAAATTTAGGTGAATGAATGGGTGACGGACTGGCTAGAGGGTTCTTCTCCACACATGACACATATGCAACCTAAATTGATTTTCAGTTGTTCTTTCAATAAATTGTAAATTTCAATACTCCAGATTAACCGTGAACAGCACTTTTTTAATCTTCAAGTTTTCCTTAAGTTATTGAATTGGATGAACAGCATACAACAATTCAACACATTCTCTAAAAGTCCCCTACGTGAAAAGCACAATAGAGATACAATCAAAGATCATTAAACTTTGTGAAAACTATAAATACTGACGAGGCATTCGTAACTATGAAAAGCATGATACTCCTGCCAAGAATTTACTTAACACGATTGTGGATAGCAACCTTCACTACTCATGAATATAAGTTCATAACAATTAGGTGAAATTCACTTATATTCTAGCATCAAATTCATGCATGTAAATTAAGTATGCATCCTTAATTAACATACGCAAATAAGTTATCAATCAAGCAGTTAAGCAAATTAAATCACAACTCAGAAATCACAACTGAAGGTAATCAATTCATATTACAAATATATCCATGGCTTTGAATTAACCTCTAGCCAAACTAAATTAATTACACATTATTTATAAATTAAAAACAGAAATTAAACATAAGTTTGGAGAGATTAAACCGAATTAAGAGTGTGCAAGGACTTTCTGTGCACTTGCATGTGCACTGTGCTCTGGTTGCTGATTAGCTCTCGGTGAAATAAAAACAGAAGCAACACAGAGGTTGCTCTCTCTGAGCTTCCTGCGTGTATATTTTCTGTATCGCTGCCTTCTATGGCAGCTCCTCTGAGCTCTCCCATGCTGCCCAGCAAAAGGACCTGCCGTCTCCCTGCTGCTCTGCGAGCCTGCCCTTTTTTCTTTTTTTTATTTTCTTCCCGTGCTGCAGCTCACCGAGGAGCTCTCCCTCCTTTCTCTTGGCAAACTGCCTCTGTCCTTTCTTTTTTTCTGGCCGCAAGCTCTCTTTTTTTTATTTATTTATTTTTTCTGCTTGCACCGCTTGCGCCGCTACTGCCTTCCTGCTCTCGGTCTTCTCGCTGCCAAGGCAGCTCTCCTGTTGCCCTCTGCAGTTTTCTTCTCTCCTTCCAGATGCCCCTCTCTCTCGGCTTCTCTCTTCTAGCTGCCTGGAAGGCAGCCTTCCCTTCTTTTTTTTTTCTTTCGTCTCTGGCTCGCTGCCTTAAGGGCAGCTCCCCTCAATTCCTTCAAGATCCCGCTGCCTTATAAGCAGCTCCTCCTCCTTGTTTCTTCAATGCTTCTGTTTTATTCTTTCTGTCCCACGCTGCTTTGTCCTCCCTTTTTTTTATTTTCTGAATGGTCATGGACCTCACACGTTTTGCCATAGGGCCGCGCTGTCTTCCATTTTGTTTTTATTATTTTCTGCTTGTTTCCCCATCTAGCTGGCTTCCACACTATTAATCATTCACACACACAACATCATTAAATATATAAATATATATATATATAAATAAATATATATATATTATTTTCTAAATGATAAATTCTATTCAACAAGCAAGATAGTTTAGACAAATTTATTACTTAACACTTCACTTATTCTATTTTTATTTTCTTAACTTGATAAATTTATAAAACATAAAAATAACGCAAATAGCTCAAAATATAACGAACTAACTAAGAAAAGATGAGTGAATTTGATATAAAAATATATATAAAAATGATCCGATCAAATACCCCCACACTTAGCTTTTCCTAGTCCTCGAGCAAAACAAAGAAAACAGAAAAAGTAATAACATGAAAAACATTAGCTTCCCCCTATTTGACCCTCATAGAATTTCATTTGAGAACATAAATCAGCAAGAACCCTAGCTAGCACCAAACAAGCTTATTCAAATATTAGCAGTAATCTTTAAATCATCCTTGAAGTGTAGTGTGTGAGATAGCCATGCTAATGCAATTTCAAGTTTTTATTTTTAAAATCATCATATGCAAACTAGCAACCTTCTCACGGGATATGCACTCAATCACACATGTGTTTAGTTTTAATGTGTTTCGCTCAAAGAAACAAATGTGAAAGTTCTACCATAAGCTTGCATAAAGATCACTTCTCCACAATCATAATTGCAAAACTTAAATCAAGAGGACTTTTATTGGATGTAATGAGGCTTAGGGATAGGGCTATTGAAACGAAAGAATAGGAAAGCACAAGTTCCAAGTTACACTGCAAGCAATTCTTTTGTTGAGATTTATAAGAACTTTAAACTTTTTATTTTCTTCGAATACAATCTTTCTTTTTCTTTTTCTTTTCTTCTTCCTTTTCTCATTTTTTTTTTAAATAAATACAAATATGAAATACCCCCACACTTATTCTTTTGCCAAACCTTCCAAGTACTTCATAAACATTTCTCATAAGATAGTCTCAAATTGCTCGCTTGGAAAGGGTAAGGAAACATGTTTGAGGTATAAGGGTAGACATATCTGGTGATAAGAAATAAAAGGCTCAACATATACGGCTCAAATTGGCAATCTAATGATATCATTTTTCTTTGGGAAACATGTTTATTTGGGCCATGGTGGTAAGCCTAATGCCTCTTTCATTTTCAAGTTCATGCAATCAATGACAAATATTTCGAAAGATCGTTACGCAAGTTCTAGAGATGCATCTCACATAAGTTCATCACACATGAAAGAATAGGAGTGTATGAAAAATGCACACACTTTCAATAGGCTCAAAAACTCACATAGGATGTATATGGTCACTAAATTCACATATGAAGCTTTAAGTCATGCTTTAGTTTCACATCAACACGGCTATGTGCATTTGGGTTTTCAAAGATGATCAAACATGTACAATACTAACAAGAGAATTAGGAATTTCACATAACACATGCTAACTAAGTTCTTGATAATCATGGTTCAAATTTCATCCAATTATATCATTGGGTCGGGAAACTAATAAAAAATCTAATACAAAACAATAAGGAAAACAAGACAATATTTTTGGATTTTTTTAAAATTTTCCGAAAAAAATTAAATAAAACAAAACTAATTAAGAAAATAAAAAACAATAACATGGAAACAAATGAACCAGTTCAAAGTCGAAGGTACAAAAATTTTCAATTGGGTCATTTTTTATACTCTTGATACCCCCACACTTAAACTAGACATTGTCCCCAATGTCAGAAAACATTAATAATCAAATAAAAAAAATAAAAATAAAATTACTAAATGAAAAGAAACAAAATAAAGCAATAGGACTGAAAACTTCCCTAATTTGCAGAAAACTCAATCGATGACCCCCAAGCTTAAATTCTGCAATCAACTTCAAGGGTGGAAATAACCGAAAGTTCCTGCAAAGAAAAGAAATAAATCAGTTAAGCACGCAAGAAAATATAGAAAATACAAACGAAAAATAGAAAATGAAAATAAAAGACAATGAAAAGAACTAATAGGTGGTCATTGGTCGCTTGTTGATTTTCCACAGCTTTCATCTTGAACTGGATGGGCCTTCTTCTTGCAAGTGCTCCTCAGCTTAGTTGAGGATGAATCAGCACGTTGTCTCCACATGCTTCAAGTAGTCTGGTCTGCACGCAGGTGTGGCATCTTCTTGAACTCTTGGATCAACCCAGACTCATCTGCTCTTCGAAGCAACTCAGACTCCTCCTGCTTCGTCTGTGAGGTACTTTTGCTTTTGAAGAAGCACCTCTACACAGGTTTATTTTTGAAGTGGGTTGGGAGGGGTCTGAGATGAGTACTCGAGAGCAAGACTAGGTAAGCAATCAGGATTTCACTTTCTCCACGTTCCTCAGATGAAGGTGAGGAGAAAGCATGATATGAGATACTTTTGCTTTTAACCTTTTTGATATGAAATACTTTTGCTCTGGATGATTTGTTTTCTAGGGTGATCCAAGGGATGAAGAACACTGAGTAACTCGAAAGCTTTCTTTGGGAAGACATTATCGGAGATGAAGAGAGGTTGAGAGGGTGTGAAGGTGTGGCTTTGATGTGGAAGGCGAAGGTCGAGACTTATAGAAATTTTTCTTCCTCAACCGAAACTATTCCCGCACTATTTGTCGGCAGCCGGTGGATGAATGAACAATGCCAGTTACGCGCTTTCTGACAAAGCGTCCGTAATTTCCGCAAGGCTGACGGTGCAAGTGACGAGTGACGACAAACCGGAAAAGCTGATCTTTTGAAAATCGGGGTTCAAATCCGGGTTCGGCTCGTGGTTTTCGCAACGCTCCAAGCTGCATGTGATGCATGTGACGAGTGATGACAAACTGGAAAAGCTGATGCCACGTGATTTCTGAGTCAAGCCCAGCTTTTGATAGAGGAACGACTCTTTTGAGACAGGACTCCGGCCTTCGAGAAAGGAGCGTCACTCTTTGATTTGCGAGAGGAGCGCCTCTTCGATCTCTGAGGAGCGCTTCTTCATTTTCTTCTTTTTATAGAGGCGCGAATTTTTGTTTAACCTCACACTTGAACTCCCTTCAGCACTTCTGCACTCTTACTCCTTCCGCTCTCTTCTTCCGCTTCAGCATTCTTAATCTTTCTGAACTCTTCTTTCGCTTCAGCAATCTTAATCTTTCCGAACTCTTCTTCCGCTTCAGGAATCTTAATCTTCCCGAACTCTTTTCTTCCTCAACCACCTCTAAAAATGTCTTGCCCTTCCGACCGTCGCCTTAACTTGAATGTCGGGGAAGACGATGACTCGTCTTTTCCGAACAACATTTGGAATCCGTCCTTCATATCCCCCAATGGTCCTCTTACAGTCGGGGACACAATGATGAGGAATGAAATAACCGCTACAGTCATTGCCAGAAATCTGGTCACTCCAAGGGACAATAGGATGTTATCCAGGCGGTCGGACGAGCTGGCTGTTCAGGAATCTCTAGCTCTCAGCGTCCAAAGTGCAGGCTCAGTTTCAAACATGGGCCAGCGCCTGCTTGCCCGAACTCGTCAGGTGGAGTCGCTGATGGCGGAGGTGGCAAGTCTTCGGCAAGAGGTCAGAGTGATCATGAAAGAGGAAACTGGTTACTCGACCAGTTAGAAGAGGAAACTGGACCAGCTGCAGGAGTCGGACGGTCGGATCCAGAGTGATCATGAAAGGTTCATGGCGTTACTCCCGAGGTTTATGTTGCCTTCGTCCTCTGGAGTAGCACCAAGTGTTCCGGCTCCGGAGATTCCAACTCTGGCTCTTCGTCTTCCCGGAGCTCCGTCGACCTCTGAGGCGCCACCTAACCAATGACCAATGATTGCTATTAGCTTTTCGCATTATTGTAAATTTTTTTTGCTTTTATGTTTATTTAAATATATATATATATATATATATATATATATATTACTAATATTATTATAATTATTATTATTATTATATTTTTTTTTAGGTTTATTTTAAGCAAAGTAAAATAATGTAAATCAAAATATGTAAATTAATGTAAATTATAATTTTTTTTATTTTTTTTATTTTTTTGTTTTTAAGTTTATTTTAAGCAATGTAAAATATGTAATGTAAAATAAGTAAATTAATGTAAAAAGACTTTGTTTACCTGCACTTAAAATAAACATTGCCCTTAATTTATTTAAACACAAACTAAACAAAAATCAACCAAATAACACAACTAACTAAACAAAACAAAGATTTCAAAATAAAGGTAATAAAGAGTAGGGTTAAGAAATGCAAATCTGGTTGCTTGGGTTGCCTCCCAAGAAGCGCTTGATTTAACGTCTTTAGCCGGACGAATCTTTCCATTAACCTCCCCTCTGCTCCATAGCATGGAATTTATCTTTTAATGGGAGGTGATACTTGAAATGATTCGGCAATGGTCTGAATTCTAGGGTGGGTGCCTGAATCATTAAAATTAGAGACATGTTAGTATAAAATAAAAATAAAATTAAAATTGGAGAAAATGGCTTATTGTCTTTCTCCGACACAAACTCAATTATAAAAACTACGCCTTTGGATATTTCAGGGATTTTGAACTGGGCTAGGTTTACTATAATGGTTGTGGCCTGTCCCGTGTCATCAATCTCAATTTCTTGGGCCTTGATTGTCTGCACAGTCTCTTGAATGTATTCTTGATAGTCTCCAGCCACTTCGATATCTTCAACCATTTTTCTTGATGCACAAGGTTCTGGAACAGCTTCATCCTCCATATCACCTTCCAAAGTGATGGCTTCATCAACTTCACAATCTTCCTTTGAATTTTCAATAGGTGAGTTGGAGAGTTCACGTTGCTCTTGAATCTGTGCCTTGACTTCCACAATCTGCCCCATTTGATTATTCAATTCTCCCATCTCCTTGGTTTGATTTTCTACTTCCTGGTTCAAAGAGATGAGTAATTGAATAATATTATCATTATCCACAGATGTACCTGAATTGAATTGGGCAGATTCTTGTGGTGGCTGTAATGGTTCAAATGGCCACTGATAGGACTCTTCCGAAGGCTGCAACTGTTCTTCTTTTTGTGAGCCCTGCGTTAAAGAAATTAGTCCTTCAAGAATTTCATTATAATTCACAGGCATACTTGAATTCGATTGGAATTGTTGTGGAGGATGCTGTGGTGGCTGCATAGGTCTTGAATAGAACTCCTCTTGCTGCCAATATCCACTTTGTTGAAATTGCTGAGGTTCATCCCACATCTGATTTGAATAATCCCTCCAATCCGAATTGCAAGTGTTGGAATACATGTTGCCCCTTGATTGGCTGTGGCCTTGATATCCCCAATCATTTTCATATGCAGAAAATTGAGGATATTGATGAGTCTGATATCCTTGCCCATAGGGCACATCAAGTGTAGGGACACTTGGCATTGAGGTCCGTTCGGCATACTGCGACAATTGAGAAGTAAGATTTGCCAATTGAGCTTGAATACTAGCAAAATCCATGTCTTACTTCTCTAGTACCTTAAATCAAAGAAAGGAAAATAAATCAAATACCAAAAGTAAAATACACAAACACAAATATAAACATAAACACAAACGAAAAAAAATAAAATAAACACAAACAAAAAATAAAGGGATTAGCAAATTTGCTAATCCCCGGCAACGGCGCCAAAAATTTAACGGGATTTAAAGCCGCACAAATTTAACCCTCTTTTTGACAATTGTAGTATAGGTGTAAGTAGGGTATCGTTCTAGGCCGGGGATTAGGAGGGATTGCTAATCTACTCTAAATTAATTTAAAAATATTAAACAAGACTCAAAAACACAAAACTAGGCTAAAAACTCGAAACACACTTAGAATGACTCAAAATAATAAAAACAATCAAATTAACTCAATCTAGACACTAGGAATTGAAATTGACGGAAATTGAATTAAAAGACTAAAAATAATGAAAACTAACTAATTAATATAATTTAATAATGGGGGGACTTTGGTTTTGACGAAAAGTAATTTAAACTTAAATAAATTACAGAATTGACAAAAACATGAAATTTAGGTGAATGAATGGGTGACGGACTGGCTAGAGGGTTCTTCTCCACACATGACACATATGCAACCTAAATTGATTTTCAGTTGTTCTTTCAATAAATTGTAAATTTCAATACTCCAGATTAACCGTGAACAACACTTTTTTAATCTTCAAGTTTTCCTTAAGTTATTGAATTGGATGAACAACATACAACAATTCAACACATTCTCTAAAAGTCCCCTACGTGAAAAGCACAATAGAGATACAATCAAAGATCATTAAACTTTGTGAAAACTATAAATACTGACGAGGCATTCGTAACTATGAAAAGCATGATACTCCTGCCAAGAATTTACTTAACACGATTGTGGATAGCAACCTTCACTACTCATGAATATAAGTTCATAACGATTAGGTGAAATTCACTTATATTCTAGCATCAAATTCATGCATGTAAATTAAGTATGCATCCTTAATTAACATATTCAAATAAGTTATCAATCAAGCAGTTAAGCAAATTAAATCACAACTGAAGGTAATCAATTCATATTACAAATATATCCATGGCTTTGAATTAACCTCTAGCCAAACTAAATTAATTACACATTATTTATAAATTAAAAATAGAAATTAAACATAAGTTTGGAGAGATTAAACCGAATTAAGAGTGTGCAAGGACTTTCTGTGCACTTGCATGTGCACTGTGCTCTGGTTGCTGATTAGCTCTCGGTGAAATAAAAACAGAAGCAACACAGAGGTTGCTCTCTCTGAGCTTCCTGCGTGTATATTTTCTGTATCGCTGCCTTCTATGGCAGCTCCTCTGAGCTCTCCCATGCTGCCCAGCAAAAGGACCTGCCTTCTCCCTGCTGCTCTGCGAGCCTGCCCTTTTTTCTTTTTTTTATTTTCTTCCCGTGCTGCAGCTCACCGAGGAGCTCTCCCTCCTTTCTCTTGGCAAACTGCCTCTGTCCTTTCTTTTTTTTCTGGCCGCAAGCTCTCTTTTTTTTATTTATTTATTTTTTCTGCTTGCACCGCTTGCGCCGCTCCTGCCTTCCTGCTCTCGGTCTTCTCGCTGCCAAGGCAGCTCTCCTGCTGCCCTCTGCAGTTTTTTTCTCTCATTCCAGATGCCTCTCTCTCTCTCGGCTTCTCTCTTCCAGCTGCCTGGAAGGCAGCCTTCCCTTTTTTTTTTTTCTTTCGTCTCTGGCTCGCTGCCTTAAGGGCAGCTCCCCTCAATTCCTTCAAGATCCCGCTGCCTTATAAGCAGCTCCTCCTCCTTGTTTCTTCAATGCTTCTGTTTTATTCTTTCTGTCCCACGCTGCTTTGTCCTCCCTTTTTTTTATTTTCTGAATGGTCATGGACCTCGCACGTTTTGCCAAAGGGCCGCACTGTCTTCCATTTTGTTTTTATTATTTTCAGCTTGTTTCCCCATCTAGCTGGCTTCCACACTATTAATCATTCACACGCACAACATCATTAAATATATAAATATATATATATATATATATATAAATTAATATATATATATATTATTTTCTAAATGATAAATTCAATTCAACAAGCAAGATAGTTTAGACAAATTTATTACTTAACACTTCACTTATTCTATTTTTATTTTCTTAACTTGATAAATTTATAAAACATAAAAATAACGCAAATAGCTCAAAATATAACGAACTAACTAAGAAAAGACGAGTGAATTTGATATAAAAATATATATAAAAATGATCCGATCAAATGCATGCTTCACTGTCTGCATAGATCATGGTTAAGACGTCAACGACAGGGTAAAAGTTACAGGAGCTTCGAATATGGCCCACAACTGCTCTCAGCCAGAAGCATTCCCGAGTTGTTTCGTGTATGGTGAGAATTTTAGCATGGTTAGACGAAGTGGCAACTAAGGTCTGTTTAGTTGACCTCCAAAAGATTACGGTGCCTCAAATGGTAAAGACATTAGAACGTGCCTTCTGTGGATCATATAAGTATCCTATGTTGGCATAACCAGCAAGGCGAGAATTGACTCGAGATAAAGAGACTGCAACATCACTCGAGGATCTGTAGGGATAGAACAAGCCCAAATCTGTGGTACTCTTAAGCTACCAGAATATGTCTTTAACACCAGTCCATTGTCTGCGTGTTGGTGTATTATTGTATATTGCCAAAAGATTAACAGCGAACGAGATGTTGAGTCTAGTACATTGAGCTAAGTGTAATAAAGCGTTATCGCACTTAGATAAGGAACGTCAGACTCCAAAATCTCTTCATCATCCTCATTCGGACGAAAGGGATCTCGTTTTGCATATATCAATCGAATGACCATAGGAGTACTCGAAGGCTTCGCTTTATCCTCTTTAAAGTGGTGCAGTACGTTCTGGGTGTAGTTCTGTTAATTTACTAAGATTTCATCCAAATGGTGCTCTATCTTGAGACTGAGACAGTATCGAGTCTTTCTTAGATATTTTATCTCAAATTTTGACTTCAGGTGTGAGGCAGTTCTCGCGAGCTCTTTAGGAGTTCCGATAAGATTCATGTCACCAACACATACTACAACCATCACAAAACCAGAATATGACTTCTTAATGAACACACAAGGGAGTTTGTTGTTCACATATCCCTGACTACTCAAATACCCACTCAAATTTTTATACCACATTCTTCTAGATTGCTTCAAACCGTAGAGTGAACGCCTCAGCCGAGTTAAGAGCGTATTCCGAGCCATAGAGATACGGAGTTACTACGTCCATTAGCTGCATACTCAGTTTTTCAGAAACTACCAAACTGGTAAGGTAGCGAAAAATAATCACATCCATAACAAGTGAATAAGTTTAGTCATAGTCAATCCCAGGGCATTGTGAGAAGCCTTGTACAAGAAGACAAGCTTCGTAATGCATAATTTTGTTCTTCTCATTACGGTTTTTGAACGTAAACCTGCTTGTAGTCAACATGCTTTATATGTGGAGGAATGGGAGCTACATGTCCGAATAGCTTACGTTTCGCAAGCCAATCGAGTTCAACTTGGATTTCTTGTTTCCAATTTAACCAATCAGTTCTACGTCGACATTCATCAATGGAATAAGGTTGTCATCGCTCAACATGATCTCAGTAGTTACTACATATGCTAATGCATTGTCGACGATCATCTCATTTCTACACCAAACATCATTCAAGCTAGCATAATGGGCTGAAATTTCACGATTCTCGAGGGGTGGATTCGTCTCTTCAATGACGCTTTCGTAATCTAGAATTTCCTCATGAGTTGGATAGAATTTGTAGGCGACAGTCGAATTCACGATTGGCTCTTCAAGGGCTTGTGCTGTGGGTTTTCTCTTCTGAGGTTGTGAATCCGTTGAACCAAATGCTCTGCTATGCTTGTGTGTAGGGATAGATGATTGGTTAGCCACTAATGTACGTGGATCAGCCAAAGTGGCATCCTTGGCCTGAAGGAAAAATTTGAGAAAACAAGTTCATTTGAGCAACATTTTTACTTGCAATTAACAATTAAAGGTGGAATCATGCTTGTATGCACTCAAAAACAAAACTTTACCCATGAAATTCAAGGCCTAATAGTTGTGGTAAACCAAGACTCAACTTAAATCTTAAAGAAAAGAGTTGAGAAACTTTTATACCTTTGAAGCACCTCTTTTCTTAGCAAAGGATATCTACCTATGTAAGGGCCTTCTTTCCTTAGTCTCCTTACTCGTTGGCTCCATGGATGTGGATGGAGGAACTTTGCTTCTTGGCTCCGTGACTTCTTGGATATGGATGACGGAATGGATTCTCCAAGTTCCCAAGAAAGGGAACCTCTAAGTTTCCACACCAAAGAGAGCATTGAGGAAGAGATGAGTGACCTAGGAAGAAATGGATGCTAGTCCATTCTTCCTAGGGTGGCTGGCCTTCCAAGAGAAGAGAGAACATTTTGTTTTTTTCTCTTTTCTCTCTAGAAAACCCTTATGAGGTTATGGGTTATACTTTCTTTTCTATAGCCACTTACTGTAAACACGAAATTTCCTGCGATGAATGAAACAAGAAACACGTGTACAAAATAATATTTTTGTATTAATTTTAGGGGTTACAATTTGATCCTCTGATTCTATCTTTGTAAGGTATAGATTTATCGATCGGCTATTGATCCAAAGGGTCGTCGAAGCTTGATCTTGGGATAAACAGTGGTGTAGATTTGTTGATGTTATTGATCCAAAGAGCCATCGGGGCTTGATCTTAGGATGAACGAGGATGATCTTCAAGGATTTGATGAAGAACAAAGAGGGCTTTCTTGATTCTTCAGGATTCTGGGGGATTTAGGGAGTTGGATGTTTGAAAGCTTTAGAGTTTCAAAGCTTCAAGGATTTGGGGAATTCTCTTCCAAATTGGGCGTAGAGAACTGTATATATGAATTGGTCCCCTGGTCTTGTGATGGAGAAGCCTATTTATAGACTTTGAGAATGAATCACCACTGCAAATTTTCTTGGTGAAGTGGATGATGTAGGTGAAATGAGTGGAGGTTGTAGGTGAATTAAGTGGATGATGTAGGTAAAATGAGTGGAGGTTGTACGTGCAGTAAGTGGATGATGGAGGTGAAATAAATAGAGGCTATAGATGAAGTAAGTGTATGATGTAGGTGAAATGAGTGGAGGTTGTATTTTTAATCCATTGGCCAACATTTATTTCATCGAAATTTCGATGTCTACAAATGCCCCCACTTCAGAGCCCATCGTATACATGTGCTTGTCACGTGTAGAAGATGCATTTTAAAGTCCCTTAATGTAGATGTTGATCCAAGGGCCGTCGAGGCTTAATCTTAGATTGGGCTGGAATTTTTTTCAAGGGCCGTTGGTGCTAGATCTTGAATTCGGCTGGAAGATTTTTTGGTTGATTTTCCACAGGCTTAATTTTGAACTAGACTGGTGGGCTTTTTTTTTTTTTTTTTTTTTTTTTTTTTTTTTTTTTTTGTGCCAGACTTCCTCCAAAGGTCTGAATTTACTCCTTTTATCTGGAGTTAAATTTGATTCAAGGGCGGTCTGGAGTTAAATTTGATTCAAGGGCGGTGGACACTTGATTTTGAATCAGACTTTTGAGTTTTTCAAAGGTCGTTAGGGCGTGATCTTGAATTTAAATAGGACCACGAGTGGTTTTTAGGATTTGGACACATGACAGGCGGGCACGAGGTGAAGGTGATGGTTTGTTTCTGTGTTCAATCTTTCCAATTCATACTAAAAAGGGTTAGGGGATGAGGTCAGAGGCTGCAAAAAGTTTGAAAGATCAAGCAAGTCCGCGACATTTTCATTTGAACCCTGAGCAGTTTGGTTAATGGTATGATTTTCAGGGGTGGTGGACATTTGATCTTGAATCGCACTTATGATTTCTTCAAGGGTCATCGTGGCTTGATCTTGAATTTAAATAGAACCACGAGTGGCTTCACCTGGCAAGTGAGATTTAGCTGTGTTGGGGATAAATAAGCACGTGCAATTGTTACGTTTGTTGATTATTCACAAGCTTGATGTTTCGTGGTCACTTGTCTTATTTGTTCTCTAGGCGGACGTGGTATTTTCTCTGGCAACACATCAGTGGTTGAAGATGAGTATTCCACAATGATGCTAGGTAAGCAGTCAGGGAAGGGATTCTAGGCAGTCGGTTCCTGACTGGAAGCGTGATTCCAAGTGCCGACTGATTGCTCTTCTTCTAAGTGTCGACTGATTGCTTTAGACCCTGATGACATGAGATACTTTTTCTTTTAAAGAAGTAGCTTTCCACAGGTTTAATCTTGAACTGGGCCGGAGGTTTTTTCTAATAGTCTTCCTCCAAATGTCTGAACTTACTCATTTTATCTGGAGCTAAATCTGATTCAAGGGTGGTGGACACTTGATCTTGAATCAGACGTGATTCCTTCAAGGGCCGTCGAGTTTTGTTCTTGAATGGAAAAGAGAGCACGAGCGGCTTCACATGGCGAGTGATATTCGGCTTTGTTGGGGATGAATCAGCACGTACAGTTGTTATGCTTGTTGATTTTCCATGAGCTTGATGTATCATTTTTACCTTCCTTGTTTGTTTTTTTCGAACAGAAGTGGCTTCTTTTCTAGAAGTGTATCAACTGTTGAAGACGACTACTCGAGAGGAACGTTAGGTAAGCAATCAGGGAAGAGGTTTTAGACAGTCAGTTACAAATCGGAAGTTTGATATCAGGTTCCGACAGAATGCTTTCTTTCTCCTTGTCTTGCAAGCAAGAGCAAGGGCGAGGGAAAGAACAAGGTGATTGCATGATATAAGTTCATCATTTTGAGTGACTTAATTGAAGGGGAAGAGGTATTCTCGAAGAGGAAGACGACTGAGTATGTTCATAGGTTTGGTTGCATATGCATTACTGGCAAGGAAGAATAGTCAGGCATTTTGGATGTGTGCTTTGCCATGGAGGATAAAGGTCAACCTTTATAGAGAGGGGCGTAATAGCAGATAGTGGAATAGACGTGGCCTTGTCGCCCACGCTTGTCGACAGAAGTGTAGTAGTTGGAATAGTAAACTTCACACGTTTTCAACTTTGTCAGAGATTTTTAACAAAGTTGCACGTGTTATCCGATAAGTTGAAATTGCGCCTAAAAAGTGTTGACAGACTTTATGATGGAAAATCTGGCTTTTGAAATTTAGAGAGTGGTGTCTCTTTGATTTTTGAATTAGTGGATGTGTTACCTATCATTTTATAGAGGTATCGATCACATCCAACACGCACACTTTGAAGATTACTCGCTTGTGAAAATTATCTCTGGTGTATTTATGAGATTTTACTCCATCTAACCCATTTCTTTTTACCATTTCTAAGAATGCCTACCTGTCTAACATTTGCTTAGATTTAAGTCTCATGAGTGGTACAAGCGAGCCGCGTCAGGATAATATATGGCACCCGTCTTTCTTATCTTCCAATGGCCTTTTTACTATTGGAAACTCCTTGATGGGGGATGCAATAATAGCTATAGTAGTAGCCAGGAACCTTCTCACTCCTAGAGATAATAAGCTGTTTTCTAGACGGTCCAATGAGTTGGCCGTCTAAGACTACTTGGCTTTCAGTGTTCAGTGTGTGGGCTCTATGTCCAATATGGGCCAACGCCTACTTGCTCGAACTCGTGAAGTCGAATCATTGATGGCCGAGATGGTAACTCATAGGCAAGAGGTCAGACGACTCAAGCATGAGAATAAAGAGTTGTACATGCTTGCAAATAATTATTCAAAGAGTATGAAGAGCAAGCTTGACCAGTAGCAGGAATCTGAAGGTTGGATTCAAAGTGACCATCAGAGGTTGGCAACTTTATTCTAGAAGCACCTTTTGCTTTCATCATCTGGAGTTCGACTAAGTATTAAGGCTCCGAATAATCAACCTTCGGTGCCTCTTTTTCCTGGAGTTCCGCCAAGTACTAGGACGTCACGTAAGCAACTTTTGTGAAGGGTCCCTCTTCTTTGTTTCCTTTTTTTTTTGTTTACATATTTGTAATTTTTTTTCCAGAGATATTAATAAACAGGTTTTTTTTTATTCACTAAGGTGCATTATTTCCCTTTTTTTTTTTTTGATGATATGATTGTACTCGAAGTTTTGATGTTTCAAGTTGTCTACGTACTCGTCCAAAGAAGAGATCAAGTCGTAACGTAGTTCAAATACAATTTTTTTTTCTTTTTTCTTTTGTGCCGTACACAGTTTATGCTCTTGAGGGCCAGAAGCATGTCTTCTTTTTAGGCATAGTACCGCTTTGAGAACTTGCCGTTTATGAGGCCAATCCTCAAGCCATCTTCTTCCATGATTAGGTAGGCACCATTGGTGTAAACCTTTTGTATCATGTAAGGCCCATCCCACTTTGATGTGAACTTGTTTTTTGTCTTGTGAGTTGTGATGATAGGCCTTTGTAATGCAAGAATGAGAACTCCTACTTGAAAAGAACAAGGGCCAACTTTCTTGTTGAAGGCCTTGGAAAGTCATGCTTGCTAACACTCTAAATGCTGCTGAGCTCTGAGTCTTCTTTCGTTCAATGCTTCCAACTCTTAAAGACACAACTTTGCATTCTCTTCATCAGTCAGACTTTCTTATATAGCGATCCTTAGTGAGGAAATTTGGCTTTCCAGTGGCAAAACAGCCTCCATGCCATACACGAGTGAATACGGCGTAGCTTGAGTAGACGTCTGGTGCGTCGTCTTGTATGCCCAAAGCACTTCGCTTATTTTCTCGTGCCAGTTTCTCTTGGTTCTATTGATGACTTTCTTCAATAGGTTGCATAGAGTTTTGTTGAATGCTTTTGCAAGGCCATTGGCTGGGGCATGATACATGGAAGACTTATGCTGCTTAAACTTGTATTTCTCACAGAGCTCGTCCACAAGTCGATTGGAGAACTATTTTTCGTTATCCGTGATGATGTAGAAAGGCAGACCATATCGGTGGATGATATGCTTCTTGATGAAACGGACGACAGTTTCCTTCGTGACTTTTCTTAAGGGTACGGCTTCAACACACTTAGGGAAATAATCAGTTGTAGCTAGGATGTAAACTTCTCCTGCAAATGACTTTGGTGCGATCGGTCTTACGACGTCCAATCCCCATGCATCGAACGGTCATGAAGCAATTGTAGGTTGTAGTGGTTCAGGCGGTTGATGTATGAAGTTGGTATGGAATTGGCAGGCTTGACACTTTTTGGCGTGTTTCAGACAATCTTTGGCCCAGACTGATGTGCCCAGCATACATCTGAGTGTGCTTCTTCCATGGCTTGATTGGCTTCTTCTTCACCAAGGCATCTCAGAAGTACCCCTTCAAAAGAGCATCGGTAGAGTGTTCCTTTGTAATAGAGGAAGCGAGGTTCTCGTCAACATATTTCAAAGTGCTATTTAGGATCATCTAGAAGCTTTCCATGCTCCAAGTAGTCGATCAGCTGCTGTCTCCACTCTTCAACGTGGACTAGAGTACTGAGATGACATATATATCATCCAGTAGTATTTCAGTGACTAGCGGGATCACCCATCTTTAGTAGACTGGCACGTCTGCAACTTCACCTTCTCCTAATGTATACTCAAGGCAAGGTTAGCGAAATCATCTGCCATTTAATTTTCTTTTCTTGGCACATGTTCTAACGTTACAGCCTCGAACTTTTGTAGCAGTTGAGTTGCTAGCTGGAAGTATGAGATGAGATCATCTTTCCTTACCTCATATTCAGTTAAGAGTTGATTTATTATGAGCTTAGAGTCACCATACACCTCAAAAGTTGTGATTTCCATGTTAATCGCCATTTGGAGCTTGATGATCAGTGTCTGGTACTCAGCAACATTGTTGGAGCATAATTCACTAAGTTGGAAGAAATAAGGTAGTATTTGCCTTTGTGGTGACATGAATGCTACTCCTGCCCCCTTTCCGTCTGCTTGTGCGGATCCGTCGAAGAACATCGTCCATGTCGGGAAGATGTCGATGTAGAACACCTCCTGGTTAGGCAGGTCATCTGAGATTTTCCAATTAGCTAGGATTGGATGATCGGAAAGAAAGTCTGCAAGCGTTTGTCCCTTGACGGCTTTAGCCAGTTCGTAGATGATCTAATATTAATTGAGCGAGATATACAGTATGAGTGGCTTCCCGGGCACAAGTGCCCCCAGGATAGGCGAAGATGACAAATACCTTTTTATGCTTTTAAAGGCAATGCGGCATGCTTCGTCCTATATGAACAGAACATCATTTTTCATAAGTCAACTGAATAGTTGACAACGTTCTGCCAGATTGGAGATAAACCGTCTGATGAAAGCGATTCGTTCTTGTAAACTTTTCAGCTCATGTAAATTTCTTGGCTCATGCATGCTTTGAATGGTCTTTATCTTTGATTGGTCCACTTCAATGCCACGGTGCTTGACAATGAAGCCGAGAAACTTTCTAGAGGTGACACCAAATGCACAGTTCAACGGGTTCATCTTGAAGTTGTATTTTTGCAGCCTTTTGAACACTATTCGCAAATCCTTCAAATGATCTAATCTATTTTTTGTCTTGACCACCATATCGTCTACGTAACATTCTACGTTTTTGTGTAGCATGTCATTGAAGATTTTCTGCATTGCACGTTGGTATGTAGCACCAACATTTTTTAGACCAAAGAGCATCACCTTGTAGCAGTAGATACCTTTCGAAGTATGGAAGGTTGTTAGTTCTTCATCTTCAGGAGCCATGCGAATTTGGTTATATCCAGAGGAGCCATCCATAAATGATAGTGCCTCGTGGCTAGTAGTTGCGTCTACCATGATTTCGATGATTGGCAAGGGAAAGTCATTCTTTGGGTAAGCATCGTTGAGGTCTCGAAAGTCTACGCAAACACGTATTTGTCCATACTTCTTAAAGATAATGATGATGTTGGAGATCCATTTGGAGTATTGCACCTCTTGGATAAATGACAGTGCCTCATGGCCAGTGGTTGCGTCCACTATGATTTCGATGATTGGCAGGGGAAAGTCATCCTTTGGGCAAGCATAGTTGAGGTCTCGAAAGTTTACATAACCACTTATTTGTCCATACTTCTTAAGGATAATGATGATGTTGGAAATCCACTTGGGGTATTGCATTTCTCGGATAAATGACAGTGCCTCATGGCTAGTGGTTGCGTCCTCCATGATTTCGATGATTGGTAGGGGAAAGTCATCCTTTGGGCAAGCATTGTTGAGGTCTCGGAAGTCTACGTAAACATGTATTTGTCCAGACTTCTTAAGGACAACAACGATATTAGAGATCTACTTGGGGCATTGCACTTCTCAGATGAAGCCTGCCTCGATTAGCTTGTCAATCTCAGCCTCTATTTGTGGGACGAGCTCAGATTGATAGTAACTTTGAGTTTGCTTTATCGGTCGCATTCCAGGCTTGATTGTAAGACCATGCTTTACGATGATAGGGTCAAGGCCGTGCATTTCCTTGTATGTCCAGGCAAAAACATCTTTGTACTCTAAAATCAATTGGTAGTACTCCTCTATCTCGTTCGCACTTAGTAGTTGCTCACGAAGATAGGTTTGGGCTCCTCTTCCATTCTTAAGTTGAGCTCATCAACCGTGGCTTGCCCCCGGTCTTTGAGCTGTGGTGGTGCAGCATTGACATTTTCCTCGGAGATTTCGTCTTCCCTATCTTCCTGGATTGTGATGTTGAAAATCTCTCGAACTTCTCATTCAGTGTCGTCCTTTGCGCCTTCTTACTTTCAATGGTCCATTTGTGTCAACCTCTAAGATTGCTTGGCGCTTCATCCTTGAAGGAATTGAGCTTCGAACATCGCCCTTGTCTACTAGCCCGTCGAGCTTTTCTTCCTTTAGTGTTGTCTCCCCATTTCTAGAAAGCTTCTCATTGTCTTCAAGTCTTTCCAAAGCTGACTGACGAGGAGGAGAGCTAGCCACGTTGCTTTGTTTCTAAGATTTTGACTACCTTTCAAAAACAGAGTTTTGGGATGTTGGCATTTTAAACCTCTTGAAAATGGAGGTTCGATTTTGACCACCAATGCAATTAAGTGATGACATTCTAGGTCTTGAACAATTCATCATATCAAAGACTGACGTCTAGGAGATAGGTTTAAGGTCATCTTGATCTTGTTCAATCCTCATACTGATGTGTTGAGCACTAGCGTTTTTTCGCTTTGCTTGAAATCTTCACATGTGCATTTGGTGTGAAGCTAAGTCCAGCTTTGTTGTTGTCAATCCCGTAACCATGCTTTTTCAACTTCTTTTGAGTCTCGGTGAGGTCACGTTCTTTTTCATCGACGGTGTTTGAAACCTTCTTCCCAGGATTCAACGAGGAAGTGAAGTCATACACAACCTTCGACATGAGTTTATAGGCGTTTGGATCAAAACCCTTTTTGGTTCTAGTGGTTGGAATAAAGCTTACTTCCACCCCTTTTGGCAGAGCTTTTATGAAGCCTTGTGGTAGTTTTGCAACCTTAGCGTCGCTTAGCCATGTCAGATGTAAAACTGCATTCGTCTTGAGCAACTTTACATCATCCTTGTGCTATTGTGTATCGGCTTTGCTTGCTCTAGTTTCGAATGAGGATTGACCATTCTTTCTTCTCGATATTCAGATGTATCGAAAAATGGGTGTGTTTGATCCTTTTGAGGGCATCCTACTTCGTTTGGTTATTGCAGGTTTAGCTGACTCATCATCAGTTTTGCTTGAAGATGGCACGACTTCTCTTTCTTGCTTCTTATGCACGGCTTGCCATTCCTGCCCTTTAGGTGTTGTTTTGCCAATAGATTTGATCTCTTTTGGAAGAGCTTCAGGCACCATGTCTTCTTCCATGTAGAACTCAGCTTCTGCAAAGTGTGACTCAGCTTCTGTGAATGGCGTGGTATCACATTAGATCACTAGATCACTTTCACTCATTCTCGGTAGAATTTTAAACATTGATGGAAGGTGGATGGCACTACTCCATTCTCGTGGATCCAAGGCCTTCCTAAGAGTAAGGTGTATGAAGTTCTTGCATCAATCATGTGGAATATTGTGCTTGATTTGAGTTCACCAATGGTCATCTCCCTAGATTAGCAGACAGCTTACGGATAATTCATCCACCTTGATGCCGATTATGGTCATTGCTGACTTTAGCATGATTTTTATGGCCGATCCACCATCCACAAGCATGCGGTTGACTTTATGCTCCCTTATGTACCCCAAGATGAAGAGATGATGGCTGTGAGGCTTTGATCCCAGTAATAAGTCTTCTTCAGTGAAGTTGATTGCGTCACGGGCAACACAACACATGGCATATTCATATGGCTAAAGCTTTAAGTGTTCATCTTTGCTTTCTAGCACCTTGTGGTCATCGGGACTCACCAAGAATGTTGCTAGTGCCTTCCCTATCTCTTTGGGCGATGGCACTACGTGGCATATTCATGTGGCTGAAGCTCTTATTGTTGCTGCAGCAGTGCTTTCTTCCTTCCTCCACATTTAGCCTTGTGGCTTGTGGTTTTTCCTTCCTCGTCATTTTGTAGGTCACCAAGGTCCATGCTTCGTCATCATCAGTAGGTGCATCTTGGTTGCTTGCCACTAATGATGGTTGTACATAAGTTGCCGTGTGATTTGAGCATTGACGAGGATGGTGATGCATTACCTGAAGAGGTATGAGATCAAATGATCCAAACACGATCGTAGTAGTGTGTGTTGCAGCCGCTTCTTCTAGGTCGAGTTTGATTTGCTCTTGTTGTGCCAGCTTCATGATCAGTTCCTTGTGGATGAAGCACTTTCTAACGAGATGACTCATGATACGATGGTACTTGCAGTACCTGCGATCGTCAACGTGATTTATCTCTTCAGGACTCTTGCAGTCAGGCAGCTTGATTACCTTTTTTCTCCAACAGATCATCAAGCATTGCGGCCATGTCAGAGTCCAAAAAAGGGTATGTCTACTGCTCTAATTCCCTCAAGGTGTTTTTGTACCTATCTTGGGTGCGAGAAGGCTCACCTCTTTTTATCTTATTTGCTTTATTCTTGGAGGAGATTTTGACGGGTGCAGAAGAGGTCTTGGTAAGAGTAGTGTTGATGGTAAAAGCTTCTTTGGCGGGCTTCTTCCCATGATTGTCCATCTTCGGAGAAAACACATTGTCCTTCTTGAAGTCAGTGATTGTTTCTTTTTTTTTTCCATGATGGGCAATGCTCAACTTCATGTCGTGGAAGCGGGTGGCTAACTCTTCGAAGATTCGCGGTTTGATGCCTTAGAAGATGTAATGTAATCCCCATTGCATGCCTTGGATGCACATTTGGATCGAAGAGATCTCTGTGAGTTTGTCCTTGCGATGCGGCGAGTGCTGTAGAAGCATTTGAGGAATTCCTGCTCCAATTACTTCTAGCTGTTGATGGATTCGAGCTCGAGGTCGGTGTACCAATGAATGCATTCCCCTTCGAAGAGCAGACAAACTGCTTTGCGAGGTAGCCTCTTTCCATCCCTGCATTGTTGCAAGTTTCAATGAAATGGGCGACGTGCTGCTTTGGGTTTCCCTTTCCATCAAACTGCATGAACTTTGGCAATTGATAACTCCTCAGCATCATTAGGGTGTCAATCTTTTTAGAGTAGGGCTTCGAGTACAACGAAGAGGTATGTTAGCTCCATTCGTATTATGCCTTGATGGTGCTGGCGATCATCTGTTGCAGCTGCTGGATAGAGAGAGATTTCATGAGCACTGCTGCTTGGTTTGGCTTTTCATCGTCTTTTTCTATCGGAGGCTCATCTTCTTCGTCTGCTTTTCGTTTTAGTGGATCAACCTTTTGGGTCGACTTTCACATCGTGCTACTCCTCTAGTTTGTTGAAGAGTATGACAATTTGCAAGTCTTTCTCTTCCGCAGTCTGTGTGAGTTTTGCGATCTCTTCATTCATTTGAGCCAGATACTCCTTGATTGAAGTCGTTCCGGTGGTCATGACTTGCATGGCTATGCTACTGCTCGAGTCAGCATCGGAGAATAGGGACTTTGAGTATTTCTTTGGAATTTTCTCCCTTGATGCTCCTAGCGAGGCCAGGGTGATCACGGGCTCGTGCCTCAGCATAGTTGATGCAGGGGTGGAAGATATAGTGGAAAAAGTTCTTACCTTGCTTTGAGTTATAATGCCCAAAGTGCTACCACTTGCGGTGAGGACATTCTTGTTCTTCACGTTAGTTGTGGGAACAGCTTTAACCTTTCTTGATGCTCTTTGTGCTTGGAGTGTGCTTTGGATTTCTTAAACAGAGAAAGAGATGAGAGGTATAGATGGTCCCACCAGGCGTGCCAAATTTGTAAACAAGAAACACGTGTACAGAATAATATTTTTGTATTAATTTTGGGGTTACAATCTCTTTTACAATTTGATCCTCTGATTCTATCTTCGTAAGGTATAGATTTTTTGATCGGCTATTGATCCAAAGGGCCGTCGAGGCTTGATCTTTGGATGAACAATGGTGTAGATTTGTTAATGTTGTTGATCTAAAGAGTTGTCGGGGCTTGATCTTAGGATGAACAATGGTGTAGATTTGTTAATGATGTTGATCCAAAAAGCCGTTGGGGCTTGATCTTAGAATGAACGAGGATGATCTTCAAGGATTTGACAAAGAACGAAGAAGGCTTTCTTGATTCTTCGGGATTCTTGGGAATTTGGGGAGTTGAATGTTTGAAAGCTTTAGAGTTTCAAAGCTTCAAGGATTTGGGGAATTCTCTTCCAATTTGGGAGTAGAGAAGTGTATATATGAATTGGTCCCCTGGTCTTGTGATAGAGAAGCCTATTTATAGACTTTGAGAATGAATCACCACCGCAAATTTTCTTGGTGAAGTAAGTGGATGATGTAGGTGAAATGAGTGGAGGTTGTAGGTGAATTAAGTGGATGATGTAGGTAAAATGAGTGGAGGTTGTAGGTGAAGTAAGTGGAAGATGGAGGTGAAATAAGTGGAGGTTGTAGATGAAGTAAGTGAATGATGTAGGTGAAATGAGTGGAGGTTGTAATTTTAATGCTTTGGTTAACATTTATTTCACCAAAATTTCGATGTCTACACTTACATTGAGTGGCATAATTGAAATTAAAACCAATTCTCCTTCACACTCTCTATGCCCGGCCATGTGGGTTTATTGGGTTTTCATGCCCTTTGTGTTTTCAAGTTGTCATACAACTTGAGTCATCGGACTTGACATTCGAAGCCCATTAGGCCTTAAGGCCCAAAACTAACTCGAGGTCTAAAATGAACTTATTCGTTTGATTAAACCATTTAGTAATCCTTACTCATCTCTGTTGTTTCTTCAATCTCTACCTTAGACGGTTTACGATCCATTAGGTTCCTTTTAGCGAGGCAGTGGGCGGTTAGAACTCTTCAAATTGATTATGAATTGAAACTTACTTTTCAATTCTCCATTTAGTGATTATACACCCTTAGTTTCCACAAACCATGAGTGACACCTAGCAGTATGGTCTTTCTCTAATCAGAAAAGGTGGATAACCTATTTAGTTTGGGATTACAATGTAATACGATATTTTTCTAATACAATACTATTGACCACATTGTTTGATTTGATAGTTTATTCATGTCTACTATCCAATGTGATTCTCTTACTCATATGATTACCTTGAATGTGAATTGGAACAAATTCCTAAATCTCATTCATACTCTGGAGAGAGATTCTTAATTATATCATAGAGTATTCTCCTTCAAATGATTTGAAGGTTAGAGATCCCTTGTTATGCATTCACTTACCTCCATGGCTAAGTGACTTAAACCAAACTATGTCGTGGACACCCTTTGAAAGAGTGACTTTCACATAGTCAAAAATCAAGGACCTAACCATAAGACAACTATGATGCCTCAGGTCAAGATACTACTTTGCATTATCCCAACCATGAGTTTTCATGTGACATGAGTATGAGAACTCTTTGTTGATCATGTTCAGTGGACTCATTCTCTATTGAGCACATACATGTTTGTCTTGGTGGCAGTCACACTAATTTCTTGAAACCAGTCACTCTCTTTAAGAGAAGACGTAGCATGTATTGTCAATACCCAATTGGCAATCCTATGATCAAGAACGTTTAGGATATGTATACCAAAGAGAATGGTCTCATGAATCTAACTTCTTTAGATCACATTTTACCAATTACATATTCCTTGGACTTATCGTTTAAGTATATAACATTTATATGAGATGGTTTTAAACAATAATCTTCGTTCTTTATATTAAACTAGATTAGTTTAACGTGTGAAATGGCCATAAAGTATCATCATATGATTGACTTTAGAGCACATTTCCAACAAGGCCTTCATGAGGGAAGTTCGTCGTACATTTGGTACATTTATCTTTGCAGGCACATTTGCAGCTGGAATATGTGATCTTGTTACTCGCGCTGGATCGATGAAAGCATCTGGCATGCTCTGAGCTACGCTTAGAAGATTTAATATGCGCTGCACTTCAGTCTTAGACTGAGCGGTGCGGGGATCTAAACGAGATAAAGTGAAAGTCGTCAATGATTATTTGCGTCATTTTTATCTCCTCTTAACGACTGAAAAACTGTCTCATAGATGTGACAATCCGTGAACTGAGTGATAAATAGATCACTTGTCAAAGGTTCTAAGTAGCAAATTATTGAAGGAGAATCATATCCGACATAAATTCCCATCATTTGTTAATGCCCCATTTTTGTACGTAAAGGCGGTGAAATTGGCACATAGACCACACAACAAAAAATGTGTAGATTAGATATGTTGGGTTCGTATCTGATAACCAATTGAAGGGCGCTATATAGTTGGGTCACAATAGGCCTCAAGTGGACCAACATAGCTGCGTGCAATATTGCATGGCCCCAAGCAGCGATGGGGAGCTTCGTACATATGATCAACGGTCGAGTAATCATTTGTAAGCGCTTAATGAATGCCTCTGCCAGGTCATTCTAGGTGTGAACATAGGGTACTGGATGTTCAACTTCAACCCTAACTGACATGCAATAGTCATCAAAAGTTTTATATGTAAATTCCGTAGCATTATCCAATCGAATAGATTTGATCGGATAATCAAGGTGGTGAGCCCTAAGCTTGATAACCTGAGCCAACATTTTGGGGAATGCAGTTTCTTATGGACAACAAGCACATGTATGACCAACATGTGGAAGCGTCAACCAAAACCATAAAATATCTAAATGGTTCGCAGGAAAAGTGAATCGATCCACAAATGTCCCCCCGAATCCTTTGTACAAAAATAAGAGGATTCAAACGAATCTTGTCATAAGAAGGCTTAATAATAAGCTTTCCTATGGAGCAAGTTTGACATGCGATTTCTTGAATCAAACCTAATCTTCGGGTTAGTGGATGCTCGTGTGAAGATTTAAGGATACGGCGCATTGCTGTTCCTCTAGGGTGTCGCAAACGATCATGCGAAAGTGTAATTTCATGGGATGTTCAAGAGGTAGGGCTGGCCACATAGTGGCATGATATAGGGCGTATGGTTTTAGTATACAGACCACTCGGGATACGCTCTATGTTTTCTAGAATACACTTCTAGCCATATTCGTAGGAAGTGATGCATAGAAATTCAACTTCATTTTCTACATAGGTTTCAGCGTGGTAATTATTATCTCTAATATCCTTGAAACTCAACAATGTTCTTCTAGAACGTGTAGAATAAAGTGCCTCATCAAGGGTCAAGATTTTACCATTGGACAACATTATACGCGCCTTATCGCATCCTTTGTTAGATGAGAAGAACTATGATTTGTGGGCTCCTCTCATTCAAATTCATAGTGCTGGAAAGAAGAAGATGGGGTATCTTCGTGGGTGTATCAAGGCGTCAGTCGAAGATGATCCAAAATATGATGATTGGTTCTCGAAAGATCAAAAAGTTAAATAGTTGGTTGTTGTCACCCATAAAGCCGGAGATGATGAAAATGTACATTCGATTAGCTACTTTGAAAGAAATTTGGGCCTTAAAACAGCTTATTTTGACGAGAATGATTAGGCTAGGATTTATTCCTTGAATAAAAAAGCATCACGCCTTCGCCAGAATGGACGATCGTTGGTTACATATTTTGGGGAGCTAAATGAGATTTTTAAAGAGTTGGATCACCTTAGCAAATTGGCCATGAAGTGTGAGAATGACATCAAAACGTTTCAAAAATTGACTGAGTGACAAAGAGTTTATTTGTTTCTTGGTGGTTTGGATGACGTGTTTGATTAAGTTCGTCGAGAAGTGTTGCGAAAGGATCCACTGCTTGGACTTCAGGTTTCTTATGCATATGTTTGTCGTGAAGCAGATACAAAGGAGGCCATGAAGACAGAAGTTGACAAAACTGAACCAACTGCTCTGGCAGCAAGAGTGTTGGTCCTCCACATTGGTCTGACCGAGCTGGGTTAAAGTATCAATCAGGGCAAACACAGACTGGTCAGACAAGCAAGGATCGTTCTCCGAGTAAATGCCCACACTATGGTATGACGGGACACTCCAAAAGCCGTTGCTTTGAGCTGATTGGATAACCTGAGAATTGGGATAAGTCTCACGATTCTCACTACAATAAATCTTGAGCCTCCGTTGCTTAAACCAAGAATAATTCAGAGCATATAGCAGACAAAGGATGAGCCATGATTGCTACAACATGTAATGATGGTAAGGCATTTAATATCTCCACTCTTGTTACAAATAATACATGGATAATTGATTCAGGGGCTACTGAACATATGATATGTGATTCGAGATAGGTTTCATCACAAAAAACCTCCCCACAAACCGTGGTCAAAATTTGATGTGAAAATTAACTTGACACTCAAATTAAACCCTATTGATGACAATCGTAGTATATAAGCAAGTATGGATCGTTCTAACCGGGGATTAACTAGGGATGCTAATCAATGTGAATTTGACTCAAAAACGTAAAAACACAATGTAAAACACTAAACTAGACTCAAAGAATGCAAAACTAGAGTTTAAAACACTAAAACAAACCAAAAGACTCAAAACATCACAGAAACACTCAAAACTGCCTTAAAACCACTTTTTGGGCAGTTTTGAGCACAAACACTAATTTGGACGAAAATATGTTATAACTTGACCCAAGACACTTAAAAACACAAACTAACTTGATTTTTAACTAATCTAACACTTCAAAATAAATGGGGGATTGATTTTGACGAAATTGAATTTAAAACAGAAACTTGTAAATAAACTTCAAACAAAACAGATTGTGATGAAATAGAATGATGAGACACTAGTTAGAGGGGTCCTTATCCACACATGAACATATGCATATAATTTGATTCCCAGTTATGATTTCAACAAACGATGAATGACAATGCTCCAAATTAATTGTATTGAACTAATTAATTCTCAAAATTCCCTAGATTCATTAAATTGAATGGGATATGCATCGCAACCAAATTATTCCTCATCAAAGTCCCTAACTATGGAATACGCATGATAGAGACATTCAACAAAGATCATTAAGTTCAATGGAAATCATAAATATCGACTAGGCATTTATAACTATGGAATACGCATGTTAATCCAACCTAGGGTTTACTAAACACAATCGTGACTAGCGATCTTTACTACTCATGAATATAAGTTCATAACGATTAGATGAAATTCCCTTATATCCTAGCATCAAGTTTAGGCATGCAAATTAAGTGTCGACCCTCAACCCACATACATAAACAAGTTCTTAATCAAAACAGAAAAGTAAACCACATCCATAGTTCATGAATTCATAACTAGAGTAAATCAAATCATAACCAACATATGTCCATGGCTTCAAATTCGCCTCTAACTAAAACGAAATTAGTTCCACATGTTTAACATAATTGAACAGCAACTTAAATTAAACATGAAAACAGAAACAAGAAGAGAAAGAACTCCAAACACTCCAATGGTGGCAGATTGCTTGCGCAAGGGTTCCTCCCTCCTTTGGACTGCACGGCACACTCATTCTCTCCTCCAAAGATGGCGGTACATGGTGGTTGTGGTGGTGGAAAGGTGGCGTGGCTATGGTTGTGCACGGTGAAGGGTGGTGGTTGCGGCAGATTGAGTTATGATGGTGTGGTGCTTGCGGCAAGGGTGGATCAATGGATGAATGAAGGATGAATGAATGGATGAAGGCTTTGGAGGGTGCGGCTGCTTGGATTTCTGAGTCAAAGGGTGGTGAAAACCTGCGGCACAAATAAGAGGAATATATATAGGCCTCACAAACCCTAGGACAATTCAGATTAAGGCTTGGACTTAGCATAAGTGAAGGAATTGAGCTCCTAGGTGCGGCAGGTTTTATTAATCCACAAGGGAGAAGGTTTATGGCCCAATTAACCCAAATCCACAAGGAAAATGGCCAATTAACTCAGAAATCCAAATGGAAAAGGGAGAGAGGGTGCGGCAGCTTCCTAGGCCCAAATACACCTTCTAGAAGTCAGAAAACCAAAGGGAATAAGGGGATAGGTGCGGCAACAATTGGAGGGAAAGGAAGATGGATTGCAAGGCAAGGCAAAGGCCTTCTAGAAGGGTTCTAGGCGCCACTTTGTTGGAAATATGCCCTGAAAGTCAATCTTTGGAAGAAACCTTTCAAGACATTGCGTTGATGTATACATATGACTCTTATACATCGGAAGGCAAAGATACTAACTAGGACTATCTCAATAAACGAAATATGTCCTAAATAGTGAATCCATGGACAATGGATCGATTGAAGAAGTAATCTAATGATGTTAGACTACAGAGACCTTCTTCACATAACCATCATGTCCAAAAAGGTTCCTGGTCATAGGATTGTCGGAGGGATACTGACAATGCATAGATCAGTACATACTATGTCCCCTTCAAATGGAAGGATGGAAAGTCTCATCCCATTCGTGTTGAGACACTAAGACAAGTATGTAGGTGCTCATTAAGGGAATGAGTTCACTGAATACAATCGAACGAGAGTACTTGCATGGAGGTCTACTCACATGTCAAGCAAGTAACTCTAATAGTTGGAATAATGTAACTAATCCTTTGACCTGAGACATCATTGATGTCTAATGGTTAGGTCCTTGATCTTTGACCATGTCAAATGGCATTCCATTTGGAGAGTCCACGGCATTCTTGGGATCAAGCTATCTAAACATGTAGGCATGTGAATGGTCAACAAGGGATCTCTAATCCTCGTTAGAGGAGGATACTCTAAGATATGATTCGGAAATCTTCGGCCGAAGTATTGAGCGTAGTTTAGGAAAGCGTTCCTATACGACTCATATGAATCATATAAGAACGTATAATCGCATTAGGGGTTTGACATATTACATCCATACCCTAGTGATGTGATTAAGAGTATTGTATTGGAGAATGATCGAATTGCATTGTAATTCCAACTGAATGGGTTCTCTGAATAACTTCTACATTAGCTTGGGTAGCCATGACATATGTTTAGATGTCACTCATGGCTTGTGAGTTCTTCTAGATGACTAAATGTAATCGTCAAAGAAGAACGTGAATTAAAAGTAAGTTTTAATTCAACAAGTGATTGGATTAAATCAATTGGATCGATGCCAATCATCTCACTGCCTTGCTAATTAGAACCTAAAAGATTGTTCGCCAATACACTCTTGTAGTGAGTAATCAATGGATGATGGAAATAATTAATTGGATTAATTAGGTGTGGCGATTAATTTAGAAAGTCTAAAGAAATCATAAAAGCGATAAAAGATCGTTTTGGGCTTAAAGAAACGTTCGGGTTTAATTGGGCCCATTGGGCCTAAACCCATTGGGCTTTTATTCAAGCATTGGATGACTTGAAATAATAAAAACCCAAAGCCCAAAAACCCACACTAAAGGCCGGCCACTTTGAGGAGGTGGGAGAAGTCAAATGTTGACTTGTTTCCTTTTGTCTATAAATACAACTTTATAGACAAATATCTCACTAGGGGTTTCATTTGTGTTCAAAAGACTTAGAGAAAAAGAAAAACATCTCTCTAGAACACATAAGGAGGCCGGCCACCTTAAGGGGAATTTTAGCTAATCATTTAATCTCCCCTTTAGGTTATTCTTTCATCCTTTCTCACTACACTAGTGGGTGAGGATCTTTAGAGGTTTTCTCCTTGAAAACTCTAAGAGAACCTTGGAGCACTCATACATACAAAGTGGAGGAGGCAAGGAGGAAAGCTAGGCTCAAGGACTTTGAGGAACAAAGATCTTGGAGGTGGTCCATCCTTGGTCTCAAGAGTAGATCAAGAGGTATAAATCTTCTCCTAAACTTTGTTCTTCAATAAAATAATTTGTGATGCATCTTACCTAAACCTATGCATCTTGAAGGGGATTTAAAATGACTAGAGTAATAAATTTAATTGTTTACATGCTTCCGCTATTTTGCATATATATAATGATTTGTATATGCTTGCTAGTCACATGAAATCCCTAATGAAACTCATAATTTCCTTCACACTTTTATAGGGAATCTGTTTAAGGCTTCTAGAAAGACATTTCAGCATGTTTTTAGGCAAGAACAAGGCATGAAACATAAGGCATGTCTTTAGGAATGGATAAGGCCTTCTAGAAGAGACAAGACATGGAACATGGCACAAAACATGGCATAAAACATGTAGCATGTTTTATGGAACATGTTTGGATAATGTTGGATAAGATAAGGATATGGATAATGTTTTGGATAATGTTCCACCTTTCTTGCACTTTCCTTATCTTCTTTGTCTCAAACTTATTTCATCATCTTCAAAACTCATTCCTAGCTCCTTTTAGCTCCAAATTCGTCCATCCATGGTGCTCCATATGCATGTACTCCATTTCAGCTCAATTTAGCTCTAAAATGCACCAAAACGCACTTTCTTGCTTCACTTGCCATTTGAACCTACAAACACACGAAAATAGCTTAAATCACTATAATAAACGATAACTAACTACGTAAGTGCAAGAAAACAAGCTAACTAAGTAGCATAAATATGCTCCTATCAATATTGCTAATGGTAATGCCACCCCAGTTATTGAGGAAGGCCCTGTTTCCCTTTCTGATACCATGAAACTTGATATTGTTCTTGTGGTCCCCTTCTTAACTTATAATTTGTTATATGTTGCCCAAATAACACCCTTGCAATGTTTTGGTTGTTTATTGGCCTTATTTCTGTATTTTTAAGGACATCCAGATGTTGAATATGATTGGTTATGGTATTAGACTAGGGAAACTTTATTTCTTGGAGTTGACTTCACATAGTTTTGGATTGCTGACTCAAGCTCTTTCAGTGGATGGTTCTCAAGGAGAGACCAATAAAGTATTCGACACTTGGATGTGGCACCGTCATCTCGGGCATGCTTCATTTGGTTGTTTGCATAAGTTATTTTCTAGTTTGTTTGTTACGAACGATGTTTCTCAATTTAAGTGTGATGTTTTTGAAATGGCTAAGAGCCATCGAACCATTGTTATCATCCTCTGACCAAGAAAATGTTTGTTACTTCGAATGTAATTTGTCATGAAAAAAAATGTATTTTGGTGCCTCTGAGTCCTCATTTTACAAGTTGAAGCAGTCTCTAAGAGCCTAATTTGGTAAGTTTACCAAGTCCATGAGAGCATTCGGATATCAACAGAGTAATTGGGATCACATTTTGTTTCCTGAAACGCAAGAATGACAATGATCCAGTTGATTGAGTCGCTTTGCAGAAATATTTGCCCACATAATTCGAAATGAAAGATCTTGGTTCTCTTAAATATTTCCTTGGGATTGAGTTGTTGAGATGTAAGTTTGGGATATTTCTGTCTCAAAGAAAGTATATTATTGACATGTTGGAAGAAACTGGTATGTCCGCATGCAAGCTTGCAACTACTTCGTTGGCAGAAGGGATGAAGTTGGGTATTGATTAGAATCAAGTACCAGTGGATAAAGGGAGATATCAAAGGCTAGTAGGGAGATTTGTTGGAAATGTGCCCTAAAACCAATCATATGATGATACTTTACGGACATTTCACATGATTAAACTAATTTAGTTTAATATCAAGGGCAAAGATTATTGTTTGAGCGGTCTCATATAAATGTTATATGCTTAAACGATAAAGTCCAAGGAATATGTGATTGGGAGAATGCGATCTAAATAGTTAGATTCATGAGACCATTCTTTCGTAGACACATCCTAAACGTTCCTGATCATAGGATTGCCAATTGGGCATTGACAGTCCGTTAAGATCAGTACGTGCCATGTCTTCTCTCAGGGAGAGTGACTAGTCTCGAGTCATTGATGTGAGTGACACCAAGACAAGTACGTAGGTGCTCAATAGAGAATGAGTTCACTGAACACGATCAACGACGAGTTCTCATATTCATGTCACGTGAGAACTCATGGTTAGGATAATGCAAATTAGTCCTTTGACCTGAGGCATCATAGTTGTCTTGTGGTTAGGTCCTTGATCTTTGATCGTGTCAAATGGCATTCCTTTGGAGTGTCCACGGCATGGTTGGGGTCAAGCTATCTAGTCATGGAGACAAGTGAATGCGCAACAAGGGATCTCTAACCTTCAAACCGTTGAGGGAGAATACTCTATGATATGATTTAGAATCTCTGGCCAGAGTATGAATGAGATGTTGAAATGCGTTCCATATCACATTCAAGGTAATCATATAAGTGCGAGATTCACATTGGATAGTAGACATGAATAAACTATCAAGCCAAACAATGTGGTCAAGAGTATTGTATTAGAGAAGGACCGTATTGCATTTGTAATCCTAAACTGAATAGGTTCTCCACCTCTTCTGATTAGCTTGGGTAACCATGATATGCTGCTAGGTGTCACTCATGGTTTGTGGAAGCCCTAAACGTGTGTAAACACTAAAGGGAGAATTGAAAGTTAGTTTCAAATTCACAATCGATTTGAAAGAGTTTGAATCGCCCACTGCCTTGCTAAAAGGAACCTAATGGATCGTACACCGTGTAAGGTAGAGATTGAAGATTCAACGGAAATGAGTAAGAATAATTAAATGGTTTAATTATTTATGGCAAGGATTAATTAATATGATTATTAATCAAACGAATAAGTTCGTTAAAGACCTCGGGATGGTTTTGGACCTTAAGGCCCAATGGGCTTCGAACGTCAAGTCCATTGACTTAAGTTGTATGACAACTTAATAAATAATGATTTAACAAAGGCCCAAAATACTCCAAAAATATCCCTAAGGCCGGCCACTATGTAAGGGTAGTGAACTTGGACTTATTTACAAGTTTGCCACTCAAATGAATTAAGGTATAAATTTGACTTTATAGCCAAAATTCATTAAGGGTTTGTTTTTGGGAAATTGGAGAGAAGAAAAGCTCTCCCTTCTCTCTAAAATGGCCGGCCACTTTGAGGAAATAATCTAGCAATTCAACTTCCTCAAAGTCACTCATTTCTTCTTCATCTAACCTTGGTGTGGAGACTTAGAGGTTCCCAATTTTGGGAACTTGGAGAAACCATTTCATCCAACCAAATCCATAGATCTTAGATGCAAGGAATGAAGGCCCTCTCTTTGGGTGATTAGCCTTTGCTTATGCAAAGAGGAATCTACAAAGGTATTAATCTCAACTCACTTGTTTTGAGTTGATTAAAGGTTCACCAATCTACTAGGCTTTGAACATTCATGGTTAATGTTTTGTTTTTAAGTATATGCAAGCATGATTCCGCCTTTAATTTGTTAATTGCATGCTAATGATATTGCTTAAATGAACATGATCTTCCAAAATAATCCTTCAAGTGGTATCAGAGCCTAGGTCTAGTAGTTGGTGAATCCTTTTGGGTTTTGTATTTCATAATATGTGATTTAAAAGTTGTAAAATGTTACAAGCTTTATTCTTGTTTTATGAATGTAAATTTTGTTGGAAAATTTGGCATCTCAAATGTTGTAGATGTAGTTCATATGAGCATGAATATTGAAGCTAAAATTTGGTGCCAAGAATTTTGGGATTTTCGGCCAAATTAAAAGGGTGATTTTTTTGGTTCTTGTTTGTCTTGTTAAAATGTTTTTCAAGTGACTTTTGGAACCCCTAAGTACCCTAGTTTGGTTATATGGAATTTCCCTTAAGTTTAAATGGTTTTGGGATGTTTTTTGGGTGAAAAATCATCATGGAAAAATTTTGAGTTTTTCATGAGTGTTCTTCATTGTTCTTGACATTTTAGCCAAGAACAAAAAGTTTGGTGTTTTGATTCAAAGTTTTGAATTATTTCATAAAGTTTTGTTATTAGATATTTTCATATATTTATTAATGATTAATATTTTTAATGTTAGTCAAAAACTTTGAATATATGTTAGATATTTGTTTGAAAGGTGTAAGAAACTTTAATGGATGTGTAAGGTTTAAATCCCATTCACACACCATGCTTGCTTTATGTCAAAAACTTACAAATCAACACACACATCACACCATGTGCTCCTCCAAAACCGGCCACTCCCTCATGGGAGTACTTTTGGGGCTTTTATGCAATTACATAAAGTTTTGATACTTTTGTGTATTTGCACTTTGGCCCAAAAGTTTACGTTTTTACGTTTAGGTCCAAAAACGCTAAAGGACAAATTGTTTTGCTCCTTTAATGAAGTTTTTACATTTGTGGAAAAGTTTGGGTTCTAGTTGTGATTACATAAAGTATTGGACTTTTGTGTTTTTACAAAGTGACCCCAAAAGTTTAAGTATTTGCAAAATAGCCCAAAGGTTGTGGTTAATTGCACTATGGCCCAAAAGTTGAGGTTAATTGCATAATGGCCCAAATAAGTTGAGGTCATTACATTTTGGCCCAAATTAAATAGAGAACAAAAATTGTTTTGTCTCTTTAAATGAGAATTGGATTTTCATTTTAGTTAGCTCCATTTAAATCAATTTTATGGATACAAAAACCAAATGAAAAATGTTGCATTCAATTTAATTAGTTAAAGTGTTAATTAATTAAAGGGTGATTATGAACCTAAGCCTACGATAATTGAGCTATGTGAAAGGCCGTTTCAAATTTGTTTGAACCATGGGAATGTGTAGATTAGATTTTGGTTGTAATTTGATTAGATCAAATGTTGTAAAAGAGCATAAGCTCTTCTTTAATTTAAAGTAATTTGATTTGATCAATTGTTGTAAAAGAGCATAAGCTCTTCTTTATTTTGAAGTACTTCTTTCTTGCTTTATTTGATATGCATGAAAATGAAGTAGTTGGGTCCAACGCCCCTAAGACAACACGCCTTAATATGATTAAATGCGTAACTAAAATCAATCACCATCCCTAGTCCGAGATTCAACACAAGGCTCGTGTTGGATCTAAACAAAAGGTTCATAGTCATCCTAAGGCCCTAAGGCAACTATATAGTCCATCAATGAATGCAAACCTTATGTTAGTAGTATCATATACTCTTGCTTTAAAAACCGTTTTAAAAGCTTAGTGGGAGTATTATATACAACTAAATAAATCATATGGACCAATAGTTGTGATAGGACCAAAAATGTTTTAATTGGATTAAAATGTATGTTTATATGTGATGAGACCTAAAAACCCTCAACCAAACCAATATTAAGTTGATAAGCGTGAGAGTGCTTTGAACACTCTTTCGTGGCCTTCCACCGTGGTAGGTCCAAACGTTTGTGACGTGTACAACGGCTTCACCCTATCATGGGGGAGTACAAAGTGCATGCTTACACTCGGGGAGGATTCTATATGCATACTTGATGTTGTGAAAGGTAGGCAAAGAGAATAGCCAACATCGTATCATCGTGAGGTTGTTCTTGGACCCCTAACTTGAACTCGCATAGTGGGAATGACTTAACTAAGTGCAATGGAGCCAACATCATATCATTGTGAGGCATCATTCTCTAGAGGCCAAATTAAATGGGTTCTTACATAAAGATGTAAATGAGTAAGCGTACTCTCTCATTGTTATTAATGCTAGCCAACATCGTATCATCGTGAGGTGGGCTTGGTAATAGTGAGCCTCCCATAACCTACTAAGAGTTTCCTCCAAAACTCTCGAATTCCGATGAGGGATATGGAATTTGCCAAAAATAGTGGGTGGTGCTATTATGATTTAAAGACCCGAATCAAATAGCTTAAAATCAATCATTTATATTCGTTATGTATTTGTTTACCAATATATTTGCAAACGCTATCCAATACTTGACAAAGAAAAGCCGAATACTTTAGTTTCCGGACTTAGTACTACAATTCCATAGATTGTCTTTAATGGATTGTAAATGTGTCTAAGTAGTCTCACCCTCACAATCTTCCTATCGATAATGTATCATTGGAAGAACATGATAGATAAGTCTATCATAAAGAGGACAACAATTTAATTGTCATAATTCTTCAAATACAAATGTTGTATGAAGAAATAAGAGTTGCTTTGAACAACCCTTAAATCAACATAAACATTAGTGCTTGTTTCTTTGTTACATAAACAAGGAACTTTTGAAGTAAGCACAAGGGCATGGACACTTAGTGTGCCATGATTCTTCACTTACAAATCGTTGTATGAAGAAATGAGAGTTGCCTTGAACAACTCTTGAATGTTTGTAATTATGTTTAGAACATAATGGTTGGTTGACAAAAATAGTCCATCAACATGGACTTATGATGATTTTGAATCATTGTATGTTGAAGTGTTAAAACACTTAACGAGACGGAAACTAGATTAGGACTTCACCTTAGTATCCCTATCCTTATAGTTCACTAAGTTTATTGTAAACTATATGGTGAACAATAACCACATGCTCTCCAAATCGTTTGATGTGTAAAACACAATTGAAATAAGTTTCAAGAGAGATAGTGGGAGTTTAGGGACCATGACTATTGTAGTCAAAGGAGAAGTCAAATGAAGAAAGCAAAAATAACTCCAAGGGAACAAACTTTCTTTATGAAAGGATGGACATTGGAAGGGGTATTTGCAAGAAATGTCTTGCAAGTGTCAAGAACACACCTTTCGAAGGTGTTGTAGAATGTTCTTGAAAAGTTCATAACAGTTGGTTCTTCTACTTGAATGCTTGATTCTGTATTAGTAACTATGTTTTACAAGTTGTTGTAGAAGTGTGGCTAATAAGAAGTAGAAGATTAATGAGAGAAGAGAAAGTACTTCACATTCCGAAAGTGAATAAAATATAGATCTCTGCGAAAGCGGATTGTACTTACTTCCTCATATGAACTACCAAATAAGAATGATTAGATTATTGTAATCTAATTAATTGTCTCTATAGTAGAGATGATGTGGTAGTGTTAATTGTTTAGAATAAAACGATGCTTAAAACCCAAAAGGTTGCAAGGTAGTGACTAATCCCAACTAAGTTGTGATACCTCTAAAACATAAATTATGAGTTGGTTATGGATGGATGCTTTGGATCGTTAGATCCGGATCCAATGCCTTCTTGTTAAAATTGTATAGAGGCGAAATGTTCGAATCTTTATTCTTTTGGAAAGAAGAAAGAATCACAAAGTTGTTGAGGTTAATTCACTTAGATGTTAGTGGCACTAGTCCACAACATAATACTACTCATGTTATATGCCATTCACCGAAGATCACTCTCGGTTGGACTATAGTTTACTTTGAATAAACACAAGTCCGAATACTTTGCAAAAGGTTTCAAAGAATTCAAGAAATGTAAGTTGATGAGTAAGACGTCTAAAGTATTTAACTCCTTAGATTTGATCCAAGGAAAGATAACACTTTAGATGAGTTTCCTTGAAAGATATCAAGGAAAATAGCATCATAAGATAATGAATTTCTCCATTAGGAGAAGAACGAACTTGAAAAAGATTTAGTTCGTTGGTTATTATCTATTACCTATATATATGATATATATATACTTCTAAAACAATGTGATTGTGAATTAGAAGATCTTCCAAAATTTTCATGACTCCATAAGATGTAGTTGGAAAGAAAGACAAATCTTAAGCATGTTAAAGATTTGGGGTTGTGTGCTAATAAGCAATATTTGTTTGATAACAATCTTGTGGGATATCCTTATATTAATTTTTGGATATCGCTTCTATAAACCAACTAACAAATGTTGTTTTGTTGGGTAGTTCATTGTAATTCTACAATATGATTTGCCTAAACGCAAATGAACGAAAAACATAGAACTCAAAGAATGGGTTCTTTGAGAGACAAGATAGTAATCAACAAATATAACAACCTAGTTCCTATACCACAAGCTCCAAGGTAGTCAAGAAGGATTTATAAACCGTCTTAGTTGAATGGTTTGAACTTTATGACTATGTCATAGAGTTGCACCTCTTAATTCGAAAGAAATAAGAATGAAAATCCTTATGACTACATTGAGTGTATATACGATATATACTCAAGGAAATGGTAAAATACCATTTGACTCGAAATAATGAAACCTTAATAGCTAATTGGTAGCCTAAGGTGACTACACTCAAAGAGAATGGTTGACTTTGAAGAAACCATCTTTGATATAGTCTTAGTTTCAATTAATTCGAGGATTGCTAGCTACAACTAAATGGTGATTTAATGTTTGGACATAATATGGGTTTCCATAACCATTATTAAGATAGTCTTGATAATGTATGTCTAAAACTATAAATCACAAGACATGTAAGTTGTAGAGATCCATCCATCATGGATCTTAACAAGCTAGTGGGAGCTATAACCGTCTTATGAAAGATCAAATCGTTTGATTTCTCATAAAGATGTAAATGAATCTTTTGTTTACTAGGTTTACAAAAGATTAGTGGGAGTTTATCATATTCCTAAATTTAAATATATATGATATATTAATTTTTGGAAATGAAATGAATTCTTCTTTGTTAAAGTTATGACTTTAAACATTCTATAAATGATAGAATAAATATGGGAGATATAGTCTATAATAGACAAGAGATGCTAGGAAGTTTCTCATATGATGATAAACTTCAATTTGAATGACAATTCTAGTGAGACTAGGAAATTGTTCTTCTCAAAGGGAATGTACCCTTTGACTCCCAAAGAAATAATGCGTAAATAGAATCCTTTTATGCATATGCACAAAGGTGATTTATGTATTTCATATTGTATGAAAAACATTGATATGAGTTGTACCTAGAACGGTACAAAACGATATCAGTGCAAACCCAGGATCAGAACCATGGCAACTGTCAAGTGAGTCCTTAAGTATTTGAGAAATACTAAAGGATAGATTCCTCAAAGAATGAGGAAGAATTAGAGTAACGTAATGGAAGCGTAAATGTATTAGATTATGAATCTAATCCATCATTAGATGTTTCTTCATTATGAATGAAGAGATGAACAGATATCTCTTTATTATTATGACTAAAGAGATATTTGGATGGAAACATTAAAGTAATGACTTTAGTGTGTTCCATTATGAATGCAAAATATATTGCCATATAGAAGCTTACAACAATGTTGTTTGGATGGGAAAGTTCATTTATGAACTCTCTATTCGGTTCCAACCAGAAAGTGTATGACACTAATGGGGCGATAGCTCAAGCCAAGGAATCAAGGTCTCATCAAGATCCGAACTCATATGAGAGACTAAACCACATGATTGGGAATCATGTATAATGGTGACGTCGTTATTCTCAAGGTTGCTTCTATGGATAACATATAGATATCCATTGTCTAGGCCTACTATTCAGCCATTTTTGAAATGACTGCAGAAGAGGTATCATCACTGATGACCAAGCTGATTGGCTCTAGTGCAAGTGGGAGATTGTTGGAAATGTGCCCTAAAACCAATCATATGATGATACTTTACGGACATTTCACATGATTAAACTAATTTAGTTTAATATCAAGGGCAAAGATTATTGTTTGAGCGGTCTCATATAAATGTTATATGCTTAAACGATAAAGTCCAAGGAATATGTGATTGGGAGAATGCGATCTAAATAGTTAGATTCATGAGACCATTCTTTCGTAGACACATCCTAAACGTTCCTGATCATAGGATTGCCAATTGGGCATTGACAGTCCGTTAAGATCAGTACGTGCCATGTCTTCTCTCAGGGAGAGTGACTAGTCTCGAGTCATTGATGTGAGTGACACCAAGACAAGTACGTAGGTGCTCAATAGAGAATGAGTTCACTGAACACGATCAACGACGAGTTCTCATATTCATGTCACGTGAGAACTCATGGTTAGGATAATGCAAATTAGTCCTTTGACCTGAGGCATCATAGTTGTCTTGTGGTTAGGTCCTTGATCTTTGATCGTGTCAAATGGCATTCCTTTGGAGTGTCCACGGCATGGTTGGGGTCAAGCTATCTAGTCATGGAGACAAGTGAATGCGCAACAAGGGATCTCTAACCTTCAAACCGTTGAGGGAGAATACTCTATGATATGATTTAGAATCTCTGGCCAGAGTATGAATGAGATGTTGAAATGCGTTCCATATCACATTCAAGGTAATCATATAAGTGCGAGATTCACATTGGATAGTAGACATGAATAAACTATCAAGCCAAACAATGTGGTCAAGAGTATTGTATTAGAGAAGGACCGTATTGCATTTGTAATCCTAAACTGAATAGGTTCTCCACCTCTTCTGATTAGCTTGGGTAACCATGATATGCTGCTAGGTGTCACTCATGGTTTGTGGAAGCCCTAAACGTGTGTAAACACTAAAGGGAGAATTGAAAGTTAGTTTCAAATTCACAATCGATTTGAAAGAGTTTGAATCGCCCACTGCCTTGCTAAAAGGAACCTAATGGATCGTACACCGTGTAAGGTAGAGATTGAAGATTCAACGGAAATGAGTAAGAATAATTAAATGGTTTAATTATTTATGGCAAGGATTAATTAATATGATTATTAATCAAACGAATAAGTTCGTTAAAGACCTCGGGATGGTTTTGGACCTTAAGGCCCAATGGGCTTCGAACGTCAAGTCCATTGACTTAAGTTGTATGACAACTTAATAAATAATGATTTAACAAAGGCCCAAAATACTCCAAAAATATCCCTAAGGCCGGCCACTATGTAAGGGTAGTGAACTTGGACTTATTTACAAGTTTGCCACTCAAATGAATTAAGGTATAAATTTGACTTTATAGCCAAAATTCATTAAGGGTTTGTTTTTGGGAAATTGGAGAGAAGAAAAGCTCTCCCTTCTCTCTAAAATGGCCGGCCACTTTGAGGAAATAATCTAGCAATTCAACTTCCTCAAAGTCACTCATTTCTTCTTCATCTAACCTTGGTGTGGAGACTTAGAGGTTCCCAATTTTGGGAACTTGGAGAAACCATTTCATCCAACCAAATCCATAGATCTTAGATGCAAGGAATGAAGGCCCTCTCTTTGGGTGATTAGCCTTTGCTTATGCAAAGAGGAATCTACAAAGGTATTAATCTCAACTCACTTGTTTTGAGTTGATTAAAGGTTCACCAATCTACTAGGCTTTGAACATTCATGGTTAATGTTTTGTTTTTAAGTATATGCAAGCATGATTCCGCCTTTAATTTGTTAATTGCATGCTAATGATATTGCTTAAATGAACATGATCTTCCAAAATAATCCTTCAAGATTAATGTATTTGGTTCATACCAGGCTGGATCTTGCTCATGCCTTAAGTGTAGTCAATCAATATATGCATAGAGAACACCACATGCCGTAAGTGTAGTCATGAGAATACTGAGTTATTTGAAAGGAAGTCCTAGTAAAGGAATTTTGTTCAGGAAAAATGAGCATTTCAGTATTGAAGGTTAAAAAGGTGCTAATTGGGCAAGTTCGACAAATCATAGGCGCTCGACATATGGGTATTTCACCTTTGTTGAAGGTTGATAAGGAAGAAGCATAATGCAGTAGCGAGATCAAGTGCAGAAGCCGAGTATAGAGCCATGGTGCTTGGTATACGTGAAATTTTGTGGCTTAAATTCCTGTCACAATATTTGGGGGTCAAACATGGTCAGCCGATAAACTTATTTTGTGACAATAAAGCTGCTCGTGATATTGCTCATAATTCGGTGCAACATGATAGAACCAAACATGTGGAGGTTGACATGTTCTTTATTAAAAAAAAGTTGGAAGGTAAAGTAATTGAAGTTCCCCCAATCGGGACCGAAGATCAAGTAGTGAACATTTTCACCAAGGCTGTTTCAAGTGATAAGTTCTCGAGGTTTCTAGACAAGTTGGGCATGTGTAACATATATGCACCAACTTGAGGGGGAAATGTTGACTTTGCATTAGGATTCCTAGAATTTTGGGTTTCCTAGTTTATAGTGTATCTTTGTAAGTATTCTATCCCTATTGTAATAGGATTGTATATGAATATATCTACCTCTGAATGAGAAGAATACATACAATATTGAAAAGCATTCTTTCTTCTAGTATAAGACCTCAAATTCTTTTGAAACAAATAGAAATAACTTATAAATTCATCACTAATCGTATCTTTGATCGAAATTTTGCTTCTTATGAATTCATCACTAGTCGTATCCTTGATCAAATTTTTGCTTCCTTGTCGGAGGGTTAACCAGGTGAGTGATCGGCTAGGATGAACAGTTGCACAGAACTTTGAATCTTTAGCAGGAGAAAGAGAGTGTTGAAGCATGACTGTGTTGTATGCACCAGGCCTTCGAACATTTCCAGGATAAAGAGTTCATCATACCATCCTTGCTTCTTCTTCAGTCGTGTTTTTTGTGCAAACTTGATGAAAGTTGGAGAAAAATGTGACAGAGAATGTGGTTTTTTTTTCTTTCTTCAAATTAGAGTTGCTATGATCACATGTGGGTTAGGTTTGAAAAAATTAAAAAACGGTAAAAATTTCATTTCTGCGAAATTACAGTATTGTCCATGATTTTATTTTGTGATAGAAGAACAAATTGACTTTTCTAAATTTTTTGGTTGACAGTTTTTTTTAGATCAAGAACTAAAATTGATTAGATCGAGTTAGCACAATTACAACCAGTACCAGTACAATCAAACAATAGGCCCGAATAGTGACTGCATCCCATCCCAAATATAAGAGAACTTTTAAAGCCTAGACTAGTGACTGCATCCGTCACAAAGTTTTCTTCAATGAAAACATGCTTGCAGGATATAGACTCGAACGAAACCACCAAATAATTGATGTTCGTAATGATATTTACAAGTTTCCAAGGTGTTGCGCTGATCCCTGTTACCGCGTCAAAGACCAATTTGGAATCTTCTTCAACATACACATTTCTTTATCCTTTCCTTTTTGCCATCTACAGAGCATCTCTTAAAGCTAGATTGTATTAGCCCCAAGCCATCTTTGCTCCTACCATATCAGGTTGACCCTCCTCATCTCTAATGACAAACCTCGCTGTAGCATTCAAATTTTTTACATCCCCATCAAAGTTAATCTTCAGCCGACAAGTACGAGGTTGAAACCACCTGATTTTCTGTTAGGGCTTTCCTACTAAGGAGCCTCTGTTGTTTGCCTGCAAGTAATCCGACCCCAACAAGAAGCAAGACAGTTCTTCCGTGATTAAGTTTCCCAATATTGAAATCACATTATTCTTCCATGTTTGCTAATAGACAAGTAAGACCTTACTTAGCTTAGAAATATTATCACCATCAGAACTATCAAGATTTGTTAACCAATCATATAGATCACTATTATTTGCCACATTCAAAGGCGATATCTGAGGAGCATTACACTTACCATGTGTTAAACATGTTTGGAGGAGGCACCCAGACAAGGAAATTCTCAAGAGGAGTTCTATTCAACGGAACTTCGATACACGGAATTGCCTCTGTCAGGCTAGCTAAGTGTAGTCTAATCGGAAACGCTCTAGTTCGACGCATAGGGTTTGACAAAAGGATTCAAAAAGTGTTTCCAACCCACATGTAGGGAACTAAGTCCCTAACGATCTTTCGTATAAGATTTACTAGGACAAATCCGCAATCCGCACTGGAAAGGTAGCCCTTCTCAGTCACACGTTGCAATATCTAAAAACTTCAGACCCCGAATAGGCGAGGTGAACGAACAAACGCACAAAGACTTGGCAAATGGACCCAGTTGAAGAAAAGAACCTTAAGTATCCTGGAGGCCATTCCAGGTATTTACATAATGACTCTTCACTTTTGGTCTAAATCAGTGCGAAGGGGGAGTCTGGGGCAAGAGGCAAGGGCGGAGCCATCTTGTAGATGGGGTGGACATTTGACCCTTGTGAACTTTTAATGATTCCCATTAAAATCTATAGTATGTATTAATATTACAATTTATTAATAATCTATATTCTTATACATTGACCTTTGTGGCTCACTAAACAACTTAATCCCTATTTGTTAGATGACCGAAGAGTCCAATACGGCAAAGTTAGTTTTTTACCTTTGTGTCCTCTTTCATTATTTAATACATTTATAATATTTAAAAAATTAGAAAAATTTATAAACTAAAAAGGTAATCAATCAATTAGCATTAAATTTTAAACTTCTTCTCCGTCAACAAAAACTTATAAACTTGTCCTCTATCAACAAAAAACTTTTAAACTTCTCCTATTGAGGGAATTGGGCATCTCCAACTCTAAGATAGCAAGCCTTCACCAATTCATCTTTAAAATTCTTTTCTTAATCAACAAATCAATTAGGTAATTCTTAACTCTTAGTTTACAATTTTCTTGTTCGTGACAGTAGAATTAATCTTACTAGTTGCCACTGCTAGTGTCGAAAGAGTTTTTTTACTATGAATCTATTGAAAAGTGGTTTTCAAAACCGAATGGGAAATATGTGGATGAATGACAGCATGGTAATATATATCAAGAAAGGTATCTCTGATAATATTAACTAGTGGTGTGATTATGAGAAGATTTTAGAATTTAGACCATGAAAACTCGTCCAAGACAATTGTAATTTTAGTGGAATGTTTTATGAGTACTTTCTTGTTATCTTTTAATCTTATAATTTTTAAAGGCGACCCTCATTTAAAGTTTAGGAAAACTAATGAAAAGGATTTGAAAACTTTGAGTTTAACGAAAAGCCACTTTTAAAAGTATAGTAAATAGTGACAATTAAAGGTAAAAAGTGATTTTTCGTTAAAAGTAAACAATACCAAGAGTATTTTATTAAACCTCTTTTAAAGTTTTTGTTGGCTACGCCACTAGTAAGAGGGTTTTCCATGGGCCAAAAGTCTAGTATTTGAGCAAGGCGGTACTTCGATTATCGTGTTGGGAACGTTTATAAATACTAAATTTAGGAGAGTGTTTTTCTGAATCAACAATAATTAGGCGGCAACAAGCTCTGTCCCGAGCCCGCAAGCTTACTATTTTGGAGTTAGCTTAAAAGCACAGCTAGACAAAAATGCATCGTATCATGCGGGAACGCCGAATAGCTCTGCTAGATAGGCTCAAACACTTGGGGTAGAATCATTTGTTCTAATTGAAAGGAAAAATGCAAGCAAGCATGTTCAAGTACAAGAGCCCAAGTCCCACGACAAGGGCAAATTTGTTCAGAATAATTATAGAAGGGACAAGCCCCATTCCTATACAAATGAGCGTGACTACGATTACTCATCGAGAGGCGCATCATCCTGAAGGATAGAATCCTGGAAAACAACGGTGAATGTCCGTCTAGAGTGCCCAGAGCCTTGCCAACATCGCCTCTATCTGGCGAACCAACATTCGAATCTGGTTTCGACTCCTCTGAAGGTTTTAGCTCCACAACCAAGGCGGACAGTGATGGAGAATCGGAAGTCCTACACTCTGAATTTTAGCCGACTTTCGATGGTCGTCCCACCCGCCCCAGTGTCCCTGACCTGCCAAGCCTGTGGCGTATCCTAGATTATATCCTTCTACGAATTTTTGATTAGTCGTTGTCTGAAACAAAGCTCGAACCTCCGCCAACTCTGAAGTGTTGTCCTTCATGACTTGATGAAATACTTCAATGTGCATTTTCTCCTTTTGGCGTGGTTGTTGTTAGGCTTCTTCGAGCTTCGACTGAAGAACAGAGCAATCTGCGTTCCACGAACCACGCTTCTCCGCAAGTGCACGTTCGGCATCATCCCTGGACTGACAAAATTGCGAGAAATCAAGATGGGCCACTTTCGCGCCCAAATCGCTTACTCTTCTTTCCTCATGACGAAAGCGCTCCAATATTTCACTGCACTCGGTCAAAAGCCTCTTCAGCTCCGCAGTTCTTTCCAACAGATATCTCCCTGCTTGGATCCTACGACCTAGCTTGGCCTTGCAGACCACTTCGATCTAAAGGATTTTGCTTGTTTGACTCCAACGGGCAGCTTGTCAAGCCTTGATTCCGAGATACAACTGAATTGGCACGTGACGGTAGGATAGTAGCTGTACATAATCATAATACATTCACACGTAGGAATGAGATTGGTATCATAATCATAATACATAAGTATACTGGTAAATCTTCTAAGAGATCCTCGGCTTTGACTTCGGATATCAAAATATAATCCAAATATTAGAGATCAACCCATTAAACCCGATCCCTACAGGTAACGGATCCGAACGGTTCAGTTTTGGGTACTAAATTTTAGGTTTTTTTATTTTATTTTATGGTTATGAGTGATCATTAGGCAAATTGTTAGGTTTCGGGTTTGGTTATGGTTATAGGGGTATCTGCCCCGAACGCGTACCCGAACCCCGCCTCGTTTTCACTCTTTAATAAAAAAAATATAAATATTTAATTTTATATTTTTTTAAGATTGAAATCCCTATTTTTTTCCTCCAACAACTTTAATACTCCACCAATCGAGGGATTCTAAGAGACTCTAGAGATCTTGAGCGTGTAGACTTCAAAGGTCTCCAAATTTATTCCAAATTTTTTAATGCTTTTAATCAGTCATGGAATTTGGAAGAGCTCAAAGGTCAGAAAAGATGGTTCAATATTCAATTTTGGGAAGAAAAGCCTATTTATATTCTCTTACAAATTGACAGTAGTAGTTGTAACAACCCGTCCCGACATATTAAAATATTAATTGGTGAAATGACAATTTTGCCCTTACGGGAATTTTGTACGTATGCATGTGTTTATGTGAGGACCAATTAGACGAAGCCCTCAATTATTGGAACTTATAGGATATTTTTATATCCTCACTTGTTGGATAGTTTTGGTCCACACACACAACTTCTTCTCTCTCCCTCCCGTATCTCTCTCCTCACTCTCAGACCCTCACACTCTCTCTCCTCACTCTCGACAGCTTCTCTCTCACTCTCGAAGTGTACGGACGAGACCCAAAACCATCCAAAACTCTGTGGATCGAAGCAAACAAGGTAAGATTCTTCATCCTTGTGATGTTCTGGGTTGATTAGTGCTAGTTTTGGGACGTGGAACCTTCGATATCACGTGAACCCGAACCCCTCATTTTTGGTCACTGTTCATGCACACGTGAAATGTTGTGTTTCAGGGAATTTTAAGCTTATTGTGAGCTTAGTGAGGTCCCAAGGAAGCTCGGAGTGCTTCGTTTGAAGGTTTTGGACGTCGGGGTCACTAGGTTCGATTTTGGCCGGTTTTGCTTGGAATTTTCCGGTGAGATTTAGTTGTTTTTAAAGCTTAAAAGTAGTGTATCGTGATTCTACATGTTTGGGGCTTCATTTTGGTATAAAATACGGAAAAAATGGGTGAGAAACGAAGGAGAACAAGGAGTTTCAAAGTTGGCCGGAAAGTTCAGTCCGGCGAGGGCCAGTCGGAGAAGGCGAGTGGGATGCACGAGCTGCGCGTGTGTCCGTGGCTGTGCTGGCGCGTGGGGGCGCGTGAGGCCTCCAAAAAATTTTCTACAAATTTCTCGACGTCCGTGACGTCGAGTAGGTCGATGTGGTATATTCGTATGCCAAAAGTGAGCTACGTATGAGAAGTTATTTCTATATTTGCGTGTATGTGCGTTAAATAACGTTTATTCAATAATTTCTCATATAGGTGAAACGTATTTTGAGGATTAGCGTAGCCAAGCTAGACGTGGGGGCTACGATCCAGCTATTTATCAGTGAGTGGGCAGTATTATTTTCCGTATAACCTATATATATTAAATGATTTCCCAGAATCACTTTTGAAATGGAAAATACGTTTTATCGACTTGCATATTACTTGATTTTGATGCATGAGTATTTAATTATACATTTCATGCATATGTTGGTGCCGAGGATGCCAGGTAAGTACCAGGTAGGTACATGCATAGTTGAGAACGAATAACGATGAGATATGATGTGAAATGATGAGATATCATGAATTGTTAGCTCATAGACCTGCACATACTGTTAGTGCTCACGCCCAGAGATAGGGGCACAGTCTTTCACGTGTTGTTCACCTCCCGCACCGCATGCTCGCCTTGGATCCAAGTTAGGTGCACAGTCTTGTCGTATATGAAGGAAAATTTATGTCCTAGTGAAGAACATTAAAGAACATTTGAATACATATGCAAAATATTAACAAATTAAATTAAACATGCATCCAAAATCAATTCATAAAACCCATGACTTTCAAAGCCTAGTAGATGGTGAACCATGACTCTTTAACAACATTAAAGAGATTAAGGATTTAGAGAATCATTACCCTTGAAGCTCATCCTTGATTACACAAGGGATTCACCCAAGTGGAGGGCCTTCAAGTCACCTCCTTGCTTCCTTGAGGATTGGTTCTCCAAAACACCAAAGATTTGATGTCTCCAAGTCTCTACACCAAAGATAAAATGTGAAGATAAAATGGATGACTTAGGGGTAAAGAAATTGCTAGATTTCCTCCCTAAGGTGGCCGGCCTCCTTGTAGAAAAATAGAGAGAAAAGTTTCACCCAAATTTCTTAAGGAAAAACCCTAAATGAAATAAAGCTATAAAGTTTAATTTATACTTCATTTCTAGTGAGTGGCAAACTTGTAAATAACACAAGTTTGCTACCCCTCATTGTTGTGGCCTGGTGCGAGAATTAACTCGACACAAATTAAACCCTCTTTTGACAATCGTAGTATAGGTATAAGTAGGGTATCGTTCTGGACCGGGGATTAGGAGGGATTGCTAATCACTCTAAAATTAAATTAAAAACGTAAAAACAAAATTTAAAATACTAAACTAAAATAAAAAACACTTAACTAGAAAAACTTAAAATAAAACTAACAAATAAACTAAAATAAATCAAAAGACTCAAAAATACAAAACTAGGCTAAAACTCGAAACACACTTAAAATGACTCAAAATAATAAAAACAATTTAAAATAAAAACTAGGAAAATAATTAGACGGAAATTAAATCAAAAGATTAAAAATAATAAAAAGTAACTAAATAATAATATTATAATAATGGGGGGATTGATTTTTGACGAAACGTAAATTAAACTTAAATAAATTACAAAATTGACAAAAACATAAAATAAAAGTGAAAGGATGGACGACGGATTGGCTAGAGGGTTTTTCTCCACACATGATATAAATGCAACCTAAATTGATTCCCAGTTATGAATTCAACAAACGAATAATGACAATGTTCCTAAGTTAATTAGGTCTGCTTAAATTAACTTTCCGATTTCCCTAGATTCATTGAATTGGACGGAATACGCATCACAACCAAATTATTCTTATCAAGTTCCCTAACTATGGAATACGCATGATAGAGAGACATATCAAAGATCATTAAATTCAATGGAAATCATAAACATCGACTAGGCTTTCATAACTATGGAATACGCATATTAATTCAACCTAGGGTTTACTAAACACAATCGTGACTAGCGATTTTTACTACTCATGAATATAAGTTCATAACGATTAGGTGAAATTCCCTTATATCCTAGCATCAAGTCTAAGCATGCAAATTAAGTATCGACCCTTAACCCACATACATAAACAAGTTATTAATCGAATCAGAATAGTAAACCACATCCAAACATTCATAAATTCATAACTGGAGTAAATCAAATTAAAATTACAAATATAATCATAGTTTCAAATTAACCTCTACCCAATACAAATTAATTACACATCTTTATAAATTAAAACAGAATTAAAATATGAGTTGGAGGATTAAACCAAAATAGGGTGTGAGGATTTGTGCACTGTGCAAGTTTCCTGGCAGCAAATGGGCGCTGCCTTGTTCCACCGTGAGCTTTGTCACGCTGCCAAGAGGCAATTCCTCTTCTTTTCTCTCGCTGCCACGCAGCACCCACTTCTTTTTCTGTTTGATTTTCTTTCTCACACGCTGCCTATAGCTCCGCAAATCCCCCCTTCCCCCGAGGCCTTGCTCTCTGCAAATTTGTTCTTCCCTCGCGCGCTGCCAAATGGCAGCTCACAGACTGCCTTTGTTCTGCGCCTTCTATCCCGCCTCTCAGCCTATCTGTCCTGAGGCAGCCTTTGATTATTCCTTTTCTTCTTTTTTTTCACGCTGCCAGAGGCAGCGTTTTGACCTCCCTTGTCTGCTTGCGCTCTTTTCTGTTTTTCTTCTCCGTGAGTGCCCTCTCTTCTTCCCCCGTGCCCAAAGCTCTCTTCAATCCGTGCACTTCTCCTCCGATGTGCTCCCTTATTCCTTTCAATCAGCTCCTGGTGCGTCCCAGGCAGCCTTCGACACTCACCCAAGGGCAGCGCCCTTTGTTCTTTATTTTCTGCTCCGTGCCTCCCTCGCCAATGGGCACTCGGTGCTCTTCTTATTAGCCCTTTTTTTAAGCTGCCAATTGCAGCTTTCACCAACTCCTCTCCACCGAAAGCTTTGTGATGATAGCTGTCACACACACACATTTATTTTAATATAAATATATAAATATAAATATATAAATAAATATAAATATAAATATATTATTTTCTAAATGATAAGTATTAATTTAACAGACAAGATAGTTTAAACGAAATTATTACTTAATACTTCACTTATTCTATTTTTATTTTCTTTTCTTGAAAATCTAATAAAACACAAAATCAACGTAAATAGCTCAAAATATAACGAACTAACTAAGAAAAGGCGAGTGAATTTGATATAAAAATATGTATAAATATGATCCGATCATGGCCGGCCTCCCTTTTGTTATTGGGCTAATTGCCCAATTTGTTTTAGTTGTCATACAACTTAAACATAATGGGCCTTGTGGACCAAAACACTTTTGGGCCCCGAAACCCAAAACCAACTTAGAAGCCCAATACGAACGTTTCGTATAATTAATTAACTAATTAATTAACTTTGACCATTCTTCAATTAACTATTTAATTGCTTATCCATTTCATTTAATTCCTTCACTTTCATCTTTACTCGGTGTACGATCCATTAGGTTCCAATTAGCGAGGCAGTGGGCGATGTTACTCTTAACTATCGATTGTGAATTGAAATCACATTTCAATTCTCCCTTAAGATTAGTGTTTGCCAATCTTTAGGGCTACCACAAACCATGAGTGACACCTAGCAGCATGTCATGGTTACCCAAGCTAAGTAGAAGTGGTTGGAGAACCTATCCAGTTACAATTACAATGCAATACGGTCCTTCTCTAATACAATACTCTTAATCACATCGTTTAAGTGATAGTCGGTTTCATGTCTACTATCCAATGTGATACTTCTCTATATGATTCGCTTGAATAAGATTTGGAACAAACTTCCTTAGTCATATTCATATGCTTTGGCCAAAGACTCTCGAATCATATCTTAGAGTATTATCCTTCCATAAGGTTAGAGATCCCTTGTTGTGCATTCATATGTCTACATGACTAGATAGCTTGACCCCAACCATGCCGTGGACACTCCAAAGGAACGCCATTTGACACGATCAAAGATCAAGGACCTGACCATTAAACATCAATGATGCCTCATGTCAAAGGACTACTTTGCATATTGTAACCTTGAGTTCTTACATGACATGTATGTTTGAACTCCCTTTTTTATCGTAGTTCAGTGTACTCGATTACTCTTTCAAGCACCTATGTGTTTGTCTTAGTGTCCAACACTAAATGACTTGAGACTTGTCATATCCACGCTTGAGTCGACATAACACATACTAACCTTAACGGATTGTCAATGCCCAATTGGCAACCCTATGGCTAGGAACTTTTTAGGAATGAGCATAAGAGAAAGGTCTCGTAAATCTAACTTACTTAGATCACTTATCTCTTAGATCAAATACATTCCTTGGATTCCCTTATTGATTAAACACAAGATACAATAAACAGTGATTAACAATAAGCTTTGCCCTCTATTAAACATATATTAGTTTAATACAATAAGTATTCGAAAAAGCTATTACATCAAATGAGTGGCTTTGTGGGCATACTTCCAACAGTATAGACCACTTTTGAGTGGGTACGACATGTAGGTGACCCGCATTCATTCGCACAGTCTTCACGTGATTGTAGCACTAGAGCATTTATTATTGATACAGCGCTGTTGATGATGATGATATGATGATGATTATGATGTATGTGCAGTGTATATATATATGATGATGAGATAGAGAGATGTTATGAGCTATATTACAGAGCAGGGCTGAGATGATATATAATAGCGATATGATTATGATAATGCATAGTATGGCATTGTTGATGAGATTCAGATGGCCTTGAAATGCATTGCACAGCATATATTTGAGATACTTTGAAAACGTTTTATGCTGAGAAAGATTGAGATATATATGTACGTATTACTTTCTGGGAATTATACAGGTTTTACGGAGAGGGGCTAGAATTTTGAGAAAAGAATGATTTTGAAAAAGGATTTGTTTTTGCTGACCCACTCCCTTTGTTTTTTGCCCCTCCAGGTTCTAGATAGCTTGAATTTCCGAGTTGGGCACATCGAGGATCCTTCGACCTTTCTGACAGATTTGACATATGTGGGGCACCGATGGTGTAAATAACTCTTTTATTCATGCTTGACTGCAGTCGATCTAGTACGCTCTGAATATGTATAAGTATTGTAATACTTCTAGCACACATTCATTTCTGGGTTGCTAGACTTCGGTTTTAATTCATTCGTACTTCGTCATCGATCTTCGCTTCCGCACAGCGCACATGGCTACGTCACACTCACGTGACGGCCAGCATGCCCTACTTTCGGGTACGGGTGTGTCAGTAGTAGATATTGCTTCAAGCCTTCAACCTTTTCCTCTTTTTTTTTTGTCAAACGATAGATTTTGTTAGATTAGATGTTAGATTAGCCACCGATTGGGGTTTGAATCCACGCACTCATGCAAGGACTCAACATCTTTTCACCACATGCGTTGGCTAAAACAAATCTCCAACTCTGTGAATCCATTAATATGTATGTTTTCTTCAAATTAATCTTTTCTGGGGTTGAAATACCATTGTTGTCTCTATTCTCTTTTTGGGGTTGAAACTACCATACCGTTGTTTTCATCAATAGGCATGCCTCTGCCCGGATCTTAACTAGAAAAGAAAAGGAAAAAAAGGCATTGAAACTCTTTTTATATTGGCTAAATCGATTATGTATTCTAAAATACATGCTTTTGTTTTGAACCTACAACCAGCAATTTGGGAATCATTTTTTCAAATGCGCCGGTGTATTCGACTGTGTTGGAATTCCTGCTCTAGCTAGCTATTCTGTTGCTTCTATATAGGCAAATTTGTGCCACGTGATCCAATGACCATCTCACTCTTTTCAGCCTTCTTGCTTGGATCAGGTAATCTAAAAGTCATGGCATTTCCAATATTTATGCACTTGTTTAAGTATCTGAACACTTGTGTACTTGTTTTATTATTTGGGTCTTTTTTGTTTAATTAATTAGTTTTTTGTTGGATTTTATTCTTTTAATTTTGTTTGTAGCAATCCACTATGACTAAAAGAAAATTTCATTCTCAACAATCTGATCAAATTGATTCTAATCAAGAATCTCATCCGAATCCAAGTTTTTAGATCCAAGAAATACGAAATCACACTACTTAGCCCCAAAATATACCAACTCCGGGTGTGGTTGATATTCAAGATTTAGAAGGTGAGGGTAAGGAAGATGCTGAGGAAAGGGTTGTAGAACTTGAAGGTGAATGTATTACCTTGAATCTCCGAAGTGAGGAATGAAAACATTTCACCAAACAACTTATTGATGGAAAAATGATGGCAATATGTATGTATTGTAAAAAGAAACTTGGTGGGGCAACTGTAAATGGCACCAGCCATCTATGGAATCATTTAAAGGTATGTGTGTATCGGAAACAAAAAAGATTGAAGCAAACATTGACACAAAATAGAGGAGATGGCAAAGTAGAGCTCTATGCATTTGATCAAGAAACTACGAGGAGAGAGTTTGTTATAATGATAATATTACATGAGTACCATCATTTAATGGTGGAGCATTTTGGATTTCGAAGGTTTATGAGTGTTATTCAACCATTGTTCAAGTTGGTGTCAAGAAACACAATCAAAAGTGATATTTTAAAAAAAAAATTATTATGAGAGGTCAAAACAATGCAATTATTAGATAAGATAAATGACAGAGTTGCAATAACTACTAATATGTGGACTGCTAATAACTAGAAAAGGGGATACATGGTGATTACAACACATTTTAGCAATGATTCTTGGTTGTTGCAGAGCCAAATTATAAGGTAATATTTTTTTTTTATTATTATCTTGTTCATTTAACTTCTAATTTTAGGGATTGTTCATAGACAAATAACATAAACTTAGACCTTTAATTTGGAAAACATAAAACCATATTATAAGTAAATATAGTACAAAGTATCTAATACAAAAATAAGTCTAAAGTCTAAAGAAAAAAATATTTCATATCTTTTGCAGCATCCTTGTCCAAGGTACCAACATCTAATCTAAAACAACTCAACAGCCTAGCCAATTTACTAAGATGGTGATCATTGCTATACCATATTCAAAGGGGTTCCATTTCATAAGGTGTTTTTGAAGTTTTTGTGTAATTGCAAGTCGAAAAGGTAGATGGCATAAAACTTGACTGGATTATTTTTAGTAATTATTTTTCTTGTAATTCTTTCTTTAGGTTTATGTATGTGCATTGTCCCCATACTGCTGAGACACTTACAGGTGCTTTAATGGGTGGCTTGCTAGATTGGAACCTTGATCGTAAGCTTTCTACCTTAACTATTGATAATTGTATTACAAATGTTTCCATGATCGGAAAAAAGCTTGAAAAGCTTTCTACTAGTTCACTTTTGCTAGCTGGAAGAATTTTTCATTTGCGTTTTTGTGCACATATATTAAATTTAATTGTTAAGGATGGCTAAAAAGTGATTGGTAGTAGTGTAAGAGAATTTGTGATAGTGTTGCTTATTAGTTAACAACACAAAAGAGAGAGGAAAAGTTTGAAGAAGCAGCACGTTAATTGAAAATTCCAAGCACAAGGAAGTTGGTGCTTGATTGTAAGATTGAGTGAAATTCCACATTTTTTATGATTTAAACTGCCATGCTTTACAAGGATGGTTTTTATCATTTAAAACAATGAGAATCACAATGTAAGTGTTGCAGGAGGAGAAAGATTGGTTGATGGGAAAATAGGCTTGTGGGAAGTTGAAATTGTTTTATAATATCTCAGAGTTGTTCTAGAACTAAATACCCCGCTGCCAATCTTTATTTTCGAAAAATCTGTTAGATTAGAATTTCATTGTCTCGATGGCTTAACTCTCCATATGATGAAAGAAAACTGATGGCAACGAACATGATTGAGAAGTTTGATAAGTATTTAAGTGTAATTAGTGAAGTAATGGCTATAGCAACTGCTTTGGATCCCAGATATGAAGTTGATTGAGTATTTTTTTTTTCCTCTCATCTATGGAAGAAGTGCTTCAAGTGAAATATAAAAATTCGCAACATTTATTATGAATTGGTGAAAGAGTATGGGTCCAATCTCAACTCCAAAATGGGGTCTCAAACATCATTTGCTTCTTCATCAGAATTGAATTTGTTTGAATTTCAAGATATTGATCCTTTAATGGATAACTATGACTATTTTGTGTCTAGTACGACGACTACAATTAATGTGAAGTCAAAACTAAATCACTATTTGGATGAGACTGTTTTGTCTAAAACATCTGACTTGGACATTTTGTGTTGGGGGAAGTCAAATGTGAATAAGTATCCAATCTTAAGCTCTTTGGGTAAAGATATTTTGGCTATTTAATGTCTATATTTGCTTATGAGTCAAATTTTAGTACCGGTGGGAGGTTTGTAAGTCCCCACTATACTAGACTTCATCCAAAAACGTTAGAAGCCTTAATATGTGCTCATGATTGGTTATAGAATGAAATTAAGATACTCAAACTCTTAATATTATTTGCATCATATTATATTTTTTTGCTCTTATATACTGTATCTACTTTATTAATATACTTTCAATCTTACAAACAAATTTTGGTTTGTTGTTCTACAAACAGCTTCTTCTTCTAATGAACATACTAGTTGTTGCTCAAACTTTGAGGATATGGATGTGGATGAGGTAAGTATTGGTAATCATGCATATTATAGTTTTGTTACTGCATAGTTACTTACATTGGCTTATTTATTTTTCAACTAAATAGTTACATATATTTTTATAACTGAATATTTTGTCATTATGCTTATTTCTTTTTCATGGTTATATACACCGAATTGTTACATACATTGAATTATGCATATTAAATTTTTGTAACTGAATGTTTTTTTTATTTTTTTTATCATGCTTATTTCTTCTTGATAGTTATACACCAAATTGTTAAATACATTGAATTTATGCATATTAAATTTTGTAACTGAATATTCCTTAAATCATGCTTATTTATTTTCTATTGTTTTCATAGAAGGGGTTATGTGAAGATGGTCATGAGGGAGGAATTGGAACATCATGAATTATGACTGCTTGTTTTGTGGACACAAGAAAAATATTAGTTGTTAATAAGTTATAGGCATGATATTAGGTGGAGCATTTTGGATTTCTTTTCTTTTTTGCTACTGAATTTCCTTTTTTTCGTTGGAGTGTATTGAATTATGATCAATTTTTTCAGAACATCCAAGCATTGTTGCTATGGTTTTAAGATTTCAATTTGAAAGTGGTTGATATCTTGGATATGATCCTTATAGTGTCTTTTTTGCTTGTTTTAGAATCATTGTTTAATCAGTTGAATTTTAGCAAGTGTTACAACACACTTGCTTAATTTTTCATAAGAAAGAAATATCATAAATTGATAGGGTTTTTATCACAAATAGTCCTTGAAATTGACCATCACCATTAAGATGGTCCCTGAAATTAAAAATCAATCAACGTAGTCCTTGAAAATAGGTGTCGTAAATCAACGTAGTCCTTTTATCAACTTTCTATTAAAATTTTCATTAAGTGCTGATATGGCACATAAATGGACCCACAAGATTTATGGTTTTTTTTTAATTATTTTTATGTCACAAATGGTCTCTGAAATTGTCTCACACCATCAAGATGGTCTCTGAAATTAACTCACACCATCAAGATGGTCCTTGAAATTGACTCACCATAAATATGGTCTCTGAAATTGAAAATCAATCAATGAAGTCCTTGAAAATAGGTGTCGAAAATCAATATCATCATTCTACCACAATTCTGTAAAAAAAAATTGTTATGTGCTAATGTGGGTTTAATAGTTAATTAAAAAAGTTATCTAAATATGGTCTCTAAAATTGAAACTCAATCAATGTAGTCCTTGAAAATAGGTGTTGCAAATCAATATCATCATTCTACCACAATTCTGTAAAAAAAAATTGTTATGTGCTAATGTGGATTTAATAGTTAATTAAAAAAGTTATCTAAATACCTTTTTGCACAATGAACTTTTTTTCTTCTTATAGTAGAGCCTACTCCGAAGAGAGCTCCCTTTCATAAATTCTCAAGGCACAAGGCTTAACCAAGGCCTAAGAAGGGATGTGGAAATAGTTTTCAACCAACAATCACTACAACAAAAGGGGATATTACTATCGAAATAAAAAGGACAAGAAACACCAGTTACTGTCGCTTTATTGGTAAAAATTTGACATTAAACTGTGCAATGTCGGATTGAGGAACCGACACCAATACTATTGTCACGAAAGGGTATTGACGTCGCTGAGGCCCCTTAATCCGCCACCATGAAGCAAAGTAATATAAAAAATAAAAAAAAAGAACAACGACGTCACTTAAAACTGACATAGGTACTGACGTCGCTTATAAGTGACATAGAAAGAAACAAAAGCTTCACTCCAAATCGACATTAAGTCACAAATAAACAATTAAATATAACAATTACTGTCGCTTACAACCGACACCACTTGAGCTAAATAAATAAAATAGTCAAGCTCACATCGCTTATAAGCGACACTACATATAATAAAAATAAAAAAATTTAATTAATCTTCGTCAGTTTTTAAAAATATGTAATTTTCCTAAGTTTTTAATTAATAATAATTACAAAAAATTATATAAAAATAATTCCAACTAATATATCAACAAAATCTCATAACAAACATTTTATATTTCACATAAAATACAAAAACTCATCCGTCATAACAAACGCCAAATCAGACATTACAAATACAACATACAAAAAAGAAAAGAAATAGAAAATATAAATGCTAGCACAAGTGTCATACATATCCGACAAGAAAGCGAACCACACTACTCAGCAGCACAAGAGCCCAAATGTGACCGAGATCTTTCTATAGATCTTCTTTCCGTACATCTTCCTTGTAATCCAAAATCCATCGCCGTGTCAACATCCAATAGAGCACCTGCGAGCATTCCAGAAAACACTCCAATCCGGGTAAATCCTATCATTTGATATGGCGGCTACTGCATGTATGACATGGGTGGCTGCTGCATGTAACCCATGGATAGCTGCTGCATGTATGCTGTGGGCTGTGTCGGATACACCGGATATGAAGTAGGTTGAGGTTGCTGATTATAGCTCATATACGGATATACAGGTGCACCAGGAGGTTGCTGATTTTGGGCTGACTATTGGGTTCCTTGTGGGCATGGATATGGAGGAGGAGGCTGACTCTGGCCTGACTGTTGGGTTCCCGGGCTATACGGAGTTGGCGGCTGTAATCATTGCAGTACCAACGCAAACAATTAATTTTGTGTGGTGTATGTTTGGTGAAGCTTAACCTCTAAGTCTGCCACCCGTTTATCATTAGCTTCATTCTTCCTTCTCAATTCATTGTTCTCAGTCATCAACAATGCTGAACTCTTGGATGATCTTTTGGAAGAATTAGAAATAGAAGCTGAAGAAGATGCATACGAAACCATATCCAGAGTCACCCCATGTCCATACCCTTGTACTCGATTATAACATTCACATCGTCTCCACGTAAACTCAGGTCCTTAGCTCATCACTATGTTCTTGCCCACACTCAGTTATATTTTTAATATTCCCCTCTATAGTTGCCTTGTAGTAAAATTTTTAAAAATAAGAATTCAACTATAGATAATAAAATTTAATAACAATGATAAAACCACCACGAATAAGTCAATTACCCTAGTGTGCTCTGATGTTTCATCAATCCAGGTGCTATATTTTCGAGTATGGCAGTGATGAAAAAATGAAACAAGATCTGCCTCATTCCCATGATTTTTCCGCTATAATTATAAGTCAATAAAAAAAAACAATTTTCAACAACCATCAAATTAAAAATAAATTTCTACTAAATATATTTTAAATTTAAAGTTATCTACAATTCTTGAAAATGTACAATCCTTACAAGTTCTGCCCTAACTCTTGCAAAAGATTTTGCACCAGTTGTGTGGTTCATTGTCTTCAATCGCCTATTATGATTCTCTTTTTTTTTTTTTTTGCAGCAATATCCTAAAAAAAAGGAATTTATTAAACAAATTCAAGTTGTAATAAAATAAATAATAAAAACTTTACCTTAGTTTTTTCTTTATTCTAGTAGGACAACAAATCAGCCTACTGTTGAGGATCCATATTAGGAGGTGTGTTCCGCTGCTCCTCGTCCAATTTATTATTATAATGTTTTTTTTTCAATTTATTTCTATACTCCGTATGCGCATGCTTTGCAATATGAAGTGTCATATGACGGATCATGGGCATTTTCGCCATATCATCCTCATAAAAAATAATAGTTTCCTATACTCATAAAAAATCAAATATATTAATTATTACCATAAACATTGACTTATTATACTCCCTTCAAGTAAAAAAAAATATTTATAACTTTATTCTATTCCAGAATGCTTCCCTGCCATCTTCCTTGATCTTACGCCAATCTCTCACCAACGGAATATTTCTACAATCTCTAACCTCCGAAGCTACATGTTTTGAAAAAGCACTAGAATTTTCACTAATGCATTTTCCAGACAAGTCAAAAGAACAATGTTGTGTCTTCCAGTTGGGAATAGAAGGTTCCCATCCTGGTTGAACTGTTCCTTATAAATACAGAAAAAAAACAATTAAAAACTAAGGAACAAAAAACAATTTTCAATTTGGACCACCTTCGACTACAAAACAAAAAAAAACTGAAACTATTAACCATACTAACTTAAAAATGGACCACTTCGACTACAAAACAAAAAACTGAAACTTATAACCATAATAACTTAAAAATGGACCACTTCGACTACAAAAAAAAAACTGAAACTAATAACCATAATAACTTAAAAATGGACCACCTTCGACTTCTTCTTCTTTGAATTGGATTTCTTCAGCATGCTCATCTTCATAATGATCCATAGCAAAACAATCTGCAAGAAGAAGTACAAAAACTAAAAACTGAAATGGAGATGAAAAGGAAGTACGGACGGAATTGGGAAGGAGAAGGAGAGACTGAAATTTGGGAGAAAATGAAGGCACAAATGAAATGGGGAAAAAGGCGTTTAAATATGGATGCTGAATTGGCATTGGTTCAAACCGACACCAAATCCCTGACGTCGTATCAAAATTCACTGGTGTCACAATAAGTGAGGCTTAGTGTCAGTTAAAACTGCCACCCACTCCTGACTAACTAAATACATGCACTTTCTGACAACATTTATTGGACCAAAGTGGCATCGGTTTAGTGAAAGTTGGTGTCGGTTTAAACCGACACTAACACTGACACACTTTACTGCTACATTATATCAAACAACCACTTTTTGATTTAACCAAGAAAAAAAAACCACTTTCTGACATAGTTTTTTAAAATTAAAATGGCGTCGCTTTAGTTAACGTTGGTGTCGGTTAAAACCGACACCATAGTCCCAATCAATCAACCACTGACATATGGTGTCGCTTTAGTTAAATTTTGTGTCAGTTTAAACTGATACTAACATTGACACACTTTACTGCTGCATTAAATCAAACAACCACTTTTTGATTTGACCAAGAAAAAAAACACTATCTGACGTAGTTTTTTTAAACTAAAAAGGCGTCGCTTTAGTTAACGTTTCACTTTAGTTAAACATTGTGTCGGTTTAAACCGACACGGCTACTGACACACTTTATTGTTGCATTAAATCAAACAACTTTTTTATTTTACCAAGAAAAATAAAAACCACTTTATGACACTTTTTAAAAAAAAAATTAAAATGGTGTCGCTTTATTTAACCTTGGTGTCGGTTAAAATTGACACCATAGTCCCAATCAATCAACCACTGACATATGGTGTCGCCTTAGTTAATCCTTTTGAACTGGTCATGTTTTGTTTAGCCCTAGACACCAAACAGGACTAAAGAGTAAGGGCACGGCCGAAATTATTTTTATATCAATTATTTTTGCTCATTAATGTTTATGCTATAAGTGCTTATATTAGAGAAATTTTCAAATTTTTATTACTAATGCACGTGCTTTTTCAAGAAACCTTTATATGACCTGAAATCACTTTCAAATTTCTTGCTAAATGAAATATAAAAGTGCTTATGATTGTAAGAAAGTGCTTTTAGCCTTTCTTGCCAAACGTTGACTAAACTTGTTACAAAACATAACATCAAGGTATTGAGAATCTCATTATCCATCTAAAATTATTGATATGTCATCCCCATTGATATTGTCCTCTGTATGCCTAATTATATAGCTTTTTATTTCCAAAATATCAAAAGCAGATTGAAGAGTGTACGTACGTGGTTCATGACCATTAGACAGCTCAGAAATGGTGGATGGGTTTCAGCCATGGAAATATAAAAACACCTAAATCAAACAACCACTTTTTGCTTTTACCCCCCCCCCCAAAAAAAAAAACAACCACTTCTGACATAGTTTTTTTTATAATTCAAATGGCGTTGCTTTAGTTAACCTTAGTTAACCTTAGTGTCAGTTCAAATGCAATTGGCGTCAGTTTAAAATGCCACGATATCAGACAACTTTCGAGGTGACTGATTGAAATTCCCGCCTAGTGCATTTCAAATTATATGACCAATGCCATTGCCTAAAAGCGACAACAAAATAGTTTTTTTTTAAATGTCCCCATACAAAAAATAAATAACGAGTTTTGTTTTCTTTTTTTTGTTACCTCATTGAACATTTTAATATTTTATTAAATAAAATACGGAATAAAAAAAATATAGTCTAATTAATACTTAAAACACATAAAACAATTAATATATTTATTCCATTTCATCATCTGTTATGTCATCGTCGGCATTGGCATAACTAGCGAACTGGGTAGGCAACTGTAATGATTTATGAAATGTAGTATCTTCCACGCCAACCCTTGTATGGAAATTTTCATGGTCAAGTATCTAATCATCCTAATTTGGTATGGCATAATCATTGATTGCATCGTTATCCTGCAATATGTCAAACAAATCCCTTGGCTGCGTTCAAACAACTACGTGCCAATCTTTTCCAATCATGTCCTCGACGTAAAATGCTTGTAATGCTTGTGATGATAATATGAAAGGATCATCTTTAAATTTTAATCGATTGAAGTTCACCATAGTAAATCCATATTGATCAGTCTTCATTCCTCGTGGGCTTTCACTATTAACCCATTCGCACTTAAATAACATCACAGCTCGACCCCTATCTCCTGTCTCAGCATGACCACAACATTTAATCTTGAACATATCTACAACTCTGCCGTAACAATTCACTTGCCCAATTGCACCAGGAACATTTATAGGTACAAAGACACCACAATTTTGATTCTTATGCTTATCATCCACAGATTTTATACGAAATATGAACCCATGAACAATGTGACTTTTATATCTACTCACAACTCTGCTAGGATAATTAGCTAGCCAATGCAATGTTGGAGGTATGCCCTGAAAGTCAATCTTTGGAAGAAACATTTCAGGACATTGTATGTATGTATAGATAACTCTAAATACAGCAAAAGGCAAAGTCACTCATTAGGACTATCTCGATAAATGATATAGGTCCAAAATAGTGAATCCATGGACAATGGATCGATGGAAGAAGTAATCTAATGATGTTAGACTACAGAGACTTTCTTCTCATAACCATGATGTTCAAAAGGTTCCTGGTCGTAGGATTGTCAGAAGGATACTGACAATACATAGACCAGTACATACTATGTCCCCTTCGAATAGGAAGGATGGGAAGTCTCATGCCATTCGTGTGGTGACACTAAAACAAGTATGTAGGTGCTCATTAAGGGAATGAGTTCACTGAACACAGTCAAAAGATAGCACTTGCATGGAGGTCTACTCACATATCAAGCAAGTAACTCTATTGGTTGGAATGTGTAAGTAATCCTTTGACCTGAGACATCATAGTTGTCTTGAGGATACGTTGCGGATCATTTGATAATGAGACATGACCACATCTCATCTTGGATGTGTTCTATGCATTGTTGGGTCAATGATTTATTCTCAGAGGCATGTGAATGACCAACAAGGGATCTCTAATCCTTGTTACGAAAGGAAGAATACTCTAAGATATGATTCGGGAATCTTCGGCCGAAGTATCGAGCGTAATGATGGAAGGCATTCCTATACGACTCAATTGAATCATATAACTAAGTATAATCACATTAGGGGTTTGACATTAAGAATCCATACCCTAGTAATGTGCTTAAGAGTATTGTATAAGAGAAGGATCGAATTACATTGTAATTCCAACTGAATAGGTTCTCCGACAAAATTCTACATTAGCTTGGGTAGCCATGATATATGGTTAGATGTCACTCATGGCTTGTGAGTTCTTCTAGATGATTAAATATGTAATCATCAAAGAAGGAGGAGAATTAAAAGTAAGTTTTAATTCACTAAGTGATTGGATAAGTACTAATCAATTGGATTGATTCCAATCACCTCACTGCCTTGCTAATTGGAACCTAAAACGATAGTACACCGATACACTCTTGTGATGAGATAACTAAAGGATGATGAAGTTAATTAATTGGATTAATTAAGTGTTATGATTAATTAGAAAGTCTAAAGAAATCATAGAAGCGATGAAAGATCGTTTCGGGCTTAAAGAAAAGGTTCGGGTTTATTCGGGCCCATTGGGCCCAAACCCATTGGGCTTTTATTCAAGCATAAGATGACTTAAAATAATAAAATCCCAAAGCCCAAACAACAAGAAGTGAGGCCATCCAAAGGGAAGAGACAAGGAGAGAGAAAGGTCAAAATGTTGACTAGTTTCTTTTCATTTAAAAGAAAAGTTTAATGAAAAGTTTCATTAGGGTTTTAATGTGTTCACTTTAACAAAAGAAAAGAAAAGTCTCTCTCTCTCTAACACACAAAGGGCGGCCACCATTTGGAGGAAACACTAACCATCTTTCCTCCTTGTGGTTACTCCATTATCCATATCACTACACTAGTGGGTGTGGATCTTTAGAGGTCTTCTACCTTGGGGACTAGAGGAGAACCAAGGAGCTCATACTTCAACAAGGTAGAGGAGTCAAGGAGGGAGGCTAGGCTCAAGGAGTTCCAAGAACAAAGAGCTCGGAGGTGGTCCATCCTTGGTCTAAAGTCTAGATCAAGAGGTATAAAACTTCACTTACAGTTTGTTCTTCAATATTTTGTTTTGATGCATCAACTATGAACCTATGCTTCTTGAAGGGGATTTGCATGACTATAGCTTTGATAATATGTGATAATATGCTTCCGTTGCTTATGTATATAAATCTTGAATTGTATATGCATGCTAGTCACTAGAAATCCCTCATAAATCTCATAATTTCCCTTCATGCAAGTCTTGAGATATCAAAGTGTCATTAGGATGACATCTTGAATTCATTTGTAATAAGAATGAAGATAAAAGTTGACATGCTAACTATAAACATGTTATAATTAAAATGTAAAAATATAAATAAATAATGTGATTGTTGTATCAACTCACATGTTGCTTGAACCATTCTGGAAATTCTTTCTTGCTTAGTTCCTTGATTTGTCGCATTGTTAACCTTTCTTGATGATGTTTAGTTTTCAAGAATTCCACATGTTGCTTGGGCATTTATGTCCAAATATAGATAATTAATTTTTCAAAGTTAATAAAACCAATAAAACATTAAGATGTATAATTAAATGTGATGGGTTAACTTCATCACAATTATTTAGAATGTATCTATGGCACTGATCAAGAACATTTAGATCGAGCTCCACATTTTCTCCTGAACCCATATAACATCGTTGTAAACACGAAAAATTCCTAAAGACACAAGAACACGTGTACAAAATATATTTGTATTTGATGAATTTTGGGTTACAAAAGGCCGTTGGGCTTGATCCTTGGATGAACAGTGATGTGGATTTGTTGATATTATGTTGATCCGAAGGGGCTGTTTGGAGCTTGATTCTTGGGATGAACAGTGATGATTTTCAGAGATTTGATGATGAATGTTGATGTTGTGTTGATCCGAAGGGTTATTGGGGCTTGATTCTTGGGATGAACGAGGATGATCTTCAAGGATTTGATGAAGAACGTTGATGTCGTGTTGATCCAAAGGGCCTTTGGTGGCTTGATCTTAGGACGGATGAGCGTTTCTTCAGGGGCCGTTGGGGCTTGATCCTTGGATGAACAGTGATGTGGATTTGTTGATGTTGTGTTGATCCGAAGGGGCTGTTTGGAGCTTGATTATTGGGAGGAATAATGATGATCTTCAGAGACTTGATGATGAACGTTGATGTTGTGTTGATCCGAAGGGTTGTTGGGGCTTGATTCTTGGGATGAATGAGGATAATCTTTAAGGATTTGATGAAGAACGTTGATGTCGTGTTGATCCGAAGGGCCTTTGGTGGCTTGATCTTAGGATGGATGAGCGTTTCTTCAGGGGCCGTTGGGGCTTGATTCTTGAAGAACGATGAACGAAGAACGAAGAACGATGAACGAACTTCAAGAGAATTCTCTTCCAATTTGGGAGTAGAGAAATGTATTTGTGAATTGGTGAATTGGTTATGAATTGGTCTAGCCTATTTATAGGCCTTGAGAATGAATCACTACCATTCATTTTGTTGGTGAGGATGAATCACCACCATCCATTTTTGTTGGTGAGAATGAATCACTACCATCCATTTTTGTTGGTGAGAATGAATCACTACCATCCATTTTGTTGGTGAGAATGCATCACCACCATCCATTTTTGTTGGTGAGAATGCATCACCACCATCCATTTTTGTTGGTGAGAATGAATCACTACCATCCATTTTTTTTGTTGGTGAAGTAAGTGGATGATGTAGAGGAAATGAATGGAGGTTGTAATTTTGATGCTTTGATTAACATTTATTTCACCAAAATTTCGATGTTTACAGTTGTAGTCTTTAATGCATTGATCAACATTTATTTCACCAAAATTTCGATGTCTACAAAGGCCTCCACTTCAGGGCGCGTCGTATACATGTGTTTGTCACGTGTAGAAGATGCGTTTTGAAGTCCCTTAGTGAAGATGCCGATCCAAGAGCCGTTGAGGCTTGTTCTCAAATTGGTTTTGGAAGTTTCTTCAAGGGCCGTCGAGGCTTGATCTGGAATTAATTTCTTCAGCTTTGCTGGAGATAAATCAGCACGTGTATTTGTTGTGCTTGTTGACTTTCCACAGACTTTATCTTGAACTGGATTTGATTCAAAGGTGTTGGACACTTGATCTCGAATCAGGCTTATGATTTCTTCAAGGGCCGTTGAGGCTTGATCTTGAAGGTTGACTCAAGGGTGTTGGACACTTGATCTCGAATTAGATTTGCGATTTCTCCAAGGGCCGTTGAGGCTTGATCTTGAAGGTTGTCGGACCACTAGCGGCTTCATATGGCTAGCAATCTTCGGTTTAGTTGAGGATGAATCAACATGTGCAGTTGTATGGCCCATGCTGCATTATTCTCTGCTTTGTTTCTTTTGCATGGCAGGCAGGCACGAGGTAGAGGTGTTGGTCTGTTTCTCTGTTCAATCTTTCCAAGTGCCAACCGATCGCTCTATTTCTTCTTGTCCCGCGGGCAAGAGCAAGGATAAAGGAAAAGCGTGCCATAAGATATCTTTGCCTTCGACTTTACTGATATGAGATACTTTTGCTTTTGAAGAAGTATCTTTCCACAAGTTTATTCTTGAACTGGGCTGGAGAGTTTTTCTTCTGCTAGATTTTCTAAAAGTCTGAGCTTACCCATTTATCTAGAGTTGAAGTTGATTCAAGGGTGGTGAACACTTGATCTTGAATTGGACTTATGATTCTTTCAAGGGCCGTTGGTGGCTTGATCTTGAAGGAAATGGACCATGAGTGACTCTACGTGGCAGGTGATCTTTGCGAGCCGACTCAAGAATTTGAGGGTCAAAACAAGTCTATCAAATCCAGAGTACGTCAGATCTTGATGATATGAAATACTTTTGCTTTTGAAGAAGTAGCGGACGGCCCGACACATGTTTCGTCGTGCTTGTCTCTACATGCTTCAATGTATCATTTTCCCTTGCCTTATCTGTTGCCCCTGCAGAAGCGGCATCTTCTCTAGTTTTCTCCCATGCATGTGTGGCATCTTCTCTTGCAGTATTTGCCTTACTGATGCATGAGTGGAATGCAAATGCTAGGTAAGCAATCAGGGAAGGGTTTCCAGGCAGTCGGTTCTGGAGCGGAGAGTTGATTCCAAATGCCAGCTGATTGTTCTCTTTCTCCTTGTCTTGCAGGTGAGAACAAGGATAAAGAAAAGGAAGGGAGAAAGCGTGATATGAGATACTTTTGCTTTTGAAGAAGTGGTGACGATTTGCCAGTATTGCACAACAAACCTTTGCTCTTCAGCGACGGTGCTAGCTCATCGTTGATCCTTCTGCTTCAATCTTTTTGCATAGCAGAAGTGGTGTGAAACCTTTTCATTTGAATGGTGATCCACCACCGTATCAACTGCGCTAAAGTATTTAACGAAGGAATTCGTGACCTTGACTACAGCTGAGGATGAGTGCTTGACAGCAATGCAAGGTAAGCAACCAGGCAAAGGTTTCGACTGATTGCGTTTTTTCTCCTTGTCTTGCAGGTGAGAACAAAGACAAGGAAAAGGACAGGGAGAAAGTGTGATATGAGATGCTCTTACTTTCGACCCTGATGATATGGGATACTCTTGCTCTGGTGTGGCTTGTTTGCAGAGGCATTCCAAGGGATGAGGAATACTAAGTATTTTGGGAAGCTTTGTCTGAAATGGATTCTCAAAGATAGGGAAGAGCTTGGCATTTTTGTAGGTCTGCCTTATCGTAGAGGACGAAGGCCAACAGATATAGGACTTTTCCCAATAGCTGGTAGTGAGGTTGTTTGTTTGCCTATGTCAGCGGCAGCGCGTAATTTTGATTCACGCGTTTCTTTAGACTCGTCCGTGACTTCTGCAAAGCTGGGACGACACGTGAAGGGTGGTGACAAACCTTGATCTTTGAACAAGCAGCTTTTGAATTTTGGAGGATAGTGCCGAGCCTCTTCGATCTTTGAACGAGCGTCTTTTTTGAAATTTCGAGGGTAATGCTGAGCCTCTTTGATCTGGTCCGTGACTCTTTCAAAGCTGAGATCGCATGTGGAGAGTGTCGGTAAGCTTTGATTCAGGGACTCTGTCTTTTGAAAAAGTTGGCGCCTCTTCGATCTTCGGATAAGCAACCCTTCAATCTTTGAACAAGCAGCCCGGCTTTTGAGGTTTGGAGGATGGTGACAAGCCCCCTCTTATTTTGTCCGCGACTTCGGTAAAGCTGAGATCATGGGTCGACAGTGCTGACAACTTGATCCAGAAAATCTGGCTTTTGAAAAAGTGGAGTCCCTTCCATTTCTGAACGAGCGCCTCTTCGATTTCTGGGCAGGCGGGTCTTCAATTTTTGAGCAGGCAGCCTTATTGCTTCTTCTTTTTATGGAGGCATCGATTGCTTCCCAAAGCGTACTTGAGAATTGCTACTTGCAGAAGTTCCCCTCTTGTACTTGATTTGTCCGACCTTTTCTTTTCTTCAAAACTTTCGGAAAATGTCTTGCCCATCTGACCGTCGCCTTGATTTGAATGTCGGAGAATAGGCTGTTATGTCTTCTCCGGACAATATATGGCATCCATCATTTTTATCCCCGAATGGTCCTCTTACGGTTGGGGATTCGGTGATAAAGAACGACATAACAGCTGCGGTGGTGGTTAGAAATCTTCTCACCCCTAGGGACAACAGGGTGCTTTCTAAGCGGTCCGATGAGTTAGCTGTCCAGGACTCTTTGGCCTTTAGCATCCAGTGTGCGGGCTCTGTGTCGAACATTGGCCAACGCCTTTTTGCTCGTACTCGCCAGGTTGAATCCTTGATGGCTGAGGTGGCGAGCCTTAAGTAGGAGATCAGAGGGCTTAAGCATGAAAATAGGGAATTGCACATGCTTGCCAACAGCTACTCGACGAGTATGAAGAAGAAGCTTGACCAGCTGCAGGAATCCGATAGTCGGATTCAAAGTGATCATCAGATGTTTATGGCTTTGTTCCAGAGACATCTTTTGCCGTCATCGTCTGGAGCTTTACCAAGTGTTGAGGCTCCGGATAATCAAACTCCAGCACCTCATCTTCCTGCAGCTCTGTCGAGTAATGAGGCTCCTCGTGACCGCCTTGAAGATTCCCTGCTTGTAATTTTGATTCTTTTTTTTTTTTTGACATGTATAATGTAAATTTATGTAAAATTCTCTAAAGAAATAAAGTGGGCTTCATTTCTCTCAATGTCTTTTTTTTTCAAATGCCACACACACACACACACACACACACAGATATATATATATATATATATTTTTTTTTTCTTCATGACGTTGCCTGACCACTTTTTTTTAAAACCTTTTTTTTAAAAAAAAAAATCTTTTCTTCCTTCTGCTTTCACATGGTGCCCATGCACCTCCATCATCCTTTCTCCCTTTTTTCACGTGGTGCCAGCACCAAAATTCCCCCATTCTCCTTTTTTTTTCTTTTTTTTTTGTATAAATTCAGATGACTGGGGTGAGGAACTTGCAGGGAAGGAGCGAGGAGGCCGAGAAGATGGTGCTTCGAGCTTCACGACCGGCTAGTCGTTGGACGACGGTCGTAGAAGTTCTTTGTTATCATGGTGGCCATAGCGACGAGCTCGAGGGAGGCGAGGTGGTTGTTGTATGGTATGGTGGTGAGGACAAAAGGTGAAGAGTACGGATGAGAAGCTTGCAGAGGAGGACAGGGATGGGCCATGCTGTGCGGACAGAGATGGAGCTTGAGGAGAAAGGAGAAGCTTGGAGATGAGGTGCCGGCAACGGCCGACGTCAAGAGCCCAGCCACTTCTTTTCTGCAGGGTGGAGACGAATTTGCAGGATTTGGCGCTATTGCCTCAGCAGGTGCAGCAATGGTGTTCATGATGAACTCGTCAACATGGAGGGGATCAAGAGGCCACAGATGTTGAGGGACAGCAGCATGAGCTCATACATGTCGAGTAAGAAGGCGATGGAGATCTGGAATCACCAACCGTATTTCATCATCTCGCCCAATAACAGGATCAAGTTTGTCCCACCCAAGTACTGCACAAATATCATGCACTGTACTCACAAATTCAAGCACCTTGTGCAATCTTTCACTCTTTTCCTTTTGAAGATCATGAAGTTGGGATTGAAATTCATCTAATTTCTTCAGGGATAGATCAGACTCATTAACCGCAGGATTCTCGCATGCTGAAATCTATAGCTGTTGAAGAGAAGTGAGGTGCTCAAGTCCCATTCCGTCTAAAGATCTCAGATCTCATACAGAAGAGACTCGGAGATTGTGAAGAGTGGCAAGGCAGATTTAAGACAAAAAGCATGTCTAGAGAAGCTGCAGAGCAAGTCAGTGACTTGCTTCAACAAGCTAAAACTAGCCAGCATCAACGCGTAGGGAATGGGCGTGAAGATCAAGGAGGCACAAGGAGATATCGGTGCTTGAAGTGGATAGGGATGCGATGGAGCTGAGCTGGAGTGCTTGAACTTGTCGTCGAGAGGGTGCTCACGGTGGAGAGCATGAAGTTTGTGATGGACCAGTAGAGATGGCTGGATCCATTTCTGAAATGGGTTGGGTGAATTGGGTCCTGGGTCTTCTACATTTCATGTGCTCTACCCCTGCTGTTGCTTCCATACTTAGAGCACCGTACGAAGAAGAAGGATTGTGGCGGTCATCGTCGGAGACGAGATGAGGCGATGCCGCTCGGTGCGGTCGATGAGGTGGGTGACGGTGTTGTGGAAAACATAGGACCAAAACTGCTTTCGCGAGGGAGCAAGTGAGAGAAAGCCGAAGAAGCTTTGGGAAGCATGACCCCTTCATCATTTGCCACACAGTGACAAAATGGATGACTCATCCATCTGATGCTGCTTGGAGTGAAGGTGACTTAGGTTGAGGACTTCGCACTAGCGTGGGCTGGGCCTGGAGCGAGAAGAATCAGAGCTGCAGCAAGCTCAACACAATTGCCCTGGCATTTGGGCTGGACCCTCTTCTTATTTTTTTTTCTAATAGCAAATGTATTTCTTTTCCCTTTTTTTTTATTATAATTTTTTTATTTTTTATTTTTTTGTAGTGACTGTACTTGAAGTTTTGAAGTTCCAAATTGCCTACGTAACTTTGTTTGAGAAGGGATCAAGTCATAACGTAATTCAAGGAGTGATGATTTTTTTTTTTTTTTTAAGTTTGCCGTACACAGTTTATGCTCTTGTGGGCCAGGAGCGTTGCTTTGTTTCTAAGGCGTAGTACCGCTTCAAGAAATTGCCGTTTATGGGGCCAATCCTCAAGCTATTTTCTTCCACGATCTTGTAAGCACCGTTTGTGTAGACTTCTTGTACTACGTAAGGTCCATCCCACTTTGAGGTGAATTTGCTTTTCATCTTGTGCGTCATGATGATAGGCTTACGTAATGCAAGGACGAGATCCCCTACTTGAAATGACCTCGGGCGAACTTACTTGTTGAAGGCCTTGGACAATCGTGCTTGATAACACTCCAAATGCTGCTGAGCTTCGAGCCTCTTATGGTCTAGTGCTTCCAACTCTTGAAGACGTAACTTTGCATTCTCTTCGTCGGTCAGTCCTTCTTGTATAGCCATTCTCAGCGAGGGAATTTGGCTTTCCAGCGGCAAAACCGCCTCTACGCCATACACGAGCGAATATGGTGTAGCTTAAGTAGGCGTCCGGTGCGTCGTCCTGTATGCCCAAAGTGCTTCGCTCATTCTTTCGTGCCAGTCTTTCTTGCTTCTACCAACGACTTTTTTCAAAAGGTTGCATAGAGTTTTGTTGAATGCTTATGCGAGACCATTAGCTGGGGCATGATACATGGAAGACTTATGCTGCTTGAACTTGTATTTCTCACAGAGTTCGTCCATGAGTCGGTTGGAGAACTGCTTTCCATTGTCCGTAATGATATAGCGAGGCACACCATATCGGTGGATGATATGCTCCATGATAAAACGGACCATAGTTTCTTTCTTGACTTCCCTTAGGGGTATGGCTTCAGCCCACTTAGAGAAGTAATCTGTTGCAGCTAGGATGTAAGCTTCTCTCGCGGATGACTATGGTGCGATTGGTCCTACGACGTCCAACCCCCATGCGTCGAACGGCCATGAAATGACTGTAGGGTGTAATGGTTCAGGCGGTTGATGTATGAAGTTGGCATGGAATTGGAAGGCTTGGCACCTTTTGGCGTATTTCATGTAATCCCTCACCATACTTGGCCAATAGTAACCCATTCTTTTAAGCTGGAAATGTAGCTTTGGCCCCGACTGATGCTCCCCACATACGCCTGAATGTGCTTCTTCCATGGCTTAATTGGCTTCTTCTTCACCTAGGCATCTCAGAAGTACTCTTTCAAAAGAGCGTCGATAAAGTGCTCCTTTATAGTAGAGGAAGCGATGTGCTCGTCGACGTATTTCAGAGCGGTGTCTGGGATCGTCTGGAAGCCTTCCTTGTTCCAAGTAGTCGATCAACGGTTGTCTCCATTCTTCAGTGTCGACAAGGAGTATTGAGATGACGTTTGTATCATTTAGCAGTATTTCAGCGGCAAGTGGAATCACCCATCTTTGGCAAACTGGCACGTTTGTGACTTCTCCTTCTCCTAATGTCATGCTAGAGGCTAGGTTGGTGAAAGCATCTGCCATTTGATTTTCTTTTCTTGGCACATGTTCTAGTTTCACTATCTCGAACTTTTGTAGCAGCTGAGTTTCCAGTCGGAAGTATGGGACGAGATTATCTTTCCTCACCTCGTACTCGGTCAAGAGTTGATTGATTATGAGCTTGGAGTCTCTATATACCTCGAGGGCTATGATTCCTATGTTGGTTGCCATTTGGAGGCCGAGGATCAGTGCTTGGTACTCGGGGACGTTGTTAGAGCATAGCTCGCTTAGTTGGAAGGAATAAGGTAATATTTGCCTTTGCAGTGACATGAATATTACTCCTGCCCCCGCTCCATCTGTTCGTGCGGATCCGTCGAAGAACATCGTCCATGTTGGGAAGATGTCGATGTGAAGCACCTCCTCGTCAGGCAAGTCGTCTGAGATTTCTCAATCAGCTGGGATCGGGTGATCGGCGAGGAAGTCTGCCAGTGCTTGTCCTTTAATGGCTTTAGCAGGAACGTAGATGATCTCGTGTTGATTGAAAAGCAACGCCCATTTAGCTAGTCGCCCTGTCAGAACTAGTTTGCACATGACGTATTTAACCGGGTTAGCTCTAGCAACCAAGTGGATGGTGTAAGCATGCATGTAATGTCTGAGCTTCTGAATGGCGAATACCAAGGCAAGGCACATCTTTTCTATCGGGGAATAGTTCAACTCGGCACCGGTGAGAGTTCGACTGAGGTAGTAAAGTGCTCATTCTTTCTGGGATTCATTTTCTTGTGCCAAGAATGCCCCTACTGAACTTTCTTGAGCGGCAATATACAATATGAGCGGATTTTGGGGCACAGGTGCCCCCAAGACAGGTGGACTTGACATATACCTTTTTATGCTTTCAAAGGCATTGTGGCATGCTTTGTCCCATACAAACGGAACATTTTTCTTCATGAGTCGGCTAAACGGTTGACAACGTCCTGCTAGATTGGATATAAATCGTCTAATGAAGGCGAGTCATCCTTGCAGACTTTTCAATTCATGTAAATTTCGTGGCTCAGGCATGCTTTGATCTTTGATTGGTCCACTTCGATGCCGCGGTGCTTGACAATGAAGCCGAGGAACTTTCCAGAGGTGACGCCAAATGCGCATTTCATCGAGTTCATCTTGAGGTTGTACTTTTGCAGCCTTTTGAACACCATTCGCAAATCCTTCAAGTGGTCTAAGATTCCTTGTGTTAGAGATTCCTCCTCCTCACCGCCTCCCTCTTTGTCGTTGTTCTTCTTTTCCAATCGGTTGACAAGTGCGGCGATTTGTAAGTCCTTCTCCTCCACCATCTGTGTGAGTTTTGCAATTGCCTCATTCATTTGAGCTAGCTGCTCCTCGATCGAAGTCGCTCCGGTGGTCATGACTTGCATGGCTATGCTGCTGCTCGAGTCGGCGTCAGAGAGTAGGGACTCGGGGCACTTCTTTGGGATATCCTCCATTGGCGCACTTAGCAAGGCCAAAGTGATCACGGGATTGTATTTCGGGCGTTCATGAACTTTTGGCGAAGTTGATGCAGAGGGGGAAGATGCGGCGAAAAGAGCTCTTGCCTTGCTTCGAGTTGTGATGCCAAAAGCACCACTGCTCGTGATGAGGACACTCTTGTTCTTCGCGTTAGTTGCGGGAACGGTTTGAGCCTTCTTTGACGCCATATGTGCCTTCCTTTTTTTTTTTTTTTTTTTTTGCAGATTTGAAGATGGAGATGAGAGGTAGAGAATGTCCCACTGGGTGTGCCAAATTTGGAAACACGAAAAATTCCTGAAGACACAAGAACACGTGTACAAAATATATTTGTATTTGATGAATTTTGGGTTACAATCTCTTTTTTAATTTATCCTCTGATTCTATCTTCGTAAGATATGGATTTGTTGATGGGCTGTTGATCCAAAGGGCCGTTGGGCTTGATCCTTGCATGAACAGTGATATGGATTTGTTGATGTTGTGTTAATCCGAAGGGGCTGTTTGGAGCTTGATTCTTGGGATGAACAGTGATCATCTTCAGAAATTTGATGATGAACGTTGATGTTGTGTGGATCCGAAGGGTTGTTGGGGCTTGATTCTTCGGATGAACGAGGATGATCTTCAAGGATTTGATGAAGAACGTTGATTTCGTGTTGATCCGAAAGGGCCTTTGGTGGCTTGATCTTAGGATGGATGAGTGTTTCTTCAGGGGCCGTAGGGGCTTGAATCTTGAAGAACGATGAACGAAGAACGAAGAACGATGAACGAACTTCAAGAGAATTCTCTTCCAATTTGGGAGTAGAGAAATGTATTTGTGAATTGGTGAATTGGTTATGAATTGGTCTAGCCTATTTATAGGCCTTGAGAATGAATAACTACCATTCATTTTGTTGGTGAGGATGAATCACCACCATCCATTTTTGTTGGTGAAAATGAGAAGGATTATTTTAGAGAAACATGTTCATTTAAGCAATATCATTAGCATGCAATTAACAAATTAAAGGCGGAATCATGCTTGCATATACTTAAAAACAAAACATTACCCATGAATGTTCAAAGCCTAGTAGATTGGTGAACCTTTAAACAACTCAAAACAAAGTGAGTTGAGATTTATACCTTTGTAGATTCCTCTTTGCTTAAGCAAAGGCTAATCACCCAAAGAGAGGGCCTTCATTCCTTGCATCTTAAATCTATGGATTTGGATGGATGAAGAGGTTTCTCCAAGTTCCCAAAATTGGGAACCTCTAAGATTCTACACCAAGGTTAGATTGGAGAAGATATGAGTGACCTTGGAGAAGTAGGATTGCTAGCTAATCCCTCCAAGGGGGCCGGCCTTTTAGAGAGAAAAATGGAGATTGTGTTTCACCAATTTCCCCCAAAAAGAACCCTAAATGAATTTTGGTTATAAAGTCAAATTTATACCTTAATTCATTTGAGTGGCAAACTTGTAAATAAGTCCAAGTTTGCTACCCTTACATTGTGGCCGGCCTTAGGGATTAATTTGGGCAATTTGGTCTTTGTGAATCATTATTCATTAAGTTGTCATACAACTTAAGTTAATGGACTCGACGTTCGAAGCCCATTGGGCCTTAAGGTCCAAAACTATCACGAGGTCTTTAACGAACTCATTCGTTTGATTAATTAACATATTAATTAATCCTTGCCATAAATAATTAAACCATTTAATTATTCTTACTCATCTCCGTTGAATCTTCAATCTTTACCTTACACGGTGTACGATCCATTAGGTTCCTTTTAGCGAGGCAGTGGGCGATTCAAACTCTTTTAAATCGATTGTGAATTTGGAACTAACTTTCAATTCTCCCTTTAGTGTTTATACACGTTTAGGGCTTCCACAAACCATGAGTGACACCTAGCAGCATATCATGGTTACCCAAGCTAATCAGAAGAGGTAGAGAACCTATTCAGTTTAGGATTACAAATGCAATACGGTCCTTCTCTAATACAATACTCTTGACCACATTGTTTGGCTTGATAGTTTATTCATGTCTACTATCCAATGTGAATCTCGTGCTTATATGATTCTATTGAATGTGATCTGGAACACATTCCAACATCTCATTCATACTCTGGCCAGAGATTCTAAATCATATCATAGAGTATTCTCCCTCAACGGTTTGAAGGTTAGAGATCCCTTGTTGCGCATTCACTTGTCTCCATTACTAGATAGCTTGACCCCAACCATGCCGTGGACACTCCAAAGGAATGCCATTTGACACGATCAAAGATCAAGGACTTAACCACAAGACAACTATGATGCCTCAGGTCAAAGGACTAATTTGCATTATCCTAACCATGAGTTCTCACGTGACATGAATATGAGAACTCGTCGATGATCGTGTTCAGTGAACTCATTCTCTATTTAGCACCTACGTACTTGTCTTGGTGTCACTCACATCAATGAGTCGAGACTAGTCACTCTCCCCGAGAGAAGACATAGCACGCACTGATCTTAACGGACTGTCAATGCCCAATTGGCAATCCTATGATCAGGAACGTTTAGGATGTGTCTACGAAAGAATGGTTTCATGAATCTAACTTCTTTTAGATTGCATTCTCCCAATCACATATTCCTTGGACTTTATCGTTTAAGCATATAATATTTATATGAGACCGCTCAAACAATAATCTTTGCCCTTGATATTAAACTAGATTAGTTTAATCATGTGAAATGTCCGTAAAGTATCATCATATGATTGGTTTTAGGGCACATTTCCAACAATCTCCCACTTGCACTAGAGCCAATCAGCTTTGTCATCAGTGATGATACATCTTCTGTAGTAATTTCAAAAATGGCTAAATAGTAGGCCTAGACAATGGATATCTATATGTTATCCATAGAAGCAATCTTGAGATTAACAACGTCACCATTATACATGATTCTCAATCATGTGGTTCAGTCTCTCATATGAGTTCGGACCTTGATGAGACCTTGATTCCCTGGCTTGAGCTATCGCCTCATTAGTGTCATACACTTTCTGGTTGGAACCGAATAGAGAGTTCATAAATGAACTTTCCCATCCAAACAACATTGTTGTAAGCTTCTATATGGCAATATATTTTGCATTCATAATGGAACACACTAAAGTCATTACTTTAATGTTTCCATCCAAATATCTCTTTAGTCATAATAAAGAGATATCTGTTTATCTCTTCATTCATAATGAAGAAACATCCAATGATGGATTAGATTCATAATCTAATACATTTACGCTTCCATTACGTTACTCTAATCCTTCCTCAATTATTGAGGAATTTATCCTTTAATATTTCTTAAATATTGAAGGACTCACTTGACAGTTGCCATGGTTCTGATCCTGGGCTTGCACTGATATCGTCATGTACCGTTCTAGGTACAACTCCTATCAATGTTTTTCATACAATATGAAATACATAAATCACCTTTCTGCGTATGCATAAAGGATTCTATTTACGCATTCTTACTTTGGGAGTCAAAGGGTACATTCCCTTTGAGAAGAACAACTTCCTAGTCTTACTAGAATTGTCATTCAAATTGAAGTTTATCAACATTTGAGAAACTTCCTAGCATCTCTTGTCTATTATAGACTATATCTCCCATATATATTCTATCGTTTATAGAATGTTTAAAGTCATAACTTTAACGAAGAAGTATTCATTTCATTTCCAAAAAATTAATATATCATATATATATTTAAATTTAGGAATATGATTAACTCCCACTAATCTTTTGTAAACCTAGTAAACAAAAGATTCATTTACATCTTTATGAGAAATCAAACGATTTGATCTTTCTTCATATGACGCTTATAGCTCCCACTAGCGTGGTAAGATCCTTGATGGATGGATCTCTACAACTTACATGTCTTGTGATTTATAGTTTTAGACATACATTATCAAGACTATCTTAATAATGGTTTTTGGAAACCCATATTATGTCCAAACATTGAATCACCATTTAGTTGTAGCTAGTGATCCTCGAATTAATTGAAACTAAGACTATATCAAAGATGGTTTCTTCAAAGTCAACCATACTCTTTGAGTGTAGTCACCTTAGGCTACCAATTAGCTATTAAGGTTTCATTATTTCGAGTTAAATGGTATTTTACCATTTCCTTGAGTATATATCGTATATACACTCAATGTAGTCATAAGGATTTTCATTCTTATTTCTTTTGATTTAAGAGGTACAACTCTATGACATAGTCATAAAGTTCAAACCATTCAACTAAGACGGTTTATAAATCCTTCTCGACTACCTTGGAGCTTTTGGTATAGGAACTAGGTTGTTATATTTGTTGATCACTTTCTTGTCTCTCAAAGAACCCATTCTTTGAGTTCTATGTCTCGTTCATTTGCGTTTAGGCAAATCATATTGTAGGATTACAATGAACTACCCAACAAAACAACATTTGTTAGTTGGTTTATAGAAGCGATATCCAAAGGTTAATTTAAGGATATCCCACAAGATTGTTATCAAACAAATATTGCTTATTAGCACACAACCCCAAATCTTAACATGCTTAAGATTTGTCTTTCTTTCCAACTACATCTTATGGAGTCATGAAAATTTTGGAAGATCTTCTAATTCACAATCACATTGTTTTAGAAGTATATATATCCTATATATGGGTATTAGATAATAATCAACGAACTAAATCATATTTGAGTACGTTCTTCTTCTAATGGAAAAATTTATTATCTTATGATGCCAATTTCCTTGATATCTTTCAAGGAAACTCATCTAAAGTGTTATCTTTCCTTGGATCAAATCTAAGGAGGTAAATACTTTAGACGTCTTACTCATCAACTTACATTTCTTGAATTCTTTGAAACATTTTGCAAAGTATTCGAACTTGTGTTTATTCAAAGTAAACTATAGTCCAACCGAGAGTGATCTTCGGTGAATGTCATACAACATGAGTAGCATTATGTTGTGGATAAGTGCCACTAACATCTAAGTGAATTAACCTCAACAACTTTGTGATTCTTTCTTCTTTCCAAAAGAATAAAGATTCGAACATTTCGCCTCTATACAATTTTAACAAGAAGGCATTGGATCTGGATCTAACGATCCAAAGCATCCATCCATAACCAACTCGTAATTTATGTTTTAGAGGTATCACAACTTAGTTGGGTTTAGTCACTACCTTGCAACCTTTTGGGTTTTTAAGCATCGTTATATTCTAAACAGTTAACACTACCACATCATCTCTACTATAGAGACAATTAATTAGATTACAATAATCTAATCATTCTTTATTTGGTAGTTCATATGAGGAAGTAAGTACAATCCGCTTTCGCAGAGATCTATATTTTATTCACTTTCCGAATGTGAAGTACTTTCTCTTCTCTCATTAATCTTCTACTTCTTATTAGCCACACTTTTACAACGATTTGTAAAACATAGTTACTAATACAGAATCAAGCATTCAAGTAGAAGAACCAACTGTTATGAACTTTTCAAGAACATTCTTCAACACCTTCGAAAGGTGTGTTCTTGACACTTGCAAGACATTTCTTGCAAATACCCCTTCCAATGTCCATCCTTTCATAAAGAAAGTTTGTTCCCTTGGAGTTTATTTTTGCTTTCTTCATTTGACTTCTCCTTTGACTACAATAGTCATGGTCCCTAAACTCCCACTATCTCTCTTGAAACTTGTTTCAATCGTGTTTTACACATCAAACAATTTGGAGAGCGTGTGGTTATTGTTCACCATATAGTTTACAATAAACTTAGTGAACGATTAGGATAGGGACACAAAGGTGAAGTCCTTATCTAGTTTCCGTCTCGTTAAGTGTTTTAACACTTCAACATACAATGATTCAAAATCATCATAAGTCCATGTTGATGGACTATTTTTGTCAACCAACCATTATGTTCTAAACATAAAAACATTCAAGAGTTGTTCAAGGCAACTCTCATTTCTTCATACAACGATTTGTAAGTGAAGAATCATGGCACATAAAGTGTCCATGCCCTTGTGCTTTCTTCTCAAGTTCCTTGTTCATGTAACAAAGAGACAAGCACTTAATGTTTGCGTTGATTAAGGGTTGTTCAAAGAAACTCTTATTTCTTCATATTGTTGTCCTCTTTATGATAGACTTATCTAACATGTTCTTCCAATGATACATTTATCAATAGGAAGATTGTGAGGATGAGACTACTTAGGCACTTGTACAATCCATTCAAGACAATCTATGGGATTGTGGTACCAAGTTCGGAAACTAAAGTATTCGGCTTTTCTTTGTCAAGTATTGGATAGCGTTTGCAAATATATTGGTAAACAAATACATAACGAATATAAATTGATTGATTTTAAGCTATTTGATTTGGGTCTTTAAATCAAAATAGCACCACCCACTATTTTTGGCAAATTCCATATCCCTCATCGGAATTCGAGAGTTTTGGAGGAAACTCTTAGTAGGTTATGGGAGACTCACTATTACCAAGCCCACCTCACGATGATACGATGTTGGCTAGCATTAATAACAATGAGAGAGTACGCTTACTCATTTACATCTTTATGTAAGAACCCATCTAATTTGGCCTCTAGAGAATGTCACCTCACAATGATATGATGTTGGCTCCATTGCACTTAGTTAAGTCATTCCCACCATGCGAGTTCAAGTTAGGGGTTCAAGAACAACCTCACGATGATACGATGTTGGCTATTCTTGTTGCCTACCTTTCACAACATCATGTATGCGTATAGAATCCTCCCCGAGTGTAAGCATGCACTTTGTACTCCCCCATGATAGAGTGAAGCCGATGTACACGTCACAAACGTTCGGACCTACCACGGTGGAAGGCCACGAAAGAGTGTTCAAAAGCACTCTCACGCTTATCAACTTAATATTGGTTTGGTTGAGGGTTTTTAGGTCTCATCACATATAAACATACATTTTAATCCAATTAAAACATTTTTGGTCCTATCACAACTATTGGTCCATATGATTTATTTAGTTGTATATAATACTCCCACTAAGCTTTTAAAACGGTTTTTAAAGCAAGAGTACATGATACTACTAACATAAGGTTTGCATTCATTGATAGACTATATAGTTGCCTTAGGGCCTTAGGATGACTATGAACCTTTTGTTTAGATCCAACACGAGCCTTGTGTTGAATCTCGGACTAGGGATGGTGATTGATTTTAGTTACGCATTTAATCACATTAAGGCGTGTTGTCTTAGGGGCGTTGGACCCAACTACTTCATTTTCATGCATATCATATAAAGCAAGAAAGAAGTACTTCAAAGTAAAGAAGAGCTTATGCTCTTTTACAACAATTGATCAAATCAAATTACTTTAAATTAAAGAAGAGCTTATGCTCTTTTACAACATTTGATCTAATCAAATTACAATCAAAATCTAATCTACACATTCCCATGGTTCAAACAAATTTGAAACGGCCTTTCACATAGCTCAATTATCGTAGGCTTAGGTTCATAATCACCCTTTAATTAATTAACACTTTAACTAATTAAATTGAATGCAACATTTTTCATTTGGTTTTTGTATCCATAAAATTTGATTTTAAATGGAGCTAACTAAATGAAAATCCAATTCTCATTTAAAGAGACAAAACAATTTTTGTTCTCTATTTAATTTGGGCCTAAATGTAATGACCTCAACTTATTTGGGCCATTATGCAATTAACCTCAACTTTTGGGCTATTTTGCAATTAGCCACAACTTTTAGGCCATAGTGCAATTAACCACAACTTTTGGGCTATTTTGCAAAAACTTAAACTTTTGGGGTCACTTTGTAAAAACACAAAAGTACACTACTTCATGTAATCACAACTAGAACCCAAAATTTTCCACAAATGTAAAAACTTCATTAAAGGAGCAAAACAATTTGTCCTTTAGCGTTTTTGGACCTAAACGTAAAAACGTAAACTTTTGGGCCAAAGTGCAAATACACAAAAGTATCAAAACTTTATGTAATTGCATGAAAGCCCCAAAAGTACTCCCACTAGGGAGTGGCCGGCCTTGGGAGACAACTTGGTGTGATATGTGTGTTGATTTGTAGTTTTTGACATAAAGCATGCAAGGTGTGTGTGAATGGGATTTATACCTTACACACCCATTAATGTTTCTTACACCTTTCAAACAAATATCTAACATATTTTCAAAGTTTTGACTAACATTAAAAATGTTAATCATTAATAAATATATGAAAATATCTAATAACAAAACTTTATGAAATAATTCAAAACTTTGAATCAAAACACCAAACCTTTTTGTTCTTGGCTAAAATGTCAAGAACAATGAAGAACACTCATGAAAAACTCAAAAATTTTCCATGATCATTTTTCACCCAAAAACATCCCAAAACCATTTAAACTTAAGGGAAATTTCATATAACCAAACTAGGGTACTTAGGGGTTCCAAAAGTCACTTGAAAAACATTTTAACAAGACAAACAAGAACCCAAAAATCACCCTTTTAATTTGGCCGAAAATTCCAAAAATCTTGGCACCAAATTTTAGCTTCAATATTCATGCTCATATGAACTACATCTACAACATTTGAGATGCCAAATTTTCCAACAAAATTTACATTCATAAAACAAGAATAAAGCTTGTAACATTTTACAACTTTTAAATCACATATTATGAAATACAAAACCCAAAAGGATTCACCAACTACTAGACCTAGGCTCTGATACCACTTGAAGGATTATTTTAGAGAAACATGTTCATTTAAGCAATATCATTAGCATGCAATTAACAAATTAAAGGCGGAATCATGCTTTCATATACTTAAAAACAAAACATTACCCATGAATGTTCAAAGCCTAGTAGATTGGTGAACCTTTAAACAACTCAAAACAAAGTGAGTTGAGATTTATACCTTTGTAGATTCCTCTTTGCTTAAGCAAAGGCTAATCACCCAAAGAGAGGGCCTTCATTCCTTGCATCTTAAATCTATGGATTTGGATGGATGAAGAGGTTTCTCCAAGTTCCCAAAATTGGGAACCTCTAAGATTCTACACCAAGGTTAGATTGGAGAAGATATGAGTGACCTTGGAGGAGTAGGATTGCTAGCTAATCCCTCCAAGGGGGCCGGCCTTTTAGAGAGAAAAATGGAGATTGTGTTTCACCAATTTCCCCCAAAAAGAACCCTAAATGAATTTTGGTTATAAAGTCAAATTTATACCTTAATTCATTTGAGTGGCAAACTTGTAAATAAGTCCAAGTTTGCTACCCTTACATTGTGGCCGGCCTTAGGGATTAATTTGGGCAATTTGGTCTTTGTGAATCATTATTCATTAAGTTGTCATACAACTTAAGTTAATGGACTCGACGTTCGAAGCCCATTGGGCCTTAAGGTCCAAAACTATCCCGAGGTCTTTAACGAACTCATTCGTTTGATTAATTAACATATTAATTAATCCTTGCCATAAATAATTAAACCATTTAATTATTCTTACTCATCTCCGTTGAATCTTCAATCTTTACCTTACACGGTGTACGATCCATTAGGTTCCTTTTAGCGAGGCAGTGGGCAATTCAAACTCTTTTAAATCGATTGTGAATTTGGAACTAACTTTCAATTCTCCCTTTAGTGTTTATACATGTTTAGGGCTTCCACAAACCATGAGTGACACCTAGCAGCATATCATGGTTACCCAAGCTAATCAGAAGAGGTAGAGAACCTATTCAGTTTAGGATTACAAATGCAATACGGTCCTTCTCTAATACAATACTCTTGACCACATTGTTTGGCTTGATAGTTTATTCATGTCTACTATCCAATGTGAATCTCGTGCTTATATGATTCTATTGAATGTGATCTGGAACACATTCCAACATCTCATTCATACTCTGGCCAGAGATTCTAAATCATATCATAGAGTATTCTCCCTCAACGGTTTGAAGGTTAGAGATCCCTTGTTGCGCATTCACTTGTCTCCATGACTAGATAGCTTGACCCCAACCATGCCGTGGACACTCCAAAGGAATGCCATTTGACACGATCAAAGATCAAGGACCTAACCACAAGACAACTATGATGCCTCAGGTCAAAGGACTAATTTGCATTATCCTAACCATGAGTTCTCACGTGACATGAATATGAGAACTCGTCGATGATCGTGTTTAGTGAACTCATTCTCTATTGAGCACCTACGTACTTGTCTTGGTGTCACTCACATCAATGACTCGAGACTAGTCACTCTCCCCGAGAGAAGACATAACACGTACTGATCTTAACGGACTGTCAATACCCAATTGGCAATCCTATGATCAGGAACGTTTAGGATGTGTCTACGAAAGAATGGTCTCATGAATCTAACTTCTTTTAGATTGCATTCTCCCAATCACATATTCCTTGGACTTTATCGTTTAAGCATATAACATTTATATGAGACCGCTCAAACAATAATCTTTGCCCTTGATATTAAACTAGATTAGTTTAATCATGTGAAATGTCCGTAAAGTATCATCATATGATTGGTTTTAGGGCACATTTCCAACAAAAATGAATCACCACCATCCATTTTGTTGGTGAGAATGCATCACCACCATCCATTTTTGTTGGTGAGAATGAATCACTACCATCCATTTTTTTGTTGGTGAAGTAAGTGGATGATGTAGATGAAATGAATGGAGGTTGTAATTTTGATGCTTTGATTAACATTTATTTCACCAAAATTTCGATGTTTACAGTTGTAGTCTTTAATGCATTGATCAACATTTATTTCACCAAAATTTCGATGTCTACAATCCTTTGGAGTAAAAAATTGATAACTCACCAGACACTCCACGTCCAATACCATTTTCATTTCAGCCTCTTCGGGTGCGACGAGACTCGACATCTTTAAGATACATGGAACAGAAGGACAAGCACTCATCCACTAAATATGCTTCAGCAATAGAACCTTTAGGACAACCCTTATTACGAACGTAGCGCTTCAACATTTGCAAATACCTACATGACGGGATTTTAAAACCGCACAAATTTAACCCTCTTTTTGTCAATTGTAGTATAGGTGTAAGTAGGGTATCGTTCTAGGCCGGGGATTAGGAGGGATTGCTAATCTACTCTAAATTAATTAAAAATATTAAACAAGACTCAAAGACACAAAAATAGGCTAAAACTCTAACAATTCGAAACACACTAAAATGACTCAAAATAATAAAAACAATCAAATTAACTCAATCTAGACACTAGGAATTAAAATGGACGGAAATCGAATTAAAAGATTGAAAATAATAAAAACTAACTAAATAATATAATCTAATAATGGGGGGGGGGTTTGGTTTTAACGAAACATAAAATAAACTTAAATAAATTACAGCATTGACAAAAACATAAAATTAAGGTGAATGGATGGGCGACAGATTGGCTAGAGGGTTTTTCTCCACACATGACACATATGCAACCTAAATTGATTTTCAGTTGTTCTTTTGATAAATTGTAAATCTCAATACTCGAGATTAACCGTGAACAGCACTTTTTTAATCTTCAAGTTTTCCTTAAGTTATTGAATTGGATGAACAGCATACAACAATTCAACACATTCTCTAAAAGTCCCCTACGTGAAAAGCACAATAGAGATACAATCAAAGATCATTAAACTTTGTGAAAACTATAAGTACTGACGAGGCCTAGTGCCCATGATTCTCGACCAATTTGACCTTTCTGTCTGTCGAAAGTATCGTTTCGAATACATGGAAACTCGAAAAACTGCATTCAGCAGATTTTAAATTGAAAGGACATGCTTTGCATTATTATTGGTCCATGTTTTTTTATAGTAAGACTATTGCGTTCTGATTAGTTAGGATCCAAGTATTATCTCTGCCAAGCTAACTCCGATACTTAACAAGACAAATATGTAATTAATGGTACAAGAAAAGGATTTAACTTAAAAACAGCATCAAGATTTCAAATTATTTTAATTTTTTTTCAGTAAAAAAGCTTTAATTAAGAAAAGGAAGCATGAAAATTGAAAAAACACAGCCCATAAAACAAAAGCTGGAATATCTCGTCTTCTTCAGCTCTTTTTAGGAGCACAGTGGAATGAATTGTGCGTGGCTTGTAGACATCCAAATCATTTCACATGCTCTTCAAAGAACCAAGATGTTGAACAAAAGTTTTACCTTCTCGTTGAATGCTAGAGATATCCTTCTTAAGTTGAAAAAGGCAAGCGGAATTGTTTTGGTTTCCATACATTTCCTTCACTATTGTCCATAGTAGAAGTGAGGACTCAGAATAGTTGAAAATCTCAACTATTTTTGTTTCCATGGAATTGAGCAACCATGCCATAACCAGTTGGTCTTTGCAAAGCCAAGGTTCATAATCTGGTGATGTGGTCTTAGGAGCAAGAACATTGCCATTCATGAATCCCAGTTTGTTTCTTTCATCAAGAGCCAATGCTGCTCTTAACCATGAGATTAATTGAACTCATTTAGTAAAGCTAAACTGAGTCTTTGGTTTGGATTATTTTTTTTTTTTTTTGAAGAGCATCTTTGGTTTGGATTGATATCCATTACAGAGATTTTCCCATGTAGTGAAGCAATGGTGCTTTCACCCTCTTGATTAATTGAGTTTTCTTCTGCCATGTTTTTGAAGCTGGAAGAGATGATGAGTAGATTTTATATCATATATTTAACCCTATTCTTAGTATATTTTGATTAATATTTTGGAAGAATTTTGATACTTTGAATTGTATTTCCAATATAGGACTTTCGACTTCCTCTGGAGCAAAACATGGTCAAATGGACGAATTTTGGAGTAATTCAAGTTGGAGGACGTTCTTGAGTCACTTAGCTTGATCGTATCAAAATATCAGATTTGTCTACCAACCGATGATTTTCTGGCGATAAAATAAAGGAGCGATGCGCAGTGCTGAAAAAGTGACGGTGTTGATCGGATCATATTTATATATATTTTTATATCAAATTCACTCGTCTTTTCTTAGTTAGTTCGTTATATTTTGAGCTATTTACGTTATTTTTATGTTTTATAAAAATTTATCAAGTTAAGAAAATAAAAATAGAATTAGTGAAGTGTTAAGTAATTAATTCGTTTAAACTATTTTGCGTGTTGATTAGAATTTATCATTTGGAAAATAACTTATATATATAAATATATACATATATTTATATATATATATATTTATATATTTATATATTTATATATATATATATATATATATTTATATATTTATAATGTGTGTGGCAGTCGGTGGAATAAAAGAAGTGCATTTGGCAACTGGCATCACTAAGGGGGGAGTCTTCCACCGAAATTAAAAGAATGGGAAAGCATTGGGGGAATGATGGCAGGTAGCTGGCACGGAATAGAAAAAAATCATGAAAGTGTGCATATGCAAAGCTAGCAAAGCACACGGCATTAAAAGAAAAACATAAAAAAAGGCAGTTGGTGAAGGCAGCCAGAGGGCTCTCGAGAGCCTCACGGGAGTGGAGAACTAAAGCTGCCTTGCCTGGCAGTTTGGAGAGAGAACCAGAGAGCTGCTACCTTTGGCAGCTGAAGGGGGACGCTGCCCTTTGGTGGGCGAGAGTCTTGCGCAGGGAATAAAGGAGTAGAGGAGGATAAGCTGCCTTTAAGGCAGCGCGCAGGAGAGTTTTTAAAAGGAGAGCTGCTAAGGCAGCGAGTTTGGAGAGCTCCTCGGAGAGCTGCTAAAGCAGCCACACGGTGCAGGCAGTAATTCAGAGGCGCAAGCCTCGGGGACCAATCTGCCTCTGGCAGTAAGACACGGGAAGCAAAGGAAACAAACCAACCAGTGAACACGGTGCAAATGCACAAGAATTGCACAAATCCTTGCAACTCTCATTTTGGTTTAATCTCTCCAACTCAGATTTTTATTTATGTTTTTAATTTATAAATAATGTGTAATTAATTTGTGTTGGCTAGAGGATAATTCGAAACCATGGATATATTTGTAATTTGAATTGATTACATTCAGTTGTCATTTCTGAGTTGTGATTTAATTTGCTTAACTGCTTGATTGATAACTTATTTGTGTATGTCGATTAAGAATGCATACTTAATTTACATGCATGAATTTGATGCTAGAATATAAGTGAATTTCACCTAATCGTTATGAACTTATATTCATGAGTAGTGAAGGTTGTTATCCACAATCGCGTTAAGTAAATTCTTGGCAGGAGTATCATGCTTTTCATAGTTACGAATGCCTCGTCAGTATTTATAGTTTTCACAAAGTTTAATGATCTTTGATTGTATCTCTATTGTGCTTTTCACGTAGGGGACTTTTAGAGAATGTGTTGAATTGTTGTATGCTGTTCATCCAATTCAATAACTTAAGGAAAACTTGAAGATTAAAAAAGTGTTGTTCACGGTTAATCTGGAGTATTGAGATTTACAACTTATTGAAAGAACAACTGAAGGTCAATTTAGATTGCATATGTGTCTTGTGTGGAGAAAAACCCTCTAGCCAGTCCGTCGCCCATCCGTTCATTTTTATTTTATATTTTTGTCAATTTGTAATTTATTTAAGTTTAATTTACTTTGTCAAAACCAAACCAATCCCCCCATTATTAAAATATTATTATTTAGTTAATTTTTATTATTTTTAATCTTTTAATTTAAATTCCGTCTAATTAATTTCCTAGTTTTTATTTTAAATTGTTTTCATTATTTTGAGTCATTTTTAGTGTGTTTCGAGTTTTTAGCTTAGTTTGTGTTTTCTAGAGTCTTGAGTTGTTTTGAGTCTTTTGATGTGTTTTAGTTTATTTGTTAGTTTTATTTTGAGTTATTCTAGTTAAGTGTTTTTATTTTAGTTTAGTGTTTTAAATTTTGTTTTTACGTTTTTAAATTAATTTAGAGTAGATTAGCAATCCCTCCTAATCCCCGGCCTAGAACGATACCCTACTTACATCTTTACTACAACTGTCAAAAAGAGGGTTAAATTTGTGCGGTTTTAAAATCCCGTCAAATTTTTGGCGCCGTTGCCGGGGATTAGTAACTTTGCTAATCCCTTTATTTTTTTTTTTTTTTTTTTTTGTGTTTAATTTTTGTTTGTTTGTTTGTTTGTGTTTTAGTTTATATTTGTGTTTATGTATTTTACTTTTGGTATTTGATTTATTTCTCTTTCTTTAATTTTAGGTACTAGAGAAGTAAGACATGGATTTTGCTAGTATTCAAGCTCAATTGGCAAATCTTACTTCTCAATTGTCGCATAATGCCGAACGGACCACAATGTCAAGTGTCTCTACACTTGATGTGCCTTATGGGCAAGGATATCAGACTCATCAGTATCCTCAATTTTCTGCATATGAAGATGATTGGGGATATCAAGGCTATGATCAATCAAGGGGCAATATGTATTCCAACGCTTGCAATTCGGATTGGAGGGATTATTCAAATCAAATGTGGGATGAACCTTAACAAGTTCAACAAAGTGGATATTGGCAGCAAGATGAAGCGTTCTATTCAAGACCTATGCAGCCACCACAACATCCCCCACAACAATTCCAATCGAATCAAAGTATGCCCGTGGATTATAATCAAATTCTTAATGAATTAAACTCTTTGGTGCAGGGGTCACAAAATCAAGCTAAGGAGACTTACCAAGGAGAATATTGGCAGCCGTATGATGAGTTCTATACAACACCTTTGCAGCCACGACAGCCACCACAACAATCTGCCCAATTCGATTCAGGTACATCTCTGGATAATGATACATTTAATAAGTTACTCACTTCTTTGAATCAGGGAGTGGAAAATCGAATCCTGGAGATGCAAGACCGGACCAACAAGGTGGATGAATTGGAGAGGCAAGTTGGTCAGATTATGGAGATCATGGCACAGATTCAAGATCAAAGTGAACTCTCCAACTCACCCATTGCAAATTCAAAGGCAGAAGTTGAAATTGAAGAAGCCATCACTTTGGAAGGTGATATGGAGGATGAGGCTGTTCTAGAACCATCCAAACACAGCCCGAACTTGGATGAATTGCCGCTGCAAGCAGAAGAGGAGGAGGACGACCTGGGCAGTTTAGACGAATTCTTGTCTCAAACCCCTCAAGTCCCTATGTCGTCCAACTATGGTGAGGTTGTTCCAAGTTCAATTCATTCTAACATTTTTCCACCAAATGTCTCTTTTCCTTGCAGATTTTTTCCAAATAACGAAGAAAGTGAAAAAGACATTGTGGAAGCTCTTCCAGAGGTGCAAAGTGATATCTCAATTCTTGGTGCACCAAAACAAGTTCCCGAACCTTGTGCACCAAGAAAAATGATTCAAGATATCAAAGTGGCTGGAAAATGCGTTGAAAACATCAAAGAGGCTGTGCAGACAATTAAGCCCAAAGAAATTAAATTTGATGACACGAGACAGGCCACAACCATCATAGTCAATCTGGCCAAGTGCAAAGTCCCCGAAACATTTAAGGGCGTAGTGTTTGTAATTGAATTTAATTTGGACAAAGACAGTAAGCCATCTTCTCCAATTTTAATTTTCATTTTATTTTATACTAACATGTCTCTAATTTTGATGATTCAGGCACCCAACTTAGAATTCAGACCATTGCCGAATCATTTCAAGTATCACCTCCCATTGAAAGATAAATTTCATGCTTTGGAGCCGAAGGGAGGTTAATGGAAAGAATCGTCTGGCTAAAGACGTTAAAGCAAGCGCTTCTTGGGAGGCAACCCAAGCAATCAGATTTGCATTTCTTAACCCTCCTCTTTATTGTTTTTACTTTCATTTTGTTTTGCTTGGATAATTTTGTTATTTGGTTGATTTTTATTTAGTTTGAGTTTAAATAAATTAAGGGCAATGTTTATTTTTAGTGCGGATAAACAAAGTCTTTTTACTTCAATTTACGTATTTTACTTTACTTATTTTAATTTGCTTAAAATAACCCTAAAAAAAAAAGTTTATTTAAATTATAATAATAATATTTATATATATATATATATATATAAATATTTACATAAACTTAAAAACAAAAAAAAAAAAAAAAAAAAAATTACAATAATGCGAAAAACTAATAGAAATCATTGGTCATTGATTAGGTGGCGCCCCAGAGGTCGACGGAGCTCCGGGAAGACGAAGAGCCAGAGTTGGAATCTCCGGAGCCGGAACGCTTGGTGCTGCTCCAGAGGACGAAGGCAACATAAACCTCGGGAGTAGCGCCATGAACCTTTCATGATCACTCTGGATCCGACCGTCCGACTCCTGCAGCTGATCCAGCTTCCTCTTCATGCTGGTCGAGTAACTAGTTGCAAGCATGTGCAACTCCTTGTTCTCGTGCCTGAGTCCTCTGACTTCTTGCCGAAGACTGGCCACCTCAGCCATCAGCGACTCCACCTGACGAGATCTTGCAAGCAGGCGCTGGCCCATGTTCGAAACTGAGCCTGCACTTTGGACGCTGAAAGCCAGAGATTCCTGAACGGCCAGCTCGTCCGACCGCCTAGATAGCATCCTATTGTCCCTTGGAGTGAGCAGATTTCTGGCAATCACCGTAGCGGTGATTTCATTCCTCATCATTGTGTCCCCGACTGTAAGAGGACCATTGGGGGATATGAAAGACGGATTCCAAATGTTGTTCGGAGAAGACGAGTCATCGTCTTCCCCGACATTCAAGTTTAGGCGACGGTCGGAAGGGCAAGACATTTGTAGAGGGGGTTGAGGAAGAAAAGAGTTCGGAAAGATTAAGATTGCTGAAGCGGAGGAAGAGAGCGGAAGGAGTAAGATTAAGAAGTGCATGAAAAGAGTGCAAGGAAAGAGTTCAAGTGTGAGGTGGAGCAGAATTAGCGCCTCTATAAAAAGAAGAAAATGAAGAGCACCCGCTCCTCAGAGATCGAAGAGGCGTTCCTCACGCAAATCGGAAAAGCTGGACACTCATTTCTCGAAGGCCGTTTCCTTTCTCAAAAGCTGGGCTTGACTCAGCAATCACGTGGTTCAGTTTTTCCAATTTTGTCGTGACTCATCACGTGCAGCGTGGAGCGTTGCGAAAACCACGAGCCGCACCCGGATTTGAACCCCGGTTTTCAAAAGATCATCATTCCAGTTTGTCGTCACTCGTCGCATGCGCAGTTAGCTTCGCGGAAATCACGGAAGCTTTGTCAGAAAGCGCGTAACGGGCATTGTTCATCCATCCACCGGCTGCCGACAAATAGTGAGGGAATAGTTCCGGTTGAGGAAGAAAAATTTCTATAAGTTCGACCTTCGCCTTCCGCAGCAAAGGCACACCTTCACAACCTCTCAACCTCTCTTCATCTCTTCATCTCCGACAATGTTTTCCCAAAGAAAGCTTTCGAGTTACTCAGTATTCTTCATCCCTTGGATCACCCCAGAAAACAAACCTTCCAGAGCAAAAGTATTTCATATCAAAAAGGTTAAAAGCAAAAGTATCTCATATCATGCTTTCTCCTCTCCTTCATCTGAGGAACGTGGAGAAAGTGAGATCCTGATTGCTTACCTAGTCTTGCTCTCGAGTACTCATCTCAGACCCCTCCCAACACACTTCAAAAATAAACCTGTGTTGAGGTACTTCTTCAAAAACAAAAGTACCTCACAGACGAAGCAGGAGGAGTCTGAGGTGCATCCAGATGAAGGCAGAGTCTGAGATGATCCAAGAGTTCAAGAAGATGCCATCTGCATGGAGACCTGAGTACTTGAAGCATGTGGAGACAACGTGCTGACTCATCCTCTACTAGGCTGAGGAGCACTTGCCAGAAGGAGGCCCATCTAGTTCAAGATGAAAGCTGTGGAAAATCAACAGTCATGACCAATGACCACCTATTAGTTCTTTTCGTTATCTTTTATTTTCATTTTCAATTTTCGTTTGCATTTTTCTATATTTTGCTTGCGTGCTTAACTGATTTATTTCTTTTCTTTGCAGGAACGTTTGGTTATTTCCACCCTTGAAGTTGATTTCAAAATTTACGCTTGGGGGTCATCGCTTGGTTTTCTGTAAATTAGGGAAGTTTTCAGTCCCTTTTCTTTATTTTGTTTCGTATTATTTATTCATTTTATTTTTATTTGCATATTTTTGTTTTATGACATTGGGGACAATGTCTAGTTTAAGTGTGGGGGTATCAAGTATAAAAAAATTACCAAATTGAAAATTTTTGTACCTTCGACTTTGAACTGGTTTCATTTGTTTCCATGTTATTGCTTTTTGTTTTCTTAATTAGCTTTGTGTTTTACTTAATTTTTTTTTTCGGAGTTTTGTGTTTTATTTAATTTTTCTCGAAAAAATTTAAAAAATCCAAAAATATTGTCTTGTTTTCCTTATGGTTTTAAATTAGATTTTTATTAGTTTCCCGACCCAATGATATAACTGGATGAAATTTGAACCATGATTATTAAGAACTTAGTTAACATGTGTTGTATGAAATTCCTTATTCTCTTGTTAGTATTGTACATGTTTGATCACCTTTGAAAAACCAAATGCACATAGCCTTGTTGATGTGAAACTAAAGCATGATTTAAAGCTTCATATGTGAATTTAGTGACCATATACATCCTATGTGAGTTTTTGAGCCTATTGAAAGTGTGTGCATTTTTCATACACTCCTATTCTTTCATGTGTGATGAACTTATGTGAGATGCATCTCTAGAACTTGCGTAACGATCTTTCGAAATATTTGTCATTGATTGCATGAACTTGAAAATGATAGAGGCATTAGGTTTACCACCATGGCCCAAATAAGCATGTTTTCCCAAAGAATAATGATATCATTAGATTCCCAATTTGAGCCATTTTGTTGAGCCGTTTATTTCTTATCACCAGATATGTCTACCCTTATACCGCAAAACATGTTTCCTTACCCTTTCCAAGCGAGCAATTTGAGATTGTCTTATGAGAAATGTTTGTGAAGTACTTGGAATGAGTTTGGCAAAAGAATAAGTGTGGGGGTATTTCATATTTGTATTTAAAAAAAAAATTGAGAAAAGAGAAGAAAAGAAAAAGAAAAGAAAGATTGTATTCAAAGAAAAGAAAATAAAAAGTTTAAAGTTTCAGTTTAAGGGTGTGGTTGGAGGTGTTAAAAGAATCGTTGGAAAGTTTGAGTTCTTATAAATCTCAACAAAAGAATCGCTTGCGATGTAGCTTGGAACTTGTGTTTTCCTATTCTTTCGTTTCAATAACCCTATCCCTAAGCCTCATTACATCCAATAAAAGTCCTCTTGATTTAAGTTTTGCAATTATGATTGTGGAGAAGTGATTTTTATGCAAGCTTATGGTAGATCTTTCACATTTGTTTCTTTGAGCGAAACACATTAAAATTAAACACATGTGTGATTGAGTGCATATCCCGTGAGAAGGTTGCTGGTTTGCATATGATGATTTTAAAAAAAAAAACTTGAAATTGCATTAGCATGGCTATCTCACACACTACACTTCAAGGATGATTTAAAGATTAATGCTAATATTTGAGTAAGGAAGATGAGTTTGAATTAGTTTTTTTTTGGTGCTAGCTATGGTTCTTGATGATTTGCGTTTTCGAATGAAATTCTATGAGGGTCAAATAGGGGGAAGTTAATGTTTTTCATGTTATTACTTGTTCTTGTTTTCTTTGTTTTGCTCGAGGACTAGCAAAAGCTAAGTGTGGGGGTATTTGATCGGATCATATTTATATATTTTTTTATATCAAATTCACTCGTCTTTTCTTAGTTAGTTCGTTATATTTTGAGCTATTTACGTTATTTTTATGTTTTATAAAAATTTATCAAATTAAGAAAATAAAAATAGAATTAGTGAAGTGTTAAGTAATTAATTCGTTTAAACTATTTTGCGTGTTGATTAGAATTTATCATTTGGAAAATAACTTATATATATAAATATGTATATATATATATTTATATATATATTTATATATATATATATATATATATATATATATATATATTTATATATTTATAATGTGTGTGGCAGTCGGTGGAATAAAAGAAGTGCATTTGGCAACTGGCATCACTAAGGGGGGAGTCTTCCACCGAAATTAAAAGAATGGGAAAGCATTGGGGGAATGATGGCAGGCAGCTGGCACGGAATAGAAAAAAATCATGAAAGTGTGCATATGCAAAGCTAGCAAAGCACACGGCATTAAAAGAAAAACATAAAAAAAGGCAGTTGGTGAAGGCAGCCAGAGGGCTCTCGAGAGCCTCACGGGAGTGGAGAACTAAAGCTGCCTTGCCTGGCAGTTTGGAGAGAGAACCAGAGAGCTGCTACCTTTGGCAGCTGAAGGGGGACGCTGCCCTTTGGTGGGCGAGAGTCTTGCGCAGGGAATAAAGGAGTAAAGGAGGATAAGCTGCCTTTAAGGCAGCGCGCAGGAGAGTTTTTAAAAGGAGAGCTGCTAAGGCAGCGAGTTTGGAGAGCTCCTCGGAGAGCTGCTAAAGCAGCCACACGGTGCAGGCAGTAATTCAGAGGCGCAAGCCTCGGGGACCAATCTGCCTCTGGCAGTAAGACACGGGAAGCAAAGGAAACAAACCAACCAGTGAACACGGTGCAAATGCACAAGAATTGCACAAATCCTTGCAACTCTCATTTTGGTTTAATCTCTCCAACTCAGATTTTTATTTATGTTTTTAATTTATAAATAATGTGTAATTAATTTGTGTTGGCTAGAGGATAATTCGAAACCATGGATATATTTGTAATTTGAATTGATTACATTCAGTTGTGATTTCTGAGTTGTGATTTAATTTGCTTAACTGCTTGATTGATAACTTATTTGTGTATGTCGATTAAGAATGCATACTTAATTTACATGCATGAATTTGATGCTAGAATATAAGTGAATTTCACCTAATCGTTATGAACTTATATTCATGAGTAGTGAAGGTTGTTATCCACAATCGCGTTAAGTAAATTCTTGGCAGGAGTATCATGCTTTTCATAGTTACGAATGCCTCGTCAGTATTTATAGTTTTCACAAAGTTTAATGATCTTTGATTGTATCTCTATTGTGCTTTTCACGTAGGGGACTTTTAGAGAATGTGTTGAATTGTTGTATGCTGTTCATCCAATTCAATAACTTAAGGAAAACTTGAAGATTAAAAAAGTGTTGTTCACGGTTAATCTGGAGTATTGAGATTTACAACTTATTGAAAGAACAACTGAAGGTCAATTTAGATTGCATATGTGTCTTGTGTGGAGAAAAACCCTCTAGCCAGTCCGTCGCTCATCCGTTCATTTTTATTTTATATTTTTGTCAATTTGTAATTTATTTAAGTTTAATTTACTTTGTCAAAACCAAACCAATCCCCCCATTATTAAAATATTATTATTTAGTTAATTTTTATTATTTTTAATCTTTTAATTTAAATTCCGTCTAATTAATTTCCTAGTTTTTATTTTAAATTGTTTTCATTATTTTGAGTCATTTTTAGTGTGTTTCGAGTTTTTAGCTTAGTTTGTGTTTTCTAGAGTCTTGAGTTGTTTTGAGTCTTTTGATGTGTTTTAGTTTATTTGTTAGTTTTATTTTGAGTTATTCTAGTTAAGTGTTTTTATTTTAGTTTAGTGTTTTAAATTTTGTTTTTACGTTTTTAAATTAATTTAGAGTAGATTAGCAATCCCTCCTAATCCCCGGCCTAGAACGATACCCTACTTACATCTTTACTACAACTGTCAAAAAGAGGGTTAAATTTGTGCGGTTTTAAAATCCCGTCAAATTTTTGGCGCCGTTGCCGGGGATTAGTAACTTTGCTAATCCCTTTATTTTATTTTATTTTTTTTTTGTGTTTAATTTTTGTTTGTTTGTTTGTTTGTGTTTTAGTTTATATTTGTGTTTATGTATTTTACTTTTGGTATTTGATTTATTTCTCTTTCTTTAATTTTAGGTACTAGAGAAGTAAGACATGGATTTTGCTAGTATTCAAGCTCAATTGGCAAATCTTACTTCTCAATTGTCGCATAATGCCGAACGGACCACAATGTCAAGTGTCTCTACACTTGATGTGCCTTATGGGCAAGGATATCAGACTCATCAGTATCCTCAATTTTCTGCATATGAAGATGATTGGGGATATCAAGGCTATGATCAATCAAGGGGCAATATGTATTCCAACGCTTGCAATTCGGATTGGAGGGATTATTCAAATCAAATGTGGGATGAACCTCAACAAGTTCAACAAAGTGGATATTGGCAGCAAGATGAAGCGTTCTATTCAAGACCTATGCAGCCACCACAACATCCCCCACAACAATTCCAATCGAATCAAAGTATGCCCGTGGATTATAATCAAATTCTTAATGAATTAAACTCTTTGGTGCAGGGGTCACAAAATCAAGCTAAGGAGACTTACCAAGGAGAATATTGGCAGCCGTATGATGAGTTCTATACAACACCTTTGCAGCCACGACAGCCACCACAACAATCTGCCCAATTCGATTCAGGTACATCTCTGGATAATGATACATTTAATAAGTTACTCACTTCTTTGAATCAGGGAGTGGAAAATCGAATCCTGGAGATGCAAGACCGGACCAACAAGGTGGATGAATTGGAGAGGCAAGTTGGTCAGATTATGGAGATCATGGCACAGATTCAAGATCAAAGTGAACTCTCCAACTCACCCATTGCAAATTCAAAGGCAGAAGTTGAAATTGAAGAAGCCATCACTTTGGAAGGTGATATGGAGGATGAGGCTGTTCTAGAACCATCCAAACACAGCCCGAACTTGGATGAATTTCCGTTGCAAGCAGAAGAGGAGGAGGACGACCTGGGCAGTTTAGACGAATTCTTGTCTCAAACCCCTCAAGTCCCTATGTCGTCCAACTATGGTGAGGTTGTTCCAAGTTCAATTCATTCTAACATTTTTCCACCAAATGTCTCTTTTCCTTGCAGATTTTTTCCAAATAACGAAGAAAGTGAAAAAGACATTGTGGAAGCTCTTCCAGAGGTGCAAAGTGATATCTCAATTCTTGGTGCACCAAAACAAGTTCCCGAACCTTGTGCACCAAGAAAAATGATTCAAGATATCAAAGTGGCTGGAAAATGCGTTGAAAACATCAAAGAGGCTGTGCAGACAATTAAGCCCAAAGAAATTAAATTTGATGACACGAGACAGGCCACAACCATCATAGTCAATCTGGCCAAGTGCAAAGTCCCCGAAACGTTTAAGGGCGTAGTGTTTGTAATTGAATTTAATTCGGAGAAAGACAGTAAGCCATCTTCTCCAATTTTAATTTTCATTTTATTTTATACTAACATGTCTCTAATTTTGATGATTCAGGCACCCAACTTAGAATTCAGACCATTGCCGAATCATTTCAAGTATCACCTCCCATTGAAAGATAAATTTCATGCTTTGGAGCCGAAGGGAGGTTAATGGAAAGAATCGTCCGGCTAAAGACGTTAAAGCAAGCGCTTCTTGGGAGGCAACCCAAGCAATCAGATTTGCATTTCTTAACCCTCCTCTTTATTGTTTTTACTTTCATTTTGTTTTGCTTGGATAATTTTGTTATTTGGTTGATTTTTATTTAGTTTGAGTTTAAATAAATTAAGGGCAATGTTTATTTTTAGTGCGGATAAACAAAGTCTTTTTACTTCAATTTACGTATTTTACTTTACTTATTTTAATTTGCTTAAAATAACCCTAAAAAAAAAAGTTTATTTAAATTATAATAATAATATTTATATATATATATATATATATATAAATATTTACATAAACTTAAAAACAAACAAAAAAAATAAAAATTACAATAATGCGAAAAACTAATAGAAATCATTGGTCATTGATTAGGTGGCGCCCCAGAGGTCGACGGAGCTCCGGGAAGACGAAGAGCCAGAGTTGGAATCTCCAGAGCCGGAACGCTTGGTGCTGCTCCAGAGGACGAAGGCAACATAAACCTCGGGAGTAGCGCCATGAACCTTTCATGATCACTCTGGATCCGACCGTCCGACTCCTGCAGCTGATCCAGCTTCCTCTTCATGCTGGTCGAGTAACTAGTTGCAAGCATGTGCAACTCCTTGTTCTCGTGCCTGAGTCCTCTGACTTCTTACCGAAGACTGGCCACCTCAGCCATCAGCGACTCCACCTGACGAGATCTTGCAAGCAGGCGCTGGCCCATGTTCGAAACTGAGCCTGCACTTTGGACGCTGAAAGCCAGAGATTCCTGAACGGCCAGCTCGTCCGACCGCCTAGATAGCATCCTATTGTCCCTTGGAGTGAGCAGATTTCTGGCAATCACCGTAGCGGTGATTTCATTCCTCATCATTGTGTCCCCGACTGTAAGAGGACCATTGGGGGATATGAAAGACGGATTCCAAATGTTGTTCGGAGAAGACGAGTCATCGTCTTCCCCGACATTCAAGTTTAGGCGACGGTCGGAAGGGCAAGACATTTGTAGAGGGGGTTGAGGAAGAAAAGAGTTCGGAAAGATTAAGATTGCTGAAGCGGAGGAAGAGAGCGGAAGGAGTAAGATTAAGAAGTGCATGAAAAGAGTGCAAGGAAAGAGTTCAAGTGTGAGGTGGAGCAGAATTAGCGCCTCTATAAAAAGAAGAAAATGAAGAGCACCCGCTCCTCAGAGATCGAAGAGGCGTTCCTCACGCAAATCGGAAAAGCTGGACACTCATTTCTCGAAGGCCGTTTCCTTTCTCAAAAGCTGGGCTTGACTCAGCAATCACGTGGTTCAGTTTTTCCAATTTTGTCGTGACTCATCACGTGCAGCGTGGAGCGTTGCGAAAACCACGAGCCGCACCCGGATTTGAACCCCGGTTTTCAAAAGATCATCATTCCAGTTTGTCGTCACTCGTCGCATGCGCAGTTAGCTTCGCGGAAATCACGGAAGCTTTGTCAGAAAGCGCGTAACGGGCATTGTTCATCCATCCACCGGCTGCCGACAAATAGTGAGGGAATAGTTCCGGTTGAGGAAGAAAAATTTCTATAAGTTCGACCTTCGCCTTCCGCAGCAAAGGCACACCTTCACAACCTCTCAACCTCTCTTCATCTCTTCATCTCCGACAATGTTTTCCCAAAGAAAGCTTTCGAGTTACTCAGTATTCTTCATCCATTGGATCACCCCAGAAAACAAACCTTCCAGAGCAAAAGTATTTCATATCAAAAAGGTTAAAAGCAAAAGTATCTCATATCATGCTTTCTCCTCTCCTTCATCTGAGGAACGTGGAGAAAGTGAGATCCTGATTGCTTACCTAGTCTTGCTCTCGAGTACTCATCTCAGACCCCTCCCAACACACTTCAAAAATAAACCTGTGTTGAGGTACTTCTTCAAAAACAAAAGTACCTCACAGACGAAGCAGGAGGAGTCTGAGGTGCATCCAGATGAAGGCAGAGTCTGAGATGATCCAAGTGTTCAAGAAGATGCCATCTGCATGGAGACCTGAGTACTTGAAGCATGTGGAGACAACGTGCTGACTCATCCTCTACTAGGCTGAGGAGCACTTGCCAGAAGGAGGCCCATCTAGTTCAAGATGAAAGCTGTGGAAAATCAACAGTCATGACCAATGACCACCTATTAGTTCTTTTCGTTATCTTTTATTTTCATTTTCAATTTTCGTTTGCATTTTTCTATATTTTGCTTGCGTGCTTAACTGATTTATTTCTTTTCTTTGCAGGAACGTTTGGTTATTTCCACCCTTGAAGTTGATTTCAAAATTTACGCTTGGGGGTCATCGCTTGGTTTTCTGTAAATTAGGGAAGTTTTCAGTCCCTTTTCTTTATTTTGTTTCGTATTATTTATTCATTTTATTTTTATTTGCATATTTTTGTTTTATGACATTGGGGACAATGTCTAGTTTAAGTGTGGGGGTATCAAGTATAAAAAAATTACCAAATTGAAAATTTTTGTACCTTCGACTTTGAACTGGTTTCATTTGTTTCCATGTTATTGCTTTTTGTTTTCTTAATTAGCTTTGTGTTTTACTTAATTTTTTTTTTCGGAGTTTTGTGTTTTATTTAATTTTTCTCGAAAAAATTTAAAAAATCCAAAAATATTGTCTTGTTTTCCTTATGGTTTTAAATTAGATTTTTATTAGTTTCCCGACCCAATGATATAACTGGATGAAATTTGAACCATGATTATTAAGAACTTAGTTAACATGTGTTGTATGAAATTCCTTATTCTCTTGTTAGTATTGTACATGTTTGATCACCTTTGAAAAACCAAATGCACATAGCCTTGTTGATGTGAAACTAAAGCATGATTTAAAGCTTCATATGTGAATTTAGTGACCATATACATCCTATGTGAGTTTTTGAGCCTATTGAAAGTGTGTGCATTTTTCATACACTCCTATTCTTTCATGTGTGATGAACTTATGTGAGATGCATCTCTAGAACTTGCGTAACGATCTTTCGAAATATTTGTCATTGATTGCATGAACTTGAAAATGATAGAGGCATTAGGTTTACCACCATGGCCCAAATAAGCATGTTTTCCCAAAGAATAATGATATCATTAGATTGCCAATTTGAGCCATTTTGTTGAGCCGTTTATTTCTTATCACCAGATATGTCTACCCTTATACCTCAAAACATGTTTCCTTACCCTTTCCAAGCGAGCAATTTGAGATTGTCTTATGAGAAATGTTTGTGAAGTACTTGGAATGAGTTTGGCAAAAGAATAAGTGTGGGGGTATTTCATATTTGTATTTAAAAAAAAAAATTGAGAAAAGAGAAGAAAAGAAAAAGAAAAGAAAGATTGTATTCAAAGAAAAGAAAATAAAAAGTTTAAAGTTTCAGTTTAAGGGTGTGGTTGGAGGTGTTAAAAGAATCGTTGGAAAGTTTGAGTTCTTATAAATCTCAACAAAAGAATCGCTTGCGATGTAGCTTGGAACTTGTGTTTTCCTATTCTTTCGTTTCAATAACCCTATCCCTAAGCCTCATTACATCCAATAAAAGTCCTCTTGATTTAAGTTTTGCAATTATGATTGTGGAGAAGTGATTTTTATGCAAGCTTATGGTAGATCTTTCACATTTGTTTCTTTGAGCGAAACACATTAAAATTAAACACATGTGTGATTGAGTGCATATCCCGTGAGAAGGTTGCTGGTTTGCATATGATGATTTTAAAAAAAAAAACTTGAAATTGCATTAGCATGGCTATCTCACACACTACACTTCAAGGATGATTTAAAGATTAATGCTAATATTTGAGTAAGGAAGATGAGTTTGAATTAGTTTTTTTTTGGTGCTAGCTATGGTTCTTGATGATTTGCGTTTTCGAATGAAATTCTATGAGGGTCAAATAGGGGGAAGTTAATGTTTTTCATGTTATTACTTGTTCTTGTTTTCTTTGTTTTGCTCGAGGACTAGCAAAAGCTAAGTGTGGGAGTATTTGATCGGATCATATTTATATATATTTTTATATCAAATTCACTCGTCTTTTCTTAGTTAGTTCGTTATATTTTGAGCTATTTACGTTATTTTTATGTTTTATAAAAATTTATCAAGTTAAGAAAATAAAAATAGAATTAGTGAAGTGTTAAGTAATTAATTCGTTTAAACTATTTTGCGTGTTGATTAGAATTTATCATTTGGAAAATAACTTATATATATAAATATGTATATATATATATTTATATATATATTTATATATATATATATATATATATATATATATTTATATATTTATAATGTGTGTGGCAGTCGGTGGAATAAAAGAAGTGCATTTGGCAACTGGCATCACTAAGGGGGGAGTCTTCCACCGAAATTAAAAGAATGGGAAAGCATTGGGGGAATGATGGCAGGCAGCTGGCACGGAATAGAAAAAAATCATGAAAGTGTGCATATGCAAAGCTAGCAAAGCACACGGCATTAAAAGAAAAACATAAAAAAAAGGCAGTTGGTGAAGGCAGCCAGAGGGCTCTCGAGAGCCTCACGGGAGTGGAGAACTAAAGCTGCCTTGCCCGGCAGTTTGGTGATCGGATCATATTTATGTATATTTTTATATCAAATTCACTCGTCTTTTCTTAGTTAGTTCGTTATATTTTGAGCTATTTACGTTGATTTTATGTTTTATAAATTTATCTCGAAAAGAAAATAAAAATAGAATAAATGAAGTGTTAAGTAATTAATTCGTTTAAATTACCTTGCTTGTTGAATAGAACTTATTATTTAGAAAATAATTTATTTATATATTTATATAATTTATATATATATATATATATATTTATATATTGATATAATATGTTTGTGTGTGGAGTGGGGCTGCGGCACCAAAGAAATAAAAAGGCAGAAAATTAGTGTGAGTGGGATGGCTTAGTGATGGCCTCGGTGGAGAAGCATAAAAAAGGGCAGCCAAAAGAAAAATAAGAATGAAGGGGGAAGTGCACCGAGGCAAAAATAATAGAAGAATAAGGGGAGCTGCTTTTGAAGGCAGCTTTGTCAGGAAAGCACTTGGGACCGGTGGAAGAAATATAAAAAAAGAATTGAAGGCATAGCTGCGGGGGCTCCAGAAAGAAAGAAAACAGAAAAATAATAGCTGCAATTGCAGCTGGAGTCTGACGCAAAGGAGTGTGCCTCGAAGAATAAATAAGGAGGAAAACAGGAGCTCCTGGGGGGGGAAGAAACCAAAGCTGCCAGGCAGCTTGTGACACAGGCGCTGAGAGCTGCCAATTGGCAGAGGCACGAATACCGAGAGGAAAGAGCAAGGGGGCCATTTAGGCGAGCTACACGGAGGCGTCCTGGTGAGCTGGGAGCTGCCAGCTGGCAGTTGGCAGAGAAAAGGCAGCCAATAGGCTGCTGTTATCAAGTCAGAGGAAGCCTCGGTGGAGGCGCTGCTAAGGCACGGGGGCCAGACGAGCAAGTCTCACGGATCCAAGGAAGTTTGGTCAATTGGAGAAGCCTCGGAAGAAACTGCACAGTGCACAGACCCTTGATCCTTATTTTGGTTAAATCTCTCCAACTTATATTTTTAATTTCTGTTTTAATAATGTGTAAATAAATTTTGTGTTGGCTAGAGGTTAATTCAAAGCCATGGTTATATTTGTAATTTTAATTTGATTTACTCCAGTTATGAATTTATAAATGTTTGGATGTGGTTTACTATTCTGATTTGATTAATAACTTGTTTATGTATGTGGATTAAGGGTTGACACTTAATTTGCATGCTTAGATTTGATGCTAGAATATAAGTGAATTTCACCTAATCGTTATGAGCTTATATTCATGAGTAGTAAAAATCGCTAGTCACGATTGTGTTTAGTAAACCCTAGGTTGAATTAATATGCGTATTCCATAGTTATGAAAGCCTAGTCGATGTTTATGATTTCCATTGAATTTAATGATCTTTGATATGTCTCTCTATCATGCGTATTCCATAGTTAGGGAACTTGATAAAAATAATTTGGTTGTGATGCGTATTCCGTCCAATTCAATGAATCTAGGGAAATCGGAAAGTTAATTTAAGCAGACCTAATTAACTTGGAACATTGTCATTATTCGTTTGTTGAATTCATAATTGGGAATCAATTTAGGTTGCATTTATATCATGTGTGGAGAAAAACCCTCTAGCCAATCCGTCGTCCATCCTTTCACTTTCATTTTATGTTTTTGTCAATTTTGTAATTTATTTAAGTTTAATTTACGTTTCGTCAAAAATCAATCCCCCCATTATTGTAATATTATTATTTAGTTACTTTTTATTATTTTTAATCTTTTGATTTAATTTCCGTCTAATTATTTTCCTAGTTTTTATTTTAAATTGTTTTTATTATTTTGAGTCATTTTAAGTGTGTTTCGAGTTTTAGCCTAGTTTTGTATTTTTGAGTCTTTTGATTTATTTTAGTTTATTTGTTAGTTTTATTTTAAGTTTTTCTAGTTAAGTGTTTTTATTTTAGTTTAGTATTTTAAATTTTGTTTTTACGTTTTTAATTTAATTTTAGAGTGATTAGCAATCCCTCCTAATCCCCGGTCCAGAACGATACCCTACTTATACCTATACTACGATTGTCAAAAGAGGGTTTAATTTGTGTGTTGTTTTACAACGCATCAAATTTTTGGCGCCGTTGCCGGGGATTAGTAAATTTGCTAATCCCTTTATTTTTGTTTGTGTTTATTTTTATATTTGTGTTTTTGTTTGTGTTTTTATTTATATTTGTGTTTGTGTGTTTTACTTTTGGTATTTGATTTATTTTTCTTTCTTTGATTTTTAGGTATTAATGGAGCAAGACATGGATAGTATTCAAGCTCAATTGGCGCAGCTCACTGCTCAATTGACTAATAATGCCGAAAGGACCTCAATGCCAAATGTCTCTACATTTGATGTGCCCTATGGGCAAGGATATCAGACTCATCAGTATCCTCAATTTTCTGCATATGAAGATGATTGGGGATATCAAGGCTATGATCAATCAAGGGGCAACATGTATTCCAACGCTTGCAATTCGGATTGGAGAGGTTATTCAAATCAAATGTGGGATGAACCTCAACAAGTTCAACAAAGTGGATATTGGCAGCAAGACGAGTTCTATTCCAGACCTATGCAGCCACCACAACATCCCCCACAACAATTCCAATCGAATTCAAGTATGCCCGTGGATTATAATCAAATTCTTAACGAATTAAACTCTTTGGTGCAGGGGTCACAAAATCAAGCTGAAGAAACTTACCAAGGAGAATATTGGCAGCCGTATGATGAGTTCTATACATCACCACCACAGCCTCCGCAACAATTTGCCCAATTCGATTCAGGTACATCTCTGGATAATGATACATTTAATAAGTTACTCTCCTCTTTGAATCAGGGAGTGGAAAATCGAATCCAGGAGATGCAAGACCGGACCAACAGAGTGGACGAATTGGATATACATGTTGGGCAGATTATGGAATTCATGGCACAGATTAAAGATCAAAGTGAACTTTCCAACTCCACATTTGCAAATTCAAAGGGAGAAGTGGAAATCGATGAAGCCATAAGTGATGTGGAGGATGAAGCTGTTCTAGAACCATCCAGTCACAGCCCAAACTTGGAGGAATCGCCACTGCAAGCAGAAGATGAGGAGGACGACTTGGGCAGTTTAGACGAATTCTTGTCTCAAACCCCTGAAGTCCCTATGTCGTCCAACTATGGTGAGGTTGTTCCAAGTTCAATTCATTCTGATATTTTTCCACCGAATGTTCTTTTTCCTTGCAGAATTTTAATTCCAAATTTCGAAGATAGTGAAAAAGACATTGTGGACGCTCTTCCAATGGTTCAAGATATCGAAGTGGTTGGGCAACATCAAGAATACATCAATGAGGCTGTGCAGGAAACAAAGGCCCAAGAAATTGAGTTTGATGACACGGGACAGGCCACAACCATCATAGTCAATTTGGCCCAGTTCAAAATCCCGGAAATATCCAAAGGCGTAGTTTTTGTTATTAATTTTGAGTCGGAGAAATACAATAAGTCATCTTCTCCAATTTTAATTTTTATTTTATTTTATACTAACATATTTCCGATTTTAATGATTCAGGCACCCACCCGAGAATTTAAACCACTGCCGAATCATTTCAAGTATCACCTCCCATTGAAAGATAAATTCTATGCTTTGGAGCCGTGGGGAGGTTAAGGAAAGATTCGTCCGGCTAAAGACGTTAAAGCAAGCGCTTCTTGGGAGGCAACCCAAGCAATCAGATTTGCATTTCTTAACCTTCTTCTTTATTGCTTTTACTTTCATTTTGTTTTGCTTAGTTAATTTTGTTATTTGGTTGATTTTTATTTAGTTTGAGTTTAAATAAATTAAGGGCAATGTTTATTTTTAGTGCGGATAAACAAAGTCTTTTTACATTAATTTACTTATTTTACTCTACATATTTTAATTTGCTTAAAATAAACCTGAAAAAAAAAAAAACAAAATAATAATAATAATAATAATAATAATATTAGTAACATATATATTTATATATATATATAGTTAAATAAACATTAAAAGCATAAAAAAAAAATTTACAATAATACGAAAAACTAATAGCAATCATTGGTTTTGGTTAGGTGGCGCCTCAGAGGTTGACGGAGCTCCGGGAAGACGAAGAGCCAGAGTTGGAATCTCCGGAGCCGGAACGCTTGGTGCTGCTCCAGAGGACGAAGGCAACATAAACCGCGGGAGTAACGCCATGAACCGCTCATGATCACTCTGGATTCGACCGTCCGACTCCTGCAGCTGGTCCAGCTTCCTCTTCATGCTGGTCGAGTAGCTAGTTGCGAGCATGTGCAACTCCTTGTTCTCGTGCCTGAGTCCTCTGACTTCTTGCCGAAGACTGACCACCTCCGCCATTAGCGACTCCACCTGACGAGATCTTGCAAGCAGGCGCTGACCCATGTTTGAAACTGAGCCTGCACACTGGACACTGAGTGCCAGTGAGTCCTGAACAGCCAGCTCGTCTGACCGCATAGACAGCAACCTAGTGTCTCTGGGAGTAAGAAGGTTTCTTGCAACCACCGTTGCGGTTATATCGTTCCTCATCATTGTGTCCCCGACTGTAAGAGGACCATTGGGGGATATGAAGGATGGATTCCAAATGTTGTTCGGAGAAGACGAGTCATCGTTTTCCCCGACATTCAAGTTTAGGCGACGGTCGGAAGGGCAAGACATTTTTTAGAGGGGGTTGAGGAAGAAAAGAGTTCGGAAAAATTAAGATTGCTGAAGCGGAAGAAGAGATCGGAAAGATTAAGAAGTGCAGAAGAGAGTGTTTGAGGAATTTTTGGAGTTCAAGTGTGAGGTGGAGCAGAATTTGCGCCTCTATAAAAAGAAGCAAATCAAAGAGAGGCGCTCCTCTGAGGTTGAAGACGCGTTCTCACGTAAATCGGAAAAGCTGGACGCTACTCTCTCGAAGGCAGGAGTCCTTTCTCGAGAGCCGTTTCCTTTCTCAAAAGCTGGGCTTGACTCAGCAATCACGTGGCATCACGAGGGCTCAGTTTTTCCAGTTTGTCGTGACTCATCACGTGCAGCGTGGAGCGTTGCGAAAACCATGAGCCGCACCCGGTTTTGAACCCCGGTTTTCAAAAGATCATCATTCCAATTTGTCGTCACTCGTCACCTGCACCGTCAGCCTTGCGGAATTTACGGACGCGTTGTCAGAAAGCGCGTAACGGGCACTGTTCATCCATTCACCGGCTGCCGACAAATAGTGAAGGAATAGTTCCGGTTGTGAAGCCAAATTTCTATAAGTTCGACCTTCGCCTTCCACAGCAAAGGCACACCTTCACACCCTCTCCACCTCTCAACCTCTCAACCTCTCTTCATCTCCGATAATGTCTTCCCAAAGAAAGCTTTCGAGTTATTCAGTGTTCTTCATCCCTTGGATCACCCCAGAAAACAAACCTTCCAGAGCAAAAGTATTTCATATTAAAAAGGTTAAAAGCAAAAGTATCTCATATTATGCTTTCTCCTCTCCTTCATCTGAGGAACGTGGAGAAAGTGAGATCCTGATTGCTTACCTAGTCTTGCTCTCGAGTACTCATCTCAGACCCCTCCCAGCCCACTTCAAAAATAAACCTGTGTTGAGGTACTTCTTCAAAAACAAAAGTACCTCACAGACGAAGCAGGAGGAGTCTGAGGTGCACTCAAGAGCAGATGAGTCTGGGTTGATCCAAGAGTTCAAGAAGATGCCACACCTGCGTGGAGACCGGACTACTTGAAGCATGTGGAGACAACGTGCTGATTCATCCTCAACTAAGCTGAGGATCGCTTGCAAGAAGGAGGCCCATCCAGTTCAAGATGAAAGCTGTGGAAAATCAACAAGGACGACCAATGATCGCCTATTAGTTCTTTTCATTACCTTTTATTTTCAATTTTTATTTCCCGTAAAATTTTTCTATATTTTGTTTGCGTGCTTAACTGATTTATTTCTTTTCTTTGCAGGAATGTTTGAATATTTTCACCCTTGAAGTTGATTGCAAAATTTACGCTTGGGGGTCATCGCTTGGTTTTCTGCAAATTAGAGAAGTTTTCAGTCCCTTTTCTTTATTTTGTTTCGTATTATTTATTCATTTTATTTTTATTTGCATATTTTTGTTTTATGACATTGGGGACAATGTCTAGTTTAAGTGTGGGGGTATCAAGATAAAAAATGACCAAATTGAAAATTTTTGTACCTTCGACTTTGAACTGGTTTCATTTGTTTCCGTGTTGTTGCTTTTTGTTTTCTTAGTGTTTTATGCTGTTTTGGTGTGTTTTATTGTGTTTTGAGGAAATCTTACGAAAATGACATAAAAATTTGAAAAATATTTTGAAAAACCCAAAAAGAATTTTTTTTAGTTGTTTTTGTGTGTTTGTGTCTTAGGTACCTTCCAACACAATGATGAGGATTTGGTTTTTAATTGCATGACTGTTAAAGAAAATTATAAACATGGATGGAAGTTTGATATGCTCTTGGTTTATGCTTAGTTGTAGTTGTTGTTTATGAATTTAAATTTGATCACAAAAGGATAAAATTAGTTTTTGTAACATGCTTGAAGGAATGAACTCAAACTAATGCTACATCCCTGTGAGACTTGAGCTTATACCTTGTTTGGAGAGTTATTAATCTTGATGTTTTTGTTTTCTAAAGTCGTTGCATGATCTCATTATTCTTTGCTTGGTTGCTACTTAGAAGGCGTTTTATCATCTTAGTTCCAAATACTAGAACTCATATCCGTTTCATTCAAAGCATGACATTGAATTGCATAACACATATCAAGATGAAGTTGTTTAGTGAACCACCACATCCCAAAAAGCCTTACCCTCAATCTTTCTTATGTTTTGTAGGTTTAAACCCTTTCGAGCCTGGTTTAGCCTATTTTTGTTGTTAACCACATTAAACCGCATCTAACCGTCCGCACCCTTGTTCTTAAAGAATAGTGAGCATGACTTAAAAAGAATTCATTTTATTCTACACTATGCAGAAAAACAAGTGTGGGGGAGGGATTGGTTGTTTTGAGCTCAATTGTACGTTTTGCGTTTTAAAAAAAAAAAAAAGAAAAAAAAAAAAAAAAAAAAAAAAAACGCGTGAAAAGAAAAGAAAGAAGAAAAAGAGTTTGAAATCTGGCCATAAATGTGTGAATCCTCCCCTCGGGTTTAGAGTTGAATTTTCATTCAAAAGTGAATTCTGTGCGTTAATTTCATTACTTTGCTTACTATTTCTTTAAGAACATTTGTTTTTCCATAGCCTTCCTTTGTTAAGCCTATATCCTTAGCCCCGTTACAACCCTTTGACTTCTATCTTGGTTGTTGTGTGTTCAATATGTGGAGTTTGGGATTGGTATGAGCATATAGTGTCCCTGGTTCTCGCATCTAAGTAGTAGCATTCCGTTCATGAGATCATATTCATATGCACATTAATAACTCCAGAAAATGCTTTCTTTGCTATAACATATGTGAGTGATCGTTTCCTTGCTTACATCATTCTTCTCACATATACCTAGTGTAGGGAGTGTAGTCAGAAAATCTGAGCGAAAAATTGAGTGCATATCTAGTAAGGAATAGAGTAAATTCTCTAAGGCATGTTACTACATTCAAAATGTTGTTTTAATTGATTAAATGCGAACTAATAAATGGTGACTGTGATTAAGTATGTGCTTAAGGGTATGGATTGCCAAAATCTGTGTAAGTGATGATTTTTAATTTGTCATGTCCATTGGAAATCCCTGAGATAAATGTTGGAAGGTTTAGATTGAGTCTTGTTCTTGTTTTCATTGTTTTGCTCGAGGACTAGCAAAAGCTAAGTGTGGGGGTATTTGATCGGATCATATTTATGTATATTTTTATATCAAATTCACTCGTCTTTTCTTAGTTAGTTCGTTATATTTTGAGCTATTTACGTTGATTTTATGTTTTATAAATTTATCTCGAAAAGAAAATAAAAATAGAATAAATGAAGTGTTAAGTAATTAATTCGTTTAAATTACCTTGCTTGTTGAATAGAACTTATTATTTAGAAAATAATTTATTTATATATTTATATAATTTATATATATATATATATATATTTATATATTGATATAATATGTTTGTGTGTGGAGTGGGGCTGCGGCACCAAAGAAATAAAAAGGCAGAAAATTAGTGTGAGTGGGATGGCTTAGTGATGGCCTCGGTGGAGAAGCATAAAAAAGGGCAGCCAAAAGAAAAATAAGAATGAAGGGGGAAGTGCACCGAGGCAAAAATAATAGAAGAATAAGGGGAGCTGCTTTTGAAGGCAGCTTTGTCAGGAAAGCACTTGGGACCGGTGGAAGAAATATAAAAAAAGAATTGAAGGCATAGCTGCGGGGGCTCCAGAAAGAAAGAAAACAGAAAAATAATAGCTGCAATTGCAGCTGGAGTCTGACGCAAAGGAGTGTGCCTCGAAGAATAAATAAGGAGGAAAACAGGAGCTCCTGGGGGGGGAAGAAACCAAAGCTGCCAGGCAGCTTGTGACACAGGCGCTGAGAGCTGCCAATTGGCAGAGGCACGAATACCGAGAGGAAAGAGCAAGGGGGCCATTTAGGCGAGCTACACGGAGGCGTCCTGGTGAGCTGGGAGCTGCCAGCTGGCAGTTGGCAGAGAAAAGGCAGCCAATAGGCTGCTGTTATCAAGTCAGAGGAAGCCTCGGTGGAGGCGCTGCTAAGGCACGGGGGCCAGACGAGCAAGTCTCACGGATCCAAGGAAGTTTGGTCAATTGGAGAAGCCTCGGAAGAAACTGCACAGTGCACAGACCCTTGATCCTTATTTTGGTTAAATCTCTCCAACTTATATTTTTAATTTCTGTTTTAATAATGTGTAAATAAATTTTGTGTTGGCTAGAGGTTAATTCAAAGCCATGGTTATATTTGTAATTTTAATTTGATTTACTCCAGTTATGAATTTATAAATGTTTGGATGTGGTTTACTATTCTGATTTGATTAATAACTTGTTTATGTATGTGGATTAAGGGTTGACACTTAATTTGCATGCTTAGATTTGATGCTAGAATATAAGTGAATTTCACCTAATCGTTATGAGCTTATATTCATGAGTAGTAAAAATCGCTAGTCACGATTGTGTTTAGTAAACCCTAGGTTGAATTAATATGCGTATTCCATAGTTATGAAAGCCTAGTCGATGTTTATGATTTCCATTGAATTTAATGATCTTTGATATGTCTCTCTATCATGCGTATTCCATAGTTAGGGAACTTGATAAAAATAATTTGGTTGTGATGCGTATTCCGTCCAATTCAATGAATCTAGGGAAATCGGAAAGTTAATTTAAGCAGACCTAATTAACTTGGAACATTGTCATTATTCGTTTGTTGAATTCATAATTGGGAATCAATTTAGGTTGCATTTATATCATGTGTGGAGAAAAACCCTCTAGCCAATCCGTCGTCCATCCTTTCACTTTCATTTTATGTTTTTGTCAATTTTGTAATTTATTTAAGTTTAATTTACGTTTCGTCAAAAATCAATCCCCCCATTATTGTAATATTATTATTTAGTTACTTTTTATTATTTTTAATCTTTTGATTTAATTTCCGTCTAATTATTTTCCTAGTTTTTATTTTAAATTGTTTTTATTATTTTGAGTCATTTTAAGTGTGTTTCGAGTTTTAGCCTAGTTTTGTATTTTTGAGTCTTTTGATTTATTTTAGTTTATTTGTTAGTTTTATTTTAAGTTTTTCTAGTTAAGTGTTTTTATTTTAGTTTAGTATTTTAAATTTTGTTTTTACGTTTTTAATTTAATTTTAGAGTGATTAGCAATCCCTCCTAATCCCCGGTCCAGAACGATACCCTACTTATACCTATACTACGATTGTCAAAAGAGGGTTTAATTTGTGTGTTGTTTTACAACGCATCATTTGGAGAGAGAACCAGAGAGCTGCTACCTTTGGCAGCTGAAGGGGGACGCTGCCCTTTGGTGGGCGAGAGTCTTGCGCAGGGAATAAAGGAGTAGAGGAGGATAAGCTGCCTTTAAGGCAGCGCGCAGGAGAGTTTTTAAAAGGAGTGCTGCTAAGGCAGCGAGTTTGGAGAGCTCCTCGGAGAGCTGCTAAAGCAGCCACACGGTGCAGGCAGTAATTCAGAGGCGCAAGCCTCGGGGACCAATCTGCCTCTGGCAGTAAGACACGGGAAGCAAAGGAAACAAACCAACCAGTGAACACGGTGCAAATGCACAAGAATTGCACAGATCCTTGCAACTCTCATTTTGGTTTAATCTCTCCAACTCAGATTTTTATTTATGTTTTTAATTTATAAATAATGTGTAATTAATTTGTGTTGGCTAGAGGATAATTCGAAACCATGGATATATTTGTAATTTGAATTGATTACATTCAGTTGTGATTTCTGAGTTGTGATTTAATTTGCTTAACTGCTTGATTGATAACTTATTTGTGTATGTCGATTAAGAATGCATACTTAATTTACATGCATGAATTTGATGCTAGAATATAAGTGAATTTCACCTAATCGTTATGAACTTATATTCATGAGTAGTGAAGGTTGTTATCCACAATCGCGTTAAGTAAATTCTTGGCAGGAGTATCATGCTTTTCATAGTTACGAATGCCTCGTCAGTATTTATAGTTTTCACAAAGTTTAATGATCTTTGATTGTATCTCTATTGTGCTTTTCACGTAGGGGACTTTTAGAGAATGTGTTGAATTGTTGTATGCTGTTCATCCAATTCAATAACTTAAGGAAAACTTGAAGATTAAAAAAGTGTTGTTCACGGTTAATCTGGAGTATTGAGATTTACAACTTATTGAAAGAACAACTGAAGGTCAATTTAGATTGCATATGTGTCTTGTGTGGAGAAAAACCCTCTAGCCAGTCCGTCGCCCATCCGTTCATTTTTATTTTATATTTTTGTCAATTTGTAATTTATTTAAGTTTAATTTACTTTGTCAAAACCAAACCAATCCCCCCATTATTAAAATATTATTATTTAGTTAATTTTTATTATTTTTAATCTTTTAATTTAAATTCCGTCTAATTAATTTCCTAGTTTTTATTTTAAATTGTTTTCATTATTTTGAGTCATTTTTAGTGTGTTTCGAGTTTTTAGCTTAGTTTGTGTTTTCTAGAGTCTTGAGTTGTTTTGAGTCTTTTGATGTGTTTTAGTTTATTTGTTAGTTTTATTTTGAGTTATTCTAGTTAAGTGTTTTTATTTTAGTTTAGTGTTTTAAATTTTGTTTTTACGTTTTTAAATTAATTTAGAGTAGATTAGCAATCCCTCCTAATCCCCGGCCTAGAACGATACCCTACTTACATCTTTACTACAACTGTCAAAAAGAGGGTTAAATTTGTGCGGTTTTAAAATCCCGTCAGGTGTGGGCTTGAATTGCGTTTTTGGAGCCCAAGATGGCCTTCTAGAGATATGTTCGGAACATCTCGATCTTCAAAACAAGCTATCTTGGGCCGGATTTGGAGGGGATCTGAGGCTAAAACGTGGCTAGAAAGTTTCCTTGCAGATTTCCTAGCTTAATTAGGATTTTATTTTCTAAGATATTTTTATTTATTATTTGGTTTCCTATTTGGAACTAAAGACTATGTTCTAGGGTTTGGCGTTGGATTCTTAGAGAGGTTTAAAAGGCTTTTCCTATACCTATTTTGGGGGGAGCTTATGATTATACAACTTTGGGGAGACAGATAACCTTGCTAAGGTTTTTGAAGATTTTCTACTTTAAGGTCTTTTTTATCCTTGTTTTTAATATTTTGTTTATGGTTGTTCGTAACTAATTTCTGTTTGCTAGGGCGAAGCCTTGAGCCTTAGCATGTATGTAATTTTATTAATTTTCTTATGAATGGATGCATGCTTGCTTTGAATTATTAATCACCGCGATTAAACTATCTAATTGTCTTAGTGATTCGCGACCATTAGGGTTTTTAGACAAGTAATTGGATGCAATTCGGTCGGAATATCACCGGAGGATTGAGTTTTGCTTCTTGTGGTTAATAATTGTAAGTTCACTTAAGGCGAACATCACGCTCTTAAGGGTTGCATGGTTTTTCAAAGGGTTTTCACAAAACTTAATGAGTCTTGCATGTTCATATTTGATCTGAATATCACAGACGGATTGCATGTTAGATATACGTTCTTACTTGAATATCATGAGGAGAATATGTATTAGGAAAACCTAACATTCAAAGCATGTATGTAGAAATTCATAAGTAATTGGTAAGATTGCATAGGATTGTTAAGGGAACGGCGGAACCCTAGGCTTTTACAAATTGATTTTCTTTAAATTGTTTTCTATTTAATTTCTTTTGTTTTATTTTAAAATTCGTTTTGATTATTTTTAAATTCAAAATCAACTTTTTCCAATCTTTATTTTCAAATAATTAATTAAGATTTGGTTTTTGCATAAATTATTCATTCAATCCTTGTGGAAAACGACCTTGCTTAAGCTGCTATACTACGATTACCTTGTACTATTGCAAGTATTTTTAAGTGATTTTATCCCTATTTTTGCACGTGGTAAAAATCCCTATCAAGAGACACGACAGAAAGGATAAACAAAGACAGGCTCAGAAGTACGCAGCTCCGATACTATGTTGACTTTTGAATGAAGATCGTTTCTGTTTTTATTGAATCGTGAAGAGATTACAAGAAATTCTAGGATATATAAGGAGGTTTGAGTGAAAGGAAAAACATTCAGTTACCTCATTGATTCACGCCACTTACGTTAACCATTGCCTCTCTTAATTGCTTTAATCCTGTCAAACCTTCGTACTCTAACATACATATTTGCTGACAACACATGGGAACCCCCATTCATTGCTTCTAAGTCGAAAATATGGTCAGCCGCCCACTCTCCTACCACAACATCACCATGAATGCTACAAGCATTAAACAGTGATCCCCATACAATTACATTTGGTTCAATATCTATCCTCTCAATAAGCTTCCTTGCTTCTTTCAAAAGTCCAGCGCGCTCAAGAAGATCAGCCGTGCAACCGTAATGCTCGACTTTTGGGGCGATCCTATAATTTTTCACCATTAGATATCAAAGTATTACGTACCTTTTGCAGCCAAACCACCATGCGCATAAGTATGTAAAATGGAAAAGCAGGTTACGCTATCTGGCATGGCACCTAATTTTCTCAACTCATAAAAGAGCTTTATTGCAGATCCAGGCTGCCTATTTGACGCACATCCACACAGAAAAATGTTTTATGTCTCAACAGTTTTCTTATCCATTTGATCACACTTGTCTAGCTTATCAATAGAACCAGATTTTACATGCAGGACTACCAAAGATGCACCTATGAAAATATCCCAAAGTCCCTTCTGCTCTGCAAATTTTCGAACCTAATTTCCTATATTAGCAGCACCCATATAAGCACAAGTGGACAACAAGCTTGAAATTTAAAGAGTTACACACTAAAGACATTTCCCCGAAAAGATCAACTGCTTCTTTCAAAAATCCGTTAAAGGAATAACCACTTATTTAAAGAGTTACACACTAAAGACACACATCATCCTCAGTCAAGTCAACAGTGCCACCTAGGGATGGGCACACGTCCATTTAAAGTTCACGGTTATGGTAACTGTTTAGAAGAAGAAACGGTTATGTGTATAACCGTTTATCTGTGAAATTTAAATTGACAGTTATGGATATTACTCGCGGTTATAACGGGTATCTATCGGTTATAGGTATTACCCGCAGTTATAACGAGTTTCCATTTACCCATTTAATTTAATATATGTAAAATTAAAAACCCAAAATTTTTAATCTCTCCGCTACACTCAAAGTCTTAAACGCCCCGTCCCCTGCTCATCTCTCCCTCCTCACTGCCCTCTCTCTCATCTCCGCCGCAAAGCACAAAAATAATAGGGAAATGCTTATAGAAAGATCAACTGGTCGGATAATGTGTCGAATGCGCTTGACATGCTCATCTGTTGTGTATGCCCATCAGACTGTACTGTTTTGCATGGTTGTAAACTATTATTTTTGTAAGATTGTTGTTGTGCTTGGGTGTAGTAGAAAAATATCGTTCGTAAACTATTATTTCAATTATTAGAATTGTATAAGGAAGTAAATGATTAAAATAGGAAAATGCATGCTAAAATGTACCTATAACAGTGTTCAATTGTCAGAAAATGAAAATTATGACAAATGTTTCTTCTGTAATTTTCAAATTGTTAAAAAACAATGTAGACGAGTGGAAAAATGGGTTAAAAAATGATAAACGGGTTCAAAAACGGATAAACGGTTATGGTTAAATGGGTAACGGTTATGGGTATGGTTAACCGTTTATAAACAGTTATGGGTATGGGTATAACCGTTTATGCATTTACCAACGGGTAAACGGTTATGCAGGTATGAACATAAATGATTATCGGTAAATAACTGTGGTTATCCGTTCGCCATAACCGTTGCCAATCCCTAGATCTAGCTAGACTCCAATTCATCAGTACAGTTATCAATTACTTAGGGTAGAAGTTTTGTTTGTTGTAATTGTAGTCACATTAGTTGGAAACTAATCTTTATTGATTGTTTTGTATAAATAACCCAATGTAAATCATTTTTAATCAACGAGAAATATATTTCTAATATGGTATCATCCCCTTAAGCTTAACCGCTTTTCTCCGATCTTCTTCTACGTCACTTCCTGCGATCTCTAATTTCTTCAATCTCCAATCTCTAATTCTTGTCAGCTGTATGGTTCCTACAAAGCTTAAAAGAGACGATTATCTCATCTCGAAGGCATTGTTAACTCCAATTTTTCATTGATATATGCTCACAGGAATTGTTTATAGCTCTGAGGTCAGTCCATTGCCATTTATGATTGATGCATCTGGCAAGAACACAGGAATTCCAAATTCGGTCTTTGATTTGTGGTATGAGAAGGATCAAAATATTCTAACCTGGCTTAATTCCACACTTTCAAAAGATCTTATTCCCTTCACAGTCGGTGTTACATCATCTCGTGAATTATGGATCAATCTTAAGTAGCACTTCGGAGGTGTTTTTGCTGCTCACATCCATCATCTCCGATCTCATCTTCATTCAGTTCAAAAAGGAGATCTAGCAATTTCAAAATATATTCAGCTTATCAAAAACATTTTTGATGCTTTTATGGCTGCTAGAGCTCCAGTTTCTGATAATGATCTGATTGCGGTCACACTCAATGGTCACTTTGATGACTATGAGTCTTTCATTGACTCAATTATGGTTTTTATCTCATCCACTTCTTTGGACGAATTACATGGATTGCTATTCAATAAAGAACTCTTTATGAATCACAAGAAAAAGGTTGTTGCCTCATCTGACTCTAAACAATTTCAAACCTATGTGGCTCAGTATCCCTTATCACAAGCTCTTTTTCTTCTTACACCACAGGGTTATGCTACAAAATTTCTTACAATTCAGCTCCCAAACAATTCAATTGTGGCAAAGGCAACTACAGAGGCAATAACTATCATGGAAACAACTATCCTGGTAATAGCTATCGGGGCAATTACAGAGGCAATTCTAACAAATTCAATCTCAATTTTGGAGGCTATCACGAAAATTCTTCTAGAAATAGCTCCAACCACAAAATTCCATGTCAAATTTGTCATTCTTTAGATTATGAAGCTATTGACTATTCGAAATGATGAATCATACTTTTGCTGTTAAAATACCTTCTGCAAAATTGGCAGCTATATGTGCTTACACCAACTTTAAACCTTCTACCCTTACTTGGCTTATGGAATCTGGTGCCACATCTCATATTACCAATGAAATTTCTACAGTCCAATCTCCAACTCCATGCAATGGTCAAGACAAGGTTTATATTGGTAATAGTCAAGGTATGCCCATCCATCATACATGTACTGCTACTCTTAATACTCCTGATGCAATTTTTTTTTTTTTGCATAATGTTCTACATGTTCCTGCAATGAAGTATAATCTTTGCTTATCAATTCTTAAAAGAAAATCACTACAAATTAACTCTTGACTCTGATGGATCCAAAATCAATGATCGTCTTTCGGGGATGATACTTTTTGGGGGGCCAGTTAGACATGGATTTATCCTTTTCAAGGCACTTCTATTGTATCTAATTCTCCATCTGCACTTGTCAATACCAAAGCACCATTGCAAATTTGGCATAAAAGGCTTGGCCATCCATCAACTGCAATCTTCAGAAAGACTTTAAATGGTAGTACTACTGTCATAATGATAAAAAGTTTATTTTTCTCTTTTCTTTAGAGTATGCAATTGGCAAGAATCACAAATTGCCTTTCACTTCAAGTGTTAGCTCAAACTCTCTTGCTTTAAAACTTGTTCATTGTGATGTTTGGCGACATGCTCCTACATATTTTGTCAGTGGTTATAGATATTTATGCTTTTTGTTGATGAGTTCACAAAATATAGTTGGCTCTTTCCATGGAAACTCAAATCTAAGGTGTGTTCCATCTTTATACATTTCAAGAGCTATGTAGAAAACTTGGTTGGAAATAAAATTAAAGTTCTTAGATCTAATTTAGGGGGGGGTGATTTCTTAGTTCAAATTTCAATTCTTTTCTATTGCAACATGGCATTATGCATAAGTATTTTTGTCCTCACGCTCCAGAATAGAACTGCTGTGTTGAAAGGAAACACAGAAACTGCTAAAACTATGCTTACTACATCCAAGGTTCCACACAAGTTTTGGGTTGAAGCATTTGCCACTACCTTGTATCTGATTAATAGACTTCCCATTTCGGGTAGTGATAAATCTCCATGGGAATTAATCTTCAACAAGCCACTAGATTATTCTAGACTCAAGGTCTTTGGGTGTAGTTGCTACTTCTGGCTCAAACCTTACACTAATTTTCAGTTAGATGGTAAAAGTGTACACTGTGTTTTTCTGGGATACAGTTTGCAACACAAAGGATATAGATATTTAGATCATCTCACATCTAGAATCCAAATATCCAGACATCTGTCATTCAATGAGGCACATTTCCATTTTTATGAGTTCAAAGTGTCATCTTCACAGTTGCAGGTCACTCTATTTCATCATTTACCCTTCATTTTGCCATGCCATGTACCCCACAACCCCCAGTAATACAGTCAGGAACTCCGACACAAACCACTTCTATCTTTTCACCACATCAATTCAATTCAACACCATCATCCTTTTCTACTCCAACACAGACTACTTCTCCAATTCCAAATCACATTCCTTCTCCAGTAATACGACAACCTCTAACTACCACACACACCCATTCAATGATTAGAAGATCAAAAGCTGGGATCTTTAAACCAAAACCGTTGGCAGCCACTAAACATCCACTTGATACTTTGAATTTTGTCCCAACTACTTACTTACAAGCTTCTAAGCATAACCACGGGAATAAAGCAATGGCAGAGGAATTTCAAGCACTGCAATCTATATGAACTTGGTCTCTTCTTTCTTATTCACCAAATCAAAAGCTGGTGGGATGTAAATGGGTTTCTTAGATTAAAAGGAGACCATATGGTACTATGGATGGACAAGTACAAGGCTAGATTAGTAGCCAAAGAGTTCCATCAACAAGAGGGAATTGATTTTCAAGAAATCTTTAGTCCAGTTGCAAAGCATGTGACAATCAGGATTCTTTTAAATTTAGCCATGCAGTTTGATTAGTTCTTAAATCAGTTGGACATCAGTAATGCTTTCTTACATGGAACACTCAAAGAGGAAGACTTCATGCAACAACCTCCTAGTTTCATTGATCAATCTAAAGCTTCTTATGTGTGCAAGCTTAACAAATCTCTGTATAGTCTAAAATACGCCCCCAGGGCATGGTATGGTAAGTTGTTTCAGACCTTAATTTCTCTGGATTTCTACAACTCTCAATCAAATTGCACTCTGTTTGTTACATTTGAGCCTACTCTTGTCATTGTACTAGTATATGTTAATGATATATTAGTTACTGGACCTAATGCTTAAATATGCAAGGCTTTCATTCACAAACTTAGTCAAATTTTTCCGATCAAAGACTTAGGTCCTTTACACTATTTCTTGGGTTTGGAGATACACAGAAACTCAAAGGGTATTTTCCTATCTCAGCACAAGTATGCAATGGATCTTCTCCTCAAGACACACATGTATGGTAGCAAACCTTGTGCTACACCTCTTGGCACTTAAAAATTGGATTACAGTGGTACACTTCTCTCAAATCCACATGAATACAGATCAATTGTTAAGGCATTGCAATATTTGATTGGACTAGGTCTGACCTTTCTTTTGTTGTTAATCAACTTTGTCAGTTCCCATATTGTCCTACAGATACTTATTTTCAATCTGTCAAAAGAGAATTAAGATTTCTCAAAGGTACTGTTGATAAAGAACTTTGGTTCAAGAAAAGTTTACATAATCTCACTGCCTTCTCAAATGCTGGTTGGGCAGGATGTGTGTTTAACAGACATTCTACTAGTGCCTACTGTGTTTATCTTGGTAGTAATCTAATTAGCTGCAGTGCTAAGAAGCAACACACAGTTGCTCGTTCCTCCATTGAAGTTGAATATCGGTCTTTGGCTCACGAATTTGTAAAAGTCACTTGGATATGTAAAATTTTCAAGGACATAAGCTTCCCTTTATCCAAAGTTTTAGTTCTTTGGTGTGACAATGTATCTGCAATTTCTTCAGCATCCAAACCAGTTTTCCATGCTAGAACTAAACACTTGGAAATTGACTATCACTACAGTAGGGAACTTGTCTTAGCTTATCTTCTCAAAGTTCAGTTTATTCCCAGTCAACCAAATTGCAAATATTCATAAGTCTCTATCTAAAGCTTGATTTCAATTTCTCAGGTCTAGCTCTCACTTGGCTATCCTCTGTTCAACTTGAGGGGGTGTAAAGACACACATCATCCTTAGTCAAGTCAACAATGCCAGCTAGACTCCAAGTCATGTGTATAGTCAGCAATTACTTAGGGTAGAAGTTTTGTTTGTTGTAACTGTAATGTAACTAATCATAGCTTCACTTGGCTATCCTCTGTTCAACTTGAGGGGGTGTAAAGACACACGTCATCCTTAGTCAAGTCAACAGTGCCAGCTAGACTCCAAGTCATGTGTATAGTCAACAATTACTTAGGGTAGAAGTTTTTTTTATTGTAACTATAATGTAACTAATCATAGCTTAAGGTTAATTAGTTACATTAGGTGGTAACTAATCTCTATTGACTGTTTTATATAAATACCCCAATGTAAATCATTTTTAATCAATGAAAAATATATTTCTAATACATACCACATCATTCTTCTTAGGCATTTCCTCAAACACTCTCTTTGCTTAATCCAAACACGCACATTTGGATACAAATGAACCATTGCACCTCTAACTTTACTTAACCCAAAACTCCCCTCATACAAATGAACCATTGCAGCTCTAACTTTCATACTTAACCCAAAACTCCCCTCTTTTCTCACAAACCCATGAATCTCTCTCCCATATTTGATGTTTTTTTTACATTGTGCAAGCCGATATCCAAAACCGCACTTTCATTGTGTCTAACCTCTCCCACTGCCACCATCTCCCTAAAAATCTCACAAGCCTAAAAAACCATCCCATTTCGAGCGTAACACATTATCATATCATTTCAGAAAGCAACATCCTTCACAGTATATTCATCAAACACCTGCCTTGCACTCTCAATTCTACCACAACCCCATAAAAGTTCAACAAAGAACTACACAAAAAACTACCGAAATCAAACCCAATTCTCACAACCACACCATAAGCCTACCTCCCTTTATCCACAACCGACTTGCTAGCACAAGCCTTCAACACAAAAGGGTAATTAAACTTGTAGCCCAAGGCATTTTCTTGCAACCTCATAATATTATGAAAGCAACAAATGGGGTTTTAGATTGGGATGTGCTCTGACCACGGAATTGTAGATGTCAACGCTTGGTTCTTGAGTTCCAATCAATAAGCCGGTGGCGTAGTTCAGAGATTGAGGGAGGAAGAATGAATTGGTGATTTGGGTGAGGATGAATTGGTTGTAGGAAAGGCCTGAGATTATAGATTTGGCGTGGATTTGCTTCAGCTGTTGAAGGCTTGTGTAGGTCTCTATAAGAGTCAGGAGAGATTTGGGGACATGAGATTTATTGGGAATCAATGGATCGTTGGGAATGTTTAGCTCTTGTGACGTTGACCTTCACGGTACAGCGGCGGAGAAATAAGGAGGGAAACGAAGAACCGGCGGAACGATTTTGAGTAACGGCATTTCAAATTTGAATTACTCAAATGCTAGGTCACACTCTCTTCCTCACTCTCTCACTCTGAGCTGGACATGTGTCTAAGCAATTGGAAAATAAAAAATGGAACTCTAACTCTTGAACGAAAATGAGGTGTATACCCCTTAATTTGGTTTCCCTTCACTCGACTGTCGAGTTGGGTACCGAAACAATCCTATGGACAGAGTTCAAGAATCTCAGCAAGTTTTCAAGAACCTAGAAATCTAACCCATCTTCTTCACCTAAAATCTAACACGGAAATCTAACCCGCCTTCGATTCAACTCTATCTTTAAAAAATTAAGGGCCTGTTTGGTATCTTATTTGAAATTTTTTATCATTTCTCAAAACATTTTTTAAGAACATTTCTTGAAAACAATTTTCTTTATGACTCAAAAACTTGATTTATTTGGAGTGAGAGGGGAGGAGGGAGAGAAAAGAAATGAGTAAGTTTAAGTTTAAAAACTCTAAAAACTCACTTTTTATGTTTTTAAGGAATAGACTATATTTTTGAGTTAGTCTTGAGTTCAGTTTTTAAAAATAGTCATACCAAACAAGTTTTTAAGACCTAAAACTTGAAAACTATTTTGAGTTTAAAAAGTTGGATTCAAGTACACTACCAAACAGGCCCTAAATATTTTCACGGGAAGAAGATGATGAACAGTGTTCAATCGTCATCAGCTTCTTCTTCTTCAATTTTTTATTATTTAAATATTTTAAGTTCACATAATGATGTTTTATTAAATTGTAGGATCTATTGAAGAGCCGCATCAAAACTTAACAGAATTTTTGGTGAAACTGTGACAGAATGATCAAATTGATTTGTAACGCTTATTTTCAGGGACTACATTGATCAATTTTTTATTTCATGGACCATCTTGATAAGGTAGGTCAATATCAGATTATTTGTGATAAAAAAACCCTTAATATAAGGCATTACAAAAGCGTGGGTCTCCAATAGTTAGTACACCTACATTAGGGTTTTCTTTAAGTAAACAAACTTGTTTTTCTTATTAAGTATGAATTTCACATTGATGAGAGAAGGGGTCTTGTATGTATTTATAAGTAATTGGGTTACTCTTAATATTGTCAATTGATTTTATGCAGAGCCTCAACTTCTTCATGGTATCAGATCAGATTGTCTAATGTGTAAAGCCAGAGGCCACACGTGACACGTCCTCCACATCACAAGATTTGTGTTATCCACGTTTTAGGTTTGATAATTTACCACACGTGAGGGGTATATTGAAAATGAATATCCCACATTAATAGGAGGATAGAACCTTGCGTGTGCTTATAAGTTGCAGATCAGTTCATGCATCAGCTTGAAGAATAAAACCAACATATACAAATACTTGAGTTTTTGAAGCAAAGGGCTCTCGCGTCTGCTTTTGAAACAGATATGTGTAAATGTAAAACTTTGGGTAAATTACAAAAAATTATCTCAACTTTAGATCGAAACACAATCTCATACCTTATATTTTAAATATTGTAATGTCATACCTCAACTTATGAATTCGTTATAATTTCAAACTTCTATTAAAATTTCTGTCAATTTGACTGTTAAATGTGATGTTGTAGGAGTGGAGTCCACTCCTTCTCCAACTAGAATAAAAAATTAATTAATTCATAAATTATTAATTTAAAAATAATAAATAAATAAATAAAAACACTATCTTCTTCCTAACTCGCTCACTCTCTGTGCTGCCTAGACCTGTCAATTTGGATGCTTAACGAGTCGGGTCGCTAACGGGTGAACCTGTTAACACCCGTTAGTTGAAGATGTATTAGTAATTTCATTAAAGTCTTAACAAGAAAAAGAAACTCTATGCAAAATAATAATAATAATAATTGTTAACAGGTTTGAACGGGTGAAACGGGTGACCCGTTAGTTTAACGGGTCGGGTTTGGATGACCCGTTAACTTAACGGGTTGGGTTCAGGTGACTTGTTAACTTAACGAGTCAGATTGAATCCGACCCAAACCCGACAAACCTGACCCGTTTATAGGTCTAGTTGTAACTCTCGTTGCTCAACCTCGTCGGCCAAGACGTCACGGACGTCCTAAGAAAAACTCAGCACCCACAATAAGCCTAGAGATCTATGGATCTCGATACAGGGCAAGATCTACAATGTCTTTCTACGCGGATTATCGATATCGTTGATAATGAAACATACACACTTGTTAATATATTGTCAATATGCAATCAATATTTTGTTTGCATCACTTGTTTGAAACTTATTTAAAACACAATTAGTTTTGTATCTTTTGGTCAAGAAAAATGATAAATAACACTATTTTCCTCATCTTTTTATACATTCCTTTTTAATTTTGTTTGTTGCTTCTGCCATAAATAGGATGAAATGAAACAATGCGTAGCCTAGTTTGGGGACGAACACGGCTATAGGGTTTCCATACAAAGGCCTCCTTATCTCCACTCCCATATTGCATAGGATATAAGAAAAACTAATGAAAAGAGCTTGAAACTTCTGAATTTTAACGATAAGGAGAAAATAAAGGATAAAGTGAATAGTATCAAAATTAACTTTTTAATGTAAAAATATAATTTTTTTGTTAAAGTGAACAGTATTTAGAACTTTTCGTTAAAGCTACCAAAGATTCAAGGATTAAAATATCGGCCGTGCAGATAATATCGGGCCTCCAATTTACTGATATTTCGGGGGATATATCGTTATCGTTTTAGGTATCGGGAAAAAATCAAGAAAAATGATAGATATAGGCATTGAAAAACATAATTTTGGTCTAAAACTTTCATAGATGTTATGTACATTATCAATGAATGTATTGAACAAATAAAACTCAAAATTTACTAATAATAAGAGATATATATGATGAAATATAAGTGGTATGTAATGTGCATTAACGAAAAGTTTTCTAATAAAATGTTTATTAGAATGAATAAACCATGCATAAATCCATAGTTTGTTTAAACATTAGATTACAATTTAGATAAGTGTCCAACTACATAAATGAAGAGCTCCTATGAGGTTCAAACAATGAGGAACAACCATCTAGATTCATACAATAGTCATACCAAGTCATGTAACCCGAGCAGTTTGTAAGCCATGTTTGAACATGGTGCACACATGTCTCTCTTGAGCTCCTTACTGTCCTCCCATACATGGGATAGTTAGGATTAACCCAACTAGTAGGTCCATAGTCTGTTTCATCATCTTAAGATTCATAACTAGTTCCACTATAATCAGAAATGACATACCCATAGCCATCATAAGATTCATTTGAGTTAATACTAGGTCTAGTTCCTATGCTCATAGATCCAAAACTAATCGCCATGTCATCTTCAGATGGATTGATTGGTTGGCTTCTTTTCCCTGAGTGTTGCTTCCCAATTGCGCCAATACCAGGTCCAGCTTCTCTGCATCCATGATCCTCATCTTGGGTGGCATGAGTAAAATCAGCCTCAATAGTAAATGGGCTATATTTTCTTCCTTCTTCATCATTATCTGACGAATTGGATCCAACATTACCTTCTGATCCAACATTACTTCCTCCATCATTATCTGATGAATTGGATGAACTTTCCTTTCTACTAGTACTGGCATCGTCTCACATGCCGATGATGATGCTGTCTGTGACAATATACACATGGCAATTTTTTGCAAGTTTGGGGCAGAATCACCATGAAGATTCCACCATTTTGCTGGGGGGGATCAATTTTCTTGATTTGACGGCCATATCAGTGCGAAATGTCTTTCTACAGTCTCTAAAATTTATCACCTGGATTCACAATGTTTTGTGTTCAGTATGCATAAAACTAAACTTAATGAGGAAGACATTGTTTTGTGTTCACTTACCTCGGCCCCAAATGCTTACAAACCTCTATCCCCAGTTGGATTCAACCTTTCAAATACGCGTTGGAGTCCTGAAGTAACTCTTTATTGCGGCCAACCCCTGTTTCATATTGATGTCTAGGGTTCAAGTAGTGGGCTACAAATATGAAGATTAGTTAATGCCCGTTGTATAAATTTAAAAATTGATGCACGTTTTTACTAAGAGATTAAAACATACCAACTTGATGTAATGGACGAGATAATGTGACATCCCATATGTGATTGATGATTTCTAGAATCCATTTTTTTTCCCTTCAACTTAGAAATCTTCTCTTCCATTATGTGAAACATATCATATAAGATAGGCATTGTAGGAACTACCTCTGTGTCAACGATTCGCAGGATGCTATACAAAGGCTCATAGATGGATTGCACTGAAGGATTATTTTGGAAGATCATGTTCATTTAAGCAATATCATTAGCATGCAATTAACAAATTAAAGGCGGAATCATGCTTGCATATACTTAAAAACAAAACATTACCCATGAATGTTCAAAGCCTAGTAGATTGGTGAACCTTTAATCAACTCAAAACAAGTGAGTTGAGATTAATACCTTTGTAGATTCCTCTTTGCATAAGCAAAGGCTAATCACCCAAAGAGAGGGCCTTCATTCCTTGCATCTAGGATCTATGGATTTGGTTGGATGAAATGGTTTCTCCAAGTTCCCAAAATTGGGAACCTCTAAGTCTCCACACCAAGGTTAGATGAAGAAGAAATGAGTGACTTTGAGGAAGTTGAATTGCTAGATTATTTCCTCAAAGTGGCCGGCCATTCTAGAGAGAAGGGAGAGCATTTCTTCTCTCCAATTTCCCCAAAACAAACCCTAAATGAATTTTGGCTATAAAGTCAAATTTATACCTTAATTCATTTGAGTGGCAAACTTGTAAATAAGTCCAAGTTCACTACCCTTACATAGTGGCCGGCCTTAGGGATATTTTTAGAGTATTTTGGGCCTTTGTTAAATCATTATTTATTAAGTTGTCATACAACTTAAGTCAATGGACTTGACGTTCGAAGCCCATTGGGCCTTAAGGTCCAAAACCATCCCGAGGTCTTTAACGAACTTATTCGTTTGATTAATAATCATATTAATTAATCCTTGCCATAAATAATTAAACCATTTAATTATTCTTACTCATTTCCGTTGAATCTTCAATCTCTACCTTACACGGTGTACGATCCATTAGGTTCCTTTTAGCGAGGCAGTGGGCGATTCAAACTCTTTTAAATCGATTGTGAATTTGAAACTAACTTTCAATTCTCCCTTTAGTGTTTACACACGTTTAGGGCTTCCACAAACCATGAGTGACACCTAGCAGCATATCATGGTTACCCAAGCTAATCAGAAGAGGTGGAGAACCTATTCAGTTTAGGATTACAAATGCAATACGGTCCTTCTCTAATACAATACTCTTGACCACATTGTTTGGTTTGATAGTTTATTCATGTCTACTATCCAATGTGAATCTCGCACTTATATGATTACCTTGAATGTGATATGGAACGCATTCCAACATCTCATTCATACTCTGGCCAGAGATTCTAAATCATATCATAGAGTATTCTCCCTCAACGGTTTGAAGGTTAGAGATCCCTTGTTGCGCATTCACTTGTCTCCATGACTAGATAGCTTGACCCCAACCATGCCGTGGACACTCCAAAGGAATGCCATTTGACACGATCAAAGATCAAGGACCTAACCACAAGACAACTATGATGCCTCAGGTCAAAGGACTAATTTGCATTATCCTAACCATGAGTTCTCACGTGACATGAATATGAGAACTCGTCGTTGATCGTGTTTAGTGAACTCATTCTCTATTGAGCACCTACGTACTTGTCTTGGTGTCACTCACACCAATGACTCGAGACTAGTCACTCTCCCTGAGAGAAGACATGGCACGTACTGATCTTAACGGACTGTCAATGCCCAATTGGCAATCCTATGATCAGGAACGTTTAGGATGTGTCTACGAAAGAATGGTCTCATGAATCTAACTATTTAGATCGCATTCTCCCAATCACATATTCCTTGGACTTTATCGTTTAAGCATATAACATTTATATGAGACCGCTCATACAATAATCTTTGCCCTTGATATTAAACTAAATTAGTTTAATCATGTGAAATGTCCGTAAAGTATCATCATATGATTGGTTTTAGGGCACATTTCCAACAATCTCCCACTTGCACTAGAGCCAATCAGCTTGGTCATCAGTGATGATACCTCTTCTGCAGTCATTTCAAAAATGGCTGAATAGTAGGCCTAGACAATGGATATCTATATGTTATCCATAGAAGCAACCTTGAGAATAACGACGTCACCATTATACATGATTCCCAATCATGTGGTTTAGTCTCTCATATGAGTTCGGATCTTGATGAGACCTTGATTCCCTGGCTTGAGCTATCGCCCCATTAGTGTCATACACTTTCTGGTTGGAACCGAATAGAGAGTTCATAAATGAACTTTCCCATCCAAACAACATTGTTGTAAGCTTCTATATGGCAATATATTTTGCATTCATAATGGAACACACTAAAGTCATTACTTTAATGTTTCCATCCAAATATCTCTTTAGTCATAATAATAAAGAGATATCTGTTCATCTCTTCATTCATAATGAAGAAACATCCAATGATGGATTAGATTCATAATCTAATACATTTACGCTTCCATTACGTTACTTTGATTCTTCCTCATTCTTTGAGGAATCTATCCTTTAGTATTTCTCAAATACTTAAGGACTCACTTGACAGTTGCCATGGTTCTGATCCTGGGTTTGCACTGATATCGTTTTGTACCGTTCTAGGTACAACTCATATCAATGTTTTTCATACAATATGAAATACATAAATCACCTTTGTGCATATGCATAAAGGATTCTATTTACGCATTATTTCTTTGGGAGTCAAAGGGTACATTCCCTTTGAGAAGAACAATTTCCTAGTCTCACTAGAATTGTCATTCAAATTGAAGTTTATCATCATATGAGAAACTTCCTAGCATCTCTTGTCTATTATAGACTATATCTCCCATATTTATTCTATCATTTATAGAATGTTTAAAGTCATAACTTTAACGAAGAAGAATTCATTTCATTTCCAAAAATTAATATATCATATATATTTAAATTTAGGAATATGATAAACTCCCACTAATCTTTTGTAAACCTAGTAAACAAAAGATTCATTTACATCTTTACGAGAAATCAAACGATTTGATCTTTCATAAGACGGTTATAGCTCCCACTAGCTAGCTAAGATCCATGATGGATGGATCTCTACAACTTACATGTCTTGTGATTCATAGTTTTAGACATACATTATCAAGACTATCTTAATAATGGTTTAGGAAACCCATATTATGTCCAAACATTGAATCACCATTTAGTTGTAGCTAGTGATCCTCGAATTAATAGAAACTAAGACTATATCAAAGATGGTTTCTTCAAAGTCAACCATACTCTTTGAGTGTAGTTACCTTAAGCTACCAATTAGCTTTTAAGGTTTCATTATTTCGAGTCAAATGGTATTTTACCATTTCCTTGAGTATATATCGTATATACACTTAATGTAGTCATAAGGATTTTCATTCTTATTTCTTTCGAATTAAGAGGTGCAACTCTATGACATAGTCATAAAGTTCAAACCATTCAACTAAGACGGTTTATAAATCCTTCTCGACTACCTTGGAGCTTGTGGTATAGGAACTAGGTTGTTATATTTGTTGATTACTATCTTGTCTCTCAAAGAACCCATTCTTTGAGTTCTATCTCTCGTTCATTTGCGCTTATGCAAATCACATTGTAAGATTACAATGAACTACCCAACAAAACAACATTTGTTAGTTGGTTTATAGAAGTGATATCCAAAGGTTAATTTAAGGATATCTCACAAGATTGTTCTCAAACAAATATTGCTTATTAGCACACAACCCCAAATCTTAACATGCTTAAGATTTGTCTTTCTTTCCAACTACATCTTATGGAGTCATGAAAATTTTGGAAGCTCTTCTAATTGACAATCATATTGTTTTAGAAGTATATATCCTATATATTGGTAATAGATAATAACCAACGAACTAAGTCTTTATTCAAGTTCGTTCTTCTCCTAATGGAGAAGTTCATTATCTTATGATGCTACCTTCCTTGACATCTTTCAAGGAAACGTATCTAAAGTGTTACATTTCCTTGGATCAAATCTAAGGAGGTAAATACTTTAGACGTCTTACTCATCAACTTACATTTCTTGAATTCTTTGAAACCTTTTGCAAAGTATTCGGACTTGTGTTTATTCAAAGTAAACTATAGTCCAACCGAGAGTGATCTTCGGTGAATGTCATATAACATGAGTAGTATTATGTTGTGGACTAGTGCCACTAACATCTAAGTGAATTAACCTCAACAACTTTGTGATTCTTTCTTCTTTCCAAAAGAATAAAGATTCGAACATTTCGCCTCTATATAATTTTAACAAGAAGGCATTGGATCCGGATCTAACGATCCAAAGCATCCATCCATGACCAACTCATAATTTATGTTTTAGAGGTATCACAACTTAGTTGGGATTAGTCACTATCTTGCAACCTTTTGGGTTTTAAGCATCGTTATATTCTAAACAATTAACACTACCACATCATCTCTACTATAGAGACAATTAATTAGATTACAATAATCTAATCATTCTTATTTGGTAGTTCATATGAGGAAGTAAGTACAATCCGCTTTCGCAGAGATCTATATTTTATTCACTTTCCGAATGTGAAGTACTTTCTCTTCTCTCATTAATCTTCTACTTCTTATTAGCCACACTTTTACAACGATTTGTAAAACATAGTTACTAATACAGAATCAAGCATTCAAGTAGAAGAACCAACTGTTATGAACTTTTCAAGAACATTCTTCAACACCTTCGAAAGGTGTGTTCTTGACACTTGCAAGACATTTCTTGCAAATACCCCTTCCAATGTCCATCCTTTCATAAAGAAAGTTTGTTCCCTTGGAGTTATTTTGTCTTCTTCATTTAACTTCTCCTTTGACTACAATAGTCATGGTCCCTAAACTCCCACTATCTCTCTTGAAACTTGTTTCAATCGTGTTTTACACATCAAACAATTTGGAGAGCGTGTGGTTATTGTTCACCATATAGTTTACAATAAACTTAGTGAACAATTAGGATAGGGACACAAAGGTGAAGTCCTAATCTAGTTTCCGTCTCGTTAAGTGGTTTAACACTTCAACACTCAATGATTCAAAATCATCATAAGTCCATGTTGATGGACTATTTTGTCAACCAACCATTATGTTCTAAACATAATTATAAACATTCAAGAGTTGTTCAAGGCAACTCTCATTTCTTCATACAACGATTTGTAAGTGAAGAATCATGGCACACTAAGTGTCCATGCCCTTGTGCTTACTTCAAAAGTTCCTTGTTTATGTAACAAAGAAACAAGCACTTATGTTTGTGTTGATTTAAGGGTTGTTCAAAGCAACTCTTATTTCTTCATACAACAATTTGTATTTGAAGAATTATGACAATAAAATTGTTGTCCTCTTTATGATAGACTTATCTAACATGTTCTTCCAATGATACATTTATCAATAGGAAGATTGTGAGGATGAGACTACTTAGGCACTTGTACAATCCATTCAAGACAATCTATGGGATTGTGGTACCAAGTTCGGAAACTAAAGTATTCGGCTTTTCTTTGTCAAGTATTGGATAGCGTTTGCAAATATATTGGTAAACAAATACATAACGAATATAAATTGATTGATTTTAAGCTATTTGATTCGGGTCTTTAAATCATAATAGCACCACCCACTATTTTTGGCAAATTCCATATCCCTCATCGGAATTCGAGAGTTTTGGAGGAAACTCTTAGTAGGTTATGGGAGACTCACTATTACCAAGCCCACCTCACGATGATACGATGTTGGCTAGCATTAATAACAATGAGAGAGTACCCTTACTCATTTACATCTTTATGTAAGAACCCATCTAATTTGGCCTCTAGAGAATGATGCCTCACAATGATATGATGTTGGCTCCATTGCACTTAGTTAAGTCATTCCCACCATGCGAGTTTAAGTTAGGGGTCCAAGAACAACCTCACGATGATACGATGTTGGCTATTCTCTTTGCCTACCTTTCACAACATCAAGTATGCATATAGAATCCTCCCCGAGTGTAAGCATGCACTTTGAACTCCCCCATGATAGGGTGAAGCCGATGTACACGTCACAAACGTTCGGACCTACCACGGTGGAAGGCCACGAAAGAGTGTTCAAAGCACTCTCACGCTTATCAACTTAATATTGGTTTGGTTGAGGGTTTTTAGGTCTCATCACATATAAACATACATTTTAATCCAATTAAAACATTTTTGGTCCTATCACAACTATTGGTCCATATGATTTATTTAGTTGTATATAATACTCCCACTAAGCTTTTAAAACGGTTTTTAAAGCAAGAGTACATGATACTACTAACATAAGGTTTGCATTCATTGATGGACTATATAGTTGCCTTAGGGCCTTAGGATGACTATGAACCTTTTATTTAGATCCAACACGAGCCTTGTGTTGAATCTCGGACTAGGGATGGTGATTGATTTTAGTTACGCGTATAATCACATTAAGGCGTGTTGTCTTAGGGGCGTTGGACCCATCTACTTCAATTTCATGCATATCATATAAAGCAAGAAAGAAGTACTTCAAAGTAAAGAAGAGCTTATGCTCTTTTACAACAATTGATCAAATCAAATTACTTTAAATTAAAGAAGAGCTTATGCTCTTTTACAACATTTGATCTAATCAAATTACAACCAAAATCTAATCTACTCATTCCCATGGTTCAAACAAATTTGAAACGGCCTTTCACATAGCTCAATTATCGTAGGCTTAGGTTCATAATCACCCTTTAATTAATTAACACTTTAACTAATTAAATTGAATGCAACATTTTTCATTTGGTTTTTGTATCCATAAAATTTGATTTTAAATGGAGCTAACAAAAATGAAAATCCAATTCTCATTTAAAGAGACAAAACAATTTTTGTTCTCTACTTAATTTGGGCCAAAATGTAATGACCTCAACTTATTTGGGCCATTATGCAATTAACCTCAACATTTGGGCTATTTTGCAATTAGCCACAACTTTTGGGCCATAGTGCAATTAACCACAACTTTTGGGCTATTTTGCAAATACTTAAACTTTTGGGGTCACTTTGTAAAAACACAAAAGTCCAATACTTTATGTAATCACAACTAGAACCCAAACTTTTCCACAAATGTAAAAACTTCATTAAAGGAGCAAAACAATTTGTCCTTTAGCGTTTTTGGACCTAAACGTAAAAACGTAAACTTTTGGGCCAAAGTGCAAATACACAAAAGTATCAAAACTTTATGTAATTGCATGAAAGCCCCAAAAGTACTCCCACTTGAGGGAGTGGCCGGCCTTGGGACAAGGACTTGGTGTGATGTGTGTGTTGATTTGTAAGTTTGACATAAAGCATGCATGTGGTGTGTGTGAATGGGATTTATGCCTTACACACCCATTAAAGTTTCTTACACCATTCAAACAAATATCTAACATATATTCAAAGTTTTTGACTAACATTAAAAATATTAATCATTAATAAATATATGAAAATATCCAATAACAAAACTTTATGAAATATTTCAAAACTTTGAATCAAAACATCAAACCTTTTTGTTCTTGGCTAAAATGTCAAGAACAATGAAGAACACTCATGAAAAACTCAAAATTTTTCCATGATGATTTTTCACCCAAAAACATCCCAAAACCATTTAAACTTAAGGGAAATTTCATATAACCAAACTAGGGTACTTAGGGGTTCCAAAAGTCACTTGAAAAACATTTTAACAAGACAAACAAGAACCCAAAAATCACCCTTTTAATTTGGCCGAAAATCCCAAAAATCTTGGCACCAAATTTTAGCTTCAATATTCATGCTCATATGAACTACATCTACAACATTTGAGATGCCAAATTTTCCAACAAAATTTACATTCATAAAACAAGAATAAAGCTTGTAACATTTTACAACTTTTAAATCACATATTATGAACTACAAAACCCAAAAGGATTCACCAACTACTAGACCTAGGCTCTGATACCACTTGAAGGATTATTTTGGAAGATCATGTTCATTTAAGCAATATCATTAGCATGCAATTAACAAATTAAAGGCGGAATCATGCTTGCATATACTTAAAAACAAAACATTACCCATGAATGTTCAAAGCCTAGTAGATTGGTGAACCTTTAATCAACTCAAAACAAGTGAGTTGAGATTAATACCTTTGTAGATTCCTCTTTGCATAAGCAAAGGCTAATCACCCAAAGAGAGGGCCTTCATTCCTTGCATCTAGGATCTATGGATTTGGTTGGATGAAATGGTTTCTCCAAGTTCCCAAAATTGGGAACCTCTAAGTCTCCACACCAAGGTTAGATGAAGAAGAAATGAGTGACTTTGAGGAAGTTGAATTGCTAGATTATTTCCTCAAAGTGGCCGGCCATTCTAGAGAGAAGGGAGAGCATTTCTTCTCTCCAATTTCCCCAAAACAAACCCTAAATGAATTTTGGCTATAAAGTCAAATTTATACCTTAATTCATTTGAGTGGCAAACTTGTAAATAAGTCCAAGTTCACTACCCTTACATAGTGGCCGGCCTTAGGGATATTTTTGGAGTATTTTGGGCCTTTGTTAAATCATTATTTATTAAGTTGTCATACAACTTAAGTCAATGGACTTGACGTTCGAAGCCCATTGGGCCTTAAGGTCCAAAACCATCCCGAGGTCTTTAACGAACTTATTCGTTTGATTAATAATCATATTAATTAATCCTTGCCATAAATAATTAAACCATTTAATTATTCTTACTCATTTCCGTTGAATCTTCAATCTCTACCTTACACGGTGTACGATCCATTAGGTTCCTTTTAGCGAGGCAGTGGGCGATTCAAACTCTTTTAAATCGATTGTGAATTTGAAACTAACTTTCAATTCTCCCTTTAGTGTTTACACACGTTTAGGGCTTCCACAAACCATGAGTGACACCTAGCAGCATATCATGGTTACCCAAGCTAATCAGAAGAGGTGGAGAACCTATTCAGTTTAGGATTACAAATGCAATACGGTCCTTCTCTAATACAATACTCTTGACCACATTGTTTGGTTTGATAGTTTATTCATGTCTACTATCCAATGTGAATCTCGCACTTATATGATTACCTTGAATGTGATATGGAACGCATTCCAACATCTCATTCATACTCTGGCCAGAGATTCTAAATCATATCATAGAGTATTCTCCCTCAACGGTTTGAAGGTTAGAGATCCCTTGTTGCGCATTCACTTGTCTCCATGACTAGATAGCTTGACCCCAACCATGCCGTGGACACTCCAAAGGAATGCCATTTGACACGATCAAAGATCAAGGACCTAACCACAAGACAACTATGATGCCTCAGGTCAAAGGACTAATTTGCATTATCCTAACCATGAGTTCTCACGTGACATGAATATGAGAACTCGTCGTTGATCGTGTTCAGTGAACTCATTCTCTATTGAGCACCTACGTACTTGTCTTGGTGTCACTCACACCAATGACTCGAGACTAGTCACTCTCCCTGAGAGAAGACATGGCACGTACTGATCTTAACGGACTGTCAATGCCCAATTGGCAATCCTATGATCAGGAACGTTTAGGATGTGTCTACGAAAGAATGGTCTCATGAATCTAACTATTTAGATCGCATTCTCCCAATCACATATTCCTTGGACTTTATCGTTTAAGCATATAACATTTATATGAGACCGCTCAAACAATAATCTTTGCCCTTGATATTAAACTAAATTAGTTTAATCATGTGAAATGTCCGTAAAGTATCATCATATGATTGGTTTTAGGGCACATTTCCAACATGCACTCCTTCCATGGCATCCCAGAATCTATGATCAATGTCTTGACTTTCAATTCTCTTCCCTTCTTCTGATTCACTGAATCAACTATTATACCATTCCTCACTTGTAAAAAGTTGCCTCAGCCCAGCTTTCCTATTTAAGATGCTATTGATGGTGATGTAGTTTGTCGCAAACCGAGTTGCACCGGGTTGGACCAAATCTCCTTGACAGAAGATCCTCATCTGAGCCAATAGCCAACCATGATTGTAAATGTAGTTGGTTAATTTCCTAGCTTTATTTATAACATTAGTCACCAACTCTTGCTTCCTAATATCTTCAAATATTAGATCAATGTAATGTGCAGCACAAGGAGTCTAATAAATAGGATACCGCTCCATCATTATCTCTCCAGCCTTAACAAAGGCTAAACCATTGTCATTGACAATATGAACAACATTCGACGACCCAACCTCTTTTATGACATCCTTCAATAATTTGGCGATGTATTTTGCATCCTTGGTTTTATTTGAAGCATCCACTGATTTAAAAAAAAATTGTTTTCCCATTTGAGTAGACCATGAAATTTATTATGGACAACCTCGTCGGGCCAGTCCATCCATCACTTATGATGGTGCATCCATACACGCCCCAGTCTTCCTTTACCTTTTCCACATAGGCTTGCATGTCTGTGTGTTCCATATCTAAGTACTTATGCTTTATTTCATACGGCGATGGTGTGGCTACGCCTTGACCTAATATAATCGAACTCATATTAGCAATTGGTGTGTTTAGAATATTTAAGTTCAAGAAAGGAAAGTCATAAGGAATAAAGCAAAACCTGCTTGTTGGGCAGCAACAATCATGTTCTTAAAATGAGGAGAACTTGCTTTTTAAGGAGCCACATTCTTAAGTATGAAGAATTTGCTACAATATCTTCCAAGTACCTCTGCTGAGTTTCTAATCATGCCTTTGATTGTTCTCTGTTTTGCTCTAGTGTTCTTGTGTGGCATTGGTGCCGGAGGAGATCGGAGTGGGTCTCGAAGGCTTTGAGCGACGGTATTGCGGTTGACTACTACCACTTGCTCCCCTTGCAAATCGTTTGCTTCCCATTCCGTAAACTCCTCCTTGTCTAAACCATTCTTCTTCCGTCGACACTCTAATAGCAACAAGGTAATCTTCTTTCTCCGCAAGGTGCATGTCTGAAGGATATGCATATCCATCCTCATCATCATCATCATCAATGGGATTGCTACTTTTATTGCCCATGTATCCCCCTCTTGCTGTAGATCTTATGTTTTCTTCAACAAATTTCTTATGTTGTTTGCTAGACTCTTTATCCTTTATCCATGCAATTACCTCATTCTTAATATCTGGTGGTACTTCTTTGCACTTCTTTACACTCTTATGTGGATCAAATCCGGCCAAATGATACTTTAACCGTGTAATTCCACCACTTTGAAATGTGGATTCACAAAATGTGCATATTGTGCCATGCTTATTGCCTTCTATTGGACGAGCATATTTCCATGCCACATCAAGACCACCAGGCACACTAGCTCCACTCGGTCTACTACTACTTGCCATTGTTAATCTATCACACTTAAATATATTTAATTAACTTACAATATCAAATCTATCACAAAAATAATACAGACCATGAAGGAAAGCCACATACCTGAAACAGTTGTCAAAGAGAACTTGCAAACAAGGAAAGAAGCTCACGAACTAAATAAAAATTGAAAAGCTCGCGGAGAAAGAAGAGTAGTGAAGATTTGTGCCCCAAAAAAAGTAAAACAACCTCTGATTTAAAGAGGGCTTCTCTCGTAATAACAATGGGAAGTTTTGGGGGTTGGGGGACAATGGTATATGGGCTTTGCAGACTTTATTTAATGGATTCCATTTGGATGATTCTCTGGCTTTGGTGGAAATAAAGGTAGTCAGATTTTTTTGGAGGTATATAGGCAGTGTATTGCATATTGCCAATTGCCTGACTTCAAAAAATAAAAAAGAAACAACACAAAAACAAAACAAATATTAAATGATAAAGAGTTCCATAAGAAGCTCAGACACATGTGCATCATTTTCTTGCGGGTATTAAAGATATATTTGACCAGAAATTTAACATTTGGGTTTGTGTATTTCTTTCTCTTCAGATAAGACACGTATGTCTCCTCAATTCATTGTGCATAGATTCTTTATAGTAATAATTAATGGATACTCCAAAAAATCTTTTGAATTGGATATTGCCAAAAGCCTTCATACATATCTAATCACTGCCCACATACTTCCAAAAAATCTATTGGGTTTCAATTTGCTTCAAAACTTTTGAATGTTTTTGGGTTTTGTTATAGGTATCGGGAAATATCAAGAATATCGGCAAAATATCAGAGATATCGCACTTATCGGGGATATATCGTCGATGTAGGGGAAGATATGCAAGTAGGGATCGTTCTAGGCCGGGGATTAGGAGGGATTGCTAATCTACTCTAAACTGATTTAAAAACACTAAATAAGACTCAAAAACACAAAACTAGGCAAAAGACACTTAACTAAACTCTAATAACTCAAAACCATGGAATAAAATGCCGATAATATCGGCGAAATATCGCCGATATTATCGGTTTTTAGAGACATCGATATTTAAACACATATCCATAAGGTTTTCGGCAAATTATCGACGAACTATCGAAAAAATCGATAATATCGCGATATTTGCGATATTATCGATTTTTTTCTTGAAAAATCGACGGGGATGGTAGGCGGCGGAGAGGAGAGGAGACTGCGATGGTAGGGGAGGACCGGAGGAGAAGACGGAAGGGAGAGTGGCGTGAGGTGTGGTGTGGGAGAGAACTGGAGTGTGGGAGAGAACTGGAGAAGGGAGGGAGAGAAGAGAGAGACAGAGAAGTGGAGTGTGGGAGAGTGGCGTGTGGTGTGGTGCTGGAGAAGGGAGGGAGAGAAGAGAGAGACAGAGAAGTGGAGTGTGGGAGAAAAGAGAAGGGAGGGAGAGAAGAGAGAGACGGAAGGGAGAGAAGAGTGGGTAGTTTTTGTTTTTTTGGGGAGTCAGAGAGGGTTTCCAGGGGGAAGGTTGTTTTTCAGGAGGGGGGTCCTCGTCACAGAGGCGGGAGCGGGGGGGGGGGGGGGGGTTGGGTAATGAAGAGTGGTGGAGTGACACGATTTAAGTACCATCTTAGTGGATTAGATCTAGCAAAAAATGTCCAACGATGCGATAATGTCCCCCCAGAAGTGAAGGCATTCATCAGCACATTATTAAAAAATAAAAAACAGCAGAAGGAAAAGAGAACACAAGGAATGGAAAATATTTGAGCTGGGCTACGAGGAGAAGTCATTGGCCAAGCGGTTGACAGTGATGATGATGACGATGAGGACGAATGTGATGATGACATGGGACCTGAAGAACGACGCAGTTTGAAACAAGCATCACGTGCCTCCAAACAGTCAGCATGGGAAAGAGAACACCTTCATAAATTTCCTAATAGAGCAAAAGGTTCCGGGACAAGTGGTGGTGCACAAATGAGACGGGGAGGCAGTCTTAGAGAATCACAACCAACACCACCAATAGCCCCAAGTTTATATAAGTCATCCAACGCATGTCAAAAGAGTGTTTGGAGTTATTTCAAGGGAGGTAATGTGAAGGAGGGAATGGGGCGTCTAATTAGCAAGTTCTTTATCTATGAAAATGTCCCTCCTGCAAAGGCATCATCACATCATTTCAAAAATATGGTAGTGGGATGTCAACAAGCCGGTGTTGGAGTACAACCTCCCACTCCCTATGAGATAAGAAACAAATATTTGGATTGGGAGTATAACGACATTGGCGAGTATGTTAACAAGTTGAGGTCAAAGTGGGAAACACATGGTTGCACAATCATGTGTGACGGATGGACTGGGCCGACCAGATTGTCTATCATAAACTTCATGGTATACTCCAAGGGAAAAACAGTTTTTTTTTGAAGTCTGTTGATGCTTCAGACCATATAAAGAACTCCAAGTATATTTACAAATTATTGAGGGATGTAATCATGGAGGTGGGAGAGCATAATGTTGTCCAAGTCGTGACCGACAACGGTTCTGCATTTGTCAAAGCTGGAAAAAAGTTAATGAAGCATCATAATGTGTTTTGGACATCATGTGCAGCACATTGTATTGATCTCATGTTTGAGGCAATGGGGAAGATAGAGAATGTTGCTACTGTGGTCAAAAGAGCTAGAACGATCACAAATTATATTTACAATCACAGTTGGTTGTTGGCAAAGATGCGTGAATTTTGCAAGGGAGAAATTATTCGTCCAGCTACCACTCGATTTGCCACCAATTATATTGCATTAGACAGCCTAGTTAAGAAGAAAGCAGGGTTGAAGCAACTATTCACTAGTGACGATTGGGCCAACCACAATTTTAGCCGCTCAAGTACAGGTCGTATGGTGGAAAGTATAGTGATTGATCATGCTTTTTGGACTCAATCAGAACATGTGTGCCAAGTGTTTGAACCTCTGTACAAAGTTTTACGGATCATTGACACAGAAGTATATCCTACTATGGGGGCAGTATATGAGTTGATGCGTGTAGTGAAGGATGAATTGCAAAGAAAACATGGTGCAAGGTGGGTTGTAAAGATAATTGATGACCGATGGTATAAAACATTATACCACGATTTGCATGCAGCAGGTATAAATTATGTCATAATTTGCAATTCATTTCTTTAGTTGCATAAGTATTATTTCTCTTATTAGAGTATGTGTTTCTTTGAACAACATATTATTTGAATCCCCGATACCAATACAGACCAAGTGTTGGAGATGATGGTACCCTTATACGTGCTGTACATAATGTATTCTCTAAATTAGACCCTGCATCACCAGCAGTTGGCCAATTTGGAAATGAGGTACACAATTACTTAAATTATAATAATTACTTTGTTGGATTAAACTAACACGATTTATTGAATTCAGCTAACATGGTTTAAAGATGCAAGAAGAACTTTTGGAGAACCAACATCAGTTGCTGCTCGAACAAATATGTCTCCTAGTGAGTATAAACATATTTCACTATAAGTTTATAATAGAATTTGTTGGAGTTATTAGGCTTATCAACATTGTTTTTCATTGTAGCTGAATGGTGGATGATCGGATCATATTTATATATATTTTTTATATCAAATTCACTCGTCTTTTCTTAGTTAGTTCGTTATATTTTGAGCTAATTACGTTATTTTTATGTTTTTATAAGATCTATCTAGTTAAGAAAATTATATATATTTATATATTATTTTATATATATATTTTATATTATATATATATTTATATGTTTATTTATATTTATATATATTTATATATATTAAATTATGTTGTGTGTGTAGGGCATTCTCGGTGGAAGCATGAAAAAGAAGAAGAATAATAAAAGTAATGGGGAATAATGGCTAAGTTGGTGAGGGGAGTCCACCAAAAGAAAATGATGATGAGAGCAGTCGGTGGCCATGAGCTGAAAGGAAATATAAGAAAAATAAAACATAAAAAAAAAAAAAAGGAAGTGTGCAAGGCAGCTTGGAAGAGCATGAGGAAAGGGGTAGAAATAAAAATAAACAAGTGAGGTCCTCGCGGGGGCCTTCAAGGAGAAGAACGTGAGGCAAGTGGCATCCATGATGAAACTAATAAAAAAGAATAAAAAGAAAAGCTTGGCATGATTGTGATCTAAGGGGGGATGCTCTCGGATCAAGCTGGAAGAACAAAAGAGGGCAGCGCCCTATTTGGAAAAGGGGCTGCGAAGAGAGGAAAAAAAAACAGGAAGCTCCTCGGGGGGAGCTAGAGCTGCTCCGAGAAAACAGAGGGCGAAGCGGCTTCATAAGGGAAGCTCGGAGAATCTGCTCCGAGAGCAGGGCGCAGAGGAAAACCAGGCTGAGAAGAAGGCAGCTGCCTTCCTGGCAGTCTAACGCACGGGGAGCATTGGAGGTTGGCCTCGGAGGAGGCAGCGAAAGGCAGGGGGGAGCCTTACGGGGAAAGTAGAAAAGAAGGCCTTCGAAGGGCGGCCTCATTGCAAAGGCTCCTGGGAGCTCCTCGGTGCCAAACAGAAAATAAAACGGAGCTGCACAGAGGCAGCGCAAGAAGAAAGGCACGGAGTGAGCAGTCAACGGGGCTTTGAAAGGCGCACAGTGCAAAAACAGTGCACAGAAACCATTAATCCCTGTTTCGGTTTAATCCTCCAACTCTGTTTTACTTATGTTTTTAATTTATAAATAATGTGTAATTAATTTTATATTGGCTAGAGGTTAATTCGAAATCATGATTATATTTGTAATTTGAATTGGTAAATTCAGTTGTGATTTCTGAGTTGTGATTTAATTTGCTTAACTGTTTGATTAATAACTTATTTATGCTTGTCGATTAAGAATGCATACTTAATTTACATACATGAATTTGATGCTAGAATATAAGTGAATTTCACCTAATCGTTATAAACTTATATTCATGAGTAGTAAAGGTTGCTAGTCACAATCGCGTTAAGTAAATTCTTGGCATAAGTTTCATGCAATTCATAGTAATAAGTGCCTCGTCAATGCTTATGGTTTTCATAGAACTTAATGATTCTCGCTTGTATCTCTATTATGCAATTCATGTAGGGAACTTGTGGGGAATGTTTTGGGTTGTCGTATGCAATCATCCAATCCATTAACTTAAGGAAAATCTGAGAATTAATCTATGCAATTCATGGTTAATTTGGGGCGTTGAAAATTCATAATTTATTGAAAGAACAACTGAAAATCAATTTAGGTTGCTTATGTGTCATGTGTGGAGAAAAACCCTCTAGCCAATCCGTCGTCTTTCCGTTCACCTTTATTTTATGTTTTTGTCAATTTTATAATTTAGTTAAGTTTAATTTACGTTTCATCCAAACCAAACCCCCCCATTATTATATTATATTATTTAGTTAGTTTTTATTATTTTTAATCTTTTAATTTAATTTCTGTCTAATTAATTTCCTAGTTTTTATTTTAAATTGTTTTCATTATTTTGAGTCATTTTTAGTGTGTTTCGAGTTTTTAGTTTAGTTTGTATTTTCTAGAGTCTTGAGTTATTTTGAGTCTTTTGATTTGTTTTAGATTATTTGTTAGTTTTATTTTGAGTTATTTTAGTTAAGTGTTTTTATTTTAGTTTAGTGTTTTAAACTTTGTTTTTACGTTTTTATATTATTTTAGAGGTTTTAGCAAGCCCTCCTAATCCCCGGCCTAGAACGATACCCTACTTACATCTTTACTACAACTGTCAAAAAGAGGGTTTAATTTGTGTCGAGTTAATTCTCGCACCAGTGGATCATGTATGGGACCGATGCACCAACTGTGAGAAAGTTAGCAATCAAAGTATTATCACAAACAGCTTCCTCATCTGCTTGTGAAAGAAATTGGAGCACATTTGCACTCATACACACAAAGCAAAGAAATAAGTTGGCTCATAGTAGCTTGGAAAAATTAGTTTATTGCTACTACAACATGAAGCTTCAACTTCGAGATAAGGAAGCAGAAATAGATCATGTCGACCGTGGTGACCCACTAGATGTGTTTGATATTGTTGGTGCAGAAGATGATACACAGGATAACCAACTTTATCAATGGATTAGACCTCTTCATTTAGATGATGATGAAGGCAACCCAGCTCCCAGAGTTGCTGAAGAAGCACGTAATGAAGGGATAAATGTAGAAAGAGTATTAAAAGAGGAGGTGGGATCTAGCAGCGCTGACTCTTTGGAAGAACTTTTGCGCCCAAGACCAAGAAACACTGGAATTCCACCTTCTTCCAATCCTACACAACCACAACATCGTGCTGATACTAATGATAGCTCTAGTACAAGATCAGGAGACTCACCTACCACCGGAGGTGGGAATGATGAAGGATACAGTGGAGCTGGAGGTAGTGGAGTTGGAGGTAGTGGTGGTGGATATGGAAACTATTATGGACCACCTCCCGGAGTTATGACCCCCTTCACTGGTGAGGCAAACTTCACGCATGCAACACAGGATGATGACCATGGCAGTAGGCGGGCAGGACCAGGAATTGGTGCGATAGGGAAGGATTATACTCGTAGAGAAAGAGGCAAGGGGATTTTGTCAAGTCAAGAAGATGACTCGTTATCTAGAACTTCGGACTCTGTTGGTGTGGGAAGTAGTAACTATGGTTATACTCATAGCCAACCATTTCCCTACCCTTCATATCCCATTCCTGTTGGGATGGAATCGAGCGAGTCATGGAAACAATCCCAGACTCAATCTTCAAATGATTTTGCTTATGGACAACCTCAACCAATCTCGGATCCATATGGGTGGTATGTTAACAATTACATGCAAAACTATTTTGGGGATTTATCATTTGATAACTACTCTTCACAATACACTCACTCTACACGTAGAGATGATGAAGATAGTGAAAATTTTGAACCTCATAGGAACTCTATGTGGTACTAAAGTGTAAAATATTGTACTAATTCATTATATATAAATGATTTATGGTGTGTTTAGACTTCTTTCATTAATTACTACATATTTTCTACACTCACAATGTTTGTCAGCTCACTATATAATCAACTTGATAATGTTAAATCCATCATGCAATACATTTCCTTCCAATTTTTTGTGATAAACTAATAGATAATTGACTAAATAAACATCCTACAAAGTTTCAATAAAAATTTCCAAGTTTTTCTTACAATTTCCGTGGTTTCCATGTAATTTTTATCGATATCGATATTTCCGTCGATATTTCCGTGTTTTCGGACTACCGATATTTCTGATATTACCGATATTTAAATCCTTACTCAAAACAACCAAATTGACTCAAACTAGACAATAGGGACTGATTTGGACGAATTTAGGATTACAAAGACTCAAAACAATGAAAAGACACCAAAATGGACAGATTGACACTAAAAGACACTCAATGTAAAGGTGGGGGGATTGGTTTTGGACGAATTTAAAAACTTAAAAGTAAGAACTTGCAGAAAGTAAACAAAAACATAAAATTAAGGTGAATTGATGGTTGATGGATTAGCTAGAGGGTTCTTCTCCACACATGACACACTTGCACATAAACCAATTTCAGTTGTTCTTTCGATAAATTGTGAAACTCAATACCCCAGGGTAACCATGATAGCACTTTTTTAACCTTCAAGTTCTCCTTAAGTTAATGAATTGAATGGGATAACACATATAACAATTCAAAACATTCTTCAAAAGTTTCCTACGTGAAAAGCACAATAGAGATACAATCAAAGATCATTAAGATTCATGAGAACTACAAGTATTGACGAGGCATTCGTAAATATGAAAAGCATGATACTCTTGCCAAGAATTTACTTAACACGATTGTGGATAGCAACCTTCACTACTCATGAATATAAGTTCACAACGATTAGGTGAAATTCCCTTATATTCTAGCATCAAACTTATGCATGAAAACTAAGTGTGCACTCTTAATCAACATACACAAATAAGTTATCAATCAAACAGTTAAGCGAATTGAAATCACAAATTATGAAATCACAACCAAAAGTAATTAATTCATAATGCAAGTGTAATCATGCCTTTGAATCCCCCCCTAGCAAATGGGGGTTTAGTTCCTCATAAACGTAAAACAAAGGTAAATAGATTTATACATTGAAAACAAAAGAAAGAAAACACCTAAACGCTCCAACGATCCAAGTTGAACAACAAGCACGTCCAAGCACTCTCCTCTCCTTCTAAGTGTGTTGTATGGAAAAATGGTGTTTTTTTAAGCCTTACAAGAAGGCTTATTTATAGGTGCTGAAAAGTAAAGAACCACACAAGTGGTTTTAATAAACAACAAAAAGCAAAGATTAAATCATTCAAAATAGCAAGAACACATGCTCATTTTCAGAAATAGGCTCCTCTTCATGATGAAACAACTAGCACACATGCTCCTTTTCAGAAATAGGCTCCTCTTCATGATGAAATAGCTAGCACACTTGTTACTTTGCAGAAATCATGATGAAACAGCTTGCAACATGCATTCTTTGGTCCATGCCGTGGGCTCGCTAGTGATGAATCAGCTAGCACTTGTGTTTTCATGATTAAAACAGCTAGCAACATACATGCTTGGTCTTTGCAAGGTATCTTCTTCATTGTGTCCAGGTTTTAGCATATGTTTGAAGCCCTTTCAAGCACCAAAACGTCCATCCTTTATGCTCCACATGCATGCAATCCATTCCACCCCAAAACTGCTCCAAATTGCACCAAAATGCACTTCTTTGCCAACTTTGTTATTAGGACTTACAAACGCACGAAAATAGCTTAAAACATTCTAATAAGATGAAACTAACTAAGTAAATGCAAGGAAACAAACTAATAAAGTCACATAAATATGCTCCTATCACTTACCCTCCAGTATCGATATCGACAGTTGAAAATATTGATATATCGACCGATATATCGGTGTATCGGCCGATATTTCAATCCTTGTTCACCAGTACCTAAGCCATTTTCCTGTTTATACATGAGCATTTTATAACTTATGAAGCCTAATAACAACAATAGTATTTGCTGTCCTATTGGTAATTTTTCTCCATAATCTATTCTGCAAGACAAGTATACAGTTGTAATGACAGACCCTGATAACTACGATTGAACTAATTACTATTTGTCTTAACATAATTTTAAAGTCCATTTAATATGCGTAATCTAACAGAGTAGCAGTGAGGAAGATATTCTGCTATCTGAATTACTGACAAATAGTCTTTCTCTAGAATGACAGTGTGCAGCAATGAGAAGTAAATACCTGCTAGCTCTGGCCAGCTTATTAATGTTCTTATGGATGCTAGAGTCCTTTTGTTTTGTTTTCATCAAGTCTTCTTTTTTTTTTTAAATAAATTTTTTTTGAAACAATATTATGTTTGCCTATATAATTCTTTTAGAACTGTGATTTGCTCAGAACCTTTTGTGCAGCTAATTAGTCTTCTTTTCGTATTGCAGATGAATAAAAATCTATTCCTTTGTTTCTCTAAGAATCTTCTCATATCCAAGTTGATCGTGAACTGATTGTTGATGACAAGGATATGGGCAAAATAACCATTAGTGCTCTTCTTTCAAGTATCAGGTTATTACTGAACACCTGTTCAAGGATGTCGACAATCTGCTTCTTGGAGCTACACAACGACTTGTGCTTTCTGACCCTTTCAGATGCTGTGGGTCTGCGAGGTTGAGAACTATATCCGTTCCAAACATTTCTGTGGTACCGCCATTACCATTGGTTATTTCACGTGTAGTCAGTGGTGATGGTGCAATCATTCTTCAAGAAGGTGAAATTCGTGATGTATGGATCAGTCTGGCTAATGCAGGTATAGTTCCAGTTGAGCAAGCTTATGTATCACTATCAGGAGAAAACCAAAATTCTGTTATCTCGATTGCATCTGAAACCTTAAAATCAGCCATTCCCTTGAGACCTGGTGCAGAAGTGACTATACCTGTGACCTTAAAAGCTTGGCGGCATGTCTTAGCAGATCCTGAGACCGCTGGAGGCAGGAGTGTCTCTGGAAGCACTCTGAGGCAGTCTAAGGATGGAAGTAACCCCACATTGTTAATCCATTATGCAGGTATTAAAAAATCGATAACTGATATAGTAATTACTCTCTCTCCCCCACCACCCCCCCCCCCCCCCCCCCCCTTGCACACACGCACACATTATCACCTAGAGCTAAAAATGAGGTGAATTTTGTGTTCTATTTTTATGCACTGTTATTTTCTGATGTTCTAGTATTTAATAAGGCCTCTTTATTTTCTATGTTATGTATATATATAATCAGAAACTGAATGCTAAACCATTTTCTGAACTGTCCATAATAACTGTTAAAGTTATTTGTCAGAAATTTATTATATGCACCTCTGTGCCACGTTGTTCCTGAGCAGTGAGTAGAAGTCCCATTAATTTCTGCAACTTGATTTCGTTAATGCATTTCAGTTTGTTTCTCAGGCCCTCTGATAAATACTGGAGATCCTCCAACATATAAATCTGCTACCCCCCCTAGCAGGCGCCTTGTTGTTCCTTTGCAGATTTGTGTTCTACAGGGTTTGTCTTTTGTAAAGGCTCATCTGCTCTCTATGGAAATTCCTGCACAAGTCGGTGTAAACCTTCCAAAACCAGTTCATATGGAGAATAGCCCTACTGAAGTTCTTGGATCTCAAACTAAGATGGACAGATTGGTGAAGATTGATCCTCTAAGAGGTAATTGGGGACACTACTACAAAAGGGCCTTATAATGTCGGTAGCTTGTGTCGGTTTAATATAATATAGTGGCGGATTAGACAGTTCCGACACTAAATAGATATAACGTCGGATTTAGCGTCGCTTTTAAACCGACGCAGATTTTAATTTTAAAATTTTTTTTAAGCCTGCGTCGGTTTTGAGCGACATAATTTTTAATTTTTAAATTATTTTGAAACCTAGTGTCGGTTGTAAGCGACATATAGATTGTCTTTCTATACTCTACCCGTGTTTTCTTCTTCCTCTTCTGAATTTTTCTTATTGTTTCTTCCAATTCACAAACTTTCCCATGTTTTCTCTTTCACTTCTTGTACTCCCTACTTCGTTTTCTTTATTTGCAACAGTAAGTATTTCTTACTTTTAATATTTTTATTTTCTCTATTTATGTTTAATTTTTAATTACAATTTATTTTTGTAGGAAATTCATTTGAGTTGATTGAGTACATAAACAATTGATCGACGACGGAATTCTTCCATAATTCAGGTTTTTTTACTACATTCTTTAATTTAAAATTGTTTAATATAGAAGTTTATTTGTTTAAAATTTCTAGTTTAAGTAGTTAGATAAATCTCTACTATTTTTGTTAAATAAATAAATATTTAGTTGAATTAATTAATTTTGTCACTTGAATTGTTATGAGAAAATGGAAATGAATAATATTTATTAGCATTTATGTGAAATTAACAATATTAAATATAATATAAGATTTTGTGATATCCAGTGTCCACATCCATTAGTGTAAATATTTTAAATTGAAGATCGAATTCATTCATTGTATGTCAAGGAGTGTAGCTGTAAAAAATCATCAAAATCAGAGTTAAAATAACCGTTAAATCGTGATTTTTCATTTATAACCGTCGAAAAGTTTTGTCCCGTTACTTGATCTCTGAATGTTTGTTTTTTGTGATTTTTTGCTAATGTGATCTTGAAGCATATACATACAAGTTTGATGGTTACGATCGTTGAAATTAGTTTTGGAGAATTCGTATCTTATTAAAACGATAGATTCACTAACACTTAGAGTTTATTTATACTTTCATTAAGTATAACATAATATTTTGTGGTATCCACTTGTATAAATATTTTAAATTGAAGATCGAATTCATTCATTGTATTCATATAGGGTCAAGGAGTGTAGCTGTAAAAAATCATCAAAATCGGAGTTAAAATAACCGTTAAATCGTGATTTTTCGTTTATAACCGTTGAAAAGTTTTGTCCCATTACTTGATCTCTGAATGTTTGTTTTTTGTGATTTTTTGCTAATGTGATCTCGAAGCATATACATACAAGTTTGACGGTTGCGATCGTTGAAATTAGTTTTGGAGAATTCGTATCTCATTAAAACGATAGGTTCACTAACACTTAGAGTTTATTTATACTTTCATTAAGTATAACATAAGATTTTGTGGTATCCACTTGTATAAATATTTTAAATTGAAGATCGAATTCATTCATTGTATTCATATAGGGTCAAGAGTGTAGCTGTAAAAAATCATCAAAATCGGAGTTAAAATAACCGTTAAATCGTGATTTTTCGTTTATAACCGTCGAAAAACTTTGTCTCGTTACTTGATCTCTGAAAGTTTATTTTTTGTGATTTTTTGCTGATGTGATCTCAAAGCATATACATACAAGTTTGACGGTTGCGATCGTTGAAATTAGTTTTGGAGAATTCGTATTCATTAAAACGATAGGTTCACTAACACTTAGAGTTTATTTATACTTTCATTAAGTATAACATAAGATTTTGTGGTATCCACTTGTATAAATATTTTAAATTGAAGATTGAATTCATTCATTGTATTCATATAGGGTCAAGGAGTGTAGCTGTAAAAAATCATCAAAATCGGAGTTAAAATAACCGTTAAATCGTGATTTTTCGTTTATAACCGTCGAAAAGCTTTGTCTTGTTACTTGATCTCTGAATGTTTGTTTTTTGTGATTTTTTGCTGATGTGATCTCGAAGCATATACATACAAGTTTGACGGTTGCGATCGTTGAAATTAGTTTTGGAGAATTCGTATCTCATTAAAACGATAGATTCACTAACACTTAGAATTTATTTATACTTTCATTAAATATAACATAAGATTTTGTGGTATCCACTTGTATAAATATTTTAAATTGAAGATCGAATTCATTCATTGTATTCATATAGGGTCAAGGAGTGTAGCTGTAAAAAGTCATCAAAATCAGAGTTAAAATAACCGTTAAATTGTGATTTTTAGTTTATAATCGTCGAAAAACTTTGTCCCGTTACTTGATCTCTGAATGTTTGTTTTTTGCGATTTTTTGCTGATGTGATCTCAAAGCATATACAAACAAGTTTAACGGTTGGGATCATGCCAATGCGGACGACGAGCTAACAGATGATGACATGGAATAATCATAGTAGTTATTTTATGTATTAATTAGAGGATGTTTTAATTTGTGTGTGATGATATCTTATTAAAAAAAATTATATTTCTGTTTTTTATTAAGTATTATATAAGTTAAATTTGGGTTTAATTTTTTAACTTTGGGTTTTTTTTTATTTTTTATATAAATTTGGGTTTAATTTTTATATAAGTTAAAATATTATATAACATAATAAAACAGCTAATTTTATAACATTGGTTTTTTTTTTCCACGTTTACTGTCGGTTTTAGCCGACGGCATAGGTCATATGCGTCGGTTTAGTTTAAATATAGTTGGGCGGGAAATTTCCCTCTTTTTTGAACGGGAAGATATTTTTAATACCAACGTCGAAAATAGCGTCGGTTTAAACCGACGCAATTTGACCCTATTTCGACGCAATGTAACCCATTGTCAGTTGGCGCGTCAGTCAAAAAGTCGCAAATATTCAATCGAGGTCTGTCAGACATAGCGTCGGATTAAACCGACGCTACGTGATCCTATTCCGACGCTACTGACACTTCTGTCAGTGGGCGCGTCAGTCGAAGAGTTGCAGGTGTTGAATTGAGGCATCAGAGATGACACACCCCGATCCGAAAACCGAGGCGTGCCGGCCGTCACGTGTGAGTGACGTAGCCAAAGACGTCAGCGGAAGTAAATTTGGCATGAAGTGCAGCAGTGAAAGTTAAGTTGATAATATACATATGATACAGAGCCGATCCTAGGTGCATTCAAGTTTAAACAAACATTACAACTACGAAAGAAATCCTACATAAGTGGTGGTCTGTCAGAACTGCCTTGGTGCCTCGCTAACCGTCCACGACGTTGCTACCTAGTACCTGGAGGGGCGCAAAACATCAAAGGTGAGTGGGCAAAAACAAAGTTTTTCAAAACCATTTCATAAGATCCATAAATAACCCCTCGCTGTAAATCAGTATAATTTTCCCAGAAAATAATACGTATATAAACTTATATACGAAAACATCGTCTACATATCAAAACTCATCATCAAGCTCAAGATTAGGCCATGTCAATATACCAACTCCGAAAATCATTATCATCAGGCAAGTAATATAAAACTAGGGTGTCCCTAGTGTCTTGTCAGCCGGAGTCACCTCTAGTGACCTGTACGGCTGAATCTATAGCTCATCCATCATACTCAATCCCTATCAATCATTATCCTGCACACGAGTCGGAACCACCTATAGTGGTCTGTACGACAGGCTAGGTGTATAATATTGCGCTCTGTGCTACGATCACGTGAAGGCTGTGCGATGAATCGCGGGTCACCAACGAGTCGGAACCACCTATAGTGGTCTGTACGACAGGCTAGGCACCTGCCTTGGATCCAAGGTGAGCGTATGGTGCGTGAGGTGAACGATCACGTGAAGGCTAGGCCCTACTCTGGCGGAGCACGAACACCCGAGGTGCAGGTGATTAGCTAAATCACAATCTATCATCATTTCAAGCACTACCACAGTACTTACCTGACTTACCTGGCCGTCCTCGGCGTCAGTGCATAATGAATGCAATCATAATCACAGGCATAAAACATAATTGGCGTACGACATGGCAATTCAATTATAAATCCATTCAATTCGTAAATCAATCCATTTATGTTTCTGGGAAAAACGTCATTTATATATATATATACTGAAAACAAAGCCCACTCACTGATATGTCGACGGGTCGTATCCCCCGAGCCTAGAGTGACTGTGCTCGTCCGCTGGATACGTCTCACCTATACGTGAATTAATCGCAAAACCGTCATTAACAGCACATAAACGAACTACGTAAATAACTTTTCATACGAAGGTAAATTTTGGTATTTGAATATACCAACGCGACCTACACGACGTCACGATCGTCGTGATATTTTTAAAATAATTTTTGGAAGTGGCACGCGCCCCCACGCGCCGTCACGTGCTGCGCACGCGCGCCTGAACCCTAACGGCGTCAGGAATATTCCGTTATCTTCTAACAGATTCCGTTAGACTTAACTGACGGCGTGAGGAATATTCCGTCAACTTTGACGGAATATTCCGTCACCCCCTACCTCAGCTCCGGCGACCTTCGCCGGCGCCGGACTGGTTTTTCCGGCGACCGGATTCCGGCCAAAACTTCAAACCTCCATATCTTCTTCATTTTTCAACCTTTTTCACTCGTTTTTCTTCCTACATGCTCTAAATTCAATGTAGAACATTCCTATAATCTCAAATACCTTGAAAAACGACTGGAAATTCCTCGGGGAATCCTTCCAAATTCGGCCAACCTCGAAACTAGTTATCCCGACGTCCAAAACTTGTAACCGAGGTACTCCGAGGTTCGTGGGACAGTTCTAAAGCTTGTGGTGATCTTGGTTTCACCTAAAACACCCTGAAACAAAAGTACATGAACAGTACTTTGAGTTTAGGTCACGGGTTCGAGATGTTTTCGAGGGTTTCTAGGCCTAAAACCTATATAAACAAACTCAGCAAGTCTCGGGGAGTAAGAATAGGCTTACCTTAAGTTCGATTGATGTCAAGATGGTTTGTGTGTGTTCCTCCGTACATGGGAATCGAGAGAGAGAAAGTGAGAGAGTTTGAGATGAGGAGAGAAGAGAAGAAAGAAAGAAAATGTGAAGTTGTGTACGTGGGTGTGTGCATGTGCAGGTACACGTGTATACTTATCAGCCCAAACTTTTGGGCTTAGTATTTAGGATACCCAAAGCCCACTATCGTGTCCAAAACGTACCCGTTCGCGCTTAGTCAAGGGCAATTTCGTCATTTCACATCGAGCGTATAGAAAATTCGGGACGGGATGTCACAACCTACCCTCCTTAATAAAATTTCGTCCCCGAAATTTACATAACACAAGCAAACCCTAATAAACATAGAATAAGCGCGGATACATAACTCTCATCTGTTCCTCTAACTCCCAAGTAACCTCCTCAACCGAATGGTTTCGCCACAACACATTTACTAACCAACCGTCTTGTTCCGTAGAACCTTATCCTTCCAGTCTAGGATAGTCACCGGCTCCTCCTCGTACGTTAAATCAGGATTAACTTCTAACTGCTGCGGACGTAGAACGTGAGACGGATCAGCAACGTAATGACGTAGCATTGAAACGTGAAACACGTTATGAACTCTGGATAGCTCTGGAGGCAACTCGAGTCTGTACGCCACTTCACCTATCTGCTCGGTGATCTGGTATGGTCCGATATACCTGGGGCTCAACTTCCCTTTCTTACCAAACCGTACAACCCCTTTCCACGGCGACAACTTCAGAAACACCCAATCGCCTACCTCGTAAACCCGATCTGTGGCATGTCTATCAGCTAAACTCTTCTGGCGATCCTGGGCTACTTTCAAGTTAGACTTGATTACCTGGATATTCTGAGTCGTCTCGTCAACTATCTCTGGGCCCTCAAGTACCCTCTCGCCGACCTCCGACCAACATAGGGGCGTGCGACAAGCTCGACCGTACAACGCTTCGAATGGTGACATTTCGATGCTCGAATGATAACTGTTATTGTACGCGAACTCCATCAGATCCAAGCGTAGATGCCATGCATCACCAAACTGTAGTACGGAAGATCGTAACATATCCTCAAGCGTCTGAATGGTTCTCTCGGACTGCCCGTCTGTCTGTGGATGGTAAGCTGTACTATACAGTAGCCTCGTGCCGAGGGCTTCCTGGAATGCCGTCCAGAACTTGGATGTGAATATCGGATCTCGATCTGAGATAATGCTGACTGGCACGCCATGATACTTGACTATCTTCGATACGAACAGCTCAGCTAATCGTCGTAGAGAAAACTTCTCTCGAACCGGGATGAAGTGTGCAGATTTCGTAAGCCGATCAACTATTACCCAAACACCGTCGTAACCATTCTGCGTACGGGGTAACTTATAGACAAAATCCATGGTGATGTTCTCCCATTTCCACTGAGGAACGGGAAGCGGTTGCATTCGTCCGAACGGTTTCTTCCTCTCGGCTTTAACCTGCTGGCAAACAATACATCTGCTCACGTACTCGGCGATCTCCCTGTTCATACCAGGCCAATAGTAGAATGGTCGAATGGTATGATACATCTTGGTACTGCCCGGGTGCATCGCATAAGCTGATACGTGTGCCTCATCGAGAATAGCCCTCTTTAACTCTGCGTTGTTTGGTACGTACATTATGTTTTCTTGCATGAGCATACCGTCGATTTCTCGAATCCGTAGATCGGTCTTTTTACCTTCCCCCCTCAATCGAATCAACTCCTGAGTCTCCGCGTCATTCAACTGAGCCTCGAGAATACGGTCAATCAGAATCGGTCTGACCTGGAAGTGAGCAAGTAATGCTTTCCCTCGATTCTCTGCCTCCGAATAATCAATCTCCAATCCGACTCCGGTCGACCTCAACTCGGCCAACAATGGAGCACGGCTCGCGTATATAGCATCCACTCTACCCTGAGACTTCCGGCTAAGTGCGTCAGCTACTACGTTTGCACGACCCGGATGGTACTCGATCGTGCAATCGTAATCACTCAGCAACTCCATCCACCTTCGCTGACGAAGGTTCAGATCTCTCTGGGTGAACAAGTACTGGAGGCTCTTGTGGTCTGTATAGATCCTGCACCTCTCACCGTAGAGGTAATGTCTCCAGATCTTCAACGCAAATACAATCGCCGCCAACTCAAGATCATGAGTAGGATAGTTCATCTCGTGCGATTTCAACTGCCTCGATGCATAGGCGATCACCCTACCATGTTGCATCAACACGCAACCCAGGCCATTCAATGATGCGTCACTATAGACCTCGAAGTTACCATTATCGTCCGAAAGTGCTAGCACTGGAGCATGAGTAAGACAATGTTTTAACTGCTGAAAGCTCCGCTCGCAGCTATTATCCCACTCAAATCGAACATCTTTCCTGGTTAACTTCGTGAGAGGTAACGCAATCACTGAGAAATCCTGCACGAACCGTCGATAGTAGCCTACTAATCCGAGGAAACTCCGTACCTCAGAAACAGTTCGTGGCTGTTCCCAATTCTTCACCGCTGCTATTTTCTGGGAATCCACCTGAATACCCTGTGCTGAAATAACGTGCCCCAAAAATGCCACTTGGTCTAACCAGAATTGACATTTACTGAACTTAGCGTATAATCGATGCTCCCTCAGCTTCTTCAGCACTAATGAAAGGTGCCGCATGTGATCTGACTTCGATTTAGAGTACACCAGAATGTCATCGATAAATACAATGACGAACAGATCCAAATACTGCTGAAATACCCGGTTCATCAAATCCATAAAAGCAGCTGGGGCGCTAGTCAATCCGAATGGCATGACTAAGAACTCGTAGTGCCCATATCTGGTTCGGAACGCCGTCTTCGGAACATCCTCGCTCTTAATCTTCAGCTGGTGGTAGCCAGATCGTAGGTCGATCTTCGAAAATACACAAGTTACTCGCAGCTGATCGAACAAATCGTCAATACGAGGTAATGGGTAACGGTTTTTAATCGTTACCCGATTTAGCTGTCGATAGTCGATACACAGCCGTAGAGTACCATCCTTCTTACGTACGAACAACACTGGAGCTCCCCAAGGTGAAATACTCAGCTGTATAAAACCTTGGTCTAACAGCTCTTGTAACTGAATCTTCAACTCTCGCAACTCAGCGGGAGCCATTCGATAGGGAGTCAGAGATATAGGGTCTGTACCTGGCAATAAGTCGATTGAGAACTCCACATCTCGATCCGGTGGCAAGCCTGGCAAATCGTTAGGAAATACGTCAGGAAATTGCCTGACCACCTTCACATCTTCTAGACTGACAGGAGCACTATCGTTCAATATCACGTGGGCCAGATACCCCTGACAACCCTTCTGCAACAATTTCTTAGCTCGCACGGCTGAAATGATACCGTGCCTAACATTACCACGTTCGCCAGTGAATGTGACCACAGGTAACCCCGGCCGATGGAACGTAACTCTCTTCTCGTAACAATCTATGTTGGCTCGATTAAAATGTAGCCAATCAGTGCCCAAGATCACGTCAAACTCGACAATATCCAACGGAATAAGATTAGCGGGCATTATCACATCCTCAATCAACACGGGGCACCCTGGGTACATCCAACTGACCAGACATGTCTCTCCTCTAGGCATCGACACCTCTAACTCAAATACGAGGGGTGCAGACTCAGGTTGAGTCAATTGGGCAAATGAGTAAGAAATGACCGAATGAGTAGCACCACAATCTATCAACACTCTAGCGAAATGACCAAGTACATTTAACTTACCCATTATCAGATCAGGGTTATTCTGGACGTCATGCGCTGTAAGGTTATGAATACGGCCCTGAGGCTGCTGTCGCCCACCGCGACCTCTACTCGCTTGACCAGCTCGTCCAGGCATACCACGACTTGGTCCCGCAGGACTAGGCTGTCTAGATGATCCTGCGCTGCTAGAAGTAGTCTCTCCCTGCTGTGGCTGAACTCCCGAATACCACTGCGGTCCGCCGGCAGGATAAGGAGGATACGGGGTATACCCTCCAGGATACGGAGAATAGCTACTCTGATAACCGCCTGAATAGTACAGATCCGGAAGATATGGATACGGTGCAGCCGTATGAGGGGCAACGTCACCCTGATAATGATAGGTACTACCACGACTCGGCTGACCATATGCACCAGGAGGTGGGACCTGCTGAATAGGAACTGGAGGTGGTAATGCAGGTAGTGGAGGTCTCGGCTGATTCTGCGGGCAATTCGCTGCGCGATGACCCTGCTGTCCACATGTAAAACATCCACGAGCGCCCTGCCTGCACTCGCCATAATGCCGACTGTTGCACCTCCGACAAAATGGTGCATAAGAACCGCCAGCATCTCGCTGCCTCTGAAAACGCTGACCCCCAGCGAATCCACCCCTCTCCTCTGACCCGGGGAACTCACACCCCCACTCGAAGAAGAACTCGAGCTAACACCACTCCTCTTGAAACTCTGGGTCCTCCGAGGCCCCTGTGATGCCACTCCTTTACCTTTGTCGTCTCTCATCGGTTCCTCTTTCTCTTCTTCACTGTCGCTATCACTAGGTATATTCTCTGAATCTTCTATCTGCACCAAAACTGCGCAGAAGTCATGATAGGTCTCACAGTGCCTCGTAGTCGCCATCGTGCGCCATTTCTTTCGAGTGCCCAGCTTAAATCTCCGAAGCATCTCGGCCTGATTCCTAGCAATCTCAGGGTGGTAGCGAGAAAGATCAGTGAACTTCCTGTAGTACTCGTTCGCTGACATCTTTTTCTGCTTTAGACTCGTGAATTCTTGTTTCTTGCGGTCGAGATAGGCGTCTGGGATAAATCGCTGATAGAATAGCTGTCTGAACACCTCCCAGTCCTTGGCCTCTTCTGGTGGCATCCTCTCAGCCAACTGTTCCCACCAAGTCGCAGACTCCTTTCCCATGAACCAAGTAGCAGTCTCAACCCAAGTCCCTGCAGCTACATTACCCTGACTGTGCAATACTTTGAAAGTCCGCTCTATCTGCAGAAACCAGCGCTCGGCACCTTTGTGCCCCTCGTCACCCTCATATCTCGGTAACCTCAAATTATGCGCACTCTCAAGAGGGGTCCTATGGGAAGGACGAAGGGTAGACTGAATAGCATGAGCAATAACATCTCCCAACTGAGAAAGGTCGGGAAAGCTAGGATCAACAGATGGACGTGGCTCTCGTCGAGGCGGCATCGTTCTGACAGAAAGCACCAAAATATTTAGAATATTCACAACTGCACAGGACTACCAAAACCTAGGCTCTGATACCAAACTGACACACCCCGATCCGGAAACCGAGGCGTGCCGGCCGTCACGCGTGAGTGACGTAGCCAAAGACGTCAGCGGAAGTAAATTTGGCATGAAGTGCAGCAGTGAAAGTTAAGTTGATAATATACATATGATACAGAGCCGATCCTAGGTGCAGTCAAGTTTAAACAAACATTACAACTACGAAAGAAATCCTACATAAGTGGTGGTCTGTCAGAACTGCCTTGGTGCCTCGCTAACCGTCCACGACGTTGCTACCTAGTACCTGGAGGGGCGCAAAACATCAAAGGTGAGTGGGCAAAAACAAAGTTTTTCAAAACCATTTCATAAGATCCATAAATAACCCCTCGCTGTAAATCAGTATAATTTTCCCAGAAAATAATACGTATATAAACTTATATACGAAAACATCGTCTACATATCAAAACTCATCATCAAGCTCAAGATTAGGCCATGTCAATATACCAACTCCGAAAATCATTATCATCAGGCAAGTAATATAAAACTAGGGTGTCCCTAGTGTCCTGTCAGCCGGAGTCACCTCTAGTGACCTGTACGGCTGAATCTATAGCTCATCCATCATACTCAATCCCTATCAATCATTATCCTGCACACGAGTCGGAACCACCTATAGTGGTCTGTACGACAGGCTAGGTGTATAATATTGCGCTCTGTGCTACGATCACGTGAAGGCTGTGCGATGAATCGCGGGTCACCAACGAGTCGGAACCACCTATAGTGGTCTGTACGACAGGCTAGGCACCTGCCTTGGATCCAAGGTGAGCGTATGGTGCGTGAGGTGAACGATCACGTGAAGGCTAGGCCCTACTCTGGCGGAGCACGAACACCCGAGGTGCAGGTGATTAGCTAAATCACAATCTATCATCATTTCAAGCACTACCACAGTACTTACCTGACTTACCTGGCCGTCCTCGGCGTCAGTGCATAATGAATGCAATCATAATCACAGGCATAAAACATAATTGGCATACGACATGGCAATTCAATTATAAATCCATTCAATTCGTAAATCAATCCATTTATGTTTCTGGGAAAAACGTCATTTATATATATATATATATACTGAAAACAAAGCCCACTCACTGATATGTCGACGGGTCGTATCCCCCGAGCCTAGAGTGACTGCGCTCGTCCGCTGGATACGTCTCACCTATACGTGAATTAATCGCAAAACCGTCATTAACAGCACATAAACGAACTACGTAAATAACTTTTCATACGAAGGTCAATTTTGGTATTTGAATATACCAACGCGACCTACACGACGTCACGATCGTCGTGATATTTTTAAAATAATTTTTGGAAGTGGCACGCGCCCCCACGCGCCGGGAACTGCACAGACAGACGCGCCCCCACGCGCCGTCACGTGCTGCGCACGCGCGCCTGAACCCTAACGGCGTCAGGAATATTCCGTTATCTTCTAACAGATTCCGTTAGACTTAACTGACGGCGTGAGGAATATTCCGTCAACTTTGACGGAATATTCCGTCACCCCCTACCTCAGCTCCGGCGACCTTCGCCGGCGCCGGACTGGTTTTTCCGGCGACCGGATTCCGGCCAAAACTTCAAACCTCCATATCTTCTTCATTTTTCAACCTTTTTCACTCGTTTTTCTTCCTACATGCTCTAAATTCAATGTAGAACATTCCTATAATCTCAAATACCTTGAAAAACGACTGGAAATTCCTCGGGGAATCCTTCCAAATTCGGCCAACCTCGAAACTAGTGATCCCGACGTCCAAAACTTGTAACCGAGGTACTCCGAGGTTCGTGGGACAGTTCTAAAGCTTGTGGTGATCTTGGTTTCACCTAAAACACCCTGAAACAAAAGTACATGAACAGTACTTTGAGTTTAGGTCACGGGTTCGAGATGTTTTCGAGGGTTTCTAGGCCTAAAACCTATATAAACAAACTCAGCAAGTCTCGGGGAGTAAGAATAGGCTTACCTTAAGTTCGATTGATGTCAAGATGGTTTGTGTGTGTTCCTCCGTACATGGGAATCGAGAGAGAGAAAGTGAGAGAGTTTGAGACGAGGAGAGAAGAGAAGAAAGAAAGAAAAGGTGAAGTTGTGTACGTGGGCGTGTGCATGTGCAGGTACACGTGTATACTTATCAGCCCAAACTTTTGGGCTTAGTATTTAGGATACCCAAAGCCCACTATCGTGTCCAAAACGTACCCGTTCGCGCGAAGTCAAGGGCAATTTCGTCATTTCACATCGAGCGTATAGAAAATTCGGGACGGGATGTCACAAGAGATATAGCGTCGGTTTAATCCGACGCAATCACTTGCTAATCCGACGCAGTGCCGCTCTTAATCCGATGAAAGGGACATTAATCCGACGCAATGTATTCCCATAAAGGTATAAATATTTGTATTTCTATATGAAAATAGAACATGCAAATGATTGAAATAATAATTGATTAGCTTGGTTTTTTTTTTGGGATGTAGGGAAATATTGTTTTTGAAGATGAAGATATAGTAAAAATGCCCGTGATCCGTTACATGACGCTTAAGTGTGTGGAGCATGCCCACAAGGAATATAGAATTAAGTTAAAAAAAAAAGTATTACACTAAACGAGCAGAGGAGGAGCGAATCCACCCTCCACCTAATGTGGATCCCGAACAGTGGAGTCATATGGTGGATCACTGGAATAGTAAAAGAACAATGGTAATTGTCATGATTTTTTACATTACCGCTTTAAAATTGTCCTAACATTTTTTTTGTTCAGGAAATTGCTGAGCAAAAGAAAATTAATAGGCAAATGAAAACGATGAACCATACTAGAAAGGATAAGAGTTGGGTCGATGAATCATCGGAGCGCACTGGGGTAATTGATTTTTTTGTTCTAGTGTTTAGTTGTTATTAACTTTTATTGTTTATAGCTTATTTAACGGTTTAACAATTGTTTATTTTTATGAATGTTTTGGCTGATAATCATATAGGTATTTTTATGAATGTTTCTAACATTAAAAACGTTTTTTTTTTAATTTATTTTTTTTAACGTCGGTTTAATGCGACACTAGGTTATTATTTTATAGGTCTTTTATTATATAACGTCGGTTTAATCCGACACTCTTTTTAATATTTTATAGTTATTAATTATATAATGTCGGTTTTCCTCTGACACTTCGTTTAATATTTTATAGTTATTTTATTACATAACGTCGGTTTTTTTCTGACACTACATTTAATATTTTATAGTTATTTTATTATATTTTATAGTTATTTTATTATATAACGTCGGTTTTTTTCCGACACTATGTTTAACATTTTATAGTTATTTTATTAGATAACGTCGGTTTGATTCGACACTACGTTTGATATTATATATTTATTTTATTAGTTTGCGTCGGTTTAATGCGACACTAGGTTGAATATAATAATGTTTATTTAATTACTTTACGTCGCTTTAAACCGACGTTAGTCTCAGTGTCGCTTTATTCCGACGCTAGTTAGTGGCGGATTAGGGGTACAAACCGACACTGAAGCCCTTTAGTGACGCTAGCAAATGTGTCGCTATTCCAATCCGACATTACATTGTTTAACGTCGGATTTTTGCCAATTTTCCGACAGAAAGTCGTTTTATTGTCGGTTTGAGATCCGCCGGTGATAGCCTGTATTGTAGTAGTGGGACTACGATTTCTTGAACTCGAGTTGTCTAATCCCACGGATGTTGTCTTTGAAATTACTGTTTCTGTCCAGCTGGAGAATCCTAGTCATGAGCATATACTCTCTGGTGATCAAGATGCTACTGAATATGGTTTGCCTAAAACAAGAATTGATCGGGATTGTTCTGCGAGGTTACTGATACCACTGGAGCATTTTAAATTACTAGTTCTTGATGATTTGTTTTTTGTGAAGGATAATCTGGCAGATGGGGTTTTTAGTGGCAAAAATACAAGATTCTCGGAACTGAATACTAAAACTGAACTTAACGCTTCTATCAAGAACCTCATATCTAAGATAAAGGTTAGGTGGCAATCAGCGCAAAACAACTCTGGGGAATTGAATATCAACGATGCTATACAAGCAGCCCTTCGGACATCTGTTATGGATTTACTGCTGCCAGATCCATTGACATTTTGCTTCAGCCTTTCTAGAAATGGCCGTGTACCTGAAACTTCTGGTTCACACTCACAGCCCAATTTTCAAGTTCGCGCTTTTGCATCTAAGGGTTCTGTGCTGGCGCATGAAATGACTCCTATGGAAGTTATGGTTCGTAATAACACAAAGGAGATGATCAAAATGAGTCTTAGCATTACATGCAGAGATGTTGCTGGAGAGAATTGCGTAGAGTGTACAAAGGCAACTGTATTGTGTTCTGGTAATGGTCTATGATTATGCCTTTTTCACAAGCCTGTTTAAATCTAGAGATATTCACTCTTCTATTATATGTGTGCGCGTGCGTGTGGGTGTGTATGCGTGCGAGTGTGCGTGTAAAGTTTTCAGAAATAAGCATTTTAGTACCTGGTTAATTGGTTATCAAATGTTGAATCCTGCCTATATTTTGTTTATTTCTGAAACCGTTTGTTTGGAAGTCAGTGTGATTAAATTTCCCTTGAAATTTGCAATAGAATCTTACTCATGCGTACGCAGGTGTTTTGAGCGGGATCACTGTGGAGGTTCCTCCACTTCAAGAAATTGAACATTCTTTCTCTTTGTATTTTCTTGTCCCGGGTGAGTACACGCTGGTAGCTGCCTCAGTGATCGATGATGCTAATGATATCCTCAGGGCTCGTGTAAGAACAAAATCATCTGATGAGCCAATTTTCTGCCGTGGACCCCCATATCATGTTCGTGTTGTCGGGACTTCATGATGGTTCTTTCCACTCACCACATCGGCGTTATTAGCTCAAACCAGGTTATTAATGCTTTCAGTATCAGTTAACAATGCAGTGTGTTTTATTTGGCAGCGGCAGGAGCGTATCCATATGTTGCGACAATCTACCTGGGAACACCTTCCCTTCATTTTATTTGACTTCCAAAAAAAAAACAAAAATCATAAAATTCGGGTGTTATCTGTTGCATTTTTACAATGTTACGTTTGTAGTTGTAGAGTTCTGTACATTTGTGATATAAGTTGTCACCCTCTTCAACCTCTTATCGATTTGGCTACGTTTTATGTACACGAAAGAAACATGGTTGCTGCTAAATATTCGAATGTTCATCTTATTCGATGATTGCTGTCTACGGATTTGGTCACGTGTGTTTTTTTTCTTCCTTTCCTAGCCAACATTTGTGGGTTTTTGTTATTTAAATCGATGGAAAATTTGACTCCGCGACTTCTTTCAGCAGGGACAAAAGAACTATGATCAGAGCAAGAGTTGGTAAAATTTGTATGTTATTCTGAAGTATTGTTTATTGAATTGGGAAATGAAATATCGTGCCCATGTGTTTGAATAAATCTTTGCAAGGATTGAAATATCGGCCGATACACCGATATATTGATATTTTCAACTGTCGATACCGACATTGGGAGGTAAGGCCATATCTTCCCCTATATCGACGACATATCCCCGATAAGTGCGATATCTCCGATATTTTGCCAATATTCTCGATATTTCCCAATACCTATAACAAAACCCAAAAAAATTCAAAAGTTTTGAAGCAAATTGAAACCCAAAAGATTTTTTGGAGGTATGTGGGTAGTGATTAGATATGTGTAAAGGCTTTTGGCAATATCCAATTCAAAAGATTTTTTGGAGTATCCATTAATTATTTCTATAAAGAATCTATGTACAATGAATTGAGGGGACATACATGTCTTATCTGAAGAGAAAGAAATACACAAATCCAAATATTAAATTTCTGGTCAAATATATCTTTAATACCCGCAAGAAAATGATGCACATGTGTCTGAGCTTCTTGTGGAACTCTTTATCATTTAATATTTGTTTTGTTTTTTGGTTGTTTCTTTTTCACTTTTTGAAGTCAGGCAATTAGCAATATGCAATGCACTGCCCATATGCCTCCCAAAAAATCTGAATATCTTTATTTCCATCAAAGCCAGAGAATCATCCAAATGGAATCCATAAAATAAAGTCTGTAAAGCCCATATACCATTGTCCCCCAACCCCCAAAACTTCCCATTGTTATCACGAGAGAAACCCTCTTTAAATCAGAGGCTGTTTTACTTTTTTTGGGGCACCAAATCTTCACTTCTTTGCCGGCTTCAGCTGCAGCGACATATTCAGCCTCTGTCGTGGAATCAGCAATTACACTTTGTTTCTTGCTTTTCCAGCTGACAGCCCCACCATTCAGAGTGAATACATATTCGGAGTTGGAACTTCTATCATCGACGTCAGATTGGAAATCTGCGTCTGTATAGCCTTCCACTCACAACTCTGTCGCTCCTCCATAAACGAGGAACATGTCCTTAGTTCTTCTTAAGTACTTAAGGACCGTCTTCACAGCTGCCCAGTGTTCTGATCCTGGGTTAGATTGATATCGACTAGTAATGCTCACATCATAGGCGATATCAGGCCTTGTGCATATCATGGCATACATGAGACTTCCTATGGCGGAAGCATAAGGAACAGTACTCATATGCCGTATCTCTTCAGGAGTCTTAGGTTCCATGGACTTAGAAAGGTGAATTCCATGTCTCACAGGAAGAAAACCTTTCTTAGATTGTTCCATTTGGAACCTACTCATCACCTTATCAATGTACATAGATTTGGATAATCCAATTAATTTTCTGGATCTATCACGATAGAGCTTTATCCTAAGTACATAAGATGCATCTCCTAAATCTTTCATGTGGAAGGTTTTGGACAACCACACTTTTACAGAAGAAAGTACTGCAGTGTCATTCCCAAAGAGTAATATGTCATCTACATATAACACTAGGAATACAACTGCATCCCCAACGACTTTTTGATAAACACAATTGTCGTCTTCGTTTTGAGTAAAACTAAACGATTTGATTTCAGTATCAAAACGAATGTTCCAGCTCCTTGAGGCTTGCTTAAGTCCATAAATGGACCTTTGAAGCTTGCATACTTTAGTCTTTTCAGACTTGGACACGAAACCTTCGGGTTGAGCCATATAAAGCTCTTCCTCTAGGTAGCCGTTCAGAAAGGCTCACGTCTATTTGCCAGATTTCATAATCATAGTACGCAGCTATAGCAAGCAAAATCTGAATGGACTTAATCATGGTTACAGGAGAGAAAGTTTCTTCATAGTCAATCCCTTCTCTTTGCCTGTAACCCTTGGCTACTAGTCTAGCCTTATAAGTCTCCACGTTCCAATCAACGCCTATCTTCCTCTTGAAGACCCATTTGTTTCCAACAGGTACTATACCTTCTGGAGGGTCTACAAGAGTCCAGACCTGATTTTGATACATGGAATCCATCTCGGATTTCATGGCCTCTTGCCATCTCTTTGAATCAATGTCGGACATTGCTTCAGTGTAGTCCCTAGGGTCCTCCTTTGTGTCATTGTCACCTAAAAGGTACAATTCCTCAAAGTCATTGTCTAAGCCATACCTCTTAGGTGGCTTACTAACCCGTTCAGATCTACGTGGAGCTAGGGGTTTAGGAACAGGGTTGTCAACATGTCATGTGCTTGTTTGTGGTTCATCATTAATCTCATTAATTTCCATCGTTTTACTTATAGTTCCTTTGAGAACAAATTCGTCCTCTAGAAACTTAGCAGTTCTGGCGACAAAGACTTTCTGGTCGTCAGGATGGTAGAACTCATATCCCATAGTTTCTCTAGGATATCCCACAAAATAGCACCTTACTGATCTCGCTTCAAGCTTATTAGCTTCAAGCTTCTTGACATATGCTTCACAACCCCAAATCTTAATGTGATTAAGACTTGGCTTTCTTCCATGCCATATCTCATAGGGCGTTTGTGAAACTGATTTGGAAGGTACTCTATTAAGCAAGTAAGCTGCTGTCTATAGAGCGTATCCCCAGAATGTTACTGGTAGATCAGCGGAACTCATCATAGAACGAACCATGTTCATCAAGGTTCGATTTCTCCTTTAAGAAACTCCATTAAGTTGTGGAGTTCCCGGTGGAGTCCACTGTGATATTATTCCACACTCTTTGAGATAATCTAGGAACTCATTACTCAGATATTCATCCCCTCGATCTGATCTTAGGATCTTTATCTGTTTCCCAGTTTGCTTCTCAACTTCATTCTTGAATTCTTTGAACCTTTCAAAGGATTCTGACTTGTATTTCATAAGATACACATAGCCAAACCAAGAGTGATCGTCGGTGAATGTCATATAGTAGGAGAAACCTCCTCTCGACGTAGTAGACATAGGTCCACATACGTCAGTGTGGATTAACCCTAGAACTTCAGTGGCACGCTCTCCTTTCCCAGTGAATGGAGATTTGGCCATTTTCCCTTTCAAGCAACATTCACAAGTATCCATCTGGTCATTACCTAATGGCGGAGATATTCGTCTTTCGACATCTTGCGAATCTTATCAAGGTTCACATGTCCAAGTTTAAGATGCCACATCCTTTCTTGGTTAACTTCTTCTCTAGCTCTTTTGGGTTTTGAGGTATTCCCGCTTTCAATATAGTGCATCCCACTATTCGTCTCTAGGTGAAAAAGTCCCTTTATCATATTACCATGAGAGATAATACGACCGTTCAAGTATAAAGTGCAACTCATTTTGTCAAACAATACTGAGTGCCCATCTCGTAAAAGCTTAGAGATAGAAATCAAATTCTTTATACATGAAGGAAAATATAAACAATTTTTAAGTTCCAGGACTTCCCCAGAGGATAGGTTAAGCATGTAGGTGCCTATTGCTTTTGCAGAGATTTTAGTGCCATTCCCAACTCGCACAACCATCTCCCCATTGCGCAGTGTCCTACTCCCTGCTAGTCCCTGCATCGTATTACAGATATGTTGACTAGCGCCTGAATCAAATATCCAGGAATTGGAGCTCACTGTAAAAGCACTCTCTATGACGGAAATAGTCTCTTCAAAAGTTCGTGTCATAAGGCTCGCAATGCGCACCCTGTATTTCTTCTTCCAACGTTCATCCTTTCCACAATGAAAGCATGTTCCTTTGGATTTTATTGCCTTCTTCTTGTGCGACCTTTTCCTTGTGATTACATTCTCACTCCCACTGTCCCTTTTGAAACCTTTTTCAAATTTACAGCATATGTCAATCATCTCGCTAAAAGTATGATCGAAACTATTCACTTTGTAGTTTACAATAAACTTAGTGAAATCATCCGAGAGAGATGCAAGGAAAAAGTCTTGGGCCATTTTCCCATCGATGGAAGTTCCTAAACTTTCAAGATCTTGAAAGATCCTTTCCATATTTTGTCCATGTTTATGGACCGATGCCCCCTTTACCATTTTGGCATTTAATAGACTACAAACATTTGAGAATCGTACATTACTAGTCTCAATGTTATGCATCTTATGCAAACTTTCAACCATGGCACATGAAGTGTCCATGTGCTTATGTAGCTTCATAAGCTCCTCACTAAGTGAAGTGAGGATTAAGCATTTGGCTTGTAAGTCATCCTCATAGTGTCTTGCATAATCATGACACTCCTCATTTGAAGCTAGTTTCTTAGGAGGTACATGAGGAGGGGATTGCTTAAGCACATACAATATGTCTTTCACCTTTGAGACATTCTCAATGTGGCGATACCAAGCAAGGAAACGTTGGCCCGTAAGGCCCTTTTTGTCAAGTATAATGGTGGGTATAATTTTAGGCATGTCGTTAACTACATGATCGGATCATATTTATATATATTTTTACATCAAATTCACTCGTCTTTTCTTAGTTAGTTCGTTATATTTTGAGCTATTTACGTTATTTTTATGTTTTATAGAATTTATCAAGCTAAGAAAATAAAAATAGAATAAGTGAAGTGTTAAGTAATAATTTCGTCTAAACTATCTTGCTTGTTGAATAAAACTTATCTTTTGAAAAATAATATATATATATATATATTTATATATTTATATAAATATAATGTGTGTGTGTGATGGCATGGCAGTCTGAAAGGAAATTTTAATGAGTGCAGTCGGTGGAATAAAAGAATGGAGGAGTGGGTTGTGGAATGATGAGGACAGCTCATGAGGAGCCCATGGAAAAACGGTGGAAAAGTCACGGAGCAGACTAAAAAGGGAGAGCTGGCGAGAAAGAAAATAATTTAGCTTCCTCGGGAGAGATCTGGAGGGGACACTGCCTCTTGGCAGTGAGAAAAAAAAAATAAAAAGAAAAAGGCAGCAAAGCTGCCAGAGGGAGTCGGTGAAACCAAGAGGGGAGATCAGCCTTGGAGGGAGCCTGAGTCGGTGCCAAGCACAGAGACCAGCCTTCATTGGGGAGGAAGGCAGCGGCTCAAGGGTAGCCAAGCTGCCAAGCGGCAGGAGGCAGTCAGCGAGCGTGCAGGACAGTTGGCAGCTGGCGGGAGTGTTGAAGAACAGAAGGAAGAGCCTGCCAGTCTCAGAGGGCAGCTCTCGCGGAGATTGAGAGGAATCAACCAAGCGCAGTGGGCAGCTGGGCAAAGGCTGCGAGAAAAACAAAAGTGACAGAAGCAGCTACCACGGGGCAGCTGAGCAATTAGAAGGCAGCCTAAGCTTGAAAAACTGCGGACAAAAAAAAACTGCACAGTGCACAGCACAGATGCACACGGCACAGAGGAGAAAATCTGTGCACTTCTCTCTTTCGGTTTAATCCTCCAAACTTATGTTTTTAATTTCTGTTTTTAATTTATAAATAATGTGTAATTAATTTCTGTTTGGCTAGAGGATAATTCAAAACCATGATTATATCTGTAATATGAATTGATACCTTCAGTTGTGATTTCTGAGTTGTGATTTAATTTGCTTAACTGCTTGATTAATAACTTATTTGTGTATGTCAATTAAGAATGCATACTCAATTTACATGCATGAATTTGATGCTAGAATATAAGTAAATTTCACCTAATCGTTATGAACTTATATTCATGAGTAGTGAAGGTTGCTAGTCACAATCGCGTTAAGTAAATTCCTGGCAAACGTATCATGCTGTTCATAGTTACGAATGCCTTGTCAACACTTATGATTTTCATAGAACATAATGATCTTTAATCGTATCTCTATTGTGCTTTTCACGTAGGGAACTTTTGGGGAATAATTTGAGTTGTTGTATGCTGTTCATCCAATTCAATAACATAAGGAAAATCTGAAGATTAATTTAAGCGTACCTAATTAATTTGGGGTGTTGAGATTTACAACTTATTGAAAGAACAACTGAAGGTCAATTTAGATTGCATGTGTGTCTTGTGTGGAGAAAAACCCTCTAGCCAGTCCGTCGCCCATCTGTTCACCTTAATTTTATGCTTTTGTCAATTCTGTAATTTATTTAAGTTTATTTTATGTTTCGTTAAAACCAAACCCCCCCCCCATTATTAAATTATTATTTAGTTAATTTTTATTATTTTTAATCTTTTAATTCGATTTCCGTCCATTTTAGTTCCTAGTGTTTATTTAATTTGTTTTCTTTATTTTGAGTCATTTTTGTGTGTTTTGAATATTAGAGTTTTTAGCCTAGTTTTGTGTCCTTGAGTCTTGTTTAATATTTTTAAATTAATTTAGAGTAGATTAGCAATCCCTCCTAATCCCCGGCCTAGAACGATACCCTACTTACACCTATACTACAACTGTCAAAAAGAGGGTTAAATTTGTGCGGTTTTAAAATTCCGTCACTACATAACATAACAGAAATCACATTAGATTGTTGATAAACTACTTGATTGGGTCTTGAATCAAATAGTACCACCCACTATTTTTTGGCAAATTCCACATGTTGGAAATGTGCCCTAAAACCAATCATATGATGATACTTTACGGACATTTCACATGGTTAAACTAATCTAGTTTAATATCAAGGGCAAAGATTATTGTTTGAGCGGTCTCATATAAATGTTATATGCTTAAACGATAAAGTCCAAGGAATATGTGATTGGGAGAATGCGATCTAAATAGTTAGATTCATGAGACCATTCTTTCATAGACACATCCTAAACGTTCCTGATCATAGGATTGCCAATTGGGCATTGACAGTCCGTTAAGATCAGTACGTGCTATGTCTTCTCTCAGGGAGAGTGACTAGTCTAGAGTCATTGGTGTGAGTGACACCAAGACAAGCACGTAGGTGCTCAATAGAGAATGAGTTCACTGAACACGATCAACGACGAGTTCTCATATTCATGTCACGTGAGAACTCATGGTTAGGATAATGCAAATTAGTCATTTGACCTGAGGCATCATAGTTGTCTTGTGGTTAGGTCCTTGATCTTTGATCGTGTCAAATGGCATTCCTTTGGAGTGTCCACGGCATGGTTGGGGTCAAGCTATCTAGTCATGGAGACAAGTGAATGCGCAACAAGGGATCTCTAACCTTCAAACCGTTGAGGGAGAATACTCTATGATATGATTTAGAATCTCTGGCCAGAGTATGAATGAGATGTTGGAATGTGTTCCAGATCACATTCAATGGAATCATATAAGCACGAGATTCACATTGGATAGTAGACATGAATAAACTATCAACCCAAACAATGTGGTCAAGAGTATTGTATTAGAGAAGGACCGTATTGCATTTGTAATCCTAAACTGAATAGGTTCTCTACCTCTTCTGATTAGCTTGGGTAACCATGATATGCTGCTAGGTGTCACTCATGGTTTGTGGAAGCCCTAAACGTGTGTAAACACTAAAGGGAGAATTGAAAGTTAGTTTCAAATTCACAATCGATTTGAAAGAGTTTGAATCGCCCACTGCCTCGCTAAAAGGAACCTAATGGATCGTACACCGTGTAAGGTAGAGATTGAAGATTCAACGGAAATGAGTAAGAATAATTAAATGGTTTAATTATTTATGGCAAGGATTAATTAATATGATTATTAATCAAACGAATAAGTTCGTTAAAGACCTCGGGATGGTTTTGGACCTTAAGGCCCAATGGGCTTCGAACGTCAAGTCCATTGACTTAAGTTGTATGACAACTTAATGAATAATGATTCACAAAGACCAAATTGCCCAATTGATCCCTAAGGCCGGCCATATTGTGAAGGGTAGCAAACTTGGACTTATTTACAAGTTTGCCACTCAAATGAATTAAGGTATAAATTTGACTTTATAGCCAAAATTCATTTAGGGTTTGTTTTGGGGAAATTGGAGAGAAGAAATGCTCTCTCTTCTCTCTAGAATGGCCGGCCACCTTGAGGAAATATCTAGCAATATTTATTCCTCAAGGTCACTCATTTCTTCTAAAATCTTGCCTTGGTGTGGAGACTTAGAGGTTCCCAATTTTGGGAACTTAGAGAAACCTTTTCATCCAACCAAATCCCTAGATTTAAGATGCAAGGAATGAAGGCCCTCTATTTGGGTGATTAGCCTTTGCTTAAGCAAAGAGGAATCTACAAAGGTATAAATCTCAACTCACTTTGTTTTGAGTTGTTTAAAGGTTCACCAATCTACTAGGCTTTGAACATTCATGGGTAATGTTTTGTTTTTAAGTATATGCAAGCATGATTCCGCCTTTAATTTGTTAATTGCATGCTAATGATATTGCTTAAATGAACATGATCTTCCAAAATAATCCTTCACCACATCCCTCAATAGAATCCGAGAGTTATGTTGAACTCTTAGCGGAGTATGGGAGACTCACCATTACCAAGCCCACCTCACGATGATACGATGTTTGGTTAGCAAAAATAATAATGAGAGAATAACGCTTTACTCATTTACAACGTTTGTAATTACCCATCTTGTTTGGCCTCTAGAGAATGTTGTCTCACGATGATATGATGTCGGCACCATTGCACTTAGTTAAGTTATTCCCACCATGCTTAGTTCGTGTAGGGGTTCAAGAATAACCTCACGATGATACGATGTTGGCTATCCTTGTTGCCTACCTCACCACATCATGTATGTACATATGGACTCCTCCTGAATGTAAGCACATACCTTGAACTTCCCCATGATAGGGTGAAGCCGGTGTAGGAGTCACAAACGATTGGAGCCCACCACGGTGGAAGGCCTACGAAGAGATGTTCAAAGCATCTCTCGCTTATCAACTTAATATTTCCTTTTGTTGAGGGAGTAGTGTTGGGCTACATCAAAATCATTTTAATCATATTAAAAGAACATGGGCCTATCACAACTATTGGTCCAAGTTAATATGAATTAGTAGCATATAATACTCCCACTGTTTCGTTGAAACAAGCGAGACTATATGGTACTACTAACGAACGCATTGCATCCTCATATGGACTATATAGTCGTTTTAGGTTTTAGGATGATTATGAACCGATTGATTTGATCCAACACGAGCCTTGTGTTGGACCTTGGGCTTAAGGTAGATAGTTTGTTGATTTTAGTTACGCGTTTAATCTAATTAAACCGTTATTTCCTATTGGGCGTTGGACCCAACTATTCCAATTTGCATACTAATAAACAAATAGGAATACATGAAATAAAGAGAAGGGCTTATGCCCTTTTACAACACATTGGAGGGCTTATGCCCTTTACAACAAACTTGAACTAATCAAATTACATTCAAATCTATACTACTAAACCCAAGCATTCATAATGTAAATCGGCCAATCACATAGCTCAATTATCGAGGCGTTTGGTTCATAATCACCCTTTTCTTAATCAATCAAATTAACTAAGAAAGCAACTTTAAACAATTGGTTTTTGGATTCATAGAATTGATTTAAATGGAACTAAATAAAATGAAAATCCAATTCCCATTTAAAGAGACAAAACCATTTTGTTCTCATTTTATTTGGGCCAAAAACAATGACCACAACTTTTGGGCCATTTTTTAAAAAACAAAAACTTTTTGGGTCACTTTGTAAAAACACAAAATTCCACAACTTCATGTAATTACAACTAGAACCCAAAATTTTCAACAATTGCTAAAACTTCATTAAAGGAACAAAACAATTTGTCCTTTAGTGATTTTGGACCTTTATGTAAAATATGTAAACTTTTGGGTCAAAATGAAAATACACAAAAGTACCAAAACTTTATGTAATTGCACAAAATTCCCTAAAACACCCTACTTGAAGGGTGGCCGGCCATTTGAGTGAACAAGAAAATTTTTTTGCAAGTTGATTTTGGTGGGTGAGATTAAAGGTGATGGTGATGGTGATGGTGATGGTGATGGTTTGTAAGAGATATTTGTCAAACATTAAATTTGTTTTGACAAACATTAAAGATTTTATCTTCCTTTACCAATAAGTCTTCACCCATAATTAATAAACCAAAACTTTATGAAAAACATAAAACTTTTGAATCAAAACTTCAAAACTTTTTGTTCTTGGTAAGAACTTCAAGAAAAATGAAGAACACACATGAAAACTCATAATAGCTCCATGAATGTTTTCACTCACCAAAACTCATATTTTCACAACTCAAAAGAGGGTTAATATCCTAGGATACTTAGGGGTTCCAAAAAGCACTTTAAAACCATTTTAACAAGACTAACAAGAACCCAAAAAATCACCCTTTGGATTTGGCCGAAAATCCCAAAATACTTGGCACCAAATTTTAGTTCCAATATTCATGCTTATATGAACTACATCTACAACATTTGAGATGCTAAATTTTCAAGCAAAATTTATATTCAAAGCAAGAACAAAGCTTGTAACATTTACAACACATAAATCACAAATTATGAAAAATCACAAAACTCAAAAGGATTCACCATAAACTAGGCCTAGGCTCTGATACCACTTGAAGGAAAATTTTTGTCCTAGCTAAGAAAATGTAAGAATATTTGAATACATATGCAAACTATTAACACATTAAAGTAGGCATGCATCCAAAAACAATTCATAAAACTCATGACTTTCAAAGCCTAGTATATGTTGAACCAAAACTCTTTAACAACATTTAAAGGAATGAAGGATTTAGAGTTCATTACCCTTGAAGCTCATCCTTGTTTACACAAGGGATTCACCCAAGTGAAGGGCCTTCAAGTCACCTCCTTGCTTCTTTGAGGATTTGAGGATATGTTCTCCAAAACACCAAAGGCTTGATGTCTCTAAGTCTCTTCACCAAGAATTAGTTGTGAAGATGAAATGGATGACTTAGAGAAGAAGAGAGTGCTAGCTTTTCTTCTCTAAGTGGCCGGCCTCTATGGGAGAAAAGGAGAGAAAGTGTTTCACCTCTTTTCTCTTAGAAAACCCTAAATGAAAATAAAGCTATAAAGTTGAATTTATACTTCATCAATTGTGAGTGGCAAACTTGTAATTAATCCAAGTTTGCATTTCTCACCCTAATGGCCGGCCATATTAATGTTATTGGGGTATTTGCCCATTTTGTTTTAGTTGTCATACAACTTTAACATAATGGGCCTTGTGGACCAAAACGCTTTTGGGCCCCAAAACCCAAAACCAACGTATAAGCCCTAATACGAACATTTCGTATAATTAATTAACCAATTAATTAACCTTGACCATTTTTCAATTAAACCATTTAATTGCATATCCATTTCATTTAATTTCTTCACTTTCATCCTTATGCGGTGTACGATCCATTAGGTTCCAATTAGCGAGGCAGTGGGCGATCGTTACTTTTAACGATCGATTGTGAATTGAAACCACATTTCAATTCTCCCTTAAAATTAGCGTTTGCTAATCATTAGGGCTTCCACAAACCATGAGTGACACTTAGCAGCATATCATGGTTACCCAAGCTAAGTAGAAATAGTTGGAGAACCTATCCAGTTACAACTACAATGCAATACGGTCCTTCTCTAATACAATACTCTTAATCACATTGTTTAAGTGATAGTTTGGTTCATGTCTTCTATCCAATGTGATACTTATTTATATGATTCAATTGAATATGATTTGGAACAAACTTCCTAAGTCATATTCATATGCTTTGGCCAAAGACTCTCGAATCATATCTTAGAGTATTCTCCTTCCACCATGGAAGGTTAGAGATCCCTTGTTGTGCATTCATATGCCTACATGACTAGGTAGCTTGACCACAACAATGCCGTGGACACTCTAATGGAATGTCTTTGACATAATCAAAGATCAAGGACCTAACCATTAGACATCTATGATGCCTCAGGTCAAAGGACTACTTTGCATATTGTAACTCTCGAGTTCTTACATGACATGTGTGTTCGAACTCTCTTTTGATCGTTGTTCAGTGTACTCGATTACTCTTTCGAGCACCTATGTGTTTGCCTTAGTGTCCAACACTAAATGACTTGATACTTGTCATACTCAAGCTTGAGTCGACATAACACATACTAACCTTAGCGGATTGTCAATGCCCAATTGACAAGCCTATGGCTAGGAACGTTTCAGGAATGAACATAAGAGAAAGGTCTCGTTAATCTAACTTACTTAATTCACTTATCTCTTAGATCAAATACATTCCTTGGAATCCCTTATTGCTTAAACACATGTTACAATAAATAGTGATTAACAATAAGCTTTGCCCTTCATTAAACATATACAAGTTTAATACAATAAGTATTCCAAAAGCTATTACATCAAATGAGTGGTTTTGTGGGCATACTTCCAACAGATTGAGAATCATGTATAATGGTGACGTTGTTATTCTCAAGGTTGCTTCTATGGATAACATATAGATATCCATTGCCTAGGCCTACTACTCAGCCATTTTTTAAATGACTACAGAAGAGGTATCATCACTGATGACCAAGGTGATTAGCTCTAGTGTAGGAGGGAGATTGTTGGAAATGTGCCCTAAAACCAATCATATGATGATACTTTACGGACATTTCACATATTAAGCTAATCTAGTTTAATATACATAAAGGGCATAGATTATTGTTTAAAGATGTCTCATATAAATGTTATATGTTTAAACGATAAGTCCAAGGAAAATGTAATTTGGAGAATGTAATCTAAAGAAGTTAGGTTCATGAGACCATTCTCTTTCGTATACATATCCTAAACATTCTTGATCATAGGATTTCCAATTAGGCATTAACAGTCCATTAAGATCAGTACGTGCTATCTTCTCTCAGAGAGAGTGATTGGTCTCGAGTCATTGATGTGACTGACACCAAGACAAGCATGTAGGTGCTCAATAGAGAATGAGTTCACTGAACACGATCAACGAGGAGTTCTCATACTCATGTCACATGAGAACTCATGGTTGGGATAATGCAAAGTAGTCATTTGACCTGAGGCATCATAGTTGTCTTATGGTTAGGTCCTTGATCTTTGACTATGTCAAAGTCACTCCATCAGAGGGTGTCCACGACATAGTTGGGTTAAGCCACTTAGCCATGGAGGCAAGTGAATGCGCAACAAGGGATCTCTAACCTTCAAACCGTTTGAGGGAGAATACTCTATGATATGATTAAGAATCTCTGGCAAGAGTATGAATGAGATTTAGGAAGTCATTTCAAATCATATTCAAGGTAATCATATAAGTAAATGAATCACATTGTACAGTAGACATGAATAAACTATCAAACCAAACAATGTGGTCAAGAGTATTGTATTAGAGAAAGACCGTATTGCATTGTAATCCTAAACTGAATAGGTTCTCCACCTCTTCTAATTAGTTTGAGTAGCCATGACATACTGTTAGGTGTCACTCAGGGTTTGTGGAAGCCCTAAATGTTTATAATCACTAAAGGGAGAATTGAAAGTAAGTTTCAATTTACAATCGATTTGAAAGAGTTCTAATTGCCCACTGCCTCGCTAAAAGGAACCTAATGGATCGTACACCGAGTAAGGTAGAGATTGAAGAAACAATGGAGATGAGTAAGGATAATTAAATGGTTTAATTATTTATGACTAGGATTAATTAATATGTTAATTAATCAAACGAATAAGTTCGTTTTAAACCTTGAGTTAGTGTTGGGCCTTAAAGCCCAAATTGGGCTTCGAATCGTCAAGCCCATTAGCTTAAGTTGTATGACAACTTAACAACTAAAATTCAACAAGCCCAAAACAGCCCAAAGGCATAGGAAAATCGGCCATATAGAGAAAGGGTAGTGATATGGTGGAGTCGAGCCCTGGTTGTGGTGGGGGGGAGGCTGATCGGATCTTATTTATATATATTTTTATATCAAATTCACTCGTCTTTTCTTAGTTAGTTCGTTATATTTTGAGCTATTTGCGTTATTTTTATGTTTTATAAATTTATCAAGTTAAGAAAATAAAAATAAAATAAATGAGTTTTAAATAATAAATTCGTCGAAAATTGCCTTACCCACTTATTTAATGTTGTAGCAATTAAAATAAAATCATGAAGGCAGCATGGGATTTTTAATAGAAGAATTATTAAGGGAGTTGGTGGAGGCCATTTCAGAAAATGATGAAAGGCATAAGCTGCCAGGAGGGCAGCCAATTGAAAGGGGGGTCAGTGAGGAATGATGGAAAGGCAGAATAGTGGGGAGAGGGAGAGGAAGTAACGGGAAAAATCCAAGGGGGGAGATAGGCTTTGGCGGTGGAAAAGAAAAAAATAAGAAAAGAAAAATGAAAGAGAAGACACGGTGCAAAAGAAAATATATAAAAAAAGAAAAGAACAGAGGGAGCCTTCGAGGCAGCTTTGGAATAAAACCTCGGGGGAGAGACCAGTCTTGAAGGGGCGCCCATTGGAGAGCTGCCTCGGGGCAGCTGGAATAAGAAAAAAATAAAATAAGCAAAGGGGAGCAGCGCAGCATTTGGAGGAAGCTGCCTTAGCGCAAGCAGCTGAGACTGGGGAAAATTCAAGGTAGCACCGAAGCTGCCAAGTGGACCTCGAGAAGGCAGCGAATTAAAAACCAAGCGGAAGAAGCTCACGGAAGGGATTGAAGGAGAGCCTCGGGAGGAATAAAAAGCTGCCTTTGGCAGCTAGACCGGGGGGGAGAAAAACAGAAAACTGCTTGGGGGAGAGAGCACGGAGGAGGGCGCTGCCCTTCGGTTTTAAGAAACAAAAGGAGAGGCCAAGCCTCGGGGCTGCCAAGTGAGAAGGCAGTTTTGGCACAGATTGAATCAGGCAGGGCGTGCGGAAATTGGGGTGCTGAAAACAGAAGGCAATAAGAAGCCAGCTGCCATTTGGCAGCAAGTGGAATCAGGAAGCCTCGGGTTGCGACGGAAGGAAGAGATTGGCTGCCTTCAAGGCAGCGCAACCAATCAAACAGCGCAAAGCTGCCTTGCAGAAGACACCTCGGACAGAAAACAAAACTGCACAGTGCACAACAATTGCACAGTGCACAGACCCTTGATCCCTATTTCGGTTTAATCCTCCAACTCTTGTTTTATTTATGTTTTTAAATTATGAATAATGTGTAATTAATTTGTGTTGGCTAGAGGATAATTCAAAACCATGATTATATTCGTAATATGAATTGATTACCTTCAGTTGTGATTTCTGAGTTGTGATTTAATTTGCTTAACTGCTTGATTGATAACCTATTTGTGTATGTCGATTAAGAAGGCATACTTAATTTACACGCATGAATTTGATGCTAGAATATAAGGGAATTTCACCTAATCGTTATGAACTTATATTCATAAGTAGTAAAGGTTGCTATCCACAATCGTGTTAAGTAAATTCTTGGCAGGAGTATCATGCTTTTCATAGTTACGAATGCCTCGTCAGTATTTATAGTTTTCACAAAGTTTAATGATCTTTGATTGTATCTCTATTGTGCTTTTCACGTAGGGGACTTTTAGAGAATGTGTTGAATTGTTGTATGCTGTTCATCCAATTCAATAACTTAAGGAAAACTTGAAGATTAAAAAAGTGTTGTTCACGGTTAATCTGGAGTATTGAAATTTACAATTTATTGAAAGAACAACTGAAGGTCAATTTAGATTGCATATGTGTCTTGTGTGGAGAAAAACCCTCTAGCCAATCCGTCGTCCATCCGTTCACTTTTATTTTATGTTTTTGTCAATTTTGTAATTTATTTAAGTTTAATTTACGTTTCATCAAAACCAAACTCCCCCATTATTAAAATATTATTATTTAGTTAATTTTTATTATTTTTAATCTTTTAATTCGATTTCCGTCCAATTAATTTCCTAGTGTCTAGATTGAGTTAATTTGATTGTTTTCTTTGTTTCGAGTCATTTTAGTGTGTTTTTGAATTATTATAGTTTTTAGCCTAGTTTTGTGTTTTTGAGTCTTATTTAATATTTTTAAATTAATTTAGAGTAGATTAGCAATCCCTCCTAATCCCCGGCCTAGAACGATACCCTACTTACACCAATACTACAATTGACAAAAAGAGGGTTAAATTTGTGCGGTTTTAAAATACCCGTCAGAGGCTCGGGTCGGGATGTGACAATTTGGTATCAGAGCCAATCCTTGGCTATGGGTGACCTCCTGGGAAGTTGCTCGTGAGTTCCCAGAAACAAAACCGTGAGGGCGTGGTTGAGGCCCAAAGCGGACAATATCGTGCTACTGTGGAGTCGAGCCCTAGTTGTGGTGGGGGGCTTGGGCTGGGATCTGACAATTTGGTATTAGAGCAAATCCTTGGCCGAAAGTGTGCCGACGAGGACGTCGGGCCCCTAAGGGGGTGGATTGTAACATCCCACATCGCCCAAAGGAGATGATCCTGCAAGCCTTAAATGTATATTCCTGTTTCTACCTAGAACGAGGCATTTCGGGAGCTCACTGGCTTCGGGTTCCATCGGAACTTTGAAGTTAAGCGAGTGCGCGCGAGAGCAATCCGAGGATGGGTGACCTCTTGGGAAGTTGCTTTTGAGTTCCCATAAACAAAACCGTGAGGGCATGGTCGAGGCCCAAAGTGGACAATATTGTGCTACGGTGGAGTCGAGCCCTGGTTGTTGGGGGGGCTCGTGCCGGGATGTGACAATTTGGTATCAGAGCCAATCCCTAGCCAGAAATGCGCCGACGAGGACGTCGGGCACTAAGGGGGGTGGATTGTAACATCCCACATCGCCCAAGGGAGGTGATCCTGTAAGCCTTAAATGTATATTCCCATCTCTACCTAGCACGAGGCCTTTCGAGAGCTCACTGGCTTCCGGTTCCATCGGAACTCCGAAGTTACGCGTGAATGTTCAAAGGCGGAATCATGCTTGCATATACTTAAAAACAAAACATTACCCATGAATGTTCAAAGCCTAGTAGATTGGTGAACCTTTAAACAACTCAAAACAAAGTGAGTTGAGATTTATACCTTTGTAGATTCCTCTTTGCTTAAGCAAAGGCTAATCACCCAAAGAGAGGGCCTTCATTCCTTGCATCTTAAAACTATGGATTTATATAGAAAGGATAGGTTCTCTAAGTTCTCAAAATTGAGAACCTCTAAGTTTCTACACCAAGGTTTTGATTAAGAAGAAATGAGTGACCTTGGAGGAGCTAGAGTGCTAGTTAAACCCTCCAAGGGTGGCCGGCCATTTCTAGAGAAAAGGGAGAGCTTTTCTTCTCTCCAATTTCCCAAAAACAAACCCTAAATGAATTTTGGCTATAAAGTCATATTTATACCTTAATTCATTTGAGTGACAAACTTGTAAATAAGTCCAAGTTCACTACCCTTCACAATATGGCCGGCCTTAGGGATTTTATTGGGCAATTTGGCCTTTGTGAATCATTATTCATTAAGTTGTCATACAACTTAAGTTAATGGACTCGACGTTTGAAGCCCATTGGGCCTTAAGGTCCAAAAATATCCCAAGGTCTTTAACGAACTTATTCGTTTGATTAATAATCATATTAATTAATCCTTGCCATAAACAATTAAACCATTTAATTATTCTTACTCATTTCCGTTGAATCTTCAATCTTTACCTTACACGGTGTACGATCCATTAGGTTCCTTTTAGCGAGGCAGTGGGCGATTCAAACTCTTTCAAATCGATTGTGAATTTGAAACTAACTTTCAATTCTCCCTTTAGTGTTTACACACGTTTAGGGCTTCCACAAACCATGAGTGACACCTAGCAGCATATCATGGTTACCCAAGCTAATCAGAAGAGGTAGAGAACCTATTCAGTTTAGGATTACAAATGCAATACGGTCCTTCTCTAATACAATACTCTTGACCACATTGTTTGGCTTGATAGTTTATTCATGTTTACTATCCAATGTGAATCTCGTGCTTATATGATTACCTTGAATGTGATCTGGAACGCATTCCAACATCTCATTCATACTCTGGCCAGAGATTCTAAATCATATCATAGAGTATTCTCCCTCAACGGTTTGAAGGTTAGAGATCCCTTGTTGCGCATTCACTTGTCTCCATGACTAGATAGCTTGACCCCAACCATGTCGTGGACATTCCAAAGGAATGCCATTTGACACGATCAAAGATCAAGGACCTAACCACAAGACAACTATGATGCCTCAGGTCAAAGGACTAATTTGCATTATCCTAACCATGAGTTCTCACGTGACATGAATATGAGAACTCGTCGTTGATCGTGTTCAGTGAACTCATTCTCTATTGAGCACCTACGTACTTGTCTTGGTGTCACTCACACCAATGACTCGAGACTAGTCACTCTCCCTGAGAGAAGACATAGCACGTACTGATCTTAACGGACTGTCAATGCTCAATTGGCAATCCTATGATCAGGAACGTTTAGGATGTGTCTACGAAAGAATGGTCTCATGTATCTAACTTCTTTAGATCGCATTCTCCCAATCACATATTCCTTGGACTTTATCGTTTAAGCATATAACATTTATATGAGACCGCTCAAACAATAATCTTTGCCCTTGATATTAAACTAGATTAGTTTAATCATGTGAAATGTCCGTAAAGTATCATCATATGATTGGTTTTAAGGCACATTTCCAACAGGAAGTTGGTTGTGAGTTCCCAGAAACAAAACCGTGAGGGCGTGGTTGAGGCCTAAAGTGAACAATATCGTGCTACGGTGGAGTCGAGCACTGGTTATGGTGGGGGCTCAGGCCGGGATGTCCAAAATTAAGCGAATAGCGCGTCAGAGCACTCCCATGATAGGTGACCCATTGGGAAGTTCTCGTGTGAGTTCTCAAAAAACAAAACTGTGAAGGTATGCTACGGTGGAGTCGAGCCCGGGTTGTGGTGGGGACCTGGGTCGGGATGTGACACTTTGGTATCAGAGCCAAACCCTGGTCGTGGTGTGCCGACGAGGACGTCAGGCCCTTAAGGGGGTGGATTGTAACATCCCACATCGCCCAGGGGAGGATCTCGTAAGCCTTATATGTATATTCTTATCTCTACCTAGCACGAGACCTTTTGGGAGCTCACTGGCTTTGGGTTTCGTAGGAACTCCGAAGTTAAACGAGTTCGCGCGAGAGCAATCCTAGGATGGGTGACCCACTTGGAATTTTTGTGTGAGTTCTCAGAAACAAAACCATGAGGGAATGCTCGGGGCCCAAAGCGGACAATACCGTGCTATGGTGGAGTCGAGCACGGGTTGTGGTGCAAGCCCGGGTCGAGATGTGACATTGAAGGCAGTAAAAAAAAAGAAAAAAATGAAACAAATGCGCTTGATTAGAAGTTAATATATTATTTTAATGGGGATGATTTATTAAGGGGGTGTGTTATCCACACACCCTTTTTTACTTCTCACACACCTCTGTTAATTTCTATCCGCTAGATCTTCTTTAATTCATCCGATCTGACGGTCGAAATCCAAAAGGGTGCGAGAGAAGTAAAAAGGGGTGTGTAGATATCACACCCCTTTATTAAGCTTATATACTAGCTTGTGGTAATTAGTAGTCGCACACTCACTCAGTCAACCATTTGACCTATTTACAAGGATAACGCGATTTACGAGGTAAGCACTATCCCGACATCAATGGATAATATGATGTAATTCGGAAACACCATATGTATATGTGTGTGTATTCATGAAGTTAAACTAGATAAATAAATATAAGTGGAGATAAATAGACGTGGCAGTAGAACAGACAAGCCAAATTTTTTTCATGTAAGGGATAATGTAGTCAATAAACAGCAATCTTTTTTAGGCGAATAAATAGTATATTGGTTAGTATTTATTAACTTAATAAATATCAAACAATTTGTGTTTATGTCAGTAATACTAATACAATTTAGATGCATTAAAGCAGAAGATCCATCTGCTTCTCTCCCCTCATTTTTCATAGATTGTACTGAACAAACTTTGGGATTATTTGTTAGAACAGAAGAACACTAAACAATTGTTTGGAACTGAGTGAGAGTTGCAGCATAATTGCATTTTAATTTTATGGGTGAAAACATTGCCACAAGGGACCAGCTGCAGCTTCACCACAGCCCAGCTCTTGATGTCTCACTCGATGTGCAAGGAGGCTCCAAAATCATCGATGACGATGGCCACCCAAAAAGAACCGGTAAGTTATACTTCTCTTCTTGAAAATGCTAAGTAAAATGTATTGACGGCAAGTTCATTTGTTATTCATTTTTTGTGTTGTTTGTGGTACAAGGAACTCTCTGGACGGCAAGTTCACACATAATTACTGCTGTAATTGGGTCTGGAGTTCTGTCCTTGACTTGGGCCATAGCTCAGCTTGGATGGATTGCTGGTCCTGTTGTGATGGTCATGTTCTCCCTCATCACGTACTACACTTCAACTCTTCTTGTTTCCTGCTATCGTGATCCCGTCACTGGAAAGAGAAGCTGCACTTACTCGGATGCTATTCGATCCCACCTTGGTGAATTTTGCCTAATACAATTTTTTTTGGACATATATAAGGATTTTTTTTTCTTTCCAAAGGTATATAACCCGATTTTTTTTTTTTTTTTTTTTTGTGTTAATTTGAATTTCCCAGGTAAAGTTCAGGTCAAAATGTGTGGATTTATTCAGCAATTGAACCTTTTTGGAACTACTATTGGCTATACTGTAACAGCAGCTATAAGCATGGTGTAAGTCTCGAGTGTTTAAACTCAATTAAAAAATTGGTGATGTTTGATCACATTTTTTTTTTTAATTTTATTATTATTAGGGAGAGAGGAAGGATGTGAAATTGTCACATTAATTTAGAGGACAGAGTTTTGAACCTCAGTTGCATGTGTAAAAATTCAACACCCTATCCACTAAGATATTGGACCGCATACAAATATTTGATTACATTATATTTTTTGTGTTGATTAACAGGGCAATAAAAAGGTCTACTTGCTTCCACAATAGTGGTGGAAAAGATCCATGCCTTACCAGCAGCAATCCCTATATGCTAGCTTTTGGAATCTCAGAAATTATATTGTCTCAAATTCCAAACTTTGATAAGTTGTCTTGGCTTTCCATTGTTGCTGCATTCATGTCCTTCACTTACTCAGGAATTGGACTAGCCCTTGGAATTGCTAAAGTTGCTGGTACACATATCTATTACTGCTATGTTGAATGGAGAAATGTTTTCCCCGATGACCAAGAATGCATGGTCACTCACTATTATATGGAGAAATGTTTTCTCCTGTGACCAAGAATGCATGGTCACTCACTATTATATTTTGACATCAATAATAGAGATTAATACATTAATTAAAGTCACCTTTATTTAATCTCCGCGCTTGATCTCAAATTCAAAGGTGGGTTACCATAAATTCTAGGTCACCAAATGATTAAGAGAACGAGGATGAAATATCAAATGATGCATTAAAATTTGAATTTGGTTTTCAAGATTAAAATGGTTCTGGTAAACTAATTTAGTTCAATCTTTTTTTGTGTGGATATACCAGAAAATGGAAAAATCAAGGGAAGCATGTCTGGAATGAGCATTGGGGTTGTGACTCCAGCCCAAAAGATGTGGAAGACCTTCCAAGCACTTGGTGACATAGCTTTTGCCTTCTCTTACTCAATCATCCTCATTGAAATTCAGGTATATATATTCTTCAAGTTAAAATTAACAATGTTTATACTTTTCGCAACAATTTTATGTACTTAATCAACCATATAAATGTAACAGGACACAGTTAAATCCCCACCATCTGAAACCAAAACAATGAAGAAGGCCACTCAACTTAGTTTGGCAGTGACATCCATTTTCTACATTCTATGCGGCTGCATGGGCTACGCTGCTTTTGGAGACTTAGCTCCGGGAAACCTTCTTACTGACAAAGGCTTATCCAGCCCATTTTGGCTCATCGACATAGCCAACGCCGCCATTGTGATCCACCTTGTTGGTGCATACCAAGTTTTCGCCCAACCCATTTTCGCATTGGTTGAAAAAACAGCAGCAAAATTTTTTCCACACAGCCAGTTCATCACAAAAGACATCAAAATAACAATCCCGCGTTTAGGTTCCTACAACCTTAACCTCTTCAGATTGGTTTGGAGAACATTATTTGTGATTCTAACCACTGTGATCTCCATGATCCTCCCATTCTTCAACAATGTGGTTGGATTTCTCGGGGCTTTGGGGTATTGGCCACTCACAGTTTATTTCCCCGTGGAGATGTACATTGCTCAAAAGAAGATACCAAAGTGGAGCATGAGATGGATTTGCCTTGAAATCCTCAGTTTTTGTGTCCTTGCAATCGCTCTATGTGCTGCAGGTGGTTCAGTTACTGGTGTGGTTCATGATCTCAAGGTCTACAGGCCCTTCAAAACCAGCAATTAATTTAGGTTCAGCAAATTTTAATTTACTCGTGCTGTCACCGTCAAGTATTTTCCAATTCAAAAGACAGCTTGTAGAACCCTAATTTCTTGGTGCAGCATTTCTAGGTCCAGCTGAATTCAATGTCATCAATCATGTTGCCTTCTTGTACATGTCCTTTAAAACATAAGAGCGTAACGGTGTGATTTCTTATGCTTGTATTTTGTAATGTGTATGTTAAGACGCAAAGGTACGTTGCATCTTTCAGTTTTAAAGAAAAATGTATCATTTGCGGTACAGCCATTGATCATAGCTACAAAGTTAGTTGTTTTTGTGTTACGTAACGTGATTGTACAGATGAGTTCTAGATCACTCGCCTATAAACTGCTTTGATTCCTGTCGTAGCATAATTTAGCTATCTTCAATCTTGACAAAATTGTAGACCTGACAATTTCTTACACGGTCCGTTAACACGACACGTAAACGACACAAAAATAACGGGTTTCGGATTAACACGATAACTAATCGGGTCATTATCGGGTCATACGATAAGAACCCGTTAATAATGGGTCCTTAACAGGTTTACACGAAAGTGACACGCGAGTAATCATTTCAACACGGTAAGAAAAAGGTTATTTCAATGATTTTAATTTTTTAAACTACTAAAAAAACTTACTATAGAATACAATAGATATAGTGGATATGTATATATTGTTTATTAATTATTATTGTATTATTATTCTATACATATTTTTAAAACTTAAGTTTTATTTATTTATTTATTTTTATAGTATACTAGTGAGATTAAAAAATTATAAAACATATTAAAAATAAAAATATCAAGTAATATAAAAATACCAAACACATTAAAAAATTATTATAATTAATTTACAAGTGTGAAAAATGTGAAAAAAATATGCAAATACTCGATCGCATCCCCTACGCTTTGAGGATGGGTATATCGTCGAATTTTTAAAATCATACAAGCCCTCATGAATAGTATTTTAAGGGACTTCAAAATAAATAAAATTCATAATCATTAATGTATAAATCTGAAAAATGGGAAGCATATATAAACGCTCGTGATTGCATCATGTATGCTTAGCTCATGGTTACATGGTCGTTTAGATTTTTAAAACTCTCCAAATCTCATGAATAGTTTTTTTTTAATTTTATATTTGAGTGCAAAATTAATAATAATTATTGTAGAAGTGTGAAAATGTAAAAAAAAAAAAAATATATATATATACAATCACTCGTAATGACAAACTTTACAACTTTCGTGAAGGAGTCAGCTCCTAATCTAAACCTTAGATTTAAATTTAACTGTACATTATCATTTACACTTTATTCTACTCGGCGAATTTCATGTAGACATCGAAATTTTGGTGAAATAAATGTTAATCAATGCATTAAAGATTACAACTGTAATACAACTGTAAACATCGACACTTTGGTGAAATAAATGTTGATCAAAGCATCAACATTACAACCTCCACTCATTTCATCTACAACATCAATTTTCCTCACCAAAATGGATGGTAGTGATTTATTTTCACCAACAAAAATGGATGGTAGTGATTCATTCTCACCAATAAAAATGGACGATAGTGATTCATTCTCACCAACAAAAATGGATGGTAGTGATTCATTCTCAAAGCCTATAAATAGGCTTCTCCATCAACGCCAAAGAGAGGACCAAAAAAAAAAAGAATTGGAGAAGACACCAAAACCTTGAAGCGTTGAAACTCTAAAGTTTTCAAGCAAATCCCGAAGGATCAAGAAAGCTCTCTTTGTTCTTCGTCAAAACCTACTTCAAGATCAAGCTCCTGACGGCCCTTGAAGGAAGTGCTCATCATTCATCACACGTTCATCCTAAGATCAAGCCCCGACAGCCCTTTGGATCAACAGCTCATCAACAAATCTACCCATTACAAAGATAGAATCAGAGGATCAAATTGTAAAAGAGATTGTAACCCTATAAAATCAATACAAAATATTATTTTGTACACGTGTTTCTTGTCTCGTTCGTTTCAGGAATTTTCATGTTTACAAATTTGGCACACCCGGTGGGATGATCTCTACCTCTCATCTTTTTCTCCGTTCAAGAAAACCAAAGCACACCTCTGAAATCAATGGCATCAAGAAAGGATCAAGTTGTTCCCGCCACTAAAGCAAAGAACAAGAACATCGTCGCTGCAAGTGGTGACACTTCAGGCATCATCACTCCAAGCAAGGCAAGAGCCCTCTTTGTTGCGACTCCCACCCCTGTATTAACTCTACCAAGTGAACAAGAGCACCCGAGGTACAAGCCCGTGATCACTCTGACCTCGCTAAGTGCGCCAAGGGAGGGTATCCCGAAGGAGTACCTCGAGTCCCCGCTATCTGATGCCAACTCAAGTAGCAGCGCAGCCATGCAAGTCATGACCACTGGAATGACTTCAATCGAGGAGCAGCTTGCCCAAATGAATGAAGCGATCGCGAAACTCACACGAACTGTGGAAGAAAATGACTTGCAAATCGCCGCACTCACCAACCAACTGAAGACGAAACAAGACGTGAAAGTCGACCTAAAGGTTGATCCACCAAAGAAAGAAGTCGATGAAGCAGAGAAGCCTTTGGTGGAGAAAGACTAAGAGAAGCTGGAGCTGGACCAAGAAGCGGCGCTTATGGGATCTCTCTCTATCCAGCAGCTGCAAGAGATGATCGCTAGCACCCTCAAGGCGCAGTACCAAGGGAGCTCACATACCTCCGTATTGTACTCAAAGCTTTACTCTAAGAAGATTGATGCTTTGAAAATGCCGAGGGGCTATCAGCCGTCAAAATTCATGCAATTCAATGGGAAGGGAAACCCAAAGCAGCACATCACCCATTTCATTGAAACCTGCAACAATGCTGGAACGGAGGGAGACTACCTCGTCAAGCAATTTGTGCGCTCACTGAAAGGTAACGCCTTTGACTGGTACACCGACCTCGAGCCCGAGCTTATCAACAATTGGGATTAGCTAGAAAAGGAATTCCTCAACCGTTTCTACAGCACTTGTAGCACCGTTAGCATGCTAAAGCTAACCAGTACAAAACAATGAAAGGACGAACCTGTCGTCGACTACATCAATAGATGGCGTTCAGTAAGTCTGGATTGCAAAGATCGGCTTTCTGAAACCTCCGCCATTGAGATGTGTGTTCAAGGCATGCACTGAGGGTTACATTACATACTCCAAGGCATAAAACCGAGAACGTTTGAGGAGCTGGCAACTCGTTCCCATGACATGGAGCTGAGTATCGCCAATCACGGGAAGAAGGAGTTAATCGCCAACTTTAAGAAGGATAAGGTGTTCACCCCAATTGTAGACAAGACCGAGAATAGACTTGCCAAGGAAACTTTTACTGTCCACCCTACTCCCATCAAAACCTCTTCCACTCCCATCAAGACCTCATCCGCCCCTATCAAGATTTCTTCCAAGAACAAAGGAAATGAGGTGAAGAAAAGTGAGTCGCCTCGCACCCAAGATAGGTATAAAAAAATCTTGAGGGAATTAGAGCAAAAGACGTACCCTTTTCCTGACTCAGACATGGATGCAATGTTAGATGACTTGCTGGAAAAGAAGGTGATTGAGTTACCAGAATGCAAGCGCCCTGAAAAGATGAATCGAGTTAATGATATCAGGTACTGCAAATACCACCGTATTGTAAGTCATCCTGTTGGCAAATGCTTCATCCTGAAGGAGCTTATCATGAAGCTAGCGCAACAAGGGCGAATTGAACTCGACCCAGAAAGTACGGCCGCAGCGCACACTACTACAATTGTGTTTGGGTCCCTCGATCCCGTTCCTTTCTAAATAACCTATGACCGCTCCCTTCAACACTCAAGTCACATGACACCTTCTGCACAACCATCGCTGGGGGCAAATGACCAAAACGCGCTTACCGACAATAACGAAGGATGGACATTGGTAACCTACAAAAAGACAAGGAAGCCAAAATCACAAGTCACACAGCCAAAAGTGGAACAAGGAAGAAATCACAGTAGCCGCAACAATAGGAAGTCCATGAGGAATGTAAGAATTGATAAGCCAAAGTACGCTGGGGAAACCACAGAGCAAGAGCCACGTATCCCCACCTCCTTGCATGAGTATTTCCCAAAGGACTTCTTCCAACAGTGCACTACCGTTACTTGTCACATGGTTGAAGTAGAGATGGAAGAGCCCTCAAAAGGCAAAGCTGTCGCCACGGAGGAAGAGAAGACCATCGTGCTCGAAGAAAGCCTGCCAATACACTTTAGCATCAAGGAAGCTCTACGATAGCCAAAGAAGATGCAAAAAGCATTGGCATTGGTCTTGGCGAGTCCCGATGACCACGAAGTGCAAGGAAGCAAAGACGAATGCTTGAAACTTCGGCCACATGAGTATGTCGCATGTTATGCCGCCCATGATGCAATCCACTTCACCGATGAAGACTTGTTGGGATCAAAACCTCACAATCGTCCTCTCTTCATCTCTGGGTACGTAAGAGAGCATAAAGTCAACCGCATGCTTGTGGATGGTGGATCGGCCATAAACATCATGCCAAGATCAACAATGACCACAATCGGCATCAAGGTGGATGACCTATCCCTAAGCCGTCTACTAATCCCAGGTTTTAATCAAGGAGGGCAAAGAGCGATGGGCATGATCCGAGTGAAGATGACCATTGGTGAACTTAGGTCAAGCACGATATTCCATGTGATTGATGCAAGAACCTCTTACAGCTTACTCTTAGGAAGGCCTTAGATCCACGAGAATGGAGTAGTGCCATCCACCGTTCACCAATGCTTAAAGTACTACCGAGAAGGAGTAAAGATAATATAAGGCGACGCCAAGCCATTCACTGAAGCTGAATCACACTTCGCAGACGCCAAGTTCTACATGGATGAAGCTATGGTGCCCGGAGCTCTTCCAAAAGAGATCAAATCCACTGGCAAAACAGCAACTAAAAACTAGGAATGGTAAGTCATGCCTAAGAAGCAAGAAGGAAAATATGTGCCATCTTCGAGCAAAAGCGACGATGAGCCCGCCAAACCTGTAACAACCAAAGGGAGTAGGACGACCTCAAAAGGGCCAAACACAACTGTCTTCCGATACATCCCGATGTCGAAAAGAAAGAATGGTCAATCCCCATTTGAAATGGGAGCAAGCAAGGCCAACACACAGCAACACAATGATGATGTAAAGTTGCTTAAGACAAATGCAGTTTTGCCTCTGACATAGCTAGGCAACGCTAAGGCTGTAAGACCACCACAAGGCTTCGTAAAAGCTCAGCCAAAGGAGGTGGAAACCAGCTTTCTTCCAACCAAGAGGATCGAAAAAGGTTTTGATCCAAACGCCTACAAACTCATGTCAAAAGCTGGGTACAACTTCGATTCCTCATCAAGTCCTGGAAAGAAAGTTACAAACATCAAAGAACGTGACCTCACCAAGACTCAAAAGAAGTTAAAGGAGCATAGGTATGGAACCCATAAAGATCTCAAACAAAGCAAAAAATGCTAGCACCCAACACATGAGTGTGACTGTTGAACAAGATTAAGAGGAGCCTAAACCCACTCATCGAATATTAGTTTTCGATAGGATGAATCGCTCAAGACCCAGAAATTCAGCACTTAATCCCATTGGCGGTCAAAACCGAACCTCTGTCTTCAAGAGGCTTAAAACATCAACATCCCAAAGCTCTGTTTTCGAAAAGTTGTCAAAACCTAAGAAACAAAGCAACACGGCTAGTTCGCCTTTGCGACGGTCGGTTTTGGAAACACTTGAAGACGAAAAGAAGCCTTCTAGAAAAAGGGAGACAATGCCAAAAGAAGAGCAGCTTAACGAGCTAGTGGAAAAAGGCGATATTCGAAGCTCAATTCCTTTAAGGATGAAGCGCCAAGCAATCTTGGAGGTTAACACAAATGGACCATTGAAAGTAAGAAGGCGCACCATCATCCATACTGGAAAATCCTCATGCCAACAAGCCCAAGAGCATGGCACTGAAGGGGAGGTCCAAGACATCTTCCCCGTCACGACCCAACAAGACAAAAAAAAGATGAAATTCCTAAAGAAGACGTGACTTCCGGCTCTTTCGACTCAAAATCTTCACCTCGACCGCTAGAGGCATGCTCCGAGTCAAGCGAAGATGGAGGATGGACTCATATCACTCCAAAGGAATTACACATGAAGCCTACGTTGCATCCACAAATTCACTAGTCGAATATGGGGCAAGAAAGCATTACACTTTTAAGCTTAGATGAAGCTGAGATTGTCGACATGATCGAAGCTGATTTATTTCAGGAGGTCATGGACTCAGGACGGAACTTAAAAGTTACCCTAAAAAAATCAGGGCAACTCCGCGCTTGCATAGAGTTTAGTAACTTAAAACAATGCGACGCCCGAAAGGACGGCACGGAAGAGGACGTCCAAGACGTCTTCCACATCACAATTCAAGAAGGCAAAGAAGACGAAATCCTGGAGAGAGATATCACTATTGCGCCACCACAACTCGAATATGGGGGGCAAGCCACGATTGATGATCTCAAGGAACTCAATTTAGGCACAAGCGAGAAACCAAAGCCTATCTTCGTAAGCGCACTATTAAGTAAGGGCGAGATAGAGGAGTATTACCAACTGCTATTAGAGTACAAAGATGTCTTTGATTAGACATACAAAGAAATGCCCAGCCTTGACCCTACCATCGATGTGCATCACCTTGCAATCAAGCCTGGAACGCGACCGATAAAGCAAACTCCAAGATGTTATCGATCCGAGCTCATCCCACAAATTGAGGTCAAGATTGACAAGCTAATCGAAGCAGGTTTCATTCGAAAGGTGCAATACCCTAAGTGGATCTCCAACATTGTCATTGTCCTTAAGAAATCTGGACAAATACGTGTTTGCGTAGACTTCCGAGACCTCAATGATGCTTGCCCAAAGGACGACTTCCCCTTGCCAATCATTGAAATCATGGTGGACACAACCACTGGCCACGAAGCACTGTCATTCATGGACGGCTGTTCTGGATACAATCAAATTTGCATGGCTCTCGAAGATGAGGAACTAACAGCCTTCCGCACTCTAAAAGGTATCTACTGCTACAAGGTGATGCCATTTGATCTGAAGAACGCTGAAGCTACATATCAACGTGCAATGCAGAAAATCTTCAATGACATGCTACATAAAAACGTAGAATGTTACGTAGACGGCGTGGTAGTCAAGACAAAGAAAAGATCAGATCACTTGAAGGATTTGCGAACAGTGTTCGAAAGGTTGCAAAAATACAACCTCAAGATGAACCTGTTAAAGTGTGCATTTGGCGTCACATCTGGAAAATTCCTCGACTTCATTGTCAAACACCGTGGCATTGAAGTGGACCAATCAAAGATCAAAGCCATTCAAAGTATGCCTGAGCCAAGAAATCAGCACGAGCTAAAAAGTCTACAAGGACGGTTAGCCCTCATTAGACGTTTCATCTCCAACCTCGTAGGGCGTTGTCAACCGTTCAGTCGACTCATGAAGAAGGATGTTCCATTTGTATGGGATGAAGCATGCCACAATGCTTTTGAAAGCATAAAAAAATATTTATCAAGTCCGCCTGTCTTGGGGGTACCCATGCCTGGAAAGCCACTCATATTATACATCGCCGCTCAGGAAAGTTCAGTTGGAGCACTCTTGGCCCAAGAAAATGAATCCCAGAAAGAATGAGCGCTCTACTACCTCAGTCGAACTCTCACCGGCGCTGAGTTGAACTATTTCTCAATAGAAAAGATGTGCCTCGTTTTGGTGTTCGTCATCCAGAAGCTCAGGCATTACATGCAGGCTTACACTATCCACCTGGTTGCTAAAGCTGACCCAGTCAAATACGTCATGTCTAAACCAGTCTTGACAGGGCAACTCGCTAAATGGGCGTTGCTTCTTAATCAGTATGAAATCATCTACGTCCCCGCTAAAGTCGTCAAGGGACAAGCTCTAGCAGACTTCCTCGTTGATCATCCAATCCCAGCTGACTGGAAAATCTCAGACGACTTACCTGACGAAGAGGTGTTCTACATCAACATCTTCCCGACGTGGACGATGTTCTTCAACGGATCGGCATGAGCAAACGGAGCGGGGGCATGAGTAGTATTCATGTCGCCACAAAGGTAAATACTACCTTACTCTTTCCAGCTAAGCGAATTATGCTCCAACAACGTCGTTGAGTACCAAGCACTGATCATTGGTCTCTAAATGGCGATAAACATGGAAATCACAGCCCTCAAGGTATATGGAGATTCTAAGCTTGCGATCAATCAACTTTTGACTGAATATGAAGTGAAGAAAGATGATCTCGTCCCATACTTTCGGCTGGCAACTCAACTGTTGCAAAAGTTCGAGGCCGTGACACTAGAGCATGTGCTAAGGAAAGAGAATCAAATGGCAGACGCCCTAGCCAACTTAGCCTCGAGAATGACACTAAGAGAAGATGAAGCTACAGACGTACCAGTTTGCCAAAGATGGGTGATCCCGCTTGTCACCGAAATGCTACTAGATGATACAAATGTCATCTCAGTATTTCCAGTCGACGCTGAAGAATGGAGATAGCCACTAATTGACTACTTCCAGATGATCCTAGTCACCGCTCCGAAATACGTCGACGAGCACCTCGCTTTCTCTACTACAAAGGAACACTCTATCGACGCTATTTTGAAGGAGTACTTCTGAAATGCCTAGGTGAAGAAGAGGCCAATCAAGCCATAGAAGAAGCACACTCAGGCGTGTACGGGGCACATTAGTCTGGGCCAAAGCTATATTTCCAGTTCAAAAGAATGGGTTACTACTGGCCAAGTATGGTGAAGGATTGTCAGGAACACGGCAAAAGGTGCCAAGCCTGCCAATTCCATGTCAACTTTATACATCAACCACCTGAACCATTACACCCTACAGTTGCTTCATGGCCTTTTGATGCATGGGGATTGGACGTCGTAGGGCCGATTGCACCAAAGTCGTCTGCGGGAGAAGCTTACATCCTAGTTGCAACAGACTACTTCTCCAAGTGGGCAGAAGCCATACCCTTAAGGGAAGTCAAGAAGGAAACTGTCGTCCGTTTCATCAAGGAACATATCATCCACCGATATGGCATGCCTCGCTACATTATCACTCACAATGGAAAACAGTTCTCCAATTGACTCGTGGATGAGCTCTGCGAGAAATACAAGTTCAAACAGCACAAGTCTTCCATGTATCATGCTCCGGCCAACGGTCTTGCAGAAGCATTTAATAAAACATTGTGCAACCTCCTGAAGAAAGTGATCGGTCGAACAAAGAAAGACTGGCACGAAATGATAAGCGAAGCACTTTGGGCATATAGTGTGGAAGCTGTTCTACCACTCGAAAGTGAAATCCCTTCACTAAGAATGGCTATACAAGAAGGCTTGACTGACGAAGAGAATGCAAAGTTGTGTCTCCAAGAGCTAGAAGCGCTAGATGAGAGAAGGCTCGAAGCTCAGCAGCACTTGGAGTGTTATCAAGCACGATTGTCCAAGGCTTTCAACATGAAAGTGGGATGGACGTTACGTAATACAAGAAGTTTACACCAACGATGCCTACTTAATCATAGCGGAGGACGGCTTGAGGATCGGCCCCATCAATGGCAGGTTCTTGAAGCGCTACTACCCCTAAAAAAATGCTCCACGTTCTTGGCCCGCAAAAGCATAAACTGTGTACGGCAAAATCATCATCAAAATCACAAGTCAAAAAAAAAAAAAAATTCCATCATTCATTTGAACTACGTAATGACTTGATCTCTCTTTACCTGAGGGTACGTAGGCAACTTCAAAACTTCAAGTACAGTCACATCATCAACAAAAACACAAACACTTTGAAGAGTGAAGAGCAAATTCAAAATATGAATACTTTATTTCTTTGAAGGAATGATTTGGTTACAAAGCCGTATTACAAAGGTGAGCATCACACCAACGTCACCACCAAGAAAAGTTGTGACCAAAAGGCATTACATGGCATAAACTTGTTGCAGTCTTTTGCACAACCCCACATGGCAAAAAGTGATGCACTGCAACAAGCTCCAAGCAACAAGGATGGCGGACAGTGCAAAAAGGACGGCGGACAATGCAGCGACGACGGTGCAGCAGGCACGGCAAAAATGGGCAGCTACAAGACAGTCCTTCAAGGCACGCTACGGTAGCAAAGAAACCAAAATGCCACGCAATCACTACGCAACCAGTTTCTTGCACCGCACGGCGACGTCATCGCCTAGGGAAAGTTGTGACCAAAAGGCATTACATAGCGAAGCCCCGCTGCAGTCTCTGGCACAGCACCACACGGCAACGTCACCACTGAGGGAAAATTGTGACCAAAAGGCATTACACAGCGAAGCCCCGCTGCAGTCTCTGGCACAGCACCACACGGCAGCGCAACACCGAGGGAAAACTGTGATCTAAAGGCATTACACAGCGAAACCCCGTTGCAGTCTCTGGCACACCCACGGCCTGCTACCACGGCTCTAGAATCTTCGTGAAGATCCTGCCGTTAAGCCCTGCCTTCTCCCAAAAAAAAAATTAAAGATTCATGGCATCACAACAAAGAGATTCATCAGTAGGGGGCCACACACGCATTGTGCATAAAAAAAATAGGCACATTGTATATATATATATATATATATGTAAACACACACCCGCGATGATGGACAGTAACCTGCAACATATATATATATATATATATATATATATATATATATGAAATCAAAGCCGACAGTCACAGTCACCTGCAACATATATTTATATATGAAATCCAAGCCGACAGTCACAGCCACCAGCCAACTTATATATATATATATACATGCAAAGCGACGGGACAAGCCACGAGATAATCAACATATATATACATATGTACGTACAACATGTCGAAAGCATCCAAGATGGGACAACTAACGTCAGGGTTATATATATGTATAAATGCATGCTGCGTGCAACTCAAGGATATACATATATGAATGCATGCAACCCCAGAAGATCAAAGTCATCCTCAGCTTAAAGCAAATTAGCCTTGCCACGTACAGGCTTCATGAAGGAAGGCTGGTGACTGCCTTCTTTTCTTCCCGTCTGCAGCAACGTCTCTCTCTCATCTGTATATAATGTATGTAATACACGAACAGGACAATCACTTTCCATATATATATGGCATATAATATATATATATATATATATATATATATATATATGTACAAGGTGATGGGAGATACATACATAAAGGGTTGGAGTCGTGATCTGTTGAAAGAAACTGCACAGCGGGGTTTGATATGACCTGTCTTCGTTTTCTTCCTTCACCCGAACGTTCAAACTAGCAGCCACTCCTTCTCTTTGTCCAGCACCGAGTTTAAGAAGTAGCAGACTGCAATGCAGTAAAGAAGTAATGAACGCAGTCACGGTTACAATCAGCAGCAGCACAAGATTGCAAGAAAGGGCAGTCGGGATGCAAGACAACAAAAAGGTGCAGTGGTTGTCCAACGGTTGTGTGCAGTGGTGGTGCAGTAACGGTGCGATCCCATATATGTACATTATATATAGAAGAACCTGTAGAAGCAAAAGAAGTGCGGATTGTGCAAATAATGATGTTATGAATGTGCAAGCAATAATCCGCATGTAGTGAATAATGTAGTATGGTAACTGTGCGAATAGTGGTGACTGTCGCAAGTAGTGATTCGCATGCAGTCAGGATACAAACAAGAGCAGTTGTTGTATATAGACTATGCAGTGCCTTATGTGTGTATGTGTGTACGTGTGAATGTATATATACATATAATGGTCTCAAATAAAGCTGAGCTGCAAGTAGTACAGCCACTATGCGGCGACAATGCAAGTAATGGTGCGGTGACTATGCAAGTCCTCATGCAAAAAGAACGCAGTGCACAGCAGAGGGGAATCAGAAACAGAGCATTAAAATCACTGATGGTGCGGTAGTACAGTGACGGTAAGCAGTACAAAGGGTGGGCAGCTATTAGTGCAGATGGTTGTTTGCATGATCTCCAACTCTACCAGTGTTGCTAAGGTCTTTTCTCGCATTGATCACAAGTTTGACCTGATGTACGCTAAGTGCGCTTTTCTGCATTGGTACGTGGGTGAAGGCATGAGGGAAGGAGAGTTCTTTGAGGCCTGTGAGAATCTTGCTGCTCTGGAGAAGGATTACGAGGAGGTTGGCGCCGAGTCTTCTGAGGGAGACGATGGTGATGAGAGAGACGACTACTGATTCCCGACCTCATGGTTTTTACGTGTTTTCGCATATGCTAAGTTTCGCTTCGAATGTCATGAACTGATTGTTGTTTGTGGGTAGTGTAGCTATGCATCTTCATAGCACACTATAAATTTCTAAGTCAGTATGCAATCTATCTTATATTTCTTGCAAAAAAAAATATAATAATAATAATAAAATAATAAAAAATAATAAAAAAAAAGAAGGATGAAAGTTATGGTGATGTTGCACGGGATGGAAGTAACACATATTAGTGAGTTATATGCGTTTTAGCACAATACACTGAATGAAATAAAGTCCATTTATTGATATCTCCGATAAATTACAAAAAAAAAAAAAAAGGAAAGGAAAAGAAAAGAAGAAATGGGAGCCTTCACAAATTTCACTTATGTGAAGCCTCAACACTTGAAGCCTCATTACTCGGCGGAACCCTAGTAGAGGGAGGCACTGAAGATGGGTTATTCGGGGCCTCAATACTTGTTCGAACTCCAGATGACGAAGGCAAAAAGTGCCTCCATAATACATCCTTAAACTTCTGACGATCACTTTGAATTCGACCTTCGAAGTCCAACAGCTGATCAAGCTTCCTCTTCATGCCCATCGAATAAATATTTACAAGAACATGCAACTCTCTATTCTCATTCTTGAGCTGCCCGACCTCTTGACTAATAGTTGCCACCTCGGCCGTCAATGATTCAACTTGGCGAACTCGAGCAAGTAAGCGTTGGCCCATGTTTGAAACAGAGCCTGCACACTGAACACTGAGAGCTAGGGAGTCTTAGACGGCCAACATTTCATTTCATTTTAAAGTGACATTAGGAACCACTAAGTACCCTAGTATGGTAATATGTTATTTCCCTTAAGTTTGAGAGTTTTTGGGTTGTTTTTGGGTGAAAAATGTTCATGGAGCTCTTATGGGTTTTGATGGTGTTCTTCATAGTTCTTGAAATGTTCTTGACAAGAACAAAAAGGTTGGGAATTTTGATTCAAAAAGGTGCTTGGTTGTTATTTCTATTTGTTAGTGATGGATGATATGATTATTTTTCAAATAAGTGATTGGTACTTTTCTTACACACCCACACTTATTTTACTAATCACACCATACCAATCACTTACACATTTCCATCACCTTTTCAAACCTACACATCAACTTACACTCACCCTCAACCCTCTCACCAACCGGCCACCCTACTAAAGTAGGGTACTTTGGGGGCTTTTATGCAATTACATAAAGTTTTGATACTTTTGTGTATTTTCACTTTGACCCGAAAGTTTACGTTTTTACGTAAAGGCCCAAAATCACTAAAGGACAAAATGTTTTGCTCCTTTAATGAAGTTTTTGCATTTGTTGAAATTTTTTGGTTCTAGTTGTAATTACATGAAGTAGTGGACTTTTGTGTTCTTACAAAGTGACCCCAAAAGTTTATGTTTTGCAATATAGCCCAATGGTTGAGGTTATTGCTTTTTGGCCCAAATTAGATGAGAACAAAATAGTTTTGTCTCTTTAAATGAGAATTGGATTTTCATTTCATTTAGCTCTATTTAAATCAATTCTATGGATACAAAAACCAAATGAAAATGTTGCATTCGAGTTTAATTAGTTAAAGCGTTAATTAATTAAAGAAAGGGTGATTATGAACCTAAGCCTACAATAATTGAGCTATGTGAAAGGCCGTCTCTCAAATTTGTTTGAACCTTGGGAATGTGTAGATTAAATTTTGGTTGTAATTTGATATGATCAATTGTTGTAAAAGAGCATAAGCTCTTCTTTACTTTAAAGTAATTTGATTTGATCAATTGTTGTAAAAGAGCATAAGCTCTTCTTTACTTTGAAGTACTCCATTCTTGTTTTATTCGATATGCATGAAATTGGAGTAGTTGGGTCCAACGCCCAATAAGAAAACACGCCTTAATGTGATTAAACGCGTAACTAAAATCAATCACCATCCCGAGACCAAGATCCAACACTAGGCTCGTGTTGGATCGAATCAAAGGTTCATAGTCATCTTAAGGCCCTAAGACAACTTTATAGTCCATCAAATGAATTCAAATCTTATGTTAGTAGTACCATATAGTCTTGCTTTAAAAACCATTTTAAAAGCATAGTGGGAGTATTATATACTACTAAATCAATCACATGGACCAATAGTTGTAATAGGACCAAAATGTTTTAATGTGATTGAAAGCATGCTTATATGTGATGAGACCTAAAACCCTCAACCAAACCATTATTAAGTTGACAAGCGTGGGAGTGCTTTGAACACTCTTTCGTGGCCTTCCACCGTGGTAGACTCCAATCGTTTGTGACTCATACACCGTTGATCGAACCATATTTATATACATTTTTATATCAAATTCACTCGTCTTTTCTTAGTTAGTTCGTTATATTTTGAGCTATTTACGTTATTTTTATGTTTTATAGAATTTATCTTTTGAAAAATAATATATATATATATATATATATATATTTATATATTTATATAAATGTTGTTGTGTGTGTAATTACAAGTAGCATGGACGGCTAAAGAAATAATAGAAAAGGAGCTGGAAGACAGCTCACGTGAAGAGGGGGGTTATGATGGAAGGCACCGAGAACGAAGTGGAGGGGAGAACAAAATAATTGAGAGGAAAGAGAGGCAGCTTCTCAAGCTGCCATGCGATAGAAAAGAAAAAGATAAAAATATATAAGTGGGAGAAGGTGTAGGCTCGCGGGAAGAAAAGGTGCGCAGACTGGGAAGAGGCGCAAGCCTCAGGGTGGAAAAGCACGGAATCCTGGCGAGCAGGCAGAAAAACAGAAGGAAGCCTCGGGAGCCATTTGGCTGCCACCAAGGCACACGACTCAGAAACAGTGAGTCTCAGGGGCTGCGAGAGAACCAATCTGCCAATAAGGCAGCTCACGGGGAGAGAAGCCTCGGGTCTGAAAGGAATCACAGGAGCTGCGCCAATTGGCAACAAGAGAAGCTTTGGCAGGAAACAAACCAGGAGAGCGCCAAGTGGGCGCAAGGCAGAGGCAGCGACGGCAGGAGGTGTCACCGAGAGGAAGCCTCGGGGGGGGGGGGGGGCAGTTCATGAGAAAGAAAATCAGGAAAAGAGCACAGAAGTTGGAGAAGCTGCCTTGGCAGCAAGAAATAGGCAGCGTGGACAGAAGCAGAAGCAAGCCAGACACGGTGCAAACTGTACAGTGGCACCGAAGAGGACAGAAAGATTTTTGCACACCCTGTTTCGGTTTAATTCTCCAAACTCAGTTTTATTTCTGTTTTAATTTATAAATAATGTGTAATTAATTTATTTTGGCTAGAGGATAATTCAAAGCCATGGATATATTTGTAATTTGAATTGATACATTCGGTTATGATTTCTGAGTTGTGATTTAATTTGCTTAACTGCTTGATTAATAACTTATTTATGTTTGTCGATTAAGAATGCATACTTAATTTACATGCTTGAATTTGATGCTAGAATATAAGTGAATTTCACCTAATCGTTATGAACTTATATTCATGAGTAGTGAAGGTTGCTAGTCACAATCGAGTTAAGTAAATTCTTGGCAGGAGTATCATGCTTTTCATAGTTACGAATGCCTTGTCAACACTTATGATTTTCATAGAACATGATGATCTTTAATCGTATCTCTGTTGTGCTTTTCACGTAGGGAACTTTTGGGGAATAATTTGAGTTGTTGTATGCTGTTTATCCAATTCAATAACATAAGGAAAATCTGAAGGTTAATTTAAGCGTACCTAATTAATTTGGGGTGTTGAGATTAACAATTTATTGAAAGAACAACTGAAGGTCAATTTAGATTGCATATGTGTCTTGTGTGGAGAAGAACCCTCTAGCCAATCCGTCGCCTATCCGTTCACTTTTATTTTATGTTTTTGTCAATTCAATAATTTATTTAAGTTTAATTTACGTTTCATCCAAACCAAACCCCCCCCCCCAATTATTATATTATATTATTTAGTTAGTTTTTATTATTTTTAATCTTTTAATTCAATTTCCGTCCATTTTAGCTCCTAGTGTTTATTTAATTTGTTTTCTTTGTTTTGAGTCATTTTAAGTGTGTTTCGAATTATTAGAGTTTTTAGCATAGTTTTGTGTCTTTGAGTCTTGTTTAATATTTTTAAATTAATTTAGAGTAGATTAGCAATCCCTCCTAATCCCCGGCCTAGAACGATACCCTACTTACACCTATACTACAATTGTCAAAAAGAGGGTTAAATTTGTGTGGTTTTAAAATACCCGTCAAATTTTTGGCGCCGTTGCCGGGGATTAGCAACTTTGCTAATCCCTTTATTTTTGTTTGTGTTTATGTTTATATTTGTGTTTGTGTATTTTACTTTTGATATTTGATTTAGTTCTTTTTCTTTGATTTAAGGTACTAGAGAAGTAAGACATGGATTTTGCTAGTATTCAGGCTCAATTGGCAAATCTTACTTCTCAATTGTCGCAGTATGCCGAACGGACCTCAATGCCAAGTGTCCCTACACTTGATGTGCCCTATGGGCAAGGATATCAGACTCATCAGTCTCCTCAATTTTCTGCATATGAAGATGAATGGGGATAACAAGGCCACAGTCAATCAAGGGGCAACATGTTTTCCAACGCTTGCAATTCGGATTGGAGAGGTTATTCAGATCAAATGTGGGATGAACCTCAGCAATTTCAACAGGGTAGATATTGGCAGCAAAACGAGTTCTATTCAAGACCTATGCAGCCACCACAGTATCCCCCACAACAATTACAATCGAATTCAAGTATGCCTGTGAATTATAATGAAATTCTTGAAGGACTAATCTCTTTGACGCAGGGTTCATAAAAAGAAGAACAATTACCGCCATCGGAAGAGTTCTATCAGTGGCCATATGAACCGTCACAGCCACCACAACAATCAGCCCAATTCGATTCAGGTACATCTGTGGATAATGATAATATTATTCAATTACTCATCTCTTTGAACCAGGAAGTAGAAAATCAAACCAAGGAGATGGGAGAATTGAATAATCAAATGGGGCAGATTGTGGAAGTCAAGGCACAGATTCAGGAGCAACATGAATTCTCCAACTCCACATTTGCAAATTCAATGGAAAAAGCTGAAGTTGATGAAGCTGACGTGGAGGATGAAGCTGTTCCAGAACCATCCAAAGACAGCCAGAACTTGGATGATTTGCCGCTGCAAGAAGAAGAGGAGGAGGACGACCTGGGCAGTTTAGAAGAATTCTTGTCTCAAACCCCTCAAGTCCCTATGTTGTCCAACTTCGGTAATGTTGTTCCAATTTCAATTCACTCTAACATTATTCCACTAAATGTCCCTTTTCCTTGCAGGTTTTTAATTCCAAATAACGAAGAAAGTGAAAAGGACATTGTGGAAGCTCTTCCAGAGGTCAAAGGTGATATCTCAATTCTTGGTGCACCACAACAAGTTCCCGATGAGGTTGAAACGCTCAAAGAACCTTGCATACCAAGAAAAAGAATTCAAGAGAATGAAGTGGCTGGAAAATATGTGGAATGCATCAAAGAGGATGTAATTGTGGAAACAAAGGCCTGAGAAGTTGATTTTTATGACACGGGACAAGCCACAACCATAATAGTCAATCTGGCCATGTGCAAAATCCCTGAAATATCCAAAGGCGTAGTTTTTATAATTGCGTTTGTGTCGGAGAAATACAATAAGCCATTTTCTCCAATTTTAATTTTAATTTTATTTTATACTAACATGTTTCTGATTTTACTGATTCAGGCACCCACCCTGGAATTCAAACCACTGCCGAATCATTTCAAGTATCACCTCCCATTGAAAGATAAATTTCATGCTTTGGAGCCGAGGGGAGGTTAATGGAAAGATGCGTCCGGCTAAAGACGTTAAATCAAGCGTTTCTTGGGAGGCAACCCAAGCAATTAGATTTGCATTTCTTAACCCTCATCTTTATTGCCTTTACTTTGCAATTTTTGTTTTATTTAATTAGTTGTGTTATTTGGTTGAATTTTGTTTAGCTTGTGTTTAAATAAATTAAGGGCAATGTTTATTTTAAGTGCGGGTAAATAAAGTCTTTTTACATTAATTTACATATTTTGATTTACATATTTTATTTTGCTTAAAATAAACCTGAAAATAATAATAATAATAATAATAATAATACTAATATTAATATTAGTAATATATATATATATATATATTTAAATAAACTTAAAAAAAATTACAATAATACGAAAAACTAATAGCAATCATTGGTTATTGGTTAGGTGGCGCCTCAGAGGTCGACGGAGCTCCGAGAAGACGAAGAGCCAGAGTTGGAATCTCCGGAGCCGGAACACTTGGTGCTGCTCTAGAGGACGAAGGCAACATAAACCTCGGGAGTAACGCCATGAACCTTTCATGATCACTCTGGATCCGACCGTCCGACTCCTGCAGCTGATCCAGCTTCCTCTTCATGCTGGTCGAGTAACTAGTTGCAAGCATGTGCAACTCCTTGTTCTCGTGCCTGAGTCCTCTGACTTCTTGCCGAAGACTAGCCACCTCAGCCATCAGCGACTCCACCTGCCGAGTTCGGGCAAGAAGGCGCTGGCCCATGTTTGAAACTGAGCCTGCACACTGGACGCTGAGAGCAAGTGATTCCTGTACAGCCAGCTCGTCCGACCGCCTGGATAGCATCCTATTGTCCCTTGGAGTGAGCAGATTTCTAGCTATCACCATAGCGGTTATTTCATTCCTCATCATTGTGTCCCCGACTGTAAGAGGACCATTGGGGGATATGAAGGACGGATTCCAAATGTTGTTCGGAGAAGACGAGTCATCGTCTTCCCCGACATTCAAGTTTAGGCGACGGTCGGAAGGGCAAGACATTTTTAGAGGGGGTTGAGGAAGAAAAGAGTTCGGAAGGAGTAAGATTGCAGAAGTGCAGAAGAGAGTGTTTACAGGAGGGAGTTCAAGTGTGAGGTGGAGCAGAATTAGCGCCTCTATAAAAAGAAGCAAATCAAAGAGGCGCTCCTCAGAGATCGAAGCGGCGCTCCTCTCGCAAATCAAAGAGTGACGTTCCTTTCTCAAAGGCCGACGCTCCTTTCTCAAAAGAGCCGTTTCCTTTATCAAAAGCTGGGCTTGACTCAGAAATCACGTGGCATCAGCTTTTCCAGTTTGTCGTCACTCGTCACATGCGTCACATGCAGCTTGGAGCTTTGCGAAAACCACGAGCCGAACTCGGATTTGAACCCCGGTTTTCAAAAGATCATCATTCCAGACGTGTCGTCACTCATCGCATGCGCAGTCAGCTTCGCGAAAATTACGGACGGCTTTGTCAGAAAGCGCGTAACGGGTACTGTTCATCCATCCACCGGCTGCCGACAAATAGTGAAGGAATAGTTCCGGTTGTGAAGCCAAATTTCTATAAGTTTCGACCTTCGCCTTCCACAGCAAAGGCACACCCTCTCAACCTTCTTCATCTCCGAGAATGTATTCCCAAAGAAACCTTTCGAGTCACTCAGTGTTCTTCATCCCTTAGATCACCCCAGAAAACAAATCATCCAAAGCAAAAGTATTTCATATCAAAAAGGTTAAAAGCAAAAGTATCTCATATCACGCTTTCTCCTTACTTTCATCTGAAGAACATGGAGAAAGTGAGATCCTGATTGCTTACCTAGTCTTGCTCTCGAGTACTCATCTCAGACCCCTCCCAACCCACTTCAAAAATAAACCTGCGTAGAGGTGCTTCTTCAAAAGCAAAAGTACCTCACAGACGAAGCAGGAGGAGTCTGAGTTGCTTCGAAGAGCAGATGAGTCTGGGTTGATCCAAGAGTTCAAGAAGATGCCACACCTGCGTGGAGACCGGACTACTTGAAGCATGTGGAGACAACGTGCTGATTCATCCTCAACTAAGCCGAGGAGCACTTGCAAGAAAGAAGGCCCATCCACTTCAAGATGAAAGCTGTGGAAAATCAACAATCATGACCAATGGTCACCTATTAGTTCTATTTATTATCTTTTATTTTCATTTTCAATTTTTCGTTTGCAATTTTATACTTTTTCTTGCGTGCTTAACTGATTTATTTCTTTTCTTTGCAGGAACTTTTTGAATATTTCCACCCTTGAAGTTCATTGCAGAATTTTAGCTTGGGGGTCATCGCTTGAGTTTTCTGCAAATTAGGGAAGTTTTCAGTCCATTGCTTTATTTTGTTTCTTATTATTTATTCATTTTATTTTTATTTGCATATTAATGTTTTCTGAGATTGGGGACAATGTCTAGTTTAAGTGTGGGGGTATAAAGAGTATAAAAAATGACCAAATTGAAATTTTTTGTACCTTCGACTTTGAACTGGTTCATTTGTTTCCGTGTTATTGCTTTTTGTTTTCTTAATTAGTTTTGTTTTATTTAATTTTTTTTTTGTTTTTTTGGAAAATTTAAAAAAAAATCCAAAAATAGTGTCTTGTTTTCCTTATTGTTTTAAATTAGATTTTTATTAGTTTTCCGACCCAATGATATAATTGGATTAAATTTGAACCATGATTATCAACTTAGTTAACATGTGTTATGTGAAATTCCTAATTCTCTTGTTAGTTTGGTACATATTTGATCATTCTTGAAAATCCAAATGCACATAGCCTTGTTGATGTGAAACTAAAGCATGACTTAAAGCTTCATATGTGAATTTAGTGACCATATACATCCTATGTGAGTTTTTGAGCCTATTGAAAGTGTGTGCATTTTTCATACACTCCCATTCTTTCATGTGTGATGAACTTATGTGAGATACATCTCTAGAACTTGCGTAACGATCTTTCGAAATATTTGTCATTGATTGCATGAACTTGAAAATGATAGAGGCATTAGGTTTACCACCATGGCCCAAATAAGCATGTTTTCCCAAAGAAAAATGATATCATTAGATTGCCAATTTGAGCCGTTATGTTGAGCCTTTTATTTCTTATCACCAGATATGTCTACCCTTATACCTCAAAACATGTTTCCTTACCCTTTCCAAGCAAGCAATTTGAGACTGTCTTATGAGAAATGTTTGTGAAGTACTTGGAAGGAGTTTGGCAAAAGAATAAGTGTGGGGGTATTTCATGTTTGTATTTATTATTAAAAAAAAAAAGAGAAAAGAGAAGAAAAGAAAAAGAAAAAGAAAGATTGTATACGAAGAAAATAAAAAGATTTTAAAGTTTCAGTTTAAGGGTGTGGTTGGAGGTGTTAGAAGAATCGTTGGAAAGTTTGAGTTCTTATAAATCTCAACAAAAGAATTGCTTGCAGTGTAACTTGGAACTTGTGCTTTCCTTTTCTTTCGTTTCAATAGCCCTATCCCTAAGCCTCATTACATCCAATAAAATTCCTCTTGATTTAAGTTTTGTAATTATGACTGTGGAGAAGTGATTTTTATGCAAGCTTATGGTAGAACTTTCACATTTGTTTCTTTGAGCGAAACACATTAAAACTAAACACATGTGTGATTGAGTGCATATCCTGTGAGAAGGTTGCTAGTTTGCATATGGTGATTTTAAAAATAAAAACTTGAAATTGCATTAGCATGGCTATCTCACACACTACACTTCAAGGATGATTTAAAGATTACTGCTAATATTTGAATAAGGAAGATGAGCTTGAATTAGCTTGTTTGGTGCTAGCTATGGTTCTTGCTGATTTATGTTCTCGAATGAAATTCTATGAGGGTCAAATAGGGGGAAGTTAATGTTTTTCATGTTATTACTTTTTCTATTTTCTTTGTTTTGCTCGAGGACTAGCAAAAGCTAAGTGTGGGGGTATTTGATCGGACCATATTTATATACATTTTTATATCAAATTCACTCGTCTTTTCTTAGTTAGTTCGTTATATTTTGAACTATTTACGTTATTTTTATGTTTTATAGAATTTATCTTTTGAAAAATAATATATATATATATATATATATTTATATATTTATATAAATGTTGTTGTGTGTGTAATTACAAGTAGCATGGACGGCTAAAGAAATAATAGAAAAGGAGCTGGAAGACAGCTCACGTGAAGAGGGGGGTTATGATGGAAGGCACCGAGAACGAAGTGGAGGGGAGAACAAAATAATTGAGAGGAAAGAGAGGCAGCTTCTCAAGCTGCCATGCGATAGAAAAGAAAAAGATAAAAATATATAAGTGGGAGAAGGTGCAGGCTCGCGGGAAGAAAAGGTGCGCAGACTGGGAAGAGGCGCAAGCCTCAGGGTGGAAAAGCACGGAATCCTGGCGAGCAGGCAGAAAAACAGAAGGAAGCCTCGGGAGCCATTTGGCTGCCACCAAGGCACACGACTCAGAAACAGTGAGTCTCAGGGGCTGCGAGAGAACCAATCTGCCAATAAGGCAGCTCACGGGGAGAGAAGCCTCGGGTCTGAGAGGAATCACAGGAGCTGCGCCAATTGGCAACAAGAGAAGCTTTGGCAGGAAACAAACCAGGAGAGCGCCAAGTGGGCGCAAGGCAGAGGCAGCGACGGCAGGAGGTGTCACCGAGAGGAAGCCTCGGGGGGGGGGGGGGCAGTTCATGAGAAAGAAAATCAGGAAAAGAGCACAGAAGTTGGAGAAGCTGCCTTGGCAGCAAGAAATAGGCAGCGTGGACAGAAGCAGAAGCAAGCCAGACACGGTGCAAACTGTACAGTGGCACCGAAGAGGACAGAAAGATTTTGCACACCCTGTTTCGGTTTAATTCTCCAAACTCAGTTTTATTTCTGTTTTAATTTATAAATAATGTGTAATTAATTTATTTTGGCTAAAGGATAATTCAAAGCCATGGATATATTTGTAATTTGAATTGATACCTTCGGTTGTGATTTCTGAGTTGTGATTTAATTTGCGTAACTGCTTGATTAATAACTTATTTATGTTTGTCGATTAAGAATGCATACTTAATTTACATGCATGAATTTGATGCTAGAATATAAGTGAATTTCACCTAATCGTTATGAACTTATATTCATGAGTAGTGAAGGTTGCTAGTCACAATCGAGTTAAGTAAATTCTTGGCAGGAGTATCATACTTTTCATAGTTACGAATGCCTTGTCAACACTTATGATTTTCATAGAACATGATGATCTTTAATCGTATCTCTATTGTGCTTTTCACGTAGGGAACTTTTGGGGAATAATTTGAGTTGTTGTATGCTGTACATCCAATTCAATAACATAAGGAAAATCTGAAGGTTAATTTAAGCGTACCTAATTAATTTGGGGTGTTGAGATTAACAATTTATTGAAAGAACAACTGAAGGTCAATTTAGATTGCATATGTGTCTTGTGTGGAGAAGAACCCTCTAGCCAATCCGTCGCCTATCCGTTCACTTTTATTTTATGTTTTTGTCAATTCAATAATTTATTTAAGTTTAATTTACGTTTCATCCAAACCAAACCCCCCCATTATTATATTATATTATTTAGTTAATTTTTATTATTTTTAATCTTTTAATTCAATTTCCGTCCATTTTAGCTCCTAGTGTTTATTTAATTTGTTTTCTTTGTTTTGAGTCATTTTAAGTGTGTTTCGAATTATTAGAGTTTTTAGCATAGTTTTGTGTCTTTGAGTCTTGTTTAATATTTTTAAATTAATTTAGAGTAGATTAGCAATCCCTCCTAATCCCCGGCCTGGAACGATACCCTACTTACACCTATACTACAATTGTCAGAAAGAGGGTTAAATTTGTGCGGTTTTAAAATACCCGTCAACCGTATTCGTCCAGTTCTGGGGTATACAAAGTATGTGCTTACATTCAGGAGAAGCTTATAAACATATGATGAAGTGATGGTAGGCAACGAGTATGGTCAATATTCTTCTGAGGCCATTCTTGAACCCCTTACTTGAACTAGCATGGTGGGAATAACTTAACTAAGTGCAATGGTGCCAATATGATATTCTTTTGAAGCATCATTCTCTAGAGGCCAAACAAGATGGGTAATTACAAAAGTTGTAAATGGCCAAAGTGTTATCCTCTCATCATTATTGTTGCTAGCCAATATGATATTCTTCTGAGGTGGGCTTGGTAATGGTGAGCCTCTCATACCTTACTAAGAGTTTCCTCCAAAACTCTCGAATTCCGATGAGGGATATGGAATTTGTTGAAAATAGTGGGTGGTGCTATTTGATTTAAAGACCCAGATTAAAAAGCTTAAAATCAATCAATTTATATTCATTATATATTTGTTTACCAATATATTTGCAAACTCTATCCAAAACTTGACAAAGAAAAGACGAACGCTTTAGTTTTCCGAACTTGGTACCACAATCCCATAGATTGTCTTGAATGGATTGTAAAAGTGCCTAAGTAGTCTCATCCTCACAATCTTCCTATTGATAATGTATTAATGGAAGAACATGTTAGATAAGTCTATCATAACGAGGACAACGCAAACACTAGTGCTTGTCTCTTTGTTACACGAACAAGGAACCTGAGAAGAAAGCACAAGGGCATGGACACTTTATGTGCCATGATTCTTCACTTACAAATTGTTGTATGAAGAAATGAGAGTTGCCTTCAACAACTCTTGAAAGTTTGTAATTATGTTTAGAACATAATGGTTGGTTGACAAAAACAGTCCATCAACATGGACTTATGATGATTTTGAATCATTGAGTGTAGAAGTGTTAAACCACTTCTAGAGACGGAAACTAAGCAAGGACTTCACATTTGAGTCCCTATCCAAATGGTTCACTAAGTTTATTGTAAACTATATAGTGAACAATAACCGCACGCTCTCCAAATCGTTTAATGTGTATAACACAATTGAAATAAGTTTCAAGAGAGATAGTGGGAGTTTAGGGACCATGACTATTGTAGTCAATGGAGAAGTCAAATGAAGAAGGCAAAATAACTCCCAGGGAACAAACTTTCTTTATGAAAGGATGGACATTGGAAGGGGAATTTGCAAGAAATGTCTTGCAAGTGTCAAGAACACACCTTTCGAAGGTGTTGTAAATTGTTCTTGAATAATTCAAAATAGTTGGTTCTTCTACTTAAATACATGATTCTGTATTAGCAACTATGTTTTAGAATCGTTGTAAAAGTGTGGCTAAGAAGAAGTAGAAGATAAATGAGAGAAGAGAAAGTACTTCACATTCGGAACGTGAATAAGATATAGATCTTTGCGAAAGCAAATAGTACTTGCTTCCTCATATGAACTACCAATGAAATTGGAAAACAAAGATTGTCTTTACATCCCAATTTGAATAAGGAACTTAATCACTATGGATGAATGCTTTGTTTGACAAAACATTGTTCTTTATGAATGAATGGTTGGATTATTGTAATCTAATTGATTGTCTCTATAGTAGAGATAATGTGGTAGTGTTAACTGTCTAAAATATGACGATGCTTAAAACCCAAAAGGTTACAAGGTAGTGACTAATCCCACTGAGTTGTGACACCTCTAAAACATAAATTACGAGTTGGTCATAAATGGATGCTTTGGATCGTTAGATTCGGATCCAATGCCTTCTTGTTAAAATTGTATAGAGGCGAAATGTTCTAATCTTTATTCTTTTGGAAAAAAGATAGAATCACAAAGTTGTTAAGGATAATTCACTTAGATGTTAGTGGCCCTTGACCACAACATAATACTACTCATGTTGTATGACATTCACCGAAGATCGCTCTCGGTTGGACCCTCGTTTATTTTGAATAAACGCGAGTCCAAATACTTTGCAAAAAGGTTTCAAAGAATTCAAGAATGTAAGTTGATGAGTAAGACGTATAAAGTATTTACCTCTTTAGATTTTATCCAAGGAAAAAGGACACTTTAGAAGAGTTTCCTTGAAAGATATCAAGGAAAGTAGCATCATAAGATAATAGACTTCTCCATTGGGAGAAGAACGAACAAGAATAAGATTTAGTTCGTTGGATATTATCAAATATCCCATATATAGGATATATATACTTCTAAGACAATATGATTGTCAATTAGAATATCTTCCAAAATTTTCATGACTCCATAGGATGTAGTTGGAAAGAAAGACAAATCTTAATTGTGTTAAGATTTGGGTTTTGTGCTAATAAGCAATATTTGTTTGAGAATAATCTTGTGGGATATCCTTAAATTAACATTCGGATATCATATCTATGGACCAACTAACAAAGGTTGTTTGTTAGGTCGATCATTATAATCCTACAACAGGATTTGCCTAAGATAAAGGAAATGAACGAGAGATAGAACTCAAAGAATGGGTTCTTTGAGAGACAAGATGATAATCAACAAATATAACAACCTAGTTCCTACACCACTAGCTCCAAGGTAGTCGAGAAGGATCTATAAACCGTCTCAGTTGAATGGTTTGAACTTTATGACTATGTCATAGAGTTACATCTCTTAATTCGAAAGAAATAAGAATGGATATCCTTATGACTACATTTGAGTGTATGTATGACATATACTCAACGGTATAAAACCATTTGATTCGAAATAATGAAACCTTCAAAGCTAATGGGTAGCTTAAGGTGACTACAATCAATGAGATTGGTTGACTTGGAAGAAACCATCTTTGATATAGTCTAGGTTTCTATTAATTCGAAGATTGCTTGCTACAACTAAAGGGTGATTCAATGTTTTGGACATAATGTGGGTTTCCGAAACCATTATCAAGATAGTCTTGATAATATATATATCTAAAACTAAGAATCACAAGACATGTAAGTTGTAAAGATCCATCCATCATGAATCTAAGCAAGTTAGTGGGAGCTATAAGCATCTTATGAGAAAAGGGATCAAATCGTTTGATTTCTCATAAAGATGTAAATGAATCTTTTGTTCACTAGGTTTACAAAAGATTAGTGGGAGTTAATCATGTTCCTAAATTTGAACATATATATATGATATATATATTAATTTTAGAAATGAGAGGAATTCTTCTTCGTTAAAGTTATGACTTTAAACATTCCATAATGATAGAATGTATATGGGAGACATAGTCTATATACATGGGATGGATATCTATAATGATAGATTTCAGGATATAATTGCATTATATCAATCCCTGGTGATAGACAAAAGATGCTAGGAAGTTTCTCATGCGATGATAAACTTTAATCAGAAGGACATTCCTAGTGAAACTAGGAAGTTGCTCTTCACAAAGGGAACATACCCTTTTGACTCCCAAAGAAATAATGCGTAAAAGGAATCCTTTACGCATATGCGGAAAGATAATTTTCGTATTTCTTATTGTATGAAAAACGTTGATATGAGTTGTACTAAGATCAGTACAAGACGATATCAATGCAAGCCCAGGATCAGAACCATGGCAACTGTCAAGTGAATCCTTAGGTATTTAAGAAATACTAAGGATAGATTCCTCAAGAATGATGAAGAATTAGAGTAACGTATTGGAAGCGTAAATGTATTAGATTATGAATCTAATCCATCATTGAATTTCTCTTCATTATGAATGAAGTGATAATTGGATATCTCTTTATTATGACTAAAGAGATATTTGGGTGGAAACGTTAAAAGTAATGACTTTAATGTGTTCCATCATGTATGCAAAATATATTGCCATATAGAAGCTTACAACAATGTTGTTTAGATAGGAAAGTTCATTTATGAATTCTCCATTCGGTTCCAACCAGAAAGTGTCTTTAGTGTGTTGACAGTATGACACTGATGGGGCGATAGCTCAGGCTAGGGAATCAAGGTCTCATCAAGATCCGAACTCAAATGAGAGACTGAACCACATGATTCAGAATCATGTATAATGGTGACGTTGTTAATCTCAAGATTGCTTCTATGGATAACATATAGATATCCATTGCCTAGGCCTACTACTCAGCCATTTTTTTGAAATGACTAAAGAAGAGGTATCATCACTGATGACCAAGCGGATTGGCTCTAGTGCAAGTGGGAGATTGTTGGAAATATGCCCTAAAACCAATCATATGATGATACTTTACGGACATTTCACATGTTAAACTAATCTAGTTTAAATATAAAGGGCAAAGGTTATTGTTTTAAGCTGTCTCATATAAATGTTATATGCTTTAACGATAAGTCCAAGGAATATGTTATTAGGAGAATGTAATCTAAAGAAGTTAGATTCATGATACCATTCTCTTTCGTATACATATCCTAAACGTTCCTGATCATAGGATTGCCAATTGGGCATTGACAGTCCGTTAAGATCAGTATGTGCTATGTCTTCTCTTAGGGAGAGTGATTGGTCTCGAGTCAATGGTATGACTGACACCAAGACAAGCATGTAGGTGCTCAATAGAGAATGAGTCCACTGAACACGATCAACGAGGAGTTCTCATACTCATGTCACATGAGAACTCATGGTTGGTATTGAAGGAAAAATTATGTCCTACTGAAGAACATTAAAGAACATTTGAATACATATGCAAAATTTTAACAAATTAAATTAGACATGCATCCAAAATCAATTCATAAAACCCATGACTTTCAAAGCCTAGTAGATGGTGAACCATGACTCTTTAACAACATTAAAGAGAAGAGAGTTTTTAGAGAATCATTACCCTTGAAGCTCATCCTTGATTACACAAGGGATTCACCCAAATGGAGGGCCTTCAAGTCACCTCCTTGCTTACTTGAGGATTAGTTCTCCAAAACACGAAAGATTTGATGTCTCCAAGTCTCTACACCAAAGAAAAATGTGAAGATAAAATGGATGACTTAGGGGTGAAGAAATTGCTAGATTTCCTCCCTAAGTGACCGGCCTCTTTTAGAAAAAGGAGAGAAGATGCTTTCCCCAAATTTCTATTAGAAAACCCTAAATGAAATAAAGCTATAAAGTTTAATTTATACTTCATTTCTAGTGAGTGGCAAACTTGTAAATAACACAAGTTTGCTACCCCTCATTGTTGTGGCCGACCTCCCTTTTGTTATTAGGCTAATTGCCCAATTTGTTTTAGTTGTCATACAACTTAAACATAATGGGCCTTGTGGACCAAAACACTTTTGGGCCCCGAAACCCAAAACCAACTTAGAAGCCTAATACGAACGTTTCGTATAATTAATTAACTAATTAATTAACTTTGACCATTCTTCAATTAACTATTTAATTGCTTATCCATTTCATTTAATTACTTCACTTTCATCTTTACTCGGTGTACGATCCATTAGGTTCCAATTAGCGAGGCAGTGGGTGATGTTACTCTTAACTATCGATTGTGAATTGAAATCACATTTCAATTCTCCCTTAAGATTAGTGTTTGCCAATCTTTAGGGCTACCACAAACCATGAGTGACACCTAGCAGCATGTCATGGTTACCCAATCTAAGTAGAAGTGGTTGGAGAACCTATCCAGTTACAATTACAATGCAATACGGTCATTCTCTAATACAATACTCTTAATCACATCGTTTAAGTGATAGTCTGTTTCATGTCTACTATCCAATGTGATACTTCTCTATATGATTCGCTTGAATAAGATTTGGAACAAACTTCCTTAGTCATATTCATATGCTTTGGCCAAAGACTCTCAAATCATATCTTAGAGTATTATCCTTCGATAAGGTTAGAGATCCCTTGTTGTGCATTCATATGCCTACATGACTATATAGCTTGACCCCAACCATGCCGTGGACACTCCAAAGGAACGCCATTTGACACGATCAAAGATCAAGGACCTAACCATTAGACATCAATGATGCCTCAGGTCAAAGGACTACTTTGCATATTGTAACCTTGAGTTCTTACATGACATGTATGTTTGAACTCCTTTTTTATCGTAGTTCAGTGTACTCGATTACTCTTTCAAGCACCTATGTGTTTGTCTTAGTGTCCAACACTAAATGACTTGAGACTTGTCATATCCACGCTTGAGTCGACATAACACATACTAACCTTAGCGGATTGTCAATGCCCAATTGGCAACCCTATGGCTAGGAACTTTTTAGGAATGAGCATAAGAGAAAGGTCTCGTAAATCTAACTTACTTAGATCACTTATCTCTTAGATCAAATACATTCCTTGGATTCCCTTATTGATTAAACACAAGATACAATAAACAGTGATTAACAATAAGCTTTGCCCTCTATTAAACATATATTAGTTTAATACAATAAGTATTCCAAAAAGCTATTACATCAAATGAGTGGCTTTGTGGGCATACTTCCAACAATCTCCCACTTGTACTCAAAGCCACCCTCCCATGTATCTAATACCCATCTTTTCCATATGGCGGTCAAGTTGGACTTGAGACATTGGCTTCGTCAGTGGATCTGCTACGTTATCGGCTGAAGCAACTTTGAGAATGTTGACTTTCCCCTCGGCAGCATATCTTCTAATGATATTAAAGCACCTGTCAAAATGCTTGTTCTTTTGATGTGCCCTGGGCTCCTTGGCTTGAGCTATCGCCCCACTATTATCACAGTACAAAGTTACTGGTGATGTAATGGTTGGAACCACTCCAAGTTCAGTGATGAACTTCTTCATCCAGAACGCTTCTTTGCCGGCTTCAGCTGCAGCGACATATTCAGCCTCTGTCGTGGAATCAGCAATTACACTTTGTTTCTTGCTTTTCCAGCTGACAGCCCCACCATTCAGAGTGAATACATATCCGGAGTTGGAACTTCTATCATCGACGTCAGATTGGAAATCTGCGTCTGTATAGCCTTCCACTCGCAACTCTGTCGCTCCTCCATAAACGAGGAACATGTCCTTAGTTCTTCTTAAGTACTTAAGGACTGTCTTGACAGCTGCCCAGTGTTCTGATCCTGGGTTAGATTGATATCGACTAGTAATGCTCACAGCATATGCGATATCAGGCCTTGTACATGTCATGGCATACATGAGACTTCCTATGGCAGAAGCATAAGGAATAGTATTCATTTGCCGTATCTCTTCAGGAGTCTTAGGTCCTATGGACTTAGAAAGGTGAATTCCATGTCTCACAGGAAGAAAACCTTTCTTAGATTGTTCCATTTGGAACCTACTTAGCACCTTATCAATGTACATTGATTGGGATAATGCAATCAGTGTTCTGGTTCTATCACAATAGAGCTTTATCCCAAGTACATAAGATGCATCTCCTAAATCTTTCATGTGGAAGGTTTTGGACAACCACACTTTCACAGAAGAAAGTACTGCAGTGTCATTCCCGAATAGTAATATGTCATCTACATATAACACTAGGAATACAACTGCATCCCCTACGACCTTTTGATAAACACAATTGTCGTCTTCATTTTGAATAAAATCAAACGTTTTGATTTCTGTATCAAAACGGATGTTCCAGCTCCTAGAGGCTTGCTTAAGTCCATAAATGGACCTCAGAAGCTTGCATACCTTAGTCTTTTCAGACTTGGACACGAAACCTTCGGGTTGAGCCATATAAAGCTCTTCCTCTAGGTAGCCATTCAGAAAGGCCGTTTTCACGTCCATTTGGCAGATTTCATAATCATGGTACGCAGCTATAGCAAGCAAATTTCGAATGGACTTAATCATGGCTACAGGAGAGAAAGTTTCTTCATAGTCAATCCATTCTCGTTGCCTGTAACCCTTGGCTACAAGTCTAGCCTTATAAGTCTCCACGTTCCCATCAACGCCTATCTTCCTCTTGAAGACCCATTTGTTTCCAACAGGTACGATACCTTCTGGAGGGTCTACAAGAGTCCAGACCTGATTTTGATACATGGAATCCATCTCGGATTTCATGGCCTCTTGCCATCTCTTTGAATCAATGTCGGACATTGCTTCTTTGTAGTCCCTAGGGTCCTCCTTTGTGTCATTGTCACCTAAAAGGTACAATTCCGTAAAGTCATTGTCTAAGCCATACCTCTTAGGTGGCTTACTAACCCTTTCAGATCTACGTGGAGCTAGGGGTTCAGGAACAGGGTTGTCAATATGTCGTGTGCTTGTTTGTGGTTCATCATTAATCTCATTAATTTCCATCTCTTTACTTATAGTTCTTTTGAGAACGAATTCGTCCTCTAGAAACTTAGCAGTTCTGGCGACAAAGACTTTCTGGTCGTCAGGATGGTAGAACTCATATCCCATAGTTTCTCAAGGATATCCCACAAAATAGCACCTTACTGATTTCGCTTCAAGCTTAGTAGCTTCAAGCTTCTTGACATATGCTTCACAACCCCAAATCTTAATGTGATTAAGACTTGGCTTTCTTCCATGCCATATCTCATAGGGCGTTTGTGAAACTGATTTGGAAGGTACTCTATTAAGCAAGTAAGCTGCTGTATATAGAGCGTATCCCCAGAATGTTACTGGCAGATCAGCGGAACTCATCATAGAACGAACCATGTTCATCAAGGTTCGATTTCTCCTTTCAGAAACTCCATTGAGTTGTGGAGTTCCCGGTGGAGTCCACTGTGATATTATTCCACACTCTTTGAGATAATCTAGGAATTCATTACTCAGATACTCACCCTCTCGATCTGATCTTAGGATCTTTATCTGTTTCCCAGTTTGCTTCTCAACTTCATTCTTGAATTCTTTGAACCTTTCAAAGGATTCTGACTTGTACTTCATAAGATACACATAGCCAAACCGAGAGTGATCGTCGGTGAATGTGATATAGTAGGAGAAACCTCCTCTCGACGTAGTAGACATAGGTCCACATACGTCAGTGTGGATTAACCCTAGAATTTCAGTGGCACGCTCTCCTTTCCCAGTGAATGGAGATTTGGTCATCTTCCCTTTCAAACAGCATTCACAAGTACCCATCTGGACATTACCTAATGGGCGGACGTATCCATTCTTTGACATCTTGCGAATCTTTTCAAGGTTCACATGTCCAAGTTTAAGATGCCACATCTTATCTTGGTTAACTTCTTCTCTAGCCCTTTTGGGTGTTGAGGTATTCCCGCTTTCAATACAGTGCACCCCACTCTTCGTCTCTAGGTGAAAAAGTCCCTCTATCATATTACCATAAGAGATAATACGACCGTTCAAGTATAAAGTGCAACTCATTTTGTCAAACAATACTGAGTGCCCATCTCGTAAAAGCTTAGAGATGGAAATCAAATTCTTTATACATGAAGGAAAATATAAACAATTTTTAAGTTCCAGGACTTCCCCAGAGGGTAGGTTAAGCATGTAGGTGCCTATTGCTTTTGCAGAGATTTTAGAGCCGTTCCCAACACGCACAACCATCTCCCCATTGCGCAGTTTCTTGCTCCCTACTAGTCCCTGCATCGTATTACAGATATGTTGACTAGCACCTGAATCAAATATCCAGGAACTGGAGCTTACTGTAAAAGCACTCTCTATGACAGAAATAGTCTCTTCAAAAGTTCGCGTCATAAGGCTCGCAATGCGCACTCTGTATTTCTTCTTCCAACGTTCATCCTGTCCACAATGAAAGCATGTACCTTTGGATTTTATTGCCTTCTTCTTTTGCAATCTTTTCCTTATATTTGCGTTCTCACTCCCACTGTCTCTTTTGAAACCTTTTTCAAATTTACAGCACATGTCAATCATCTCGTTAAAAGTATGATTGAATCTATTCACTTTATAGTTTACAATAAACTTAGTGAAATCATCCGAGAGAGATGCAAGGAAAACATCTTGGGCCATTTTCCCATCGATGGAAGTTCCTAAACTTTCAAGATCTTGAAAGATCCTTTTCATCTTTTGTCCATGTTTATGGACCGATGCCCCATTTGCCATTTTGGCATTTAATAAACTACAAACATTTGAGAATCGTACATTACTAGTCTCTATGTCATGCATCTTATGCAAACTTTCAACCATGGCACATGTAGTGTCCATGTGCTTATGTAACTTCATAAGTTCCTCACTAAGTGAAGTGAGGATTAAGCATTTGGCTTGTAAGTCATCCTCATAGTGTCTAGTATAATCATGACACTCCTCCTTTGAAGCTAGTTTCTTAGGAGGTACATGAGGTGGGGATTGCTTAAGCACATACAATATGTCTCTCATCTTTGAGACATTCTCAATGTGGCGATACCAAGCAAGGAAACGTTGGCCCCTAAGGCCCCTTTTGTCAAGTATAATGGTGGGTATAGTTTTAGGCATGTCGTTCACTACATAACATAACATAAATCGCATTAGATTGTTGATAAACTACTTGATTGGGTCTTGAATCAAATAGTACCACCCACTATTTTTGGCAAATTCCACATCCCTCAATAGAATCCGAGAGTTATATAGAACTCTTAGTGGGTTATGGGAGACTCATCATTACCAAGCTCACCTCACGATGATACGATGTTGGTTAGCAAAAATAATGATGAGAGAATAACGCATTATTCATTTACAACGTTTTGTAATTACCCATCTTGTTTGGCCTCTAGAGAATGTTGCCTCACGATGATACGATGTTGGCACATTGCACTTAGTTAAGTTATTCCCACCATGCTTAGTTTGTGTAGGGGTTCAAGAATAACCTCACGATGATACGATGTTGGCTATCCTTGTTGCCTACCTCACCACATCATGTATGTATATACGGACTCTTCCTGAATGTGAGCACATACTTTGAACTTCCCCATGATAGGGTGAAGCCGGTGTAGGAGTCACAAACGATGGAGTCCACCACGGTGGAAGGCCTGCGAAGAGACATTCAAAGCATCCCTTGTTTATCAACTTAATATTTATTTTGATGAGGGAGTAGTTTTGGGCTACATCAAAACATTTTAATCATATTAAAAGAACAAGGGCCTATCACAACTATTGGTCCAAGTTAATATGAATTAGTAGCATATAATACTCCCACTATTTCGTTGAAACAAGCGAGACTATATGGAACTACTAACAAATGCCTTGCATCCTCATATGGACTATATAGTTGTTTTAGGTTTTAGGATGATTATGAACCGTTTGATTTGATCCAACACGAGCCTTGTGTTGGACCTTGGGTTTTAGGTAGATTATTTGTTGATTTTAATTACGCGTTTAATCTAATTAAACCGTTATTTCCTATTGGGCGTTGGACCCAACTATTCCAATTTGCATACAATTAAACAAATAGGAATACATGAAATAAAGAGAAGGGCTTATGCCCTTTTACAACACTTAGGAGGACTTATGCCCTTTACAACAAATTGAATTAATCAAATTACATTCATATCTACTCTACTAAACTCATACATTCATAATGTTAAGCGGCCAATCACATAGCTCAATTATCGTGGCTTGGTTCATAATCACCCCTTTTCTTAATTAATCAAATTTAACTAAGAAAGCAACTTTTAAACAATTGGTTTTTGGATCCATAAAATTGATTTAAATGGAACTAAATAAAATGAAAATCCAATTCTCATTTAAAGAGACAAAACTATTTTTGTTCTCATTTTGTTTTGGGCCAAAAACAATGACCACAACTATTTGGGCCATTATGCAAAAACAAAAAACTTTTGGGGTCACTTTGCAAAAACACAAAAGTCCACAACTTCATGTAATTGCAACTAGAACCCAAAATTTTTAACAATTGCTAAAACTTCCTTAAAGGAACAAAACAATTTGTCCTTTAATGGTTTTGGACCTATTCGTAAAAATACGAAAAACTTTTGGGCCAAAGTGCAAATACACAAAAGTATCAAAACTTTATGTAATTGCACAAAAGTCCCCAAAACACCCCAATTGGGGGGGGGGGGGGGGTGGCCGGCCTCTTTGGTCAAAGGTTGAAAAATTTTCTAAAAAGTTTTTGTGAGTTGATTTTGGTGGGTGAGGTTTAATGGTGAGTTTGATTGGTGTAAGAGATATTTGTCTTTTAATAAATTTGTTTTGACAAATATCAAAAAAATAAATACCTTTCTTCACCATGAAGTCTTCACCAAAAAATAATAAACCAAAACTTTATGAAAAACATAAATGTTTTTAATCAAAACTTCAAAACTTTTTGTTCTTGGCAAGAACTTCAAGAACATTGAAGAACATTCATAAAAACTCATAATAGCCCCATGAATGTTTTCACTTACCAAAAACTCAATTTTTCACAACTCAAAAGAGGGTTAATATTCTTGGGTACTTAGGGGTTCCAAAGAACACATTAAAACCATTTTAACAAGACTAATTTGAACCCAAAAAGTCACCCTTTTAATTTGGCCGAAAATACAAAAAAAAAAATTTGGCACCAATTTTAGTTCCAATATTCATGCTTTTATGAACTACATCTACAACATTTGAGATGCTAAATTTTCAAGCAAAATTTATATTCAAAGCTTGTAACATTTACAACACATAAATCACAAGTTCTGAAAAATCACAAAACCCAAAAGGATTCACCATAAACTAGGCCTAGGCTCTGATACCACTTGAAGGAAAAATTCTGTCCTAGTGAAGAACATTAAAGAACATTTGAATACATATGCAAAATTTTAACAAATTAAATTAGACATGCATCCAAAATCAATTCATAAAACCCATGACTTTCAAAGCCTAGTAGATGGTGAACCATGACTCTTCAACAACATTAAAGAGAAGAGAGTTTTTAGAGAATCATTACCCTTGAAGCTCATCCTTGATTACACAAGGGATTCACCCAAGTGGAGGGCCTTCAAGTCACCTCCTTGCTTCCTTGAGGATTAGTTCTCCAAAACACCAAAGATTTGATGTCTCCAAGTCTCTACACCAAAGAAAAATGTGAAGATAAAATGGATGACTTAGGGGTGAAGAAATTGCTAGATTTCCTCCCTAAGTGGCCGGCCTCTTTTAGAAAAAGGAGAGAAGATGTTTTCCCCAAATTTCTATTAGAAAACCCTAAATGAAATAAAGCTATAAAGTTTAATTTATACTTCATTTCTAGTGAGTGGCAAACTTGTAAATAACACAAGTTTGCTACCCCTCATTGTTGTGGCCGGCCTCCCTTTTGTTATTGGGCTAATTGCCCAATTTGTTTTAGTTGTCATACAACTTAAACATAATGGGCCTTGTGGACCAAAACACTTTTGGGCCCCGAAACCCAAAACCAACTTAGAAGCCTAATACGAACGTTTCGTATAATTAATTAACTAATTAATTAACTTTGACCATTCTTCAATTAACTATTTAATTGCTTATCCATTTCATTTAATTACTTCACTTTCATCTTTACTCGGTGTACGATCCATTAGGTTCCAATTAGAGAGGCAGTGGGCGATGTTACTCTTAACTATCGATTGTGAATTGAAATCACATTTCAATTCTCCCTTAAGATTAGTGTTTGCCAATCTTTAGGGCTACCACAAACCATGAGTGACACCTAGTAGCATGTCATGGTTACCCAAGCTAAGTAGAAGTGGTTGGAGAACCTATCCAGTTACAATTACAATGCAATACGGCCCTTCTCTAATACAATACTCTTAATCACATCGTTTAAGTGATAGTCTGTTTCATGTCTACTATCCAATGTGATACTTCTCTATATGATTCGCTTGAATAAGATTTGGAACAAACTTCCTTAGTCATATTCATATGCTTTGGCCAAAGACTCTCGAATCATATCTTAGAGTATTATCCTTCCATAAGGTTAGAGATCCCTTGTTGTGCATTCATATGTCTACATGACTAGATAGCTTGACCCCAACCATGCCGTGGATACTCCAAAGGAACGCCATTTGACACGATCAAAGATCAAGGACCTAACCATTAGACATCAATGATGCCTCAAGTCAAAGGACTACTTTGCATATTGTAACCTTGAGTTCTTACATGACATGTATGTTTGAACTCCTTTTTTATCGTAGTTCAATGTACTCGATTACTCTTTCAAGCACCTATGTGTTTGTCTTAGTGTCCAACACTAAATGACTTGAGACTTGTCATATCCACGCTTGAGTCGACATAACACATACTAACCTTAGCGGATTGTCAATGCCCAATTGGCAACCCTATGGCTAGGAACTTTTTAGGAATGAGCATAAGAGAAAGGTCTCGTAAATCTAACTTACTTAGATCACTTATCTCTTAGATCAAATACATTCCTTGGATTCCCTTATTGATTAAACACAAGATACAATAAACAGTGATTAACAATAAGCTTTGCCCTCTATTAAACATATATTAGTTTAATACAATAAGTATTCCGAAAAGCTATTACATCAAATGAGTGGCTTTGTGGGCATACTTCCAACAGGGATAATGCAAAGTAGTCCTTTGACCTGAGGCATCATAGTTGTCTTGTGGTTAGGTCCTTGATCTTTGACTATGTCAATGTCACTCCATGAAGGTGTCCACGGCGTAGTTGGGGTTAAGCCACTTAGCCATGGAGGCAAGTGAATGCGCAACAAGGGATCTCTAACCTTCAAACAGTTGAGGGAGAATACTCTATGATATGATTAAGAATCTCTGGCCAGAGTATGAATGAGATTTAGGAAGTCGTTCGAAAGCACATTCAAAGTAATCATATAAATAAATGAATCACATTGGATAGTAGACATGAATAAACTATCAAACCAAACAATGTGGTCAAGAGTGTTGTATTAGAGAAAGACCGTATTGCATTGTAATCCTAAACTGAATAGGTTCTCCACCTCTTCTGATTAGCTTGGGTAGCCATGACATACTGCTAGGTGTCACTCATGGTTTGTGGAAGCTCTAATAGTGAGTAATCACTAAAGGGAGAATTGAAAGTAAGTTTCAATTCATAATCGATTTGAAAGAGTTCTAATCGCCCACTGGCTCGCTAAAAGGAACCTAATGGATCGTACACCGAGTAAGGTAGAGATTGAAGAAACAACGGAGATGAGTAAGGATAATTAAATGGTTTAATTATTTATGGCTAGGTTTAATTAATATGTTAATTAATCAAACGAATAAGTTCGTTATAGACCTCAGGTTAGTATTCGGCCTCAAGGCCCAATGGGATTTGAATGTCAAGCCCAATAACTCAAGTTGTATGACAACTTGAATGACAAAGGACCTCAAAGCCCAATGAACCCAATGTGGCCGGCCATATAGAGGGAGGGTAGTGAACTTGGCTTAATTATAAGTTTGCCACTCCATTGTGAAGTGGTATAAAGGCAACTTTATAGCTTTTTCATCCTTAGGGTTTTCTTTAGGAGAAAATATGAGAACATTTCTCTCCCTTTTCTCTCTAAGTGGCCGGCCCCCTTGGAGGGGATTAACTAGCATCTAATCCTCCTCCAAGGTCACTCATCTCTTCTAAATGCTCACCTTGGTGTGGATGTTTAGAGGTTCCCTTTCTTGGGAACTTGGAGAGTCAATTCTACCATCCTCCTCCAAGAAATCCATGGAGCTAAGAAGCAAGGAATGAAGGCCCTCTCCTTGGGTGATTAGCCTTTGCTTATGCAAAGAGGAATCAACAAAGGTATAAGATTTCTCAACTCACTTTATTTTGAGTTGAGTCTTGGTTCACCCATCTACTAGGCTTTGAATTTTATGGGTTAAGTTTTGTTTTTAAGTGCATATAAACATGATTCCGCCTTTAAATGTTAATTGCATGTTGTTGATGTTGCTCAAATGAACTTGTTTTTCATAAATTTTCCTTCACTTGTAGAATTAAACAAAGACACGAAGTTAGGGTGAATCAAAGGTTGAAAGGCTAGCTAGAGGGTTCTTTTCCACACATATCACATATGCAACACAAATTAATTTCCAGTTATTCTTTCTATAAACCACGAATGATAATGCCCCAAGTTAACCATGAACTGCACAAATTAACCATCAGATTTTCCTAAATTCATTGGATTTGACTCAGCGACGCAACCAAATTATTCTTATCAAGTTCCCTACATGAACTGCATAATAGAGATACATATCAAAGATCATTAACTTCTATGAAAATCTTAAGCATTGACATGACATTCGTAACTATGAACTACATGATATTCTTGCCAGGAATTTACTTAACGCAATCGTGACTAGCGACCTCCACTACTTCTGAATATAAGTTCATAACTATTAGGTGAAACTCCCTTATATTCTAGCATCAAATTCATGCATGCAAACTATGTAGGCCTCCTTAATCAACATACAAGAATAAGTTTTCAATCAAACAGTTAAGTAAATTGCATTCACGATTTATGAAACAATAACTAGAGGAAATCAATTCATATCACAGATATGTTCATGGCTTTGAATCCACCTCTAGCTAAAACAAATTTAGTTCCTCATGTTTGCAAATATACAAAGACAATTGAATTTAAACATTAAAACAAAAGTAGAATACATCTAGAACACTCCAGCAATCTAAAGTCTTGAATGGCTAGCATAGCTCCAAGCTCACCTCTTTCCTTGCAAACATGTGGCACAAAGGTATGTTATGAGTTTAGGGTGTGTATAATGGGTGGAATATGTCTAGAATGGTTGGGAAGGCTGAACGGTGTGGCAAGGTTATATATATATGCTAGGGAACAAGACAAGGTTTGAGGAAATGATTAAAACTTAGCTATTTAGTCCCACAATGAAAAAGGGTAAGTAAAGATCAGAAATCAAAAGGGTAAGTAAGGTGCGGCACAAGGAATAGGAAATGGATACTTGGCAGATTTTGTGGAAAAGAGGAAATGTGGTGCAGCAAGGATTTAGGAAAGTCTAGGGCTTCTAGAACCAAGTTTTTAAGTGTCTTAATCTGAAAATAATCCCCCCTTGCAGCTGGAATTAAGGTAGGATAGTATTAGGATATGGTAAGATTAGATAAGATTTGGTCAAGATTTAGTCAAGATTTGACCAAGATTTGGTCAATATTTCCTTTTCTTTAGCTAATTCCATATCTTCCAAATCTTGAATTAATTTCTCCAGATATCTTTAGCATATTCATAGCCTCTTTAACTACAAAAAAAATCCATCCACCTTGCTCCATGCATGTGCTATCCATTGCAAGCCCAAAACTGCTCTAAAATGCTCCAAATTGCACTTTCTTGCAAACTTTGTCATTTGGACCTACAAACACACAAAAATAGCTTAAAACACTCTAATAAACAGAAACTAACTAAATAAATACAAGGAAACAAGCTAACTAAGTCGCATAAATATGCTCGTATTAGTGCTTAAAGAAAACGGCTCGGCTAGGGCTGAAGATGAAGACAAGGGAAGCTGGGCTTGGTGCGTGGCTGGATTGGGCCAGTTGCTAAGCTTAGTCGGCTGAAGGACTACAGGTTGACGTGCTAGCCTTGGCATGATGCTAGACCTAGTTGAGGCAAGGTAGACTTGTTGACCTAACTAAAAAAGTGTGAAAGAGAGAGATTAAGGCTTTGCCTTTGGGTTGACTAAAGTGGGTTGGGCCTGGCACTAGGCTCGAGCATGTTGGAAGAAGTGGATTGTAAGGCTCGTCTTGCTGGGATGAGGAATGAAGAATGGATCTGGGGGCCTGACTATTGGAAATGGAAAAGAAGAGTGCATGTCTTTTATTAACTTGGGCCCAAAGAGAGAATGAGAATGGAGACTTGGTAAGGCTTTCTACAAATTTGGGTTGAGGTGCAGAGAGCTACCAGCTAAACCTCTCACCTCGACAATAGGGTGCTGGATTGTGGCCTGAGGCCTTTTGTTCCTTGTTGTCCATGTTTTTTTTCATTTCTTCTCTTATTTGAATCCTCTTCTAAATATTTTTCTTGTACTTTTTCATGCATGAGTTCATAAATATACCTCTGTCCAACCATATGAATATCATCCGCCCTTGTACCGCCAAGGGGTCTTTGTTGAAAATGTGCCATAAAATCAATCATATGATGATACTTTACAGACATTTCACATGTTAAACTAAACTAGTTTAATAGAGCAAAGATTATTGTTTAAAGCCATTTCATATAAATTTTATATGCTTAAACGATAAGTCCAAGGAATATGTAATTGGGAGAATGTGATCTAAAGAAACAACAGAGATGAGTAAGAATAATTAAATGGTTTAATTATTTATGGCTAGGATTAATTAATATGTTAATTAATCAAACGAATAAGTTCGTTATAGACCTCAGGTTAGTTTTGGGCCTCAAGGCCCAATGGGCTTTGAACGTCAAGCCCATTGACTTAAGTTGTATGACAACTTAATGAATAAAGATTCAAGAGGGCCCAAAACAGCCCAAAGACCCTAAGATGCCGGCCACATAGAGGATGCAGTGGTTTTGGACTTATTACAAGTTTGCCACTCCAATGAAGGTAGGTATAAATATGACTTTATAGCCTTTTGTTCATTAGGGGTTTCTTTTAGAGAAAAGATGAGAACACAAACCTCTCTTTGCTCTCTAAGAGGCCGGCCACCCTAGGAAGATTTTACTAGCATCTAAATCTTCCTAGGTCACTCATCTCCTCATCAATGCTCTCCTTGGTGTGGATGCTTAGAGGTTCTCTATTTTGGGAACTTGGAGAATCCTTTCAACCATCATCCTCCATGAAATCCATGGAGCTTAGAAGCAAGGAATGAAGGCCCTCTCCTTGGGTGATTAGCCTTTGCTTATGCAAAGAGGAATCAACAAAGGTATAAGAATTCTCAACTCACTTTGTTCTTGAGTTGAGTCTTGGTTCACCTATCTAGTAGGCTTTGAATTTCATGGGTTAAGTTTTGTTTTGAGTGCATATAAACATGATTCCGCCTTTAAATGTTAATTGCATGTTGTTGATGTTGCTCAAATGAACTTGTTTTTCACAAATTTTCCTTCAAGTGGTATCAGAGCCTAGGTCTAGTAGTTGGTGAATCGTTTTGGGTTTTGTAGTTCATAGTTTGTGATTTGAATGTTGTAATTGTTACAAGCTTTATTCTTGCTTCTTTGAATGTAAATTTTGTTAGAAAATTTGCCATCTCAAATGTTGTAGATGTAGTTCATATGAGCATGAATTTTGGAGCTAAAATTTGGTGCCATGTTTTTGGGGAAATTCGGCCAAATCCAAAGGGTGGATTTTTGGGTTCATGTTTGTCTTGTTAAAAGTGTTTTAAAGTGACTTTTGGAACCCCTAAGTACCCTAGTTTGGTAATATGTTATTTCCCTTAAGTTTGAGAGTATTTGGGATGGTTTTGGGTGAAAAATGTTCATGGAGCTTTTATGGGTTTTCATGGATGTTCTTCATTGTTCTTGATATGTTCTTGGCAAGAACAAAAAGGTTGTGAATTTTGATTCAAAAAGGTGTTTGGTTATTATTTAATTTTGCTTGTGATGGATGATATGATTGTTTTTCAAATAACTGATTGGTACTTTTCTTACACACCCACACTTATTTTACTATTCACACCATACCAATCACTTACACACTTCCATCACCTTTTCAAACCTACACATAAACCTACACACCCCATCACCTTTCACTTTTGTTTAAAATTCAAAAGTTTTTGACACTCTCTCCCTCACCAACCGGCCACCCTATTAAAATAGGGTACTTTTGGGGCTTTTATGCAATTACATAAAGTTTTGATACTTTTGTGTATTTGTACTTTGACCCGAATGTTTACGTTTTTACATAAAGGCCCAAAATCACTAAAGGACAAAATGTTTTGCTCCTTTAATGAAGATTTTGAATTTGTTGAAATTTTTGGGTTCTAGTTGTAATTACATGAAGTAGTGGACTTTTGTGTTCTTACAAAGTGACCCCAAAAGTTTATGTTTTGCAATATAGCCCACTGGTTGAGGTTATTGCTTTTTGGCCCAAATTAGATGAAAACAAAATAGTTTTGTCTCTTTGAATGAGAATTGGATTTTCATTTCATTTAGCTCTATTTAAATCAATTCTATGGATACAAAAACCAAATGAAAAATGTTGCATTCGAGTTTAATTAGTTAAAGCGTTAATTAATTAAGAAAGGGTGATTATGAACCTAAGCCTACGATAATTGAGCTATGTGAAAGGCCGTCTCTCAAATTTGTTTGAACCTTGGGAATGTGTCGATTAAATTTTGGTTTTAATTTGATATGATCAATTGTTGTAAAAGAGCATAAGCTCTTCTTTACTTTAAAGTAATTTGATTTGATCAATTGTTGTAAAAGAGCATAAGCTCCTCTTTACTTTGAAGTACTCCTTTCTTGTTTTATTCGATATGCATGAAATTGGAGTAGTTGAGTCCAACGCCCAATAAGCAAACACGCCTTAATGTGATTAAACGCGTAACTAAAACCAATCACCATCCCGAGACCAAGATCCAACACTAGGCTCGTGTTGGATCGAATCAAAGGTTCATAGTCATCCTAAGGCCCTAAGGCAACTATATAGTCCATCAAATGAATGCAAATCTTATGTTAGTAGTACCATATAGTCTTGCTTTAAAAACCATTTTAAAAGCATAGTGGGAGTATTATATACTACTAAATCAATCACATGGACCAATAGTTGTAATAGGACCAAAATGTTTTAATGTGATTGAAAGCATGCTTATATGTGATGAGACCTAAAACCCTCAACCAAACCATTATTAAGTTGACAAGCGTGGGAGTGCTTTGAACACTCTTTCGTGGCCTTCCACCGTGGTAGACTCCAATCGTTTGTGACTCATACACCGTATTCGTCCATTTCTGGGGTATACAAAGTATGTGTTACATTCAAGAGAAGCCTATAAACATATGATGAAGTGATGGTAGGCAACGAGTATGGTCCATATTCTTCTGAGGCCATTCTTGAACCCCTTACTTGAACTAGCATGGTGGGAATAACTTAACTAAGTGCAATAGTGCCAATATGATATTCTTCTGAAGCATCAGTCTCTAGAGGCCAAACAAGATGGGTAATTACAAAAGCTGTAAATGGCTAAAGTGTTATCCTCTCATCATTATTGTTGCTAGCCAATATGATATTCTTCTGAGGTGGGCTTGGTAATGGTGAGCCTCTCATACCCTACTAAGAGTTTCCTCCAAAACTCTCGAATTCCGATGAGGGATATGGAATTTGTTAAAAATAGTGGGTGGTGCTATTTGATTTAAAGACCCGAATCAAATAGCTTAAAATCAATCAATTTATATTCGCTATGTATTTGTTTACCAATATATTTGCAAACACTATCCAAAACTTGACAAAGAAAAGCCGAACGCTTTAGTTTTCCGAACTTGGTACCACAATCCCATAGATTGTCTTGAATGGATTGTAAAAGTGCCTAAATAGTCTCATCCTCGCAATCTTCCTATTGATAATGTATCGATGGAAGAACATGTTAAATAAGTCTATCATAAAGAGGACAACGCAAACACTAGTGTGATCGGATCATATTTATATATATTTTTATATCAAATTCACTCGTCTTTTCTTAGTTAGTTCGTTATATTTTGAGCTATTTACATTGTTTTTGTGTTTTATATGAATTTATCCAGTTAAGAAAATAAAAATAGAATTAGTGAAGTGTTATGTAATAAATTCGTTTTAACTATTGAATAGATCTTATTATTTGGAAAATAATATATATATATATATATATATTTATATATTTATATATATATTTATATATTTATATATTTAAATATAATATGTTGCGTGTGAATAGGGGGAGAATAATTACCCAAGTGGGGCATTCGGGAACAATTGGGAGGAGCACCAAGAAGTAAAAACTAAGCTAAAGCTGCCTTTGGCAGCTCATAAAAGGAAAAAGGAAGCTTAAAATAATAAAAGAATTTGCCTTTGAGGCAGCGTGAGGAAGAATGACGGGGAGCATTAGAGAAAGAGACAGAGGCGCCCATTTTAGAAAGCTTAAAAGGAGAAAGTATCGGAGGAGAGCCTGGGGGTTCCTGGGGGGAAAAGGAAGAGAGCTGCTCTTGGCAGCTTGAGGAGAGACGGTGCCAGACAGCGCAGAGGCGCCAGCCTCGAAGAAAGGAGAGGACCGAAGCTGCCTCGGGCAGCTGAGCTTACAGGGGAGAAAACAATTGGCAGAAACGGAACAAGCAAGGCTGCCAGCTGCCTGGTCAGCGTGAAGGCTTGCGAGAAGTGCTGCCTTGGCAGCGTGAAGGCAGAAGCTGCTAGACACGGCCAGGCTGCCAGGAAAAGCTGCGCAAGCAGCACAGGGGTGCCACGGTGCAGTGCACAGAGAGCACAGTGCACAGATTTTTGCACTCCGTTTCGGTTTAATCCTCCAACTGTTGTTTTTTTATTTATGTTTTTAATTTCTGTTTTAATAATGTGTAATTAATTTATTTTGGCTAGAGGATAATTCAAAACCATGATTATATTTGTAATTTGAATTGGTAACTTCAGTTGTGATTTCTGAGTTGTGATTTAATTTGCTTAACTGCTTGATTAATAACTTATTTATGTTTGTTGATTAAGAATGCATACTTAATTTACATGCATGAATTTGATGCTAGAATATAAGTGAATTTCACCTAATCGTTATGAACTTATATTCATGAGTAGTGAAGGTTGCTAGTCACAATCGCGTTAAGTAAATTCCTGGCAAACGTATCATGCTGTTCATAGTTACGAATGCCTTGTCAACACTTATGATTTTCACGAAGCTTAATGATCTTTGATTGTATCTCTATTGTGCTTTTCACATAGAGAACTTTTGGGGAATAATTTGAGTTGTTGTATGCTGTTCATCCAATTCAATAATATAAGGAAAATCTGAAGATTAATTTAAGCGTACCTAATTAATTTGGGGTGTTGAAATTTACAATTTATTGAAAGAACAACTGAAGGTCAATTTAGATTGCATATGTGTCTTGTGTGGAGAAAAACCCTCTAGCCAATCCGTCGCCTATCCATTCACTTTTATTTTATGTTTTTGTCAATTTTATAATTTAGTTAAATTTAATTTACGTTTCATCCAAAATCAATCCCCCCATTATTAAAATATTATATTATTTAGTTAATTTTTATTAGTTTTTATCTTTTAATTTAATTTCCGTCTAATTAATTTCCTAGTTTTTATTTTAAATTGTTTTCATTATTTTGAGTCATTTTTAGTGTGTTTCGAGTTTTTAGCTTAGTTTGTATTTTCTAGAATCTTGGGTTGTTTTGAGTCTTTTAATTTGTTTTAGTTTATTGGTTAGTTTTATTTTGAGTTATTCTAGTTAAGTGTTTTGATTTTAGTTTAGTGTTTTAAACTTTGTTTTTACGTTTTTAAGTTAATTTTAGAGTGATTAGCAATCCCTCCTAATCCCCGGCCTAGAACGATACCCTACTTACATCTATACTACAATTGTCAAAAAGAGGGTTTAATTTGTGTCGAGTTAATTCACCCGTCAAATTTTTGGCGCCGTTGCCGGGGATTAGCAAATTTGCTAATCCCTTTATTTTTTTTGTTTGTGTTTACTTTATTTTATTTTATCTCATTTTGTTTTGTTTGTTTGTGTTTTTATATTTATGTTTGTGTATTTATTTGTGTTTGTGTATTTTACTTTTGGTATTTGATTTATTTTTCGTTCTTTAATTTTAGGTAAAAATGGATGAAGATATGGCAAACATTCAAGCTCAATTGGCGCAGCTTACTGCTCAATGGACTTATAATGCCGAACGGGCCTCAATGCCAAGTGTTCCTACACTTGATGTGCCCTATGGGCAAGGATATCAAGGCTATGATCAACCAAGCGGCAACTTGTATTTCAACGCTCGCAACTCGGATTGGAGTGATCATTCAAACTCTATGTGGTGGGAAGCTCAACAAGTTCAACATGAAGCATATTGGCAGCCACATGAGGAGTTCTATACAACACCACCACAACCTCCATCACAATCTGCCAAATTAAATTCAGGTACATCTGTGAATAATGATAATATTATTCAATTACTCATCTCTTTGAACCAGGAAGTAGAAAATCAAACCAAGGAGATGGGAGAATTGAATAATCAAATTGGGCAGATTGTGGAAGTCAAGGCACAAATTCAAGAGCAACGTGAACTCTGCAACTCCACATTTGCAAATTCAAAGGGAGAAGTGGAATTCGATGAAGCCACCACTGTGGAAGGAGAGATGGATGAATTGCAGCTGCAAGAAGAAGATGAGGAGGACGACTTGGGCAGTTTAGAAGAATTTTTGTCTCAAACCCCTGAAGTCCCTATGTTGTCCAACTCAGGTGAGGAAGTTCCAATTTCAATTCATTCTAACATTTTTCCACCGAATGTCCTTTTTCCTTGCAGAATTTTAATTCCAAATTTTGAAGAGAGTGAAAAAGACGTTGTGGAAGTTCTTCCAGAGATCCAAAGTGATATCCCAATTCTTGGTGCACCAAAACAAGTTCCCGAACCTTGCACACCAAGAAAAGGGATTCAAGAAATCGAAGTGGGTGAAGAATTTGTAAATTGCATCAAAGAGGTTGTGCAGACAATCAAGGCCACTACCATCATAGTAAACCTGGCCAAGTTCAAAATCCCGGAAATATCCAAAAATGTGGTTTTTGTTATTGAGTTTATGTCGGAGAATGAAAGTAAACCATCTTCTCCAATTTTAATTTTTATTTTATTTTATACTAACATTTTTCTCATTTTAATGATTCAGGCGCCCACTCTTGAATTAATGCCATTGCCGAATCATTTCAAGTATCACCTCCCATTAAAAGATAAATTCCATGCTTTAGAGCCGAGGGGAGGATAAGGAAAGAATCGTCCGGCTAAAGACGTTAAAGCAAGCGCTTCTTGGGAGGCAACCCAAGCAACCAGATTTGCATTCTTACACCCTTCTTTTCCTTTACTTTACAATTTTTGATTTGTTTAGTTAGTTGTTTTATTTGGTTGATTTTTGTTTAGTTTGTGTTTAAATAAATTAAGGGCAATGTTTATTTTTAGTGCGGATAAACAAAGTCTTTTTGCATTAATTTACATATTTTAATTTGCTTAAAATAACCCTGAAAAAAAAAAAAATAATAATAATAATAAAAATAATATTAGTAATATATATATATATATATATATATATTTAGTTAAATAAACATTAAAAGCATAAAAAAATTAATTACAATAATACGAAAAACTAATAGCAATCATTGGTTTTGGTTAGGTGGCGCCTCAGAGGTTGACGGAGCTCCGGGAAGACGAAGAGCCAGAGTTGGAATCTCCGGAGCCGGAACGCTTGGTGCTGCTCCAGAGGACGAAGGCAACATAAACCGCGGGAGTAGCGCCATGAACCTATCATGATCGCTCTGAATCCGACCGTCCGACTCCTGCAGCTGGTCCAGCTTCCTCTTCATGCTGGTCGAGTAGCTAGTTGCGAGCATGTGCAACTCCTTGTTCTCGTGCCTGAGTCCTCTGACTTCTTGCCGAAGACTGACCACCTCCGCCATTAGCGACTCCACCTGACGAGATCTTGCAAGCAGGCGCTGACCCATGTTTGAAACTGAGCCTGCACACTGGACACTGAGAGCCAGTGAGTCCTGAACAGCCAGCTCGTCTGACCGCATAGACAGCAACCTAGTGTCTCTGGGAGTAAGAAGGTTTCTTGCAACCACCGTTGCGGTTATATCGTTCCTCATCATTGTGTCCCCGACTGTAAGAGGACCATTGGGGGATATAAAGGACGGATTCCAAATGTTGTTCGGAGCAGACGAGTCATCGTCTTCTCCGACATTCAAGTTTAGGCGACGGTCGGAAGGGCAAGACATTTTTAGAGGAGGTTGAGGAAGAAAAGAGTTCGGAAAGTTTAAGAGTGCAGGAAGAGTGCGGAATGAGTAAGAGTGCAGAAGTGCAAGAAAGGAGTAAGTTGCAGAAGTGTTTACAAGAGGAGAGAGTGTTTATGGCAATTCAGTGTGTCGTGAAACAAATTTCGTGCCCCTATAAGAAGAAGAAATTGAGAGGCGTTCCTCAGAGGTCGATGACGCGTTCGCTCGAAGATTGAAGACGCGTCCTCGCGCAAATCGAAAAAAGTCGGGCGCCTTTCTCAAAAGCAGGAGCAGTCAGGAATCACGAGGCGGTCGATTTGGCCGGACGTGTCGTCACTCATGACGTGCAGCGTGGAGCGTTGCGAATACCACGAGCCGCACCCGGTTTTGAACCCCGGTTTTCAAAAGATCATCATTCCGGTTTTGTCGTCACTCGACTTTGCATCGTCAGCCTCGCGGAAATTACGGACGCTTTGTCAGAAAGCGCGTAACGGGCACTGTTCATCCATCACCGGCTGCCGACAAATAGTGCAAGAATAGTTCCGGTTGAGGAAGAAAAATTTCTATAAGTTTCGACATTTGCTTCCACATCAAAGGCACACCTTCACACCCTCTCACCTCTCAACCTCTCAACCTCTCAACCTCTCAACCTCTCAACCTCTCAACCTCTCTTCATCTCCGATAATGTCTTCCCAAAGAAAGCTTTCGTGTTATTCAGTGTTCTTCATCCCTTGGATCACCCCAGAAAACAAACCTTCCAGAGCAAAAGTATTTCATATTAAAAAGGTTAAAAGCAAAAGTATCTCATATTATGTTTTCTCCTCTCCTTCATCTGAGGAACGTGGAGAAAGTGAGATCCTGATTGCTTACCTAGTCTTGCTCTCGAGTACTCATCTCAGACCCCTCCCAGCCCACTTCAAAAATAAACCTGTGCAGAGGTACTTCTTCAAAAGCAAAAGTACCTCACAGACGAAGCAGGAGGAGTCTGAGGTGCATCCTGATGAAGGCAGAGGGTGAGCTGATCCAAGAGTTCAAGAAGATGCCATCTGCATGGAGACCTGAGTACCTGAAGCATGTAGAGACACGTGCTGACTCATCCTCTACTAGGCTGAGGAGCACTTGCCAGAAGGAGGCCCATCCTGTTCAAGAAGAAAGCTGTGGAAAATCAACAAGGACGACCAATGATCGCCTATTAGTTCTTTTCGTTGTCTTTTATTTTCATTTTCAATTTTTTTCGTTTGAATTTTCTATATTTTCTTGCGTGCTTAACTGATTTATTTCTTTTCTTTGCAGGAACGTTTGGTTACTTCTCCCTTGTAGTTAATTGCAAAATTTACGCTTGGGGGTCATCGTTTGGTTTTCTGCAAATTAGAGAAGTTTTCAGTCCCTTTGCTTTATTTTGTTTCGTATTATTTATTCATTTTATTTTTATTTGCATTCTAATGTTTTCTGACATTGGGGACAATGTCTAGTTTAAGTGTGGGGGTATCAAGTATAAAAAAATGACCAAATTGAAAATTTTTGTACCTTCGACTTTGAACTGGTTTCATTTGTTTCCATGTTTTTGTTTTTGTTTTCTTAATTAGTTTTGTTTTACTTAATTTTTTCGAAAAATTTTAAAAAAAAATCCAAAAATATTGTCCTGTTTTCCTTATTGTTTTAAATTAGATTTTTATTAGTTTCCCGACCCAATGATATAAATGGATGAAATTTGAACCATGTTTATCAAGAACTTAGTTAACATGTGTTATGTGAAATTCCTTATTCTCTTGTTAGTATTGTACATGTTTGATCATCTTTGAAAAACCAAATGCACATAGCCTTGTTGATGTGAAACTAAAGCATGACTTAAAGCTTTATATGTGAATTTAGTGACCATATACATCCTATGTGAGGTTTTGAGCCTATTGAAAGTGTGTGCATTTTTCATACACTCCTATTCTTTCATGTGTGATGAACTTATGTGAGATGCATCTCTAGAACTTGCGTAACGATCTTTTGAAATATTTGTCATTAATTGCATGAACTTGAAAATGATAGAGGCATTAGGTTCACCACCATGGCCCAAATATCCATATTTCCCAAAGAAAAAATGATATCATTAGATTGCCAATTTGAGCCGTTTATGTTGAGCCTTTTATTTCTTATCACCAGATATGTATACCCTTATACCTCAAAACATGTTTCCTTACCCTTTCCAAGCGAGCAATTTGAGACTATTTTATGAGAAATGTTTGTGAAGTACTTGGAATGAGTTTGGCAAAAGAATAAGTGTGGGGGTATTTCATATTTGTAAAAAAAAAAAAAAAAAAAATGAGAAAAGAGAAGAAAAGAAAAAGAAAAGAAAGATTGTATACGAAGAAAATAAAAAATAAAAAAAAAAAGAAGTTTTTAAAGTTTCAGTTTAAGGATGTGGTTGGAGGTGTTAAAAGAATCGCTGGAAAGTTTGAGTTCTTATAAATCTCATCAAAAGAATTGCTTGCAATGTTGCTTGGAACTTGTGCTTTCTTATTCTTTCGTTTCAATAGCCCTATCCCTAAGCCTCGTTACATCCAATAAAAGTCCTCTTGATTTAAGTTTTGCAATTATGACTGTGGAGATGTGATCTTTATGCAAGCTTATGGTAGATCTTTCACATTTGTTTCTTTGAGCGAAACACATTAAAACTAAACACATGTGTGGCTGAGTGCATATTCTGTGAGAAGGTTGCTGGTTTGCATATGGTGATTTTAAAAATAAAAACTTGAAATTGCATTAGCATGGCTATCTCACACACTACCCTTCAAGGATGATTTAAAGATTACTGCTAATATTTGAATAAGGAGGATGAACTTGGATTAGTTTGTTTGGTGTTAGCTATGGTTCTTGCTGATTTATGTTCTCAAATAAAAATTCTATGAGGGTCAAATAGGGGGAAGCTAATGTTTTTCATGTTATTACTTTTTCTGTTTTCGTTGTTTTGCGCGAGGACTAGCAAAATCTAAGTGTGGGGGTATTTGATCGGATCATATTTATATATATTTTTATATCAAATTCACTCGTCTTTTCTTAGTTAGTTCGTTATATTTTGAGCTATTTACATTGTTTTTGTGTTTTATATGAATTTATCCAGTTAAGAAAATAAAAATAGAATTAGTGAAGTGTTATGTAATAAATTCGTTTTAACTATTGAATAGATCTTATTATTTGGAAAATAATATATATATATATATATATATTTATATATTTATATATATATTTATATATTTATATATTTAAATATAATATGTTGCGTGTGAATAGGGGGAGAATAATTACCCAAGTGGAGCATTCGGGAACAATTGGGAGGAGCACCAAGAAGTAAAAACTAAGCTAAAGCTGCCTTTGGCAGCTCATAAAAGGAAAAAGGAAGCTTAAAATAATAAAAGAATTTGCCTTTGAGGCAGCGTGAGGAAGAATGACGGGGAGCATTAGAGAAAGAGACAGAGGCGCCCATTTTAGAAAGCTTAAAAGGAGAAAGTCTCGGAGGAGAGCCTGGGGGTTCCTGGGGGGAAAAGGAAGAGAGCTGCTCTTGGCAGCTTGAGGAGAGACGGTGCCAGACAGCGCAGAGGCGCCAGCCTCGAAGAAAGGAGAGGACCGAAGCTGCCTCGGGCAGCTGAGCTTACAGGGGAGAAAACAATTGGCAGAAACGGAACAAGCAAGGCTGCCAGCTGCCTGGTCAGCGTGAAGGCTTGCGAGAAGTGCTGCCTTGGCAGCGTGAAGGCAGAAGCTGCTAGACACGGCCAGGCTGCCAGGAAAAGCTGCGCAAGCAGCACAGGGGTGCCACGGTGCAGTGCACAGAGAGCACAGTGCACAGATTTTTGCACTCCGTTTCGGTTTAATCCTCCAACTGTTGTTTTTTATTTATGTTTTTAATTTCTGTTTTAATAATGTGTAATTAATTTATTTTGGCTAGAGGATAATTCAAAACCATGATTATATTTGTAATTTGAATTGGTAACTTCAGTTGTGATTTCTGAGTTGTGATTTAATTTGCTTAACTGCTTGATTAATAACTTATTTATGTTTGTTGATTAAGAATGCATACTTAATTTACATGCATGAATTTGATGCTAGAATATAAGTGAATTTCACCTAATCGTTATGAACTTATATTCATGAGTAGTGAAGGTTGCTAGTCACAATCGCGTTAAGTAAATTCCTGGCAAACGTATCATGCTGTTCATAGTTACGAATGCCTTGTCAACACTTATGATTTTCACGAAGCTTAATGATCTTTGATTGTATCTCTATTGTGCTTTTCACATAGAGAACTTTTGGGGAATAATTTGAGTTGTTGTATGCTGTTCATCCAATTCAATAATATAAGGAAAATCTGAAGATTAATTTAAGCGTACCTAATTAATTTGGGGTGTTGAAATTTACAATTTATTGAAAGAACAACTGAAGGTCAATTTAGATTGCATATGTGTCTTGTGTGGAGAAAAACCCTCTAGCCAATCCGTCGCCTATCCATTCACTTTTATTTTATGTTTTTGTCAATTTTATAATTTAGTTAAATTTAATTTACGTTTCATCCAAAATCAATCCCCCCATTATTAAAATATTATATTATTTAGTTAATTTTTATTAGTTTTTATCTTTTAATTTAATTTCCGTCTAATTAATTTCCTAGTTTTTATTTTAAATTGTTTTCATTATTTTGAGTCATTTTTAGTGTGTTTCGAGTTTTTAGCTTAGTTTGTATTTTCTAGAATCTTGGGTTGTTTTGAGTCTTTTAATTTGTTTTAGTTTATTGGTTAGTTTTATTTTGAGTTATTCTAGTTAAGTGTTTTGATTTTAGTTTAGTGTTTTAAACTTTGTTTTTACGTTTTTAAGTTAATTTTAGAGTGATTAGCAATCCCTCCTAATCCCCGGCCTAGAACGATACCCTACTTACATCTATACTACAATTGTCAAAAAGAGGGTTTAATTTGTGTCGAGTTAATTCTCGCATCATAGTGCTTGTCTCTTTGTTACACGAACAAGGAACTTGAGAAGAAAGCACAAGGGCATGGACACTTTATGTGCCATGATTCTTCACTTACAAATTGTTGTATGAAGAAATGAGAGTTGCCTTGAACAACTCTTGAAAGTTTGTAATTATGTTTAGAACATAATGGTTGGTTGACAAAAATAGTCCATCAACATGGACTTATGATGATTTTGAATCATTGAGTGTAGAAGTGTTAAACCACTTCTAGAGACGGAAACTAAGCAAGGACTTCACATTTGAGTCCCTATCCAAATGGTTCACTAAGTTTATTGTAAACTATATAGTGAACAATAACCGTACGCTCTCCAAATCATTTGATGTGTATAACACAATTGAAATAAGTTTCAAGAGAGATAGTGGGAGTTTAGGGACCATGACTATTGTAGTCAATGGAGAAGTCAAATGAAGAAGGCAAAATAACTCTAAGGGAACAGACTTTCTTTATGAAAGGATGGACATTGGAAGGGGTATTTGCAAGAAATGTCTTGCAAGTGTCAAGAACACACCTTTCGAAGGTGTTGTAAATTGTTCTTGAATAATTCAAAATAGTTGGTTCTTCTACTTGAAAACATGATTCTGTATTAGCAACTATGTTTTACAGTCGTTGTAAAAGTGTGGCTAATAAGAAGTAGAAGATAAATGAGAGAAGAGAAAGTACTTCACATTCGGAACGTGAATAAGATATAGATCTTTGCGAAAGCAAATAGTACTTGCTTCCTCATATGAACTACCAATGAAATTGGAAAACCAAAGATTGTCTTTACATTCCAATTTAATGTAAGGAACTTAATTCCATCACTAGAAGAAATGGATGCTTTGTTTGACAAAACATTGTTTTTTATGAATGGTTGGATTATTGTAATCTAATTGATTGTCTCTATAGTAGAGATAATGTGGTAGTGTTAACTGTTTAGAATATAACGATGCTTAAAACCCAAAAGGTTGCAAGGTAGTGACTAATCCCACTGAGTTGTGACACATCTAAAACATAAATTACGAGTTGCTCATAGATGGATGCTTTGGATCGTTAGATCAGGATCCAATGCCTTCTTGTTAAAATTGTATAGAGGCGAAATGTTCGAATCTTTATTCTTTTGGAAAGAAGAAAGAATCAAAAAGTTGTTGAGGATAACTCACTTAGATGTTAGTGGTCCTTGTCCACAACATAATACTACTCATGTTGTATGACATTCACCAAAGATCGCTCTCGATTGGACCATCATTTATTTTGAATAAACACGAGTCTGAATACTTTGCAAAAAGGTTTCAAAGAATTCAAGAATGTAAGTTGATGAGTAAGACGTCTAAAGTATTTACCTCCTTAGATTTGATCCAAGGAAAAAGGACACTTTAGAAGAGTTTCCTTGAAAGATATCAAGGAAAGTAGCATCATAAGATAATGGATTTCTTCATTGGGAGAAAAACGAACAAGAATAAGATTTAGTTTGTTGGATATTATCAAATAACCCATATATAGGATATATATACTTCTAAGACAATATGATTATCAATTAGAATATCTTCCAAAATTTTCATGACTCCATAGGATGTAGTTGGAAAGACAGACAAATCTTAATTACGTTAAGATTTGGGTTTTGTGCTAATAAGCAATATTTGTTTGAGAATAATCTTGTGGGATATCCTTAAACTAATATTTGGATATCATATCTATGGACCAACTAACAAAGGTTGTTTGTTGGGTCGTTCATTATAATCCTACAATAGGATTTGTCTAAGATAGAGCAAATGAACGAGAGATAGAACTCAAAGAATGGGTTCTTTGAGAGACAAGATGATAATCAACAAATATAACAACCTAGTTCCTACACCACTAGCCCTAAGGTAGTCGGGAAGGATCCATAAACCGTCTCAGTTGAATGGTTTGAACTTTATGGCTATGTCATAGAGTTACATCTCTTAATTCGAAAGAAATAAGAATGGATATCTTTATGATTACATTGAGTGTATGTACGACATATACTCAAGAAAATGGTATAAAACCATTTGATTCGAGACAATGAAACCTTCAAAGCTAATTGGTAGCTTAAGGTGACTACAATCAACGAGATTGGTTGACTTGGAAGAAACCATCTTTGATATAGTCTTGGTTTCTATTAATTCGAAGATTGCTTGCTACAACTATAGGGTGATTCAATGTTTGGACATATTATGGGTTTCCGAAACTATTATCAAGATAGCCTTGATAATATATGTCTAAAACTAGGAATCACAAGACATGTAAGTTGTAGAGATCCATCCATCATGAATCTCAGCAAGCTAGTGGGAGCTATAAGCATCTTATGAGAAAAGATCAAATCGTTTGATTTCTCATAAAGATGTAAATGAATCTTTTGTTTACTAGGTTACAAAAGATTAGTGGGAGTCAATCATATTCCTAAATTTGAACATATATACATGATATATATATTAATTTTGGAAATGAAAGGAATTCTTCATCGTTAAAGTTATGACTTTAAACATTCTATAATGATAGAATGTATATGGGAGACATAGTCTATAAACATGGGATAAAATCTATAATGATAGGTTTCAGGATATAATTGGATTATACCAATCCCTAGTGATAGACAAAAGATGCTAGGAAGTTTCTCATGTGATGATAAACTTGAATAAAAGGGACAATCCTAGTGAGACTAGGAAGTTGCTCTTCACAAAGGGAACGTACCGTTTTGACTCCCAAAGAAATGATGCGTAAAAGGAATCCTTTATGCATATGCGGAAAGGTAATTTACGTATTTCATATTGTATGAAAAACGTTGATATGAGTCGTACTAAGATTGGTACAAGATGATATCAATGCCAGCTCAGGATCAGAACCATGGCAACTGTCAAGTGAATCCTTAGGTATTTAAGAAATACTAAGGATAGATTCCTCAAGAATGAGGAAGAATTAGAGTAACGTATTGGAAGCGTAAATGTATTAGATTATGAATCTAATCCATCATTGAATGCCCCTTCATTATGAATGAAGTGATAATTGGATGTCTCTTTATTATGACTAAAGAGATATTTGGGTGGAAACGTTAAAAGTAATGACTTTAATGTGTTCCATCATGTATGCAAAATATATTGCCATATAGAAGCTTACAACATTGATGTTTGGATGGGAAGGTTCATTTATGAACTCTCCATTCGGTTCCAACCAGAAAGTATCTTTAGTATGTTGACACTATGACACTAAAGTGGCGATAGCTCAAGCCAGGGAATTAAGGTCTCATCAAGATCCGAACTCAAATGAGAGACTGAACCATATGATTGAGAATCATGTATAATGGTGACGTTGTTAATCTTAACGTTGTTTCTATGGATAACATATAGATATCCATTACCTAGGCCTATTACTCAGCCATTTTTGAAATGACTACATAAGAGGTATCATCACTGATGACCAAGCTGATTGGCTCTAGTGCAAGTGGGAGATTGTTGGAATTGTGCCCTAAAACCAATCATATGATGATACTTTGCGGACATTTCACATGTTAAACTAATCTAGTTTAATATAAAGGGCAAAGGTTATTGTTTTAAGCTGTCTCATATAAATGTTATATGCTTAAACGATAAGTCCAAGGAATATGTCATTAGGAGAATGTAATCTAAAGAAGTTAGATTCATGAGACCATTCTCTTTTGTATACATATCCTAAACGTTCCTGATCATAGGATTGCCAATTGAGCATTGATAGTCCGTTAAGATCAGTATGTGCTATGTCTTCTCTTAGAGAGAGTGATTGGTCTCGAGTCATTGGTGTGACTGACACCAAGACAAGCATGTAGGTGCTCAATAGAGAATAAGTCCACTGAACACGATCAACGAGGAGTTCTCATACTCATGTCACATGAGAACTCATGGTTGGGATAATGCAAAGTAGTCCTTTGACCTGAGGCATCATAGTTGTCTTGTGGTTAGGTCCTTGATCTTTGACTATGTCAATGTCACTCTATCAGAGGGTGTCCACGACATAGTTAGGGTTAAGTCACTTAGCCATGGAGGCAAGTGAATGCGCAATAAGGGATCTCTAACCTTCAAACTGTTTGAGGGAGAATACTCTGATATGATTTAGAATCTCTGGCCAGAGTATGAATGAGATTTGGAAAGTCGTTCCGAATCACATTCAAAGTAATCATATAAGTAAATGAATCACATTGGATAGTAGACATGAATAAACTATCAAACCAAACAATGTGGTCAAGAGTGTTGTATTAAAGAAGGACCGTATTGCATTGTAATCTTAAACTGAATAGGTTCTCCACCTCTTCTGATTAGCTTGGGTAGCCATGACATACTGCTAGGTGTCACTCATGGTTTATGGAAGCCCTAAAGGTGAGTAATCACTAAAGGGAGAATTGAAAGTAAGTTTCAATTCATAATCGATTTGAAAGAGTTCTAATCACCCACTGCCTCGCTAAAAGGAACCTAATGGATCGTACACCGTGTAAGGTGGAGATTGAAGAAACAACGGAGATGAGTAAGAATAATTAAATGGTTTAATTATTTATGGCTAGGATTAATTAATATGTTAATTAATCAAACGAATAAGTTCGTTATAGATCTCGGGTTAGTTTTGGGCCTCAAGGCCCAATGGGCTTCGAACGTCAAGCCCATTGACTTAAGTTGTATGCCAACTTAATGAATAAAGATTCAAGAGGGCCCAAAATAGCCCAAAGACCCTAAGAGGCCGGCCACATAGAGGATGGAGTGGTTTTTGAACTTATTACAAGTTTGCCACTCCAATGAAGGTAGGTATAAATATGACTTTATAGCCTTTTCTTAAGTAGGGGTTTCTTTTAGAGAAAAGATGAAAACACAAACCTCTCTTTGCTCTCTAAGAGGCCGGCCACCCTAGGAAGATTTTACTACCATCTAAATCTTCCTAGGTCACCCATCTCCTCATCAATGCTCTCCTTGGTGTGGGTGCTTAGAGGTTCTCTATTTTGGGAACTTGGAGAATCCTTTCAACCATCATCCTCCAAGAAACCCATGGAGCTTAGAAGCAAGGAATGAAGGCCCTCTCCTTGGGTGATTAGCCTTTGCTTATGCAAAGAGGAATCAACAAAGGTATAAGAATTCTCAACTCACTTTGTTCTTGAGTTGAGTTTTGGTTCACCTATCTACTAGGCTTTGAATTTCATGGGTTAAGTTTTGTTTTGAGTGCATATAAACATGATTCCGCCTTTAAATGTTAATTGCATGTTGTTGATGTTGCTCAAATGAACTTGTTTTTCACAAATTTTCCATCAACTCCATCACAGGGAGTCCACGACATAGTTGGGGTTAAGTCACTTAGTCATGGAGGTGGGTGAATGCACAACAAGGTATCTCTAACCTTAAAATTGTTTGAGGGTGAATACTCTATGATATGATTAAGAATCTCTGGCCAGGGTATGAATGAGATTAAGGAAGTCATTCCAAATCACATTCATGGTAAATTATATAAGTAAGAGAATCACATTAGATAGTAGACATGAATAAATTATCAAACCAAACAATGTGCTCAAGAGTATTGTATTAGACAAAAACCATATTGCATTGTAATCCCAAACTGAATAGGTTCTCCAACCTCTTCCGATTAGCTTGGGTAGCCATGACATACTACTAGGTGTCACTCCTAGTTTGTGGAAGCCCTAAAGGTGTATAATCACTAAAGGGATGATTGAAAGTAAGCTGCAATTCACAATCAATTTGAAGAGTTCTAATCGCCCATTGCCTTGCTAAAAGGAACCTAATGGATCGCACACCGTGTAAGGTAATGATTGAAGGATATAACGGAGATGAGTAAGAACAATTAATTGGTTTAATTATTTATGGTAAGGATTAATTAATATGTTAATTAATCAAATGAATAAGTTCATTTTTGAACCTTGAGTTAGTGTTGGGCTTCGAATCGTGAAGCCCATTAGCTTAAGTTGTATGACAACTTAACAACCAAAATTGAAAATGCCCAAAACAGCCCAAAAGCCACAGAGAAAGGAAGGGCCTTTTGGTCCAATATGCACACAAAAATTAAAAGCAAAGAAGACGTATCATTGCTCCATCCTAATAAGGGCATTCTAAGGATGAAAAGAAAGAACAACTCTCTATTTTTCTCTATAGAGCATCCGGCCACCATGGGAGAGTTTACTAGCATCTAACTCTTCCATTGTCACTCATCTTCTTCCTCAACCATCCTTGGTGTTAGAACTTAGAGGTCTCTATCTTTGGGGATGATTTCACCTTGTCTGGCAAGGTTGAACTTCTTGCAGTCGCTTCTCTTTGAGTTTACAAGGGTTGTATGCTTGAAAAGGGATGGATGATAAACAAGTTTACACGAGGAAATCGATACTATGATTGTTAGAAAGGTACCAGAGCTTTAAACTAGAGAAAGATAGGCTTTCTTTGGAGAATATTGCTAAAAAGATATGAGATGTGGGCTGATCATAGCTTTTGGTTGCAAATCTGGATTAAGAGTAGAGTTTATAAATTTGTTTGATTCGTTGAGTGTTCTTGCCTTTGGGGCCTCTTCTTCCTTTTATAGGCATATTAGCTCGACTGTTGTGACTCTGCGCTTGCCCAAAAGCATTCGAAGGGTACTGAGTCATCATCATTTTTTAGTTGAGTGCCACACAACACTAATTAACTCTTAGATTTTCCTAAGTTCATTGAATTGGACTCAATGACGCAACCAAATTATTCTTCTTAAGTTCCCAAACTATGAAAAACATGATAGAGATACATCTGAAAGATCATTAAGTTATGTGAAAATCATAAGCATTGACAAAGCATTCGTAACTATGAAAAGCATAATACTCCTGCCTAGAATTTACTTAACTCAATCATGACTAGTGACTTTTACTACTTACAAATATAAGTTCATAACGATTAGGTGAATTCCCTTATATTCTAGCATCAAATCCCTGCATGCAAACTAAGTATGCATCCTTAATAAACATACAAGAATAAGTTCTCTATAAAGCAAATAAGTAAATCACATTCATGTCTTATGGAATAATAGTTGGATGTAATCAATTTATATAAAACATATGATCATGGCTTTAAATTCACCTCTAGCTAAAAAGAAACTTAGTTACACATATTCATCATAACTGAAAAGAAATCTAAAATAAACTTTGAAACTTACAAAGATAGAAAGAACTCTGAAAATTCCAGCAGCTTCAATGGATGAATGGTAAGCCCGGCACAATTAAATCATTGCAGGAATTTCATATATATAGGGAAACGGTTGAATCCAAGGAATAAAGGGTTTTGGCATTTTAAATTATTTTAGAACTGTAAGAATTAGGTATAAGGTGTTGGAATGTAATTAGGATTCCTCTTTGCAGCTGGAGATTAGATAAGATAATGTTGGATAAGATAGGATAAGATAATGTTCCTCTCTAGCCAGGTTTCCTCTTTCTTGTGTAATTCCTTATCTTCTAGGTTTCAACTTTAATTCCTCCAAATTTTAGAACATGTTTAACACCTTTTAAACACCAAAAGCTTCCAGCCCATATACTATCCACGCATGCTAGCCAATCCAAGTCCAAAACTGCTCCAAATTGCTCCATTTGACTATTTATTGTCATCTTTACCAACTGGACCTACAATAATACGAAAATAACTTAAATTACCAAAATAAATGGAAATTAACTAAGTAAATGCAAAGTAATAAGATAAAAAAAAGTCGCATAAATACGCTCCTATCAAATTCCCCCACACTTAACTTTTGATAGTCCTTAAGCAAATCAAATAAAACAACACAAAACCTAAACCTTCCAACAATTGCCTTGATGTGAGATTTATAAGCACACAAATTAAACCCTCTTTTTATCAATTGTAGTAAAGTATGTAAGTAGGGATCGTTCTAAACCGGGGATTAGGAGGGATTGCTAAACTCTTGGAAACTGACTTTAAAACGTAAAAACAAAGTTTAAAACACTTAAACTAGACTCAAAGAATGCAAAACTAGAATTTAAAACACTAAAACAAACCAAAAACTCAAAACAGCAACCAAAAGACTCAAAACTGCCTTAAAAACACTTTCTGGGCAGTTTTGAACACAAAGCACCAAATTGGACGAATTTGGGTTCTAACTTGACTCCAACTACTTAAAAACACAAGCAAAACAAGTTTAGAATACTTTGAGACAAGAAAGTAAATGGGGGATTTTGTTTTGGCGAAAATTGAAGTAACAAAACAATTTATTAAACTAGGCAGATTGTAAAACAACTTTGGGAAACAAGATGATGGATGGATTAGTTAGAGGTCCATTCTCCACACATGACATATTTGTACATGAATCGATTTTCCAATTGCTTTTTACTAACTATGATGCTCAATACCCAAAGTTAACCGTGATTGCACTAATTAACCATCAGATTTTCCTTTACTCATTGAATTGGATGAAATGCATGCAACAACCCAAATCATTCTCTAAAAAGTCCCCTACATGAATGCATAATAGGAGTACAATCAGAGATCATTATGTTCCATGAAAATCATAAGTGTTGACGAGGCAATTGTAACTATGAATGCATGATACTCTTGCCAAGAATTCAATTAACGCGGTTGTGACTAGCAACCTTCACTACTCATGAATATAAACTTGTAACGATTAGGTGAAACTCGTTTATAAACTAGCATCTAATTCATGAATGAAAACCAAGTATGCATCCTTAATAAACATGCATGAATTAGTTATGAATAAAACAGATAATTGAATTGCAATCATAACTTAACAAATCACAATTGGAAGTAATCAATTCATATCTCAAACATGTTCATGGCTTCAGATTTCCCCCTAACTAACTAGGGGTTTAGCCACTCATGACTATAGCAAAATCAGAAATTAATAATAAAGTAAACATTGAAAACAAGAACGAAATACACCTAAGAACGCTCCAATCTGCAAGTATGAAACGTCCAAGGGCTCCTTCCTTTCCCACTTGCTGCGGCACAAGGGCTAAAGGTTGTGTATGGATGAGGGGTTGTGCCTCAAAGGGTGTGGAAGGAAAGATTTTATGGAGGAAAGAAGGGGGGTTGCGGCTGGATAGTTTAGGGTGTGTGAAATGGAATTGTTGTGTGAATTGGTGAGTTTAAACCTTGCAAGAAGGCTTATTTATAGGTGCACAAAGGTAAGGAACCACTCAAGTGGTTTTAATAAACAATACAAAGCAAGATTTAATCATCAAATAAACAGCTAGCATGCATGTGTTTTCATGATTAAAACAGCTAGCAACACACATGCTTGGTCTTTGCAAGGTATCTTCTTTATTTTGATCAGATTTTAGCATGTATTTGAAGTCCTTTCATGCACCAAAACGTCCATTCTTTATGCTCCCCATGCATGCAATCCATTTCACCCCAAAATAGCTCCAAATTGCACCAAAATGCACTTCTTTGCTAACTGTGTTATTTGGAACCTACAAACACACAAAAGTGACTTTAAACACTAAAATAACTAAGGAAACACAACGTAAATGCATGAGAACAAGCCAACTAAGTGACGGGATTTTAAACATGCACAAATTTAACCCTCTTTTTGACAGTTGTAGTATAGATGTAAGTAGGGTATCGTTCTAGGCCGGGGATTAGGAGGGATTGCTAATCTACTCTAAATTAATTTAAAAATATTAAACAAGACTCAAGGACACAAAATTAGGCTAAAAACTCTAATAACTCAAAACACACTAAAACGACTCAAAACAAAGAAAATAATCAAATTAAACACTAGGAATTGAAATGGACGGAAGTTGAATTAAAAGACTAAAAACAAAGAAATCTAATTAAATAATATAATTTAATAATGGGGGGGGGGGGTTTGGTTTTGACGATAAGTAAATTAAACTTAAATAAATTACAAAATTGACAAAAGCATAAAATAAGAGTGAATGGATGGGCGACGGATTGGCTAGAGGGTTCTTCTCCACACATGACACATGTGCAATCTAAATTGATTTTCAGTTGTTCTTTCAATAAGTTATAAATCTCAATACTCCAGATTAACCGTGAACATCACTTTTTTAATCTTCAAGTTTTCCTTAAGTTATTGAATTGGATGAACAGCATACAACAATTCAACATATTCTCTAAAAGTCCCCTACATGAAAAGCACAATAGAGATACAATCAAAGATCATTAAACTTTGTGAAAACTATAAATACTGACGAGGCATTCGTAACTATGAAAAGCATGATACTCCTGCCAAGAATTTACTTAACACGATTGTGGATAGCAACCTTCACTACTCATGAATATAAGTTCATAACGATTAGGTGAAATTCACTTATATTCTAGCATCATATTCATGCATGTAAATTAAGTATGCATCCTTAATCAACATACACTAATAAGTTATCAATCAAGCAGTTAAGCAAATTGAATCACAACTCAGAAATCACAACTGAAGGTAATCAATTCATATTACAAATATATTCATGGCTTTGAATTAACCTCTAGCCAAAATAAATTAATTATACATTATTTATAAATTAAAACAAAAATAAAAATGAGTTTGGAGAATTAAACCGAATTAAGAGTGTGCAAGGATCTGTGCTCTGTTTTTGCACTGTGCTTGCTGCCTTGGCACGCTGTGATTAGCGCTGCTGCCTGTTTCTCTTTGAGCTGATTCTTGTGCGCCTTCTGCCTCCCAAGGCAGCCACCGACTGCCTTATTATATATATATATATATATTTTTAGCTGCCAAAGTGGTGGGTTTTTAAAACCGCACAAATTTAACCCTCTTTTTGACAGATGTAGTATAGATGTAAGTAGGGTATCGTTCTAGGCCGGGGATTAGGAGGGATTGCTAATATACTCTAAATTAATTTAAAAATATTAAACAAGACTCAAGGACACAAAAATAGACTAAAAACTCTAATAACTCGAAACACACTTAGAATGACTCAAAATAATGAAAACAAATTAAATAAACACTAGGAACTAAAATGGACGGAAATCGAATTAAAATATTAAAAATAATAAAAACTAACTAAATAATATAATTTAATAATGGGGGGGTTTGGTTTGAACGAGAAGTAAATTAAACTTAAATAAATTACAGAATTGACAAAAACATAAAATAAAGTGAATGGATGGGCGACGGATTGGCTAGAGGGTTTTTCTCCACACATGACACATATGCAACCTAAATTGATTTTCAGTTGTTCATTCAATAAATTGTAAATCTCAACACCCCAAATTAATTAGGTACGCTTAAATTAACCTTCAGATTTTCCTTATGTTATTGAATTGGATGAACAGCATACAACAACTCAAATTATTCCCCAAAAGTTCCCTACGTGAAAAGCACAATAGAGATACGATTAAAGATCATTATGTTCTATGAAAATCATAAGTGTTGACAAGACATTCGTAACTATGAACAGCATGATACGTTTGCCAGGAATATAAAATATGTAAATCATAAGTGTTGACAAGACATTCGTAAATATTTAATTATTATTATTATTAAATACTTTTTTTATTTATTTTTTTTTTAAATATTTTTTTTTTCAAGTTTATTTTAAGCAATATAAAATATGTAAATTAAAATATGTAAATTAATGTAAAAAGGCTTTATTTACCCGCACTTAAAATAAACAAGGCTCTTAATTAATTTAAACACAAACTAAACAAAAATCAACCAAATAACACAACGAACTACACAAAACAAAGATTGCAAAGTAAAGGCAATAAAGAGCGGGTTAAGAAATGCAAATCTGGTTGCTTGGGTTGCCTCCCAAGAAACGCTTGCTTTAACGTCTTTAGCCGGACGATTCTTTCCATTAACCTCCCCTCGGCTCCATAGCATGAAATTTATCTTTTAATGGGAGGTGATACTTGAAATGATTCGGCAGTGGTCTGAATTCAAGAGTGGGTGCCTGAATCATTAAAATCAGCGTGTTAGTATAAATTAAAATTGGAGAAGATGGCTTACTGTCTTTCTCAGACACAAACTCAATTACAAAAACCACATTTTTGGATATTTCCAGGATTTTGAACTTGGCCAGGTTTACTATGATGGTTGTGGCCTGTCCCGTGTCATCAAACTCAACTTCTTTGGGCTTGATTATCTCATGCACAGCCTCTTGGATGTTTTCAACGCATTTTCCAGCCACTTCGATTTCTTGAATCCCGCTTCTTGGTGTGCAAGGTTCTTTGAATGTTTCAACACCATCGGGAACTTGTTTTGGTGCACCAAGCATTGGGATATCACCTTGCATCTCAGGAAGAGCTTCCACAATGTCTTTTTCACTTTCTTCGAAATTTGGAATCAAAAATCTGCAAGGAAAATGGACATGAATAATGTTAGAATGAATTTCATTTGGAACATCATTACCGAAGTTGGAAAACATAGGGACTTGAGGGGTTTGCGACAAGAATTCTTCTAAACTGCCCAGATCGTCTTCCTCTTCCTCTTCTTGCAGCGGCAATTCATCTAGGTTTGGGCTGTTATCGGATGGTTCTAGGATAGCTTCATCCTCCACATCACTTATGGCTTCATCGATTTCAACGTCTCCCTTTGAATTTTCCATGTTGGAGTTGGAGAGTTCACGTTGCTCTTGAATATGTGCCTTGACTTCCACAATCTGCCCCATTTGATTATTCAATTCTCCCATCTCCTTGGTTTGATTTTCTACTTCCTGGTTCAAAGAGATGAGTAATTGAATAATATTATCATTATCCACAGATGTACCTGAATTGAATTGGGCAGATTGTGATGGAGGCTGTGGTGGTGATGTATAGAACTCATCATACGGTTGCCAATATTCTCGTTGGTGAGTCTCCTTAGCTTGATTTTGTGACCCCTGCACCAAAGAGTTTAATTCATTAAGGATTTGATTATAATCTACGGGCATACTTGAATTCGATTGGAATTGTTGTGGGGGATGTTGTGGTGGCTGCATAGGTCTTGAATAGAACTCGTCTTGCTGCCAATATCCACCTTGTTGAAAGTGTTGAGGTGCATCCCACATCTGATCCGAATAATCTCTCCAATCCGAATTGCAAGCGTTGGAAAACATGTTGCCCCTTGATTGGCTGTGGCCTTGATATCCCCAATCATCTTCATATGCAGAAAATTGAGGATATTGATGAGTCTGATATCCTTGCCCATAGGGCACATCAAATGTAGGGACATTTGGCATTGTGGTCCTTTCGGCATTATGTGTCAATTGAGCAGTGAGCTGCGCCAATTGACGGGATTTTAAAACCGCACAAATTTAACCCTCTTTTTGACAGTTGTAGTATAGATGTAAGTAGGGTATCGTTCTAGGTCGGGGATTATGAGGGATTGCTAATCTACTCTAAATTAATTTAAAAATATTAAACAAGACTCAAGGACACAAAATTAGGCTAAAAACTCTAATAATTCAAAACACACTAAAATGACTCAAAACAAAGGAAACAAATTAAATAAACACTAGGAACTAAAATGGACGGAAATTGAATTAAAAGACTAAAAATAATGAAAATTAACTAAATAATATAATTTAACAATGGGGGGTGGGGGTTTGGTTTTGGTGAGATTGAATTTAAAATTTAAATAAATTATAAAATGACAAAAACATAAAATAAAAATGAAAGGATAGGCGACGGATTGGCTAGAGGGTTTTTCTCCACACAAGACACATATGCAATCTAAATTGACCTTCAGTTGTTCTTTCAATAAGTTATAAATCTCAATACTCCAGATTAACCGTGAACAGCACTTTTTTAATCTTCAAGTTTTCCTTAAGTTATTGAATTGGATGAACAGCATACAACAATTCAACACATTCTCTAAAAGTCCCCTACGTGAAAAGCACAATAGAGATACAATCAAAGATCATTAAGCTTTGTGAAAACTATAAGTACTGACGAGGCATTCATAACTATGAAAAGCATGAAACTCCTGCCAAGAATTTACTTAACACGATTGTGGATAGCAACCTTCACTACTCATGAATATAAGTTCATAACGATTAGGTGAAATTCACTTATATTCTAGCATCAAATTCATGCATGCAAACTAAGTATGCATCCTTAATCGACATACACAAATAAGTTATCAATCAAGTAGTTAAGCAAATTGAATCACAACTCAGAAATCACAACTGAAGGTAATCAATTCATATTACAAATATATCCATGGCTTTGAATTAACCTCTAGCCAAAACAAATTAATTACACATTATTTATAAATTAAAAACAGAAATAAAACTGAGTTTGGAGAGATTAAACCGAAAGAGTGTGCAAGGATTTTCTCCACCGTGAGCTTGTTTTCTGGCTGCCAACCAAAGCTGCGCAAGCAGCTTTCTTTTTTTTGTTCGTGCCTTGACTGCCCTGCTTCTGATTCAGCCTCAGACTCCGTGCCTTTAGCTGCCTTCTGTGCAGTTATAAAACAGTCCCTGCGCAGCTTATTTTTCTGTCTTCTCGCGGCTCTCAAAACCCAAAGCAGCCTCGGGAGATGCCTGGCCTTTTTGTGCAGCTTCTGTTCTCTCGGTGCCCTGCCTTTCCTGCTGCCTTCTGTGTTTGACACACTGCCCAGAGGCAGCTCTGGCCTTTTTCTTTCTCACGCTGCCAGAGGCAGCTTTGAACCTATGCTCTCCCTCCTTCCTCAATTGGCCTCCCCAAGGCCTCTTATTATTCTCTGCGCCTTATGCAGCTTCTGACAGCTCCCTCCCCCTATATTTTTTTATTTTTCTTTTCTTTAAAGCCAGCCATCCACCCACAAGCTCTCTTTTGTTTTTTTTATCCTTTTCTTTTATTCTTTTTTGTCCGCACCTTTCATCATTCATCATCATTTTCTTTCTTATTTTAATTTTCTGTTTGTTTCCTTTTTGTTTCCTTTCTGAGATGCCTTGAAAGGCCCTGCTGGCACACTCATTTCTGCTCCCCATGCTGCTGTCCTATTATCACACACACACACATTATATATATATATATATAAAAATATATATATATATATATATATTATTTTTCAAATGATAATTTCTATTCAACAGGCATGAAAATTTTACTTAGTTCACCTCCATAATGTCATGATAAACACAATACTTTCTTATGTTAATTAACCAAATAGAGTGGGCAAGGCAGGTAGACGAATTTGACACTTAAAATTACACTTATTCTATTTTTATTTTCTTTACTAGATAAATTCTTATAAAACATAAAAATAACGTAAATAGCTCAAAATATAACGAACTAACTAAGAAAAGACGAGTGAATTTGATGTAAAAATGTATATAAATATGATCCGATCAAATACCCCGACACTTAGCTTTTGCTAGTCCTCGAGCAAAACAAAGAAAACAGAAAAAGAAATAACATGAAAAACATTAGCTTCCCCTTATGTGACCCTCAGAGAATTTCATTCGAGAACATAAATCATCAAGAACCATAGCTAGCACAAAACAAGCTAATCCAAGATCATCTTCCTTATTCAAATATTAGTAGTAATCTTTAAATCATCCTTGAAGTGTAGTGTGTGAGATAGCCATGCTAATGCAATTTCAAGTTTTTATTTTTAAAATCATCATATGCAAACTAGCAACCTTCTCACGGGATATGCACTCAATCACACATGTGTTTAGTTTAAATGTGTTTCGCTCAAAGAAACAAATGTGAAAGTTCTACCATAAGCTTGCATAAAGATCACTTCTCCACAATCATAATTGTAAAACTTAAATCAAGAGGAATTTTATTGGGTGTAATGAGGCTTAGGGATAGGGCTTATTGAAACGAAAGAATAGGAAAGCACAAGTTCCAAGTTACACTGCAAGCAATTCTTTAGTTGAGATTTATAAGAACTCAAACTTTCCAGCGATTCTTTTAACACCTCCAACCACACCCTTAAACTGAAACTTTAAAAACATTTTTTTTATTTTCTTCGTATACAATCTTTCTTTTTCTTTTTTTTTCTTTTTCTTTTCTTTTTCCTCTTTTTTTTTTTAAATAATAAATACAAACATGAAATACCCCCACACTTATTCTTTTGCCAAACACCTTCCAAGTACTTCACAAACATTTCTCAAAAGACAGTCGCAAATTGATCGCTTGGAAAGGGTAAGGAAACATGGTTTGAGGTATAAGGGTAGACATATCTGGTGATAAGAAATAAAAGGTTCAACATATACGGCTCAAATTGGCAATCTAATGATATCATTTTTTTTTCTTTGGGAAATATGGTTATTTGGGCCATGGTGGTGAACCTAATGCCTCTATCATTTTCAAGTTCATGCAATCAATTGACTAATAATGTCAAACGGACCACAATGCCAAGTGTCCCTACACTTGATGTGCCCTATGGGCAAGGATATCAAGGCTATGATCAACCAAGCGGCAACATGTTTTCCAACGCTTGCAATTCGGATTGGAGTGATCATTCAAACTCTATGTGGTGGGAAGCTCAACAAGTTCAACATGAAGCATATTGGCAGCCATATGAGGAGTTCTATTCAAGACCTATGCAGCCACCACAACCTCATATGCAATATGCTCAATCAAACTCAGGTTCGTCAATAGATTATGATCAAATCCTTAATGAATTAAACTCTTTGGTGCAGGGGTCACAAAATCAAGCTAAGGAGACTCACCAAGGAGAATATTGGCAGCCGTATGATGAGTTCTATACAACACCACCACAGCCTCCATCACAATCTGCCCAATTCAATTCAGGTACATCGATGGATAATGATAATATTATTCAATTACTCATCTCTTTGAACCAGGAAGTAGAAAATCAAACCAAGGAGATGGGAGAATTGAATAATCAAATGTGGCAGATTGTTGTGGTGGTTGTGATGGTTCATATGGCCACTGATAGAACTCTTCCGATGGCGGCAATTGTTCCTCTTGTTGTGAACCCTGCGTCAAAGAGATTAGTCCTTCAAGAATTTCATTATAATTTACGGCCATACTTTGATTCGATTGGAATTGTTGTGGGGGGTTCTGTGGTGGCTGCATAGGTCTTGAATAGAACTCGTCTTGCTGCCAATATCCACCTTGTTGAAAATGTTGAGGTTCATCCCACATTTGATTTGAATAATCCCTCCAATCCGAATTGCAAGCGTTGGAATACATATTGCCCCTTGATGGATCATAGCCTTGATATCCCCAAACATCTTCATATGCAGAAAATTGAGGACTTTGATGAGCTTGATATCCTTGCCCATAGGGCACATCAAAAGTAGAGACATTTGGCATTGAGGTCCGTTCGGCATTATGAGTCAATTGAGCAGTGAGCTGCGCCAGTTGAGCTTGAATGGTTGCAAATGCCATGTCTTGCTCCATTAGAACCTAAAATCAAAGAAAGAAAAATAAATCAAATACCAAAAGTAAAATACACAAACACAAATATAAACATAAACACAAACGAAAAAAAATAAAATAAACACAAACAAAAAATAAAGGGATTAGCAAATTTGCTAATCCCCGGCAACGGCGCCAAAAATTTGACGGGATTTTAAAACCGCACAAATTTAACCCTCTTTTTAACAGTTGTAGTATAGATGTAAGTAGGGTATCGTTCTAGGCCGGGGATTAGGAGGGATTGCTAATCTACTCTAAATTAATTTAAAAATATTAAACAAGACTCAAGGACACAAAATGAGGCTAAAAACTCTAATAATTCAAAACACACTAAAATGACTCAAAACAAAGGAAACAAATTAAATAAACACTAGGAACTAAAATGGACGGAAATTGAATTAAAAGACTAAAAATAATGAAAATTAACTAAATAATATAATTTAACAATGGGGGGGGGGGGTTTGGTTTTGGTGAGATTGTATTTAAAATTTAAATAAATTATAAAATGACAAAAACATAAAATAAAAATGAAAGGATAGGCGACGGATTGGCTAGAGGGTTTTTCTCCACACAAGACACATATGCAATCTAAATTGACCTTCAGTTGTTCTTTCAATAAGTTATAAATCTCAATACTCCAGATTAACCGTGAACAGCACTTTTTTAATCTTCAAGTTTTCCTTAAGTTATTGAATTGGATGAACAGCATACAACAATTCAACACATTCTCTAAAAGTCCCCTACGTGAAAAGCACAATAGAGATACAATCAAAGATCATTAAGCTTTGTGAAAACTATAAGTACTGACGATGCATTCATAACTATGAAAAGCATGATACTCCTGCCAAGAATTTACTTAACACGATTGTGGATAGCAACCTTCACTACTCATGAATATAAGTTCATAACGATTAGGTGAAATTCACTTATATTCTAGCATCAAATTCATGCATGCAAACTAAGTATGCATCCTTAATCGACATACACAAATAAGTTATCAATCAAGTAGTTAAGCAAATTGAATCACAACTCAGAAATCACAACTGAAGGTGATCAATTCATATTACAAATATATCCATGGCTTTGAATTAACCTCTAGCCAAAACAAATTAATTACACATTATTTATAAATTAAAAACAGAAATAAAACTGAGTTTGGAGGGATTAAACCGAAAGAGTGTGCAAGGATTTTCTCCACCGTGAGCTTGTTTTCTGGCTGCCAACCAAAGCTGCGCAAGCAGCTTTCTTTTTTTTATTCGTGCCTTGACTGCCCTGCTTCTGATTCAGCCTCAGACTCCGTGCCTTTAGCTGCCTTCTGTGCAGTTATAAAACAGTCCCTGCGCAGCTTATTTTTCTGTCTTCTCGCGGCTCTCAAAACCCAAAGCAGCCTCGGGAGATGCCTGGCCTTTTTGTGCAGCTTCTGTTCTCTCGGTGCCGCTGCCTTTCCTGCTGCCTTCTGTGTTTGACACGCTGCCCATAGGCAGCTCTGGCCTTTTTCTTTCTCACGCTGCCAGAGGCAGCTTTGAACCTATGCTCTCCCTCCTTCCTCAATTGGCCTCCCCAAGGCCTCTTATTATTCTCTGCGCCTTATGCAGCTTCTGACAGCTCCCTCCCCCTATATTTTTTTATTTTTCTTTTCTTTAAAGCCAGTCATCCACCCACAAGCTCTCTTTTGTTTTTTTATCCTTTTCTTTTATTCTTTTCTGTCCGCACCTTTCATCATTCATCATCATTTTCTTTATTATTTTAATTTTCTGTTTGTTTCCTTTTTGTTTCCTTTCTGAGATGCCTTGAAAGGCCCTGCTGGCACACTCATTTCTGCTCCCCATGCTGCTGTCCTATTATCACACACACCCACATTATATATATATATTATTTTTCAAATGATAATTTCTATTCAACAGGCATGAAAATTTTACTTAGTTCACCTCCATAATGTCATGATAAACACAATACTTTCTTATGTTAAGTAACCAAATAGAGTGGGCAAGGCAGGTAGACGAATTTGACACTTAATATTACACTTATTCTATTTTTATTTTCTTTACTAGATAAATTCTTATAAAACATAAAAATAACGTAAATAGCTCAAAATATAACGAACTAACTAAGAAAAGACGAGTGAATTTGATGTAAAAATGTATATAAATATGATCCGATCACCAATTGATCTTGAATGTTTGCAAATGCCATGTCTTACTCCAATTTTTACCTAAAATCAAAGAAAGAGAACTAAATAAAATACCAAAAGTAAAATACACAAACACAAATAAAAACATAAACACAAATATAAAAATAAACACAAACAAAAATAAAGGGATTAGCAAAGTTGCTAATCCTCGGCAACGACGCCAAAAATTTGGTGGGTTTTTAAAACCGCACAAATTTAACCCTCTTTTTGACAGATGTAGTATAGATGTAAGTAGGGTATCGTTCTAGGCCGGGGATTAGGAGGGATTGCTAATCTACTCTAAATTAATTTAAAAATATTAAACAAGACTCAAGGACACAAAAATAGACTAAAAACTCTAATAACTCGAAACACACTTAGAATGACTCAAAATAATGAAAACAAATTAAATAAACACTAGGAACTAAAATGGACGGAAATCGAATTAAAATATTAAAAATAATAAAAACTAACTAAATAATATAATTTAATAATGGGGGGGTTTGGTTTGAACGAGAAGTAAATTAAACTTAAATAAATTACAGAATTGACAAAAACATAAAATAAAGTGAATGGATGGGCGACGGATTGGCTAGAGGGTTTTTCTCCACACATGACACATATGCAACCTAAATTGATTTTCAGTTGTTCATTCAATAAATTGTAAATCTCAACACCCCAAATTAATTAGGTACGCTTAAATTAACCTTCAGATTTTCCTTATGTTATTGAATTGGATGAATAGCATACAACAACTCAAATTATTCCTCAAAAGTTCCCTACGTGAAAAGCACAATAGAGATACGATTAAAGATCATTATGTTCTATGAAAATCATAAGTGTTGACAAGACACTCGTAACTATGAACAGCATGATACGTTTGCCAGGAATTTACTTAACGCGATTGTGACTAGCAACCTTCACTACTCATGAATATAAGTTCATAACGATTAGGTGAAATTCACTTATATTCTAGCATCAAATTCATGCATGTAAATTAAGTATGCATTCTTAATCGACAAACACAAATAAGTTATTAATCAAGCAGTTAAGCAAATTAAATCACAACTCAGAAATCACAACTGAAGGTATCAATTTAGATTACAAATATAATCATGGCTTTGAATTAACCTCTAGCCAAAACAAATTAATTATACATTATTTATAAATTAAAACAGAAATTAAACATGAGTTTGGAGGGATTAAACCGAATTGAGTGCAAGGACTTTCTGTGCACTTGCATGTGCACTGTGCTTATTTGGTTTGCACCGTGCCCTCTCCTCCTCTCGGTGACAAATATTGCTTGCTGCCAGAGGGCAGCTCTTCTCCCAGCGCGCCGACTGCCCTGCTGTCCCGTGAGCTGTGCTTCTGTGCCACTTGGCACTGGTTCTTCTCCCAGCGTTGCCTTCCTCCCTCACGCTGGTTCCGCTGCAATTTCAAGAATTTGATCCGTGTGCTTCTCCCCTCGAGACCTCTCGCCTCTCCTTAATTGCTGCCTTTCTAGGCTTCACAAATGGCAGCCTGATTGCTGCCCTCTCTTGGTGTTGCTGCCAAATGGCAGCTTATTCTCTCCCCTTTCCTAAATGTGCCGCTGCCAATATATATCCCTCCCCCGAGACTCACGCTTCTTTTATTTATTTTTTTCTTTCCGCTGTTGCCCTTCTGGCAGCACTTGCTTTGTTTATTTCTGCCAGGCGCTGCCTCTCTGGCCGCCTCATGAGCTCTCTCCTCTCGCATGCACCGAGTTGCTTGTCATTTTTAATTGGCTGCCCACTGGCAGCATCTTGGTGATTTTTTATGTTTTTCTTTCTCTTTCCACCGCACTCTCCTATTAATTATTCCTCATCATTATTTTCTTTCTAAGCTGCCCACCTTCTCTTGTGGTCTTGTTTTTCTTTTGATTCCTCCCCCGAGTGCTTGCCAGCCTGTTATCACACACACACATTAAATTTATATAAATAAATATATATATATATATATATATATATATATTTCAAAAGATAAGTTCTATTCAACAAGCAAGATAGTTTAGACGAAATTATTACTTAACACTTCACTTATTCTATTTTTATTTTCTTAACTTGATGAATTCTTATAAAACACAAAATCAACGTAAATAGCTCAAAAATAAAACGAACTAACTAAGAAAAGACGAGTGAATTTGATGTAAAAATGTAGATAAATATGATCCGATCACAAAGGCAGCTTGTTTTTTTTCTTTTCTTTTCTCGCAGTCTCAGGCAGCACCGTGCCTTCTCTCTTTTCTGCCAAAGCTGCCTAGCAGCTCTCCCTCGGTCTCAAGCTACTTTTCTTTATTTTTTATTTTTTATTTTCTTATTCTTTTTCCCCAGCTGCCCCGAGGCAGCTCTCTCTCCTCGCTGCCAAGAGGCAGCCTTGCCTTCACTCCCTTATGCTTCTCCCTTCTGACTTGCTCGCTGCCAAGGCAGCGCTCCCCTGGCGATGACTTTCCTCTTTTCAGCTCCGAGGAGCTCCCCCAGGAGCTCCATCCTCTCTCTGTTTATTTCTCCGCCCAAAGCTTCTGTTTCCGTCTGCCTTTTATTTCCCCTCTGACTTCATTCTTTTCTTTCTTCGGCTCCCTCAAGTGCTGCTTGCCAGCTGCCCTTTTTCTTTATTATTTTCTGTTTGTTCTTCTCATCATGCCGTCTGCCCCCTTGGCTACAAAAGCCGAAAGAACAATGATCAAACCCACAATGCTGCCCTTTTTCTTCCCCGTTATTCCCTCCTCTATGCCATGTGTAATTATTTCTCCCTGCTTTTCCATTTTATTTTCTTCTTTCCTTTCACAAGCTGCCAAGGCAGCTTTGTCTCTAACCCACTTGATTTCATTTGGCTGCCATAATGCCTTCCTTTTGCTTTCCACCGAATTGCCAACCTGTTATCACACACACACACATTATATTTATATATATATAAATATATATATATATATATATATATAAATATATATTATTTTCCAAATGATAAGTTATATTCAACAGGCAAGAAAGTTTAGACGAATTTAGCACTTAAAATTTCATTTATTCTATTTTTATTTTCTTTGCTTGATAAATTCTATAAAACACAAAATCAACGTAAATAGCTCAAAATATAACGAACTAACTAAGAAAAGACGAGTGAATTTGATATAAAAATATATATAAATATGATCCGATCACTAAGTAGCATAAATATGCTTCTATCAAATTCCCCCACACTTAGCTTTTGCTAGTCCTCGAGCAAAACAAAACAACAAAAGGAAATAAAACGAAACAAAGCAAACAAAACACAACCTAAACCTTTCAACGTTTGCCTCAGGGATTTCCAATGCACATTACATGTTAAAAATCATCATCTCCACATATTTTAGCCAACTTAACACTTGAGCACATACTTAATCATAGTCACCATTTATTAGTTCACAATTAACCAATTAAAACAATGTTTTGAATGTAGTAACATGCCTTAGAGAATTTGCTCAATTCCTTACAAGATATGCACTCAATTTTCACTCAGCATTTCTAGCTACACACCCTATACTAGTTATATGTGAGAAGATTAATGTAGATATGAAAACGAAGGCTCACATATATGTATAACAAGGAAAGCAATTTCTGGAGTTAATAAGCATGTTTAGATATGATCTCAAGAATGGAATGCTACTACTTAGATGCGAGAACCAGTGACACCATATGCTCATACCAAATTCAAACTCCACAAATTGAAACACATAACACTCAAGATAGAAGTCAAGGGTTGTAATGGGGCTTGGGGTATTGGCTCACAAATGAAGGATAGGGATAACAAACGTTCTTAAAGCAATAGCAAGCAAAGTAATGCAATTGAGACTGAGAATTCTCTTTAGAATGCAGAAATCAACGTTTAACGCAAAAAGGGAAGATTTAAACAATACTTAGGGCCGAATTTATTGTTTTGGACCCTTTCTTCAGCAAACAACACTTTAGAACTCTTTTTCAAACATTTTTCACAACTTTTCTTTTTCTTTTCTACCCGTGCCTTTGCACACAAACTCACATGAACAATACTTCCCCCACACTTGTTTTCTGCCATTCATTAATCAAAAGGAATTCAATTGTAGTCATGCTTTACTATGCTTTAAAAACAAGGGTATGTATGGTCCTAATCTAGGCTAGGTGAGGATAGTGTAGGTTAACAAATAACATAGGCTAACAAGGCTCAACGGGGTTAACTTAAAGACATAATGAAATAGGATACACGGCTGTTTGGCTTAGGTGGTGGTCACTACACAACTTCATCTTGAATATGTGTTATGCAAATCAATAACATGCTTTGAATGAAATGGGCATGAGTTCTAGCATTTGGAACTAAATGATGAAACGCCTTCTAAGTAATAACCAAGCAAAGAATAATGAGATCATGCAACGACTTAGAAAACAAAAATGCACAGAATATCAACTCTCCAAAGAAATGATTAGGCTCAAGTCTAACAAGGTTGTAGTGTTAATTTGAGTTCCTTCCTTCAAGCATGTTACAAAAACTGATTTTTCCTTTATGATTGCATGTGAATTCATAAGTTATAACCACAACCAAGCATAAACAAAGAGTAAATCAAACTTTCATCCATGTTTACAACTCTTTTTAACAGCCATGCAATTACAAATCGAATCCTCATCATTGTGTTGGAAGGTACCTTAAGACACAAACAAACACACAAAAACAACTCTTTTTGGGTTTTTCAAAACAATTTTTCAAATTTTTATGTGATTTTCGGATTTTTAAACCAAAACACACTAAAACAGCCCAAAATTGCTTTAAAACACATTAAAACAGCAAGGAACAAGTCTCTGAGTAAAGGGTGATAAAATCCCACGAATTTGCATCAAAAACACCTTAGTTACCCCCCCCCCCCCACACTTAAATCAAACATTGTCCTCAATGTTTCAAGCATAAAATCACACCAAACATAAAGAAACACACAAACAGCAACTAAAATGCAAAACTAGGCAGATTAGAAAGAATCAACAAAGAGAAGGGTTTAAGGAACGCAAATCTGGGATTGGAGTGATTCCTAGGGCTTCTTTTGTTGAATTGCATGGGTGGCCTCCCAAGTAGCGCTTTCTTTTACGTCTTGCAGCCGGACGAAGAACTTCACTCATTCCCCATTGGGGCCCACGGCATGGAGGGGAAGTTCCTCAACCACATGCTCCTCGAACAGGTCGTAATAGGGCTTCAAACGATGCCCATTCACCTTGAATTCGTGTCCGGTTCTCAAGCTTTTGACTTGGATTGCACCATAAGAAAAAACATTAGTAACAACAAAGGGTCCAATCCACTTAGATCTTAACTTACCAGGAAATAAACTTAAACGGGAATTGAAAAGCAACACTTTCTGCCCAATGGAGAAGGTTTTGCCCCTAATCATCTTGTCATGGAACGCCTTCGTTTTCTCCTTGTAAATCCGGGCATTCTCATATGCTTCATTCCTTAGATCCACAAGCTCATTCAATTGGAGCTTTCGATGCATTCCAGCAGCATCTAAGTCCAAATTGATTGTTTTCACGGCCCAATGAGCCTTGTGCTCAAGTTCCACGGGTAAGTGGCATGGCTTGCCATACACTAGCCGAAATGGAGACATCCCTAGGGGGTCTTGTAGGCAGTCCGGTACGCCCATAATGCATCGTCTAAATGCCCGCTCCAATCTTTCCGGTTAGGTCCCACGGTTTTCTCCAAGATTTGCTTGATTTCTCTATTCGAGACTTCGGCTTGGCCACTTGTTTGGGGGTGATAGGGTGTTGAAACCCTATGCTTGACATTGTACTTCTTGAAGTGTGCCTCAATGGTCCTATTGCAGAAATGTGAGCCCCCATCACTTATAAACACTCGCGGCATCCCAAATCTAGAGAAAATGTTAGTCTTGATGAAATCTGAAACAACTCTAGAATCGTTAGTACGGGTAGCCTTTGCTTCTATCCATTTGGAAACATAATCGACCACAAGCAAAATGTAATTGAAACCAAATGAGGAGGGAAAGGGACCCATGAAATCAATACCCCATACATCAAAAATTTCAACATTAAATATAGGGGTTTGCGGCATTTGGTCCTTGGCACCAATGGAACCTGTCCTTTGACCTCTATCACATGTTAAACAGAATATTCGAGCATCTTTAAACAATGTAGGCCAATAAAAACCACATTCTAACACCTTGCGGGCTGTTCTTTGAGTGCCAAAATGACCCCCACATGCATAAGAATGACAAAATGCTAAAATGGAGTTAAAATCAGAATTTGGTACACATCGTCTAACAATCTGATCTGGGCAATATTTCCATAGATATGGATCATCCCACACATAAAATCTTGCATCATGTTTGAGTTTATCACATTAGGCCTTGCTTAGGGTGTTAGGAACTTGCTTAGACACCAAGAAATTGACCAAATCGGCATACCAAGGGGTACTTACCTCAATGGACAGAAGTTGTTCATCCGGAAACGTCTCAGAAATGGGGATGGGCTCTTCTTCATGCACCAACCTGCTTAGGTGGTCAGCCACCACGTTTTCACACCCTTTCTTGTCCCTAATTTCAATATCAAACTCTTGAAGTAGGAGCATCCAACGACTGAGCCGTGGCTTGGCATCCTTTTTGGTGAGAAGGTACTTCAAGGCTGCATGGTCAGTGAAAACAATTACTTTAGTACCAATTAGATATGATCTAAACTTATCTAAAGCAAATACAACTGCCAAAAGTTTCTTTTCAGTGGTGGAATAATTCAATTGAGCATCATTTAAAGTGCGTGAAGCATAATAAATAACATGTGGCTATTTGTTTCTCCTTTGGCCCAAAACAGCGCCAAGTGCATAATCTGATCCATTACACATCAATTCAAAGGGAATGGACCAATCTGGAGGATTTATGATGGGTGCCGTGGTGAGAAGGTCCTTTAGATGCTTGAATGCCTTCTCACATGCCTCGTTGAACTCAAAAGACACATCCTTTTGAAGGAGGCGGCATAGGGGTTGTGCAATCTTGGAAAAGTCCTTGATAAATCGTCTATAGAATCCTGCATGACCAAGAAAAGAACGAATCTCTCTAACCGAAGTAGGAGAGGGTAAGTAGCGTACAAGATCTGTTTTAGACTTATCAACTTCAATTCCTTACAAGTTTGGGGTCAATTTCAATTCCTTACAATATCTTTAAAACATTTCAATTTCATACATTTACTTATCACTTTATTTCAATTTCATACATCCGTTAGAAAATCTGTTAAGCTAACCGTTAAGTGATGACACGGCAAATATGAGGTCCCCATTTGTCCTGACGTGGCTGCCACATTTGTGCCACGTGGCTAAACATTTAATAATAAAAAATAAAAATATTAAAATAATTATCATAAAAATAAAAATAAAAATAAACAAAAAAACTAGAAACCAAAACAGAAACCCAGACTTCATCTTCCCCACCAAGCACATTCCATCCGCTTCACCCCCTCCACGGCTCCACCCCTCCATCCCCTCCACCCGAGCACCCTCTTCTTCCATCCCCCATCACTCATCCTTTGCCCACCCAAGCCACCCTTCTCCGATCCACTCCTCCATCTTCACATCCCCGACCCACCTTCTCCCTCCCCTCCCTTCTCTATTCCAAGAGTTTCATCCTATCAAATCTGATGACAATGGAAGTTCTTCATCCTTCATGTCGTCGAGAAGGTGAGAAGGGAAGATTGTTGCAGACCATGGTGACCCGGCTGGACGACAGCGGTGAGCATGGGCTAGACCATCTAAGCCCAAAAGTGGTGGTAGGAGGTGTGGTAGTGGGTGAAGGAAAATTTGTGAAAAAAAAGTTCATTTGAGCAACATCAACAACATGCATTTAACAATTAAAGGCGGAATCATATTTATATGCACTCAAAAACAAAACTTAACCCATGAAATTCAAAGCCTAGTAGATAGGTGAACCAAGACTCAACTCAAGAACAAAGTGAGTTGAGAAATCTTATACCTTTGTTGATTCCTCTTTGCTTAAGCAAAGGCTAATCACCCAAGGAGAGGGCCTTCATTCCTTGCTTCTTAGCTCCATGGATTTCTTGGAGGAGGATGGTAGAATGGATTCTCCAAGTTCCCAAGAAAGGGAACCTCTAAGCATCCACACCAAGGAGAGCATTGATGAGGAGATGAGTGGCCTAGGAAGATTTAGATGCTAGTAAAATCTTCCTAGGGTGGCCGGCCTCTTAGAGAGCAAAGAGAGGTTTGTGTTCTCATCTTTTCTCCAAAAGAAACCCTTAATGAAGAAAGGGCTATAAAGTCATATTTATACCTACCTTCATTTGAGTGGCAAACTTGGAATAAGTTCAAAACCCACTCCATTCTCTATGTGTCCGGCCTCTTAGAGTCTTTGTGTTCTCAACTTAAGCCAATGCGCTTGACATTCGAAGCCTATTAGGACTTAAGGACCAAAACTAACCCGAGGTCTATAACGAACTTATTCATTTGATTAATTAACATATTAATTAATCCTAGCCATAAATAATTAAACCATTTAATTATCATTACTCATCTCCGTTGTTTCTTCAATCTCTACCTTACTTAGTGTACGATCCATTAGGTTCCTTTTAGTGAGGCAATGGGTGATTAGAAATCTTTCAAATCGATTGTCAATTGAAATTTACTTTCAATTCTCCCTTTAGTGATTACTCACCATTAGAGCTTCCATAAACCATGAGTGACACCTAGCAGTATATCATGGCTACCCAAGCTAATCAGAAGAGGTGGAGAACCTATTCAGTTTAGGATTACAATGTAATACGGTCTTTCTCTAATACAACACTCTTGACCACATTGTTTGGTTTGATAGTTTATTCATGTCTACTGTCCAATGTGATTCATTTACTTATATGATTACCTTGAATGTGATTCGGAACGACTTTCCAAATCTCATTCATACTCTGGCCAGAGATTCTTAATCACATCAGAGAGTATTCTCCCTTAAATAGTTTTATGGTTAGAGATCCCTTGTTGCGCATTCACTTGCCTCCATGGCTAAGTGGCTTAACCGCAACTACGCCGTTGACACCCTCTGATGGAGTGACATTGACATAGTCAAAGATCAAGGACCTAACCACAAGACAACTATGATGCCTCAGGTCAAAGGACTACTTTGCATTATCCCAACCATGAGTCCTCATGTGACATGAGTATGAGAACTCCTCAGTGATCGTGTTCAGTGGACTCATTCTCTATTGAGCACTTACATGCTTGTCTTGGTGTCAGTCACACCAATGACTCAAGACCAATCCCTCTCCTTGTGAGAAGACATAGCACATACTGATCTTAACGGACTGTCAATGCCCAATTGGCAGTCCTATTATCAGGAACGTTTAGGATATGTATATGAAAGAGAATGGTCTCATGAACCTAACTTCTTTAGATTACATTCTCCTAATCACATATTCTTTGGACTTATCATTTAAGCATATAACATTTATATGAGACAGCTTAAAACAATAATCGTTGCCCTTTATATTAAACTAGATTAGTTTAACATGTGAAATTCCCGTAAAGTATCATCATATGATTGGTTTTAGGGCACTTTTCCAACAATCTCCCACTTGCACTAGAGCCAATCAGCTTGGTCATCAGTGATGATACCTCTTCTGAAAATGGCTGAGTAGTAGGCCTAGAAAATGGTTAACTATATGTTATCCATAGAAGCAACGTTGAGATTAACAACGTCACCATTATACATGATTCTCAATCATGTGATTCACTCTCTCATTTGAGTTCGGATCTTGATGAGACCTTGATTCCCTGGCTTGAGCTATCGCCACATTAGTGTCATAGTGTCAACATACTAAAGATACTTTCTGGTTGGAACCGAATGGAGAGTTCATAAATGAATCTTCCCATCCAAACATCAATGTTGTAAGCTTCTATATGGCAATATATTTTGCATACATGATGGAACACATTAAAGTCATTACTTTTAACGTTTCCACCCAAATATCTCTTTAGTCATAATAAAGAGATATCCAATTATCACTTTATTCATAATGAAGAGAAATTCAATGATGGATTAGATTCATAATCTAATACATTTACCCTTCCATTATGTTACTCTAATTCTTCCTCATTCTTGAGGAATCCATCCTTAGTATTTCTTAAATACTTAAGGATTCACTTGACAGTTGCCATGGTTCTGATCCTGAGCTTGCATTGATATCGTCTTGTACTGATCTTAGTACAACTCATATCAACGTTTTTCATAAAATATGAAATACATAAATTACCTTTCCGCATATGCATAAAGGATTCCTTTTACGCATTATTTCTTTGGGAGTCAAAAGGGTATGTTCCCTTTGTGAAGAGCAACTTCCTAGTCTCAGTAGGATTGTCCCTTTTATTGAAGTCTATCATAACATGAGAAACTTCCTAGGATCTTTTGTCTATTAATGCGAAAATAAGCTAACACACAAATTAAGCTAACACACAAATTAAACCCTCTTGTTGACAATTGTAGTATATATGCAAGTAGGGATCATTCTAAACCGGGGATTAGGAGGGATTGCTAATCTATATAAAATAAACTTAGAAACACTAAATAAAACTTTAAAAACACAAATCTAAAATTAAAACACTTAACTAGATTCAAATGATTCCAACTAAAGTAGAATAACTCAAAATAAAACTAACAAATAAACTAAAACAGATTCGCGAATGAATTTAAATGATTCAAGCTATGAAAATTAACCAACTCTGAACTAAATTAACTCAAAGAACTCAAAAGAAATCAAATAAAGTAGATTCAAATCAAAGGACATAAATTGTAAAAGTGGGATTGGGTTTTGATGAGAATAACTTGAAAATAAACAAATTATAAACTAGACAAATTTAGACACAAAATATGGTTGTTTGAATGGATGATGGATTAGCTAGAGGGTTCTCCTCCACACATGATACACTGTATATAAACCAATTTTTAGTTATTCTTTCGATAACTTATGAAACTCAATACTCCGGGTTAACCGTGATAGCACTTTTTTAACCTTCAAGTTCTCCTTAAGTTAATGAATTGAATGGGATAGCGCATATAACAATTCAAAACATTCTTCAAAAGTTAAGCACAATAGAGATACAATCAAAGATAATTAAGATTCATGAGAACTATAAGTATTAACGAGGCATTCGTAATTATGAAAAGCATGATACTCTTGCCAAGAATTCACTTAACACGATTGTGGATAGCAACCTTTACCACTCATGAATATAAGTTCATAACTACTAGGTGAAATTCCCTTATATTCTAGCATCAAACTTATGCATGAGAACTAAGCCTGCACTCTTAATCAACATACATAAATAAGTTATCAATCAAATAGTTGAGCGAATTGAAATCACAACCAAAAGTAATTAATTCATAATGCAAATGTAATCATGGCTTTAAATCCCCCTAGCAAAAAGGGGGGGGGGTTTAGTTCCTCATAATCATAAAACAAAGGTAAATAGATTTATACATTGAAAATAAAAGAAAGAAAACACCTAAATGCTCCAACGATCCTCGTTAAGTGGCAAGCACGTCCAAGCACTTTCCTTCCCTTCCTTTGCTACGGCACAAGGAGTGGTTGTGGGTTGAAGAGTTGATTGTATGGAGGAATGGATAGGGGGATGTATGGTGGTGTTTAGGATGGGTAGGGAGGGGTAAGGCTAGGATAGGTTAGAACCAGATTTTTGGAAGAAAGAAAAGGGAGTTGCGGGTAGGATAGTTTAGGGAGTGTAGAATGGAAGTGTTGTGCGAATTCGTGTCTTTGGCCTTGATGGAGAAGCCTATTTATAGGCTTTGAGAATGAATCACCACCATCCATTTCCTTGGTGAGAATGAATCACCACCATCCATTTTTGTTGGTGAGAATGAATCACTACCATCCATTTTGTTGGTGAGAATGAATCACCACCATCCATTTTTATTAGTGAGAATGAATCACTACCATCCATTTTGTTGGTGAGAATGAATCACAACCATCCATTTTTTATGCTCCCCATGCATGCAATCCATTTCACCCCAAAATAGCTCGAGAGGTACTCTAGGGGATGAGGAACACTGAGTAACTCGAGAGGTTTCTTTGGGAATACATTCTTGGAGATGAAGAAGTGTTGAGTAAGTCTGCCTTTGCTATGGAGGGCGAAGGTAGACACTTATAGGAATTTCTTCACAACCGGTACTATTCTCTTACTCTTGTCGGCAGCAGGTGGATGATTGAACAGTAAGGTTTACGCGCTTTCTGACACGCCTTCTTGCACGATCTCGTCAGGTTGAGTCTTTGATGGCTGAGGTGGCTAGTCTTCGGCAAGAGGTCAGAGGACTTAGGCACGAGAATAAGGAGTTGCACATGCTCGCAACTAGTGATCGGATCATATTTATATACATTTTTACATCAAATTCACTCGTCTTTTCTTAGTTAGTTCGTTATATTTTGAGCTATTTACGTTGATTTTGTGTTTTATATGAATTTATCAAGCAAAGAAAATAAAAATAGAATAAGTGAAGTGTTATGTAATAAATTCGTTTTAACTATTGAATAGAACTTATTATTTGGAAAATAATATATATATATATATATATATATATTTCTATATTTAAATATAATATGTTGTGTGTGAATAGGTGGAGGAATAATTAGCCAAGTGGAGCATTCGGAAATAATTGGGAGGAGCCTCGGGGAAGGAATCAGAAAAAGGGAGCTGCCCAAAAGCTTGAAGGCTGCAGGTGGAACGGAATGATGAAAAAAAGAAAAGGGACAGAATAAAAAGAAAGGGGGAATGATCATAGCAGAAAAAAAATATATAAAAAAAGGTGTGCTGCCAACCTGTGGCAACTGGCGAGAAATGAAGGAATTATAAGTCACCTCGGGGAAGGAAGAAAGGAGAGCACCGATAGAAGAAGAGAGCATCATACGGAAGAAAGAATTTGAGAGGCGTGAGCCTCGGAGAGGTGAAGCTGCCTTGGGTGGCTTCGCGCAGCCAGAGGAAGCTGTGAGGAGCAGCTGATTGAGGGGGCGCCCATTTTAGAGGTTGGCAGCGGGAAGAATATAGCTGCCCTGAAGGCAGCTGCCAGCTAAGGAGGCGCGAGAGGGCAGTGCAAGAGAAACCAGAAGAAGACAGCAAGCCTCGGGGCAAAAAAATAAGGAAATCTGTGCAGTGGCACAGTGCACAGCAAGTGCACAGAGAGTTTGCTTGCACACTCTTAATTCGGTTTAATCCTCCAACTCATGTTTAATTTCTGTTTTAATTTATAAATATGTGTAATTAATTTATTTTGGCTAGAGGTTAATTCAAAACCATGATTATATTTGTAATTTGAATTGATTACCTTCAGTTGTGATTTCTGAGTTGTGATTTAATTTGCTTAACTGCTTGATTGATAACTTATTTGCGTATGTTAATTAAGGATGCATACTTAATTTACATGCATGAATTTGATGCTTGAATATAAGTGAATTTCACCTAATCGTTATGAACTTATATTCATGAGTAGTGAAGGTTGTTATCCACAATCGCGTTAAGTAAATTCTTGGCAGGAGTATCATGCGTTTCATAGTTACGAATGCCTCGTCAGTATTTATAGTTTTCACAAAGTTTAATGATCTTTGATTGTATCTCTATTGTGCTTTTCACGTAAGGGACTTTTGAGGAATGTTTTAAATTGTTGTATGCTGTTCATCCAATTTAATAACATAAGGAAAACTTGAAGATTAAAAAAGTGCTGTTCACGGTTAATCTGGAGTACTGAAATTTACAATTTATTGAAAGAACAACTGAAGGTCAATTTAGATTGCATTTGTGTCATGTGTGGAGAAAAAACCCTCTAGCCAGTCCGTCGCCCATCCGTTCACTTTTATTTTATGTTTTTGTCAATTCAATAATTTATTTAAGTTTAATTTACGTTTCGTCCAAACCAAACCCCCCCCCCATTATTAAATTATATTATTTAATTAGATTTTATTATTTTTAGTCTTTTAATTCAATTTCCGTCCATTTCATTTCTTAGTGTCTAATTTGTGTATTTCCATTATTTTGAGTCATTCTAAGTGTGTTTCGAGTTTTTAGCCTAGTTTTGTATTTTTGAGTCTTGTTTAATATTTTTAAATTAATTTAGAGTAGATTAGCAATCCCTCCTAATCCCCGGCCTAGAACGATACCCTACTTACATCTATACTACATCTGTCAAAAAGAGGGTTAAATTTGTGTGTTGTTTTACAACGCATCAAATTTTTGGCGCCGTTGCCGGGGATTAGCAAATTTGCTAATCCCTTTATTTTTGTTTGTGTTTATTTTTATATTTGTGTTTTTGTTTATATTTGTGTGTGTGTATTTTACTTTTGGTATTTGATTTATTTTTCTTTCTTTGATTTTAGGTACTAATGGAGCAAGATATGGCAACCATTCAAGCTCAATTGGCGCAGCTCACTGCTCAATTGACTCATAATGCCGAACGGACCTCAATGCCAAGTGTCCCTACACTTGATGTGCCCTATGGGCAAGGATATCAAACTCAGCAATATCCTCAATTTTCTGCATATGAAGATGATTGGGGATATCAAGGCCACAGCCAATCAAGGGGCAACATGTTTTCCAACGCTTGTAATTCGGATTGGAGGGATTATTCAAATCAAATGTGGGATGAACCTCAACATTTTCAACAAAGTGGATATTGGCAGCAAGACGAGTTCTATTCCAGACCTATGCAGCCACCACAGTATCCCCCACAACAATTCCAATCGAATTCAAGTATGCCTGTGAATTATAATGAAATTCTTGAAGGACTAATTTCTTTGACGCAGGGCTCACAAAAAGAAGAACAACTGCCGCCATCGGAAGAGTTCTATCAGTGGCCATATGAACCATTACAGCCACCACAAGAATCTGCCCAATTCGATTCAGGTACATCTGTGGATAATGATAATATTATTCAATTACTCATCTCTTTGAACCAGGAAGTAGAAAATCAAACCAATGAGATGGGAGAATTGAATAATCAAACGGGAGAGATGGTGGAATTCATGGCACATATTCAAGAACAACGTGAACTCTCCAATCCAAACATTGTAAATTCAATAGGAGAATTTGAAATTGCTGAAGCCATCACCTTGGAAAGTGGCATGGAGGATGAAGATGAACCCAAGACGTCAAGGGAAGAAGAGGATGTAGTTGAGACAATCAAGCCCACAGAAATTGAGTTTGATGACACGGGACAGGCCACAACCATCATAGTAAATCTGGCCAAGTTCAAAATCCCGGAAATATCCAAAAATGTGGTGTTTGTAATTAAGTTTATGTCGGAGAAAGAAAGTAAACCATCTTCTCCAATTTCAATTTTAATTTTATTTTCTACTAACATGTTTCTAATTTTGATGATTCAGGCACCCACCAGAGAATTCAAACCATTGCCGAATCATTTCAAGTATCACCTCCCATTGAAAGATAAATTCAATGCTTTGGAGCCGATGGGAGGTTAAAGGAAAGATTCGTCCGGCTAAAGACGTTAAATCAAGCGCTTCTTGGGATGCAACCCAAGCAACCAGATTTGCATTCTTACACCCTTCTTTTCCTTTACTTTGCAATTTTTATTTTGTTTTGTTAGTTGTTTTATTTGGTTGATCTTTGTTTAGTTTGTGTTTAAATAAATTTAGGGCGTGTTTATTTTAAGTGCGAGTAAATAAAGTCTTTTTTACATTAATTTACATATTTTACATTACATATTTTAATTTGCTTAAAATAAACTTAAAAAATAAAAATAAAAAAAATAATAATAATATTAGTAATATTTTAATATATATATATTTACATAAACATAAAAGCGAAATTTTTTTTACAATAATGCGAAAAACTGATAGCATTCATTGGTCATTGGTTAGGTGGCGCCTCAGAGGTCGACGGAGCTCCGGGAAGACGAAGAGCCAGAGTTGGAATCTCAGGAGCCGGAACGCTTGGTGCTACTCCAGAGGACGAAGGCAACATAAACCTCGGGAGTAGCGCCATGAACCTTTCATGATCACTCTGGATCCGACCGTCCGACTCCTGCAGCTGGTCCAGCTTCCTCTTCATGCTGGTCGAGTAACTAGTTGCAAGCATGTGCAACTCCTTGTTCTCGTGCCTGAGTCCTCTGACTTCTTGCCGAAGACTGGCCACCTCCGCCATCAGTGACTCCACCTGACGAGTTCGGGCAAGCAGGCGCTGGCCCATGTTCGAAACTGAGCCTGCACTTTGGACGCTGAGGGCCAGAGATTCCTGAACGGCCAGCTCGTCCGACCGCCTAGATAGCATCCTATTGTCCCTTGGAGTGAGCAGATTTCTGGCAATCACCGTAGCGGTGATTTCATTCCTCATCATTGTGTCCCCGACTGTAAAAGGACCATTGGGGGATATGAAGGACGGATTCCAAATGTTGTTCGGAGAAGACGAGTCATCGTCTTCCCCGACATTCAAGTTTAGGCGACGGTCGGAAGGGCAAGACATTTTTAGAGGTTGTTGAGGAAGAAAAGAGTTCGGAAAGTTTAAGAGTGCAGGAAGAGTTCGGAAGGAGTAAGAGTACAGAATGAAGTGTTTGAGGAAGGGAGTTCAAGTGTGAGGTGGAGCAGAATTAGCGCCTCTATAAAAAGAAGCAAATCAAAGAGGTGCCCGCTCCTCAGAGATCAAAGCTGGACGCTCCTTTCTCGAGAGCCGTTTCCTTTCTCAAAAGTCGGAATTGCTCAGACATCACGAGGCGTTCTGTTTTTCCAATTTTGTCGTGACTCATCACGTGCAGCTTGGAGCGTTGCGAAAACCACGAGCCGCACCCGGATTTGAACCCCGGTTTTCAAAAGATCATCATTCCAGTTTGTCGTCACTCGTCGCATGCGCAGTCAGCTTCGCGGAAATTACGGAAGCTTTTTCAGAAAGCGCGTAACGGGCACTGTTCATCCATGCACCGGCTGCCGACAAATAGTGAAGGAATAGTTCCGGTTGTGAAGCCAAATTTCTATAAGTTTGACCTTCGCCTTCCACATCAAAGGCACACCCTCTCAACCTCTCAACCTCTCTTCATCTCCGATAATGTCTTCCCAAAGAAACCTTTCGAGTCACTCAGTGTTCTTCATCCCTTGGATCACCCCAGAAAACAAATCATCCAGAGCAAAAGTATTTCATATCAAAAAGGTTAAAAGCAAAAGTATCTCATATCATGCTTTCTCCTCACCTTCATCTGAGGAACGTGGAGAAAGTGAGATCCTGATTGCTTACCTAGTCTTGCTCTCGAGTACTCATCTCAGACCCCTCCCAGCCCACTTCAAAAATAAATCTGTGTTGAGGTACTTCTTCAAAAACAAAAGTACCTCACAGACGAAGCAGGAGGAGTCTGAGGTGCATCCAGATGAAAGCAGAGTGTGAGAAGATCCAAGAGTTCAAGAAGATGCCACACCTGCGTGGAGACCGGACCACTTGAAGCATGTGGAGACAACGTGCTGATTCATCCTCAACTAAGCTGAGGATCACTTGCAAGAAGAAGGCCCATCCATGTCAAGATGAAAGCTGTGGAAAATCAACAATCATGACCAATGACCGCCTATTAGTTCTTTTCGTTATCTTTTATTATCATTTTCAATTTTCGTTTACTTTATTTTCTATTTTTCTTGCGTGCTTAACTATTTATTTCTGTTCTTTGCAGGAACGTTTGGTTATTTTCTCCCTTGAAGTTGATTGCAAAATTTACGCTTGGGGGTCATCTCTTGGTTTTCTGCAAATTAGAGAAGTTTTCAGTCCCTTTTCTTTATTTTGTTTCGTATTATTTATTCATTTTATTTTTATTTGCATATTATTGTTTTCTGACATTGGGGACAATGTCTAGTTTAAGTGTGGGGGTATCAAGAGTATAAAAAATGACCCAATTGAAAATTTTTGTACCTTCGACTTTGAACTGGTTCATTTGTTTCCATGTTATTGCTTTTTATTTTCTTAATTAGTTTTGTTTTATTTAATTTTTTTCGAAAAAAATTTAAAAATCCAAAAATATTGTCTTGTTTTCCTTATTGTTTTAATTTAGATTTTTGTTAGTTTCCCGACCCAATGATATAACTGGATGAAATTTGAACCATGATTATCAAGAACTTAGTTAACATGTGTTGTATGAATTTCCTTATTCTCTTGTTAGTTTTGTACATGTTTGATCATTTTTGAAAAAACCAAATGCACATAGCCTTGTTGATGTGAAACTAAAGCATGACATAAAGCTTCATATGTGAATTTAGTGACCATATACATCCTATGTGAGTTTTTGAGCCTATTGAAAGTGTGTGCATTTTTCATACACTCCTATTCTTTCATGTGTGATGAACTTATGTGAGATACATCTCTAGAACTTGCGTAACGATCTTTCGAAATATTTGTCATTGATTGCATGAACTTGAAAATGATAGAGGCATTAGGTTCACCACCATGGCCCAAATAAGCATGTTTTCCCAAAGAAAAAAATGATATCACTAGATTGCCAATTTGAGCCGTTATGTTGAGCCTTTTATTTCTTATCACCAGATATGTCTACCCTTATACCTCAAACATGTTTCCTTACCCTTTCCAAGCGAGCAATTTGAGACTATTTTATGAGAAATGTTTGTGAAGTACTTGGAATGAGTTTGGCAAAAGAATAAGTGTGGGGGTATTTCATGTTTGTATTATTTAAAAAAAAAATGAGAAAAGAGAAGAAAAGAAAAAGAAAAGAAAGAATGTATACGAAGAAAATAAAAAGGTTTAAAGTTTCAGTTTAAGGGTGTGATGGGAGGTGTTAGAAGAATCGTTGGAGAACTTGAGTTCTTATAAATCTCAACAAAAGAATTGCTTGCAGTGTAACTTGGAACTTGTGCTTTCCTATTCTTTCGTTTCAATAGCCCTATCCCTAAGCCTCATTACATCCAATAAAAGTCCTCTTGATTTAAGTTTTGCAATTATGATTGTGGAGAAGTGATCTTTATGCAAGCTTATGGTAGAACTTTCACATTTGTTTCTTTGAGCGAAACACATTAAAACTAAACACATGTGTGATTGAGTGCATATCCCGTGAGAAGGTTGCTAGTTTGCATATGATGATTTTAAAAATAAAAACTTGAAATTGCATTAGCATGGCTATCTCACACACTACACTTCAAGGATGATTTAAAGATTACTGCTAATATTTGAATAAGGAAGATGAACTGGGATTAGTTTGTTTTGTTTTAGCTATGGTTCTTGATGATTTGCGTTTTCGAAAGAAATTCTATGAGGGTCACATAGGGGGAAGTTAATATTTTTCATGTTATTACTTTTTCTGGTTTTCTTTGTTTTGCTCGAGGACTAGCAAAAGCTAAGTGTGGGGGTATTTGATCGGATCATATTTATATACATTTTTACATCAAATTCACTCGTCTTTTCTTAGTTAGTTCGTTATATTTTGAGCTATTTACGTTGATTTTGTGTTTTATATGAATTTATCAAGCAAAGAAAATAAAAATAGAATAAGTGAAGTGTTATGTAATAAATTCGTTTTAACTATTGAATAGAACTTATTATTTGGAAAATAATATATATATATATATATATATATATATATATATATTTATATATTTAAATATAATATGTTGTGTGTGAATAGGTGGAGGAATAATTAGCCAAGTGGAGCATTCGGAAATAATTGGGAGGAGCCTCGGGGAAGGAATCAGAAAAAGGGAGCTGCCCAAAAGCTTGAAGGCAGCAGGTGGAACGGAATGATGAAAAAAAGAAAAGGGACAGAATAAAAAGAAAGGGGGAATGAGCATAGCAGAAAAAAAATATATAAAAAAAGGTGTGTTGCCAACCTGTGGCAGCTGGCGAGAAATGAAGGAATTATAAGTCACCTCGGGGAAGGAAGAAAGGAGAGCACCGATAGAAGAAGAGAGCATCATACGGAAGAAAGAATTTGAGAGGCGTGAGCCTCGGAGATGTGAAGCTGCCTTGGGTGGCTTCGCGCAGCCAGAGGAAGCTGTGAGGAGCAGCTGATTGAGGGGGCGCCCATTTTAGAGGTTGGCAGCGGGAAGAATATAGCTGCCCTGAAGGCAGCTGCCAGCTAAGGAGGCGCGAGAGGGCAGTGCAAGAGAAACCAGAAGAAGACAGCAAGCCTCGGGGCAAAAAAATCAGGAAATCTGTGCAGTGGCACAGTGCACAGCAAGTGCACAGAGAGTTTGCTTGCACACTCTTAATTCGGTTTAATCCTCCAACTCATGTTTAATTTCTGTTTTAATTTATAAATATGTGTAATTAATTTATTTTGGCTAGAGGTTAATTCAAAACCATGATTATATTTGTAATTTGAATTGATTACCTTCAGTTGTGATTTCTGAGTTGTGATTTAATTTGCTTAACTGCTTGATTGATAACTTATTTGCGTATGTTAATTAAGGATGCATACTTAATTTACATGCATGAATTTGATGCTAGAATATAAGTGAATTTCACCTAATCGTTATGAACTTATATTCATGAGTAGTGAAGGTTGTTATCCACAATCGCGTTAAGTAAATTCTTGGCAGGAGTATCATGCTTTTCATAGTTACGAATGCCTCGTCAGTATTTATAGTTTTCACAAAGTTTAATGATCTTTGATTGTATCTCTATTGTGCTTTTCACGTAGGGGACTTTTGAGGAATGTTTTAAATTGTTGTATGCTGTTCATCCAATTTAATAACATAAGGAAAACTTGAAGATTAAAAAAGTGCTGTTCACGGTTAATCTGGAGTACTGAAATTTACAATTTATTGAAAGAACAACTGAAGGTCAATTTAGATTGCATTTGTGTCATGTGTGGAGAAAAAACCCTCTAGCCAGTCCGTCGCCCATCCGTTCACTTTTATTTTATGTTTTTGTCAATTCAATAATTTATTTAAGTTTAATTTACGTTTCGTCCAAACCAAACCCCCCCCCCCCCCCATTATTAAATTATATTATTTAATTAGATTTTATTATTTTTAGTCTTTTAATTCAATTTCCGTCCATTTCATTTCTTAGTGTCTAATTTGTGTATTTCCATTATTTTGAGTCATTCTAAGTGTGTTTCGAGTTTTTAGCCTAGTTTTGTATTTTTGAGTCTTGTTTAATATTTTTAAATTAATTTAGAGTAGATTAGCAATCCCTCCTAATCCCCGGCCTAGAACGATACCCTACTTACATCTATACTACATCTGTCAAAAAGAGGGTTAAATTTGTGTGTTGTTTTACAACGCATCAACTAGTTACTCAACAAGTATGAAGAGGAAGCTTGACCAGCTGCAGGAGTCCAAAGTGCGGATTCAGAGTGATCATCAAAGGTTTGTGGCGTTACTGCAGAGGCATCTTCTGCCTTCGTCATCTGGAGTTGCACCAAGTGTCGAGGCTCCGGAGGATCAAACTCTGGCGCTTCGTCTTTCTAGAGCTCCGTCGACTGCTGGGGCACCACCTGACCAATGATTGCTATTAGTTTACACATTATTGTAAAATATTTTTGTTTTTTTTTTATTTGATTTTTTTTAAAGCAATGTAAAATATGTAAATCAATGTAAAAAGACTTTGTTTACCCTCCCCCACACTTAAACTAAACATTGCCCTCAATGTTTTAAACATAGGTTCACACTTAAGCAAACAAACAATTAGTGAACCAAGCAAGGCAAGATAAATGCAGTAAAGAGAAGGGTTTAGGAGTGCAAATCTGATTTGTTGAACAATTCCAAAGTCTCCCTTCGTTGAATGCTTAGGTTGCCTCCCAAGAAGTGCTTGTTTTAACGTCTTGCAGCCGGACGAGACTTTCCATTAAACTCCCCTAGGTTTCACGGCATGGAATTTATCTTCGAATGGGAGGTGATACTTGAAATGATCCGACAATGGTTTAAATTCAAGAGTGGGTGCCTGAATCATCAAAATCAGCATGTTAGTATAAAACAAAATTAAAATTGGAGAAGATGGCTTACTTTCTTTCTCCGACACAAACTCAATGACAAATATTACATCTTCAAAAGTTTCAGGGACTTTGAACTTGGTCAGATTTACTATGATGGTTGTGGCTTGTCCCGTGTCATCAGTCTCAACTTCTTTGGCCTCTGTTTCCTCAAATACATCCTCTTTGATGCATTCAACATATTCTCCAGCCACTTCCTTTTCTTGAATCATTCTTCTTGGTGTACAAGTTTCTTTAAAAAATTCAACACAATCTGGAACTTGATTTGGTGCACCAAGAATTGGGGTATCACCTTGCACCTTTGGAAGAGTGTCTACAATGTCTTTTTCACTCTCTTCGTCATTGGGAATAAAAAACCTGCGAGGAAAATGGACATTTGGTGGAATAATGTTAGAATGAATTGAATTTGGAACAACATTACTGGAGTTGGACATCATAAGGACTTGAGGGGCTTGCGGCAAGAGTTCTTCTAAACTGCACATGTCGTCATCCTCATCTTCTTCTTGCAGCAGCAATTCATCCATGTTCGGGCTATGTTTGGATGGTTCTGGGACAACTTCATCCTCCATATCACTTTCCAAAGTGATGGCTTCATCGATTTCAACTTCTCCCTTTGAATTTGCCATGTTGGAATTGGAGAGTTCACGTTGCTCTTGAATCTGCACCATGAATTCCATAATCTGTCCAACTTGCTTCTCTAATTCGTCCACTCTTTTGACTCGGTCTTGCATCTCCTTGTTTTGATTAATTGAATAATATTATTATTATCCACCGACGAACCTGAAATTGGTTGGGAAGATTATGGTGGAGGCTGTGGTGGTGCATATGGCCATTGATAGAACTTCTCTGATGGCTGCAATTGTTCTTTTTGTGAGCCCTGCATCAAAGAGATTAGTCCTTCAAGAATTTCATAATAACTCATGGGCATACTTGAATTTGATTAGAATTGTTGTGGGGGAGGTTGTGGTGGCTTTTTGAATAGAACTCCTCTTCTTGCTGCCAATATCCACTTTGTTGAAATTGTTGAGGTTCATCCCACATATAATCTGAATAATCTCTCCAATCCGAATTGTAAGCGTTGGAAAACATGTTGTTGTTTGGTTGATCATAGCCTTGATAACCCCAAGCATCTCTGTTTGTAGCAAATTGAGGACATTGATGAGTTTGATATCCTTGCTCATAGGGATAAATTGTAAAAGGGGGATTGGGTTTTGATGAGAATAACTTGAAAATAAACAAATTATAAACTAGACAAATTTAGACACAAAATATGGTTGTTTGAATGGATGATGGATTAGCTAGAGGGTTCTCCACCACACATGATACACTGTATATAAACCAATTTTTAGTTATTCTTTCGATAACTTATGAAACTCAATACTTCGGGTTAACCGTGATAGCACTTTTTTAACCTTCAAGTTCTCCTTAAGTTAATGAATTGAATGGGATAGCGCATATAACAATTCAAAACATTCTTCAAAAGTTCCATACGTGAAAAGCACAATAGAGATACAATCAAAGATCATTAAGATTCATGAGAACTATAAGTATTAACGAGGCACTCGTAACTATGAAAAGCATGATACTCTTGCCAAGAATTCACTTAACACGATTGTGGATAGCAACCTTTACTACTCATGAATATAAGTTCATAACTATTAGGTGAAATTCCCTTATATTCTAGCATCAAACTTATGCATGAGAACTAAGCGTGCACTCTTAATCAACATACATAAATAAGTTATCAATCAAATAGTTAAGCCAATTGAAATCACAAATTATTAAATCACAACTAAAAGTAATTAATTCATAATGCAAATGTAATCATGGCTTTGAATCCCCCTAGCAAAAGGGGGGGTTTAGTTCCTCATAATCATAAAACAAAGGTAAATAGATTTATACATTGAAAATAAAAGAAAGAAAACACCTAAACGCTCCAACGATCCTCGTTAAGTGGCAAGCACGTCCAAGCACTTTCCTTCCCTTCCTTTGCTACGGCACAAGGAGTGGTTATGGGTTGAAGGGTTGACTGTATGGAGGAATGGATAGGGGGATGTATGGTGGTGTTTAGGATGGGTAGGGAGGGGTAAGGCTAGGATAGGTTAGAACCAGATTTTTGGAAGAAAGAAAAGGGAGTTGCGGGTATGATAGTTTAGGGAGTGTAGAATGGAAGTGTTGTGCGAATTCGTGTCTTTGGCCTTGATGGAGAAGCCTATTTATAGGCTTTGAGAATGAATCACTACCATCCATTTTCTTGATGAGAATGAATCACCACCATCCATTTTTGTTGGTGAGAATGAATCACTACCATCCATTTTGTTGGTGAGAATGAATCACCACCATCCATTTTTATTGGTGAGAATGAATCACTACCATCCATTTTGTTGGTGAGAATGAATCACAACCATCCATTTTTTATGCTCCCCATGCATGCAATCCATTTCCCCCCAAAATAGCTCCAAATTGCACCAAAATGCACTTCTTTGCCAACTTTGTTATTTAGAACCTACAAACACACGAAAATAGCTTAAAACATTCTAATAAGATGAAACTAATTAAGTAAATGTAAGGAAACAAACTAATAAAGTCACATAAATATGTTCATATCATCTATCACTAGGGATTGATATAAGCCAATTATATCCTGAAATCTATCATTATAGATTTCCATCCCATGTATATAGACTATGTCTCCCATATACATTCTATCATTATAGAATGTTTAAAGTCATAACTTTAACGAAGAAGAATTCCTTTCATTTCCAAAATTAATATATATCGTGTATATATGTTCAAATTTAGGAATATGAGTAACTCCCACTAATCTTTTGTAAACCTAGTACACAAAAGATTCATTTACATCTTTATGAGAAATCAAACGATTTGATCCTTTTCTCATAAGATGCTTATAGCTCCCACTAGCTTGCTGAGATTCATGAGGGATGGATCTCTACAACTTACATGTCTTGGAATTCCTAGTTTTAGACATATATTACCAAGACTATCTTGATAATGGTTTCGGAAACCCACATTATGTCCAAACATTGAATCACCCTTTAGTTGTAGCAAGCAATCTTCGAATTAATAGAAACCAAGACTATATCAAAGATGGTTTCTTCCAAGTCAACCAATCTCGTTGATTGTAGTCACCTCAAGCTACCAATTAGCTTTGAAGGTTTCATTATTTCGAATCAAATGGTTTTATACCATTTTCTTGAGTATATGTCGTACATACACTCAATGTAGTCATAAGGATATCCATTCTTATTTCTTTCGAATTAAGAGATGTAACTCTATGACATAGTCATAAAGTTCAAACCATTCAACTGAGACGGTTTATAGATCCTTCTCGACTACCTTGGAGCTAGTGGTGTAGGAACTAGGTTGTTATATTTGTTGATTATCATCTTGTCTCTCAAAAACCCCATTCTTTGAGTTCTATCTCTCGTTCATTTGCTCTATCTCAGGCAAATCCTGTTGTAGGATTATAATGAACGACCCAACAAACAACCTTTGTTAGTTGGTCCATAGATATGATATCCAAATGCTAATTTAATGATATCCCACAAGATTATTCTCAAACAAATATTGCTTATTAGCACAAAACCCAAATCTTCTCTCAATTAAGATTTGTCTTTCTTTCCAACTACATCCTATGGAGTCATGAAACATTTGGAAGATATTCTAATTGACAATCATATTGTCTTAGAAGTATATATATCCTATATATGGGTTATTTCATAATATCCAACGAACTAAATCTTATTCTTGTTCGTTCTTCTCCCAATGGAGAAGTCCATTATCTTATGATGCTACTTTCCTTGATATCTTTCAAGGAAACTCTTCTAAAGTGTCCTTTTTCCTTGGATCAAATCTAAGAAGGTAAATACTTTAGACATCTTACTCATCAACTTACATTCTTGAATTCTTTGAAACCTTTGCAAAGTATTCGGACTCGTGTTTATTCAAAATAAACGATGGTCCAACCGAGAGCGATCTTCGATGAATGTCTTACAACATGAGTAGTATTATGTTGTGGACAAGTGCCACTAACATCTAAGTGATTTAACCTCAACATCTTTGTGATTCTTTCTTCTTTCCAAAAGAATAAAGATTTGAACATTTCACCTCTATACAATTTTAACAGGAAGGCATTGGATCCGGATCTAACGATCCAAAGCATCCATCTATGAACAACTCGTAATTTATGTTTTAGAGGTGTCACAACTCAGTGGGATTAGTCACTACCTTGTAACCTTTTGGGTTTTAAGCATCGTCATATTCTAAAACAGTTAACACTACCACATTATCTCTACTAAAGAGACAATCAATTAGATTACAATAATCCAACCATTCATTAATAAATAACAATGTTTTGTCAAACAAAGCATTCATCCATCTCTTATAGTGATGGAATTAAGTTTCTTATTCAAATTGGGATGTAAGGACAATCTTTATTTTTCCAATTTCTTTGGTAGTTCATATGAGGAAGCAAGCACCTTTTGCTTTCATAGAGATATATATCTTATTCACGTTTTGAATGTGAAGTACTTTCTCTTCTCTCATTTATTTTATACTTCTTATTAGCCACACTTTTACAACGATTGTAAAACATAGTTACTAATACATAATCAAGCATTCAAGTAGAAGAACCAATTGGTTTGAATTATTCAAGAACAATTTACAACACCTTCGAAAGGTGTGTTCTTGACACTTGCAAGACATTTCTTGCAAATATCCCTTCCAATGTCCATCCTTTCATAAAGCAAGTTCGTTCCCTTGGAGTTATTTCGCCTTCTTCATTTGACTTCTCCATTGACTACAATAGTCATGGTCCCTATACTCCCACTATCTCTCTTGAAACTTATTTCAATTGTGTTATACACATCAAACGATTTGGAGAGCGTGCGGTTATTGTTCACTATATAGTTTACAATAAACTTAGTGAACCATTTGGATAGGGACTCAAATGTGAAGTCCTTGCTTAGTTTCCGTCTCTAGAAATGCTTTAACACTTCTACACTCAATGATTCAAAATCATCATAAGTCCATGTTGATGGACTATTTTTGTCAACCAACCATTATGTTCTAAACATAATTACAAACTTTCAAGAGTTGTTCAAGGCAACTCTAATTTCTTCATACAACAATTTGTTAGTAAAGAATCATGGCACATAAAGTGTCCATGCCCTTGTGCTTACTTCTCAAGTTCCTTGTTCATGTAACAAAGAAACAAGCACTTGTGTTTGCATTGATTAAGAGTTTATTCAAAGAAACTCTTATTTCTTCATACAACAATTTGTAATGGAAGAATTATGACACTAAAAGTGTTCATGTCTTTGTGCTAAACTTCTCAAGTTCCTTCGTTCATGCAACAAAGGAATAAGCATTAGTTGTTTGTGTTGTCCTCTTTATGATAGACTTATCTACCATTTTCTTCCATTGATACATTATCAATAGGAAGACTGTGAGGATGAGACTACTTAGGTACTTATACAATCCATTCAAGACAATCTATGGGATTGTGGTACCAAGTCCGGAAACTAAAGCGTTCGGCTTTTCTTTGTCAAAGTTTTGGATAGCGTTTGCAAATATATCGGTAAACAAATACATAACGAATATAAATTGATTGATTTTAAGCTATTTGATCTGGGTCTTTAAATCAAATAGCACCACCCACTATTATTAAAAAATTTCATATCCCTCATTGGAATTCGAGAGTTTTGGAGGAAACTCTTAGTAGGGTATGGGAGACTCACTATTACCAAGCCCACCTCACAATGATATGATGTTGGCTAGCAAAAATAATAATGAGAGAGTACGCTTACTCATTTACATCTAATGTAAGAACCCACCTTATTTGGCCTCTACAGAATGATGCCTCATAATGATATGATGTTGGCACCATTGCACTTAGATAAGTCATTCCCACCATGCAAGTTCGGGTAGGGGTTCCAGAACAACCTCACAATGCTATGATGTTGATCATTCTCGTTGCCTACCTTCACAACATCATGTATGCATATAGAACTCCTCCTGAGTGTACGCACATACTTTGTACTCCCCCATGATAGGGTGAAGTCGGTGTATGAGTCACAAACGATTGGAGACTACCACGGTGGAAGGCCACGAAAGAGTGTTCAAAGCACTCCCACGCTTGTCAACTTAATATTGGTTTGGTTGAGGGTTTTAGGTCTCATCACATATAAGCATGCTTTCAATCACATTAAAACATTTTGGTCCTATTACAACTATTGGTCCATGTGATTGATTTAGTAGTATATAATACTCCCACTATACTTTTAAAACGGTTTTTAAAGCAAGACTATATGGTACTACTAACGTAAGATTTGCATTCATTGATGGACTATATAGTTGCCTTAGGGCCTTAGGATGACTATGAACCTTTGATTCGATACAACACGAGCCTAGTGTTGGATCTTTGTCTCGGGATGATGATTGATTTTAGTTACGCATTTAATCACATTAAGGCGTGTTTTCATATTGGGCGTTGGACCCAACTACTCCAATTTCATGCATATCGAATAAAACAAGAAATGAATACTTCAAAGTAAAGAAGAGCTTATGCTCTTTTACAACAATTGATCAAATCAAATTACTTTAAAGTAAAGAAGAACCTATGCTCTTTTACAACAATTGATCATATCAAATTACAACCAAAATTTAATCTACACATTCCCATGATTCAAACAAATTTGAGAGACGGCCTTTCACATAGCTCAATTATCGTAGGCATAGGTTCATAATCACCCTTTCTTTAATTAATTAACGCTTTAACTAATTAAACTAGAATGCAACATTTTCATTTGGTTTTTGTATCCATAGAATTGATTTAAATAAAGCTAAATGAAATGAAAATCCAATTCTCATTTAAAGAGACAAAACTATTTTGTTCTCATCTAATTTGGGCCAAAAGCAATAACCTCAACCATTGGGCTATATTGCAAAACATAAACTTTTGGGGTCACTTTGTAAGAACACAAAAGTCCACTACTTCATGTAATTACAACTAGAACCCAAAAATTTCAACAAATTCAAAAACTTCATTAAAGGAGCAAAACAATTTGTCCTTTAGTGATTTTGGGCCTTTACGTAAAAACGTAAACTTTCGGGTTAAAGTACAAATACACAAAAGTATCAAAATTTAAGTAATTGCATAAAAGCCCCAAAAGTACCATACTTTAGTAGGGTGGCCGGTTGGAGAGAGGGTTGAGGGTGTGTGTAAGTTGATGTGTAGGTTTGAAAAGGTGATGGAAATGTGTAAGTGATAGGTATGGTGTGAATAGTAAAATAAGTGTGGTTGTGTAAGAAAAGTACCAATCACTTATTTGAAAAATAATCATATCATCCATCACTAACAAAAAAAAATAACAACCAAACACCTTTTTGAATCAAAATTCCCAACATTTTTGTTCTTGGCAAGAACATTTCAAGAACTATGAAGAACACCATGAAAACCTATAAGAGCTCCATGAACATTTTTCACCCAAAAACTCTCAAACTTAAGGGAAATAACATATTACCATACTAGGGTACTTAGGGGTTCCTAATGTCACTTTAAAACACTTTTAACAAGACAAACATGAACCCAAAAATCCACCCTTTGGATTTGGCCGAATTTCTCCAAAAACATGGCACCAAATTTTAGCTCCAAAATTCATGCTCATATGAACTACATCTACAACATTTGAGATGGCAAATTTTCTAACAAAATTTACATTCAAAGAAGTAAGAATAAAGCTTGTAAAAATTACAACATTCAAATCACAAACTATGAACTACAAAACCCAAAAGGATTCACCAACTACTAGACCTAGGCTTTTGATACCACTTGAAGGAAAATTTGTGAAAAATAAGTTCATTTGAGCAACATCAACAACATGCAATTAACAATTAAAGGCAGAATCATGTTTATATGCACTCAAAAACAAAACTTAACCCATGAAATTCAAAGCCTAGTAGATAGGTGACTCAACTCAAGAACAAAGTGAGTTGAGAAATCTTATACCTTTGTTGATTCCTCTTTGCTTAAGCAAAGGCTAATCACCCAAGGAGAGGGCCTTCATTCCTTGCTTCTTAGCTCCATGGATTTCTTGGAGGAGGATGGTAGAATGGATTCTCCAAGTTCCCAAGAAAGGGAACCTCTAAGCATCCACACCAAGGAGAGCATTGATGAGCAGATGAGTGGCCTAGGAAGATTTAGATGCTAGTAAAATCTTCCTAGGGTGGCCGGCCTCTTAGAGAGCAAAGAGAGGTTTGTTTTCTCATCTTTTCTCCAAAAGAAACCCTTAATCAAGAAAAGGCTATAAAGTCATATTTATACCTACCTTCATTGGAGTGGCAAACTTGTAATAAGTCCAAAACCCACTCCATTCTCTATGTGGCCGGCCTCTTAGAGTCTTTGGGCTGTTTGGGCCCTCTTGAATCATTATTCATTAAGTTGTCATACAACTTAAGTCAATGGGCTTGACGTTCGAAGCCCATTGGGCCTTGAGGCCCAAAACTAACCCGAGGTCTATAACGAACTTATTCGTTTGATTAATTAACATATTAATTAATCCTAGCCATAAATAATTAAACCATTTAATTATCCTTACTCATCTCCATTGTTTCTTCAATCTGTACCTTACTCGGTGTACGATCCATTAGGTTCCTTTTAGCGAGGCAGTGGGCGATTAGAACTCTTTCAAATCGATTGTGAATTGAAACTTACTTTCAATTCTCCCTTTAGTGATTACTCACCATTAGAGCTTCCATAAACCGTGAGTGACACCTAGCAGTATATCATGGCTACCCAAGCTAATCAGAAGAGGTGGAGAACCTATTCAGTTTAGGATTACAATGTAATACGGTCTTTCTCTAATACAACGCTCTTGACCACATTGTTTGGTTTGATAGTTTATTCATGTCTACTATCCAATGTGATTCATTTACTTATATGATTACCTTGAATGTGATTCGGAATAACTTTCCAAATCTCATTCATACTCTGGCCAGAGATTCTTAATCATATCATAGAGTATTCTCCCTCAAACGGTTTGAAGGTTAGAGATCCCTTGTTGTGCATTCACTTGCCTCCATGGCTAAGTGGCTTAACCCCAACTATGCCGTGGACACCCTCTGATGGAGTGACATTGACATAGTCAAAGATCAAGGACCTAACCACAAGACAACTATGATGCCTCAGGTCAAAGGACTACTTTGCATTATCCCAACCATGAGTTCTCATGTGACATGAGTATGAGAACTCCTCGTTGATCGTGTTCAGTGGACTCATTCTCTATTGAGCACCTACATGCTTGTCTTGGTGTCAGTCACACCAATGACTCGAGACCAATCACTCTCCCTAAGAGAAGACATAGCACATACTGATCTTAACGGACTGTCAATGCCCAATTGGCAGTCCTATGATCAGGAACATTTAGGATATGTATATGAAAGAGAATGGTCTCATGAACCTAACTTTTTTAGATTACATTCTCATAATCACATATTCTTTGGACTTATCGTTTAAGCATATAACATTTATATGAGACAGCTTAAAACAATAGAATTTGGCGTACTGGGTAGCGAGTCTGGTGACTTCTCTTTCAGTCGAATTGGTCCGACTTGGTGGTGACTGACAGGCGAGCCTGGCAAGGCGATATCCTTCCCTACTTACATGTCAGGTCAATGCTTCTTCTTTTTTCCTGTAATTTAATTGACCTAATACTTATTTTCATTTACTTCTTCAACACATTTTAATTATCGTGAGTTTCAATTTAAGTCCAATTTTAAATACTAAACGAAACCTGAAAGAGTTTATAATAACACCAACAAAAATGAGAAAAACTAATTGTAGAGGCTTTGAAATTGTTAACAAATAAACCCTAGGACAGTTTACGTAAACCCTATAATACGGTTATGTCAGGTAGTTATAACTAATCGTTGATAAATTAATCAAAGGGCTTGAATTGCTCAGTTGGTCATGGCTGACACACAACCAGGCTCTTGAAGGCTTCCATTTGTGACATTTTAAATTCTTAAGTATAATTAACATAGTTTTATAATATTATCCACAAGTATATGCCCTATTGTTAATCAACCCAGCTGCTTAGTCTGCTTTCCCAATGATATATTATATCATTAAGCTTAAAATATCTGGAAACTGAGTGACTGCCGACCACGCCAATGACTTTCTAACCCAATTAATTATACAATTAAATAATAATTTTCTTAATTAATTAGCAAAGTATTAATCTCTGCGATGACTGATGAGACGCAGAGGTTGATTTAAAAGGAAGGGAACGACAAAGAGCATTATTAGGCAAATCTACGTATAGGGTTCAGGCACCCTAGACTCATTTTTTCCATCTTTGCCACCCCCAATGGCTGCCTTGTGAGGGACACCATTACTCCGCACCATGTGAAAGTAGACACAGATGAGAGAATAATACTGAGACGTCTTGGAAAGAAAGGCAAGTCACAGTGAACTTGATTAGTTATTTAAAACACTACCTGAATATTAACTACGCAGACTCGATTCTCTCGAGGCACTTCTAAGCTACTCTATCTCTGTTAGAAAATGTTTTGGGGCAATGTATTGAATCAGTCACTTGGATCATGGAAGACCTGTCACATTTTAAGAAATGAAACTTCATTAAAAAGGATCAAGAATTTACATAGGGTATGGATGTTAGATGCGAACCACACAGCACATAAAAACCACATGGAAAATTATTTGAGCATTCATAAGAGGGCAAAAGAAATAGCACAACTCCACAATTACAAACTCATTATAAATACAATACAATTTATCACCCACAGAGGACTTACATTTAACCAACATGAAAGATAACACTCACAAGGACTAAATCTTGCATGCCAAAAAACTAACATCAACAAAGAACAACAGTGATGAGTCACCTCCAATAAATGCCAAGTTTTCTCCTCATAGTCCTTTGCCAAACACATAAACCATAATTTTATATCTAAATTACAGTCACTGCTCTAAGATCCAAGGTTGAACAATAAGCTATAATCGCTACACAACAGGCTCTCATCGACAGAGCGAGTTACTATAACCACATAGTGAAAGAGGGACCACAAACATGAGTTGTAGATTGTTAGAGGATATGAGAAACATGGAGGTGAATCGACCAAAAGAGATTGCAACTGACCCCAAAACCAAGGGTACGTAAGGGTCGACAGTGGTAAATTTTTTCATGGGTTAAACGATATCACCAACTCATTTGAAAGTTACTTTCAAAGAAAAAGTCATTTTCAATCGCTAATGCATGCAAACATACAATAAAAGATGCATACATTATCGATTAACAATCTTTCATGTATTCGTGAATAATGAATGTCTATGTCAATTTACGTGATAGCCTGCTATTTAGTAATAATTTATTGAACCATGGATATGCTGATTTTTGCAATAACAAGTGGTCTAAATTCACAATTTAACAATATAAATTCACAGTTTTGATAGGAGCATATTTATGCGCCTTAGTTAGCTAGTTCTTGTGCATTTACATTCTTTTTCCTTAGTTAAAGTAGTCTTTTAAGCTCTTTTCATGTGTTTTCAGGTTTTAAGGGCAAAGTATACAAAAAGATGCATTTTGGAGCCTTTTGGAGCAAAATGGAGCTTGGAATGGATGTCATATACTTGGAGCCAAGGGAATGGACGAAATTGAAGACTTGAAGAGGCTAGGATTCCTAGTTGAAGAAGGATTCCTAGAAGAATGAGGATTCCTAATTGAACAAGGTTTCCTACATAAAGTAGGAGAGTTAAAACCCAATGGCCTCAAGTTTCAGCAATAGAGAAGTTTCCAAGTCAAAGAAGGAAAAGGATTCCAAGATGAAGAGGGATTGATGAAGACAAGCTTTCCTAATCCTAATGCACAAGGTTTCAGCTACAAAAAGAAGTCCTAAACACTTTAGGACACCTTATCCTACTCCTAAGGGCATGCCGTGCACTTTCCCTTGTCTTGGAGGGCTTCTAGAAGCCCTATTCCTTCACCTATATACCTGCCGCAACTTTCCCTTCTAGAAGACCCTAATTCCTTGCCTTGCAAGCCTTCTAGAAGCCCTATTCCTTCACCTATATACCTGCCGCACCCTCTAGTCCCTTTCCCCCTTGGATTTCTGAATTAATTGGCCCTTTTCCTTGTGGATTTGGGTTAATTGGGCCATAAACCTTCTCCCTTGTGGATTTACAATTCCTGCCGCACCTAGAAGCCCAATTCCTTCACTTATGCTAAGTCCAAGCCCTAATCTGATTTACCTAGGGTTTGTGGTGCCAATATATATATGTTTTAAGGTGTGCCGCAGGGATTTCATGCTCATTCACTCAGAAATCACAAGTTGCCACAGCCATTACCCATCATGCATCTTTGCCACACCCCCCATTCCCCCTAAACACTACCACACCATCTCCTACCCATTCATCCATACAAATAACCCCTAGAACCTGACCTTAGACCTTGTGCCGCAGCAAAGAGGAGGAAGAGAAGCTTGGACGTGCATGCCATTCAAGATAGGGTTGATGGACGTTTTAGGTGTTTTCTTTCCTTTGATTTCAATGCTTAAATTTAATGCTCTTTGTTCTGTAAGTATCAGGAACTAAACCCCCCCCCCCTTGGCTAGGGGGGATTCGAAACCATGATTATGCTTGCGATATGATTTGATTACTTCTAATTGCGTTTCATAAGTTGTGAATTCAATTTACTTATCTATTTGAATTAAAACTGATTTGTGTATGTTGGTTGAGAGTGCACGCTTAATTTTCATGCATAAATTGAATGCTAGGATATAAGGGAATTTCACCTAATCGTTATGGACTTATATTCATAAGTAGTACAGGTTGTTGCTCACAATTGTGTTAAGTAAATTCTTGGCATAAGTTTCATGCGCTTTCATAGTTACGAGTGCCTCATCAATACTTATGGTTTTCATTGAACGTAATGATCTTTGATTGTATCTCTATTATGCGCTTTCATGTAGGGAAATTTTAAGGAATAATTTGATTGTGATGCCCTTTTTCCATCCAATTCATTGACTTAAGGGAAATCTGAAAGTTAATTTAAGCGGACCTAATTAACTTGGAGTGTTGAGAATTCATGGTTTATTGAAAAGCAATTAGAAATCGTTTAGTGTTCAAGTATGACATGTGTGGAGAAGAACCTCCTAGCTAGCCTTCCATCCATTCAATTCATCCAAATTCGTTTCAAAATCTGTTTTAGTTTACAAAGTTTTGTTTTTGTTTTCAAATTCGTCAAAACCAATCCCCCATTTATTTTGCAGTGTTAGATTAGTTAGAAATCAATTAGTTTGTGTTTTCAAGAGTCTTGAGTCAAGTTATAACCTGTTTTCGTCCAAATTGGTGTTTTGTGTTCAAAACTGCCCAGAAGTGGTTTTAAGGCAGTTTTGAGTGTTTTTGTGCTGTTTTGAGTCTTTTGGTTTGTTTTAGTGTTTTAATCTTTAGTTTTGCATTCTTTGAGCCTAGTTTAGTGTTTTACACTTTGTTTTTACGTTTTTGAGTCAATTTCAAGTGATTTAGCAATCCCTCCTAATCCTTAGTCCAGAACGATCCCTACTTACATTCTTTACTACAATTGATAAAAAGAGGGTTTAATTTGTGTGCTTATAATTCTCACATCAAATTTTGGCGCCGTTGCCGGGGATTAGCAACTTTGTTAATCCCTTGGATCTTTTATTTCGGTTTGTTTTAATTAATTTCAGATTCTGACCTTGTTTTATGTTCTTGTTTTTAGGTACTAGTTTATGGCTCGGAGTTCTCAATCTATTCGTGCAGACATCTTGGACTTTAACGACGATTTTGAGCGAGAGTTGAGAAGGAAGAGGAAGCAACCAGAACCTAGTCCACCTAGTTCTAGTTCTGAATCTGAATTTGAAGAAGATGAGGAGGAAGAATAAGATATAGCCATGGAAAATCGAACAATCAAAGAACTTTCAGCCTCGGGGTTGGACAATGTCGCACCCCTGTGTATTCAATACCCCATGGCTACCCAAGGAAAGACCGATGAGTTCGAGTTGAAGTCAAGCTTGCTACATCATATTCCAAAATACCATGGGCTGTCCATGGAAGATCCAAACAAGCACTTGAAGGAATTCGAGATTGTTTGTTCAAGCAGGACCCTTGTCAACGTCGATGGAAACATATTGAAGATGAAGGCTTTTCCCTTTTCTCTCTTGGAAAAAGCCAAGGATTGGTTATATGAATTAGCTCCCGGAACGGTCACATCTTGGGAGAGCATGAAAAGGGCGTTCTTGGAGAAGTTTTTTCCAACTTCTCGTGTTATTCTTTTACGTAAAAGGATAAGTGGAATTCAGCAAAATGAAGGTGAATCGTTTCCTACTTATTATGAACGTTTTAAATCACTTGTTGCTTCATGTCCTCAACACCAGATGAAAGAGGAACTTCTTCTCCAATATTTCTACAAGGGGCTTCTACCAATTGAACGCCAAATGCTAGATGCCTCAGCGGGAGGAGCCTTGGTGGATAAGACACCCACGGCAGCCAAGACTTTGATTGCCAATCGAGCCTTGAATGCTCAACAATACGAAGGTGTTGGACAAAGAGGAAACCCACGGCCACAACAAGTGAATGAGGTAAGTGCTATTTCCGAACTTCAAAATCAAATGGCTAACCTTACTGCTCTTATTTCTCAGGTTGTGGAAGGGCCAAAAGTACAAAGTGTGGCTGCTTGTGGCGTGTGCACCATGCAAGGACATCCCACAGATAAATGCCCTCAACTGATAGAGAACGGAGGGTGGGAATCCCTCAATGCCGTGGGCTTTGGGAATCAATACCAACCAAGAGGTGATCCTTTCTCTAATACATACAATCCCGGTTGGAGAGATCATCCAAATTTTAAATGGCGAGAACCCCAACAAGGCCAACAACAAAGTGCATTTAGGCAACAACCCCCGGGTTTCTATCAAAAGCCGTTTGCACCAATTCAACCCCAAGCACAACCTGCCCAAAACAAATCAGGTTCTTCCATTGATAATGGTCAAATTTTTCAATTACTAACCTCTATGGCGCAGAGTATGCAAACTAGGGACAAGAAAGTGGACGAGTTGGAGAAGCAAGTACAGCAGATTGCCAAGTTCATGGGGCAATTTCGAGAGCAAGGCAAATTGCCTAGTTCAACTGTTGTTAATCCTAAATGAGGCTTTGAAACCGTCAATGCAATCATGTTGAGAAGTGGTAAACAGGTTGAAGCCGATCCAAAATCATCCAAATCAATTCAAGAAGAGGATGAAAAGTTGCTGCAAGATGAAGCCCAGGGAGCACAACCCACGACATTAAAGGATTCACCTTTGCCGCAACCATCTAGCACTTCTAAGCCATCCCAAACCACCAAGGTAAGTCCAAATTTGAATTTTTCAAGTTCTATTCCATTGAATGTGCCCTTTCCTGGCAGGTTTAGGCAATCAAAGCAAGAAGAAGCCGAGAAGGACATTTTAGAGACATTCCGGAAAGTTCAAGTCAATATCCCACTCCTTGATGCAATCAAGCAAGTCCCGAGGTATGCTAAGTTTTTAAAAGAACTTTGTACAACAAGGAGAAGGATTTTGAACAAAGAGGTGGTCCAAGTAAGTGAGAATGTTTCTGCCATGTTACAAAGGAAATTACCCCTTAAATGCAAAGATCCGGGTAGTTTTACAATCCTTTGCGTTATTGGAAATACTAAGTTTGAACATGCCATGTTAGACCTAGGGGCTTCAATTAATGTTATGCCATACTCTATTTATGCATCTATGAACTTAGGCGAGCTTAAAAACGATGGTGTGATTATTCAATTAGCCGATCGTTCTAATGCATATCCAAAGGGTGTTTTGGAAGATGTTTTGGTGCAGGTTGGGAAATTGATTTTTCTAGCGGACTTCTACGTGCTTGACATGGAGGATTCACCCTATTCTACCCCATTGCTGATCCTATTAGGGAGGCCCTTCATGAAGACAGCCCAAACCAAGATTGATGTGGCTAAGGGAGAGTTAACAATGGAGTTTGGTGGTGATTTGATTAAATTCAAAGTTCCTGAATATGTTAAGAATCCTAATGATGTTCGTTCTTGTTTTTCCATAGATGTGATTAAAAATATGGGGCAGGTACATTCATCTGCACCAATCAAGAAGGATGTACCTAGAAGCATCATTGAAGAGGGGGTTGGAGTGGAGCATAAGAAACACGTCGTTACGCCCCAACCATCAAATCTAGCCGAGAGCACCACCTTTGCTGCCCTTATTGAGTCTTCATCTAAATGCATTGGTAAACCTCATCCTCTAATTTCAATTCCTATTTCGACTAATAGGTTATTGCCTTCTGTGGTGCAGGTACCAAATCGAATGCGTGAGAGTGGGAGTGCTTACTTTGACTTTGGAAAGCTCAATGCCACAATTTGGGAGCATCACTATCCACTGCCATACATAGACCCAATGCATGAGACATTTGAGGAGCATGTCGTGGAGGATGTACCCCTCCATGCCGTGGGGCCTATTCAAGCTTAAACGGAGGTACCATCCGGCTGGAAGACGTTAAAGCAAGCGCTTCTTGGGAGGCAACCCATGCATTCAACAAAGGAAGACCTAGGAATCACTCCAATTCCATATTTGCGTTCTTAAAACCCTTCTCTTTGTTGTTATTTCGTTTCTGCTTTGTTTAGTGTGTTTAGTTGTTGTTTGTTTGTTGGTTTGTTATTTGTGTTAGTTTATGCTTGAAACATTAAGGACAATGTTTGATTTAAGTGTGGGGGGGGGGGGGGGTAAATAAGTGTTTTTGATGCAAATTCGTAGGATTTTATCACCCATAACTTCCAAAGTTGTTCCTTGCTGTTTTTAAGTGTTTTTAAGTTGTTTTGGTGTGTTTTAGTGTGTTTTGACATAAAAATCCGAAAAAGTCATAAAAATTTGAAAAAATGTTTTGAAAAACCCAAAAATAGTTGTTTTTGTGTGTTTGTTTGTCTTAGGGTACCTTCCCACACAATGATGAGGATTCGATTTTTAATTACATAACTATTAAAGAAAGTTACGAGCATGGATTAAAGTTTGATATATTCTTGGCTTATGCTTAGTTGTAGTTGATGTTTATGAACTCACATTTGATCACAAAAGGATAAAATTAGTTTTTGTAACATGCTTGAAGGAAGGAACTCAAACTAACGCTACATCCCTGTGAGACTCGAGCCATTACCTTCTTTGGAGAGTGATAATCTGTGATTCTTTGTTTTCTTAAGTTGTTGCATGATCTCATTATTCCTTGCTTGGTTGCTACTTAGAATGCATTCATATCATGATAGAACTAAATGCTAGAACTTGTATCCGTTTCATTCAAAGCATGACATTGAATTGCATAACACATATCAAGATGAAGTTGTGTAGTTGCCACTAAAGCCAAATAGTCGTATCCCTTGTTCATTTGTTTTGTAGGTTTTAACCCCATTGAGCCTCGTTAGCCTTTATTCTTTGTTAAACCACATTATCCCTACCTAGCCTAGAATAGGACCATCCATACCCTTGTTCTTAAAAAGATAGTGAGCATGACTTAAAATGAATTCCTTTTGAGTTACATTATGCAAGAAAATGAGTGTGGGGGAGGGAATGTTTGTTTTTGAGCTCATTGTATGTTTTGGGGTTTAAAAGAAAAGAAAAAAGTTTGAAAAACATATGAGAAGAAAAATAGAACAGAAAAAGAAAGAAAGAAAGGAAAAAGAGCTTCAAAGAAAAAAAAAATGAGTGTTTCAATGTTGATTGTTGAAGGAAGGGTCCAAAACATCAAATATGGCCCTAAAGTGAGTGAATTCTCCCCTTTTTGTTAAAAAATTGAGTTTGCATTCAAAAGTGAATTCTAAGTTGATTCCATAGCTTTGCTCACTATTTCTTTAAGGACCTTTGGTTTCCGTATCCTTTCTTTGTTAGCCACACACCTTTAGCCCCGTTATAACCCTTACACTTCTATCTTGATCGTTATGTGTTCAACAATGTGGAGTTTGGGATTGGTATGAGCATATGGTGTCAATGGTTCTTGCATCTAAGTGGTGGCATTCCTTTCATGAGATCATATTCATACATTCACTTATAACTCCAGAAAAGTGCTTTCTTTGTTAAAACATATGTGAGTATTAGTTTTCATGTTTACATCAATCTTCTCACATATACTTAGTGTAGGGAGTGCGGTTAGAAAATCTGAGTGAAAATTGAGTGCATATCTAGTGAGGATTTGATGGAGTTCTCTAAGGCATGTTACTGTTGGAAATGTGCCCTAAAACCAATCATATGATAATACTTTGCGGACATTTCACATGTTAAACTAATCTAGTTTAATATAAAGGGCAAAGGTTATTGTTTTAAGCTGTCTCATATAAATGTTATATGCTTAAACGATAAGTCCAAGGAATATGTGATTAGGAGAATGTAATCTAAAGAAGTTAGATTCATAAGACCATTCTCTTTCGTATACATATCCTAAACGTTCCTGATCATAGGATTGCCAATTGGGCATTGACAGTCCGTTAAGATCAGTATGTGCTATGTCTTCTCTTAGGGAGAGTGATTGGTCTCGAGTCATTGGTGTGACTGACACCAAGACAAGCATGTAGGTGCTTAATAGAGAATGAGTCCACTGAACACGATCAACGAGGAGTTCTCATACAAATGTCACACGAGAACTCATGGTTGGGATAATGCAAAGTAGTCCTTTGACCTGAGGCATCATAGTTGTCTTGTGGTTAGGTCCTTGATCTTTGACTATGTCAATGTCACTCTATCAGAGGGTGTCCACGACATAGTTGGGGTTAAGTCACTTAGCTATGGAGGCAAGTGAATGCGCAACAAGGGATCTCTAACCTTCAAACTGTTTGAGGGAGAATACTCTATGATATGATTTAGAATCTCTGGCCAGAGTATGAATGAGATTTGAAAAGTCGTTCCGAATCATATTCAAAGTAATCATATAAGTAAATGAATCGCATTGGATAGTAGACATGAATAAACTATCAAACCAAACAATGTGGTCAGTGTTGTATTAGAGAAGGACCGTATTGCATTGTAATCCTAAACTGAATAGGTTCTCCACCTCTTCTGATTAGCTTGGGTAGCCATGACATACTGCTAGGTGTCACTCATGGTTTGTGGAAGCCCTAAAGGTGAGTAATCACTAAAGGGAGAATTGAAAGTAAGTTTCAATTCATAATCAATTTGAAAGAGTTCTAATCACCCACTGCCTCGCTAAAAGGAACCTAATGGATCGTACACCGTGTAAGGTAGAGATTGAAGAAACAACGGAGATGAGTAAGAATAATTAAATGGTTTAATTATTTATGGCTAGGATTAATTAATATGTTAATTAATCAAACGAATAAGTTCGTTATAGACCTCGGGTTAGTTTTGGGCCTTAAGGCCCAATGGGCTTTGAACGTCAAGCCCATTGACTTAAGTTGTATGACAACTTAATGAATAAAGATTCAAGAGGGCCCAAAACAGCCCAAAGACCCTAAGAGGCCGGCCACATAGAGGATGGAGTGGTTTTTGGACTTATTACAAGTTTGCCACTCCAATGAAGGTAGGTATAAATATGACTTTATAGCCTTTTCTTCATTAGGGTTTTCTTTAGGAGAAAAGATGAGAACACTTCTCTCCCTTTTCTCTCTAAGTGGCCGGCCCCCTTGGAGGGGATTAACTAGCATCTAATCCTCCTCCAAGGTCACTCATCTCTTCTAAATGCTCACCTTGGTGTGGATGCTTAGAGGTTCCCTTTTCTTGGGAACTTGGAGAATCCATTCTACCATCCTCCTCCAAGAAATCCATGGAGCCAAGAAGCAAGGAATGAAGGCCCTATCCTTGGGTGATTAGCCTTTGCTTATGCAAAGAGGAATCAACAAAGGTATAAGATTTCTCAACTCACTTTATTTTGAGTTGAGTCTTGGTTCACCTATCTACTAGGCTTTGAATTTCATGGGTTAAGTTTTGTTTTGAGTGCATATAAACATGATTCCGCCTTTAAATGTTAATTGCATGTTGTTGATGTTGCTCAAATGAACTTGTTTTTCACAAATTTTCCTTCAGTTACTACATTCAAAACATTGTTTTAATTGGTTAAATGTGATCTAGTGAATAGTGACTGTGGTTAAGTGTGTGCTTAAGTGTATGGACGACCAAAATCTATGTTAAGTGATGATCTTTAATGTGTTATGTGCATTGGAAAACCCTGAGGTATTGTTGGAAGGTTAGATTGTGTTTTAGTTGTTTTGTTTTGCTCGAGGACTAGCAAAAGCTAAGTGTGAGGGAATTTGATAGGAGCATATTTATGCGCCTTAGTTAGCTAGTTCTTGTGCATTTACATTGTTTTTCCTTAGTTAAAGTAGTCTTTTAAGCTCTTTTCATGTGTTTTCAGGTTTTAAGGGCAAAGTATACAAAAAGATGCATTTTGGAGCCCTTTGGAGCAAAATGGAGCTTGGAATGGATGTCATATACTTGGAGCCAAGGGAATGGACGAAATTGAAGACTTGAAGAGGCTAGGATTCCTAGTTGAAGAAGGATTCCTAGAAGAATGAGGATTCCTAATTGAACAAGGTTTCCTATATGAAGTAGGAGAGTTAAAACCCAATGGCCTCAAGTTTCAGCAATAGAGAAGTTTCCAAGTCAAAGAAGGAAAAGGATTCCAACATGAAGAAGGATTGATCAAGACAAGCTTTCCTAATCCTAATGCACAAGGTTTCAGCTACAAAAAGGAGTCCTAAACACTTTAGGACACCTTATCCTAATCCTAAGGGCATGCCGTGCACTTTCCCTTGTCTTGGAGGGCTTCTAGAAGCCCTATTCCTTCACCTATATACCTGCCGCACCTTTCCCTTCTAGAAGACCCTAATTCCTTGCCTTGCAAGGCTTTCTAGATGCCCTATTACTTCACCTATCTACATGACGCACCCTCTAGTCCCTTTCTCCCTTGGATTTCTGAATTAATTGGCCCTTTTTCCTTGTGGATTTGGGTTAATTGGGCCATAAACCTTCTCCCTTGTGGATTTACAATTCCTGCCGCACCTAGGAGCCCAATTCCTTCACTTATGCTAAGTTCAAGCCCTAATCTGATTTACCTAGGGTTTGTGGTGCCAATATATATATATATATATATATATATGTTTTAAGGTGTGCCGCAGGGATTTCATGCTCATTCACCCAGAAATCACAAGTTGCCGCAGCCATCACCCATCACACATCCTTGCCGCACCCCCCCCCCCCCCCATTCCCCCTAAACACTACCACACCATCTCCTACCCATTCATCCATACAAATAACCCCTAGAACCTGACCTTAGACCTTGTGCCACAGCAAAGAGGAGGAAGAGAAGCTTGGACGTGCATGCCATTCAAGATAGGGTTGCTGGACGTTTTAGGTGTTTTCTTTCCTTTGATTTCAATGTTTAAATTTAATGCTCTTTGTTCTGTAAGTATGAGGAACTAAACCCCCCCCTTTGGCTAGGGGGGATTCGAAACCATGATTATGCTTGCGATATGATTTGATTACTTCTAATTGCGTTTCATAAGTTGTGAATTCAATTTACTTATCTATTTGAATTAAAACTGATTTGTGTATGTTGGTTGAGAGTGCACGCTTAATTTTCATGCATAAATTGAATGCTAGGATATAAGGGAATTTCACCTAATCGTTATGGACTTATATTCATAAGTAGTACAGGTTGTTGCTCACAATTGTGTTAAGTAAATTCTTGGCATAAGTTTCATGCGCTTTCATAGTTACGAATGCCTCGTCAATACTTATGGTTTTCATTGAACGTAATGATCTTTGATTGTATCTCTATTATGCGCTTTCATGTAGGGAACTTTTGAGGAATAATTTGATTGTGATGCGCTTTTTCCATCCAATTCATTGACTTAAGGGAAATCTGAAAGTTAATTTAAGCGGACCTAATTAACTTGGAGTGTTGAGAATTCATGGTTTATTGAAAAGCAATTAGAAATCGTTTTGTGTGCAAGTATGACATGTGTGGAGAAGAACCTCCTAGCTAGCCTTCCATCCATTCAATTCATCCAAATTTGTTTCAGAATCTGTTTTAGTTTACAAAGTTTTGTTTTTGTTTTCAAATTCGTCAAAACCAATCCCCCATTTATTTTGAAGTGCTAGATTAGTTAGAAATCAATTAGTTTGTGTTTTCAAGAGTCTTGAGTCAAGTTATAACCTGTTTTCGTCCAAATTGGTGTTTTGTGTTCAAAACTGCCCAGAAGTGGTTTTAAGGCAGTTTTGAGTGTTTTTGTGCTGTTTTGAGTCTTTTGGTTTGTTTTAGTGTTTTAAACTTTAGTTTTACATTCTTTGAGCCTAGTTTAGTGTTTTACACTTTGTTTTTACGTTTTTGAGTCAATTTCAAGTGATTTAGCAATCCCTCCTAATCTCCGGTCCAGAACGATCCCTACTTACATTCTTTACTATAATTGATAAAAGGAGGGTTTAATTTGTGTGCTTATAATTCTCACATCAAGTTTTACATCAATCTTCGGAGAAATTGTTGGAACTAGAGCTAGGTCTAGGGTTAGAACTATTGTTGTATATTGCTTCACTAACCGTTGACATAGGCTGATCCTCCAAACCGTTATTACCGTTTCAATGATTAATTGTGCTAAAATTCAGGAGATCGTCGAGAGTAGTTAGGACCACCTGCGTGGCTAGGCTTTAATTAGTAGTTCTAAATTCAGTTTCAGCTAATCTTGGGTTTCACCCTTTTGCTGGAGAGAAGTTTAAGCCTCTAATTAAGTATAGTCAGAAAAGTTGAATTAAAATGCACAAATTTCAATCTGTTTACCTTTCGGCATTCAAACTAGTTGCATTAGGCATGTGTTTGTTGGTGATGCCGCATTGTCTAAAAGTTGAGTATAGTTTAATTTTTTTCTCGGTTAAAAAATAGGAAGAGGAGAAATCTTATTCAGACTATCTCAAAAAACAAATAAAGTTTAGTTTTTTTTAAGTCGACGATGCTTCAACTAATTTCTTCGCCGAGACTGTTGAAATATCCCACATCGATTGTATCTCTAAGAAAAGAGGAGTTTAAATATCATAACCTTACTTTAACTAATACCGAGCCTTTTGTGATAAAACCTCACACCTGATAGACTGTGCAGATGGTATTTACCAAGTTTGAAATAATATTGATGTTGTTGGTAGTGGGTCTTTGGCCCGTTTCTCTGATAATTCTACATTTTTCTTATCTTCAAGGTGAAGTTGTATGGTTATGATTGTTTGGGCTGGATCGCCCTCCATTTTGCCTGTTCGAGGTAAGTTGTATGCTTATGGTGGTTCACCTTTGGTTTTGGCAGCGCTTCATGGTAGCGAGTGATTTTCTTGGCTTTAGGACAAGGTTTGTTGTTTTGTCTTGTAACAAGTCTAGAAGCTCATATTAAGTTGTCCGTGTTAAGTAGCTAGTCTCGTTTTAGGAGAGGTTGAGTTCTCAAATATGCTCTCATTATACATCTATATGTGTTAAGTAATCACTAAAATTTACGTTGGTTGTGCGTTATTCTCTCTAAATAATATCAGCTCTTATATTAAGATTTGTCACTAAAAATTGTTTATCCATATTTAGTCTTGTAATCTTCTAGTCTTTTCAAATTTATTATATCTTTTTTTTAAGTAACTGATTTTAGCACTCCAAATATTTCATTCTACACTCTTCACAAATTAATTTTCTTATTAGTTATAGAAAGTTCGAAGTGTAAAATAAGATTTTTGAACTCTCTGTAACAATTCCTTTAAAAAAAAGTTATTAGGAAGTTAGAAAACATCCTAAAATCAAACTTATAATCGTGTCTCACCCGCCTAGTTCTTTTCGATTTTATTGTCTTGAGGGTCAGATTTGCCAACTCTAGTAAATCATGCATAATGAGAAGTTTACTCTTGAGAATATTAATTTCACATAAAAAAAATGATCGTAAATAATTGGATTATTCTCTAGTATATATAGCTAACTAGTTTTATGGTGAAACCCTAATTTCTTTATCCTACATGTGCTTGTAAATAGTTAGATTATTCTCTAGTATATATAGGCAATTGGTTTCTTAATTTCTTTTATGGCATTAGAGCATGTTGTGTCATGTGTGAAACTCAAGACTTGAAAATCACCACACATGAGAAAGCGTGTTGATAGTATTAATCTCACATCGAAAAAATAAAAACATTAGATTTACTTATAAATATGTATTACCCTCCATGCGTTAATTAATTTTCCGATAACCTTTTTACACAACTCTTAATTAAGTAAAAGTTCAAGTTGAGTTGGCCTTTGACCTTCGTGCCCATGTTCTGTTCAAAAAATTTCACAATATTTTAACTTTAGTAAACTCGCTTGATTCTTGACCCTTAATTACGACACCCTTATTGCAACCACTACTTTAGTTTGAACTAGACAATTCCTTCTATACCAAATTAGGTTGTTTATTGTGTGGTTTAACAGCCGAATTCTCTCTCTTCTTAATGTAAAAATATCGATGTACTAAAAAAAACCTCTCTCTATAAGCAATTAGGGTTACAGCGAGATGGGTTAGAGGAGGTAGGATTTGAATTCTCTGGGGTCATGATAATTGAAGAAATAAATGTGATAACATTTTGTGATTTAGATATATACTTCATGACTGATTCTTATAATTTGAACTCGACATTGTACGAGATCATTATCAATAATGTCATCATTATTCATTACGACCTAAACAAACAAGTTATAGCCATATAGTACCTTAACTGTATAATGTTAGATTTTTCCACTTGAGCAGCCACAACCTTTCATTTGAATGCCAAAAGCAAATACACCAATTTTTGTGAAAGATTATTGATCAATCCTTTCAATTGATTGAACTCACTAGGAAATACTGTAGTGTTTTCATAAATAATGAAAACCAAAAGCATGCAGACATAAACTTAAATTGAACCTAAAACTTAAACTGAACTTAATTATTTTTTTTTCTTGGTGAACAACTGAACTTAATTATTGGTCAGGTAACGGAACGTAAATTATCCACCTCCGGAATATGTAAATAAAAACTTACATTTACATTTTTTGGTGATGCATCCCACTAAACAAAAAGTGAAAATTATATGAAATCTCAAATTTACATTTCTCCTATTAAAGTAGAATTTTTACTTACATCTGCCGAAAATGTATAGGGATGCAAATATAATTTTTGCATCTCAAATTTGCATTTTTTATTGGACATGCCCTAATCATCTTTAGTAGGTACAAAGAGACCATATGGTCCATACCCGTACATATACACATTTCTGTTCACACCTATATTCTACATTTCTTAGGGAATTGGATTCCTTTCTGAGCAAACGATGGAGATTCTCATGATTCACTAACACGGGCCGTTAGATTTTGATCCAACAGCTATAATTATTATAACTTTTAGAGAGACCCAATGTTTGTAGCTGGTGGATCAAAATTCAATGGTCCGTATTAGTGGGTCATAAGGATCCCCACCATTTGCTCAGGAGGGAATCCAATTCCATTTTTTTAGGGTTTTTCCCGGTTAGAAGAGAGGAGAGAAGAGATCGATACTCTGATTGGCAGTGGCTCCAGTAATTATTGATATATCAAATTATATCAAACCTAATGATAATTATGTTGACCTTGCCTCAGCGTACGTACCATGGTCAAGGAAAATGGTATTAATGATAATCCACATACATACCACATGATATGGTCACTCCACAACATTACATGCCAGCATGCCATATACAGAAAACGATTTGGTAGTCTAAGCTAGCTAGCATGCCACATAACATTATCCAGTCCTGTTTCTGGACCTAATAATTAAACCAGCAAGAGCGTCAGACCTTGTACTCGAGCCTTTCAACCCGAAGAATTTATATGGCAATACACATTCACGATAGAATTTCGTGTCAATGAAATAAAAACGTGTCATGTAAGTTGAGCAGAAATACGTGATAGTTTAATCGTGTTATGTAAGTTGTTCTTCTCAAACCATACATACACAAAAAAAAAACTTTACACCCTCAATACAACATCATGCATAGCATCTCAAATTAATAATATAATATTATATGAAAAAGTTAAATTAAGTATTTCGTTATTCATCTAGGATGTCATGGTAGCGTACCAAGTATTGCTAAGTCCTCTACAAATGCAGAAATTAATAAAGATAGGCTTTTTTTGGTTTTAAGCTTGTAAACCAATCAAATGACACAGATTATATATAGCATTATCCTATCTAACCTAATGAATTAAATCTACGTGATTCAACCTTCGGTTCCAGCTAGCACATATTTCATAAACATAAACATATGAGCCAAAACATGCAACGTGGCTAAATCTATATCTCGAGAACCATATGCCTACAAGCAGTCAACCGTTAGATCCTTGCAAATTTGACAATGGTTTTGATGTGCCCTAGTACCTCTAACGTACAGCACAGAGTTGAATTCCAGATCACTAGCCCTACTAAAAACAATTCATGTTAATTAACTCACCCTGCGTGCATGTATCTGTGGAGGTTTTGCTAATTCCATGATCGATGCTGGTTAGTTGCAGCAATGGCAGAGCCAAAAATGGATCTCAGGAAAGGCCTTTTAAGACATAATAAAGAAATTAAACCAATCGTAGCAATATAATTAATTGGAGAATATTTAAGGTTTTTTTTTTATTAGAATGGAAAATTTATCAAACAAGAGTGATTGTTGTTAAATTTTTTATGAAAAATTTACTATGGAAATAATTATAGCATGAGAACATAACTTGTTTACGAGCTTTAATGAAAAGGCAAGATTCGAACAAAAATTTAAGTTCATATTCTCAAAACTATTACCATGAGAAAGGAATTAGTTTTTATATGGTTAAACAAAAGGGGTTCAGTTTGAAAAACGAAGGCTAATGGTTTATAGACTTTATATATATAACCTGAATAAAAAATGAATTAGTTTTTCTATGGTTACACAAAAGGGGTTCAGTTTTAAAAACGAAGCTAATTACAAGGTTTATCGACTTATTTTATATAAACTGAATAAAAAAGGAATTAGTTTTTGTTTTTCCATGGTAAAACAGAAGGGGTTTAGTAAAAACCAAAAACAAGTTGTTCGACGTCAATGAAACTCAAACTCATGACAACTTGGAACCATCAAACTCCACTAAACAATGCACTACAAGCTATTGTAAATATTAGCAAGCCATACGTATATATTCAATAAATGTCAGGATGGGCCTAGGCCATACCTGGCCTCCATGTGGCTCCACCACTGAGTTGCGGAATGTGAATTCTCAATCCATCGGCAAAACAACAGTGATGTCATTCACGTCCCTCAACAATACAGTAAGATTTTTGGCACTAAAAGAGTATGTAATTGCTTAAACTTTTTGTTTTTTCTTGTTTTGTTAGAATTTGGTTAGATTTAGAATTTGAATATTCAATCCTCTCCAACATAACAGGAATAAAAAAAAAATACCATATGTTAACTATAAAATTATTAATCTCATAAACATATAGTAATCGAGTTGACAATGTATACCAATTAAATTAATTTTTGTTTGATGATGATTGCTTTGTTTATAAAGGTCTTCGCCCTTGCCTTCCTTAACCCTCAAACTATGCCTGCAAATCAGTGTATTATAAGTTTAAACAAGTAACCACTTGTCACATAAGGCATTTGATTTCCATGTGTGTGAAAGGCCGATAGGGGCCGTCACTGTCAACATGGTGAACCATCGTCGGCAGAGATTTATGCTGTAAGTAGAATAAGCTTAAAATAATAATAATAATATTAATGGATTAGTAATATATGGGGAAGAAACACCAGAAACGAAAAGGAATAATAATGCACATGATCAAGGACATACTATGTATGTTGCCATGAGATCATTGGAATCTATTATCTGGCAGATGAATGAACTAGAATCATTTCATTTGAAGAATTCTTTTTCTCATATCTATCCCCCCATCACGGTAAAAATCAACTTGATCTTACTTGTGATTTTGAAATGTATATTAAAAAAAAAAAGCACACATATGTCAAACTCGCTCCATAAAAAAAAATTATTTAGATATTTATATGTGACCTAATAAATTGACAAACACAATATTGTCGAAAAACAATAAAATTTTGGCGTTAATAATTCAATGGAAATGATAACCGAAAAAAAATAATCCATTTAGGTTATTAGAAATATTATAAAAAAATTAATCACAAATAGAGCCAGTTAAATATAGAAATAAACTCCACATTGTAATAAGTTAGAAGTCAAGTATAACTTGATACGCAAGTGGTCATCTACAGGGGCGGAGCCACCAAGGGACTAGGGTAGTCCCAAGCCCATCCTGACTTCAGCCGAGGTGTGAACCTCATGGAAGGAGATGAAGCAAACGACGTCGTTAAGTTGTTAGATTTTAAATCTTTTCGGCTGTTTAATGAAACGATAAGTTTGGCAAGGAAGTTTTTAAAAGAGATGTGCAACTTTAAATGGAAAAAGCAACCCCACTTCTGGTTCGATTCTCTCACCTAACAGTAATATACACCCTATAATTTTCTAAAGCAACCCACCTTCTTTATTTGCAGACCTCCCCCTTTTCCTTCTTTTTCTACTTTTTTGTATTTTCTTTAGCCTTCCACAACCTACCTCTTACTTGGTTGTCTGGGTTTTTACATTTTTTTCTTCTTAGTATTGAATTTAAGAGATTTTTTTCAGTTTTATGACGATTACACAAATTGCATATGTCAACATGTTATACATTGGTGAGAAGTGATGCCTCTACCACGACGTGAGTTCGAACCTCATCAACTCTCTAATCTAACAAGCCAATCATTTGACATTAAAAAAAGGGTAACTTGATATTGATAAGATAACAGTGATTTTCACACCCTAAAGTCACAAAATAAAAATAAATAAATAAATTGTAACGATACCTTGTCACATTTCTTCCATATTTTATTTTGTTATAGTAGCAAATTATTAGTGGCCATCAAGATATCCATCCAATGGCAGCTAATTAATTTGGATATTATTATATGGTTCATGTAATTGATATAGTAATTAAAAAGAATAAGGGGAACTCAACGAGGTGAATCACCTGCAGGAAGAGTATGCTTATGTTGTAGGTTGCCAATGCTACCTCACAAAGCATTGACCTTGTATCTAATTTTAAAATGCGAAGGGTCACCGTCCCACACCTTTTACCCTAACGGCTACATTGGAAGTAACAACAAAGGGGAAAAAATATTAAAAGAATAAAAAGTTAACGTCCAACAGATGGCGGGAAATTTTGCTATAAATAGGCTGATCACCACCCTTTCTTCCTCACCACATCCACCAACTCTCTCTCTCTCTCTCTCTCTCTCTCTCTCTCTGTGAAGCTTAATTTTTTTTGTTTTAATCAGATCAATGGCAATCCCAGTTATTGATTTCTCAAAACTTGATGGTGAAGAAAGGGCCAAAACATTGGCTGAGGTTGCTAATGGATGTGAGGAATGGGGATTCTTCCAGGTACTAATTATTATCCATCTTGATTTAGCTTATATGTTTGGTGGGGAACAATGTAATTTTAGCTCACTAATCATGTATTTGTGCTTCTCATTACGTTGTTGTGCTTTATTTTTCTCTTTGTTAACAAAAGTGTTTAATTTTGGATGTTTGTGTTTTTCACAGCTGGTGAACCATGGAATATCGGAGGAGCTTCTCGAGAGGGTGAAGAAGGTGACTGGCGACTTCTTTAGGAATGAAAGAGAGGAGGACTTTAAGAATTCCACACTAATGAAGGCGGTAAATGAAAACAAAAAATTGGAGAATGTGGACTGGGAGGATGTCTTCACCCTCTTGGATGACAACGAATGGCCCTCGAAAACCCCTGGATTCAAGTAAGTAATATGTAGAACTAGTAAGCAGCACGCTTCAAGCAATGCTCTCAAATTCCTAACATAATATGTTGTCTGGCTATCAATTTGACTCGTATTCCTCCTAAATTCCTAATCAGTTATTCAAATTAACAGTCTGGCAACATAACATGTTAGACTGTATGACAATGTCACATTTTAAGGGGAGTAGAATTTGTAAATATGTGATATATTATATTGCAGTGTTCAATTATATGGAATCTGATAATTATTTTTCATATTGATAGGGAAATCATGGAAGAATACAGAAGCGAACTGAAGAAACTAGCTGAGAGGGTCATGGAAGTGATGGATGAGAACTTAGGGTTACCAAAGGGATACATGAAGAAAACCTTCAACGGTGGCGAAGAAGACAATGCCTTCTTCGGCACCAAGGTGAGCCACTACCCACCATGCCCTAAGCCAGAGCTGGTGACTGGTCTCCGAGCCCACACTGATGCAGGCGGTGTAATATTGCTCTTCCAAGATGACAAAGTTGGAGGCCTTCAAATCCTGAAAGATGGGCAGTGGATAGAAGTGCAGCCATTGCGCAACTCGATTGTCATCAACACTGGGGACCAGATTGAGGTCCTGAGCAATGGCCGCTACAAGAGTGTTTGGCACAGGGTTTTGGCTACCCCAACTGGGAATCGAAGGTCAATTGCTTCGTTTTATAACCCATCAATGAAGGCCATCATAGCTCCTGCGTCGGAATTGGTTGAAAAGGAGAACCAAGAAGTGGATCAGACTTACCCCAAGTTTGTGTTTGGTGACTACCTCACTGTATATGCTGAGCAGAAGTTCCTCCCCAAGGAACCAAGGTTCCAGTCTGTGAGGGCCGTGTGAAAAACATAAGATCCAAATTAAATGGGGATAAATTTACTTCGCTTTTTATCACTTGGGTGGTTAACTACGTACTATTATTACATACTCGCTCGTCTCTCTCTCAACTGAAAAACTTCTGTGTGGGAGGAGAAAGCTGAAGTGGGTGTAAGTCAGTCTGCGTGTTATGTGCTTGATGTTGCTTTTTTCTGTCTATGTATTGGTGTGTAATGCTGAGGATGCTTAAAGGCTCCATTTCAGATTTACTATGTAAAATAGTAAAATATTATGGATTGCAATCTTAAATTTTGTTGTTGGTTATGCCCTTCTCCTTCTTTCCTTATGTAGCAAGGAAACTTCTTTTTTTCTTTTTCGTTTTTGATAAGACAATATCATATACGTAGTACTGTTAGGAAAATTTGAATTTTGAGTGTAAGAAGACGGATACACTGCTCTTACCAACTGATTTAACCAATCTGCATGTATCAATGGACTTTGATGGTCACTTTTTGGTTAATAGATTTGTCATAATTAGCTAGCTGCATTTTAGCAATGCATAGATCCAACTTAACTAGAAATTAAAATCTATTTTTCTTGGTTTTTTTTTGTTTTTTTTGTTTTGTTTTTGTTTTATACTAGCGAAGTTGAGAGGGAAGAATCTAGTGCTGGACCTCAGGTTACTAGCTTCAGCTATAAGCCTTTTACGTTTTTTTTTTTTTATGTTGAACAGTTCTTTACGCGTTTTAGCAACGCGTATAATCAACTTAACTAGAAATTAAATCTACTTTCCTTAGTTTTTTTTTTCTTATTTTTTTGTTTTATAATAGCGATATTGCGAGGGAAAAATCTAGCGTTGGACCTCGGATTATTCTTAACTGCTTTAGCTACAAGGCTTTTACGTATTTTTATTTTTATTTTTTATGTTTAGCTGTTCTTTACATACGTCTTTGATGGTTCCCTACATGTTTAGCAAGTCCCAAGCATATCCACATGGAACAGCCTCATGACAAAATTCACAAAACCCAAAAGGAAGCAAGCCACCAATTGCCATAAAAACTTACTGACCATAAGGAATTAGTCATGCCACCTAATACTATTAGTTTAGTGTATTCCTCTTCACTGGTAAGTGAGAGTTCTTAGTTGATTCTCGCCAAAAACAAATTTAAACCACATTATTGCTAATACATTTTGAGATACCTACCCCTCCACCCCTTAGTAAATAATATCGTTTGTTAGAAAGAAAGAAAAAAAAAAAAGAATTAGTCCTACTTTCTCTATTAAGACTTTCAATTCTAATCTGTCTCAAGAAAAAAAAAAGTCTTGGAAAACTAATAGCACTTAAAAAATGAAAAGAGGATCACTCAATAACTTCCATGAAAGAGTAAGTATAATTTGTATTGCTTTATACTGAAAGAATATACTTAGTCTCAGTTTGATTTCCTCTAATCTGTAATATGTACAATAATATACAGAATCATTAACCAAGAATGAAGAGTGGAGTAGGTTTGCTTTTTTTTCGTTTCGGAGCCTTAAAGGGCCTTTTGATCTAGTCTTTCGTTCCAGTTTAGGCAACGAATCAAGCTTCGAAACCAATCACCTGTTTGGTCACGTTTGTTAACAGTTGGAAGTGGGTGTTGGCTCATAGATATTCGGACAGAGTCTCCTCTTGAGAGTTGCTGCCTTCTCTTTCCGTCAAAAGAAACCCAGGCATTGCTTCGAGCATCGCTTGGAATCTGTACAAGTAAATGAGTTATCTCATGACTACAACAGCTCGCTATAATTATAAAAATCCTCTCCTAGTCCTCCAGATATAACAATAAATAATGCTGGAAGTGTGCGGGAAAACAAAATTCACCTTAAGTTCAAGCTTTGCAGAATCTGGAAGTATAACTGGTCTAAATGAGAGGGAGTGTGGGCAGATTGGGGTAAACAACATGCACGGGACATTTGGATGCACCTGCATTTCATATTATCTAGTGTTAGAAGCACAATGACTTTGTTAAAAGTCAACCGCAACAACGAGAGACAAATAATAAAATTTGTGGTTTCGGCATGAATTTCTACTTTGATTGGTCAATATGTATAATATCTTCAAATTGAAAGTCCGCAACTGTTTATAAACTTGTCCCACACTAGTTTGAATTAGCCAAATAAATAAGGACTCTTATGTCTGCTTAAACACAAACTAGCAATTTTCTGAGCAAACACCTCATCAATCCTACGTTCAGGCAAAAAGCAACTAAATGTCTAGCATAAATTAGGAATACACACACACACGCATATGTACTAATATAGACTTTCAGCACCACTTCTAAGTACATTAAAATAGACGTCTGCCATATGAATTTCCATAATTTTTATAGTAGCAACTAGCATTTTTAAACAAATCATATACAGAAATAAGTATATGGAAGAGAATTTCTCTTTCATTAGGAAATATCACACCTAACGCAAACTGAACCACCCAAGCCCTTCAATTTGCACAAGTGCCAGGTACCAAATATTGAAAGATGGTCACTACGACACTGAAAAGGACTTTGCTTACCATGGAACCTCCTGCAGCTGTAGAGTATGCAGTACTTCCTGTAGGTGTAGCAATTATGACCCCATCACCTTGGACCTAAAAGATGTGGTATTTTTCAATACACAGCAAGACAACATAATTGTTACGGAAACTCTCCATGTTATATGAATTTCGTCACATCAGATGCCATCCACATAGTAATTACTGTCACAGATTTGATAGCTAGGAAAAGAAAAAGAAACGGCCTTCTATGACTGTGGAGAACAAAGTACAACTCATTTACTCGTGAAAAGTTTAGGACATTATTAGAGCCTATTACAACAATCAGTTTATAAGATATGCAATACAAATCTCACCTTGGTTATAAGCCGGTCTTGTTCATAACATTCAATCTTAGAAAGGTATGGATTAGAACCTCGATCAACAACTATTTCATTCAAGACATCAAATACTTTCCCAGGCATTGCTTTACCCTTTCGAAAAATCTCACACCTGAGCCGCATTCTAAGAGTTATATAAACACCATCACTTGTGTTATTTCCATGGATCACTTGCCTTAAGTCCTGCATATAGTCATCAAACTGATACAAAAGTATAAGATGGGTTAGACAAATGACAATCTATGAGAGAACATAAATCAACTACAAGCCTACAAAAGACAATCAAAGAACTCACCGTATGGGAAGTCAAAAATCCAAGAGATCCAAGATTAAATGATACAATTGGGGGAACAGCACCTTTAAACAGATTTGAAGCATGGAGTATAACCCCATCTCCTCCCAGGCATGCCACAAAATCAACCCTCTCATGCAGATCACTGAATTTATCAATCAAGTAGCAAATTTCCAATAAGGTTGTGAAATATACAAACTGCTATCCAACTTTAGGTACAAGTTTGGTACCTGGTATCTTGACTATAGAAGGTCTGAACAAATCCAAACCCTGGGATCCTAGCAAACACATCATGTACATCTGGTTCCACCAGAACATTCATTTTCTCTTGGTAATACAAGAAAGAAACAACCTACACAAAGACATGGAAAAAGCGATAAGAATATCCAGCGAACAAACTCACAAATTAAATAATCATATATTTAAAAATAACTGCTGACATAGTAAGATATCTTCCAATATACCAGCAGAAAATAAAATTGCATCCATATATACTGTATGGTGCACACAAGGCCCTTTCACAGAGGGATCCCCACATTTGCAAAACTGGGAATCCCTTTGTGGGGACCGTGGGGCATTGTCGCTTAACGATCTAAACCGTTTTAAGTCTTCCTAAATGATCATCCTTGCTTATGATAATAATCCCAATCAGAAATCATTAAGATATCTGACTATGATAACTAAATAGACAAACACAATGTTTCTGGTAAACACGTGCATGATCATGAATCCGTGATGATAATCAAAGGGTTTGACTGGTTTTTTACAAGGATGATTTGTGGATATAGAATGAAAAAGATAGTCAGTTCGGACCATTGAACTACAAGAGGAGAAAGCCCACCTGGGATCCCACTATATGTATGCTACTGAATGCCAAATTGTTTGAAATACACGTGTGGAGGAGCTGTAGTAAGAACATGTTCCCCTTAATTTAGCCTTCAGTTTGTTCAAGTTCATGTACTAGCAAAGCAAGCAATCTTTTATGCTTAATGAACTAACCCAATTGCCTAAGTTGTTCATTCTCATTGTAGTGGATGTAGAAATTTTGTAATGAGCATGATCTTTCCAGTTTACACTCTTATATTCATACACATTAATCCAGTGGCGGAGCCAAGATTCTGAATGAGAAAGGGCCTTTCACAAATGTATAACATGTTGACATATGCAATTTGTGTAATCCTCACAAAACTGAAAAAAATCTCTTAAATTCAATACTAAGAAGAAAAAAATGTAAAAACCCAGACAACCAAGTAAGAGGTAGGTTGTGGAAGGCTAAAGAAAATACAAAGAAGTAGAAAAAGAAGGAAAAGGGGGAGGTCTGCAAATAAAGAAGGTGGGTTGCTTTAGAAAATTATAGGGTGTATATTCCTGTTAGGTGAGAGAATCGAACCAGAAGTGGGGTTGCTTTTTCCATTTAAAGTTGCACATCTCTTTTAAAAACTTCCTTGCCAAACTTATCGTTTCATTAAACAGCTGAAAAGATTTAAAATCTAACAACTTAACGACGTCGTTTGCTTCATCTTCTTCCATGAGGTTCACACCTCGGCTGAAGTCAGGATGGGCTTGGGACTACCCTAGTCCCTTGGTGGCTCCACCCCTGCATTAATCGTTGATACAAACTCTGTATTTTTTTAAGAGAAAAAATTTATCAAAACAAAGAAAGAGATGCAAAACAATATGGACAAGACTTCCAACTAAATAACAGAATTTAGAAACTCTGACTGGCACCAGTTCTATCATTAGACCACATTGCAAGTAAAAAATGAAAAGTATCATCTAAAAACAGATAGTAGGTTTTAAATATGAATAGAATATTTACAGATACTAGATTCTCAGATGGTACCTCTTTAGCTTGTTGCATGAGTTCTTGCCCTAGCTTCTTCAACACTAATACTGTCCTTGGTGAGGATTTCCACATAAGCATTTGCTGCTGGGTACTTGGATGAGTGAAGGCCAAGGAGGATTCTGTCACCTTTTCTCGGCTACAAGAGAATCCATCTGTTCGAACTAAAAACATCTCAGCTTTCTTTCTTGACTGCACCCTTACAACACCAGTTGCAGAAGCACACATATTTCCTTCAATTGACCCCAGGTCATCGTCTCCTGAAGCTAAGGTGGCTCCACCATTACTCTTCCTATCCTCATTTACTGCTTTAGGTAAGACACTCTCATCATAACTACTACTCAGAGTAGTAGACACATTACTTGCAATTTCATTCACTTCACCAAATCCGTTCACAACTGGACGAACAGAACCAGAACTAACACTAGTCAAATACTTCCCATTTCCAGAAGTAGAGGTCTGGACTTCTGGAGATAGATCCTTTCTGTAAGGTGGCCCATATGAATTTTGTACCACCACAAGCTCAGGTGCTGAATTGGTACCGCCTCTCCACATTGTCTTAATATTGATACCTCTGGAAATTGGTAATGTAGCCAACCTTTTTAACTGATGATTAAAATAGGAGAGAGGTGAGATGCTTTTTCTCCCCAGAAACCTGGACATTTCTTTTCTAGAGAAAACATTACAAGGAGGAACTTGAGCATTCAGGGGTTCAACTTCCCTGCAAAAGTTCATCATATTTCCTTCCCCATTTTCATCTGGTTCTACTGATGTCATGCCTTGGACAGACATAAGGCTGTTATATGTCCCATTTGAGCTCTGATTTGTTTCATCCCTATCTGGAGACACATCCTTTTGAAATACGCCATTTAAACCATAAGTTTTGTCCAGTTCCCCTTGCAGTGGCTTGTTCTTTCCCGGGATAGACCTTTTCTTAGAAGTGGAAGGCTCCAGCACTTCGCCTGCCCCATTTGTATTTCGTAATAACACATCGTTGATAGCGCTTGACTGCTTGGAGACAAACTGCACATTATAACGCGTCAAGTATTGCCTCCATCTAGAAACCATGGCAAAAGTTCTCAACGCTCCTTCCTTACTATGAAGATAGATCGGCTTCTTGCTGCAATCTGAAACCAAAGATGCAAATTTCTCAACCTGCTCCATTGAAGGTGCAGTCCCAACTTCAACTGGAATTTTGACCAATTCAACTTTCCCAGATGCAATAGCATCATCTATGGCAGAATGATAAGCTTTGTCTTTTACAGTCTCTGCCCTAAGGTCAACAATAGTTTTATATCCTTTCTCTAGTAACCACTTCAGACCTTCTTCTGTTACCTGGCCACCCCTCCAAAAAGCTATCTCTGAATCTATGGACCTAATGTCCTCTTTAGAAGAGGATAAGTAAACAGGAGCCCAATTCGCAAAAAGTGTATGGCAAGGATAATCCTCCCCACGGGGAAAACCAGAATCATAACAGACATTCTTCAGTCTCTGAAGTTTCCTCCATACATCCAAGCTTCGATCATCCCCAGGAACCAACCAGTTTTCAAGAGCAACGTGCAAGCTCTCGCAACACCTTTTCACCTCACTCCTGAAAATGGCGAGTGGAGGAAGCTCATCCTCCATTACACTTAAATCTGCAAGGCGAATGGATGATCTACCAGAAAGCACATCCTCCCTTCCTTTGTTCAACAGGGATACCATACACCCAATCACAGAGACAATTTTATCCTCCAAAAGTGGTTTTTCCTCTGATGGGTAATCATAATAAACACTACATTCACCCGTTACTGGATTGCATAATGTGTCCATCAATGCACTATGAAGCCGTTCAGCACATCTAAAGATTCTACAGTATGCCTCAATTTCTGCAATATCTCCAGGAATAGGACCAATTCTAGGTAATTGTGAAGGATCATGAGGCCGAAAGGTCTTCAAATTCAGAAGCAGTGTTAGTCTACTATACAAAACTTACAAGAGGTCATCAAGTTATTACGTTTCCACTATAAATCATACACTTCTTTATATGATTAATATCATCAAAATAAGGTTATATACACCAGGTTCGCAAATTAAGCACATGTTTTGAAACCAACACAGACATGCATGCTGTATACAAAAACAAAGGGTAAACTAACAAACTGAAGGGGATGAAATTTATTCCATGAGAACAAGTATTTCTTGCCGCCGGATTACGAATGACATAAACACGGTTCGATTGGTTTGTGTTGATTCCAAATTCCAAAACCCAGTTGAGAGATTTTCAACTAGTAAATAGCAACAAAAATCATCAATAAAAGTGCGAGCAGTAATGATCGAAACAATTCGAAAGCAAATAAATTTAGACAAAATTGATTTTATACACAAAATCTAACATAACTCTGACAGTAGAGTATCAAACAAATCCCAATCAAACCCATTTCTTTGTTTTGACCAATCAATGAAACCCATTTGCAGTTTTAGCATAACTCAGTCTTCTGTTACCAATTCAACAACTCCACCGCCACTCAAATGTCAGAAACAAGGGAGAGAAATAATACTAGAGTGAGTAGTCTGACCTGAGAATCCAAACCGAAGCTGAGAGCGAATGGCTTCGAAAGCTCTGCACTGACAGCGAACTTAAGCCGCCGCCTGAATCGCTCTTTCCTCTGGAACTCCAACCCGAATCGGAAGATCTTGACGGCGGTGGTGCTGCTGCCGGAGAACTGGCACGGCGTAAAGACGCAGAGATGGGGAGGCGATGAAGCGCACGGATTCATGTCAACGACGACGATGGCCAGCTGGCACATCAGGCTGCATGCCACCTTGTGTGAATTTTTCACTGCCCAATTTGCATTCTCTCTCTCTCTCTCTCTCCCGTTTTTTTTCGGTTGTAAAAATCTTGTTTGGATGACGAGAAAATGAAATGTGTCGTGGAGAAATTGAAAAATTATTATATACTTATTGAGAAATTATCTAAAATCTTTTTCTTGGTGGAGATTGCTTCTTGTTGGATAATAATTTTATTTTGAGTCAAATCATGTAATTGGAGGAAATTGATTGGATTATTTGGAAATTTGATTGGATCAAGTGCTATTCTTTTCGGAGCCTTGTTGAACGCATGAGAGCTGCGTTTTACCATCTCAGTTATCAAGAAAATGCAAATCATGTGATGCGATGTAAACAATACACAAATTAAACTCTTTTTTTTATAATTGTAATAAAGATGTAAGTAGGGTATCGTTCTAGACCGGAGATTAGGAGGGATTGCTAATGCACCTAGCTGACTTAAAAATATTAAACAAGACTAAAAAATACAAAACAAAACTCTAAAATAGAAAGCTAACTATAATAACTTAAAACACACCAGAATAGTCAAAACAACACAAAACAATCAAATTGACCAAAATTAGACACTAGGGACTGATTTGGACGAAAATAAACTCAAAAGACTAACTAAACACAAATCTAAACACATTCTAGCTAAATTCATATAACTTAAAGATGGGGGATTGGTTTTTGACAAAAATTGAAACTAAAACTAAACGAACTTGTAGAATTAAACAAAGACATAAAATTAAGGTGAATGGATAGGTGATGGACTAGCTAGAGGGTTCTTCTCCACACGTGACACACTTGCATACAAACCAATTTTCAGTTGTTCTTTCAATAAACCATGAATCTCAACACCCCAGATTAACCGTGAACAGCACTTTTTTAACCTTCAAGTTTTTCTTAAGTTATTGAATTGGACGGAAAAGCGCATACAACAATTCAAAACATTCTTGAAAAGTCCCCTACATGAATAGCACAATAGAGATACAATCAAAGATCATTAAGCTTTGTGAAAACTATAAGCATTGACGAGGCATTCGTAACTATGAACAACATGATACTCTTGCCAAGAATTCACTTAACGCGATTGTGGATAGCAACCTTTACTACTCGTGAATATAAGTTCATAACGATTAGGTGAAACTCCCTCATATTCTAGCATCAAATTCATGCATGCAAACTAAGTATGCATCCTTAATCGACATACAAGAATAAGTTATAAATCAAGCAATTAAGCAAATTGAATTCACAACTCATGAAATCACAACTGAAGGTAATCAATTCATATTACAAATATGTTCATGGCTTTGAATGAACCTCTAGCCAAAACGAATTTAGTTCCACATATTTGCAATTAAACAACTATAATTGAATTTAAACATGATAAACAAAAGTAGAAGACACCTAGAACGCTCCAGCAATCCAACGTCTTGAATGGTTAGCACAGCTCCAAGTCCTCCTCCTTTCTTGCAAACATGAGGCACCAAGGTGGGTGTGGTGTTTGGATGGTCTAGGGGATGTGGCAGAGATTAGATAAGTTGAGAGAGTATGGAATGGTGGTAGGGGATGGATAGGAGAAGAGGTGGATGGAAATGGATGGAGGAAGAAGGAAACTTGCAGCAGAAATTGTGTTGTTTATGGAATATGTTGTAGATGTGAATTGGTCTTGTTATGTAGAAGCCTATTTATAGATTTTGAAAATGAATCACCACCACAAAATTTCTTGGTGAAGTAAGTGGATGTTGTAGGTGAAGTGAGTGAATGTTGTAGGTGGAATAAGTGGATGTTGTAGGTGAAATAAGTGGAAGTTGTAGGTGAAGTGGGTGTGGATGTTGTAGGTGAAGTGAGTGGATGCTGTACGTGGAATAAGTGGATGTTGCAGGTGAAATAAGTGAGTGTGATGTATTTTTGGGTCAGAAAATAGGAAAGGAGAGGATCCCTTAATCTTCAATTTCATCTATCCACTTGGCTCCAAGCATAAGCTAACCATCCAATGCCCAAAAATGCTCCAAAATGCTCCAAAATGCACTTTCTTGCATACTTTGTCATTTGAACCTACAAACACACGAAAATAGCTTAAAATACTAAAATAACTAAGGACTAACAATCTAAATGCAAGGAAACAAGCTAACTAAGTTGTATAAATATACTCCTATCAAATACCCCCACACTTAGTTTTTTGCTAGTCCTCGAGCAAAACAAAACAAACAAAAGAGACAAAACACAATCTAGACCTTCCAACATTTGCCTTAGAGATTTCCAATGGACATGACATATTAAAAATCATCACTTACACATATTTTGGTCATCCATACCCTTAAGCATATACTTAATCACAGTCATAATTTACTAGCTCGCATTTAATCAATTAAAACAACATTTTGAATGTAGTAACATGCCTTAGAGAATTCCCTCAATTCCTTACCAGATAAACACTCTATTTTCACTCAGATTTCTGACTACCCTCCCTACACTAGGTATATGTGAGAAGATTGATGTAAACATGAAAACTAGTACTCACATATGTTATAACAAGGAAAGCATTTTCTGAAGTTATTAATGCACATATGAATATGATCTCGTGAACAGAATGCTACTACTTAGATGCTGGTGCGATGTAAAACCACACAGAAATTTAACCCTCTTTTTGACAATTGTAGTATAGATGTAAGTAGGGTATCGTTCTAGGCCGGGGATTAGGAGGGATTGCTAATCTACTCTAAATTGATTTAAAAATATTAAACAAGACTCAAAAGCACAAAACTAGGAAAAGGCCACTTAACTCAACTCTAATAACTCAAAACAATTAGTTAGACTCAAACTAGATACTAGGGACTGATTTGGACGGAATTTGAATTAAAAGATTAAAAACAATGAAATCTAATTAAATAATACAACTTAACAATGGGGGGGGGGGGGGTTTGGTTTTGACGAGAAGTAAACTAGACCTAAATAAGTTTGCAGAATTAATCAAAAGCATGAAATTAAGGTGAATGGATAGGTGACGGACTAGCTAGAGAGTTCTTCTCCACACATGACACATAAGCAACGTAAATTAATTTTCAGTTGTTCTTTCGATAAATTGTAAATCTCAATACTCCAGATTAACCGTGAACAGCACTTTTTTAATCTTCAAGTTTTCCTTAAATTATTGAATTGGACGGAAAAACGCATACAACAATTCAAAACATTCTTCAAAAGTCCCCTACGTGAAAAGCACAATAGAGATACAATCAAAGATCATTAAGCTTTGTGAAAACTATAAGCATTGACGAGGCATTCATAGCTATGAAAAGCATGATACTCTTGCCAAGAATTTATTTAACTCGATTGTGGATAGCAACCTTCACTACTCATGAATATAAGTTCATAACGATTAGGTGAAATTCCCTTATATTCTAGCATCAAATTCATGCATGCAAACTAAGTATGCATCCTTAATCGACATACAAGAATAAGTTATCAATCAAGTAGTTAAGCAAATTAAATTCACAACTCAGAAATCACAACTGAAGGTAATCAATTCATATTACAAATATGTTCATGGCTTTGAATTAACCTCTAGCCAAAACAAATTTAGTTACACATTATTCTTAAATTAAAACAAAAATAAAACATAAGGTTGAGAAGCCCTTGGTGTATTGCTGTTATGCACGCTGCCCAATGGCAGCTTCCTCCTTTTTTTTATTTTTCAGGTTGTTTTTTCTTTTACCAAAAGTCATCACATTCCTGATTTTTCACACAAAACAAACCAACCCAATTGCAATCACTCCAATCCGAATCGAAAACATAAACAAAGAAAATAAGTGAGTAAGGCAGTTTTGACGAATTTGACACTTAAAATTTCACGTATTCTATTTTTATTTTCTTTGCTTGACAATTCCTATAAAACACAAAAATAAAGTAAATAACTCAAAAATACAAGGAACTAACTAAGAAAAGACAAGTGAATTTGATGTAAAATATATATAAATATGAGCTTATGCTCGCAACTAGTTACTCAACAAGTATGAAAAGGAAGCTGGACCAGCTGCAGGAGTCGGACGTTTGGATTCAGAGTGATCATCAAAGGTTTATGGCATTACTCCCGAGGTTTATGTTGCCGTCGTCATCTGGAGTTGCACCAAGTGTTGAGGCTCCGGAGAATCCAACTCTGGCGCTTCGTCTTTCCGGAGCTCCGTCGACTTCTGAGCCACCACCTGACCAATGACCAATGAATGCTATTAGTTTACACATCATTGTAAAATATTTCTGCTTTTATTTGTATTTTTTTTTTCAAGCAGTTATCATTTCCAAAAAAAATTAAAAAATCAATGTAAAAACGTCCACAAAATCAAAAACTTATTTATCCTACCCCACACTTAAAATAAACCGTGCCCTCAATGCTTTAAACACAAACTAAACAAAAATCAACCAAATAACACAACTAACTAAACATGGCAAAATAAATGCAGGAAAGAGAAGGGTTTAGGAATGCAAATCTGATTGTTGAGCAAATCCAAAGTCTCCCTTCGTTGAATGCTTGGGTTGCCTCCCAAGAAGCGCTTGATTTAACGTCTTGCAGCCGGACGAAACTTTCCATTAAACTCCCCTCTGCTCCACAGCATGGAATTTATCTTTCAATGGGAGGTGATACTTGAAATGATCCGGCAATGGTTTAAATTCTAGGGTGGGTGCCTGAATCATCAAAATCAGTATGTTAGTATAAAACAAAATTAAAATTGGAGAAAATGGCTTACTTTCTTTCTCCGACACAAACTCAATTACAAACACCACATCTTTGAAAGTTTCAGGGACTTTGCACTTGGCCAGATTGACTATGATGGTTGTGGCTTGTCCCGTGTCATAAAATTCAACTTCTCTGGGTTTGATTTTCTCATGTACATCCTCTTTGATGCATTCTACGCATTCTCCAGCCACTTCGATATCTTGAATCCTTCTTCTTGGTGTGCAAGGTTCTTTGAAAGTTTCAACACCATCGGGAACTTGTTTTGGTGCACCAAGAATTGGGATTTCACTTTGCACCTTTGGAAGAGCTTCCACAATGTCTTTTTCACTCTCTTTGATATTTGGAATCAAAAACCTGCAAGGAAAAGGGACATTGGGTGGAATGGGGTTAGAATGAATTGAACTTAGAACTTCCTCACCTGAGTTGGACGGCATAGGGATTTGAGGAGCTTGCAGCAAGAATTCTTCTAAACTGCCCAGGTCGTCCTCCTCCTCTTCTTCTTGCAGCAGCAATTCATCCATGTTTGGGCTATGTTTGGATGGTTCTGGGACATCTTCATCCTCCATATCACCTTCCAAAGTGATGGCTTCATCAATTTCAACTTCTCCTATTGAATTTGCAATGTTGGAGTTGGAGAGTTCACTTTGATCTTGAATCTGTGCCATGAACTCCATAATCTGCCCAACGTGCTTCTCCAACTCATCCACCTTGTTGGCTTTATTTTGCATCTCCTTGTTTCGATTTTCTGCTTCCTGGTTCAAAGAGGTGAGTAGCTTCTTAAACATATCATTATCCATAGATGTACCTGAATTAGGCAGATTGTGATGGAGGCTGTGGTGGTTGCATAGGTCTTGAATAGAACTCCTCTTGCTGCCAATATCCACCTTGTTGAAATTGTTGAGGTTTATCCCACATATCATCTGAATAATCTCTCCAATCCGAATTGTAAGCGTTGGAAAACATGTTGCCCCTTGATTGGCTATGGCTTTGATGTCCCCAAACATCTTCACTTGCAGAAAATTGAGGACATTGATGAGTTTGATATCCTTGCCCATAGGGCACATCAAATGTAGGGACACTTGGCATTGTGGTCCTTTCGGCATTATGAGTCCATTGAGAAGTGAGCTGCGCCAGTTGAGCTTGAATGGTCGCAAGTGCCATGTCTTGCTCCATTTGTACCTAAAATAAAAGAAAGAAAACTAAATCAAATTTCAAAAGTAAAAGACACAAATACAAACATAAACATAAACACAAACAGAAAGAAAGGGATTAGCAAATTTGCTAATCCCCGGCAACGGCGCCAAATATTTGGTGCGATGTAAAACCACACAGAAATTTAACCCTCTTTTTGACAATTGCAGTATAGATGTAAGTAGGGTATCGTTCTAGGCCGGGGATTAGGAGGGATTGCTAATCTACTCTAAATTGATTTTAAAATATTAAACAAGACTCAAAAACACAAAACTAGGAAAATGCCACTTAACTAAACTCTAATAACTCAAAACAATTAGTTAGACTCAAACTAGATACTAGGGACTGATTTGGACGGAATTTGAATTAAAAGATTAAAAACAATGAAATCTAATTAAATAATACAACTTAACAATGGGGGGGGGGGGTTTGGTTTTGACGAGAAGTAAACTAGACCTAAATAAGTTTGCAGAATTAATCAAAAGCATGAAATTAAGGTGAATGGATAGGTGACCGACTAGCTAGAGGGTTCTTCTCCACACATGACACATAAGCAACGTAAATTAATTTTCAATTGTTCTTTCGATATATTGTAAATCTCAATACTCCAGATTAACCGTGAACAGCACTTTTTTAATCTTCAAGTTTTCCTTAAATTATTGAATTGGACGGAAAAACGCATACAACAATTCAAAACATTCTTCAAAAGTCCCCTACATGAAAAGCACAATAGAGATACAATCAAAGATCATTAAGCTTTGTGAAAACTATAAGCATTGACGAGGCATTCATAACTATGAAAAGCATGATACTCTTGCCAAGAATTTATTTAACTCGATTGTGGATAGCAACCTTCACTACTCATGAATATAAGTTCATGACGATTAGGTGAAATTCCCTTATATTTTAGCATCAAATTCATGCATGCAAACTAAGTATGCATCCTTAATCGACATACAAGAATAAGTTATCAATCAAGCAGTTAAGCAAATTAAATTCACAACTCAGAAATCACAACTGAAGGTAATCAATTCATATTATAAATATGTTCATGGCTTTGAATTAACCTCTAGCCCAAACAAATTTAGTTACACATTATTCTTAAAATAAAACATAAGGTTGAGAAGATAAAACCGAATGAAGATAGTGCAAAGATTTGCACCGTGAGCTGCCTGCACTACTTCTGTGCACACCTTCCTCTGTCCATGTAGCTGCCTAATTGGTAGCTCCCTTTGATTGGCTCTTCTTCCTGTCTATGCTGCCGTGTACTTCTTGGCAGTTCTGTTCTCTCGGTACAAGAAAAACAAGGGCAGTACTGATTGGCTGCTTCTGTGCCGCTTCCTGCCCTCGGTGTATTGCTGTTATGCACGCTGCCCAATGGCAGCTTCCTCCTTTTTTTTATTTTTTAGGTTGTTTTTTCTTTTACCAAAGGTCATCACATTCCTGATTTTTCACACAAAACAAACCAACCCAATTGCAATCACTCCAATCCGAATCGAAAACATAAACAAAGAAAATAAGTGAGTAAGGTAGTTTTGACGAATTTGACACTTAAAATTTCACGTATTCTATTTTTATTTTCTTTGCTTGACAATTCCTATAAAACACAAAAATAAAGTAAATAACTCAAAAATACAAGGAACTAACTAAGAAAAGACAAGTTAATTTGATGTAAAATATATATAAATATGAGCTTATCAGATGCGAGAACCAGGGACACCGTATGCTCATACCAATCCCAAACTCCACATATTGAACACACAACAACCAGGATAGAAGTCAAAGGGTTGTAACGGGACTAAGGGTATTGGCTAACAAAGAAAGGATATGAAAAAACAAAGTTTCTTAAAGAAATAGTAAGCAAAGTAATGAGATTGACACTTAGAATTCACCTTCGAATGCAAACTCAACTTTGAACAAAAGGGGGAGATTTACACATTTTAGGGCCAGATTTCAAACTTTTGGACCATTTCTTCAACAATCAACACTTTTGAACTCAATCTTATTTCTTTTCAAACTCTTTTTTTTCTTTCATTCTTTTCAGACGTTTTTCTCTTCTTTTTCTTTTCTTTTGAAAACCAAAACGTACAATTGAACTTAAAACAAATAATCCCTCCCCCACACTTGATTTTCTACATACTGTAGATCCAAAGGAATTCATTCTAAGTCATGCTTCACTATCCTTTAAAAACAAGGGTATGGACACTTTTTTTGCCTACATATATGCAAACTGGAAGAACTGTAGAGTTGGTGCTACGTGATATGGCATTCAACATGAGAGCCAAATATCGAAAGTATTTTGGTTCAATTGAGTCCCTTAATCAAATATTTGTAGTTGCCCTTGTCTTAGACCCAAGGTTCAAATTGAGGCACTACATGCACTTGTGTAGAAAGCAATTACAACTTCTACATAGCCACTTATTTAGGCTTTCGGGTGGTCCCAGGACCACCCAGATCCCGTAATCAATCTGTCTCTCAATCCACACATGATAAATGACACCATATTATTATGTTACTATTTGGGCCTGAAATTCTTGATTTAGGTTGAGTCAATGGTTTAGGAAGGAGGTTGTAAGTTTCAGCCCAATGATGAAGTGCTCAGCCTAGTAGTGAGATGCTGATGGTTTCGTCGAGTCGTAGGTGAATTAGGATTGCTCAAAATATTAAGATTGGATTATAGCTTGGTCAAATCCCAAACAAAGTAGAATATTTGGGGGATTGAGATTGGTTTTGATAAGATTTGGATGAAATTGCGTAAGGATCAAAACTCGTGTCCTACACTAGGCTAGGTAAGGTTAATGGGGTTAACAAAGAACATAGGCTAAACAAGGCTCAAAAGGGGTTAAACCTACAAAACATATGACAAAGGGGTACGGCTATTTGGCTTTGGTTCACTAAACAACTTCATCTTGTTATGTGCAATTCAATGTCACGCTTTGAATGAAATGGATATGAGTTCTAGTATTTGGAACTAAGATGATAAAACGCCTTCTAAGTAGCAACCGAGCAAAGAATAATGAGATCACGCAATTACTTTAGAAAAAAAAGAGCATTAAGATTAATAACTCTCCAAAGAATGTATATGCTCAAGTCTCACAGGGATGTAGCATTAGTTTCAGTTCCTTCCTTCAAGCATGTTACAAAAACTGATTTTATCCTTTTATGATCAAATTTGAATTCGTAAACAACAACTACAACTAAGCATAAACCAAGAGCATATCAAACTTCCATCCATGTTCATAACTTTCTTTAACAGTCATGCAATTAAAAACTAAATCCTCATCATTGTGTTGGAAGGTACCTAAGACACAAACACATAAAAACAACTCTTTTTGGCATTTTTCAAAACTTTTTTCGATTTTTATTTTATTTTAAATTTCGTATAATAACTTCAAACACAATAAAACACACCAAAACAGCTTAAAAACACTTAGAAATAGTGAGAAACAACTTAGCTTCATGTGGTAGATGATTTTTGGTCGCTTGTTGATTTTCCACAGCTTTCGAAGAAGTATCTTTCCACAGGTTGATTCTTGAACTGGGTTGGGGAGCTTTTTACTTGCAAGTGATCCTCAGCTTAGTTGAGGATGAATCAGCACGTTGTCTCCACATGCTTCAAGTAATCAAGTCTCCATGCAGGTGTGGCATCTTCTTGAGTTCTTGGATCAACTCAGACTCCTCCTGCATCTTCTATGAGATACTTTTGCTTTTGAAGAAGTATCTCTCCACAGGTTTATTTTTGAATTGGGCTGGAGGGGCTCGAAGATGAGTACTCGAGAGCAAGACTAGGTAAGCAATCAGGATCTTTGTTTCTCCCTGTTCTTCAAATGAAGGTAAGGAGAAACCATGATATGAGATACTTTTGCTTTTAACCTTCATGATATGAAATACTTTTGCTCTTGTTGACTTGTTTGCAGAGGTACTCCAGGGGATGAGGAACACTGAGTAACTCGAGAGGTTTCTTTGGGAATACATTCTCGGAGATGAAGAAGTGTTGAGTAAGTCTGCCTTTGCTATGGAGGGCGAAGGTAGACACTTATAGGAATTTCTTCACAACCGGTACTATTCTTTTACTCTTGTCGGCAGCCGGTTGATGATTGAACAGTAAGGTTTACGCGCTTTCTGACAAAGTTATCCGTAATTCCCGCAAAGCTGAGGGTGCATGTGACAGATGATGACAAGTCTGGAAAAGTTGATCTTTTGATGCGATGTAAACAACACACAAATTAAACCCTCTTTTTGACAATTGTAGTAAAGATGTAAGTAGAGTATCGTTCTAGACCGGGGATTAGGAGGGATTGCTAATGCACCTAACTGACTTAAAAATATTAAACAAGACTCAAAAACACAAAACAAAACTCCAAAACAGAAAGCTAACTATAATAACTTAAAACACACCAGAATAGTCAAAACAACACAAAACAATCAAATTGACCCAAATTAGACACTAGGGACTGATTTGGACGAAAATAAACTCAAAAGACTAACTAAACACAAATCTAAACAGATTCTAGCTAAATTAATATAACTTAAAGATGGGGGATTGGTTTTTGACGACAATTGAAACTAAAACTAAACAAACTTGTAGAATTAAAAAAAGACATAAAATTAAGGTGAATGGATGGGTGATGGACTAGCTAGAGGGTTTCTTCTCCACACATGACACACTTGCATACAAACCAATTTTCAGTTGTTCTTTCAATAAACCATGAATCTCAACACCCCAGATTAACCGTGAACAGCACTTTTTTAACCTTCAAGTTTTCCTTAAGTTATTGAATTGGACGGAAAAGCGCATACAACAATTCAAAACATTCTTCAAAAGTCCCCTACGTGAATAGCACAATAGAGATACAATCAAAGATCATTAAGCTTTGTGAAAACTATAAGCATTGACGAGGCATTCGTAACTATGAACAACATGATACTCTTGCCAAGAATTCACTTAACGCGATTGTGACTAGCAACCTCCACTACTTGTGAATATAAGTTCATAACGATTAGGTGAAACTCCCTTATATTCTAGCATCAAATTCATGCATGCAAACTAAGTATGCATCCTTAATTGACATACAAGAATAAGTTATAAATCAAGCAGTTAAGCAAATTGAATTCACAACTCATGAAATCACAACTGAAAGTAATCAATTCATATTACAAATATGTTCATGGCTTTGAATCAACCTCTAGCCAAAACGAATTTAGTTCCACATATTTGCAATTAAACAACTATAATTGAATTTAAACATGATAAAAAAAGTAGAAGACACCTAGAACGCTCCAACAATCCAACGTCTTGAATGGTTAGCACAGCTCCAAGTCCTCCTCCTTTCTTGCAAACATGCGGCACCAAGGTGGGTGTGGTGTTTGGATGGTCTAGGGGATGTGGCAGAGATTGGATAAGTTGAGAGAGTATGGAAGGGTGGTAGGGGATGGATAGGAAAAGAGGTGGATGGAAATGGATGGAGGAAGAAGGAAACTTGCGGCAGAAATTGTGTTGTTTATGGAATGTGTTGTAGGTGTGAATTGGTCTTGTGATGGAGAAGCCTATTTATAGATTTTGAAAATGAATCACCACCACAAAATTTCTTGGTGAAGTAAGTGGATTTGTAGGTGAAGTGGGTGTGGATGTTGTAGGTGAAGTGAGTGGATGTTGTAGGTGGAATAAGTGGATGTTGTAGGTGAAGTGGGTGTGGATGTTGTAGGTGAAGTGAGTGGATGTTTTAGGTGGAATAAGTGGATGATGTAGGTGAAATAAGTGACTGTGATGTGTTTTTGGGTCAGAAAATAGGAAAGGAGAGGATCCCTTAATCTTCAATTTCATCCATCCACTTGGCTCCCAGCATAAGATAACCATCCAATGCCCAAAAATGCTCCAAATTGCTCCAAATTGCACTTTCTTGCATACTTTGTCATTTGGACCTACAAACACACGAAAATAGCTTAAAATACTAAAATAACTAAGGACTAACAATCTAAATGCAAGGAAACAAGCTAACTAAGTTGTATAAATATACTCCTATCATCATGCCCACGTAATAAACATCGGCTATCTTTTGAAATTAAAATTAATTTCATCACAAACGGTTTCAGTCATTTTAAAAACATTTTTAAACGAGCCACAAATTTTATGTACTTATTTTGTGTGTGACATTTCTGTGACGTGTCCATTATTTTGACACCTGGTCATTCACTTGACACCTTCTAATCAAACTGTGATTATCTCCTAAATAGAAAAAACAATAAATTGATAATACCAAGCGTCTCCTGAAAATTGTTCTTACCTTTTGCACACGGCTTTCTTCTTCTTTACTACTATTCTTCTAATGGAACAATTCTCTTCAACTTTCCACACAACCTTCATATCCAAGTACTGAACCATGCAACTATATACACCAATATTGTTCTCAAATATGATCAATCGCCTATCTCCATAGATTGCCTTCTGAAAATACGAGCTTTAATCTTCAAATGGGTCCTGTAACTCATTTCCCAACCATTCATCCCAATTTTTTCACTTAAGAAAAAAAAATCTTCTAATTACTCGGCAATCAGTTTATTCCCTCATTATTTCCGATCCCTAAATCAGATTCCACAACCGTCACAAAAGACCATGTCAAAAACGACAGATCATATCCCCGCGGATGTTACTGCCGGTGAAATGGGTGTTGATCGGATCATATTTATATATATTTTTATATGAAATTCACTCGTCTTTTCTTAGTTAGTTCGTTATATTTTGAGCTATTTATGTTATTTTTGTGTTTTATAGAATTTATCTAGCTAAGAAAATAAAAATAGAATAAGTGTAGTGTTAAGTAATAATTTCGTCTAAACTATCTTTCTTGTTGATTAGAACTTATCTTTTGAAAAATAATATATATATATATATATATATATATATATTTAAATATAATATGTTGTGTGTGAAAGGAATAAAATGATGGAATGCATAAAGGAGCCTTCGGTGGAAGGCAGTGCATGTGAAAAAGCAAAAAAAATAGAAATGATGGAAGGCTGGCAGCCATTAGCTGAAAAGAAAAGAAGATAGAAAATGGAGTGCGGGCCTTGAAGACTGAAGACTGAAAGAATAAAACGAAGTCAGAGGGAGACCTTGCGAGGGGGGAAACGGGAGGCTGCCTAAGGCAGCTTAAAGGAGAAGTCTCGGGGGAAGGCAGAAAAAAAAAGCTGTCTCGGTGGGAATTGGCGAGAAGGCAGAGGAACAGAAGCACGCTGCCACGGGGCAGCCAGAGAACCAAGCAGAAGACGGGCAGGAAAAGCTGCCATTTTGGCAGAGCAGCGAGGAGAGGTTTTGAGGAAAAAAGAAGGCTGCGTGAAGACGAAATCAGGCGCCCATTGGAGAGGCAGAGCTGCCCACGGGGCAATGAGAAAAACAAAGGCAGTGCAAGGCCTTGGAAGCTGCCAGCACCACACGGGCAGTGCACAGAATCAAGCCAGGAAACACGGCACAGAAAGGAAACCTGTGCACTCTTCTTATTCGGTTTAATCTCTCCAAACTCATGTTTTATTTCTGTTATAATTTATTTATAATGTGTAATTAATTTGTGTTTGGCTAGAGGTTAATTCGAAGCCATGATTATATTTGTAATTTGAATTGATACCTTCAGTTGTGATTTTTGAGTTGTGAATTTAATTTGCTTAACTGCTTGATTAATAACTTATTTGTGTTTGTCGATTAAGAATGCATACTTAATTTACATGCATGAATTTGATGCTAGAATATAAGTTAATTTCACCTAATCGTTATGAACTTATATTCATGAGTAGTGGAGGTTGCTAGTCACAATCGCGTTAAGTAAATTCCTGGCAAACGTATCATGCTGTTCATAGTTACGAATGCCTTGTCAACACTTATGATTTTCATAGAACATAATGATCTTTAATCGTATCTCTATTGTGCTTTTCACGTAGGGAACTTTTGGGGAATAATTTGAGTTGTTGTATGCTGTTCATCCAATTCAATAACATAAGGAAAATCTGAAGGTTAATTTAAGCGTATCTAATTAATTTGGGGTGTTGAGATTTACAATTTATTGAAAGAACAACTGAAGGTCAATTTAGATTGCATATGTGTCTTGTGTGGAGAAAAACCCTCTAGCCAATCCGTCGCCTATCCTTTCATTTTTATTTTATGTTTTTATCAATTCTGTAATTTATTTAAGTTTAATTTACGTTTCGTCAAAACCAAACCCCCCCCATTATTAAATTATATTATTTAATTAGTTTTTATTATTTTTAATCTTTTATTTCAATTTCCGTCCATTTTCAATTCCTAGTGTTTAATTTGTGTGTTTTCATTATTTTGAGTCATTTTAAGTGTGTTTCGAGTTATTAGAGTTTTTAGCCTAGTTTTGTGTTTTTGATTCTTATTTAATATTTTTAAATTAATTTAGAGTAGATTAGCAATCCCTCCTAATCCCTGGCCTAGAACGATACACTACTTACACCTATACTACAACTGTCAAAAAGAGGGTTAAATTTGTGCGGTTTTAAAATCCCGTCAGGTGTAGAGATCCTCGATGTCGATCAGCATTTGGATTTGCATTTTTCTAAAAATCGGCTTAAGTGGCTCCCTAGGCGTTGGTCCGTGACATGCCATATTAGGTGCCAATCGGCAAACAAAAACGAGGTGTTAGGCACCCGCATGGGTGGTCCTAGGCGGCCTAGGCGGTGCTAGGTGTTCCGTTTTTTTCTTGCCTTCTCTCCCAATTGCCATTCACCTTTGGTTGCACGAATCACGACCTCAAATTTTTTATGGAATCTGAGTGAAAGAGAGAAAAGAGGGAGGGGGCGAGAGATCACTGGTTTGTGCACAGAGGAGACAGGAGAGAAACGCCAGTCTCATATGAAGAGAAAAGTGGGCGGGTGTGGCTAACTCTACTAGGGTTAGTAAAGTTTATTAGTTAAAAGTTTGGGCAATTTTTAAAAGATTTTCAGCAGACCCAACTTCAATTTTTTTAAAGAAAACATGGGCCCAATAATAATTTAAAGTTATGGTCTTAACAGAAACTCTAAAGCTTTATACAATAATAAAGATATAGTCTTAATAAATATATATTTTTATGTTTTGTATTTTTTTAAGATGTATTATTTTTAGTGTAAACATGTATTTATTTATATAATATTGTGACATCCCACATCGCCCAGGGGAGTGATTCTTAAATGTATATTCACATCCCTACCTAGCACGAGGCTTTTTGGGAGCTCACTGGCTTCGAGTTCCGTAGGAACTCCAAAGTTAAGCGAATTTGGGTTAGAAAATTCTCAGGATGGGTGACCTCCTGGGAAGTTGCTCGTTTCTCTTCCACCATCCCTCTCTTTTTCCTTAGTAAAATACGCCTACAACATGAGTTGATTTCTTTTCTAGCTTTTCTTTTTCTTCTTTCAAAATTATCTTCTTTTTTTTTGAAAAAAAACAATAATATCTATACTAAGAGAGTGAGGAAGTGAACTAAGTTTTATAATGAGTCTACCATAATAATATAATTCAACTTCACCTTTGACGAGAATATTCGAAACTATATTTTAGTTGAATTGATCCAAAATCTTGATTATTTAATTAATTAGTTTCTATCAATTTTTTTTTTATTTCTATCAAACACGACTTGAAATTCAACTCCCCTTTTAATACTCTTTCTTGCGCAATAAATAAACATCAAAACTCTAAACTACGTGAAAACATACCCTTATTATTTCTTAATTAATAATTAACAAAGAATTAATATTAATGGTTGGAGCTGACATGAAGGGAATTCTGGTTCTAAGTCTAACAGTGTTTGCAGTTTTGGAAGCTGTTTAGATTCAAAATTTTTAATCAAATATGGCAGAGCTAGGGGTGGTTCGGTATGTGATCCCATAGCGAAACCCTTGTCCCGATTTCAAAACCGAAATTTTCGAAAATTCCAATTTCAATACCGATCCCAAATCAAATTTTCAGAAATGTCGAAATGGTTTTGGGCTTTTGAACTAAAATTTGACATATTATGCTTTTGGGCTAAAATTCAACATTTTATATTGAAAAATTAACATATAGACAGATCCAATCTGTCAATTTGATTCTACTAATATGTGCACACAAATTTTCCAATCAAATGGCAAGGTCCATTTAGTATCGGCCTATTTGTTTCTGCATATTCAAAAGCAATTTGCCAATCTGAAACGTTAATATGTGCTTGGATAAACTAGTACATCTATCTATAATCATGTAAGTCCTTAAAATTACGTCTAAAACGTTAATATATGCTTGAGTAAATTTATGTACATATATAATATAAATATTATAGATAGATATAAAGTTTTCTCAAGCAAATTGTAACTTATAATCTATCCGTCTATCAATCTCCCGTATTTATTTTGCATCAATGTATCTATCTATCAATCGCCTGTGATTTAAAAATTATGCATATGTTCCACTATCTATCTTAGGGCTCCTTCCTGTATCCTATATATGTTCCATCATCGATTTCCAGTTTCAATTTTCACTATTGTAGGTAGATGATGTTCCCTTAAAGATGTGGTCCTATAGATTTAAAAATTAAATAATATATATATATTTTCAGTTCGGTTTGGGAATACTAAAATCCCAAAAACTTGAGACCAATTCCCGTATCGAAATTTCGAGATTGGCTCAGTATTTGATACCGAAATTTTCGAGAATTTCAGTTTGGGATTTTTTCGGTTTGGTTTGGAATTTTTGGAATTTTTTTCCAACCCTAGGCAAAGCCATCTTCGACATTGTTTGATGTTTCACTACATTGCACGCTACACGTTTACTTTTTTATTTTTTGAACAACAAATATTATCTATATTAAAAGAGAGTTAGTTAAGTCTCCTAATGGATTAGCTATAATGTGATTCAAATTCGTCTTTAACAAGAATCGAACCTAAAACCTTTCACTTACAAATAAAAAAAAAATATCACTAGACCATAGTATTAGGAGGCTACTTAATTCTGGTGTTGTTGATTAAGTACCTCAACTTATGCTTATTGCTCAGCCCCAGTGCCCTTCTTACTATTATTGTAAGAGGGAAACAGCCTTGCAACCATTGAAATACGAAGGCAATCTGCAGCTCGATTACCGCTTGACGGAAAGCAAGCATTGTTGTAATACAAAGATTTTCGAAATTGTGTGTATAACACATCCAGGCACGCACAAGAGATTTAGTTTGCCATCAAACCCTCAATCTTCAAAACTTGCACAAATGCCTGCCGAATAATTGTCATTACCGCCTTTGCTGAAACTATCCGCAAACAAGGTTTACCTGAAACCACCACTCGAACAAGCAATTGGTCTGCTACCACCAGTGGTCCGAATATATATTTCATCATACGGCATTTAGTAAGAAGCCTTCGAGTTAGCAAGTGGTTTGACAATATCGATGGGGTACTGCACTAGTATTTCAATTCAAGACAGGCTGCTTCGGGTTCGTACTCTGTCTATAAGCATTTGCCGGCCTGTCAAATCTTCCTCATAACCAACAACCTGCGTTGTAAAATTTGAGCACAAGGATGTAAAATTGGAAGGAATTTGGCTAGAGCCATAGATGTTTTTCTAATTGTGTCACAAGTGAACCGAAATTGACAAAATTATGTTTCCTAAATCATAATGTTAATATACTAATAACAAAAATTGTAATAAGAACTTGATAGGCATCAGATAAGCATTCAGATTTAGATAGAGCAATGCAGTTGAGTATCAGCTGAACCTGAGACTCAGTCTGTGTTTCGCTAAAACCATCATAAAAGGCCTTTTGTTCTCTGGAAGGATTGTGGATGTCATCTTTTTCCCCAGCACTGAAAAAGAAAATAAGTTCAATATCAGAGTCAAATGAGAGCAGAAACATAATGCAGAACCGTCATCTTTTGAAGCAGGATCAGCAAATTCTTTATACAGAAGCCTAGTAACAAAGGAATTCTTTTAACAGAATTTTTGCATGATATGATTGCCTTGTTTTTACACCAAAAGGAATCTATGTCACACCATAACCATGCGACGAGTCTCACGGCAATTTGGTCAATCATAGATCAGGATAGAATCATACATTGAAATCCACATACCTGAAATCAAACTCATATTTCTGATTCATAAAGCATAAGAAAGATACCGCATACTAACATTCAACCAATATCAAGACAAAAATAAAAAAGTAAATCATATAAATGCTCAAAGTAACAATCCCTAATAATATCCTAAGGGAGAGGAAGTGTGGGAGTGAGGGAGGGGTAAGGGAAAGCTCATCATCCGTTCAAGAAAGTAAACATTTAGTTTCATTAGTCAAACACATGCAACAATTCATTGGAACTTTGGTGTGAAAGGAAATATATGAAATAAGTTATACGAGTAAACATATAATGTCACCTGTTTAACCAGTTAGATCTCAATAATCCAATGACGGAGTGAGAATCCGAGCGCACTTCACAAAGAATTGAACAATCCGGTGAAAAAATCTGTTTGACAATCAAGCAATGTAGTCATACAAAAGTTGATAGTGAAACAATGAAATTTAGTGTCTAAGGGTAAAAGTATACATTGCTATCACAAAAACTCCTCCCCGGCAATTGCTGATCATGAATCTACAGAGAAAAACAGATAAAACTTACAAAACCAATAAACTTGAAAGGCAACCTAAAGATTGTAAGATATCCAACATATTTACCTTACTTGTCTGCTCCAGTAAGTCCTCAATAGCAGAAGCTACATCAGGAACAACTGAAGAAACTTCACCCGGAACTTTCTTGCTGACTCCAGTGGTACAGACAGGAATACTTAAATGAACCCCAGAAGAGTCAACTTTTGAAACCTTTGCCTTCTTATTGGAAAAGCTTGATTCTTTGGCCTCTTCTCTGAGGCTGTCATTTCTATTGCCAATAAATTCAGCTGATGAGTTTCTCGGGTCTTGTAACTGACTTGGACACTCAGATGAATTGCCTCCAAATATTGTTTGAACAGCTTGTGTAGGATACTGACTCGTGGTGCACAGCCCTGCCGCTCGATCTTCAGCAGTGACTTCTTTTGGACAAAATTGGTCAAGAGCAACCACTTTATTCTGCCAAACAGTGAGGAGCTAAGGCATAAATGGTCTAAATAAATTCCCACATGCAAGTAGGCTTTTTATGCAAATGTGTGCAAACTCACTGTCAAACGATGATAACAAAGGCATACCTGCTTCACACATTCATATATCCAGTCGGATGTAATTGTGTGTATACCATATTTAAGGGCAGCCTCATACTTTGGTCCATTGGTAAACTTGCATAGCAAATGGGTAACCCTCCTCGTAAACTTTTCCACAAATTTAGCTCCAAGTGTATAACATAAATTTCTTAGTAAAACTCTATCTTTCTCATTATATTGAGAAACACAAAACCGAAAGTTTTCATATCCAGGCAAAGGAATCAGGCAGGGAAGTGGAGCATATAGAATGTGACTAGTAACATCCACCAAGCATCCGTCCTTCAAAATTGTTTTAATCTCATCAGCATTTGGAATGAGCAGAGTACATATTTATTTTAATGGGAATTCACTAAGTCAGGAGCTAATCAAATGATGACATACAGATATAAAAGGCAATAATAAATGACAATAAGAGAAACAAATGTTAGAACAGTAAAACTAATTCAACTTTATGCATAGGTCTTGGAATATATGGTGAGGTGTGGGTGAGATCTACAGAGCTATTAGTTTAAAATCATACCCATCATATAAAAATATAACATAATATATAACAACAAAATCTGCTTTAACAAATGAGTATAAAAATTTTCCAAAGATAATACGAGGACTGAGGAAACATAATAGTGATGAGAAAATTATTTAAATAATATAAAAAAAAAAGGATACATCTCTCAGTGTCCATTAATTGATCCTTTTGTTTATTTCATACAGAAAGTGGAGAGTAAAGAAAGACCAATGATGGGTCCAAATTTCTTGAAACACTTTTAAGTCATGTTGGCATTCCATACCAGAAATCCAATCTAAGTTCCCTCTCCCTTAAAATCATCACACTTGTGAGATGAAGATTTTTGCAGCCTCAAAGAAAATAGGCTTTACCTCACACCACCCACAACTCAATATTCTTGTTTTCTCAGTTAGGAAAACTCAATATTCTGATCTTAAGAAAGAGAAGAAAAGAAATAACAGTTTCTATTTTCTTCTCTCCTCCCCATCAAGTGGAAAACGCAATACCAGGTTGAAGATGCATGCATATAATTTTTTACAATTTATTCAGATATGCATGCATAAATGTCAAGTCATGTCGCAGCATGTGGAAGAATTAGCTATCCAAACATTTGTCAGCATATGGTCATCGAACAGAACGAAAAGCCTCGAAGACATTGATCGAGACAAAGCATTTATGAATGACAGAATATACCTCCAAACACGACCTGATCCAGTGACTTGATACATATGTACTTTCAGTAGCATCCAGGGATATAGGTCTCGCACCATGACATTCAATAGTGAAGTGCACTTTCTGTTTTATATGGCCATCAACTAACTCTCCCCCCCCTTGAATTACCCATTCAATGATTTGACCTCTCTGGCAGTTAAAATAAAAATTATTACACATAACAACGAAATGAAATCAAATGTTAAAGTTATGAGAACTGCTAGTAAAATCTGCATTTAAAGAAATTACCTTATCTTCAGGAAAGGAATTTGAAAAGCAAAATATTCTCCCCTTAAAGACAGATGATGGCTTGCCGTTCTGAACATTGAAATCATGTTGCACCTTCTGTAGACCATTTGTTTTATCATTTAATTGAACCTTACTTTTGCCATTTAGGACAGTTAGCTTACTTCGTTTGGATAGTCCAACAGCTGCTTCCATGGATCCGTCACCTTTCATGTTAATTTCTGGTTTCTCTTCTCTGTTCTCCAACATTCCCATTCCAGTAGCAGCACTTGTGTTCCTTTGTAATTGATCAGCAGGCATGCTTAGATGAGCCATCAAGATTCCACCTTTAACCTTGCTAGTCATACTTGTTAGTGCTCCTGATAAAAAAGGGAGGATCAAAGTCAATAATAAAGTCTGCTCAGGAACTGGATAAACAAAATTACATATATATCTGAAAGATACAAAGACAGAAAGCTACAATTTCAATCCAACAACATAAAAATTTGCACGTGCTTGGGAACAAAAATGCATGTTTAACTTATTAAAAACCTTCAGGAAGAAGTAGATCATGGGCGATGTGCCTTTGGAGAACAGGGATCTCTTTTTTCTCACGATCACAATCTTCAAGCCAGGCAGTTCTAACAACATGAATGACACCTAAAGCTGCAAAACCCCTTACCTCTTTCTTTTCGCTGTGAAATTATAAAAGAAAGTCAGATATTCAAACAACAAAGCAATAATTATGTCTTTACCATCCGAAAAGAACAACTTACATTTCTGAGGGAGTTCCAACTACTATGTGCGTCAATTTATCATTGAACGACATATATCGGGAGCCCCCACCTCTGCGAACCATATTAACCAGTCTACGCAATTCGGAAGCTTCAAAGCCAATAAGAGAAATTCTACATTCTGACAAGTACAGGTCATCACCTTCAGACTGAGAATCATTGGCAACACAACCATCAAGGTTCACTTCACTTTTGGACTCCAAGGGATCCAAGGTAGGTGCCTTACTATCCTCATTTTTCACAACAAAAGGAGCATAAGAAAATATAGTGGTCATGTTTTGTGAGACAGTAGCTTCTAAATCAGAATCCACAGTTCCAGAACAAGGGGCAGCTGTCAAGTTTGAATCTGCAACCACCGATGGTGGCACAAATTGCAAGTTCCCACTAGCATTGCTTTGGCTATTCTGCAAAGTAAAGCAACCCCTTACACTTTTATTTGAAGATATAGAACCACCTTGAACAGGATAGGACTCCTCATTAAGACAAGCTATTCATCCAAAAAAAGGGGAAGATAGTGAGAGAGATGATTGCAAGGCCTGACATGGAGCATAAAAACCCAAGAGATGGAAGAGAATATAAAGTAAAATCCCATAAATTCAAAGATTGCCATAAGCTGTAAGTGAAGCCTTACCTCTTTTAGAAATAGATTGATCAAGCCATGTTTGAGTTACAATCTGAATGTGGCCCCATCTTCGTGCAACCTTGTATTTGTCACCTTCTGGAGCTTACAAATAGTCAAGAAAACCGACACATACAGAATTGAATAACATGCAATCTCGAAACTCAGTGCTGATTGATGATGCAGGATTAGAAGGAAGATATTCGTGACTGCACCTTAAGTAAAAAGAACACAAGCATATAACTGACCACTAACCCAAACAGAGATTGAAAGCAGCAATGCATGCAAAAATAATACACTTATAAAATCAAATTAATTTACAAAGAAACTTAGGATTGTGTAGAATATGTTTCTCATAATCCTCTCTTTATGAAAATCAATCAAGTAATTAAGAAATACTGAATAATTTGAGGTTGCAGAAAATTAGAAAAGGTGTTGTACACTAAGAAGTCGAAGGTGGGGTTCAAGTAGTGATTCAGAAAAACAAATGCAGCTACGAATAAAACTAAATCTGGGTTTATAGCATATTGAAGATAAAATACCAAACATAATATTTGAAGGTTTGCTTCATAAAGTTGAGACTTGTACTTCTATATATGCGGATATGAAGAAATAAAATAACACATACAATGCAAAACAGTTGTCTTCATCTTCAAACCCCAAAAGGATATATCAGAAATTAAATGCGTGCACTTCTTTGTCAGTTCAGCAGAATATTTTCCACCATTTTCTATGATAAGCTTTTCAATATTCTTTCGCTCATCTGAAGAGAAAAGCACATTTAGCAACACATTTAAGAATAACAAAAATATACATAATTCTTACACAGAAAAAAGGTAGCTACTTGAGAACCTGCTGGAATTCTGGTTACAGAGATTGTAAGCCCAGAAAAAGGAAGAACCCTAAATGAATCTTGAGACACAGTGCGATGCTCTTTCCAGCACTGATACAACCAATTAACAGTGACAATTGGCTTCTTCAAAGTATTTAAAGCCCACTGCATAAAGAATAACAACTCAGTAACTATATCTCTTACCATAAAATATCTGCTATAATCCCTTTTCCCAAAATACCTTCTCAGATAGTGTCTGATTTATCGTCAGACCCCAAATATAAAAATCCTTCTTCTTTAAAGCGATTGCAAGAGAACCCCATCATTGAATTCCATTTAGAATTTACAAACATAGTCAAAATATATGAAATTGCGAGAGTTTGTAAATAAGTTTTTTAAGTTTTGTTATTAACTGACATGTATAGAAATTTCAAATTCCAATACATTGATGGAGAAATGAATCAAATTGTGTGAAAACTTGAAGAAACAGAAAAATAAAGTTGCTAACCTTGTATTTTCCAGCCAACACATTCTTCACAATGACAAAGTCAACATCCGAAGATGTTTGCATTTGCAAAATTCCCCCCATTGCCGTTACTAACTTCTCTATCTTAATCTGCAACACAATGATAAGCGATGGAATATCAATGATGAGAGAGAGGGGGTTGCTATGCTGCTTATAAATGTAATAGATAGGAGTGGAGATGAACAAAATCGAATATAAGAACGCATGTTTCTAAATAGTAACAGTAGAAGACAATTGAAAAACATGGATAATAAACTTTATCCAATGGAAGTAACAAAGATTGAAAGATTTTTCTGCTGAACTCAGAAAGAACAATCAAGAAAAACTCAAATAAGTGATATTCAGAAATAGATGACAGATGTTTGCTCCCATTGTAATATTTAGTAAGCTACTGTTAGAATTTTGCTCCAATTTGAAACATCACACCCACAAGCTGCAAGCACAATACCTTTTCATCTCCCTGAAAACCCGACGCAAGTACTTTGGAACCATCCATTGCAAGGCAACAAGTAAACCATTGTTTAGGCAGAGCCCTACGCTCGCTTGCACAAGCAAACACACATTGAGGACCTGCTCAACATTGGAAACACATATCCAATTCATCACCACTTCCCAAGAAAGGAATTGAATTAGAAATTCAGAAGAACAACCATTCATCTCGTATCAAAAACTTCTTAAGTTCGCACCGTTCACGATTTAACAGATACCCAATTGTGCTTTGACGTAATGGTTCAATTGGGTAAGGCCATTAACTATCTGTAGTCTACTTAATTAACTATATAACTGTATTACAAAAAATTTAAACAGAAAAAGGGAAACATTTCGTGCGGACTTGCTTTGTATATCACTATGAACCATTCTGTAATTAAATAACCATTATCTTCTCTATCATATCAACAATCAAGACCCAATTCCTCATTTCACTTCACTAAAAACAACAAAATTATAAACCATGATTCCTAATTCACATAATCGAAAAGCAAATACTGAATCCGAAACAAACAGTGAAATGCAGCGAAATTCGGGAGTAGCATACCTAGCAAATTGCAACCTTTGGCTCTAAGATCCTCAAACTTCACCTGAAAATCGAGAGAAAAAAAAAACAGAAACCAGAAATTGAACGAAGCGAATACAAAAAAAGCTGAGATTTGAGGGGAGTTGAGACGACACAAACGTGATCAGAGGACTCGATGACGTGGTAGTCGTTGGGGGCGGTGCGGGAAGGGTCGCAGCAGAGGAAGACATTGGCGCCGTTGTGCTTAAGCGCGTCGTGAAGAGCGTCGAACATCTCGGGCGGGACCAGGTTCCGCGACATGAAGACGTTGGCCTCCTGAAACGCCGCCGTTTTCCGCATCTTGGGGGATGCCGCAGACGTCGAGGACGGAGCTCTGGAGAGAGAGAGAGAGAGAGAGAGAGAGCCGAGTGGACTCAGTGAATTAGGTTTTTCAGTTTTGGAGAGCACCTCCGTGAGGCTTTGAATTTTGGGGATAAAGAAAAAAAAACAGAAAAAAAAAAAGAAAAAAAAAACAGAAAAAAAAAAAAGAAAAAAAAAAGGCGGGAATTGCCTAGTGCGGACGTCGCCGTTGCGGTTGCCGTTGGGTAGTACGGATTGTAATCGCCTTTTCTCCCTCTTTTTTCAGGCAATTTGACAAAATGGTTATTTTCAAATTTGAATTCCTGAAATTATTGGTTTCTTAGTATGTCGAGCATATTTTATAGTTGCGCCGTAAATATTTGATATTCAGTTTTGGTTAGTTCGACAATTAGAATTTAATATCTATGTCGTTAATATTTAATTTTGCATTAGTCAATTTTCAATTTTTTTTTCTCTTTTGGTACACTGGTGGGCCTATAGACAAGGCCCAACCTAAAAAGGGACATTTTTAAGGCGTACAGACCTTTTCATGCGGCATAATCCAATAGCTGTGAATTGACAAGAGTGTGCGTAAAATCAGGTCTTCTAACTCCTCCCCCTTCATTGTTTAACCAACACCAGCTCAAATCCTTTAAAAACATAGCCTTTCCTACCTCTTGATGCTCTTACAGTTGTCATCGACGCATAGTAGCATGTACAATAAGGCCATTTGACGGGATTTTAAAACCGCACAAATTTAACCCTCTTTTTGACAGATGTAGTATAGATGTAAGTAGGGTATCGTTCTAGGCCGGGGATTAGGAGGGATTGCTAATCTACTCTAAATTAATTTAAAAATATTAAACAAGATTCAAAGACACAAAATTAGGCTAAAAACTCTAATAATTCAAAACACACTAAAATGACTCAAAACAAAGAAAACAAACTAAATAAACACTAGGAACTAAAATGGACGAAAATCGAATTAAAAGATTAAAAATAATAAAAACTAACTATATAATATAATAATGGGGGGGTTTGGTTTTGAAGAAACGTAAATTAAACTTAAATAAATTACAGAATTGACAAAAACATAAAATACAAGTGAACGGATGGGCGACGGATTGGCTAGAGGGTTTTTCTCCACACAAGACACATATGCAATCTAAATTGACCTTCAGTTGTTCTTCCAATAAGTTGTAAATCTCAATACTCCAGATTAATTAGGTACGCTTAAATTAACCTTCAGATTTTCCTTAAGTTATTGAATTGGATGAACAGCATACAACAACTCAAATTATTCCCCAAAAGTTCCCTACGTGAAAAGCACAATAGGGATACGATTAAAGATCATTAAGTTCTATGAAAATCATAAGTGTTGACAAGGCATTCGTAACTATGAACATCATGATACGTTTGCCAGGAATTTACTTAACGCGATTGTGACTAGCAACCTTCACTACTCATGAATATAAGTTCATAACGATTAGGTGAAATTCACTTATATTCTAGCATCAAATTCATGCATGTAAATTAAGTATGCATTCTTAATTGACAAACACAAATAAGTTATTAATCAAGCAGTTAAGTAAATTAAATCACAACTCAGAAATCACAACTGAAGGTATCAATTCAAATTACAAATATAATCATGGTTTTGAATTAACCTCTAGCCAAAACAAATTAATTACACATTATTTATAAATTAAAAATAGAAATAAAAACATGAGTTTGGAGAGATTAAACCAAATTAAGGACGTTCAAGGATCTGTGCAATTATGGGCTTTGTTCCTCGCTTTTGATTCTCTGGCTGCCCCGTGGGCTTATCTTTCGTTTTCCCCCGTTTAATTCGCCAGCTGCCAAATGCAGCTCCTGACTGTTTTCTTCAAGGCCCGAGGCCTTGCGCCCAGCTTCTGCCCCGAAGACCTCCGTCCCAGTTGCTGCTCCTCGCAAGCACGCTGCTTGGAAGGCAGCTTCACCCCGTGAGTTTAAGCTCCCCTGCGTCTCACTCCAGCTGCAAGGGCAGCTTCCTCTCCCCTTCTGCTCCCCCCGCGTTTTTATTTCTGTCCTTCCCCCTTTTAGTCTCGGTGCTCTTCCTTTCTTTTTCTAACCCTCCCTGCTTCATGATGCCGTGTCCTACTTGCCGTCCACCTTGCTGCCTTCACGCAGTAGTCATGATAGCTGCCTTGTGCAGCTGTCCTTCTTCTTTTTTATTTTCTAAATGATGTCCAGCTGCTCCCCCACTTTGCCCGAGTGCTTTCGCGCGCCTGCCTTCCACCTAATAATCACACATACATTATCACATTATATTTAAATATATAAATATATATATATATTATTTTCCAAATGATAAGTATAATTCAACAGACAAGATAGTTTAAATGAAATTATAACTTAACACTTCACTTATTCTATTTTTATTTTCTTAGCTAGATAAATTCTAAAAACACAAAATCAACGTAAATAGCTCAAAATATAACGAACTAACTAAGAAAAGACGAGTGAATTTGATATAAAAATATATATAAATATGATCCGATCAAATACCCCCACACTTAGCTTTTGCTAGTCCTCGAGCAAAACAAAGAAAACAGAAAAAATAATAACATGAAAAACATTAGCTTCCCCCTATTTGACCCTCATAGAATTTCATTCGAGAACGCAAATCAGCAAGAACCATAGCTAGCACCAAACAAGCTAATTCAAGTTCATCTTCCTTATTCAAGTATTAGCAGTAATCTTTAAATCATCCTTGAAGTGTAGTGTGTGAGATAGCCATGCTAATGCAATTTCAAGTTTTATTTTAAAATCACCATATGCAAACCAGCAACCTTCTCACGGGATATGCACTCAATCACACATGTGTTTAGTTTTAATGTGTTTCGCTCAAAGAAACAAATGTGAAAGATCTACCATAAGCTTGCATAAAAATCACTTCTTCACAATCATAATTGCAAAACTTAAATCAAGAGGACTTTTATTGGATGTAATGAGGCTTAGGGATAGGGCTTATTGAAACGAAAGAATAGGAAAGCACAAGTTCCAAGTTGCATTGCAAGCAATTCTTTTGTTGAGATTTATAAGAACTCAAACTTTCCAGCGATTCTTTTAACACCTCCAACCACACCCATAAACTGAAACTTTAAAAACTTTTTTTTATTTTCTTCGTATACAACCTCTCTTTTTCTTTTTCTTTTCTTCTATTCTCTTTTTTTTTTTTAAATAAATACAAACATGAAATACCCCCACACTTATTCTTTTGCCAAACTCCTTCCAAGTACTTCACAAACATTTCTCAAAAGACAGTCTCAAATTGCTCGCTTGGAAAGGATAAGGAAACATGCTTGAGGTATAAGGGTAGACATATCTGGTGATAAGAAATAAAAGGCTCAACATAAACGGCTCAAATTGGCAATCTAATGATATCATTTTTTTTCTTTGGGAAATATGGTTATTTGGGCCATGGTGGTGAACCTAATGCCTCTATCATTTTCAAGTTCATGCAATCAATGAAAAATATTTCGAAAGATCGTTACGCAAGTTCTAGAGATGTATCTCACATAAGTTCATCACACATGAAAGAATAGGAGTGTATGAAAAATGCACACACTTTCAATAGGCTCAAAAACTCACATAGGATGTATATGGTCACTAAATTCACATATGAAGCTTTAAGTCATGCTTTAGTTTCACATCAACATGACTATGTGCATTTGGTTTTTTCAAGAATGATCAAACATGTACAAACTAACAAGAGAATTAGGAATTTCACATAACACATGTTAACTAAGTTCTTGATAATCATGGTTCAAATTTCATCCAGTTATATCATTGGGTCGGGAAACTAATAAAAATCTAATTCAAAACAATAAGGAAAACAAGACAATATTTTTGGATTTTTTTTTTAAAATTAAATAAATAAAACAAAACTAATTAAGAAAACAAAAAGCAATAACATGGAAACAAATGAAACCAGTTCAAAGTCGAAGGTACAATTTTTTTTTTTAATTTGGTCATTTTTCAGGTCATTTTTCAATACTCTATACCCCCACACTTAAACTAGACATTGTCCCCAATGTCAGAAAACAATAATAAGCAATTAAAAATAAAATAAATAAATAATAAAAAACAAAATAAAGCAATAGGGACTGAAAACTTCTCTAATTTGCAGAAAACTCAAGCGATGACCCCCAAGCGTAAATTTTGCAATCAACTTCAAGGGAGGAAATAACCAAACGTTCCTGCAAAGAAAAGAAATAAATCAGTTAAGCACGCAAGAAAAAAAAAAATGCAAACGAAAAATTGAAAATGAAAATAAAAGACAACGAAAAGAACTAATAGGTGGTCATTGGTCGCTTGTTGATTTTCCACAGCTTTCATCTTGAACTGGATGGGCCTTCTTCTTGCAAGTGATCCTCAGCTTAGTTGAGGATGAATCAGCACGTTGTCTCCACATGCTTCAAGTAGTCCGGTCTCCACGCAGGTGTGGCATCTTCTTGAACTCTTGGATCAACCCAGACTCATCTGCTCTTCGAAGCAACTCAGACTCCTCCTGCTTCGCCTGTGAGGTACTTTTGCTTTTGAAGAAGCACCTCTACACAGGTTTATTTTTGAAGTGGGTTGGGAGGGGTCTGAGATGAGTACTCGAGAGCAAGACTAGGTAAGCAATCAGGATCTCACTTTCTCCACGTTCCTCAGATGAAGGTGAGGAGAAAGCATGATATGAGATACTTTTGCTTTTAACCTTTTTGATATGAAATACTTTTGCTCTGGATGATTTGTTTTCTGGGGTGATCCAAGGGATGAAGAACACTGAGTAACTCGAAAGCTTTCTTTGGGAAGACATTATCGGAGATGAAGAGAGGTTGAGAGGTTGAAAGGTGTGAAGGTGTGAAGGTGTGCCTTTGATGTGGAAGGCGAAGGTCGAGACTTATAGAAATTTTTCTTCCTCAACCGGAACTCTTCCCGCACTATTTGTCGGCAGCCGGTGGATGAATGAACAGTGCCAGTTACGCGCTTTCTGACAAAGCGTCCGTAATTTTCGCGAAGCTGACTGCGCATGCGACGAGTGACGACAAACTGGAATGATGATCTTTTGAAAACCGGGGTTCAAATCCGGGTTCGGCTCGTGGTTTTCGCAACGCTCCAAGCTGCACGTGATGAGTCACGACAAAATTGGAAAAAAAATAGAACGCCTCATGATGTCTGAGCAATTCCGACTTTTGAGAAAGGAAACGGCTCTCGAGAAAGGAGCGTCCAGCTTTGATCTCTGAGGAGCGGGCGCTCTTCATTTTCTTCTTTTTATAGAGGCATGAATTTTGTTTCACCTCACACTTGAACTCCTTTCCTCAAACACTCCCTTCTGTAAACACACATAATCTTTCCGAACTCTTCCTGCACTTCTGCACTCTTATTCATTCCGAACTCTTCTTCCGCTTCAGCAATCTTAATCTTTCCGAACTTTTTTCTTCCTCAACCCCCTCTAAAAATGTCTTGCCCTTCCGACCGTCGCCTTAACTTGAATGTCGGGGAAGACGATGACTCGTCTTCTCCGAACAACATTTGGAATCCATCCTTTATATCCCCCAATGGTCCACTTACAGTCGGGGACACAATGATGAGGAATGAAATCACCGCTACGGTGATTGCCAGAAATTTGCTCACTCCAAGGGACAATAGGATGCTATCCAGGCGGTCGGACGAGCTGGCCGTTCAGGAATCTCTGGCCCTTAGCGTCCAAAGTGCAGGCTCAGTTTCAAACATGGGCCAGCGCCTGCTTGCCCGAACTCGTCAGGTGGAGTCGCTGATGGCAGAGGTGGCAAGTCTTCGGCAAGAGGTCAGAGGACTCAGGCACGAGAACAAGGAGTTGCACATGCTTGCAACTAGTTACTCGACCAGCATGAAGAGGAAGCTGGACCAGCTGCAAGAGTCGGACGGTCGGATCCAGAGTGATCATGAAAGGTTCATGGCGCTACTCCCCAGGTTTATGTTGCCTTCGTCCTCTGGAGTAGCACCAAGCGTTTCGGCTCCGGAGATTCCAACTCTGGCTCTTCGTCTTCCCGGAGCTCCGTCGACCTCTGAGACGCCACCTAACCAATGACATTTCTATCAGTTTTTTCGCATTATTGTAAATTTTTTTTGCTTTTATGTTTATTTAAATAAATAAATAAATATATATATATATATATATATATTACTAATATTATTATTATATTATTATTATTTTTTTTTTAAGTTTATTTTAAGCAATATAAAATATGTAATGCAAAATATGTAAATTAATGCAAAAAGACTTTGTTTACTCGCACTTAAAATAAACATTGCCCTTAATTTATTTAAACAAAAACTAAACAAAAATCAACCAAATAACAAAACTAACTAAACAACACAAAATGAAAGTAGTGAAAAGAAGGGTGAAAGAATGCAAATCTGATTGCTTGGGTTGCCTCCCAAAAAGCGCTTGATTTAACGTCTTTAGCCGGACGATTCTTTCCATTAACCTCCCCTTGGCTCCAAAGCATGGAATTTATCTTTCAATGGGAGGTGATACTTGAAATGATTCGGCAATGGTCTGAATTCTGAGGTGGGTGCCTGAATCATTAAAATCAGAAACATGTTAGTAATAAATAAAATTAAAATTAAAATTGGAGAAAATGGCTTACTGTATTTCTCCGACACAAACTCAATTACAAACACCACGCTTTTGGACATTTCAGGGACTTTGCACTTGGCCAGGTTGACGATGGTGGTTGTGGCTTGTCCCGTGTCACCAAATTCAACTGCTTTGGGCTTGATTATCTCATGAACAGCCTCTTTGATGTATTCTTGAAAGTCTCCAGCCACTTCATTCTCTTGAATCCTTCTTCTTGGTGTGCAAGGTTCTTTGAACGTTTCAGCAAAATCTGGAACTTGATTTATTGCACCAAGAATCGGGATATCACTTTGGATCTCAGGAAGAACTTCCACAATCTGCCCCATTTGATTATTCAATTCTCCCATCTCCTTGGTTTGATTTTCTACTTCCTGGTTCAAAGAGATGAGTAATTGAATAATATTATCATTATTCACAGATGTACCTGAATTGAATTGGGCAGATTCTTGTGGTGGCTGTAATGGTTCATATGGCCACTGATAGGACTCTTCCGAAGGCTGCAACTGTTCTTCTTTTTGTGAGCCCTGCGTTAAAGAAATTAGTCCTTCAAGAATTTCATTATAATTCACAGGCATACTTGAATTCGATTGGAATTGTTGTGGGAGATGTTGTGGTGGCTGCATAGGTCTGGAATAGAACTCGTCTTGCTGCCAATATCCACTTTGTTGAAATTGCTGAGGTTCATCCCACATCTGATCTGAATAACCTCTCCAATTCGAATTGCAAGCGTTGGAAAACATGTTGCCCCTTGATTGACTGTGGCCTTGATATCCCCATTCATCTTTATATGCAGAAAATTGAGGAGACTGATGAGTCTGATATCCTTGCCCATAGGGCACATCCAATGTCGGGACATTTGGCATTGAGGTCCTTTCGGCATTATTAGTCAATTGAGCAGTGAGCTGCGCCAATTGAGCTTGAATACTAGCAAAATCCATGTCTTGCTCCAATTATACCTAAAATCAACGAAAGAAAAATAAATCAAATACCAAAAGTAAAATACACACACACAAATATAAACATAAACACAACATAAAAATAAACACAAACAAAAATAAAGGGATTAGCAAATTTGCTAATCCCCGGCAACGGCGCCAAAAATTTGACGGGATTTTAAAACCGCACAAATTTAACCCTCTTTTTGACAGATGTAGTATAGATGTAAGTAGGGTATTGTTCTAGGCCGGGGATTAGGAGGGATTGCTAATCTACTCTAAATTAATTTAAAAATATTAAACAAGATTCAAAGACACAAAATTAGGCTAAAAACTCTAATAATTCAAAACACACTAAAATGACTCAAAACAAAGAAAACAAACTAAATAAACACTAGGAACTAAAATGGACGGAAATCGAATTAAAAGATTAAAAATAATAAAAACTAACTAAATAATATAATATAATAATGGGGGGGGTTTGGTTTTGAAGAAACGTAAATTAAACTTAAATAAATTAAAGAATTGACAAAAACATAAAATACAAGTGAACGGATGGGCAACGGATTGGCTAGAGGGTTTTTCTCCACACAAGACACATATGCAATCTAAATTGACCTTCAGTTGTTCTTCCAATAAGTTGTAAATCTCAATACTCCAGATTAATTAGGTACGCTTAAATTAACCTTCAGATTTTCCTTAAGTTATTGAATTGGATGAACAGTATACAACAACTCAAATTATTCCCCAAAAGTTCCCTACGTGAAAAGCACAATAGGGATACGATTAAAGATCATTAAGTTCTATGAAAATCATAAGTGTTGACAAGGCATTCGTAACTATGAACAGCATGATACGTTTGCCAGGAATTTACTTAACGCGATTGTGACTAGCAACCTTCACTACTCGTGAATATAAGTTCATAACGATTAGGTGAAATTCACTTATATTCTAGCATCAAATTCATGCATGTAAATTAAGTATGCATTCTTAATTGACAAACACAAATAAGTTATTAATCAAGCAGTTAAGTAAATTAAATCACAACTCAGAAATCACAACTGAAGGTATCAATTCAAATTACAAATATAATCATGGTTTTGAATTAACCTCTAGCCAAAACAAATTAATTACACATTATTTATAAATTAAAAATAGAAATAAAAACATGAGTTTGGAGAGATTAAACCAAATTAAGGACGTTCAAGGATATGTGCAATTATGGGCTTTGTTCCTCGCTTTTGATTCTCTGGCTGCCCCGTGGGCTTATCTTTCGTTTTCCCCCGTTTAATTCGCCAGCTGCCAAATGCAGCTCCTGACTATTTTCTTCAAGGCCCGAGGCCTTGCGCCCAGCTTCTGCCCCGAAGACCTCCGTCCCAGTTGCTGCTCCTCGCAAGCACGCTGCCTGGAAGGCAGCTTCACCCCGTGAGTTTAAGCTCCCCTGCGTCTCACTCCAGCTGCAAGGGCAGCTTCCTCTCCCCTTCTGCTCCCCCCGCGTTTTTATTTCTGTCCTTCCCCCTTTTAGTCTCGGTGCTCTTCCTTTCTTTTTCTAACCCTCCTTGCTTCATGATGCCGTGTCCTACTTGCCGTCCACCTTGCTGCCTTCACGCAGTAGTCATGATAGCTGCCTTGTGCAGCTGTCCTTCTTCTTTTTTATTTTCTAAATGATGTCCAGCTGCTCCCCCACTTTGCCCGAGTGCTTTCGCGCGCCTGCCTTCCACCTAATAATCACACATACATTATCACATTATATTTAAATATATAAATATATATATATATTATTTTCCAAATGATAAGTATAATTCAACAGACAAGATAGTTTAAATGAAATTATAACTTAACACTTCACTTATTCTATTTTTATTTTCTTAGCTAGATAAATTCTAAAAACACAAAATCAACGTAAATAGCTCAAAATATAACGAACTAACTAAGAAAAGACGAGTGAATTTGATATAAAAATATATATAAATATGATCCGATCACCATTCACATTTGTAAAACATATAGTTGCCCTCATCAATAATAAATCAAACAACATATAGCATTATTCATCAATACGATAACACACTCAATGTAAAAAGTGCAAAAGTTTTTAATAATAGGAGAGCAGTTTAGTTTGATACATTACCAGAAAATAGTCATTGATGTTGGTAGTCAACACTGGTCGTACGATGTGAAGCTCGTGTTGATGCTTCCTCGGAAGAAACAGTTATAAGTGGATGTGTTGTCATAACGAAATTTTAAATTACACATTCACAACAATGCAATCCCAACTCAATACAATCACTCCAAAACAAATATGGTTTAGTTACTTACATTGGTGGACAGCCAGCCTTGCAACTCAAGGAGATGCCTCCAAAAATTAGTGTCTTCATCCGTCCTAATATCTAATAGGGCAACCAGACTAACAATATAACAAAACCATAAAGGTTCATCGTTGTTTTCAATTACTCAAAAACTTTCATGCATAAATAAAAACTAAACTTCTAAGAGTAATTTACTCCTTGTCATTCTCTTTCACCATCTTGAAGTGATAGAAATGTTTCATAGCATCAAGCAAGCACTTTTTGTCTACGGCTTTAAGTAAGGCAATTCTCTGCACAATATCCTCCAATGGCTCAACAGCATGGAGTTTGGGCACTTGGTCACGTTAAAGATCACCGCAGTATGATCTACCACTTTCCTATTCTTTGTATGCCCTTTCTTCGTCGTTGCCCTTGTGTACCTAACCTCCTTTTGGTTCCCAAATGCTCGCCCTCAAGTGTGAATATAACCACGTCATTGTCGGCATTGGAACCATTGACATCTTTTTTTGCGGTCCGGTACTGGTTCTTCAACCAAAATAGGTAGATTAACACATACACTTAAGGGATTGTCCCAATCAACAATCCTTCAAACCACCTCAAAGCCTCTTCCCCCAAAACTTTCATAATCTCTTCCCTCACGATCCCTCGGATTCTTCCCTTTTCCTTCATTTCTTGCTCATCCTCATGCTCATTATCACCCTCTGCTTGTTCCTTCCCTTTTTCCACATCACATTCTCTATCACCATCTTTTTCACTATCCTTTTCACCATCCTTATCTACATCTTCATTGTCATGTACAGCCTCTTCTTCTTCCTCTACAGGTTTTGTCTTAACTTCCATCCTTAAATACTCGACCAACTTGGTCAACTCTTCCAACTTCTTGAACACTATCGTCTTAGAAATGTCATTCTTATGGGCCAATCGCACCACAGACACCTTCAACTCCTCTATCAGCATTTTCAACTCATTAACATCATACATGTTAGAGTGAAGTTGTCCAGCATCAAAACATCGTCCTCATCGGTCCATGTTCAGTACGCTTGGTTCTTCTCCACTTTCATCGAGACAACCTCTCGAATCCTAACAGTTTGCAAATCAACACCAATTATCAAAATTACATTTCTCACACATATTCGTACTAAAATATTCACAAATATTTATAACATTTAAAAAATTCATAGACAGTGATACCTCTCGGATTTCAATTATATACAACTTCAGCTGCTTCTTTGTTGTCTTCCACCAAAAAAGTTGCGGGGTAGTTGCCAGATATTTATTTAATAGTAACGTAATGACTTCTCCGGTTGGCGAATTTTTTTCGTACTCCTTCACTTGCACGTATTGCTCGATTAGTACTCAATCACAGTAATAAAACCAATATTAGCAACAAAAACAACACATATTTCATGAAAAGCATAGGTAAACCCTTTGCAACCCCACCTAGATCGTTGCCCCCTCTTGCTTCCCCTCACTCGTCTTCCTCCTCCTCATCTCCCTCACCCTCACAATCAACTCTTTCTCTACCTATCCTAGAAGTAGCGAAAGAGAGGTTGTCTTGAATTTATTCAAAGAAAATGGCACTCATGCAAAATTGTTGAGCATATCCATATCCTCCTCGAGGTGGAGGTAGTCTAGATTCATAGCAACATTACTTTTTGCCCCTAACACAGCCTTAACAAAGTATACCAAACCCAACTTCAACACATCTTTCTCGTTCTTGCATTCTTTAAATGCACTTTCAATCTCCCCGCAAGTCACATATATCTTTTGCTGACTTTCTTGAGGGCGGTCTTGGCTTTACATCTGCCCCGCTCTCTCTTACCCTTGCTACTTTCTCTTACAAACCAAAATTTCTCAAGAAAATGCCCCCTCACAAGCTAATGCCTTATGGCTTAACCACTACATCATAGGGTCGAAGCTCGGTAATGAGGCAAAAGTCTTTTGTGAACCGGGTAAATTCACACTCTATTAAATAGGTTAGTTCCTCTCGGTCTTTGACCTCTTGGTTAATGACTCTTCGGAGCGACAACTCGTGCACTAATTGGCCACTAAAGGCCAATCCATCAACATGCTCTAAGTGGCCAAAGTAGGATGTTTGTGCCTCATTAAACTTCTCACGTATTACTCCTAGCCAAGATTCTAAAAGACACTAAGCGCTAGTCGAGCGGTTGGCTGGGGCCTAGCTCCTAGGTGGCTAGGCGAGTTTCAAGGTAGACTAGGCGGATTTAAGTAAATCTATTATATTTTGTGTAAATAAGTGTCTGTTTATACTTAATATATATATAATTTGATCATAAAATACAAAATAGAATCACACACATATATATATATATATATATATATATATTATGAAGTATTCAAACATAATGAAAACACAGGGAACAAGCATATAATGTATGTTAATTTAAGTATTCAACAAGTCTCTTATAATTTATTAAAAAAAATAAAATGCAAAATGAAAGTTATCTATTTTATGTCAAGTACGTTGCAACCTAGTGTTGGAAATGTGCCCTAAAGCCAATCATATGATGACACTTTACAGACATTTCACATGTTAAACTAATCTAGTTCAATATAAAGGGCAAAGATTATTATGAAGTATTCGAATATAATGAAAACACGGGGAACAAGCATATAATGTATGTTAATTTAAGCATCCAACAAGTCTCTTATAATTTATTGAAAAAAATAAAATGCAAAATGAAAGTTATCTATTTTCTAAGTTGCAACCTAGTGTTGGAAATGTGCCCTAAAGCCAATCATATGATGACACTTTACGGACATTTCACATGTTAAACTAATCTAGTTTAATATAAAGGGCAAAGATTATTGTTTAAAGCCATCTCATATAAATGTTATATGCTTAAACGATACGACCAATGAATATGTAATTGGGAGAATGTGATCTAAAGAAGTTAGATTCATGAGACCATTCTCTTTCGTATATATACCCTAAACGTTCCTGATCATAGGATTGCCAATTGGGCTTTGACAGTCCATTAAGATCAGTACGTGCTATGTCTTCTCTTAGGAAGAGTGACTGGTCTCCAGTCATTGGTGTGATTGACACCAAGACAAGCATGTAGGTGCTCAATAGAGAATGAGTCCACTGAACGTGATTAATAAGGAGTTCTCATACTCATGGTTGGGATAATGCAAAGTAGTCATTTGACCTAAGGCATCATAGTTGTCTTGTGGTTAAGTCCTTGATCTTTGACTATGTCAAAGTCACTCCACCAGAGGGTGTGTAAACACGAAATTTCTTGCAATGAATGAGACAAGAAGGCGTGTACAAAATAATATTTGTATTAATTTTGGGGTTACAATCTCTTTTAAAATTTAATCCTCTGATTCTATCTTCGTAAGGTATAGATTTGTCGATGGGTTGTTGATCCAAAGGGCCGTCGGGGCTTGATCTTGGGATGAACAGTGGTGTAGATTTGTTGATGTTGTGGATCCAAAGGGCCGTCGAGACTTGATCTTAGGATGAATGAGGATGATCTTCAAGGATTTGACAAAGAACTAAGAGCGCTTTCTTAATCTTTTGAGATTCTTGGGAATTTTGGTGCTTGAGAGTTTTGGGGTTTCGAAACTTTAAGGATTTTGGAGAATTCTCTTCCAATTTGGGAGTATAGAAAATGCATATGTTAAAATGTTCCCAATTCCTCCATGGAGGAGCCTATTTATAGGCTTTGAGAATGAATCACCACCATCCATTTTTTTGGTGAAGTAAATGGATGATGTAGGTAAAATGAATGGAGGTTGTAGGTGAAAATGAATGGATGTTGTAATTTTAATGCATTTGGTCAACATTTATTTCACCGAAATTTTGATGTCTACAAATGCCCCCACTTCAGGGCGCGTCGTATACATGTGCTTGTCATATGTAGAATATGTGTTTTGAAGTCCCTTAATGTAGACGTCGATCTAAAGGCCGTCAAGGCATGATCTTGAATTGGGCCAAAAATTTCTTCAAGGGCCGTTGGGACTTGATCTTGAATTCGGCTGGAAGATTTTCTGGTTTCCTCCAATTGTTAATTTTCCACATGCTTGTTCTTGAACTGGGCCAGAAGATCCGGGCAAGGAATTCTCTGGTGATGGTGGTGATTTTGGCGGCGTTGCAAGGCGTGGCGTTGCTCTTCGATGACGGTGCTAGCGAAAGGCCATTGAAGCTTCTTGAGCTCTTTGGTTAGAGCAATGATATTTTACTTAGACTCCTCCGTCTGGATTATGTAGTTCTGCAAGGAAAAGCATCGTCCTATAGTGATCTGTTACAGCTCACCATGCTGCATTCTTCTCTGCTTGTTTCTTTTGCATGTCAGGCAGGCATGAGGTGGAGGTGACGGTCTGTTTCTTTGTTCAATCTTTCCAAGTGAAAACCGATTGCTCTCCTTCCAAGTGTCGACTGATCGCTTTAGACCCTGATGATATGAGATACTTTTGCTTTTGAAGAAGTAGCTTTCCACAAGTTTAATCTTGAATTGGGATGAAGGGTTTTTTCTGCTAGACTTCCTCCAAATGTTCGAACTTACTTCTTTTATTTGGAGCTGAATTTGATTCAAGGGTGGTGGACACTTGATCTTGAATCGGGCTTGTGATTTTTTCAAGGGCCGTCTTCTGCTAGACTTCCTCCAAATGTCCGAACTTACTCATTTTATCTGGAGTTGAATTTGATTCAAGGGTGGTGGACTCTTGATCTTGAATCGGGCTTGTGATTTCTTCAAAGGCCGTTGAGGCTTGTTATTGCTTCACATGGCAAGTGATCTCTGACCTTGTTGGGGATGAATTAGCACGTAAAGTTGTTATGCTTGTTGATTTTCCACGAGCTTGATGTATCATTTTTACTTGCTTTATCTGTTTTTCCAAACAGAAAAGGTGTATTCTCTAGAAGTGTATCAGCTGTTGAAGACGACTACTCGAGAGTAATGCTAGGTAAGCAATCAGGGAAGGGGTTCCAGGTAGTCTATTCCAGATCAGAAGTTTGATTTCAGGTTCCGACTGATTGCTTTCTTGCTCATTCTCTTGCAGGCAACAACAAGGGCGAGAGAAAGAACAGGGTAATTGCATGATATGAGATACTCTTGCTCTCAACCCTGATGATATGAGATACTTTTTCTCTTGAAGGAAATAGCAAAAGATTTTGATGCTGGTGTAAACTCTTTGATCGAAAAGGGTTTCTGTCTGAGGAAATGACTTGATCTTTTTTAATAACTTGATTGAATAGGTATTTTTGGAGAGGAATAGAATTGAGTATGCTTGAGAGGTTTGGTTGCAGAAGCATTTCTGGCAAGGAAAAAGAGTCAGGCATTTTGGATGTGTGCCTTGCCATGGAGGATGAAGGTCGACCTATATAGACAGGGGGCGCAACAGTAGGTAGTGGTGCGAATGTGGACTTATCGCCCACGCCTGTCTCCAGAAGTGCGGTAGTTGAAACAGTGGACTTCACGTGTTTTCAAGTTTGCCAGAGATTTTTGACAAAGTTGCACGTGCTATCTGACAAGTTGAAATTGCACCTGAAAAGTGTTGATGAACCTTATGCGAGAAAATTCGGCTTTTGAAATTCAGAGAATGGCATCTCTTCAATTTTTGAATTAGTGGATGTGCTACCTCTCCTTTTGTAGAGGTGTCGACCACATCCAACACGCACACTTTAAAGATTACTCGCTTGTGAAAATCATCTCTGGTGTATTTCTGAGATTTTACTCCATCCAGCCCTTTTTTTTTTACCATTTCTGAAAATAGCTTACCCATCTACCATTTGCTTAGATTTGAGTCTCAAGAGTGATACAGGCATACCGCGTTAGGATAATACATGGCGCCCGTCCTTCTTATCTTCCAATGGCCCTTTTACAATTGGAGACTCCGTGACGAGGGATGCAATAACAGCTATAGTAGTAGCCAGGAACCTTCTCACTCTTAGAGATAATAGGCTGCTTTCAAGACGGTTCGACGAGTTGGTCGTCCAAGACTCCCTGGTTCTCAATGTCTAGTATGCGGGCTCGGTGTCCAATATAGGCCAACGCCTACTTGCTCGAACCCGTGAAGTTGAATCATTGACGGCCGAGGTGGTAACTCTTAGACAAGAGGTCAGACAGCTCAAGCGCGAGAATAGAGAGTTGCACATCCTTGCAAATAATTATTCAATAAGCATGAAGAGGAAGCTTGACTAGCTGCAGGAATTCGAAGGTCGGATTCAAAGTGACCATCAGAGATTGGCGGCTTTATTCCAGATGCACTTTTTGCCTTCGTCATCTGGAGTTAACCAAGTGTTGGGGCTTTGAATAATCAACCTTCGGTGCCTCTTCTTGCTGGAGTTTCGTCGAGTATTGGGACGTCACGTGAGCAACTTTTGTGAAGGTTCCTTCTTCTTTCTTTCTTTTTTTTTTGTACATATTTGTAATTTTTAGGGATATCAATAGATAGGCTTCATTTTATTCAGTGTATTGTGCTAAATACAAATAAAACATACGTCTCACTACAATGTGTTACTTTTTTTTTTGTAACCACATTTTCCAGGATCCCATCACTTTTTTTTTTATAATCATATTCTCCTAGGATGGTACCGTGCACCATACCATCACTTTTTTATTTTTTTATTTTTTTATCATATTTTTAGACGGTGCCTAATGCACCATCATCCCCATACTTTCTACTTTTCAATTATTCTGTCGCCACTACCCCTTTTCTTTTTTGACTTGCTAATAGTAGCGTGCAATTGTGAGTGGTTTCAAGATGGCACAATTGGGTTCTTTGGTGGGTGTTTAAATTCGCATAGGATATCATTCCTCTTTAGAAAAAATGTGAGCTCCACCTTTGAATTGGCAAGCAAAAACTCAAAAGTGGCTTTGTCCTGCAGCTTAATCCCACCTAAAACCCTTCACATGGTAGCGTGCATCATTCTTGAAACTTTTATATATATTTGTTTTGGTTTTGTCGGCCAACACCTTCCTTTTCTTTTCTATATATTCCCCACATGATGCAGGGAGAAATGCAGAGGAGCTTGGAGCAGCGGCAGACTAGGCACAGAGCAAAGAGGCAAGTAGGTGTGAGTTGACAAACTTTAGTTTTCTTAATCACATTCACATGCAGCAACAGAGGCTAGCAGATGTGAGTTGACAAACTTTGGTTTTGTTAATCACATTCCAAGGCAGCAGCCATGGCGGAGGTGCAGAGGCAGTTGGAGCTTGAGGCAGAGTGTATAGCGTCGAGATTCACTACCGACTAGTCGTTTGACGGCGGTCACTGCAGATTTTGACCATGGTGGCCAGAGCGACGAGCTTAAGTTAAGCTAGAGATAGAGCACGGCAAAGACAACCTTGGTGATTTATGTCGCAGAAGTGACGTCTTCCTTGGTAGCCGTTTCCCGAGTATGGCTTTTCCACGCGATGCAACTGCAGCTCAGCTACACCAAAACCGTCATTGTAATCTTCGGCATTCACCTGATCCAAATCATCAAAGCTATAAGCATCCTTATGTTCCCATATGTAATCAATGTGCAGGTGCTAAATCTGGTCACGAATGGGCTTCAGGTCCCGCAGCAAGGTCGGCGTCCAAGTTCTTGCCACAAGAGATCTCGACATCTACTAAAGTCTTCCTCAACAAACAAGCTATCGTTCTCATCCGTGATGATTGGGATGGCACACTTGCCTTCACTTAAGGAAGATTAGTCTGTAATAAAGGTTAAAAGAGATGGCTTTACGAACATCAACAGAGAGACTCAGCCTTCACCGCATGTTCAGTTGGACATCTCTCACAGGCATTGAGGATGGACGAGGTGCTGATTCGGTCTTTGTTGCTATTGCTGAGCTACGTTGCGGCCATTTTCCTTTCCCATGTCAGCACCGCTATTCTACTCAGCTTCAATTCCAAGCTCCTTAGTCTCTGAAGTAATGTCATCAGAGGGAGTTCGAGAATGAAGATCCAGAAGGAGCAAAGCCCAAGCTGAAGCTTTTGCACTAGGACAAGGCCTGGTCAACCTACGACCATGCCACCGTGTGGGATCGACTAAAATCGCAGAGATTCCGGCGGTTAGTTGGCTATGAAATTAGCGATGTGGTCTCTGACTCCAACAAATCGACACAGTCCACGGCTTCAAATTTGGGGACATTAACGACAATCATGTCAGAATTGGTATCAATAGCCTGGCCTCCAACAAATCGACCCCGGTTAGGTTTTTCATCGGTGGAAATAAGACGAAAGAAAACCTCAATCTCGAGATTAGGCTGCCGATCTAGGCCTAGATTGATTACAATTCGATAAAAAAAAATTAAAGTCACTGTCATGCTTTGACCTGATTTGATCAAACCCAAATCCCCGATCTAAACATTTGATGTCGATCTTTCACCAATTTTGGAAGCTTTTATGTACGTTGGGTTCTCTGCACATAATCGCTCTGTCCTGTTGTCAAAACAAAGAGGCTCTTCTCTCCTGATAGATATCGTAGACGGGAAACTCCTTGACGATGGTGGTCGAGAGAGAAGCAGTTCATGGGGTTCAGGAGATTGCAGAGCCACTGCAGCAGCGTCGAGAAGGTCGTGGATTGACGAAGAAGAATCTGAGCTATGAAGGTTAAGGACCTTTTGGAATTTGTTGGTGAAGACGAGTTTGGGGCCGGTGGTGGTTGTGAAGCGACTCAAGTGTGACAAGCCCCAAACTTGAAGCTTTAATGGCGACGCTTCAGTCTTCATTTCATTGAATCAAAACATTGAATTGAATTGATCCTGTGATGATCTTACGCTCTCTTTCCCTCTCTTGATTTCAAGATTGCAAGAAATAGGGATGGTGAGCGGTTTCCCTTGTGACCCAGATGACAAACATGACATCTCGAGAGCTAGGCCTGAGCTTGGATTTGGGTTTCTACTTTTATGGAACTTAGGATTGAAGTGGTGGAATGGGGGCCATCGCCAAAGCCCAATGCACAAGAGTTTATGTCTCGAGCCTTGAGGTCCACCTGCTGGGCTTGATTCTTTTTTTTTTTTTGGGCTAATTTTGGGAGAACACACACACACATATATATACCTTTTTTTAGCAAACAATATGTAATAATGTTTTGTACAAAGAATGTAATATATATACCTTCTTCCCATGATTCGATGAGGAAGCAAAGTCATACCCGGCCTTCGACATGAATTTGTAGGCGTTTGGATGAAAACCTTCTTTGGTCTTCTTAGTTGGAAGAAAGTTTGGTTCCGAGCTTTTATGGAGCCTTGTGTGCAACCTTAGCGTCGTTTAGCCGTGTCAAAGTTAAAACTGCGTTCATTTTGAGCAAGTTTATATCATCCTTGTGTCGTTGTGTGTTGACTTTGCTTGCTCCAGTTTCAACGGGGATGGACCATTCTTTCTTCTCGACATTGGGATGTATCAGAAAACGGGTGTGTTCGGTCCTTTTGAGGGCGTCCTACTCCCTTTGGTTATTGCAGGTTTAGCAAGCTCATCATCATTTTTGGTTGACGATGGCATGACTTCTCTTTCTTGCTTCTTGGGCACGGCTTGCCATTCCTGCCTTTTAGGTGTTACTTTGCCCGTAGATTTGATTTCTTTTGGAAGAGCTTTGGGCACCATGTCATAGGGGCATATTTATGCACCTTAGTTTAGCTTGTTCTTGTGCATTTACATTGTTTTCCTTAGTTAAAGTAATCTTTTAAGCTAGTTGTATGTATTTTCAGGTTTTAAGGGCAAAGTATGCAATAGGATGCATTTTGGAGCCTTTTGGAGCAAATTAGAGCTTGGAATGGATATCACTTGCTTGGAGCCAAAAGGATGGACGAAATTGAAGACTTGAAGATGATATTTCCTACTTGAGTAAGGTTTCCTAGTTGAAGTAGGAAAACCCCTAATGGAAGATGGAATCCTAGTTAAATTAGGATTCCTAGTTGAAATTGGTTTCCTAGTTGAATTAGGATTCCTAGAAGAATGAAGTTTCCTACTCAAACAAGGTTTCCTACTTGAAGTAGGAAAGTTAAAACCCAAATGGCCTCAAGTTGTAGCAACAAAGAAGTTTTCCTAGTTCTAGTAGGAAAAAGAATTCCAAGATGAAAGAGGATTAGTTTCCCTAATCCTAGTGCACAAAGGGTTCCTAAACATTGTTGGACACAAATGGAAGGTTCTAGAGCTTTCCCTTGCCTTGGCTGTAAGTTCACCTATTTCTCATGGGATTAGGCATTCTAGAAGGCCTATCCTATTCCCTACAAAGGTGCCGCACCCTTCCCTTCTAGAAGTCACTAATTCCTTGCCTTGCAAGGCTTTCTACAAGCCTAATCTCCCTAAACCCTATCTGCCGCACCTGCTGCCCTATTTCTCCTTGGATTTCAGATTTAATTAGCCCTATTCCTTGTGGATTTGGGTTAATTGGGCCATAAACCCCTTTCCTTATTGGATTTACAATTTCTGCTAGACTTAGGGGCCTAATCCATCAATTAAACTAAATCCAAGCCTTAATCTGAATTGACCTAGGGTTTAGGGTGTATTTATATACCTCCTTTATGTGTGCCGCACGATCATTCATTCCTCCATTCATAAATTAAAAGAGCCGCACCTCCCATACCATCCTCTCTACATCACAGCGCCATTCACCACCACAAAACCCCTTGCCGCAAGCTTCCATACACACTACCATCCTTCCACCGTGCCTACCACCTTTCACCCATCCATCACCGTACCTTGCCACCACCACAACCACCTTGTGCGCCACCTTTGGAGGCTAGGAGAAGAGTGCACCGTGCAGTCCAAGGGGGAGAGGAAGGCTCACGCAACAATCTGCCACCATTGGAGTGTTTGGAGTTCTTTCTTTCCTTGTTTCTGTTTTCATGTTTAATTTAATTCGTTGTTCAATTATGTTAAACATGTGGAACTAATTTCTTTATAGTTAGAGGCGAATTTGAAGCCATGGACATATGTTGGTTATGATTTGATTTACTCCAGTTATGAATTCATGAACTTTGGATGTGGTTTACTTTTCTGTTTTGATTAAGAACTTGTTTATGTATGTGGATTGAGGGTCGACACTTAATTGGCATGCTTAAACTTGATGCTAGAATATAAGGGAATTTCACCTAATCGTTATTAACTTATATTCATGAGTAGTAAAGATCGCTAGTCACGATTGTGTTTAGTAAACCCTAGGTTGGATTAACATCCGTATTCCATAGTTAGGAATGCCTAGTCATTGTTTATGATTTCCATTGAACTTAATGATTCTTGTTGAATGTCTCTATCATGCGTATTCCATAGTTAGGGACTTTGATGAGGAATAATTTGGTTGCGATGCGTATTCCATTCAATTCAATGAATTTAGGGAAATCTGAGAATTAATTAGTTCAATACAATTAATTTGGGACATCGTCATTCATAAGTTTGTTGAAATCATAACTGGGAATCAAGTTATATGCATATGTTCACGTGTGGATAAGGAACCCTCTAACTAGTGTCTCATCCATTCAATTGACCAAAATCGGTTTTGAAATCTGTTTTCTTTCTAAGTTTCTGTTTTAATTCTAAATTCGTCAAAACCAATCCCCCCTTTATTTTAAAGTGCTAGATTAGTTAGAAATACATTTAGGTTGTGTTTTTAAGAGTCTTGAGTCAAGTTACAACTTAATTTCGTCAAAAATTGTGTTTGTACTCAAAACTGCCCAGAAAGTGATTTTGAGGCAGTTTTGAGTGTTTCTGGGCTGTTTTGAGTCTTTTGCTTTGTTTAAGTGTTTTAAACTCTAGTTTTGCATTCTTTGAGTCTAGTTTAGTGTTTTACATTGTGTTTTATGTTTTTGAGTCAGTTTCACATTGGTTAGCATCCCTAGTTAATCCCCGGTCTAGAACGATCCCTATTTGCTCATATACTACAATTGTCATCCATAGGGTTTAATTTGAGTGTCAATCTAATTTTCACATCAAATTTTGGCGCCGTTGCCGGGGATTAGCAAAATTGCTAATCCCTTGTGTTTTTGCCTAATTTATCTAGTTTTCTTGGTTTAGGTACTAGTGCATGACGCGGAGTTCTCAAACTGTGCATGCACATATCTTGGACATTAACGATGATTTTGAACGTGATTTGAGAAGAAAGAGGAGGCATCCCGAACCTAGTGAACCTAGTTCAAGTTCAGAGGCCGAATCTGAGTTTGAAGACGTGGAAGAAGAAGTTATGACAGCGGACAATCTGGCCATTAAAGAACTATCGGCCTCGGGGTTGATCAATGCCGCACCATTATGCATTCAATACCCCCCGGCTGCCCTAGGCAAGACCGCTGAGTTCGAGTTGAAATCAAACTTGTTGCACCACATTCCGAAATTCCATGGGCTGTCCATGGAGGATCCCAACAAGCATCTCAAGGAGTTCGAGGTGGTTTGTTCGAGCATGACACCCGTCAATGTCGACGGGAACATTCTGATGATGAAGTATTTTCCATTCTCACTTTTGGAAAAGGCTAAAGATTGGCTTTTTGAGTTAGCACCCGGAACGGTTACATCTTGGGATAGTATGAAAAGAGCTTTCTTGGAGAAATTTTTCCCAACTTCAAGAGTCATTCTCTTGAGGAAACGGATTAGTGGCATCCAACAAAATCAAGGTGAATCGTTTCCTTCTTATTATGAACGTTTTAAATCACTTGTTGCTTCATGTCCACAGCATCAAATGAAGGAGGAACTGCTCATTCAATACTTCTACGAATGACTCCTTCCCATGGAACGGCAAATGCTTGATGCCTCAGTGGGAGGTGTGTTGGTGGATAAGACTCCGGGGGCTGGAAAAGTTCTAATTGCCAACCGAGCGCATAATGCACAACAATACGAAAGTGTTGGACAAAGAGATTCCTCACGGCCACAAGTGAATGAGGTAAGTTCTACACCCGATATTCAATCCCAATTAGCTAACCTTACTTCTATTGTTTCTCAGTTGGCCGAGGGAATGAAGATTCATGGACCAAGTGTTTGTGGCGTGTGCTCTATGCAAGGACATGCCAACGATCAATGCCCTCAACTGATTGAGAATGGGAGTTGGGAATCTGCCAATGCCGTGGGTTTTGGGAGCCAAAATCAACCACGCCATGATCCATACTCAAATACTTACAATCCGGGGTGGAGGGACCATCCAAATTTCAAATGGCGGGATCCTCAACAACCCCAACAACAAGGAGGATTTAGGCAGCAACCACCGGGCTTCTATACAAAGCCATTCGTCCCAAATCAAACCCAAGTGCAATCTGCCCCAACGAGTTCAGGTATGTCTTTGGATAATGATCAAGTTGTTAAGTTACTTACTACTTTGACGCAGGAAGTACAAACTCAAAACAAGGAGAGACAAATCCAAGACAAACGAGTGGACAATTTGGAGAAGCAAATGGGTCAAATTGCCGAGTTTATGGGGCAGATTAGAGAACAAGGCAAATTGCCTAGTTCAACCGTGATGAATCCTAAGGGTGGATTTGAAACTGCCAAGGCAATCTTGTTAAGAAGTGGTAAACAGGTTGGAAATGACTCAAATCCATCCAAATCAAGTCATGATGAGGAGGACAAGTTGTTGCAAGAGGAAGCACAGGGACTAAAGCCCACGGCCAAGGATGATTCAACCTTGCCGAGTTCATCTAGCCCTCTTAAACCGTCCCAAACCACCAAGGTAAGTTCCAATTCGACTTTTTCTAGTTCTATTCCACTAAATGTGCCCTTTCCTGGCAGGTTTAGGCAATCAAAGAAGGAAGAAGCCGAGAAGGACATTCTAGAGACCTTTCGGAAAGTTCAAGTCAATATCCCGCTCCTTGATACAATTAAGCAAGTCCCGAGGTATGCTAAGTTTTTAAAAAAATTTGTACAACAAGGAGAAGGATTTCGAACAAAGAGGTGGTTCAGGTAAGTGAGAATGTTTCTGCTGTGTTGCAAAGGAAATTACCCCCTAAATGCAAAGATCCGGGTAGTTTTACAATTCCGTGCGTTATTGGTAATACTAAGTTTGAACAATGCATGTTAGACTTAGGGGCTTCGATTAATGTTATGCCATACTCTGTTTATGTATCTATGAACTTAGGTGAGCTTAAAAACGATGGTGTGATTATTCAATTAGCCGATCGTTCTAATGCATATCCAAAGGGTGTTTTGGAAGATGTTTTGGTGCAGGTTGGTAATTTGATATTCCCAGCGGATTTCTACGTACTTGACATGGAGGATGCACCCCATTCTACCCCATTGCCGATTTTGTTAGGGAGACCCTTCATGAAAACAGCCCGCACCAAGATAGATGTGTTTAAAGGAACTTTAACGATGGAATTTGATGGGGAAGTCACTGATTTCAATCTTTCTGAAAGTATTAAATTTCCTAAGGACGATCATTCTTGTTTTTCTATTGATAAAATTGATGATTTGGCGCAGGATTTCCTCGATTCCTTGGAGAGGGATACACTTGAAACAACCATTGCACAAGGAATTGGGCAAAAATCTGGTTTTGCCGTGCCCCGAGGGATGACACTACTCCATTCTCGTGGATCCAAGGTCTTCCTAAAAGTAAGCTGTATGAAGTTCTTGCATCAATCACGTGGAATATCATGCTTGATTTGAGCTCACTAATGGCCATCTACACTCGGATCATGCTTATCGCCCATTGTCCTCCTTGGCCCTAGATTAGCAGACGGCTTAGGGACAGTTCATCCACCTTGATGCCAATTGTGGTCATTGTTAACTTTGGCGTGATGTTTATGATCTACCATCCACAAGCATGTGGTTAACTTTGTACTCCCTTACGTACCCCGAGACGAAGAGAAGACGGTTATGAGGCTTTTATCTCAGTAGTAAGTCTTCGTCAGTGAAGTTAATTGCGTCACGGGCGACACAACACGTGGCATATTCATGTGGCCAAAGCTTCAAGCCTTCATCCTTGTTTTCTTGCACCTTGTGGTCATTGAGACTCACCAAGACCGCTACTAGCATTTTCCCCATCTCCTTGGGCGATCGTAGTGCTTCCTTGATGCTAATGTGTGTCGGCAAGCCTTTTTTGGGCATGAGGGTATTTTCTTCCTTGGTGGCGATAACTTTTCCTTTTTAGGGTTCTTCTATTTCTATTTCGACCATGTGACATGCAACAGTAGTGTAATGTTGGAAGAAGTCGTTCGTGAAGTACTCGTGCAAGGAGATACGAATGTGTGGCTCTTATTCTATAGGTTCCCCAGCGTGTGTTGGCTTAGCAACTCTTGTGCTTCTTTTGGGCTTCCTATTGTTGTGGTGGCAGTACTTTCTCCCTTCCTCCACCTTTGGCCTTATGGCTGGTGGTTTTGGCTTCCTTGTCTTTTTGTAGGTCACCAAGGTCCATCCTTTGTCATCGTTAGTAGGTGCATCTTGGTTGTCTACCCCCAATAATGGTTGTCCAGAAGGTTTCGTGTGATTTGAGCATTGACGGGGATGGTCGCGCATCACCTGAAGAGGTACATGATCAAAGGATCTAAACATGATCATAGTAGTGTGTGTTGCAGCCGCTTCTTTTAGGTCGCGTTCGATTCGCCCTTGTTGTGCCAACTTCATGATGAGTTCCTTGAGGATGAAGCACTTGCCAACAGGATGACTTACGATACGATGGTATTTGTAGTATCTAGGATCATCTACACGATTCATCTCTTCGGGACACTTGCATTCAGGTAGTTCAATCACCTTATTCTCTAATAGGTCTCCAAGCATTGCAGCCATGTCAAAGTCTGGAAAAAGGTATGTCTTCTGCTCCAGTTCCTTCAAGGTGTTTTTGTATTTATCTTGGGTGCGTGGAGGCTCACCTCTTTTCATCTCATTCGTTTTGTTCTTAGATGGGATCTTGACTGGTGCAGAGGAGATCTTGATGGGAGTAGTGTTGATGGTAAAAGCTTCTTTGGTGGGCTTCTTCCCATGATTTTCCATCTTCGAAATAAACACCTCGTCCTTCTTGAAGTCGGTGATTGGTTCCCTTTTTCAATGATGAGCGATGCTCAACTCCATGTCGTGGGTGCGGGTGGCTAACTCTTCGAATGTCCATGGTTTGATGCCTTGAAGGATGTATTGTAACCCCTATTGCATGCCTTGGACGCACATCTTGATCGAGGAGATCTCCGTGAGTCTGTCTTTGTAGTCGGAGCTTAGAGTACGCCATCGGTTAATGTAGTCAACGATTCGCTCATCCTTCCATTGCTTTATACTCACAGCTCCAACATGTTTACGGTGTGGCAAGTGTTGTAGAAGCGGTTAAGGAATTCCTGTTCCAATTGCTCCCAGCTGTTGATGAATTCAGGCTCAAGGTCAATGTACCAATTGAACGTATTCCCCTTCAGAGAGCAGACAACCTGCTTTGCGAGGTGGTTTCCTTCCGTCCCTGCGTTGTTGCAAGTTTCAACAAAATGGGCGACGTGTTGCTTCGGGTTTCCCTTTCCATCAAATTGCATGAACTTTGGTGGTTGATAACTCATCAGCATCTTCAGGGCTTCAATCTTCTTTAAGTAGGCCTTCAAGTACAACCCATGGGTATGTGAGCTCCCTTCGTACTGTGCCTTGGTGCTGGCAATCGTCTCCTGCAACTACTAGATAGAGTGAGATCCCATGAGTACCACTGCTCGGTCTGGCTTCTCCTTAGCTTTTTCTATCGGAGGTTCCTCTTCTTCGCCGGTTTCTCTTTTTAGTGGATCAACCTTTAGACCAACTTTCACGTTGGGCTGCGCCTCGAGTTGGTTGACGAGTGCGATAATTTACAAGTCTTTCTCCTCTACAGTCCATGTGAGTTTTGCGATCGCTTCATTCATTTGAGCCAGCTGCTCCTCGATTGAAGCCGCTTCAGTGGTCATGACTTGCATGGCTATGCTGTTGTTCAAGTCGGCATTGGAGAGCAGGGACTCGAGGTACTTCTTCAGGCTTTCCTCACTTGGTGCTCTTAATGAGGCTAGGGTGATTATGGGCTCGTGCTTCTGGTTCTCATGTTCCTTCGGCAAAGTTGATGCAGGGATGGAAGATATGGCGGAAAGAGCTCTTGCCTTGCTTCGAGTTATGATGCCCAAAATGCTACCACTTGTGGTAAAGATGCACTTATTCTTTACGTTGGTTGTGGGAACAGCTTGAACCTTCCTTGATGCCATTTGTGCTTGGAGTGTGCTTTGGATTTCTTAAACGAAGAAAGAGATGAGAGGTAGAGATGGTCCCATTGGGCGTGCCAAATTTGTAAACACGAAATTTCCTGCGATTAATGAGACAAGAATGCATGTACAAAATAATATTAGTATTAATTTTGGGGTTACAATCTCTCTTACAATTTAATCCTCTTATTCTATCTTCGTAAGGTATAGATTTGTCGATGGACTGTTGATCCAAAGAGCAGTCGGGGCTTGATCTTGGGATGAACGAGGATGATCTTTGAGGATTTGACGAAGAACTAATAGAGCTTTCTTAATCTTTCGGGATTCTTGGGAATTTGGACGCTTGAGAGTTTTGGGGTTTCAAAACTTCAAGGATTTTGGAGAATTCTCTTCCAATTTGGGAGTAGAGAAAATGCATATGCTAAAATGTCCCCAATTCCTCCATGGAGGAACCTATTTATAGGCTTTGAGAATGAATCACCACCATCCATTTTTTTGGTGAAGTAAGTGGATGATGTAGGTGAAATGAATGGAGGTTGTAGGTGAAAATGAATGAAGGTTGTAATTTTAATGCATTTGGTCAACATTTATTTCACTGAAATTTCGATATCTACAGGGTGTCCGCAACATAATTGGGGTTAAGCCACTTAGCCATGAAGGAAAGATAATGCGCAACAAGATCTCTAACCTTCAAACAGTTTAAGGGAAAATACTCTATGATATGATTAAAATTCTTTGGCCAGAGTATGAATGAGATTTACGAAGTCATTCCAAATCACATTCAAGGTAATCATATAAGTAAAAGAATCACATTAGATAGTAGACATGAATAAACTATCAAACCAAATAATGTGTTCAAGAGAATAGTATTAGAGAAGGACCGTATTGCATTGTAATCCTAAACTGAATAGGTTCTCCGCCTCTTCTGATTAGCTTGGGTAGCCATAGCATACTGCTAAATGTCATTCATGGTTTGTGGAAGTCTTCAAGGTGTATAACCACTAAAGGGAGAATTGAAAGTATGTTGCAATTCACAATCGATTTGAAGAGTTCTAATCGTCCACTGCCTCACTAAAAGGAACCTAATAGATCATACACCGTGTAAGGTAGAGATTGAAGAAACAACGGAGATTTGTAAGAATAATTAAATAGTTTAATTATTTATGACTAAGATTAATTAATATGTTAATTAATCAAACAAATAAATTCGTTATAGACTTCGGGTTAGTTTTGGGCCTCAAGGCCTAATGAGATTTGAATGTCAAGCCCAATAACTCAAGTTGTATGACAACTTGAAAACACAAAGGGTTTCAAAGCCTAATTAACCTACAATGGCTAGCCATATTTGTGAGGGTAGAAAACTTGTATTAATTGCAAGTTTGCCACACCATTGTGAGGTGGTATAAAAGAAACTTTATAGCCATTTCATCATTAGGGTTTTCTTTAAGGAAATTGGAGATAACACAAACTCTCCTTTTCCGTCTAAGAGGCCAACCACCCTAGAGGAAAATAGCTAGCAATCTTACTTCCTCTAGGTCACTCATATCTTCCTCAATGCTCTCCTTGGTGTGGAGACTTAGAGGTTCTCTATTTTGGGAACTTGGAGAATCCATTCTACCATCTTCATCCAAGAAATCCATGGAGCTGAGAAGTAAGGAATGAAGGCCCTATCTCTTGGGTGATTAGCCTTTGCTTATGCAAAGATGGATCAACAAAGGTATAATATTTCTCAACTCTCTTTGTTCTTGAGTTGAGTCTTGGTTCACCATAACTACTAGGCTTTGAATTTCATGGGTAAAGTTTTGTTTTGAGTGCATACAAGCATGATTCCGCCTTTAATTGTTAATTGCATGTTGTAGATGTTGCTCAAATGAAATTGTTTTTCACAAATTTTCCTTCAAGTGGTATCAAGAGCCTAGGTCTAGTAGTTGGTGAATCCTTTTGGGTTTTGTATTTTCATAGTTTGTGATTTGAATGTTGTAATTATTACAAGCTTTATTCTTGCTTCTTTGAATGTAAATTTTGTTAGAAAATTTGCCATCTCAAATGTTGTAGATGTAGTTCATATGAGCATGAATTTTGGAGCTAAAATTTGGTGCCATGTTTGTGGGGAAATTCGGCCAAATTCAAGGACTGGATTTTTGGGTTCATGTTTGTCTCGTTAAAAGTGTTTTAAAGTGACATTAGGAACCCTTAAGTACCCTAGTATGGTAATATGTTATTTCTCATAAGTTTGAGAGTTTTTTGGGGTGACTTTGGGTGAAAAATGTACATGGAGTTTTATGGATTTTCATGGATGTTCTTCATTGTTCTTGTTATGTTCTTGGCAAGAACAAAAAGGTTGGGAATTTTGATTCAAAAAGGTGGTTTATTGTTTATTTGATTTTGTTAGTGATGGATGGTTTGTTTTTTCAAACAACATCCACACTTCTTTTACTATTCACACCATGTCAATCACTTACAACTTTTAATCACCTTTCAAACTTAAAAATCAACTCACACACATCACCCGCACTCTCACCAAAACCGGCCACCCTACAAGTAGGGTACTTTTGGGGCTTTATGCAATTACATAAAGTTTTGATACTTTTGTGTATTTGCACTTTGACCTGAAAGTTTACGGTTTTACGTAAAGGTCCAAAATCACTATAGGACAAATTGTTTTGCTCCCTTAATGAAGTTTTTGTTATTTGTTGAAATTTTTGGGTTCTAGTTGTAATTACATGAAGTAATGGACTTTTGTGTGTTTTTCAAAGTGATCCCAAAAGTTTGTATTTTGCAATATAGCCAAAAATTTGAGGTTATTGCATTTTGGCCCAAATTAGTTGAGAACAAAATAGTTTTGTATCTTTAAATAAGAATTGAATTTTCATTTCATTTAGCTCCATCTAAATCAATTCTATGGATACGAAAATCAAATGACAATGTTGCATTTAAGTTTAGTTAGTTAAAGCGTTAATTGATTAAAGAAAGGGTGATTATGAACCTAAGCCTACGATAATTGGGCTATGTGAAAGGCCGTCTCTCAAATTTGTTTGAATCATGGGAATGTGTTGTTGGAAATGTGCCCTAAAACCAATCATATGATGATACTTTATGGACATTTCACATGTTAAACTAATCTAGTTTAATATAAAGGGCAAAGATTATTGTTTGAGCGGTCTCATATAAATGTTATATGCTTAAACGATAAAGTCCAAGGAATATGTGATTGGGAGAATGCAATCTAAAAGAAGTTAGATTCATGAGACCATTCTTTCGTAGACACATCCTAAACGTTCCTGATCATAGGATTGCCAATTGGGCATTGACAATCCGTTAAGATCAGTACGTGCTATGTCTTCTTTCAAGGAGAGTGACTAGTCTCGAGTCATTGGTGTGAGTGACACCAAGACAAGCACGTAGGTGCTCAATAGAGAATGAGTTCACTGAACACGATCAACGACGAGTTCTCATATTCATGTCACGTGAGAACTCATGGTTAGGATAATGCAAATTAGTCCTTTGACCTGAGGCATCATAGTTGTCTTGTGGTTAGGTCCTTGATCTTTGATCGTGTCAAAAGGCATTCCTTTGGAGTGTCCACGGCATGGTTGGGGTCAAGCTATCTAGTCATGGAGACAAGTGAATGCGCAACAAGGGATCTCTAACCTTCAAACCGTTGAGGGAGAATACTCTATGATATGATTTAGAATCTCTGGCCAGAGTATGAATGAGATGTTGGAATGCGTTCCAGATCACATTCAAGGTAATCATATAAGTGCAAGATTCACATTGGATAGTAGACATGAATAAACTATCAAACCAAACAATGTGGTCAAGAGTATTGGATTAGAGAATGACCGTATTGCATTTGTAATCCTAAACTGAATAGGTTCTCCACCTCTTCTGATTAGCTTGGGTAACCATGATATGCTGCTAGGTGTCACTCATGGTTTGTGGAAGCCCTAAACGTGCGTAAACACTAAAGGGAGAATTGAAAGTAAGTTTTCAATTCACAATCGATTTAAAAGAGTTTGAATCGCCCACTGCCTCGCTAAAAGGAACCTAATGGATCGTACACCGTGTAAGGTAAAGATTGAAGATTCAACGGAGATGAGTAAGAATAATTAAATGGTTTAATTATTTATGGCAAGGATTAATTAATATGTTAATTAATCAAACGAATAAGTTCGTTAAAGACCTCGGGATAGTTTTGGACCTTAAGGCCCAATGGGCTTCGAACGTCGAGTCCATTAACTTAAGTTGTATGACAACTTAATGAATAATGATTCACAAAGACCAAATTGCCCAAATTAATCCCTAAGGCCGGCCACTATGTAAGGGTAGCAAACTTGGACTTATTTACAAGTTTGCCACTCAAATGAATTAAGGTATAAATTTGACTTTATAGCCAAAATTCATTTAGGGTTCTTTTTTGGGGAAATTGGTGAAACACAATCTCCATTTTTCTCTCTAAAAGGCCGGCCCCCTTGGAGGGATTAGCTAGCAATCCTACTCCTCCAAGGTCACTCATATCTTCTCCAATCTAACCTTGGTGTAGAATCTTAGAGGTTCCCAATTTTGGGAACTTGGAGAAACCTCTTCATCCATCCAAATCCATAGATTTAAGATGCAAGGAATGAAAGCCCTCTCTTTGGGTGATTAGCCTTTGCTTAAGCAAAGAGGAATCTACAAAGGTATAAATCTCAACTCACTTTGTTTTGAGTTGTTTAAAGGTTCACCAATCTACTAGGCTTTGAACATTCATGGGTAATGTTTTGTTTTTAAGTATATGCAAGCATGATTCCGCCTTTAATTTGTTAATTGCATGCTAATGATATTGCTTAAATGAACATGTTTCTCTAAAATAATCCTTCAAGTGGTATCAGAGCCTAGGTCTAGTAGTTGGTGAATCCTTTTGGGTTTTGTAGTTCATAATATGTGATTTAAAAGTTGTAAAATGTTACAAGCTTTATTCTTGTTTTATGAATGTAAATTTTGTTGGAAAATTTGGCATCTCAAATGTTGTAGATGTAGTTCATATGAGCATGAATATTGAAGCTAAAATTTGGTGCCAAGAATTTTGGGATTTTCGGCCAAATTAAAAGGGTGATTTTTTGGGTTCAAATTAGTCTTGTTAAAATGGTTTTAATGTGTTCTTTGGAACCCCTAAGTACCCTAGTTTGGTTATATGTTATTTCCCTTAAGTTTAAGTGATTTTGAAATGTTTTTGGATGAAAAATGTTCATGGAACTTTTATGGGTTTCTCATGAATGTTCATCATTGTTCTTGATGTTCTTGCCAAGAACAATAAAGCTTGTGGTTTTGATTCAAAGTTTTGAATTATTTCATAAAGTTTTGTTATAAGATATTTTCATATATTTATTAATTATTAACATTTTAATGTTAGTCAAAAACTTTGTAAATATCTTAGATATTTGAATATAAAAGGTGAAAGTATTTTTGGTGGTGTGAAAGGATTAATTTCCTTTCACACACACCACTTGCATGGTTTTATGAAACCAAAACCACCTCACAAAAACTTTGAAATTTTTTTATAAAATCTTGTCAAAACCGGCCACCCTATAGAGTAGGGTCATTTTGGGCCTTTTGTGCAATTACATAAAGTTTTGATACTTTTGTGTATTTGCATTTTGGCCCAAAAGTTTACGTTTTTACGTAAAGGTCTAAAATCACTAAAAGGACAAATTGTTTTGATCCTTTAATGAAGTTTTAGCTTTTGTGGAAATTTTTGGGTTCTAGTTGTAATTACATAAAGTATTGGACTTTTGTGTTTTTACAAAGTGACCCCAAAAGTTTAAGTATTTGCAAAATAGCCCAAAAGTTGAGGCTAATTGCATTATAGCCCAAATAAGTTGAGGTTATTAATATTGGCCCAAATTAGGTAGAGAACAAAAATTGTTTTGTCTCTTTAAATGAGAATTGGATTTTCATTTTAGTTAGCTCCATTTAAAATCAAATTTTATGGATACAAAAACCAAATGAAAAATGTTGCATTCAATTTAATTAGTTAAAGTGTTAATTAATTAAAGGGTGATTATGAACCTAAGCCTACGATAATTGAGCTATGTGAAAGGCCGTTTCAAATTTGTTTGAACCATGGGAATGTGTAGATTAGATTTTGGTTGTAATTTGATTAGATCAAATGTTGTAAAAGAGAATAAGCTCTTCTTTACTTTAAAGTAATTTGATTTGATCAATTGTTGTAAAAGAGCATAAGCTCTTCTTTACTTTGAAGTACTTATTTCTTGCTTTATTTGATATGCATGAAAATGAAGTAGTTGGGTCCAACGCCCCTAAGACAACACGCCTTAATGTGATTAAATGCGTAACTAAAATCAATCACCATCCCTAGTCCGAGATTCAACACAAGGCTCGTGTTGGATCTAAACAAAAGGTTCATAGTCATCCTAAGGCCCTAAGGCAACTATATAGTCCATCAATGAATGCAAACCTTATGTTAGTAGTATCATGTACTCTTGCTTTAAAAACCGTTTTAAAAGCTTAGTGGGAGTATTATATACAACTAAATAAATCATATGGACCAATAGTTGTGATAGGACCAAAAATGTTTTAATTGGATTAAAATGTATGTTTATATGTGATGAGACCTAAAAACCCTCAACCAAACCAATATTAAGTTGATAAGCGTGAGAGTGTTTTTTTGAACACTCTTTCGTGGCCTTCCACCGTGGTAGGTCCGAACGTTTGTGACGTGTACATCGGCTTCACCCTATCATGGGGGAGTACAAAGTGCATGCTTACACTCGGGGAGGATTCTATACGCATACATGATGTTGTGAAAGGTAGGCAACGAGAATAGCCAACATCGTATCATCGTGAGGTTGTTCTTGAACCCCTAACTTGAACTCGCATGGTGGGAATGACTTAACTAAGTGCAATGGAGCCAACATCATATCATTGTGAGGTGACATTCTCTAGAGGCCAAATAAGATGGGTACTTACATTAGATGTAAATGAGTAAGCGTACTCTCTCATTATTAGGATTGCTAGACAACATCGTATCATCGTGAGGTGGGCTTGGTAATAGTGAGTCTCCCATAACCTACTAAGAGTTTCCACCAAAACTCTCGAATTCCGATGAGGGATATGGAATTTGCCAAAAATGGTGGGTGGTGCTATTATGATTTAAAGACCCGAATCAAATAGTTTAAAATCAATCAATTTATATTCGTTATGTATTTGTTTACCAATATATTTGCAAACACCATCCAATACTTGACAAAGAAAAGCCGAACGCTTTAGTTTCCGAACTTGGTACCACAATCCCATAGATTGTCTTGAATGGATTATAAGTGCCTAAGTAGTCTCATCCTCACAATCTTCCTATTGATAATAATCATTGGAAGAATATGTTAGATTAGTCTATCATAAAGAGGACAACAATTTTAAATGTCATAATTCTTCAATTACAAATTGTTATATGAAGAAATAAGAGTTGTTTTGAACAACCCTTAATCAACGCAAACATTAGTACTTGTTTCTTTGTTACATTAACAAGGAACTTTTGAAGTAAGCACAAGGGCATGGACACATAATGTGCCATGATTCTTCACTTACAAATCGTTGTATGAAGAAATGAGAGTTGCCTTGAACAACTCTTGAATGTTTGTAATTATGTTTAGAACATAATGGTTGGTTGACAAAAATAGTCCATCAACATGGACTTATGATAATTTTGAATCATTAAATGTTGAAGTGTTAAAACACTTAACGAGACGGAAACTAGACAAGGACTTCACCTTTGTGTCCCTATCCTAATCGTTCACTAAGTTTATTGTAAACTATATGGTGAACAATAACCACACGCTCTCCAAATTGTTTGATGTGTATAAACACAATTGAAACAAGTTTCAAGAGAGATAGTGGGAGTTTAGGGACCATGACTATTGTAGTCAAAGGAGAAGTCAAATGAAGAAAAACAAATTTAAACTCCAAAGGAACAAACTTTCTTTATGAAAGGATGGACATTGGAAGGGGTATTTGCAAAGAAATGTCTTGCAAAGTGTCAAGAACACACCTTTCGAAGGTGTTATAAAATGTTGTTGAAAAGTTCAAAACAGTTGGCTCTTCTACTTGAATGCTTGATTCTGTATTAGTAACTATGTTTTACAAATCGTTGTAAAAGTGTGCTAATAAGAAGTAGAAAAATTTATGAGAGAAGAGAGAGTACTTCACATTCAGAAAGTGAATAAAATATAGATCTCTGCGAAAGCGGATTGTACTTACTTCCTCATATGAACTACCAAATAAGAATGATTAGATTATTGTAAACTAATTAATTGTCTCTATAGTAGAGATGATGTGGTAGTGTTAACTGTTTAGAATATAACGATGCTTAAAACCCAAAAGGTTGCAAGGTAGTGACTAATCCCAACTAAGTTGTGATACCTCTAAAACATAAATTAGGAGTTGGTAATAGATGGATGCTCTGGATCGTTAGATCCGGATCCAATGCCTTCTTGTTAAAATTGTATAGAGGCGAAATGTTCGAATCTTTATTCTTTTGGAAAGAAGAAAGAATCACAAAGTTGTTGAGGTTAATTCACATAGATGTTAGTGGCACTTATCCACAACATAATTCTACTCATGTTGTATGACATTCACCGAAGATCACTCTCGGTTGGACTATAGGTTATTTTGAATAAACATAAGTCCGAATACTTTGCAAAAGGTTTCAAAGAATTCAAGAAATGTAAGTTGATGAGTAAGACGTCTAAAGTATTTACCTCCTTAGATTTGATCCAAGGAAAAGTAACACTTTAGATACGTTTCCTTGAAAGATGTCAAGGAAGGTAGCATCATAAGATAATGAACTTCTCCATTAGGAGAAGAACGAACTTGAATAAGATTTAGTTCGTTGGATATTATCTATTACCCATCTATAGGATATATATATACTTCTAAGACAATATGATTGTCAATTAGAAGATCTTCCAAAATTTTCATAACTCCATAAGATGTAGTTGGAAAGAAAGACAAAATCTTAAGTATGTTAAGATTTGGGGTTGTGTGCTAATAAGCAATATTTGATTGATAATAATCTTGTGGGATATCCTTAAATTAGCTTTTGGATATCGCTTCTATAAACCAACTAACAAATGTTGTTTGTTGGCTAGTTCATTGTAATCTTACAATATGATTTGCCTAAACGCAAATGAACTAGAGATAGAACTCAAAGAATGGGTTCTTTAAGAGACAAGAAAGTGATCAACAAATATAACAACCTAGTTCCTATACCACAAGCTCCAAGGTAGTCGAGAAGGATTTATAAACCGTCTCAGTTGAATGGTTTGAACTTTATGACTATGTCATAGAGTTGCACCTCTTAATTCGAAAGAAATAAGAATGAAAATCCTTATGACTACTTTGAGTGTATATACGATATATACTCAAGGAAATGGTAAAATACCATTTGACTCGAAATAATGAAACCTTAATAGCTAATTGGTAGCTTAAGGTAACTACACTCAAAGAGTATGGTTGACTTTGAAGAAACCATCTTTGATATAGTCTTAGTTTCAATTAATTCGAGGATTGCTAGCTACAACTAAATGGTGATTTAATGTTTGGACATAATATGGGTTTCCATAACCATTATTAAGATAGTCTTGATAATGTATCACAAGACATGTAAGTTGTAGAGATCCATCCATCATGGATCTTAGCAAGCTAGTGGGAGCTACAACCGTCTTATGAAAGATCAAATCGTTTGATATGCTAGGAAGTTTCTCATATGATGATAAACTTCAATTAGAATGACAATTCTAGTGAGACTAGGAAATTGTTCTTCTCAAAGGGAATGTACCCGTTGACTCCCAAAAGTAATAATGCATAAATAGAATCCTTTATGCATACGCAGAAAGGTGATTTATGTATTTCATATTGTATGAAAAATATTGATATGAATTGTACCTAGAACGGTACATGACGATATCAGTGCAAGCCCAGGATCAGAACCATGGCAACTGTCAAGTGAGTCCTTAAGTATTTGAGAAATATTAAAGGATAGATTCCTCAATAATTGAGGAAGAATTAGAGTAACGTAATGGAAGCGTAAATGTATTAGATTATGAATCTAATCCATCATTGGATGTTTCTTCATTATGAATGAAGAGATAAACAGATATCTCTTTATTATGACTAAAGAGATATTTGGATGGAAACATTAAAGTAATGACTTTAGTGTGTTCCATTATGAATGCAAAATATATTGCCATATAGAAGCTTACAGCAATGTTGTTTGGATGGGAAAGTTCATTTATGAACTCTCTATTCGGTTCCAACCAGAAAGTGTATGACACTAATGGGGCGATAGCTCAAGCCAGGGAATCAAGGTCTCATCAAGGTCCGAACTCATATGAGAGACTGAACCACATGATTGAGAATCATGTATAATGGTGACGTTGTTAATCTCAAGATTGCTTCTATGGATAACATATAGATATCCATTGTCTAGGCCTACTACTCAGCCATTTATGAAATGACTACAGAAGAGGTATCATCACTGATAACCAAGCTGATTGGCTCTAGTGCAAGTGGGAGATTGTTGGAAATGTGCCCTAAAACCAATCATATGATGATACTTTATGGACATTTCACATGTTAAACTAATCTAGTTTAATATAAAGGGCAAAGATTATTGTTTGAGCGGTCTCATATAAATGTTATATGCTTAAACGATAAAGTCCAAGGAATATGTGATTGGGAGAATGCAATCTAAAATAAGTTAGATTCATGAGACCATTCATTCGTAGACACATCCTAAACGTTCCTGATCATAGGATTGCCAATTGGGCATTGACAATCCGTTAAGATCAGTACGTGCTATGTCTTCTTTCAAGGAGAGTGACTAGTCTCGAGTCATTGGTGTGAGTGACACCAAGACAAGCACGTAGGTGCTCAATAGAGAATGAGTTCACTGAACACGATCAACGACGAGTTCTCATATTCATGTCACGTGAGAACTCATGGTTAGGATAATGCAAATTAGTCCTTTGACCTGAGGCATCATAGTTGTCTTGTGGTTAGGTCCTTGATCTTTGATCGTGTCAAAAGGCATTCCTTTGGAGTGTCCACGGCATGGTTGGGGTCAAGCTATCTAGTCATGGAGACAAGTGAATGCGCAACAAGGGATCTCTAACCTTCAAACCGTTGAGGGAGAATACTCTATGATATGATTTAGAATCTCTGGCCAGAGTATGAATGAGATGTTGGAATGCGTTCCAGATCACATTCAAGGTAATCATATAAGTGCAAGATTCACATTGGATAGTAGACATGAATAAACTATCAAACCAAACAATGTGGTCAAGAGTATTGGATTAGAGAATGACCGTATTGCATTTGTAATCCTAAACTGAATAGGTTCTCCACCTCTTCTGATTAGCTTGGGTAACCATGATATGCTGCTAGGTGTCACTCATGGTTTGTGGAAGCCCTAAACGTGCGTAAACACTAAAGGGAGAATTGAAAGTAAGTTTTCAATTCACAATCGATTTAAAAGAGTTTGAATCGCCCACTGCCTCGCTAAAAGGAACCTAATGGATCGTACACCGTGTAAGGTAAAGATTGAAGATTCAACGGAGATGAGTAAGAATAATTAAATGGTTTAATTATTTATGGCAAGGATTAATTAATATGTTAATTAATCAAACGAATAAGTTCGTTAAAGACCTCGGGATAGTTTTGGACCTTAAGGCCCAATGGGCTTCGAACGTCGAGTCCATTAACTTAAGTTGTATGACAACTTAATGAATAATGATTCACAAAGACCAAATTGCCCAAATTAATCCCTAAGGCCGGCCACTATGTAAGGGTAGCAAACTTGGACTTATTTACAAGTTTGCCACTCAAATGAATTAAGGTATAAATTTGACTTTATAGCCAAAATTCATTTAGGGTTCTTTTTTGGGGAAATTGGTGAAACACAATCTCCATTTTTCTCTCTAAAAGGCCGGCCCCCTTGGAGGGATTAGCTAGCAATCCTACTCCTCCAAGGTCACTCATATCTTCTCCAATCTAACCTTGGTGTAGAATCTTAGAGGTTCCCAATTTTGGGAACTTGGAGAAACCTCTTCATCCATCCAAATCCATAGATTTAAGATGCAAGGAATGAAAGCCCTCTCTTTGGGTGATTAGCCTTTGCTTAAGCAAAGAGGAATCTACAAAGGTATAAATCTCAACTCACTTTGTTTTGAGTTGTTTAAAGGTTCACCAATCTACTAGGCTTTGAACATTCATGGGTAATGTTTTGTTTTTAAGTATATGCAAGCATGATTCCGCCTTTAATTTGTTAATTGCATGCTAATGATATTGCTTAAATGAACATGTTTCTCTAAAATAATCCTTCAAGTGTAGATTAGATTTTGGTTGTAATTTGATATGATCAAGTGTGGTAAAAGAGCATAAGCTCTTCTTTACTTTAAAGTAATTTGTTTTGATTAAATGTTGTAAAAGAGTATAAGCTCTTCTTTACTTTGAAGTACTCATTTTCTTGTTTTATTTGATATGCATGAAATTGGAGTAATAGGGTCCAACACCCAATAAGCAAACACGCCTTAATGTGATTAAACGCGTAACTAAAATCAATCACCATCCCTAGATCGAGAACCAACACTAGGCTCGTGTTGGATCAAATCAAAGGTTCATAGTCATCCTAAGGCCCTAAGGCAACTATATAGTCCATCAATGAATGCAAAGATTATGTTAGTAATACCATATGTTGCTTTAAAAACCGTTTTACAAGCATAGTGGGGGTATCATATACTACTAAATCGACATGGACCAATGGTTACAATAGGACCAAATTGTTTTAATAAGATTAAAATGCATGCTTATATGTGATGTGACCTAAAACCCCTCAACTAAACCATTATTAAGTTGACAAGCATGGGAGTGTTTTGAACACTCTTTCATGGCCTTCCACCATGGTAGGCTCCGATCATTTGTGACTCATACACCGACTTCACCCTATCATGGGGGAGTACAAAGTATGTGCTTACACTCAAGATGAGTTTTATATGCATACATGATGTTGTGAAGGTAGGCAATGAGAACGATCAACATCGTATCATTGTGAGGTTGTTCTTGAACCCCTACTCGAACTTGCATGGTGGGAATGACTTAACTAAGTGCAATGTAGCCAACATCATATCTGTTGCGAGTTCTATATTAGTTAAGGTGTAAATAGTAGTTTGTTGTCCCACATTGGTGAAGTGCATATGTAATACAATTTGTAACTCCTATATGTACTTCACTTTGGAGATTAATGAATTATAAGAACTTTCCAAATATTTTAGTTTAATATGGCATCAGAGTAGTTTGCTCTTGGTGACCTGTGTGCTTTGATTATGTGCCCACCTTTGTTGTGATTTCCTTCGTTGAAAAAAAAACAAAAAAAAATAAAAAAAAATAAAAAAGAACAGTGTCGTGCTATAGTGCGCGAACAAGGGTCTACTTTGTAAACAATGATCGGTACAGTGCCGTGAACAGCAATTTGCTACAATGTGTGAATAGTGAATTACTACAGTACGTGAACAGTGCTTGCTTGAGTATTCTAGTAAATTGTTTTCATTCCGCTGTGTATCTTTGTGCCTTTATTATTCATGATTTGGTTCAATGGCTCAATATAATCATAGTGTTGATATGTATCTTGGTGGAACAAATAAATGGATAATTGGTACTGGGGCTACTGATCATGTGACTAGTAACCCTAGAATGTTTGATGAGTTATGTGAATATGTTCGTGATTCGTATATTACCAGTGCACATGGAGTACCTTCCCCTGTGAAGGGTGAAGGCACTATCTCTCTTACTCCGACCTTATCACTAATCCGTGCTTTATTTGTTCCTGATGTTAAGTGCAATCTTTTGTCAGTAGGAAAACTTCTTGATACCTTATATTGTTCTACTCACTTATACCCTGCGTATTATTATTTTCAAGACATTCAAACTTAGAAGATAATTGGTTATGATAAAAGAATAGGGGGTTTGTACATCTTGACTATGAACTCCTGTTGTGTTTGGTTCAAATAATCATCAAGTTTTAAGTGCTAAAGTGGATGACAAATATCAAATTTGGTTGTGGCATCGACGATTGGGACATCCATCATTTAGTTATATGAAGCATTTATTTCCTTCTTTGTTTCGCACTTGTAGTGATTCAGAGTTCAAGTGTGAAACATGTGTCATGGCTAAGAGTCATCGTGCTTCATTTCCCATAAGTGATTCTAAAGCTACTTTACCATTTGATTTGATACATTCTGATGTGTGGGGTCCGATGAAAGTTACTTCTAATGGATTCCGTTGGTTTGTTACTTTTATTGATGATTGTACTCGATTAACTTGGGTGTTCTTGATGAAGAATAAGACTGATGTTCCATTGCTTCTTCAAGAATTTTGTACAATCGTGTCTGCTCAGTTTCAGACCAAAGTTAAGGTCTTCAGGTCTGATAACGGAGGAGAATATGTGAATCACACTTTGGCATACTTTTTTCGTGATCATGGTATTATTCACCAGACAACTACTCTGTTTACACCCCAACAAAATGGTGTGTCCGAACGGAAGAATCGTCAAATAATGGAGGTTGCTCGCTCCTTGATGTTGGATAAATGTGTTGGAAATGTGCCCTAAAGCCAATCATATGATGACACTTTACAGACATTTCACATGTTAAACTAATCTAGTTTAATATAAAGGGCAAATATTATTGTTTAAAGTCGTCTAATAAAAATGTTATATGCTTAAATGATAAATCCAAGAACTATGTAATTGGGAAAATGTGATCTAAAGAAGTTAGATCCATGAGACCATTCTCTTTCGTATACATACCATAAACGTTACTGACCATGAGATTGCCAACTGGGCATTGACAGTTTGTTTAGATCAGTACGTGCTATGTCTTCTCTTAGGGAGAGTGATTGGTCTCAAGTCATTGGTGTGACTGACACCAAGACAAGCATGTAGGTGCTCAATAAAAAATGAGTCCACTGAACACAATCAACAAGGAGTTCTCTGTGGCCCACTGTACATCGAACTTCCACTACTGGAACTGCTTCTTGAAAAGATCGTCCACACACTGGCGAATCATGTCACATGAGAACTCATGGTTGGGATAATGCAAAATAGTCCTTTGACATGAGGCATCATAGTTGTCTTGTAGTTAGATCCTTGATCTTTGACTACATCAAAGTCACTCCATCAAAGGGTGTCCACGGCATAGTTGGGGTTAAACCACTTAGCCATGGAGGCAAGTGAATGCGCAACAAATGATCTATAACCTTCAAACCATTTGAAGGAGAATATGATATGATTAAAAATCTCTGGCCAGAGTATGAATGAGATTTAGGAAGTCATTCCAAATCACATTCAAGGTAATCATATAAGTAAAATAATCACATTGGATAGTAGACATGAATAAACTATCAAACCAAACAATGTGGTCAAGAGTATTGTATTAAAGAAAGACTGTATTGCATTGTAATCCTAAACTGAATAGGTTCTTCACCTCTTCTGATAAGCTTGGGTAGCCATGACATACTTCTAGGTGTTACTCATGGTTTGTGGAAATCCTAAAGGTGTATAACCACTAAAGGGAGAATTGAAAGTATGTTTCAATTCACAATCGATTTGAAGAGTTCTAATCGCCCTCTGCCTTGCTAAAAGGAACCTAATGGATCGTACACCGTGTAAGGTAGAGATTGAAGAAACAACGGAGACGAGTAAGAATAATTATATAATTTAATTATGTATTGCTAGGATTAATTAATATGTTAATTAATCAAACGAATAAATTTGTTATAGACCTCGGGTTAATTTTGGGCCTCAAGGCCCAATGAGATTTGAATGTCAAGCCCAATAACTCAAGTTGTATGACAACTTGAAAACACAAAGGGCTTCAAAACCCAATTAACCTACAATGACCTGCCATATTGGTGAGGGTAGCAAACTTGTATTAATTGTAATTTTGCCACTCTATTGTGAGGTGGTATAAAATGAACTTTATAACCATTTCATCATTAAGGTTTTCTTTGAGGAAATTGGAGATAACACAAGCTCTCTTTTTCTCTCTAAGAGGCCGGCCACCCTAGAGGAAAATAGCTAGCAATCTTACTTCCTCTAGGTCACTCATCTCTTCCTCAATGTTCTCCTTGGTGTGGAGACTTAAAGATTCTCTATTTGGGGAACTTGGAGAATCCATTCTACCATCCTCATCCAAGAAATCCATGGAGGTAAGAAGTAAGGAATGATTAGCCTTTACTTATGCAAAGAGGAATCAACAAAGGTATAATATTTCTCAACTTTGTTCTTGAGTTGAGTCTTGGTTCACCATAACTACTAAGCTTTGAATTTCATGGGTAAAGTTTTGTTTTGAGTGCATACAAGCATGATTCCGACTTTAATTGTTAATTCCATGTTGTAGATGTTGCTCAAATGAACTTGGTTTTCAAAAAGTTTCCTTCACCTAGGCAGGTCTGGGCAGGCTAGGCGAGTGTCTAGACGGTCTAGGCGGGCACCTCATCAGGTTTAGGCACCCTTTCTTAATTTTTAAACGCCTAGGCATTAATCGGGAATGTGGTCAACCACCTAGCGCCGCATTTTTAGAACAGTGCTCCTAGCACATGAGAGGCTTGGGATAGGTTGTTAATACTTCCCCTATACGAATACTCTTCTTTTGTTGCTAATTGAATCCCGTGAGTTGCCATCTTGTTTACATATAACAATACAAGCATTCAACACAACCAAATTCAACAAAATTTACCATTGCACAACCAAATTCAACAACATATACCCTTAAACCACTTGTCAACAAGTTTTCATAACTATACGTCTACCATGAACAAAGCATTATGACTTAAGTAATATCAAGTTAATTCATAAGATTAAAGAATATTTCATCAACACAAATCAATCTCAACTCAACACAATAACTTAAACAAAACAAAAGTGAACGACATAGCGCCTATACGCATCCTGTTAACAACACTTCATAAACCTACATCCTCCCAAATTTCATAAAATTTTCACATATATCCACCAATTTCAAATGATTTCATCAAGGAACATGCATTATTAACCTTAAACACTAAATTAATTAATCAAATTTAACGGAAATAGCATTTATTCTAGGGTTTCAAATTTCCAAACTCACCAATTTCAAATTGACTTTGGGGAATGAAGATTTCATCAACACAAATCAATCTCAACTCAACAATATAACAACAAAACAAAACTGAACAACTTAGCCCCTATACACAACACGTCAACAACACTTCAAAACCCAACACCGCACCCAAATTCCCCAAAAAATCCACACATGTCCACCAATTTAAATTAATTTCATCAATGAACGTGCATAATTAACCTTAAACACTATTTCTAGAGTTCCATTTTCCAAACTCACCAAATTTGAAAGTGACTTTGGGGAATGAAGTATGACGTCGAGTATTGTGTAAGGACTTTGAACACGACCCGAAGGAAGCAAGCACCACATCTTTTCTGTCATACCAACTGGAAAAATCTGAACCAACTTCGCCTGAGTTTTTAACATGTTGTGGGGAGTTCAGTGAGTTTCAAATGTCGGGCAATTGTTGGGGAGAATGAGAGTTTAAGTTGAAAAGAATTAACTATTTTTGGGTCTTATTTTGGATTAAAGACGGGTCATTTATGACTCGGTTTCACTCTAAACTTGTTATAATTGATTTGTCTTCAACCGTTCAGATTGGGTCCAATGGACTGTGTTAGGTGTGAACTCAGTCTTGGGCCCCAAATGCTAAGACTGTTAGAAACAAAGTAGGAGAACGCTATCCACTCACCTTTCTTTTTTCTCACACACGCTTTGTTAATTTCTATCATTTGATCTTCTTTAATTCAATCGATCCGACGACTACAAATTAAAAGTGTGTAGAGTGTGGATAGCACACCCCTTTTAGTGAACGCGTGAAAAGTTGAGAATTAGAATTATTTTCATTTCCATCCAAGGTAAGCAAAGTAAATCCTACAAATGGTTAGCTAATTAAAAGGAAAATCACCGATTTGAATTTATATTTACCGAGACCAAAGATTGGAAAAGAAAGAACAGTAGAAAACTAGATTGCAAAATAAAAAGTAAAAACACAGCTTTTTGCACTCTATTTAAAAGGCAAATCTCAGATCCATCATATCATATCATAGGGCACCAACCATGCAGTAAATTTTCTAATTAGTCTGCTATATATTATGTCAGCTAGACTGCTCCACACTTGGAACAACTGTGGACTGGAGGTTCGATTTATGGGGTGGCCCGGCCGCCGGCTTTAAGGACTTGTGCCTTTCCTCCCCCGACTGAGAAGGTAATTTCTCCGGGCGGATACGACTTTCATCCAATTCTTGTTCTGGCTTCCTCTTCGTCTTCTTCTTCGTCAAAGCACCGTCTCCAACCCGTGTGTCGTCTGCGGAACTGCTTGAACTTCCCTTGAGCTTCTCTTGTTTAAGTCTGTCAAAGCTAGGACCGTTTATTGGACCAGGTACCCCCAAGGCTGCTGTTGTACCAGATGTCGGCTTGTTTGTCGGGCTCTGACTGTTTTGTTCAGTTGCCATTCTCTCTTGCATTAATAGTTGCTGGGTAATTGACCTCTCAACTCGAATAGTCTCTTCTGTTCGTGGCGTCAACATCTTTTTCCTCCTAATTTTCTCCTGCTCCTGAAGAAAAAAATTTGGCAAACAAATGGTCGAGATAAATACCTACTTCCATCAAAGTTATATCAGATGATGCATGGAATTGAAACCCATATGCAAGATATATTACAACAAAGAACATAACCCAGCAGACTGATGTTAATTCCAAAATTGGCTCATAAAAAATCTGGACCATAAGTTGAGAGAGTGCAAGTTTACGTACTTTATTTCGGCTGTATCGCTCCCTCCGTCTCTCTTTTGACCTACAAATTGCGCGCTTGATCCCATGATTGTCCATGAAACCATTAGGCCACAATGCCGCTAGCTGAATCACATAAGACTAAATAAGTCAGGAAATATCCGCAAAACAACTGAAGTCCAAGCAACAACAACAGAATACAATCAATAAAACTAAAATGAATTTAAGTGATTACAAAATCTTCATAAAAGTAGATTTTGAGAAACATGCCATCACTGGTTAAAGGTTCCTTTGAAGGACTCATTGAAGGCATATACGATCTAAGTGGAAATGCCAAAATACACCATTAAGAAGCATCAAATCCTAATCCTAGTATTTCTCATCATGTCACATCACAAAACAGGGGGATAAAACCCGAAAAGGTGAAGTACCTCGGCATACAGCTTTCTTATTTGCGGACCTGCATCTTCATCCAGCCCCTAGAACAAAGAAATATATACCAAGGAATAAGACAACAAAAAATGAAGTTATCTGCAATAAAGGAACAAAATTTCCAATATGAAATTGAAAGCTTGAGTTAATACGTCAACATAAAGGTCATAGAGGTCACAAATCTTGTCCTCCAATGCAGCATCCATGCTAAATTTTCTTTTTGAAAGCTCTTTTGTTCCAGAAGCAGTTTCTTGAAAATCATCTGATGCTCCAGCTTCTTGTTCCAATGCCTAGAAAAGCACAGTTTGCATTTTGCATTAGAGCCATGCACAAAGGTTATTCTAATTACTTATTTGACATACAAAAAATGTTATTCTTATTACTGTGATGCGATACCATTATGAGAAGGGGGTGGGGTAGAGGCGAATTAAAAACACTTTGTTCAGCATCTTCTCACAGCGAAACAAATAGGAAATACCTTCCACATAAGGCAGTACTTAAAACACGAGTTACTGAAAATCCACTTTCATTTTTCACTAAGATAGTTAAGTACCAATGAAGAAAGGATGAGAACAAGTAATGTAGGATGACTTTGGTCAAAAGCGATAAGGACAAATGAGCAACGAGCCAATGAAAGTAAGCTGGGGAATCCAGGTAAACACAACGAATGTAGAGAAGAGAATTGAGCACCAAGACAGAATGTCATCTGAACTAGCACAACGAATCCCCCCCTGAACAAGGGGAACGCTAACTGAACCAATGTCCATAATGTTTTCAGAGGCGAAGGCTAAGCCTTGAGGCGTGAGGCAATAGCCTCATGAGACCTAAAATTATTAATATATATTATACATATAAAATATAATCAACAACAGAGTTGAAATCAAACATTATAGAAGAATAATCAACAATCAAATAAAAAATTTCTTCACTGTAGGTGAGAAACCCTAACCTTAAAAAAAATGTCTAAGCTGCACGCCTCAGGCGCGCCTCGACCATGTCTAGGCAAGTTTAAGCCTAATGCCGCTGGGCAGAGGCGTTTTCATCACCGCCCCGCCTCCACAGCCGCCTAGGCGCGCCTCAAGGCTCGTTTTTTTAAAACACTGAGTGAAAGACATGATGACCACTTTTAGCAAGGAAAAATTCCAGACATGACTTCATACCATCCAGACATCAATATATCTTTTAACAATGATCATAGTCAAAATGGTTATTCCAATACTTTTACCCAGGAAATGAACACAGCGTATTAAACACCATACCGCAGCAAGGACCTGCAACACATACCTTGGACTCCAAGGATGGGGCCTTTATCTTAATCATATCTATAACTTCCTTCTTTACATGTTGAAACCTCTCATCTTTCTCCTTTTTTGCTGAAATACCCATACTAATCATGACCTTTAAGTTTCTCTGCAGGAAAAACACATTGCACAAGCATAAATAGCAAATCAATTTTCTTCATAAACAAGAAGCCAAGATACTTAACAGCTAGAAGAAATAAAAACAACTGCACACTCATTAAGAGCAGCATTACTGTGTATGTCGTATCCAAATCCTCAAATGATACAAGAGCCAATGCTCACGATAATGGAACTAAATATAACCTAGAATTCATGACTACAGCGTTTTTCTCACTAAGTTCCAGAACAATAGGCAAACATAACTTTTGAGTTCAGGTCCTGCACGTGAAATGACCTATAGTTGACAATGGGAAAATTAACGAACAAGTATTGAAGAGCCAATGTTTTCTTCAAAACAAACTGTAATACCTTTAATGTTCTGAGCTGTATTAAGTGACCAAGAATACTCATAAGCCGGTTAAGTAACTCTTTTGTTATTTTCCCATGGCTAGCCTGCTGCAACAAAAAGAGCATTTATAATTAAATTTATTACAGGTTTCAAGTTGAGATGCATGTATGTATTGAATATTATGAATACGACAATTCAAATAAAGCACAACACCAGAGTTAAACAGTTACAGTCGAAATAGCTAGTTTGAATACCGCTAGTCTAGCAACTTTAGCAAGTTTCATCTTTAGTTCTCTAGGTAATCTCCTTTTAATTGCTTGGGATGAATTATCTCCCTCTTGATTATCCGCAGCAGGTGGCCTAGCTGCAAGCGCACACAGAATAAAAGATTACTGAAGCAGCTTCCTCAAATCATCATCAACAAAAGAATAGAGAGAGAACTGGAACAAACCCAATGTATCACTTAGAACAAATAATAAGACAAAAATGTCAGAGAAATAATAAAACTTACATTCAGCTACCATCTTCTCTAGCTCCCTAATAGCCTTTTCAAGCATTGAACTTTTTGACTTTATACTAGAGCCATCCTTTTTGTGCACATGTGAAGATTTCTGCAGAATGTTAATGTTTGAAAACAAAATTACCATCATTGAGAACAAAAGCACAAATTAAGATATATGCACATGATGATCCATTAGGAACAAAGACGACATTTAAGGATATTCTCAAATTTCTAATACCTTCAACAAACAAGACTAATGTTCAGTGTTTGTATACATGTGAGTACAAACAAGAACTGGATTGGGGGTACATGGAAGATGATGAAGCCTTGAGTACAAGCCAGCCAACATGAGGCTAGTACAAGCAATTTTTTTACCTAACACATTGACACTGTCTAAAGAAAATAATAAACCAGAAAGTCCATGCCATGCCCGATTGGAAACAAACTCAAATCTTAAAGAATGATTGGAGTATAAAGCATAAAGATTAACAAGTCCACCTTTTCTAAGACTTTTGCAATTTGCAAAAGACAATAACGGCAATTAACCTTATTGTTACTTGGTTTAATGAATATTCACTCCAAAGGAGGTTCATAACAAGTAATCAACAACAAAAGCACTAAACAAACACCCTTAACCTTCTTTGTACGGACACACTCATCCAAGTGCCTAGATTCCACTCCAGTTTCCTTCAGCTCCTCTTAGATTTTTGTCTTTCTCTACGTCTACTTGTGTACTCATATGACACCCCTCGACATCTTCTAGCACATTTTATGATGTATACCAAATTACCAATACAATAACAAGAAAAACATTAGTACACAATAATACTCACAGTTGTTGGAAGAGTGTACTTTCCATCTGAGAGATTAAGGTCCGGAATCTCACGAATCCCATTTTTATGTCTGGCCCGAACCAATGATTCCAGCTCATCAACATTACTTGATGGTCTCCCAGATTGGTGTTTGGTTTGTGCATAAGCACTTTTGTCATGGTATCTCTGATATGAACCATCACATGATCCACCTGCATCTTTAAATTTGTTACTTGAGTCCTTGGACAACAGGACTCCTGCCTTCTGCTTATCTATATCCTTCACATCTGCTTGCAGTACAAAAGCATCTCCGTCTGACACTTTCATAAAAGAAGGGTCCATTACTGTTTTGGATTCAGTAGATTTCCTTGTGGATGAAGGTCCAGAAACATTCAACTGATTCTGAAATTTCACATCTTCACGATGTTCAGTGGTTCCAGTAATGGTTTGAGTAGGAGTAGATGAATTCTTCACAAGTGTTGGTGTAATCTTTGCTGCTGCTGTCTTACCAACTTTTGTGTGTTTATTTGGCACATGAATGTCATCATTTTCCCCAGGTCCTTTAGCCTCTTTTCTTCGCCTTTTTTTTGGTTGTTGGTTAGGTAATGCAGCAGGTACATTACTAATAAAAGGAAAAAAATGTCATAAATTAATTAATTAAAACACGATAACGTCAAAAACCTATGTATGAAACTCAAAATAATTTCATTCCTTAGGCAAACCCAATTCCTCTATTGATATAAGTCAACCCAAAAAATATCTTCCCATGTCCACTTTATTTAAACACAGGACAAATAGAAACTGCTGATACCACTGTTCAGCCAGGGAACGGACAGAATAGTACCTATAGGATAACTATAGCCTGTAATTACAAGTAGATCAGTTCCCTCAAATAATACCTATGTATCATTTTACCATCACGTTTATGAGCTACTAAACATAAGGCTTGTTGTATTCCAGACTTCAATAGGCCATAAACTATGCAACGAAATGGGTGAATAATATTTAAGGTCTTGTATGTATAGACCACGCAACTAAGATAAATAAAATTACATATATATATATCTACGCACACACAAACATAATCAGGTGAAGATTAAAAGAAACTCACATGCGCTCCAGCGTTCCCCTGTTTACAAAGAATCCATCATGTTTTATGGCTGAATTATCAACTTCAAAATATTCATCCTGCACAACACATAATGAAGGAACATTATCAAAGCAATAAATATAAAAATAATGTTAGTTCAACAAGTAAAATGGCACCAATTAAATCCGCATGATGGCCAACACATATTGAAAAGGAACAAAAAAAAAAGATTAATGGGATAGAGATACCAACCAACTCAGCATCATCAATAAAAGAGTCTTCGGTATCATACTGATCGTCATCAGGAACATCATTTGGACCTTCATCATCACTACTATCTTTACCCTGAGATATATTTAAATGGAATTGTAACAACACATTTTTATGTAACACAAGAACTGCTTGATAGCAAGAACCAAAAAGTAACATTATTTACGAATAAACAAATAACAATACCATATATAGGCGTTCAATCTTCTCAATCACAGCGCTAAAACGATTTGGCACAGCTTCATCTTTCCCTTCATCTTTTGCTTCATCTCCAGATGGTTGTTGGACCTGAAACAACTGTGAAGCACAATTAAGAAAAAGAAACCAGCATACTATGTGGTCCAAAGCAACTCCTTGTCCAAGAAACAGTGTGTTCAGGGGTACAAATGCAGATTGTGCATATCTTTTATAAACCAAATCGCTATCAACACTCCACCATCCCATTAAAATCTTATAGACATTCATGATACGAACTTAAATCCATCGAAATAAGATGCAGATAAAATAAACATCTTAGTTTCGTAAAAGTGAATTCATGGAATGCAACAACAGAACCTACATTCCCAACCCATATCAGACTAGTCATAATCTCTTAGACTTCGAGAACAAGCTATGAGTTTCTTAGTGACTAAAGCAGCAACTAAGCATCCACAAAACAATGGAACAGAAGTTACAACTCCTAAAAGCAAAACTAGAACGAGTAAGTCGTTCATGCAATAATCCTCAAACAATTTTCACAATTGCCAAACGATCAGGTTACATAAACTGCATGTAACAAGCAAAACACAATTATCAAACAGAAAATTAACATGAAACCCAATCACCCAGCAAAGCAAACACAATGTGCAATTGACAAAAGTTACAATCTTTTCAATTAGGGCGCCTCACCGGAGCTATCCGAGATTCGAGAGCAGGGTGAGCGTTGACAGGAGGAGGTTCCGGCGCCGAGGTCGAGGGCCCACCATTGACCTTGTTCGTGTCCTTCATGAGCTTCCTCCACGAGACTATGGTGGTCTCGCCAGGCCGGAGATCCACCGTGAACATTTGCCGGTCACCGGCTTTCACAAACTTGGACGAAGGCCTGGACGATTCGCCGCCGCCGCCCTTCTCTTCCTCCATTGGGGTGGCGAAAGCCGGTCGAGAATTCTAGGGCAGAATTGGGATCGAGAATTTGGAGAAATTAAGATGGGAGAAACATTGGGGACTAGGTAAGCCCTAGAGAGATAAAATTGACTCTAGAGAGAGAAAGAGACGGGAATTGGGCGGGATAGAGAGAGAGAGGGAGGAAATCTTTTTGGGGTCGGGATTTTAACTGAATTTTCTCGACTGGATCTTGGGAAATTTTTCTGGGTTAGCTTTTTTTTTTTTGGTTGCGAGAAAAGGAAAGAAGGAGGGAGGGAAGAGGATCCGACGGGTGTGATGGTGTAAACCGGATCCGAACCCGGCTCGGATATGATCTGCGTCTGTAGATTGCCAAGTTTTACATTTATTTTTGCAGCATCTGATCCGTTGGATCGGTTCCGTTCGGTTATCAAAAGACAAATCGCATCCGTTAAATCCCAGATGTCTTGTAATGAATTGGGGGGAGTTGTATATATATATATATTTTTTTTATTTTTTATTATTATTATTTATATATAGGTTCGCGACTAGCGATAGCGAATTTGATCTCTTGTTGGCGCCTGAAATCAAGGCTCAAATATTCAATCGAAAATTCGAACCAAGAACTGCAAAAGCTAATTGAATAACAAACCAAGCGGCGGACTCATTCTTGCGGGTACACGACAAGTAGAATTGGAAATTCCTTACACGATCCCTTAACTTGATACATAAACGACATGAAAATTACAGATTTCGGGTCAATGTGATAATTAATCGGGTCATTATTGGGTCACATGATAAGAACCCATTCATAACGAATTCTTAACAGATTTACATGAAAGTGACACGCAAGTAACCTGTTTCGATACGAAAAGAAAAAAGTTATTTTGATGATTTTAATTTTTTTAACTACTAAAAAAACTTACTATAAAATACAATAGATATAGTGGATATATATATATATATTGTTTATTAATTATTATTGTATTATTATTCTAAATAAATTTAAAAAATTTTAATTTTTTTTTATTTTATAAAATACTATAAGCAAAGATTGAGATTAGAAAATTATAAAACACATTAAAAATAAAAACATCAAGTAATTTTAAAATACCAAATACATTAAAAAAATATAATAATTAATTTACAAGTGCGAAAAATGTGAAAACAAATATGCAAAAGCTCGTAATCGCATCCTCTAAGCTTTAAAGGTGAGTACATGAATTTTTAAAACCATACAAATCCTCATGTATTTTTAACGGAGTTCAAAATAAATAAAATCAATAATCATTAATGTATAAGTCTAAAAAATGTGAAAGCATATATAAATGATCATGATTGCATCATCTACATTTAGACGGTAGTTACATGGTCTTTTAGATTTTTAAAACTGATGTGAGAATTACTTGACACACAAATTAAACCCTATTTGTGACAATTGTAGTAATGATGTAAGTAAGGATCGTTCTAACCGGGGATTAACTAGGGATGCTAACCAATGTAAAATTAATTTAAAAAACGTAAAAACAAAGTTTAAAACACTAAACTAAAATCAAAACACTTAACTAGAATAACTCAAAATAAAACTAACAAATAATCTAAAACAAATCAAAATACTCAAAACAACTCAAGACTTAAGAAAACACAAACTAAAATGATTTCTAATAAATCTAACACTTCCAAATAAATGGGGGATTGATTTTTTGACGAAATTTAATTTAAAACAGAAACTTATAAACAAACTTCAAAGAAAATAATATTTTATGAAATAGAATGATGAGAAACTAGTTAGAGGGTTCCTTATCCACACATGAACATATGCATATAATTTGATTCCCAGTTATGAATTCAACAAACAATAAATGACAATGTTCCAAGTTAATTAGGTTTGCTTAAATTAACTCTTAGATTTCCCTAGATTCATTGAATTGGACGGAATACGCATCACAACCAAATTATTCCTTATCAAAGTCCCTAACTATGGAATACGCATGATAGAGACATTTAACAAAGATCATTAAGTTCAACGGAAATCATAAACATTGACTAGGCATTCATAACTATGGAATACGCATGTTACTCTTGCCAAGGATTTACTTAACACAATCGTGACTAGCGATCTTTACTACTCATGAATATAAGTTCATAACGATTAGGTGAAATTCCCTTATATCCTAGCATCAAGTTTTAGGCATGCAAATTAAGTGTCGACCCTTAACCCACATACATAAACAAGTTCTTAATCAAAACAGAAAAGTAAACCACATCCAACATTCATAAATTCATAACTGGGGTAAATCAAATCATAACCAACATATGTCCATGGCTTCAAATTTGCCTCTAACTAAAAAGAAATTAGTTCCACATGTTTAACATAATTGAACAACAATTTAAATTAAACATTGGAAAACAAAAGTAAAAGAAAGAAAACACCTAAACTTTCCAACGATCCAAGCGCATCCAAGGACTTTCCTCTTCTTCTCTTTGTTGCGGCACGAGGCTTTGAATGATGTTGAAGGGTTGGTTTATGGAGGAATGGATGGGGGAAGTTTAGATATGTAGGGAGAGGTAAGGAAAGGCTTGTAGAATGGTTTATTCTTGGATGATTTGAATGAGGTTGCTACCATGGGTATTTATAGGGAGAGGATGGACTTGTTTAATTCAATTTTTTGGTGGGAATTAAAAGGAAAGTCATGGCAATAAGTGGGATTTATTGGTGGTGGTAGGTTTTGAGTCATCCACTTCACATGTCATGGTGAACTAAGCATTGCATCATCCACTCACATGTCATGGTGAGTTAAGCATTGCATCATCCACTCAAATGTCATGATGAGCTAAGCATTGCATCATCCACTCACATGTCATGGTGAGCTAAGCATTACATCATTTTTTTAGGCCCATTGCAATAGATTTTTGGGCTTCTTTGCATCAAATTCTTGGGCTTCTTTGCATCAAATTCGTCCATCCTCAAGCCTCCATGTTTGCACTATCCAATCTTGGCCCAAAATTGCTCTAGAATGCTCCAAATTGCTTTTTTTTGCATACTTTGACATATAAACCTACAAACACACAAAAAATGACTTTAAACACTAAATTAAGTAAGAAACATAACATAAATGCATAAGAACTAGCTAACTAAGGTGCATAAATATGCTCCTATCAAAAACTCTCCAAATCTCATGAATAATATTTTTTGAGTGCAAAATTAATAATATTGTAGAAGTGTAAAAAATGTATAAAAAAAACTACAATCACTCGTAATGACAAGTTTTACAACTTTCGTGAATGAGTCAACTCCTAAATCTGACACCATAATCTATAAACCTTAGATTTAAATTTAACCGTCCATTGTAGTTTACACTTTATTCTACTCACCAAATTTCATTTTTTAGATTTTCTTTTTTGAAAAGTGATCTTTTAACAGATGTAGAAAACTGAATGATTCAGATCGTTAATATAACATTCCGATATTTACGATTAACTAAAATATGATTTCATGTTATATAGTTTCTAGAGACTTTATAAACTTCAAGCTATATTTTCACTAATAGTAAAACTCTCATCGTAATATCAACGATCTAAACTGTTCATCTTCCTATATCCTCTAAGAGATCATGTTTTCAAAAAAGAAAAAAAATAATAATAATAATTGGTGAGAAGAATGGAGCAAAAATGTAAACGACAATCAACGGTTAAATTTAGATTTATAGTTTATGGATTATAGAAAACCTTAGTGAAAACATCGTCAATATAACCCTTGAAGACAATATATCAAGACAAAGTTCCAATACCATTTTCCTGAAGGAAAAATTTTGTCCTAGCTAAGAACATGTGAAAACATTTGAACACATATGCAAACTAATAACACTTTAAAGTAGGCATGCATTCAAAAACAATTCTAAAACTCATGACTTTCAAAGCCTAGAGAATGGTGAACCATAAGACTCTTTAACAATATTAAAGAAAAGGAAGGATTTGAGATTCATTACCCTTGAGGCTCATCCTTGTTTACACAAGGGATTCACCCAAGTGGAGGGCCTTCAAGTCACCTCCTAGCTCCTTGGATCTTCTTTGTGATTTTCTTCTTTGTTGATGCTCCTTTGCTCCTTGAGGATATGAGGAAAGGATCTCCAAGAACACCAAAGATTTGGTGTCTCTAAGTCTCCACACTAAGGATGTAGTGTGAAGAGAAGATGGATGACTTAGAGAGTTTTTGATGCTAGTTAAAACCCCCTAAGTGGCCGGCCTCTATGGAGAAAAAGAGAGAAAAGGTTTCTCCTCTTTGCCTCAAGAAAACCCTAGTGAGAGAATGGCTATAAAGTTGCTTTTATACCACCTCACATGTGAGTGGCAAACTTGTAATTAACCCAAGTTTGCTACCCCTTCACCCTAGGCCGGTTTTGGTTTTGTTTTTGGGTTAATGTCCATTTAATTTTAGTTGTCACACAACCTAAACTCAATGGGCCTTGAGGACCAAAAACCCTTTTGGGCCCGGAAACCCAAAACCAACTTAAAAGCCCAATACGAACCTTTCGTATAATTAATTAATCTTTACCATTCTCAATTAAACCATTTAATTGCTTATCCATCTCTTTTATATCTTCACATTCATCCTTACTCGGTGTACGATCCATTAGGTTCCATTTAGCAAGGCAGTGGGCGATTGTTACTCTTAACGATCGATTGTGAATTGAAACTACATTTCAATTCTCCCTTTGATGAAGATTAGTGTTTGCTAATCCTCAGGGCTTCCACAAACCATGAGTGACACCTAGCAGTATGTCATGGCTATCCAAGCTAAGTAGAAGTGGTTGGAGAACCTATCCAGTTACAACTACAATGCAATACAGTCATTCTCTAATACAATACTCTTGATCACATTGTTTAAGTGATAGTTTGTTTCATGTCTACTATCCAATGTGATACTTCTCTATATGATTCAATTGAATATGATTTGGAACAAACTTCCTAAGTCATATTCGTATGCTTTGGCCAAAGACTCTCTAATCATATCTCAGAGTATTCTCCTTCCACCATGGAAGGTTAGAGATCCCTTGTTGTGCATTCATATGCCTACATGACTAGATAGCTTGACCCCAACAATGTCGTGGACACTCTCGATGGAATGCCTTTGACATGATCAAAGATCAAGGACCTAACCATTAGACATCTATGATGCCTCAGGTCAAAGGACTACTTTGCATATTGCAACTTACGAGTTCTCACATGACATGTATGTTCGAACTCTCTTTTGATCGTAGTTCAGTGTACTCAATTACCTTTTGAGCACTTATGTGTTTGTCTCAGTGTCCAACACTAAATGACTTGAGACCAGTCATACTCACGCTTGAGTTAACATAACACATACTAACCTTAGCGGATTGTCAATGCCCAATTGGCAATCATATGGCTAGGAACGTTTCAGGAATGAACATAAGAGAAAGGTCTTGTTAATCCAACTCACTTAGATCACTTCTCTCTTAGATTAAATACATTCCTTGGATTCCGTTATTGCTTAAACACATAATACAATATGTTGAACAAAAAAAAAAACATATGGAAAAAATAAAGCCCATACAAAATTGGGTCAAGTTACAAAACAAAACAAAAAAAAAATGTAATCTAGCCCAAAGAAAAAAGATGGGCTTTACAGGCAAATTAACATCCATCAATATGCAAAAATATATATATCTCTCCCTGCAAAAGAGGAAGAAATGTGCAAAGCAGGGGAGCTTCCCATTATCTGCAAACAAAAGAACGTGGAGTCAGTAAAAAGAGGATAAGGAAACTGGCGAAAAAAATGGCCTCTATCTATCTCTATCTTCCCCCACGTAACAAATGTTCAGAACCTCCCTGAGGTGCCTATAAATAGGCATCAACCACAAGAAGAGGGGGGAAAAAGGGAGAGGAGAAAGCAAAGGCTGCAGAAATTGAAGCACATAGAGAAGACAACAAAGGAAAAATAGAGAAACAGAACAAAGAAAGCAACAAGCGTTGGAACCACTCAAAGGTATAAAATCATTTGTTTTTGTTATTGTTTCTAGATTGTTTTTCTCCACTTTGCAGAAAAGGAAAAGGATCATGCCTCTCCTCCCTCTCTGCCCAACGAGAGCGCCACTAAGAACCGCAACACCACCGCTCTTAAACCATTGTCTCCAGCAGTCCTTCGGAAGAAGCCCAAGGGCCCCGAGGACGGTGAACCAAGCGATGAAGTTACCATCAATAAATTCGACGGAGGTTCAAATAAAGAGATGGTAAAGGCGATCAATATAAAGAAGCTATAGAAAGCAACGCTGCAATAACCGCTGACGTCAGACGGAAGCCCAAACGGAGGCAGCAGCTGCGCCATGTTTTTCGCCGTCATCAACACCACCGCTCTTCAACCATTGTCTCCAGCAGTCCTTCGGAAGAAGCCCAAGGGCCCCGAGGACGGTGAACCAAGCGATGAAGTTACCATCAATAAATTCGACAGAGGTTCAAATAAAGAGATGGCAACGGTGATCAATATAAAGAAGCTATAGAAAGCAACGCTGCAATAACTGCTGACGTCAGACGGAAGCCCAAACGGAGGCAGCAGTTGCGCCATGTTTTTCGCCGCCATCAACACCACCTTGCAACTCGTGATGCCCAACGGAGATCTCACCAAAACACAGCAGCAAACCGGCTTCCCATAGCCTCCTGCAGCCTCTGGGGTGTCTAAAAAAGCTTTTCAACATCGCTCTTTCTCTTTTCAGAGATGCAGCAGAGAAGAAATCATCACTCTGCACAGCAAGGGGGAAAAGAAGGAAAAATATTATCCATCACAACCACCGAACAATGGTGCAAAAGAAAATATATCATTCATCACATGGGTGCCCAAAGAAGTTTTTTGCAAGGAATGACATCACCTACTCATCGTGCCCAGTGATGGTGCTCCGCCCACATTTAAATTCCAGCCATGCCATGAGTCTCCGCCCCCATCCAAATATCAGCAATACCAGCCACAAATCTCTGCCTCTGTAGCAACAACCACCGAACAAAGGTGCAAAAGGAGCAGTAAAAGCAGCTGCCACGCCTCCGTCTTCTCCGTCTTCTCCATCGTAGGCCTTCAGAGATCCAAGACCTGCACCCGCAACTGCCGCTAAGTACTACCCTTCATATGCCATCACAGCACCGCCCTTGTCACAGTAAGAGCAAGAAAAAACGCCATGCCGTGCAGTACTATTTAAAGACTTAGAAAATGCAAGTCTTCAAAGAAGAGAAGAAATGGAAAAATACAAGTCTTCAAAGGGGAGAAGAAACGAGAAGTCTGCAATGTTTCTAATTAATTGGGAAGGAATGCTAAAGGAGCTTACACGTCACATGGGATATGGTTTGAGTGGAGGACAAAAGAAAGCCTTTGCCCCCATTTAAATTATATAAAGACAAACCGACAAAAAAAAGAAAGGGAAAGGAAACATGGTATTGAAATCAAGAATCCAGTCTGTACCCCACGTGAATAAAGTCTACACCCCACAAAAGGGTATTGAAATTGGAGAATCCAATGCCATCTCATCAGTACCAAACAAAAAGGGTGAACAAAGCACAAAGCTTGCTCACGTGGGAAAATGGAGATGTTGCTAGACTTTGGAGGCTTTAAAGTGAGTTGTCAGGATGAAAAGAAAACAATGAAAAAAAAAAAACTTCATTTCCAAAAGGTTGAAAAGTCAAAGAAATGAGAAAAGGAAAAATAGTTCTCTGAATGGTTTTTTTTTCTACAAGCCACAAAACTAAGGGCCTAGACTAAAAAGGCCTCACGTGAAGATTGCTTATTGGGAGGTTTACATTCAAAATTCTTTGTTTTAGGGGAATTGAAATCATGACGCCACAAAGATGGTTTTTTGCTTGCAGCTATACCATTCCTTCAAATTAAATGGGAATACAAATTACGTGGAACTTAGAAGGAAAAAATGGCTCTTTGTATGACTCATGAATTTATGAAGTCTGAGACACACGGCACAAAGCTACTACAAATGGCGCAAAGCTACTACAAATAGTACAAAGCTGCTGCAAAATAACATGAAGCTGTAAAAGAATATCAAATGGCACGAAGCCACATCAAAGTTCAAATGGCATGAAGCCGTATCAAACCCCAAAAGGCACGAAGCCGAAGAAAAATCTCAAATAGCATGAAGCCGTATCAAAAGCTCCAATTGACTCAAAGTCTTTGCTTGCAAGAGCCTAAACTGCATAAAGCATCAAATGCTCCTCGCCCGCATGAGCTAAAATTGCCAAGGCATCAAATTCTCCAATTGACTTAAAGTCTTTGCTTGCAAGAGCTTAAACTGCATAAAGCATCACATGCTCCTCGCCCGCATGAGCTAAAACTGCCAAGGCATTAAGGCTCCAATGGCTTAAAGTCCTCGCCCGCACGAGCTAAAACTGCACAAGGCATCCAATGCTCCTTACTTGCACGAGCTAAAACTGCATAAGGCACCAAATTCAAAACAACACCGATTCAAGGAACTACGAGTGACTTGATCCCTCAATGAGGGTACGTAGGCAATCTAAGGCTCTACCTAGATGCAGTCACAAAATCAAACGAAACAACCAAGTCCCCAAGTTACGATTTATTCGAATTGGAATCAAAGGGTGTTCCTTTCCTAAAAGAAGGGTTGTAATTAATAGGCGCGTAGCCTAGAATGGGTCGAACTCGAATTAATAAAACCCTCTTCAAAAAATGAACGAGGGTGAAATTGTGTCGATTGAATTGTTTGTTTACACATTTGTGTACAATTTTTGCTCAACATAATTTTTGGCACGCTCGGTGGGACCCATTTTCCCTTTCATCTCTAATTTTGAAAAATCACTAATGTATGTGTTTTGTTTTTTGTATCAGGAAACATGGCACCACAAGTTACTATTTACTTTCACGAGCTATCTGCCACCGAATCCAAACTTGGACATAGAGGGCGTGCTGGTCGCCGAATCTCTTTCACCATCAATCAAGCACCAACCATCTACAATATGGTGAAGACTAAGGGAGCAACCAAGACATTCAAAGCTGCTATCAAGGTCATCAAGGTTGGACCAAAGAAGTGCCCGTCCAAGAACGCTCTAAAGAACGCAAGGAAGAGAGCGGCACGAGCTCTTAGAAAGAGGATTGCTAAGGAACGTTTACTTGAAGAATTTGAAATCATCTCAAGGGAGCTTCCTGAAGTTATTTCACATGAGGACACCAAGGTGCCTCATCGCAAGATCATCAAAGCGACGTCATCACCACCTACAAAGGTTCATGTAGTCACTCAAATCATGATCAGAACAATTCCGATTACTTTACCTTCAGCGGAGTCGGTAATGATGACCTCTGTCGAGGAAGACGAAGAAATCCTGCCAATAATATCTGGCAATGTTCAACAAAAGGCTAAGGCCTATGAACTTGTCGAAGAAGACGACAACATTCAATTTGAGGGACCTATCACACATGCTAGGGCTCGAGCATTGGCGGTTCACTATCCTGAAAGTTCATCTACCGTTGGAAACACAGTTGGAGGAATTGAATCTTTTTCCCAAGAGGAAATCCCTAGGGTAATGACTCAATTCCAAAGGTTGGAAATTAACGAGGATGTCGAGTCTGAGAGCATGCAAGTTTTGATGACTGGCGCATCAAACGCAGAAGAACAACTGCTAGAAATGCAACGAAGGCTAGCAGAAAAAGAAGCAGAAATGGCAGCTTTGGTAGCCAATAAAGAAGCTGAGATCGCAACTTTAGCAGCTCAGTTGTCCGCACAAGCTAGTATAAATAATACTGGAGATGGAGCAAGAAGAAGAATAGAAGGGGAAAGTTCTAGTACCCAACTCACACATCAAGATATCAACGCGATTTTTGCTGAAAAAATTCGTGAGTTTCAAATGTCTTTAACGACACCAATTCTTGGATACCGGAAGCCCTATCCTGCTCACTATGACACAGTACCATTTCCCCATGGGTATTAAAAACCGAGCTTTGATAAATTTGATGGTTTAAATGGTTCTCCTCAAGAACACTTAGCTCATTTTTACTCAGCATGTGGGGAAACATCACAGTCAGATCCCTTACTGGTTTGACAATTTGTTCAATCACTTAAAGGGTCTGCTTTCACGTGGTACACTCAGTTGGAACCAGGATCTATTCTAACATGGGATGATATGCAAAGAGCTTTTCTAGCTAAATTTGTAAGTTCAAGGAAAAAAGTCACATTGATGGATTTAGCGCAAACGACACAAAGGTCTGGAGAAAGCGCAAGTGAATTCATCACAAGATGGAGAAGCCTTAACCTACAATGCATGGAAAAAAATTCCGAATTTTCGGCAGTGCAAATATGTTACAACAGCCTCATCCCTGAGATTGCAACATTTGTAGGAATTGCGGAGCCCCGAACTTTCGACGAGTTGGTATCCAAAGCAAGCAACGTGGAGAAGCAAATGTCCCGGAAAAATGTGTTTGGAAAAATGATCCAAGACTCTGACACCAAGAAAGGAGATAACAAAAAAATACCAAAGAAGGGAGATTCTATGGCAACATTTGTCAAAATTGACAAGAAACATGACAACGCCAAAAGAAAAGAAGAAACCAAAGGGACGAAGAGGATGTCCCTTAAAGAAAGAAAAGAGGTCAAATATAGTTTCGATAATGAAAATGTCGGAGCTATTTTTGACGAACTTCTTGCGGCAAAGATGATCACGCTTCCTGAGCCAAAGCGTCCCACTGAAGTAAACAAAACCGACGATCCAAAGTATTGTCGGTATCATCGCCTCATCAGCCATACAGTTGAGGATTGCTATATCCTTAAGGATATAATCCAAGAAAAGATCAACAAACATGAGATCGAGGTGGATTCATCTTCGAAACATCAGACGGCAACGTCCAATATGATCGAAGGAAAATCAACACCCTCCGCTGCACTACCAGAAGGATCAATCCCTGTAGGATTTCATGTTGATAATGAAACCACAGTTGTCCATGCTTATCCGGACATGCCTCATTCCGGAAATCCAAAAATCCCAACTCTGTACGAGCTCATGTGACGGGATTTTAAACCGCACAAATTTAACCCTCTTTTTGACAGTTGTAGTAAAGATGTAAGTAGGGTATCGTTCTAGGCCGGGGATTAGGAGGGCTTGCTAAAACCTCTAAAATAAATTAAAAACGTAAAAACAAAGTTTAAAACACTAAACTAAAATAAAAACAAAATAAAGCTAACAAATAAACTAAAACAAATCAAAAGACTCAAAACAACTCAAGACTCTAGAAAATACAAACTAAGCTAAAAACTCGAAACACACTAAAAATGACTCAAAATAATGAAAACAATTTAAAATAAAAACTAGGAAATTAATTAGACGGAAATTAAATTAAAAGATAAAAAATAATAAAAACTAACTAAATAATAATATTTTAATAATGGGGGGATTGATTTTTGAAGAAACGTAAATTAAACTTAAATAAATTACAAAATTGACAAAAACATAAAATTAAAAGTGAATAGATAGGCGACGGATTGGCTAGAGGGTTTTTCTCCACACATGACACATAAGCAACCTAAATTGATTCCCAGTTATGAATTCAACAAACGAATGAATGACAATATTCCAAGTTAATTAGGTTTGCTTAAATTAACTTTCCGATTTCCCTAGATTCATTGAATTGGACGGAATACGCATCACAACCAAATTATTCTTATCAAGTTCCCTAACTATGGAATACGCATGATAGAGAGACATATCAAAGATCATTAAATTCAATGGAAATCATAAACATCGACTAGGCTTTCATAACTATGGAATACGCATGTTAATCCAACCTAGGGTTTACTAAACACAATCGTGACTAGCGATTTTTACTACTCATGAATATAAGTTCATAACGATTAGGTGAAATTCCCTTATATCCTAGCATCAAGTCTAAGCATGCAAATTAAGTATCGACCCTTAACCCACATACATAAACGAGTTATTAATCAAATCAGAATAGTAAATCACATCCAAACATTTATAAATTCATAACTGGAGTAAATCAAATTAAAATTACAAATATAATCATGGTTTCGAATTAGCCTCTAGCCAAAACAAATTAATTATACATTATTTATCATAATTTAAAAGCAAATTAAATTAAACATGAATTTAGAAAAATATAACCAAATGAGGAGTGTGCTCTCGGTGCTCCGTGTGTTTTTTTTTCTCTGTGCTCAGCTTCTGTGCATCTTTGCTGCCACGTCCCAAAATAGGCGCTGCCAGTTTTCTTCTTTCCCCGCTCTCTGACTTGCTGCCCTCTGTGCAGCGTTGGCTTCACCTAGCAGCTTTCTTGCAAAACCGAAGGGCAGCCCACCCAAACTGCCTCGCTGATGCTGCCTTGCGCTGCCAAATGGCAGCTTGCTAACTGTCCTCCGTTTCATGGACTCGTGCTCACCGAGGCGCCTTCTTCTGTTTTATTATTGGCTGCCAAAGGCAGCTTGTCCACTGGCGCCTCCTTGAAAGCCCGAGGCTTGGCAGCTCACGCTGCGCTCTTTCTGTTTGATTTGCGCTGCCCTTTGACTGGCAGCACTCCTCCCTGCCTTTTCCTCTTGGCTGCCAAAGGCAGCCCACTGTTTATTTCTGCGCTGCCCACTGAACTCCCGTCTCTCTGCCAGCTTCTTCTTTCGAGCTGCTTGCGCAGCTTTTCTTTTTTTTTTTTTTCCGAGGCTTGGCCTCTGTTTTCTCCCGAGCGTTCTCCTGGTGCAACGCTGCCAGCTGCCTCCGCAGCTTCCCTCCTTCAGCTTCTTATAAAATGGCCGCTCTTTTTCTTCGCTCCCCAGAGCTGCTTGCCTTATTATATTTTTCCAAATGATTCCTCTTTCTTTCCGAGGCTGGCGCCTCTCCACCACAAGCTGCTAAGCAGTTTCCTTTTTCTCTTTTTTTAAAATTATTTTATTTCTTCCAGCTAAGGCAGCCCTTTGGCTACCTTTCCTTTCTTCTATTTTATCCCCACTTGCACCGACCCACTCTATGTTTTCCACCGAACTGTCTTTCCTTTTATTTCCTGCACTCATGATTTCCTGCTAATTATTCACACAACAAATTATATTTAAATATATAAATATATATATATATATATATTATTTTCCAAATGATAAGTATAATTCAACAGACAAGATAGTTTAGATGAATTTATTACTTAACACTTCACTTATTCTATTTTTATTTTCTTAGCTAGATAAATTCATATAAAACACAAAAACAAAGTAAATAGCTCAAAATATAACGAACTAACTAAGAAAAGACGAGTGAATTTGATATAAAAATATATATAAATATGATCCGATCATCATGACAGCACCAAGTTTTGATGTTTGGGAGGATTTATCGGAGTCATCGCTTGAATCCGAAGATGAGTGGCAAACTGTTAGCAAAAAGCAGGTGGAAAAGGCCGCTAAACGTCTTTCTTCCTCAAAACGACCAAAAGAAAAAGTAAAGAGTGGACCATCCTCAAATGATGGAAAGAAAAAGAAGAAAAGTACTCAGAGAGGGTCGAAAGTCTTTCAAGACGATGAGTATAAGCAACCTTTCAGAGCACCAATAACCCTCAAGGACTACCTCCCTCCAAAACTTTTCAAGAGTAAGGGAAGCGAGGGAGAAATTGGAAATTGTCGTGCGACCTCATGCGAAATCCATGGCGATAATGAAGTAGGTGAAATAACTCTACGCTCTGGTCAAAAGATCCCGTCTGCAGACAAGAAAGGAAGTAAAGAAGTAGTGGATTCAGTCAATCATTCCGACAAGCCAAATGCAAAAGAAGTTCCAGTCACTACCACTGCAGAGCCTGTGGTAGAAATTTCAACCACAAAGGCAAGTACCTCTAAGAAACATGCAAAAGATGTACTACAATCCGAAAATGCCAAATACGACATCGTCAACCATCTTAAACGCATCCCATCTCTTCTCAGTGTGTACGATGCCTTAAAAATGTCAAAAGATCTTAGAGAAGCACTCATTACTGCTTTAACAAATCCCGAAGTGTTTGAAACAAGCTTCAAATCCGCAGAAGTGGATACAACATCTCCGAAGTATTGCACTTGTTGCCTCGCAAGTATCACATTTAACAAAGATGACCTTATACTTGGAGACGAGTACCACAATCGCCCTTTGTACGTTAGTGGACTGGTGGGAGATACATCGATAAATCGAATCTTGCTTGATTGTGGATCTGCAGTAAACCTACTTCCTCTTCGAACACTTCGAGCTCTGGGGATAAATGTTCGTCAACTGACACCATCAATGCTAACTATTCAAGGCTTCAATCAAGTCGGACAAAAAGCAATGGGAACAATAGCATTACAAATGGAGATAGGGGAGCTGTACTCTGACGCCCTTTTTCATGTAATTGATGCTGACACATCTTACAATGTTTTATTAGGGCGTCCATGGCTTCATACATATGGGGTCGTTCCTTCTACACTTTATCAGTGCTTCAAATTTTTGGTAAATGGCGAAGTCAAGAAAGTTCTAGCGGACACCGACCCATTTAGGGGTGAAGAAGTGAATTACGCAGATGCAAAGTTCTACAAACAGTCAAAAGTCACTTTTTCACTACCAACAAATGATGAAGTGGTGCAGAAAGAATCACAATCACCAATTGTGGAAAAAGCAAAGCCATCGAGGCTAGTCAAAATTACGAGTTCCAAAACTCCGAAATCCCCAAAGGTGGTTCTCAACCGCTCTTTAAAAGATCAAGGAGAACCCGAAAAGAAGGCAACAGAGCAAATCTAGAATGCATTTGAAGTTCTCATGACCAGCTACACAAAGCCTCTCCGCAAAATCAATCAATCAATTCCTGGGGGCAATTTGATCGTCTCAACAAATTTGCAAAGGAATAATGGTAGACATGGTCGCATTGTTTCGTTCAAAAGAGATGAGCCATCGTCCAAAATTCCATTAAAGATAAAGGCGAAGAGGCATAAAGCTAAAAAGAGTGCTATCAATGTCACGGTGCACCAAGAAAATGGCATGCTCAAAGCATTTGTCTTAGAAACCAAGAATGAGTTAGAAGGCTCTACTGATCTTGAGAAAGCAATGTTGGCTGGAGAAGAGCCAAGTAATAAGCCACCTCGAGTTTCTGTCTTCCAACGACTTGGTAAAATTACCAATTCCCAACCTAAGGTGTCTCACAAAAGCAAAAAGTGGAGAGTTAAAAGCCATAAGGTGACAATAAACCGAGACAAGAATGACGATGCACAGGAGGACGTACCAGACATTGTTCAAGTTAACATGATTGATAGCAAAGAATCCGAGGACGAACCAGTTGCGTTTATTAGACAATTCCCCACCTGCTTTCCTGTCAAAAAGAGAAATGGGCAAAGTCGTATTTGTGTAGACTTCAGAACCCTCAACAATGCACCTCTAGTTCCAAAAAGTGAGGCTTATGGAATGGATGAAGAATCAAGCACAGAGGAGGATGAAGAAGAAGTTTGTAAGGTTGCTCAAGTAAATTACGTCACCATTGAGGATGAAAATGACGAAAATGATGACAAATCAACCGAGTTTATTGACAACGCCCAACCAGCACCACCTCAAATAGAGGATGGGGGGCAGGCCACTGTGGATGAACTTCGAGAGATTAATCTTGGAACAAATGATGAGCCTAAAACTATATTTGTAAGTGCCTAACGAACTCCGAGAGGGAAGCAAGCACGGAGGAAGCAAGCAAGGAGAAGATCATTTCTTCTGAACTACGTATGACTTGATCCCTCAAAAAGGGTACGTAGGCAGCCTAGCATAAAAGCTAGGTGTAGTCGTACAAAAAAAAAATCATTCCCATAAATTTAGGGATGAACTACGTTCGGCTTGATCCCTTCACAGGGTACGTAGGTAGTCTAGTTTTTATTACTAGATACAGCCGTAAAAAAAAAAATCACTTTCCCGAAATCAAGGGATGAACTACGTTTGACTTGATCCCTTCATAGGGTACGTAGGCAATCTAATCCCCAAAATTAGATGCAGCCATAACTTACCAAAAATTACATATTTTTCCATCAATGGAATTAGCATTTGTTTGAACTGTTAACGTTCTCAATAATTATCAAGGCCAAAGCCACTAAAAGATGATTTTAAATTGAGAATGGCAAAAAGCATTTGTTTAAACTGTCATATGCTAGTTTTTATTTAAACTCTTCACATACGAGAGTTTAAATCAAGGATGGTGAGGCATAGGTGATTTTCACTTATGTAGGAAAAAAAATCAAGGCAAAAGTCACAAAAGGGAGACGAATCCAATGCATTGAAGACAATAATGGTCATGCATGCTTGACTATAAAAGAGCTAAATCCAAATATCAAAACCATATTGGTTCCTATACTTGGGTAAAAACGTCAAAGGTAGCGGCCATATTGTAAACGAAACATATTGGTTCCTATTCTAAAAGACACATGTCAAGTAAAATATCTCAATATCAAACTAAGCAACATCTATGTTTGAATAATGGGGCAGCTATCTACAGAAAGCTTGCTGGGTAAAACCAAGTTGTATTTTGCTCATGGATACCATACTTGACTAAATCTCAAAGGTGGCAGCTATGTGTGGAAAAATGGAGCAGTTATGCTTAAAAAAAAAGAAGAAGAGAAAAGCATGTTGTATGAAAACCTCTAATAATGAGGTCGTGCCCACCGCTCACGTGGTTACAAAATCTGCACATATGGACTTTGAAAATTCAAGGATAATGAAAGACCTTCTCCGCTCCATATCCAAATGAACATTCCTTGCTTTAAGTCTTGAAGACATGATGCTAGGCCTTGTTCGAAGAAACGATCAAGTCGGTCAATATTTTCGAAATGAAAGAGGAGGACTTGGCGCACCAACCATCCACATTTAAAGGCAAAATTATCTGCTGGAACTTGTGGTTATAAGGAGGACTTTTTTTTCCCATATCGTTCATCCACTCCTAACATGTCCACTTTATAAGTTTTTCTTCCCTCACTCACAGCTTGAAAGAAATTAAGCCTAAGCTATGGACTTTGGACTTTAGACATGAAAAGTTTGGATATATATATATTAAATGTCAAATTTGACCATCAACATTTATCCCCTAAAAATACAAAATGCAGATGGGTCAGAAGCTCAGTACGTGGAATAGTCATCTCAAGCCTTACACGCTCAAAACAATTTCGCGCATAAGGCTTGAGGGGGCAATCTGTTGAACAAAAAAAAAACATATGGAAAAAATAAAGCCCATACAAAATTGGGTCAAGTTACAAAACAAAAAAAAAAAAAATGTAATCTAGCCCAAAGAAAAAAGATGGGCTTTACAGGCAAATTAACATCCATCAATATGCAAAAATATATATATCTCTCCCTGCAAAAGAGGAAGAAACGTGCAAAGCAGGGGAGCTTCCCATTATCTGCAAACAAAAGAACGTGGAGTCAGTAAAAAGAGGATAAGGAAACTGGCGAAAAAAATGGCCTCTATCTATCTCTATCTTCCCCCACGTAACAAAAGTTCAGAACCTCCCTGAGGTGCCTATAAATAGGCATCAACCACAAGAAGAGGGGGGAAAAAGGGAGAGGAGAAAGCAAAGGCTGCATAAATTGAAGCACATAGAGAAGACAACAAAGGAAAAATAGAGAAACAGAACAAAGAAAGCAACAAGCGTTGGAACCACTCAAAGGTATAAAATCATTTGTTTTTGTTATTGTTTCTAGATTGTTTTTCTCCACTTTGCAGAAAAGGAAAAGGATCATGCCTCTCCTCCCTCTCTGCCCAACGAGAGCGCCACTAAGAACCGCAACACCACCGCTCTTAAACCATTGTCTCCAGCAGTCCTTCGGAAGAAGCCCAAGGGCCCCGAGGACGGTGAACCAAGCGATGAAGTTACCATCAATAAATTCGACGGAGGTTCAAATAAAGAGATGGTAAAGGCGATCAATATAAAGAAGCTATAGAAAGCAACGCTGCAATAACCGCTGACGTCAGACGGAAGCCCAAACGGAGGCAGCAGCTGCGCCATGTTTTTCGCCGTCATCAACACCACCGCTCTTCAACCATTGTCTCCAGCAGTCCTTCGGAAGAAGCCCAAGGGCCCCGAGGACGGTGAACCAAGCGATGTAGTTACCATCAATAAATTCGACAGAGGTTCAAATAAAGAGATGGCAACGGTGATCAATATAAAGAAGCTATAGAAAGCAACGCTGCAATAACTGCTGACGTCAGACGAAAGCCCAAACGGAGGCAGCAGTTGCGCCATGTTTTTCGCCGCCATCAACACCACCTTGCAACTCGTGATGCCCAACGGAGATCTCACCAAAACACAGCAGCAAACCGGCTTCCCATAGCCTCCTGCAGCCTCTGGGGTGTCTAAAAAAGTTTTTCAACATCGCTCTTTCTCTTTTCAGAGATGCAGCAGAGAAGAAATCATCACTCTGCACAGCAAGGGGGAAAAGAAGGAAAAATATTATCCATCACAACCACCGAACAATGGTGCAAAAGAAAATATATCATTCATCACATGGGTGCCCAAAGAAGTTTTTTGCAAGGAATGACATCACCTACCCATCGTGCCCAGTGATGGTGCTCCGCCCACATTTAAATTCCAGCCATGCCATGAGTCTCCGCCCCCATCCAAATATCAGCAATACCAGCCACAAATCTCTGCCTCTGTAGCAACAACCACCGAACAAAGGTGCAAAAGGAGCAGTAAAAGCAGCTGCCACGCCTCCGTCTTCTCCGTCTTCTCCATCGTAGGCCTTTAGAGATCCAAGACCTGCACCCGCAACCGCCGCTAAGTACTACCTTTCATATGCCATCACAGCACCGCCCTTGTCACAGTAAGAGCAAGAAAAAACGCCATGCCGTGCAGTACTATTTAAAGACTTAGAAAATGCAAGTCTTCAAAGAAGAGAAGAAATGGAAAAATACAAGTCTTCAAAGAGGAGAAGAAACGAGAAGTCTGCAATGTTTCTAATTAATTGGGAAGGAATGCTAAAGGAGCTTACACGTCACATGGGATATGGTTTGAGTGGAGGACAAAAGAAAGCCTTTGCCCCCATTTAAATTATATAAAGACAAACCGACAAAAAAAAGAAAGGGAAAGGAAACATGGTATTGAAATCAAGAATCCAGTTTGTACCCCACGTGAATAAAGTCTACACCCCACAAAGGGTATTGAAATTGGAGAATCCAATGCCATCTCATCAGTACCAAACAAAAAGGGTGAACAAAGCACAAAGCTTGCTCACGTGGGAAAATGGAGATGTTGCTAGACTTTGGAGGCTTTAAAGTGAGTTGTCAGAATGAAAAGAAAACAATGAAAAAAAAAAAAAAAACTTCATTTCCAAAAGGTTGAAAAGTCAAAGAAATGAGAAAAGGAAAAATAGTTCTCTGAATGGTTTTTTTTTCTACAAGCCACAAAAGTAAGGGCCTAGACTAAAAAGGCCTCACGTGAAGATTGCTTATTGGGAGGTTTACATTCAAAATTCTTTGTTTTAGGGGAATTGAAATCATGACGCCACAAAGATGGTTTTTTGCTTGCAGCTATACCATTCCTTCAAATTAAATGGGAATACAAATTACGTGGAACTTAGAAGGAAAAAATGGCTCTTTGTATGACTCATGAATTTATGAAGTCTGAGACACACGGCACAAAGCTACTACAAATGGCGCAAAGCTACTACAAATAGTACAAAGCTGCTGCAAAATAGCATGAAGCTGTAAAAGAATATCAAATGGCACGAAGCCACATCAAAGTTCAAATGGCATGAAGCCGTATCAAACCCCAAAAGGCACGAAGCCGAAGAAAAATCTCAAATAGCATGAAGCCGTATCAAAAGCTCCAATTGACTCAAAGTCTTTGCTTGCAAGAGCCTAAACTGCATAAAGCATCAAATGCTCCTCGCCCGCATGAGCTAAAATTGCCAAGGCATCAAATGCTCCAATTGACTTAAAGTCTTTGCTTGCAAGAGCTTAAACTGCATAAAGCATCACATGCTCCTCGCCCGCATGAGCTAAAACTGCCAAGGCATTAAGGCTCCAATGGCTTAAAGTCCTCGCCCGCACGAGCTAAAACTGCACAAGGCATCCAATGCTCCTTACCTGCACGAGCTAAAACTGCATAAGGCACCAAATTCAAAACAACACCGATTCAAGGAACTACGAGTGACTTGATCCCTCAATGAGGGTACGTAGGCAATCTAAGGCTCTACCTAGATGCAGTCACAAAATCAAACGAAACAACCAAGTCCCCAAGTTACGATTTATTCGAATTGGAATCAAAGGGTGTTCCTTTCCTAAAAGAAGGGTTGTAATTAATAGGCGCGTATCCTAGAATGGGTCGAACTCGAATTAATAAAACCCTCTTCAAAAAATGAACGAGGGTGAAATTGTGTCGAGTGAATTGTTTGTTTACACATTTGTGTACAATTTTTGCTCAACACAATAAATAGTGATTAACAATAAGCTTTGCCCTCTATTAAACATATTATAGTTTAACACAATAAGTATTCCAAAAGCTATTACATCAAATGAGTGGCTTTGTTGGCATACTTCCAACATTTCCTTCGCGACTAATGAAACTTGAAGGGTTTTATTGTAAAAAAAAGGTGCAAGTTTCCTCAATCTTAAAACACAACTCTCTTCATTTTGCATATCTTTGAACACTTGTATTTTGTAGTATGCATTATTATTTTTTCATTAGACTCTTATTTTGAGGTATGCAAACTTCAATGAAAAATGTTTTAGTTATTTATTTATTTATTAATGTTTTAAATTAGTATTTGACACACCCTGACCCAAAATCAGGGCGTGCTGGCCGTCACGTGAGAGTGACATAGCCAAGTGCGCTGTGCAAAAGTATTGAAGTGAAAGTGTGAGGAAATGAAAACCAAACTGAACTAATTTACAATATAAAGATAAGCGAGTAAAAGTGACGGAAACGAAAGAATAATACACAACACCACAACTCTAGTAACCTATGTGCAGTCCAGAAACAAACAAGTACTAAGTAAACGATATCCGAAAAAACCTACATAGGTGGTGGCCTGTCAGAACTGCTCTCGAACCCTCGTGTGCCACCAACAGTTACTGCTACCTAAAACCTGGAGGGGCGCAAAACAGAAAACGTGAGTGGGAAAAAACAAAGCTTTTCAAAACCATTTCAATATCAAAAGTAATAACCCCTATCTGTAAAACCTATATACTTTCCTAGAAAATATTATACGTAATCGTATACCAAATCATGCTAGAAAATGATAAATCTCGAATATGCCATGCCAGAATACACCATGTCAAAATATCTAATCAAGCAATATATGCATCGATCAGGTGACGTAAATCAATAATCACAATATGCCGGCAATATCAATACGTCAGCCAGAGTCACCTAGCGTGACCTGTACGGCTGAATCTATAACTCCTCAACCAATATCCTGCACACAAGTCGGAACCACCTATAGTGGTCTGTACAACAGGCTGGGAGAATATAAATACGCTCAATGCTACGATCACGTGATGGCTGTGCGACGTATCTCAAGTCATCTGCGATTCAGAACCACCTATAGTGGTCTGTACGACAGGCTGGCACCTGCCTTGAATCCAAGGTGAACATGTGGTGCAGGAGGTGAACGATCACATGAAAGCTAAGCCCTAACCTCTGGCGGAGCACAAATACCGAAGTGCAGGAACATGAGCTATATACCAATCTCATCATCATCATCATCGTAACCATCATTATCAAATAGATACTCACCTGACTTAACTGAATGTCCGCGACGCCAATCAATAATCATCACAAAACCATAATAAATATAAATGGCATTCGACGTGGCATTCTAATCATAAAACCATTTAAAACGTAATTTCTGGGAAAAATATCAAGCATATATATATATATATGTATATCTACTGAAAACAAAAGCCCACTCACTAATATGTAGAAGGATCGTAGCCCCCGAGTCTCGCGTGGCTGCACTCGTCCTCGGGATAGGTCTCACCTATATGCTAAACAACTATAAAACCGTCAATTTAAAGCACATAACCAAAACTAGGTAATAACTCCTCATACATTACTCAATTGGGGTGTTTGAATATCCCAACATGCTCTACTCAATCCCACGAACACCCCATATTTTTATAAAAAAAATTTGATGTCTCACGCGCCGGCCAAGGAACGGCCACACGCACAGGCATGTGTCTAGCACACTGACGGATTCCCTAACACTGGTAGAGAATATTTCGTCAAATATCAGAATATTCTGTTAATTTTAACCTGACGCCGTTAAAATCCGTTAGGAATATTTCGTCAAAGTTGACGGAATATTCCCCTTTCCCCTACCTTGGTTTACCGGAATCTGGCACCAGCCACCGCTGCGTCGTTGTATTCTAGAAAATCTTCAAATCCTTATATCTAACTCAAAACTCAACCAAATTTCACGAAATTTATGTCAAAATGAAGCTTAGGATGAGTAGAAGAGAATTATACCACTTTGAAGCTCAAAACTCGACAGAATCTTGCTAGAGAATTTCCATGAAAACCGGCCAAAACTGTAACTCGACCTCCTGACGTCCAAAACACGTCAAAGTTGCTCCACAAGCTTCGTGGGAGTGTTTTAAAGCTCCGTATGATCATAAAACTCAATAAAATAAAACCTCCACGATCACGAGCACGTGAACAGTCCACCATCGGAGTTTTTCTAGTTTCTAGTGTTTTCGAAGGTCTCTCGCTCAACCAAAGGTATGGTTGTGTTCATAAGGTTGCAAGGAAGACGATGAAGGTGTTTGTAGGTACGATTTGTGAATAAATGTGCGAGATGGTGTTTGTCTGTACGTTTGGTATGAAAATGGGAGAATTCTCGAGAAGGAGGAGAGAGACAAGCAGAAATGGAAAAGGAATGGTGCACGTGTGCATGTGAGTATGTGTGTCAGCTCTTAACCAAACACAACCCAACTAAACCAAAACAAGGCCTAGTTTCCAATTGGGTCCAAGTATATAGGAAGAAGCCCAATTGGCCCAAAACGTAGCCCAATCACACACACACACACACACACACACACACAATCACTAACGCTTAAGGGTAAAAATGTCATTTCTAGGCTATCGATAAAATATTCCGGGACGGGTTGTCACAGTATTTATGTGACAATGTGGTATATATATATATATACTAATTTAGTATTATGTTTTACATTTTTGGAGGTCAAATTATGTTTTTCACTTTCATTATTTATTGATTTAAAATATATTTTTCTTAACGAGTAACGGATCGGGTCATATTACCTGATAATATTAACGGGTCGATTTCGGGTTACCTGTTTATTTTAATGGGTTGTACACGACACGACTAGTTAAGCTATCGGGTATGACACGAAAATGACACGAACGCAAGAAACACAACACAAATGGCAGGTCTAACGACAAGGGTAGGAAATTAGGTAAATTTTGATCCAATTCGACTAATTAACGGGTTAATTAGTTTGATAATTTGGGGATTGATAATCTAGGGTTTGTTAATTTTTTTCTATTATTCTCGTCTTCTTATCGCTGCTTCCCACTGTCGTATAGGTATAATTTCTAGGGTTAGAATTTAGGGCTTTTCTTGGCTTTGTTATTTTAGGTTGGGGATTATCAATTTGTCTTGTTCAAGCTCGGTTTTCCACCCTGGTGCGTCCTTTTTAATTCTCGAAGAATTTTGAGGTAAACTGAGTTCTTTTGTTAATTTTGTTGGTATTGAGAACTCAAATTTATTGTTCAATGAAGTGCATGGTATGGAATTGTAGGGGTCTTGGAAGACCTGATTTTAGTAGTAATTTTAATTTTCTGTATACTTTAATTAAGCTGGACCTTTTTTGCCTATTTGAAACTAAGATGTCCCTAGACAAGGGCGAAAGTAATTTCTACAATAGACACTTTGATTAGGTTTTTTGCTGCAATCCCACTGGCAGAGCTGGTGCTGTTTGTTTGTTCTCGAACTTTTCTTCCATTAATATTACTGTTTTAAGTTCTTCACCTCGTTTTATCCATTGTGTAGTTAAAGATTTGAATTATGGTAAGGTGCAATTCATTACCTTTGTTTATGCTTATCCTCAGAAACATTTACAAGCTAATCTCTGGGATCAAATTTTAGCTCATACACCAAAAAACAATCCTTGGTGTTTAATTGGAGACTTTAATAATTAGGGGTGGGCATAAAACCGCCGAACCGGAAAACCGAATCGAACTGTGACAAAAAAAACTGTAAAAAACCGCATTGACCAAAAAAGTCAAAACCGGAACAAAAATCGAACCGAACCGTTTCAAACGGTTCCGGTTCCGGTTTGAAAATATTAAGAACCGGAGGAACCGAACCGAACCTCTTTTAATATAAATTATTGTTTTATTATTATTTTTATATAAATAAGACATTTTTTCAAGAAGATCATGTGCATAAGCCTAATATTTTTCTTCACCTCTCTTCCCCTCCTTTGTTGTTTTATCACTTTTCTTCGCCTCCATTATTTTTCTCCATTCTTTTCCAGTATGTTATGCATTATGTACACTTTAGTTTTAGTTTAAAATCTATACTTTGGTCTTGATATGAGCCTTTTTATCTTTTGATTTATATTTATATGCACACTTACTATCAACTGGTCACAAATCTTGTAGATTTAGTAGTGGAAAATTTGTGGTTGAAATATGTGTTTGATATTATAAGTAAAAAAAATTAGAAAAAAAAATAATATATATATATATATATAATTTTGGTTAGAACCGTAAACTGATCGGATCATATTTATATATGTTTTTATATCAAATTCACTCGTCTTTTCTTAGTTAGTTCGTTATATTTTGAGCTATTTACTTTGTTTTTGTGTTTTAATAGAATTTATCTAGCTAAGAAAATAAAAATAGAATAAGTAAAATGTTAAGTAATAAATTCGTCTAAACTATCTTGTCTGTTGAATTATACTTATCATTTGGAAAATAATATATATATATATATATATATATATTTATTTATTTATTTATATATATTTATAAATTTAATTTGTGTGCATGTAGTCGGTGAAACAAGCATAAAAATAAAGAAAGAAGTGATGGCCTCGGTGGAGAAGCAATCAAGGGGCCATTGTGGAGGAAAGCTGCTTTGCAGCTGGAAAGAACAAAAAAATAAGAAATGATGAGCTCTCGGTGGAGTGGAGCTGGAAAGCAGGGACACACCAGGAGCTCAAAAAGAAGGGTCGGAGAGAGCTGGGAAGCTCCTCGGGGCATCAAACAAACGAGAAGAAAATCAGAAAATAAAAATAAACAAAGCTGCCTATAAGGCAGCGGCGCAAACTTGGGCAGCTTTGGCAGCTCGCTAGGAGAGACAGGAGCAGCGCACGGATCAAGGCAGCTTGAGGAGCCTCGGTTTAGAGGAAGAAAACAGAGGGAGCGCGCGGTTTGGGAAGGCAGACCAGAGCTGCGCAAGCAGCAAGAGACTGGCAGAAAACTGAAGCCTCGGGGATTAGCAAGTGTGAGCCTCGGGGGAAAAACAAGGCAGTGCACAGAAATTCAAGGCAGCCAATCCACGCACACTGCACAGATCCTAATTAACTCCAATTTCGGTTTATCCTCTCCAACTTATGTTTTTAATTTCTGTTTTAATTTATAAAGATGTGTAATTAATTTGATTTGGCTAGGGGATAATTCAAAACCATGATTATATTTGTAATATGAATTGGTAACTTCAGTTGTGATTTCTGAGTTGTGATTTAATTTGCTTAACTGCTTGATTGATAACTTATTTGTGTATGTTGATTAAGAATGCATACTTAATTTACATGCATGAATTTGATGCTAGAATATAAGTGAATTTCACCTAATCGTTATGAACTTATATTCATGAGTAGTGAAGGTTGTTATCCACAATCGCGTTAAGTAAATTCTTGACAGGAGTATCATGCTTTTCATAGTTACGAATGCCTCGTCAGTATTTATAGTTTTCACAAAGTTTAATGATCTTTGATTGTATCTCTATTGTGCTTTTCACGTAGGGGACTTTTAGAGAATGTGTTGAATTGTTGTATGCTGTTCATCCAATTTAACAACATAAGGAAAACTTGAAGATTAAAAAAGTGCTGTTCACGGTTAATCTGGAGTATTGAAATTTACAATTTATCGAAAGAACAACTGAAAATCAATTTAGATTGCATATGTGTCTTGTGTGGAGAAAAACCCTCTAGCCAATCCGTCGTCTATCCGTTCATTTTTAATTTTATGTTTTTGTCAAGTTGTAATTTATTTAAGTTTAATTTACGTTTCGTAAAAACCAATTCCCCCCCATTATTAAAATATTATTATTTAGTTAATTTTTATTATTTTTAATCTTTTAATTTAATTTCCGTCCAATAAATTTCCTAGTTTTTATTTTAAATTGTTTTCATTATTTTGAGTCATTTTTAGTGTGTTTCGAATTTTTAGCTTAGTTTGTATTTTCTAGAGTCTTGAGTTGTTTTGAGTCTTTTGATTTGTTTTAGTTTATTTGTTAGTTTTATTTTGAGTTATTTTAGTTAAGTGTTTTTATTTTAGTTTAGTGTTTTAAACTTTGTTTTTACATTTTTAAATTATTTTAGAGGTTTTAGCAAGCCCTCCTAATCCCTGGCCTAGAACGATACCCTACTTACATCTATACTACATCTGTCAAAAAGAGGGTTAAATTTGTGCGGTTTAAAACCCCGTCATAAACCGGCATGAACCGAATCGGAACCGTTATGAACCGAACCGTACGGTTTTAGTAAAAATTTAAGCGGAACCGGACCGAACCGAACCGTTGAAATTTTTCCATTTCGGTTCTGTTTTGAGGGTGGAACCGGACCGAACCGGACCGTGCCCACCCCTATTAATAATATTATGGATTCCACTGAAAAGCTTAGGGGCTACTCTAATACTACTACCTACATGAATAACTTCATTAATTTTCTAAATAGGGGTGATTTGATTTCCTTAACTGCCTCTAGCGTTTCTTATACTTGGATCAATGGTCATAGTGACAACACTAGAATTTATGAGAGACTTGATTGTGGTGTTGCTAATCTTCAATGGTTGAGGGAGTTCCATAATTTTTCTTTACATAATTTTCCTATCTTTGGATCGGATCATAGTCCCATCTTACTTACTAATAATGTAAACCCTGTTAGAAAAGGCTCTTTTTCCTTCAAGTTTGAAGCTATTTGGTTACGTCATCCTAATTTTAAGAATTTTGTCAAAAGTGCTTGGACTTGTACATATGCTTCAAGGCCACAAGAAAAGTTTGTTGCTTGTGCAGGGACTTTCAAGTATTTGGTAAGGAAGTGGAACAAAGAGACCTTATGAGGGATCAATATTACTCTATAAGCATGGATGATGAGGTTAAAATTAGAAGTGAGCTTAACAGAGTTTTACAGGAAGAGGAAATTATGTGGACTCAAAAAGCCTTATTGGCTTCAATTGGGAGATAAAAATACTAAATATTTTCAAACAGTAGCTTATATCCGTAGGAAATCAAATTAAATCTGTTAAAGATAGTAATGGTTTCTGGTGGAATTATGGTGAATGTCTAGAGCCAGTTTTTGTGTAGGAATTAAACTGCATTTTTCTTGTGATAGTTCATCTTCTCAAGAGACATTGGCTACAATGGTTGATGTCATAACTCCTTGCATTGATCATACGAATAATATGCAACTACTTGAATGTATTTTAGATGAGGAAATTTGGGAAGCGGTGAATAGCATTGGTTCGTTGAAAGCACCCGTGCTTGATGGTTTTTGTGCTTCTTTTTACCAAGGTTGTTGGGAAGAGGTTAAGGATACTATTATTCCTATGATTACATATTTCTTTCAAAATAATTCAAGCCTAAAGTTTATTAATCACACAAATATTGCCTTAATCTCAAAAGTGGATAATCCTGAAACTGTGTCCAATTATAAACCCATTGGTCTTTGTAACGTTAGTTATAAAATTATAACAAAAATTATTATTAAAAGGCTTAAGCCTTTGCTTGACATATGCATTTTTGCTAATCAAGGTGCCTTTACTCCAGGGCTATCCATTCATGATAATATCTTAATTGCCCATGAGTTATTTTCCAGCTTCAAGGTAAAGAAAGGCAAGACGGGGACCATGGGTATTAATTCGCTTTGGTTTTAATGAGAAATTCAACTTAATAATGGAATGCATTACATCAACTTCTTTCTCCATTTTAATTAATGGATCTCTGCATGGTTATTTCTATCCTAAACGTGGCATACGACATGGTGATCCCTTATCACCTTACCTTTTCATTTTATGTATGGAATTGCTTATTAGACATTTTTAATCTTTTAGCTACTACTTCTAAATCCCATGTGGGAATCCTATCATCCCCTGGGGGATTTAGAATTTCGAACCTAGTCTTTGCAGATGATTGTCAACTTTTTGCCCGATTTACCTGTAAAGGGGCTAGACCCTTCAAATCCTTGAGATGTTTGCATGGGCTGCAGATCAGCAGGTAAATTTTCATAAATCTTCTATTTATTTCTCGAATAACACTATCAACCAGGATATGAACAATATTGTGAATATCTTGAGCATTCAGCATAAAACCACTATTGGGAAATACTTAGGGGTCCATAATATAGTTTTCTAGAAGGATCTGGTTAACAAAATAGAATTAATTAAAAGGGTGAAGCAAAAAATTGCTGGTTGGAAATGGCAAACTCTGTCCAAGGCCAAGAGACTAACTCTTATTAATTCTAATCTCACCGGGACGCCAAATCATGTAATGTCTTGCTTTAAGTGCCCCAATAGGGTAACAACTAATAAAATTGATAAAGAATGCAGAGATTTCTTTTGGGGGAGAAATACTAAACTCAGACCAATGGCCTGGAAGAAGATTTGTTGTCCTAAGAATCATGGTGGTTTAGGAATCAAACGAATTGATCATTTTAATAATGCTTGTTTAGCCAAATTAGGTTGGAAAGTTTTAACCAATAAAGATAATTGGTGGGGTGAAATAGTCAAAAGTAAATACTTAAGTAATTCCAATTTTTTTAATAGAAACATCATCCATGAGGGAATGAGATGGATTATGGATAATGGTGAAGACATTCTCTTCTGGACCCATCAACGGGTTTTTCCTTACCCTATTTTTCATTTAATTCCCCTGAATGATAGAAATAATATTGATTGGAATCTTAAAGTAAGCAACTTTATAGTTCATAATAGTTGGGATAACATTAAATTAGCTAGTGTAGTTGATGGTGATATCACTAGAAAACCAAAAACCGCTTAAGTTGTTTTGTCAAAAATATTGTTAAGTTATGTCTGTTTGTAATACAGCCGAAGAAGATCAATGTCATCTCTTTTTGTAATTGTGTTTTTGCTACTAAAGTTTAGAGCTTAACTTTTTGTATTTTTATTAATGGTAACATTAGTACTAATGATAACTTTTTTGATTGGTTGGAATCTGATGCGTTGTAAAACAACACACAAATTAAACCCTCTTTTTGACAGTTGTAGTATAGGTGTAAGTAGGGTATCGTTCTAGGCCGGGGATTAGGAGGGCTTGCTAAAACCTCTAAAATAATTTAAAAACGTAAAAACAAAGTTTAAAACACTAAACTAAAATAAAAACACTTAACTAAAATAACTCAAAATAAAACTAACAAATAAACTAAAACAAATCAAAAGACTCAAAACAACTCAAGACTCTAGAAAATACAAACTAAGCTAAAAACTCAAAACACACTAAAAATGACTCAAAATAATGAAAACAATTTAAAATAAAAACTAGGAAATTAATTAGACGGAAATTTAAATTAAAAGATTAAAAATAATAAAAATTAACTAAATAATAATATTTTAATAATGGGGGGATTGATTTGGTTTTGACGAAGTAAATTAAACTTAAATAAATTACAAATTGACAAAAACATAAAATTAAGGTGAATGGATAGACGACGGATTGGCTAGAGGGTTTTTCTCCACACATGACACATAAGCAACCTAAATTGATTTTCAGTTGTTCTTTCAATAAATTGTAAATTTCAATACTCCAGATTAACCGTGAACAGCACTTTTTTAATCTTCAAGTTTTCCTTATGTTATTAAATTGGATGAACAGCATACAACAATTTAAAACATTCCTCAAAAGTCCCCTACGTGAAAAGCACAATAGAGATACAATCAAAGATCATTAAACTTTGTGAAAACTATAAATACTGACGAGGCATTCGTAACTATGAAAAGCATGATACTCCTGCCAAGAATTTACTTAACGCGATTGTGGATAACAACCTTCACTACTCATGAATATAAGTTCATAACGATTAGGTGAAATTCACTTATATTCTAGCATCAAATTCATGCATGTAAATTAAGTATGCATTCTTAATCAACATACACAAATAAGTTATCAATCAAGCAGTTAAGCAAATTAAATCACAACTCAGAAATCACAACTGAAGTTACCAATTCAAATTACAAATATAATCATGGTTTTGAATTATCCTCTAGCCAAAATAAATTAATTACACATTATTAATTAATTAAAAACAGAAATTAAAAACATGAGTTTCAGAAAGATTAAACCGAAAGAGGGATCAAGGATCTTCTGTGCACTGACTCTCCTGTCCGTGCCGTGTGTTTCCTCTCTCCGCTGCCTTTCCCACTGTGCCGCAAGACTGGGCAGCTCTCCTTTGATTCTGAGGTGCCCCCGAGACTGCTCCAGCTCTGCTTGCCAAGGTTGACTCGCTGCCAAATGGCAGCCTTATTCCACGCCAATTTGCACCGCTGCCTCTCAAGGCAGCTCTGTTTTGGTTCTCTCCTCCCCCGAGGAGCTCCCCAATTTCTTTTCCCCCTTCTTTCCGTTTATATTCCCCCACCGAGGCGCCTTAAGCTGTCTTTCATCATTATTTTCTATTTTTTTTTTCTTTTTCTGATTCCAGCCTTGAGCACCTCCTCGCAGGCCACTTATTATTTTTCCTTTTAGTCGTGGACTGCCTCAAGGCAATCATCATTTTTCTTAGCTTTCGGTGGACTCCCCACATGCTACTGTTTTCCACCTGTTATCACACACACACACACACAAAACATATTATATATATAAATATAAATATATAAATATATAAATATATATATATATATATAAATATATATATATATATATAAATATATAAATATATATATATATATATTATTTTCCAAATAATAAATTCTAATCAACAAGTAAGAAAGTTTAAACGAATTAATTACTTAACACTTCATTTATTCTATTTTATTTTCTTTTCTTGAAAAACTTATAAAACATAAAAATAACGTAAATAGCTCAAAATATAACGAACTAACTAAGAAAAGACGAGTGAATTTGATATAAAAATATGTATAAATATGGTCCGATCAAATACCCCCACACTTAGCTTTTGCTAGTCCTCGAGCAAAACAAAGAAACAAAAACAAAACTCAATCTAAACCTTCCAACATTTATCTCAGGATTTCCAATGGACATGACAAATTAAAAATTATCACTTACACAGATTTTGGCAATCCATACCCTTAAGCACATACTTAATCACAGTCACCATTTATTAGTTCGCATTTAATCAATTAAAACAACATTTTGAATGTAGTAACATGCCTTAGAGAATTTACTCTATTCCTTACTAGATATGCACTCAATTTTTCGCTCAGATTTTCTGACTACACTCCCTACACTAGGTATATGTGAGAAGAATGATGTAAGCAAGGAAACGATCACTCACATATGTAATAGCAAAGAAAGCATTTTCTGGAGTTATTAATGTGCATATGAATATGATCTCATGAACGGAATGCTACTACTTAGATGCGAGAACCAGGGACACTATATGCTCATACCAATCCCAAACTCCACATATTGAACACACAACAACCAAGATAGAAGTCAAAGGGTTGTAACGGGGCTAAGGATATAGGCTTAACAAAGGAAGGCTATGGAAAAACAAATGTTCTTAAAGAAATAGTAAGCAAAGTAATAAGGTTAACGCATAGAATTCACTTTTGAATGAAAATTCAACTCTAAATCCGAGGGGAAGATTCGCACACTTTATGGCCAAATTTCAAACTCTTTTTCTTCTTTCTTTTCTTTTCATGCGTTTTTTTTTTTTTTTTTTTTTTTTTTTTTTTTTTTAGAAACGCAAAACGTACAATTGAGCTCAAAACAACCAATTCCTCCCCCACACTTATTTTTCTGTATAGTGTAGAATAAAATGAATTCTTTTTTAAGTCATGCTCACTATTCTTTAAGAACAAGGGTGCGGACGGTTAGGTGCGGTTTAATGTGGTTAACAACAAAAATAGGCTAAACCAGGCTCGAAAGGGGTTAAACCTACAAAACATAAGAAAGATGGAGGGTAAGGCTTTTTGGGATGTGGTGGTTCACTAAACAACTTCATCTTGATATGTGTTATGCAATTCAATGTCATGCTTTGAATGAAACGGATATGAGTTCTAGTATTTGGAACTAAGATGATAAAACGCCTTCTAAGTAGCAACCAAGCAAAGAATAATGAGATCATGCAACGACTTTAGAAAACAAAAACATCAAGATTAATAACTCTCCAAACAAGGTATAAGCTCAAGTCTCACAGGGATGTAGCATTAGTTTGAGTTCCTTCCTTCAAGCATGTTACAAAAACTAATTTTATCCTTTTGTGATCAAATTTAAATTCATAAACAACAACTACAACTAAGCATAAACCAAGAGCATATCAAACTTCCATCCATGTTTATAACTTTCTTTAACAGTCATGCAATTAAAAACCAAATCCTCATCATTGTGTTGGAAGGTACCTAAGACACAAACACACAAAAACAACTAAAAAAAAAAAAAAAAATTCTTTTTGGGTTTTTCAAAATATTTTTCAAATTTTTATGTCATTTTCGTAAGATTTCCTCAAAACACAATAAAACCCACCAAAACAGCATAAAACACTAAAAAAAACAAAAAGCAACAACACGGAAACAAATGAAACCAGTTCAAAGTCGAAGGTACAAAAAATTTCAATTTGGTCATTTTTTAATCTTGATACCCCCACACTTAAACTAGACATTGTCCCCAATGTCAGAAAACATTAATAAGCAAATAAAAATAAATAAATAAATAATACGAAACAAAATAAAGTAAAGGACTGAAAACTTCTCTAATTTGCAGAAAACCAAGCGATGACCCCCAAGCGTAAATTTTGCAATCAACTTCAAGGGAGAAAATAACCAAACGTTCCTGCAAAGAAAAGAAATAAATCAGTTAAGCACGCAAGCAAAAAAATAGAAAAATGCAAACGAAAAATAAAAATTGAAAATAAACGATAACGAAAAGAACTAATAGGTGGTCATTGGTCATGACTGTTGATTTTCCACAGCTTTCATCTTGAACAGGATGGGCCTCCTTTCTTGCAAGTGCTCCTCAGCCTAGTAGAGGAAGAATCAGCACGTTGTCTCCACATGCTTCAAGTAGTCCGGTCTCCACGCAGGTGTGGCATCTTCTTGAACTCTTGGATCATCTCAGACTCTGCCTTCATCTGGATGCAACTCAGACTCCTCCTGCTTCGTCTGCGAGGTACTTTTATTTTTGAAGAAGTACCTCAAAACAGATTTATTTTTGAAGTGGGCTGGGAGGGGTCTGAGATGAGTACTCGAGAGCAAGACTAGGTAAGCAATCAGGATCTCACTTTCTCCACGTTCCTCAGATGAAGGAGAGGAGAAAGCATGATATGAGATACTTTTGCTTTTAACCTTTTTGATATGAAATACTTTTGCTCTGGAAGGATTGTTTTCTGGGGTGATCCAAGGGATGAAGAACACTGAGTGACTCGAAAGCTTTCTTTGGGAAGACATTATCGGAGATGAAGAGAGGAAGAGAGGTTGAGAGGTGGAGAGGTTGAGAAGGTGTGCCTTTGCTGTGGAAGGCGAAGGTCGAACTTATAGAAATTTGGCTTCACAACCGGAACTATTCCTTCACTATTTGTCGGCAGCCGGTGGATGGATGAACAGTGCCCGTTACGCGCTTTCTGACAACGCGTCCGTAATTTCCGCGAAGCTGACTGCGCATGCGACGAGTGATGACAAACTGGAATGATGATCTTTTGAAAACCGGGGTTCAAATCCGGGTGCGGCCCGTGGTTTTCAAAAAGCTCCAAGCCACATGTGAGAGCGACGACAAAACTGGAAAAGCTGAAGCCACGTGATTGCTGAGTCAAGCCCAGCTTTTGAGAAAGGAAACGGCTCTTTTGAGACAGGACTCCGGCATTTGAGAAATGAGCGTCCAGCTTTTCCGATTTGCGTGAGGACGCGTCTTCACCTCTGAGGAGCGGGCGCCTCTTTGATTTGCTTCTTTTTATAGAGGCGCTAATTCTGCTCCACCTCACACTTGAACTCCCTCAAACACTTCCTTCTGAAAATACTCCCTTCTGTAAACACTCATAATCCTTCCGAACTCTTTTCTTCCTCAACCCCCTCTAAAAATGTCTTGCCCATCCGACCGTCGCCTAAACTTGAATGTCGGGGAAGACGATGACTCGTCTTCTCCGAACAATATTTGGAATCCATCCTTCATATCCCCCAATGGTCCACTTACAGTCGGGGACACAATGATGAGGAATGAAATCACCGCTACGGTGATTGCCAGAAATCTGCTCACTCCAAGGGACAATAGGATGCTATCTAGGCGGTCGGACGAACTGGCCGTTCAGGAATCTCTGGCCCTCAGCGTCCAAAGTGCAGGCTCAGTTTCGAACATGGGCCAGCGCCTGCTTGCCCGAACTCGTCAGGTGGAGTCACTGATGGCGGAGGTGGCCAGTCTTCGGCAAGAAGTCAGAGGACTCAGGCACGAGAACAAGGAGTTGCACATGCTTGCAACTAGTTACTCGACCAGCATGAAGAGGAAGCTGGACCAGCTGCAGGAGTCGGACGGTCGGATTCAGAGCGATCATGAAAGGTTCATGGCGCTACTCCCGAGGTTTATGTTGCCTTCGTCCTCTGGAGCAGCACCAAGCGTTCCGGCTCCGGAGATTCCAACTCTGGCTCTTCGTCTGCCTGGAGCTCCGTTGACCTCTGAGGCGCCACCTAACCAATAACCAATAATTGCTATTAGTTTTTCGTATTATTGTATTTTTTTTTTTATTTTAAATTTTTTTTATAGTTTATTTTAAGCAATATAAAATATGTAAATCAAAATATGTAAATTAATGCAAAAAGACTTGTTTATCCGCACTAAAAATAAACATTGCCCTTAATTTATTTAAACACAAACTAAACAAAAATCAACCAAATAACAAAATTAACTAAGCAAAACAAAATGAAAGTAGTGAAAAGAAGGGTGTAAGAAAGCAAATCTGATTGCTTGGGTTGCCTCCCAAGAAGCGCTTGCTTTAACGTCTTTAGCCGGACGAATCTTTCCTTTAACCTCCCCTCGGCTCCAAAGCATGGATTTTATCTTTTAATGGGAGGTGATACTTGAAATGATTCGGCAATGGTCTGAATTCTAAGTTGGGTGCCTGAATCATCAAAATTAGAGACATGTTAGTATAAAATAAAATAAAAATTAAATTTGGAGAAGATGGCTTACTGTCCTTCTCCGACATAAATTCAATTACAAAAACCACATTTTTGGATATTTTCGGGATTTTGAACTGGGCCAGGTTTACAATGATGGTTATGGCCTGTCCCGTGTTATCAAACTCAATTTCTTGGGCCTTTGTAGTCTGCACAGCCTCTTGAATGTATTCTTGATATGCAACGCATTCTCCAGCCACTTCGATATCTTGAATCTCTTTTCTTGGTGTGCAAGGTTCGGGAACTTGTTTTGGTGCACCAAGAATCGAGATATCACTTTGCACCTCTGGAAGAGCTTTCACAATGTCTTTTTCACTCTCTTCGAAATTTGGAAAAAATCTGCAAGGAAAAAGGACATTCGGTGGAATGATGTCAGAAATAATTGAACTTGGAACAACATTACCAAAGTCGGACAATATAGGGACTTGAGGGGTTTGAGACAAGAATTCTTCCAAACTCCCCAGGTCGTCTTCCTCATCTTCCACTTGTAGCAGCAATTCATTCATGCTCGGGCTGTGTTTGAACAGTTCTAGAACAGCCTCATCCTCCATATCACCTTCCAAAGTGATGGCTTCTTCAATTTCAACTTCTACCTTTGAATTTGCAATGGGTGAGTTGGAGAGTTTACTTTGATCTTGAATCTGTGCCATGATCTCCATAATCTGACCAACTTGCCTCTCCAATTCATCCACCTTGTTGGTCCGGTCTTGCATCTCCTGGATTCGATTTTCCACTCCCTGATTCAAAGAAGTGAGTAACTTATTAAATGTATCATTATCCAGAGATGTACCTGAATCGAATTGGGCAAATTGTTGTGGTGGCTGTGATGGTGATGTATAGAACTCATCATACGGCTGCCAATATTCTCCTTGGTGAGTCTCCTTAGCTTGATTTTGTGACCCCTGCACCAAAGAGTTTAAGTCATTAAGAATTTGATTATAATCCACGGGCATACTTGAATTCGATTGGAATTGTTGTGGGGGATGTTGTGGTGGCTGCATAGGTCTTGAATAGAACGCTTCATCTTGCTGCCAATATCCACTTTGTTGAACTTGTTGAGGTTCATCCCACATTTGATTTGAATAATCCCTCCAATCCGAATTGCAAGCGTTGGAATACATGTTGCCCCTTGATTGGCTGTGGCCTTGATATCCTTGCCCATAGGGCACATCAAGTGTAGGGACACTTGGCATTGAGGTCCGTTCGGCATTATGTGTCAATTGAGCAGTGAGTTGTGCCAATTGAGCTTGAATGGTTGCCATATCTTCATCCATTTTTACCTAAAATTAAAGAACGAAAACTAAATCAAATATCAAAAATAAAATACACAAACACAAATATAAACATAAACACAAACAAACAAAACAAAAAAATAAAAAAAATAAAAATAAAAAAAAATAAAAAAAAATAAAATAAACACAAACAAAAAAATAAAGGGATTAGCAAATTTACTAATCCCCGGCAACGGCGCCAAAAATTTGATGCGTTGTAAAACAACACACAAATTAAACCCTCTTTTTGACAGTTGTAGTATAGGTGTAAGCTGGGTATCGTTCTAGGCCGGGGATTAGGAGGGCTTGCTAAAACCTCTAAAATAATTTAAAAACGTAAAAACAAAGTTTAAAACACTAAACTAAAATAAAAACACTTAACTAAAATAACTCAAAATAAAACTAACAAATAAACTAAAACAAATCAAAAGACTCAAAACAACTCAAGACTCTAGAAAATACAAACTAAGCTAAAAACTCAAAACACACTAAAAATGACTCAAAATAATGAAAACAATTTAAAATAAAAACTAGGAAATTAATTAGACGGAAATTTAAATTAAAAGATTAAAAATAATAAAAATTAACTAAATAATAATATTTTAATAATGGGGGGATTGATTTGGTTTTGACGAAGTAAATTAAACTTAAATAAATTACAAATTGACAAAAACATAAAATTAAGGTGAATGGATAGACGACGGATTGGCTAGAGGGTTTTTCTCCACACATGACACATAAGCAACCTAAATTGATTTTCAGTTGTTCTTTCAATAAATTGTAAATTTCAATACTCCAGATTAACCGTGAACAGCACTTTTTTAATCTTCAAGTTTTCCTTATGTTATTAAATTGGATGAACAGCATACAACAATTTAAAACATTCCTCAAAAGTCCCCTACGTGAAAAGCACAATAGAGATACAATCAAAGATTATTAAACTTTGTGAAAACTATAAATACTGACGAGGCATTCGTAACTATGAAAAGCATGATACTCCTGCCAAGAATTTACTTAACGCGATTGTGGATAACAACCTTCACTACTCATGAATATAAGTTCATAACGATTAGGTGAAATTCACTTATATTCTAGCATCAAATTCATGCATGTAAATTAAGTATGCATTCTTAATCAACATACACAAATAAGTTATCAATCAAGCAGTTAAGCAAATTAAATCACAACTCAGAAATCACAACTGAAGTTACCAATTCAAATTACAAATATAATCATGGTTTTGAATTATCCTCTAGCCAAAATAAATTAATTACACATTATTAATTAATTAAAAACAGAAATTAAAAACATGAGTTTAAGAAAGATTAAACCGAAAGAGGGATCAAGGATCTTCTGTGCACTGACTCTCCTGTCCGTGCCGTGTGTTTCCTCTCTCCGCTGCCTTTCCCACTGTGCCGCAAGACTGGGCAGCTCTCCTTTGATTCTGAGGTGCCCCCGAGACTGCTCCAGCTCTGCTTGCCAAGGTTGACTCGCTGCCAAATGGCAGCCTTATTCCACGCCAATTTGCACCGCTGCCTCTCAAGGCAGCTCTGTTTTGGTTCTCTCCTCCCCCGAGGAGCTCCCCAATTTCTTTTCCCCCCTTCTTTCCGTTTATATTCCCCCACCGAGGCGCCTTAAGCTGTCTTTCATCATTATTTTCTATTTTTTTTTCTTTTTCTGATTCCAGCCTTGAGCACCTCCTCGCAGGCCACTTATTATTTTTCCTTTTAGTCGTGGACTGCCTCAAGGCAATCATCATTTTTCTTAGCTTTCGGTGGACTCCCCACATGCTACTGTTTTCCACCTGTTATCACACACACACACACACAAAACATATTATATATATAAATATAAATATATAAATATAAATATATAAATATATAAATATAAATATATAAATATATAAATATATATATATATATATAAATATATATATATATATATATATATATTATTTTCCAAATAATAAATTCTAATCAACAAGTAAGAAAGTTTAAACGAATTAATTACTTAACACTTCATTTATTCTATTTTATTTTCTTTTCTTGAAAAACTTATAAAACATAAAAATAACGTAAATAGCTCAAAATATAACGAACTAACTAAGAAAAGACGAGTGAATTTGATATAAAAATATGTATAAATATGGTCCGATCAGAATCCTGAAGTTCTAATGACAAAGACAGCCTTTCTGATCTTAGTAAAGTAATTTTGAACTGTTGACAAATCTAGACGGAAATAAATAACTTGGTGTTTAGAAGTGTGCCCCCGGTCCCGGCGCATTGTGTCTCTATCGCCGGTAGTGTTGGTTCAGCTTTTCTCATAGCTAATGGGAAGTGTGACCCCAAGGAGGCTTTACCTGTCTCTTCCTTTATTAAATGACATTATTTTGACTAGCATAATGTGATTAAACTCAATTTTGATGGTTTAGTTTCGAACAATCGTGCTGATGCTGCCTTTGTGCTCCATAACTGTAATACCTTGAAAAAAATTAAAATATATGATTATGTGGAAATTTTTTATTTCAGAAAGTGAAATGATGAAAATGTCCCTCGTTGACTAAACATAATTTTATGAGGATGTATTTTATCCTCGTATATTTTATCGTATGTCTTGTTACATTTAGATAGAGGACTATCGTGAAATGGAGCTATAATGAAGAAGTTATAGGTGAGTAAATTATAGGGGCAAAATTGTCATTGTGCCATGACTTTGGAAAGCCCCAGCAAATATGGAGCTTGGAGTTGAAGCCACGTGTGTGGCTGGGATGGAAAGAAAATGAGGGAAAATGAAGAGGATGCCCAATTGGATAGAGATGGAAGGAAATGACCAATGGGAAGAGAAAGCAAGGAGAGAAATAAGAAGAAGGAGGAACTGACTAAACTCGGACCCCTTTGACCCACTAACCCGATCCTATCTCCCTATTTCAGCCGCTATTAACGACGGGGCCAGTGCCAAAATGCTCATCTCTTCGAACCCAATCAAACCCTTCCTTTAATTCCACATGTGGGTTACTATATGTGACGAATAATGTATGAGAGGTTTGTCGTTTGCCAGAAAACCCTAGACCACGGCTCCTAGTCGTGCCACCTTGTGACTCCTATATGCGCCGACCAAGCCCAAGACACTTATGAGGCCTTACTAGCAGCCTTTGCTAGGGAAAGACTTAACGGTAGAGGAGCTTGCAATCAATTTAGATTCTCAGCTGACCACAACCAAGCCTCTAAAGAACACACGATAAAACATCAAAGGATGGCGCAATACTTAGAGAAGGGCCAAGAATAGCTTATTGTGCTTCCCACTTACACCCTTACGCGGGTTCCACAAGTAGTTTGAAGTCTCAAGCAGATCGCTGAATATGACCTCACAGGCTAAGGATTATTTCAGTTGTCTAGCTTTCCTTAGCTGCACTCACAACAACGATTTCCATGCTCTCAAGTGCGATAAGGTAAACTAATTCCCTGACACCCATTTAAGTATGTTCTTTAGTGTTATAGGATAAACTAATTGCTTTCTAGTGCGAGAGGGTAAACTAATTCCTCGACACCTATATGGGTTTGCTCTCTAGTGTGAGAAGATAAACTAACTGCTCTCCAGTACGATATGGTAAACTAATTCCCCAACACCCATCTAGGTCTGCTCTCCAGTTGGATAGGATAAACTAATTGTTCTCTAGTTTGAGAGGATAAACTAATTACTCTCCAGTGCGAGAAGGTAAACTAATTCCTCGACACCGATTTGGGTCTGCTCTCTAGTGCGAGATGACAAAATAATTACTCTTCAGTGAGAAAGGGTAAACTAATTCTTCAACACCTATCTGGGTCTGCTCTCTAGTGCGAGAATATGTGATTAGTTAACAATTTTCATATTCCACAGATCTTTATCAAATTGTTATGCAAGCCACACAACTCAAAAGATCAAATACTCAAAGACCAGCTAAGCAGTAAGTGGTCAGGGGCAACAGCCACTTCACACTTAACAGTTTGCTCATCTAACACTTCATCTTCAGTAGCTCCGATCATGGCAGCTCCATCCTCGGTTGCTCAATCTACATCGCTAAAAAATCAAACTCAAGTAGTTTCCTCATTCTTTGTAAGTAGCACAGACGAGGCAGCCCAAACCATGGCCCATGCCATGCCACTTCCTCAACCCATGCCGAGCTAGCCCTTGGTTCCAGTCAAGCCGAGCAACATAAGTCGTGGCCTCTGCCACACCATCTCCTCGACCCATGCAGAGTCGGCTTCTGGCCTCTACCAGTCAACTTGTCGCACCACCCTGAAATTTTCCCCGCAACAGCACCACCTAAGAAGAAGATAAATAAAATTAAGTTTTTCTTACATTGGTGTGGCATGGAGAAGACAAAGAAATCAATGGAAGACGGTTCTTTGCACATGCAAGCGAAAAGGAATGCCATGGGAAGAGGGAACAAATATCTTCTAGCTTTCTCTCTTTCTTGTAGGGATAAATAATTACCCTCCGAAGTTGATTTAATCCCCTACTTAAGGTAGACTTAAATAGGCTTTGGATGCGATTTATTTCCCTTTCCTAGAAGAATCTAATTCCAAGTCCAAATGGGATTCTGCATCAAAATTGGAGATCTCTTTACTTGCGGTTCCTGCGAGCAGCTTAGCAGGTGTGGGGGCATTTGTGGAACAAAAAATAATTAAGAAAATTATGAAGGTGACACGTGGACTTTTTGGTGAAAATGACAAAATTACCCTTAAGACATACTAGGATTCCCACGCTCATGCAACGGATAATAATGGCTCAATCAAGAAAGAGTCAAATGTGATCAAAATGGTATTTATTCAAATATCTCTAATCACTCCTCATCAAAGCTTTATTCAAAAGGTAACTCCCAAAATCCTATTTAATTTGGGATTAATTACCATGTTAAATGCAAGATATTATTTCACATACTGTCTTGCAATTATTCTCCAATTACACCATATTTGTACCATACTTGATCAACCCTGAAACTACTAAGCACTAGTCAACATTATACCGTCAATGACCCATAAGAGTTTTCCCTCTAACCAGGAGGCATATCTTAACGCAACAAATGTCAACGTCAGAGGCTAATCACAACACGACACGTGTCAACATTAGAGGCCAATCACAGCATAACATGTGTCAATGTCAGAGCAAAGCTAGAAACTCTCTTCTATAAATAGGGATCATTCTCCCATAATAATCTCTAATGTCATTTGTACTAAACTATTCACTAGAACTCATAAAAGGATAGCTTGAACTTATGTATTTGTGTAAACCCTTCACAATTAATGAGAACTCATCTACTCCGTGGACGTAGCCAATCTGGGTGAACCACGTACATCTTGTGTTTGCTTCCTTGCGTCTATCTTTTTACATACTTATTTACACTGGTGACCAGAGCAATCTAGGGAAGGTCATAAACCTGAGACTTTCTGTTGTACCAAAGTCTTCACCGATTTTGTGCATCAACATTTGGCACCGTCTGTGGGAAACGACACTTATTTCTACTCTCTTCAGCTTTGTCAAGCTGGTTTCCACCATCCGTACACTCACTTTTGACCAAGCATCATTCTCCAACATGAGGAGTGAAGGAAGCCACAACACACAAAATGACACTCCTCTTGCACCTAGTGCGAATCAATGAAAGAATGAACAAAACAGATTTGCTCTTCAAGCTAAAGTCGATGAGCTGGAGGCTCAGAACAAAAAGATAGCAATAAAGAATGAGGTCCTCTAAGAGTAGTATAAGAAGCTCTTCGAGATGCTTCACGAGGCTAGGCATACTCAAACACATGAGCTCATCGCTTATGTTGAAGTCAACCATCATCTGAATGCCTCCCAACGCGGAGGGTCATTGATATTCAACATGGATATCCCTGACGGGGAGCGAGCTACACATCAGTGTGTCAATCAACATGAGACTTTTCTCAACTCAACTACTTAGACATGAAGCAGGAGAAGTGGATGGATGAGCCACCTTATAGAAAGATCAAAAGCTGCTTATCGCAACTGTCGAGACTTCTTGAGGCAGCGTCGAGAAAACTCCATCCACATAAGCTCAATGATGAAAAACCAAAAAGTTATCAAAGGGCTCAGACCCCTACCACAATGTAGGCCAGCCCCTAATCCAGGAAAGGAACGACAAGCCTTAAAAGGACAAGAAGGTGTAGGAGACTCGGGGGACTTCCAACGGACACATCCTAGAAACGAGTACAGTGAATCTAGGGAAATGCCACATGTCTTTTACCAAACTTCCATACTTCCAAAGAATGAGGGAAACTTACGAAGAAAAGTTCTAATGGTGTCTGACTCCACTTAGGACCCCCCTTATCTTACAGCTTTTCGAAGAAGTGAACATGTTGAAGGCCGAGTGTCAGGCTAAAATACCTGACTGGAATCAGCCAAGGTTAAGCCCCGTAACAAGGCGGATCCTTTGCACCCCTCTACAAGAAAAAACTAAACATAAACTTGGCTTACAATCATATACTGGGAGGGAAGATCCAATTGAGCATATCCACATCTTCGAATCTACCATGGCATACCGAAGACACATTGATGAGGAATGATGTCTCATATTCCCTTTAACTCTCTTTGGTGGAGCTATTAATTGGTATTGTCGTCTTCAACCTAATACTATGGATTCCAAGCTGATCGCTTACACTTCGTTGATGAGTTATACAAAATTCGTCAGAAATCAGACGAGTCATTGTGTGAATTTGCCTATCGCTTCAACCACGAGTACTCTAGTTGCAGCGACACAGGTGATAAAACAACACTCAGGGCCTTCATGATAGGCATGCGTAAATGTTTCTTCAAGTACATGATCAATGTTAACACTTGGAAGACTTACTCTAAGGTGATGATGCAAGCTTACAATCATGCATTTGCCGAGGCAAGGACATACCAAGGGAACCCTCCTATGGTTAACCCCTATCAACAAATGGGGAGTGGAAGTCAAGCTCTACCAAGTGAGGAGGTTTTGGCCATTCAAACACCCATTGCATCCTTTCCTGCTTCATTTAGCTATTCGCTAAGTCACCAAACATATTCGTCTCTTAGTAAGAGGAATGATGTTTACTCTCAGCAAGCTCATTATAACAAGAGGGATAAAGGTTCGTGTCAACATAACCAAGGGTGAATGTACTTTCAACTATTATGACCATGGGGTCAAGCCTCACTCTTTCAAAGTGGAGGACTAGGTGCTGAAGGAAATGCTATTATAAGAAAGTATACACATTACAAACGTTTTGACCCTTAACTGTTTGAGATCTTTTGTAACACAAGCCATTCGGGAAATATTTAATGAAGAGGGAATTCAGACAACTCTGTCTGAGTCTTTAAGATTCCTAGCACTGGAACACCTCGTCTACGCTGATCTACCTCTATACTCTAACTCAAAGCTTCAACATGCATACTTTGACACAAAGTAAGTGATACTAAGTGTTACAACCAATATGGTTCACATATCAAAAGCATGGATCCCTTCATGCATAGTAAAACATTCATAAGCATCACTCATGTCAATTAACATAAACATCATACATTTCAACACACTCGTACATAAGCCAACTGAGCTTTGAAAGGGTTCAACATACTTTATGTCATTCGACACTTGCTACAATGTGCCTCGGCACCTTGCCCTTATTCCCACCAATTGGGTGATAAAGGAACTCACCTTCATGCCACCAACCAGGTGATGAAAGGTACAACCTGTACTCTAATATCATGCGGCAACTTGCCATTCTTATCACTAACTAGGTGATGAAGGAACTCACATTCGTGCCACTAACCAGGTGATGAAAGGTTGATAGGAACATATTTATGTTACTTTATTAGTTTGTTTCCTTGCATTTACTTAATTAGTTTCATCTTATTAGAATGTTTTAAGCTATTTTTGTGTGTTTGTAGGTTCTAAATAACAAAGTTAGCAAAGAAGTGCATTTTGGTGCAATTTGGAGCTATTTTGGGGTGAAATGGATTGCATGCATGGGGAGCATAAAAAATGGATGGTTGTGATTCATTCTCACCAACAAAATGGATGGTGGTGATTCATTCTCACCAACAAAATGGATGGTAGTGATTCATTCTCACCAACAAAAATGGATGGTGGTGATTCATTCTCACCAAGAAAATGGATGGTAGTGATTCATTCTCAAAGCCTATAAATAGGCTTCTCCATCAAGGCCAAAGACACCAATTCACATCTACAACACATTCCATAACAACACAATTTCTGCCGCAAGTTTCCTTCTTCCTCCATCCATTTCCATCCACCTCTTTTCCTATCCATCCCCTACCACCCTTCCATACTCTCTCAACTTATCCAATCTCTACCACATCCCCTAGACCATCCAAACACCACACCCACCTTGGTGCCGCATGTTTGCAAGAAAGGAGGAGGATTTGGAGCTGTGCTAACCATTCAAGACGTTGAATTGTTGGAGCGTTCTAGGTGTCTTTTACTTTTGTTTATCATGTTTAAATTCAATTATAGTTCATTTTGGCTAGAGGTTGATTCAAAGCCATGAACATATTTGTAATATGAATTGATTACCTTCAGTTGTGATTTCAATTTGCTTAACTGCTTGATTTATAACTTATTCTTGTATGTCGATTAAGGACTTAGTTTGCATGCATGAATTTGATGCTAGAATATAAGGGAGTTTCACCTAATCGTTATGAACTTATATTCACAAGTAGTGGAGGTTGCTAGTCACAATCGCGTTAAGTGAATTCTTGGCAAGAGTATCATGCTGTTCATAGTTACGAATGCCTCGTCAATGCTTATAGTTTTCACAAAGCTTAATGATCTTTGATTGTATCTCTATTGGGTTGTTCACGTAGGGGACTTTTGAAGAATGTTTTGAATTGTTGTATGCGCTTTTCCGTCCAATTCAATAACTTAAGGAAAACTTGAAGGTTAAAAAAGTGCTGTTCACGGTTAATCTGGGGTGTTGAGATTCATGGTTTATTGAAAGAACAACTGAAAATTGGTTTGTATGCAAGTGTGTCATGTGTGGAGAAGAACCCTCTAGCTAGTCCATCATCCATTCAATTCGCCAAATCTGTCTTTTGAAACTATTTTTATAAAGTTTGTTTTGTTTTTACTTTAAATTCGTCAAAACCCAATCCCCCCTTATATTTAGTGTCTTTTGGTTCCAATCTGTCCAATTTGGTTTGTTTTCGTTGTTTTTAGTTAAGTTAGAATATGTCTTAGTTTGTGTCTAGTTAGTTATTTGAGTCTAGTTGAGTGTCTTTTGCTTAGTTTTGTGTTTTTGTTTTTTTAGTCTTATTTAGTGTTTTAAAGTCAGTTTTGAGTAGATTAGCAATCCCTCCTAATCCCCGGCCTAGAACGATCCCTACTTACATCTTTACTACAATTGTCAACAAGAGGGTTTAATTTGAGTGTTGTTTACATCGCATCAAAAGTACAACCCGTACTCGCTTATCACCAACCAGGTGATGAAGGAACTAACCTTCGTGCCACCAACCAGGTAATGAAAGGTACAACCCGTACTCTAATATCATTCGGCACCAACCAGGTGATGAAGGAACTCACATTCGTGCCACCAACCAGGTGATGAAAGAACTCACATTCGTATCACCAACCAAGTGATGAAGAGTACAACTAGTACTATTAATAAACATTTTTGTCTCAACAACTCATAATTCTTTCCACCAACTAGGAGACGAGTGGTACAACTTGTACATGTGAACTCCTAGCATTCACAAATAATAAAAAACCCTCAAGTCTTACAACTCAACTAGGGGAGCACTTATGCGCAACAAGGGTTATAGTCACCAACAAAGTCTTATTGCAAGCCAACAACGGCTTCAGTGCATGGTATATGATGCATTTACTTCAGACATCTCCCTTCTATAATAATGCAAATACTACAACTCGTAGAAATCTTCACACACACTTGATCAAGACTATGGGAAGCAAATTCAATTTATATAGTTCATCCAAACCTTTGACTACTACAAGGTGTGGCTTGCATCACAATTTCTTGCTCAAGAGTGTGGAACCAAAATCTGTATATGTTGTCTCTCCCAAATTTTCAAATTTCTAGTTTTCCACAAAAAAGAAGAAGAAGAGAAATTGGGAAATTCAACAACTTCAACAAATGGAGGGCAACTACAAATGTCAAAAAGCCTCACACACTTTTGATCAAGATACTGTGAAGCAAAGTCAATTTATAGTGCCAACAAAAGTTTTAACAAATGGAGGGCAACTACAAATGTCAAAAAGCTTCACACACTCTTGATCAAGATAGTGTGAAGCAAAATCAATTTATGGTGCCAACAAAAGCTTCAACAAATAGAGGGCAACTACAAATGTGAAAAAACCTCACACTCTTAATCAAGATAGCATGAAGCAAAATCAATTTATGGTGCCAACAAAAGCTTCAATAAATGGAGGGCAACTACAAATGTCAAAAAACTTCACACACTCTTGATCAAGATAATGTGAAGGAAAATCAATTTATGGCGCCAACAAAAGCTTCACGCAAAATGCTTCACCCAAAAAGCTTCGCCCACAAAGTTTCACCCACAAAGTTTCACCCAAAATGCTTCACCCACAAAGCTTCACCCAAAAAGTTTCATAAAAAAAGCTTCACCCACAAAGTTTCACCCAAAAATCTTTACCCACAAAGTTTCAACCAAAAAACTTCATCCAAAAAAGCTTCACCCATAAAGCTTCACCCATAAAGCTTCACCCAAAAAAGTTTCACCCAAAAAAGCTTCACCCACAAAGCACCACCCAAAAAGCTTCACCCATAAAGTTTCAACCAAAAAAGCTTCACCCAAAAAACTTCACCAACAAAGTTTCTACCCACAAAGCTTCACCCAAAAAGCTTCCTAAAAAAGTTTCACCCACAAAGTTTCACCCAAAAAAGCTTAACACACAAAGCTTCACCTATAAAGCTTCACCCAAAAAGCTTTACCCACAAAACTTCACCCAAAAAGCTTCCCCTACAAAGCTTCACCTTTCAACCACAAAGCTTCACTACAAAACTTCAACACTAAAACAAGTAAGAGCTTCACATACTCTTGATCAAGATAGTGTGAAGCAAACTCAAGCTCATGTGTCCTAAAAATAGCTTTAACATTTAAGCTATATATCCAAACACAAAATTTTGATGCAAAAAAAAAATGTAAAGGGCTTAGGCTCTCTTTTTTCTTTGGGCCTAACAACCTTCATAAAAAAATAAGGAAGAGTTTTGGGCTACCACTTAGCAAAGAAAAGGGTGAGGTTTTGTTATTTTGGAAACTTGACTACTAGTAAGACACCTCATTTGTCAACTCCTCGCCCGAAGACTTGGGAGACTCCTACCATATGCTACTACACCTCGATAATCAAAAGCTTCGCAACTACTCAATAACTTGGAGCTTTCAAGTCCCCAAACGAGAAGCTTTCCTAAATTGGGAAATTAGGGGAGCACTATTTCAACCTACAGGATCCACCTACGAAGTTTCAACATGCAAACTTCAACAAAACAAAAAATTCAAAGAACTTAGCAAAAGATGCCTTAGTGTATTTAACACAATATGCTGAACAAAGTAAAGCTTGTTTATTGGTATTTTCGATAAATTACATATATGTACATACACAAGAATCAAAACAAACAAAGAGGAAGGAGCCCTCACAAAAGTTGCTCATAAGAAGCCTTAGTACTCGACAAAGCACCAGAAAGAAGAGGCACCAGAGGGTCATCATTTAGAACCTCAGTACTGGGCAAAACCCCAAAAAAAGGAGGCACATGAGGTGGATCATTTGGAGCTTCAGTACATGGCAAAGCTCCAGAAGACGAAGGCAGTAGATGCCTTTGGAACAAATCCACAAACCTCTGATGATCACTTAGAATTCGACTCTCGAATTCCTGCAGCTAGTCCAACTTTCACTTCATGCCCATGGAGTAGTTATGTGCAAGCATGTGCAACTGTCTATTTTCATGCTTGAGCCCTTTGATTTCTTGTTTGAGACTTACCGCTTCCGCCATCAATGACTCAACTTGGCGGGTTCGAGCCAGCAGGCGTTGGCTCATATTAGACACTGAACCCGCACACTGAACACTGAAAGCCAGATAATCCTGAACAACCAACTTATCAGATCGTTTGGATAGTATCCTGTTATCTTTGGGGGTGAAGATTCCTGGCCATCACAGTAGCGGTCATGTCATTCTTCATCACAGAGTCCCTAATAGTAAGAGGACCAGTAGGGGATAAGAAGGATGGATGCCATACGTTGTCTGGAGAAGACATAGATGCTTCTTCCACAACATTTAAGTAAAAACGATGGTCAGATAGGCAAGCCATTTTTAGAAATAACGAAGGAAAAATGAGGCCCAATAAATCTCAGAAGTATGAAAATGAGGGGGAACTTCTACAAGTAGTAGCTCTCTGAGTGTACTCATTGAACACATTTGGGACCCCTATAAAAGGAATGGCAACATGACCACGTGTTCAAAAATCGAAGAAGCACCACACTCCAAATTCTTAGAGCTAGGTTTCCCTGGATAAAAAATTTTGGCAATCCTTACACGCAAAATCAGCTCTTTGGATACCACAGATAACTTGGCCAAAGATCTCTGACAAAGCTAAGGCACGTGAGTTTTGAAGTGCCATCTACTCTACTATTACCCACAAAGGTAAAAGAATAACACCACTACATTCTAAGTGGGAAATCCCTATATGTGTAAACTTCTGTCCTCCATGGTAAAACAAGCTGGTGAGAATGTGTCTTCAACAAGATCTATGTGTTAAAAAATGGAAGAGGCACCAGTCTCTGGATTTCGAGAGCCAGACCTTCAACAGACCTGCTTGTTCAAAAATCGAAGAGACACCATTCTCTGAATTTCAAGAACCGGATTTTCCTGGATAAAACGTGTCGACGCTCTTCACACGCAACATCAGTTTTCCAGATACCACGAACCACTTTATCAAAGATATCCAACAAAGTTAAAACACGTGAATCTTGCTTCTTTCACTGCATTGCTATAACCGAGAAGGGTAAAAGAACAGTATTACCACTTGCTGTTAGGGAAATTCCTCAACTGTTTTCAAGGTCACGAATTCCTCCAGAAAATACCCCATGACAGTTGATCAGATATTGGCTCTTTACACTGAAGCTGCCTAGCATGGATAAGTATCTAAGAAGTAGTGTCCTGAAAGACCATTCAAATGCAAAGGGTACGCACCACTTCGACTATGCAAAAGATTGAAGCAGAAGGGTCAACGATGAGCTGGAACAGGTCACTATGGTATGACACATTTCTTACAGAACGACATAGTCTAGACGGAAAAGTCTAAGTCAAAACCAAGCTCGGCATCACTACCCCACCCGAAGAACTCAAGAAGCTTCAACAACCTTTCGCTAGTACCACCACCGAAGAGCAAGAATATCCCATATCATCAAGGTCGAACGTATTATAGATTTGATGGACTTGTTTTGACCCTCAAATTCTCGAGTCGGCTCGTTCCTTTGGAGGAAACCAGAAAACCCTCCAGCCCAGTTCAAGAATAAGCCTGTGGAAAGTCAATAAGTACAACAAAGCATGTGCCGATTTATCCGGTACCTCTTCAAAAGCAAAAGTATCTCATATCATCTCTTCTCCATTTGCTTCTCTTTATCCTTCATGCAACTTGCAAAACAAGGAGAATGAGAACGAGCAGCCGGAGTCTGAAATCAAACCTCCGATCTGGGACTGCTTGCTTGAAGCTTTGATTGGTTACCTTGTTCATCACCTCATTCAGCAAATCTTCTCACTCAGAGACTTGGGGGACTCCCATTATATGGTTTGTATCGCATATGACCAAGCCTGAAACTACAAGTAAGCTTCAAGTGAAAATGATACATTACCTTATGTGTCAACATTAGTTCAAGATGTCACTCCTACCTAGGGGACAGAGGCAACTAAAAATGATACCACACTTCGGCACTTAGAAGTTTCGTGATTACTCAATGGCTTGGATCTTGCAAGTCCCCAACCGAGAAGCTTCCCTCACTCGGGAACTTAGAGGAACATTGTTTGTACCATACTTGATCAACCCCAAAACTACTAAGCACCGGTCAACATTATACCGTCAAGAACCCACAAGAGTTTTCCCTTTAACCAGAAGGCCAATCACAACGCGACACATGTCAACGTCAAAGGCTAATCACAGCACGACACGTGTTAACATCAGAGGCCAATCACAGCATGACATATGTCAATGTCAAAGCAAGCTAGAAACTCTCTTCTACAAATAAGGATGATTCTCCCACAATAATCCCTAATGTCATTTGTACTAAATTATTCACTAGAACTCACAAAAGGACAGCTTGAACCTATGTATTTGTGTAAACCCTTCACAATTAATGAGAACTCGTCTACTCCGTGGAAGTAGCCAATCTGGGTGAACCACGTACATCTTGTGTTTGTTTCCTTGCCGCTATCTCTTTACATACTTATCTACACTTGTGACTGAAGCAATCTAGCGAAGATCACAAACCTGACACTTTCTATTGTACCAAAGTCCTCACCGATTTTATGCATCAACACACCATATATGGCTGACCACTATTCTCCAAATAGGGTCGGCTACTTCCCTATAAATAGTCATATTATCCCACTAAAAAGCTAAGCCATTTGCTGCCCACAAACTCCTAAACACATTTTTTTTTCTTCAGAATTCTAACTTTGGCATCAGAGATTCTTTTCCCAAAGCCCCCTCATTCATCGTGGGCGCTTAAGGCTTTTGGCCTTAATCTTAGGTGATATTATTTTGCAGGTGCATTTTTGTTAAAGGAGAAGATGACGAAAATTTTGCATCAACATAATTCGTCCAATAATTTATAACCTAATTTGTTCTTCAAAGTATAAGAAGCTCTTAGGAAGATTAAAGAAAGAATATGTTCTTCTTCTGTAAGGAATTAGTCCAATAATGTGTAACCTAATCTTTTTTTTGGAAATCCTAGCTAATATTAGGGAATCTCATGTTATTACTCTAACAAGCATGAAATGTATGCTTGCTTATTAGTCCATAGGGCAATTGGATATGTAATTATTGGAGACTCAAATGGTGGATAAGCAAGCATGATAACTTATATGCTGTTTTATATCTCTCCATGAATTTAGAAACTTTTGCTTGCATTCTATTATTTGGTCTATGTACTGAAACTAATAACATTCGAGATTATGTAAGATTATACACAAAAGATCTTTTGTTGGCTCTCTTGTTAGCCTTATGTCTCTTATCCTTATGAGGTTGACGGGATTTTAAACCGCACAAATTTAACCCTCTTTTTGACAGTTGTAGTAATGATTTAAGTAGGGTATCGTTCTAGGCCGGGGATTAGGAGGGATTGCTAATCACTCTAAAATTAATTTAAAAACGTAAAAATAAAGTTTAAAACACAAAACTAAAATAAAAACACTTGACTAGAATAATTCAAAATAAAACTAATTAATAAACTCAAACAAATCAAAAGACTCAAAATAATGAAAACAATTTAAAATAAAAACTAGGAATTAAAATGGACGGAAATTAAATTAAAAGATCAAAAATAATAAAAATTAACTAAATAATAATATTATAATAATGGGGGGGTTGGTTTGGATAAAACGTAAATTAAACTTAAATAAATTACAGAATCAACAAAAACATAAAATAAAGAGTGAACGGATAGACGACGGATTGGCTAGAGGGTTTTTCTCCACACATGACACATAAGCAACCTAAATTGATTTTCAGTTGTTCTTTCAATAAATTGTAAATTTCAATACTCCAGATTAACCGTGAACAGCACTTTTTTAATCTTCAAGTTTTCCTTATGTTATTAAATTGGATGAACAGCATACAACAATTTAAAACATTCCTCAAAAGTCCCCTACGTGAAAAGCACAATAGAGATACAATCAAAGATCATTAAACTTTGTGAAAACTATAAATACTGACGAGGCATTCGTAACTATGAAAAGCATGATACTCCTGCCAAGAATTCACTTAACGCGATTGTGGATAACAACCTTCACTACTCATGAATATAAGTTCATAACGATTAGGTGAAATTCACTTATATTCTAGCATCAAATTCATGCATGTAAATTAAGTATGCATCCTTAATTAACATACGCAAATAAGTTATCAATCAAGCAGTTAAGCAAATTAAATCACAACTCATAAATCACAACTGAAGGTATCAATTTAAATTACAAATATAATCATAGTTTTAAATTATCCTCTAGCCAACACAAATTTAATTACACATATTTATAAATTAAAAACAGAAATTAAAAACATAAGTTGGAGGATTAAACCAAAATGGGGATAAGGGTCTGTGCAATTCTGTGCGCCTGACTCCTTGTTTGTCCTCCATCTGCTCCTTCTTTCTCGCTGCCTAAGGCAGCGCCTGTTTCTTTTTTTTATTTTTATTTCTCAGCTCGGCTTTCTCCTAAGCTGCCCACCGAGGCAGCCTTGCCACTGATTTCCCTCCCGAGCTTGCGCCTGGCTTTCTGCGCCTGCCCGAGCTTCTGCCCCGACGCTATCTCCTTTAAGCTGCCCCGTGCTCGCTCGCAGTGCTGCCAAATGGCAGCCTGCCTCCCTCTGGTTCCTGTCTCAGTCTCCGCGCGCTGCACCTCCTCTCTAATTTCTGTGTTTTGTTTCCTTTTCTTTTTTTGATTTTCTTCTGGCGCTGCAGCTCACCGAGGAGCTCCCCCTTCACACTGTCAGCTGCCTTAAGGGCAGCTCTCCCTCTGCTGCGCTGCTTTTTCGTGGTCTTGCTGCCAAATGGCAGCTTATCCTTTTCTTTTTAATAATGCCCACTTTCTTTTTCTCCACCGAACTGCATTACACACACACAAATAAAATAAATTTAAATATAAATATAAATAGATATATATAAATATATATAAATTTATATATATATAAATATATATAAATATATATATATTATTTTCCAAATGATAAGTATAATTCAACAGACAAGATAGTTTAGATGAAATTAATACTTAGCACTTCACTTATTCTATTTTTATTTTCTTTGCGAGATAAATTTATAAAACATAAAATCAACGTAAATAGCTCAAAATATAACGAACTAACTAAGAAAAGACTAGTGAATTTGATATAAAAATATGTATGAATATGATCCGATCAAATACCCCCACACTTAGCTTTTGCTAGTCCTCGAGCAAAACAACGAAAACAGAAAAAGTAATAACATGAAAAACATTAGCTTCCCCCTATTTGACCCTCAAAGAATTTCATTCGAGAACATAAATCAGCAAGAACCATAGCCAGCACCAAACAAACTAATTCAAGCTCATCTTCCTTATTCAAATATTAGCAGTAATCTTTAAATCATCCTTGAAGTGTAGTGTGTGAGATAGCCATGCTAATGCAATTTCAAGTTTTTATTTTTAAAATCATCATATGCAAACCAGCAACCTTCTCACGGAATATTCACTCAATCACACATGTGTTTAGTTTTAATGTGTTTCGCTCAAAGAAACAAATGTGAAAGATCTACCATAAGCTTGCATAAAGATCACATCTCCACAGTCATAATTGCAAAACTTAAATCAAGAGGACTTTTATTGGATGTAATGAGGCTTAGGGATAGGGCTATTGAAACGAAAGAATAGGAAAACACAAGTTCCAAGCTACATCGCAAGCAATTCTTTTGTTGAGATTTATAAGAACTCAAGCTCTCCAATGATTCTTTTAACACCTCCAACCACACCCTTAAACTGAAACTTTAAACTTTTTATTTTCTTTTCTTTGGATACAACCTTTCTTTCTTTTTCTTTTCTTCTCTTTTCTCAATTTTTTTTTTAAAAATACAAACATGAAAAACCCCCACACTTATTCTTTTGCCAAACCTTCCAAGTACTTCATAAACATTTCTCAACAATCTCAAATTGCTCGCTTGGAAAGGGTAAGAAAACATGTTTTGAGGTATAAGGGTAGACATATCTGGTGATAAGAAATAAAAGGCTCAACATAAACGGCTCAAATTGGCAATCTAATGATATCATTTTTTTTCTTTGGGAAATATGGATATTTGGGCCATGGTGGTGAACCTAATGCCTCTATCATTTTCAAGTTCATGCAATCAATGACAAATATTTCGAAAGATCGTTACGCAAGTTCTAGAGATGTATCTCACATAAGTTCATCACACATGAAAGAATAGGAGTGTATGAAAAATGCACACACTTTCAATAGGCTCAAAAACTCACATGGGATGTATATGGTCACTAAATTCACATATGAAGCTTTAATTCATGCTTTAGTTTCACATCAACAAGGCTATGTGCATTTGGATTTTCAAAGATGATCAAACATGTACAATACTAACAAGAGAATAAGGAATTTCACATAACACATGTTAACTAAGTTCTTGATAATCATGGTTCAAATTCATCCAGTTATATCATTGGGTCGGGAAACTAATAAAAATCTAATTTAAAACAATAAGGAAACAAGACAATATTTTTGGATTTTTTTAAAAAAATTTCGAAAAAATTAAATAAAACAAAACTAATTAAGAAAACAAAAACAACAACATGGAAACAAATGAAACCAGTTCAAAGTCGAAGGTATAAAAATTTTCAATTTGGTCATTTTTTTTTTATACTTGATACCCCCACACTTAAACTAGACATTGTCCCCAATGTCATAAAACAAAAATATGCAAATAAAAATAAAATGAATAAATAATACGAAACAAAATAAAGAAAAGGGACTGAAAACTTCCCTAATTTGCAGAAAACCAAGCGATGACCCCCAAGCGTAAATTTTGAAATCAACTTCAAGGGTGGAAATAACCAAACGTTCCTGCAAAGAAAAGAAATAAATCAGTTAAGCACGCAAGCAAAATATAGAAAAATGCAAACGAAAAATAAAAATTGAAAATAAAAGATAATGAAAAAAACTAATAGGTGGTCATTGGTCATGACTGTTGATTTTCCACAGCTTTCATCTTGAACTGGATGGGCCTTCTTCTTGCAAGTGATCCTCAGCTTAGTTGAGGATGAATCAGCACGTTGTCTCCACATGCTTCAAGTAGTCCGGTCTCCACGCAGGTGTGGCATCTTCTTGAACTCTTGGATCAACCCAGACTCATCTGCTCTTGGGTGCACCTCAGACTCCTCCTGCTTCGTCTGTGAGGTACTTTTGTTTTTGAAGAAGTACCTCAACACAGGTTTATTTTTGAAGTGGGCTGGGAGGGGTCTGAGATGAGTACTCGAGAGCAAGACTAGGTAAGCAATCAGGATCTCACTTTCTCCACGTTCCTCAGATGAAGGAGAGGAGAAAGCATAATATGAGATACTTTTGCTTTTAACCTTTTTGATATGAAATACTTTTGCTCTGGAAGGTTTGTTTTCTGGGGTGATCCAAGGGATGAAGAACACTGAATAACTCGAAAGTTTTCTTTGAGAAGACATTATCGGAGATGAAGAGAGGAAGAGAGGTTGAGAGGTGGAGAGGGTGTGAAGGTGTGCCTTTGCTGTGGAAGGCGAAGGTCGACTTTATAGAAATTTTCCTTCACAACCGGAACTGTTCCCTCACTATTTGTCAGCAGCCGGTGGATGGATGAACAGTGCCCGTTACGCGCTTTCTGACAACGCGTCCGTAATTTCCGCGAAGCTGACTGCGCATGCGACGAGTGACGACAAATTGGAATGATGATCTTTTGAAAACCGGGGTTCAAAACCAGGTGCGGCTCGTGGTTTTCGCAACGCTCCACGCTGCACGTGATGAGTCACGACAAAATTGGAAAAGCTGAGCCACGTGATTGCTGAGTCAAGCCCAGCTTTTGAGAAAGGAAACGACTCTTTTGAGACAGGATTCCGGCATTTGAGAAATGAGCGTCCAGCTTTTCCGATTTGCGTGAGGACGCGTCTTCACCTCTGAGGAGCGGGCGCCTCTTTGATTTGCTTCTTTTTATAGAGGCGCTAATTCTGCTTCACATCACACTTGAACTCCCTTCCTCAAACACTTCTGCACTCATACTCCTTCCGCTCTCTTCTTGCACTTCAGCAATCTTAATCTTTCCGAACTCTTTTCTTCCCCAACCCCCTCTAAAAATGTCTTGCCCTTCCGACCGTCGCCTTAACTTGAATGTCGAGGAAGACGATGACTCGTCTTCTCCGAACAATATTTGGAATCCATCCTTCATATCCCCCAATGGTCCACTTACAGTCGGGGACACAATGATGAGGAATGAAATCACCGCTACAGTGATTGCCAGAAATCTGCTCACTCCAAGGGACAATAGGATGCTATCTAGGCGGTCAGACGAGCTGGCCGTTCAGGAATCTCTGGCCCTCAGCGTCCAAAGTGCAGGCTCAGTTTCGAACATGGGCCAGTGCCTGCTTGCAAGATCTCGTCAGGTGGAGTCGCTGATGGCAGAGGTGGCCAGTCTTCGGCAGGAGGTCAGAGGACTCAGGCACGAGAACAAGGAGTTGCACATGCTTGCAACTAGTTACTCGACCAGCATGAAGAGGAAGCTGGACCAGCTGCAGGAGTCGGACGATCGGATTCAAAGCGATCATGAAAGGTTCATGGCGCTACTCCCGCGGTTTATGTTGCCTTCGTCCTCTGGAGCAGCACCAAGCGTTCCGGCTCCGGAGATTCCAACTCTAGCTCTTCGTCTTCCCGGAGCTCCGTCGACCTCTGGGGCGCCACCTAACCAATAACCAATGACTGCTATCAGTTTTTCGAATTATTGTAATTTTTTTTTTTCAGGGTTATTGTAAGCAAAATAAAATATGTAAAATATGTAAATTAATGTAAAAGGACTTCGTTTATCCGCACTTAAAATAAACATGCCCTTAATTTATTTAAACACAAACTAAATAAAAATCAACCAAATAACAAAATTAACTAAGCAAAACAAAATGAAAGTAGTGAAAAGAAGGGTGAAAGAATGCAAATCTGATTGCTTGGGTTGCCTCCCAAGAAGCGCTTGGTTTAACGTCTTTAGCCGGACGAATCTTTCCTTTAACCTCCCCTCGGCTCCAAAGCACGGAATTTATCTTTTAATGGGAGGTGATAATTGAAATGATTCGGCAATGGTCTGAATTCTAGGGTGGATGCCTGAATCATCAAAATTAGAAACATGTTAGTATAAAATGAAATAAAAATTAAAAATGGAGAAGATGGCTTAGTTTCATTCTCCGACACAAACTCAATAACAAAAATCACGTCTTCAAAAGTCTCAGGGACTTTGATTTTGGCCAAATTGCAAGTGATGATTGTGGCCGTGTGATCCACTCCAATTTCCTCCTTGATGAATTCAAGATGCTCCTCAACCACTTTTTCCTCGTTTAGAAGTTGCGGCAAGGGTTGTTCTTCCCTTGTCGTGCCTTGTGCATCCTCCTCCTCTTCGAGCAGTAGCAATTCATCCATAGGCTCATCTTCAACCATTTGTTCTTGAATTTGTTCCATGCATTCTGCATTCTGCCCAAATTGATTGTTCCACTCAGCCAACTCCTTTGCTTGATAGAAATCCTCAATTGGTTGCCAAAATGCGTCTTGTTGAAATGGTTGAGCTTCCCTGCCCTGCTCCAAAGAATTTAGTTGCTGAATAACTTCCTTATAATAATTTGATATACCTGAATTTGGATGTGAAGGTTGAGGGGGAGGCTGTGGTGGTTCATATGGCTTTGAATAAAACTCCTCATATGGTTGCCAATTTGCTTCATGTTGAACTTGTTGAGCTTCCCACCACATAGAATTGGAATGATCTTGCCCACCATATGTAGGGACACTTTGCATTGTAGACCTTCCGGCATTCTGAGACAATTGAGAAGTAAGATTTGCCAATTGAGCGTGAATGCTAGCAAAATCCATGACTTACTTCTCTAGTACCTAAAATCAAAGAAAGAGAACTAAATCAAATATCAAAAGTAAAATACACAAACACAAAAACAAACAAAAACTCAAACAAACAAACAAACAAAAATTAAACACAAACAAAAAAAATAAAGGGATTAGCAAAGTTACTAATCCCCGGCAACGGCGCCAAAAATTTGACGGGATTTTAAACCGCACAAATTTAACCCTCTTTTTGACAGTTGTAGTAATGATGTAAGTAGGGTATCGTTCTAGGCCGGGGATTAGGAGGGATTGCTAATCACTCTAAAATTAATTTAAAAACGTAAAAATAAAGTTTAAAACACAAAACTAAAATAAAAACACTTGACTAGAATAATTCAAAATAAAACTAATTAATAAACTCAAACAAATCAAAAGACTCAAAATAATGAAAACAATTTAAAATAAAAACTAGGAATTAAAATGGACGGAAATTAAATTAAAAGATCAAAAATAATAAAAATTAACTAAATAATAATATTATAATAATGGGGGGGTTGGTTTGGATAAAACGTAAATTAAACTTAAATAAATTACAGAATCAACAAAAACATAAAATAAAGAGTGAACGGATAGACGACGGATTGGCTAGAGGGTTTTTCTCCACACATGACACATAAGCAACCTAAATTGATTTTCAGTTGTTCTTTCAATAAATTGTAAATTTCAATACTCCAGATTAACCGTGAACAGCACTTTTTTAATCTTCAAGTTTTCCTTATGTTATTAAATTGGATGAACAGCATACAACAATTTAAAACATTCCTCAAAAGTCCCCTACGTGAAAAGCACAATAGAGATACAATCAAAGATCATTAAACTTTGTGAAAACTATAAATACTGACGAGGCATTCGTAACTATGAAAAGCATGATACTCCTGCCAAGAATTCACTTAACGCGATTGTGGATAACAACCTTCACTACTCATGAATATAAGTTCATAACGATTAGGTGAAATTCACTTATATTCTAGCATCAAATTCATGCATGTAAATTAAGTATGCATCCTTAATTAACATACGCAAATAAGTTATCAATCAAGCAGTTAAGCAAATTAAATCACAACTCATAAATCACAACTGAAGGTATCAATTTAAATTACAAATATAATCATAGTTTTAAATTATCCTCTAGCCAACACAAATTTAATTACACATATTTATAAATTAAAAACAGAAATTAAAAACATAAGTTGGAGGATTAAACCAAAATGGGGATAAGGGTCTGTGCAATTCTGTGCGCCTGACTCCTTGTTTGTCCTCCATCTGCTCCTTCTTTCTCGCTGCCTAAGGCAGCGCCTGTTTCTTTTTTTTATTTTTATTTCTCAGCTCGGCTTTCTCCTAAGCTGCCCACCGAGGCAGCCTTGCCACTGATTTCCCTCCCGAGCTTGCGCCTGGCTTTCTGCGCCTGCCCGAGCTTCTGCCCCGACGCTATCTCCTTTAAGCTGCCCCGTGCTCGCTCGCAGTGCTGCCAAATGGCAGCCTGCCTCCCTCTGGTTCCTGTCTCAGTCTCCGCGCGCTGCACCTCCTCTCTAATTTCTGTGTTTTGTTTCCTTTTCTTTTTTTGATTTTCTTCTGGCGCTGCAGCTCACCGAGGAGCTCCCCCCTTCACACTGTCAGCTGCCTTAAGGGCAGCTCTCCCTCTGCTGCGCTACTTTTTCTTGGTCTTGCTGCCAAATGGCAGCTTATCCTTTTCTTTTTAATAATGCCCACTTTCTTTTTCTCCACCGAACTGCATTACACACACACAAATAAAATAAATTTAAATATAAATATAAATATATATATATTATTTTCCAAATGATAAGTATAATTCAACAGACAAGATAGTTTAGATGAAATTAATACTTAGCACTTCACTTATTCTATTTTTATTTTCTTTGCGAGATAAATTTATAAAACATAAAATCAACGTAAATAGCTCAAAATATAACGAACTAACTAAGAAAAGACTAGTGAATTTGATATAAAAATATGTATAAATATGATTCGATCAGAGGTCTTCCTCCACTTTCATTTTTGAAATGGTGGAGATGATTTTTTTGGAGTTGAGGACAATTCAGCTCAATTGCTATTGCAATTGAGGCATTTAAACAGTGCCCTTAGAGCAGTTCCACCGTGGGCAATAGCCCGATGGACTGGTTCTCAAACAGGACCAGAAAGCCCAAGCAACTTGGTCCAACGTGTACTGGCGATGAAGCCCGAGCGGGCCCGAGGAAGAAGCCTGCAGGAGTTGCAAAACCGAGAGCCCGAAGGGTAGACGTCAGCCATGTGGTGGACGGAACTTCCTTTTCTCTCTCTCAACCTTCATGGTTCTTGAACCCCATCGTCGTCTCACGGTGGATGGGCGGTGGCGACAACAACTCTCCCTAATGCCTCATTCTCCCTTCGCAAAACGATGCCCAGTCGGAGTCCTCCGCATCCTCAACACGTGTCCCACAAACTTGCCGGAGTTTGCTCCGAGGAGGTGACCAAAAACTGGGCAAGGTTTTAGAAAAATTGCAGGGGTTAAACATCTGGTTTAGAACTGGAAAAACACCACAAATCTTGTCTCATGCAACATTAAGACATAATGAAACAAGATTTGCATATAGAACCTCACATGGGTTTGAGTTTCAGATCTTGAAGCTGTTGGCTTCAATGGTGGTTTACACTGTGATGGTCTGATGACGCATGCAACGGTATAGCTTAGATCCTTTAGTCCCAAAGATTAAAGGTTTCATGGTTTTGGAGTTTGATTTGTTTAATTTTCGAAGATGAAAGTGGGTGAGTGCTATCGGAGCTCTAGAGAGAGTGAAACTAGAGTGACAGTGTCGAGAGCTTAGAGAGAGGGAGAAAGGAACTCCATAAAAATGGAGATAAGTGAGAAAGATGAGTGGAAAGAGGGGGAGCGACGTGAGGGAGTGGATAGTGCATGGGAAATTCCAAGAAGTTGTAAAAAATATTATTATTTTATTGCAATTTGCTAGGGCTATTCAAGTGTAATAGCGGAGATGCAAACTGTAATTACTGTCCATTAAAAACAGTTACTATTTATTGAGTGAATAAAATAGTGAATAACGTGAGGGTTTTTCCCAAGGTGAAACTGCTCTTACTGTAGTAACTTAAACTAACGAGTAAGGATAATAGCGCACGCTGTCATCTTTCACGCTTCATTTCCTCATCCAAAAACCTCCGAACCTGCAAACCCTGAAAACGCCAACAGCCATGAGAGCAACCGCTCTCTTCCTCTCCCCGCCACTACTACTCTCCACACCTACCCCTCTCCTCCTCCTCCATTCACTGCACCCACTCCCCTTCCGCTCCCTCAAACCCAATCCCCTCCGCAAACACCCCCTTACCCTATCCCCCACCCCAACCACCCCAACCACCCCCTCCTTCCTCGTCCGCGCCGACGACGGCGACGGCGACAGCGCAGGCCCCGACGACTACGACATGGACGACGAAGAGCTTGAGGAAGTCGACAACAAGAAGGACTTCGACATCGAGTACGACACCCTAGCTGCCGCTGCAGCTGCCGCCGCCGCCGCCAATGGCGAAGAGGACATCGCCATGGTGCAGAGCAAGAGCTTCGTGTTCACGCAAGGTTGGGACTCGGAGATGGTGGTGGATTATCGGATTAACGAAGACGAATTTCACAAGATTAGCTTGCTGGACTGCGATTTCTTCATCAGGAAACCTCCCGATCCCGATAATGACGTCTATGATTTCAGAGAGGTATGCATTTGATCTAATTTTACATATTTTAGTTTGGAAATTTAAATTTAATTAGAAAACTTAATTTATATATTTAAATGTTGTGTAGATGTATGTTACTCCTCCGGACACAGATGTTTATGCGATTCCCAGGGTTCTTGCTCCAATGCCTCAGAAGGTAATCCACAATCTACACTGAATTTGGATTTATTAAAGCTAATTCGACATTTGTTTGATAATTCATTGCTTGTTTTGGATATCGTAGTACATTCGATGTGCAAAGAGTGACTTTAGCTGCTACAATGTAACTGAACCGCCCATTGATGCTCCTAGAGATCCATTGTACAAGTCTGAACAGGACGTGTTGAAGGTATGATCGATTTTGAGCTATGAATTTGGTTTCATTTGGAGAAATTATGTAATGGGTAGGATTGTGGCGATGGAGACAATTGCAATTTGATTGGGTGAAAATGGTTCGAGATATATCATTAGCAATTAGCATTACAACCATATGTAGGAAATTTGGTTGTCATTGTTATTTTACACCGTTCTTCTTTATCGTTGGCAGTTCTTTATGTGAATGGATGGTGTTTGTATATTTCGTCCTTTTTGATGTATGAATGTCTCGTTTTAGAAATAGCATTATTCATGAGGCTGCTTCTCTGTTTCAGGTTTACTTGACAAAGCACTACAGGAACCGGAGGTTGGGGGACCCTGATTTTGTGCTGGATTTTGAGGAGATTTATGTAATTGACTCCAAAACAAAGTCCATTAGCAGAGCTAAAGTTTTGGTGAGAGTTTTACTTTTTCTGTTTTGCTTTCCTAATGCGTCCTTGAGATTCTTCTTATACTGTATAATGCATATGGTATCACTATCTGTTCCTGCCTTGTATATTTTTAGAAAGCCTTTTTAGCTCAGATGAATCATATACCATTGACACTCTCTATGTGAATTTGCTAAGAAATTGACAGCACTAGCCAATAATGCTTGTGCTAGTTATGTGTATTTCCTTATCGGGAGTTAACTTATTGAAGAATACTGGCCAAAATTTAACCCGCTGTGGATTTCTGGGAAACACGATTGCACGGTATTAGTTTTTGAATCCCATTTCTCACGTTCTGTGTCTTGACCTCGACTAAACTAAGTGGGATGTATCATTAAGATAGAAAGTAATATTATGAGAATGTGTCTTTGAAGTTTTGACTATATTTGGTACCAACATCTGGATTATGTAATTTTCTTTTTAAGGTCTGTATGACACTAGCTTTTGTGTAGCATGATGAATCAGTAATAATATCATGATAGAATCTTATTTCTATACGATGCGTTTGCACGTAGAGGTGTCTATCTGCTTTATGGCATGACATAGTTGCGTAATCTTGAGTATTAAGAGTGTCAGACATGGAGTTGACATCACTTGTCCATGTATTGTTATGCTTCTTTTGTGTATGATTCTGTGATCCTGAACTTGTGCCTGTGGTCATTCTCACATACATGCATCATTGGTAAGACATAGAATGAGTAAAAATTAAACGGAATCTTTTATATCTGGAATATTTCCATGAATTCCACTATATACTTCCCCATTTTCACCGACATATGATCAGAGATGAACCAAAGTAGAAGACAATGGAATCACAATTCGAAAGGGAGCATTGCTCTTTGCAACATAAGTAGGACTGCCATAGTTGTATATGTGTGTGTCAATCCAACCGCTTGCTATTCAGTGCAAAGTGTTGCTAATTTATGTAGTTATTCTATTTATTTTGGAGGAATGTTATGCCTTGTACAGGTCAGTGTTCTGGGGGGAAGAAGCAGAGATAGAAGACACGACCTGCTTGTAGTACGTGATAATGGAAACTCCTTCAGAATAGTTCACGGGGTAACCAACTCAGTCTGATCCAAATTGCTTTCTTTAAATTTATATTTGTTATTCATTATCTGATTCGCTCCTCTCTTGTATCCTTTCAGAGTGAAAAAGATGATCCCACAACAGTGATAGAGAGGGAAGAGTGGAATAAGACCAGACAGGACATGGAGAGGCATCTTAGCAAGCTACGAGATTTTAATGTTTCCAATTGGTTCTAGTTCTTCGGACAAGTTTGCAGATAACATCATGAAGGCACATATGCAACAAAACTCAAGACTCCCATTGTGTCACTATGTGCGAATATATCAGAGATCGACTTTCAAGATACACTAGCTATCCGGATTAACTTAAGTCGAGTCAATGTTTAATATCAGAAGGTCCTCGTTGCTGATGTTTTGGCGAGCACATTGTGCTTTCGTTTTTGCGAAGTATATAGCTGATATTGAATATCGAAGTTCCTTGATGGTCATGTGGGTAAGGCACTTTGTGTTCAGCTTCCATTTTGCCAAATATGTGTAGGAACTTAGAAGCTTGATCTCTAGTTTGTAGAATGTTCCGATTCTCATTTTAGTCACTGTGTTTTCAATTTGGCCAATTTGGTGGCATTTTGATATGGTCATATATGTTTTAACTTTTAAGTTAGCCGTTAATTTGCACACGCGGCACATGTAAAGACTCACGTAGAGTTGATTAAGATTGTTAACGGGGTTAAATACAACGCCAAATTAATCAAATTCAAAACACATGATCGAAATTAAATTTCGAGCAAAACACAGACTAACATGATGCTTTCCTTTTTTTTATTTTTGAACAAATGGGGAGGCGGGGTTGGATTTACTTTCACAATGAGCTAGCAATAATATGGTTCAAATTTTCATTTGGCGAGATTGAACCTTAAGACCAACATGATGTTTACTCTTTAAAAAAAGTTAAAGGAAGTAGTTTGTTTAGGATGGTGATTTCCTATCTTGTTTTTGTTTTTGTACTTTAAATAGGGTGTGTGGATATCACACCCCTTTAATTAAACTAAAGTTGGGTTTTTATTTTTATTTTAACAAATGATATTATCTACACTAAGGGGTGGAGGGAGTGGGCTAGCAATAATGTGGTTCAAATTCGTCTTTGTGAGAATCAAACCTAAGACCTCTCACTTACTAATGAAGAGGAATACCACTAGACCGTAGTCCTAAATGGCGTGTATTTTCAAATCTTGTCATTGAATTTGAATTAATTATTTTAAACTGAGAAATTGAGCTCCAAAAAAAGGTTAAGGAAGGTATATTTGATTAGCTTGATGCCTCTTTGGCCAAATAATGGCTTGGTGGCTTCATAGAGTTATAGCGCATTCATCAATTGGAGATGAATTTTTGAACAATCAAGTCGGTTTTTAACTTATAAACCTTTGGCCCCCTTCATTAAAGACGGACTAAATTCACCCAATCATAATTTAAGGAGTCCCGAAAGAGAAGAAAAAGAGTCGCTTCTCTTTTTTGATGTGATGCAAGGGAATCTGCTCCAAGAGACCAGCGGCCTAACGCGGGAGGAGACAAGGAGAATCTGTATGTTTGCTTGAGAAGTGAACCCACATGCAAATGCAGTCATCTGTTCTTAACTTCTAACTTTGACTGCCGAAACTGGATTTCTTTTTTAAAGCTCGCCCAAACTGGACTCTGCTGCATGCTATTTTTTATCCGGTCCAACAATTGGGTTAATCTTCTTTAAGAGCTAAGCTAGGCCATTTAACTATTTTACTGCAAAATGTACTTGCAACTTTTTACAAATCTTTTAAATAAAGATATAGCTGTTTACCTAGTCTCACTTCTTGGGAGTAAAACTCAAATTTAATTTCTAAATCCATTCCAACTCATTCTAACTCATGGGCCAAATTTTAGTTTTGGGTTAAAACTCAAATTTTGGGCAAATTCCATCTAGGATTTGAGTTCCGAATGCCTTCAACGCGCCAAGGGCTTAATGCAGCGGGGGGTCCCATGCACGTCGGTCTGTCGGCCACCGAATTAAGCCCAACGGCTCTTTCATTCATCCAATTATTGTGATTAATTGGAGTGTATGTTGATCTAATGGGCCAGATTCATTTTTTTTTAGTTTATATCTATAAATTAATTGAATCAAACGGCAGAGATTTAATATGATCAAATTCAATGAGCAAAAGAAAATCTAATGGTCCTAATTTAAATTCGACTAAATGTTCATAAAATTAGGTTAAAATCAATATTTATCATAATCTAAATATTTTTAAGTTGTTGTAAGCATAATTTACTGAACAAGTATGGAGGTCAGAGAGAGAGGAGGTGCGGCATAGAGAGAGAAGAGAGAGATGTGTAATTGTGGGTGTGTGTTATTCCACCCATATTGTGCTTTTATTTATAGTAGTAGGGAAGGTTAATTCCTTACCGTTTTAGGATTACAACTCTAATAGGATATTAACTACTAAAGGGAATATAAAAGATATCCGTAGATATGTTAGGATTTACACAATCACATTCCTATTCCAATAGGACTGCAACACTCCCCCTTGAGTGTGTAAATACTCAAGAAAATAGTGCATCAGGTCTTCAATGATGAAGTAAGTATAGTTGATGAAGTCGTCAGTACAATGAACGAATGCAAGTCTCAAATCAACGGAAGAATGCATAAAAAAGTAAAACTCACAAAACCTTGCTATGGTAAAACCCAAGGTGGGAGAAAATCCATAGACTAAGGAGAAAAATGAGAAGTTGCATTAAGTTAAAACTATACGTCTTTTGGACACAAGTAGAAGAGCTCACAAGGGTATGATCAACCCAGGATGGGTGCCTCGTTAAAACCTAGTTAGGTAGCAAAAACCTAGTGAGAAAAATGCTCCTAATTGTAAGGAAAAAAGTACATTAAGATCAAGTGAGTATACTTTTGGATACTCCCCTTGAGTTTGAAATAACTTCCAAATGAGAACTACAAGCATCGCATATGAATAGTTAGGCATACCAATTCCTCAGACAAGCTTTTAGAAGGTTGACTTCGACAGTGACATCGTGTAGAGGTCGGTAAGAGTTTTTGGGATCGGTTTACATGACTTCAATCTCCTAATGCTTTGCTGATGTAGATGTTGACGCAATATGTTTTGGCGTTGACTTTGTTGAGGTATCATGGCTTGGTCGGGTTGATACACACGGCATAATCTTCATGGATCGTCCTTGGGACTCAATGATGGATGAAAACACAACAAGTACATCAAATATGCTCAACAAGAACTCCTAACCATGTCTCACGTATGGCGTAGTAAAGTGAGGTGAGTCTTGGAACAATTCGAAGATTTCGTAACTAAGGTCATATCGTGGACCTCTAAGATATTTCTATATCCTTAATGGTAAAGACATAACCATTCGTGAATTTTGCATTGTGCAGGTTTGATAAGTAACCTGCGATAGCATAACAAACAAGGCAAGCATCATTCCAAGGATCCGGGGGGAGGGGGGTTTGGATCTGCTCGAGATGCATTAGGATTTGCCCTCGTACTATCTTCAGGGTACATCTTTAATACGAATTTAGTGGTTGCGTGTAGGCGTGATGTTGTATCTAACGTATGGATGATCAAAGGTATACTCAAAGGTGACACATTAGGGGTGTAGTTCAACTGGTAGACCAAAATACCGTCAGAACATTGCTTGAACTTCAGGTCAAGGCATAAACGAGTTTTCCTAAGAACCTTCATCTCAAATTCGATCTTCAGGTGTAAGGCAGTTTTCTCAAGCTCTTTCGGAGTCTTAGTGAGATTTGTGTCAACGACATAAACTGTAACTCTAGCAATTTGGAATAAGACTTCATACTTTAACATGCAAGGGCATTAATTCATATCCCTATCTGATCAAATAATCACTTAGATGGGTATATCACATCTATTGGATTGTAAGTGAACGCCTCAAACAAGTTAAGTGTTCCATGGTTTGGAACTATTTGAACCAGTCCATGTAATTCTTCAAGAACTTACATGTAAATCTCCGTATCTATATCCCTAAGGAGAAACACTAACCACATTTCATAATGATGCTATCAATCACAGGACGTTTAAGAGAAACTTGTGCCGTAAGGCGTGCATTATATCGCACTATTTTATTCATCTCACAACGTTTCCTTTCCCACTTGTAGCACAACATGGTTACTTTGGGCAGTGTAGGAACGACAGGTCTAAACACACTTTGGTAAGAAGTTTGACCTGGATTGTTATTTTGGTTGTCCAATCAGCTCCACGTTGTCACTTAATCAACAGAACATAGTTCGATATTGTCGCTTTTCATTTATGTTGGTAGCTACCATATAAGTGAAAACATCATCGATGGTAATCTCATTTCAATTCCATTTAGCTCATCCAAACTAGTATATTGGACCAAGAACTTTAAGTCTCAGGAGTAATCTGGATTAATCTCATCAGATGGAAATGATTTGAGACAACGATCGAGTTTAGATTCATTGTTGTGTTGTGTCTTCATTTTCTAAGGAAGTGAATCCTACAGACCGAGTAATTTGTCGTGCTCTAAGCTAAGACAAATTGATTGCTTATCTGTCGGTATACCGGACCGTCCAACATGGGCGACACACCCTTTGGGGATGTTGACTCAATGTCCTTTAAGTACGTCTATCCTTGTAGGCATGTTTGCAGCTGGTATATGATATCGTTACTTTAGCTAGATCAGAGGAATGCATCTGGAGCAACATTCTGAAAGCTAAAATTCATATATACTGAAAGCTAGAATTCATCGCACTTGCTTATCATACTTGTGCAGTATAAGGATCGAGATGAGACATAGTAGGCAACGTCCACACAAATTCACCCCGTTCTCCAGGAACGTTGACGTGTTCTTGTCTCATCCTAATGGTGGGAAGACTATCTCATTAAAGTGACAACCTGCAAATGAGCAGTAAAGAGATCACGTGCAAGGGTTCTAAGAGAGCTAGTGTGAAAGAGAATCATGATTGACAAAGATTCACATCTTTCTTTGAGGACCCATGTTGGTATGTTGCGGCGGCATAACATGGCACATGGAATGTACACCCAAATGCGTAAATACCAAAAATGCCAGGTTCGTACCCAGTAACCAACTGTAACGTCATATAGGTTGGGTGGCAATAGGCCTCAAGGTGGATCAACATAACTGCGTACAAGATTGTATAGCCCTAGGCAGAAACTGAAAACCTGGTATGTTTACTAAAATCTGGGAAATAATTTAAATTGCGTTTTATGATCGCTAGGCAAGGCTATTTGGGATGAACATGGGAATTCGATTTTCAATTATAAACCCCAAAATACATGCAATACTTTATCGAAAACCATCGATATAAACTCTCTGGCATTATCCAGTCTCCCAGACTTTGTGGGATAAGTAAAGTGGTGAACCCTTAATCGCCCATGAGGTTTAACAGCAATGTGTGTGGACAAACATGTGACCAGTTGGTCGATTCATCAACCAAAACCATAAGTATTTATATGGTCCGCATTTTGGTTGGATTAGTCCACATATATTCCCTTGTGATTTACTGAACAATTATGGAGGTCAAAGAGAGGGAAGGTGCGGCATAAAGAGAGAAAGAGAGAGATGTGTAATTTTGAGGTGTGTGTTATTCTACCCCCATTGTTCCTTTATTTATAGTAGTAGGGAAGGTTAATTCCTTACCCATTTAGGATTACAACTCTAATAGGATATTAACTACTAAAGAGAATATAAAAGATATCCCTACATATGTTAGGATTTACATAATTACATTCCTATTCCAATAAGACTACAACATAAGTTAAAATGTTCATAAAATTAAATTAGAATAGTCTACATAATTTTTTCTTAAAAAAAAAAAGTTACTAAAATTAGCCTAAATTCATTATTTAATAACTCGGGCTAAAAATTGTTTCTAGGTTAAAACCTAAATTTTTTGGGTTAAAAATTTTAGGTTTTAATTCAAGGGTTGGAAATAGTCTAAAGGAACAATAATGTAGCACTAAAATGTGATTTATTGTCTCTTTTAGGCATTTTAGTGAAAATGGTTCTATTTTTATTGTATTTGGAGAGAAAAAGGAAGAAAATGTAGGACGCTTATGTGGGCTTCACAACATTTTCAGGCTAAAAGTGGCTTATAACCTTAGTTGGAGATAGTTTTAGTGGTGTCACTTTTCTAATAGATGCTAGTCATGTGTTTAAAAAGTAAACAACTTGTCCAATAGACGATTGACATATGATAGATTGGTGACACACTCCAATCCATGCACACGAAGCCCATAAGTGGCCCATGCTTTTAAAAATTAGGGCACCATCAATTATTTGGAAAAAAAAAGCCTTAATGTTGGAAATGTGCCCTAAAACCAATCATGTGATGATACTTTACGGACATTTCACATGTTAAACTAATCTAGTTTAATATAAAGGGCAAATATTATTGTTTTAAGGTATCTCATATAAATGTTATATGCTTAAACAATAAGTCCAAGGAATATGCAATTGGAAGAATGTGATCTAAAGAAGTTAGATTCATGAGACCATTCTCTTTCATATACATATCCTAAATGTTCCTGATCATAGGATTGCCAATTGGGCATTGACAGTCCGTTAAAATCAGTATGTGCTATGTCTTCTCTTAGGGAGAGTGACTGGTCTCGAGTCATTGGTGTGACTGACACCAAGACAAGCATGTAGGTGCTCAATAGAGAATGAGTCCACTGAACATGATCAACGAGGAGTTCTCATACTCATGTCACATGAGAACTCATGGTTGAGATAATGCAAAGTAGTCATTTGACCCGAGGCATCATAGTTGTCTTGTGGTTAGATTCTTGATCTTTGACTATGTCAAAGTCACTCCATCAAAGGGTGTCCACGGTATAGTTGGGGTTAAGCCACTTAGTGATGGAGGCAAGTGAATGCGCAACAAGGGATCTCTAACCTCTAAATCGTTTGAGGGAGAATACTCTATGATATGATTAAGAATCTTCAGCCAGAGTATGAATGAGATTTAGAAAATCGTTCCAAATCACATTCAAAGCAATCATATAAGTAAATGAATCAGATTGGATAGTAGACATGAATAAACTATCAAACCAAATAATGTGGTCAAGAGTATTGTATTAGAGAAAGACCATATTGCATTGTAATCCTAAACTGAATAGGTTCACCTCTGCTTATTGGCTTGAGTAGCCATGACATACTGCTAGGTGTCACTCATGGTTTGTGGAAGCCTTAAACATGTATAATCATTAAAGGGAGAATTGAAAGTAAGTTTCAATTCACAATCGATTTGAAAGAGTTCTAATCGCCCACTGCCTCGCTAAAAAGAAGCTAATGGATCGTACACCGTGTAAGGTAGAGATTGAAGAAACAATGGAGATGAGTAAGGATAATTAAATGGTTTAATTATTTATGGCTTGGATTAATTAATATGTTAATTAATCAAACGAATAAGTACGTTAAAGACCTCGAGTTAGTTTTGGGCCTTAAGGCCCAATGGGCTTCGAATGTCAAGCCCATTGACTTAAGTTGTATGCCAACTTAATGAATAAAGATTCAAGAGGGCCCAAACAGCCCAAAGACCATAGGAGGCCGACCATATAGAGAAAGGGTAGTGAACTTGCTTTAATTGCAAGTTTGCCACTACATTGTGAGGTGGTATAAAGGCAACTTTATAACATTTCATCATATTTATATTCATTTTTACATCAAATTCACTCGTCTTTTCTTAGTTAGTTCGTTATATTTTGAGCTATTTACGTTGATTTTATGTTTTATAGAATTTATCTAGCTAAGAAAATAAAAATAGAATAAGTGAAGTGTTAAGTAATAAATTCGTCTAAACTATCTTATTATTTAGAAAATAATATATATATATATATATATTTATATATTTATATATTTATTTAATGTGTGTGTGATTTTCAACTGGCAAGCATGAGTGCACTCGGTGGGCAGCTTAGAAAGAAAATGATGATGAGGAATAATTAGGAAGTGGGCTGGGGAGTCCACCGCAAGCCAAAAAAACGACAGAAGCATGTGAGCCTCGGCAAATAAAAAAGAAGATTGGAAAACAGAATAGAGGGGAGAAAAGCTGCCATTTGTGGCAGCCAATTGAAGAAACCGGGAGAGCTCCTCGGGAGCTAACCAGAGCGCACGAGGCAGCTCGCAGCACGGGAAGAAGAAAATGAAGGCTGCTTTGGCAGCGCCTTATTGGCGGAAGTCAGACGACCAGAACGCAGCAGCTGCCAAGGGAATTAGCGAGAAGACCGAGAGAAAGTTTCAAAGCTGGCTGCAGTGGAAATCAGGAGATCACAGGCCTCGGTACAAGCTGCCATTTGGCAGAGGGCAGAGGCACTGCACACAATTGCACAGATCCTTGCACATCCTCTCTTTCGGTTTAATCCTCCAACTCATGTTTAATTTCTCTTTTAATTTATAAATATGTGTAATTAATTTATTTTGGCTAGAGGTTAATTCAAAGCCATGATTATATTTGTAATTTGAATTGATACCTTCAGTTGTGATTTCTGAGTTGTGATTTAATTTGCTTAACTGCTTGATTAATAACTTATTTGTGTATGTCGATTAAGAATGCATACTTAATTTACATGCATGAATTTGATGCTAGAATATAAGTGAATTTCACCTAATCGTTATGAACTTATATTCATGAGTAGTGAAGGTTGCTAGTCACAATCGCGTTAAGTAAATTCCTGGCAAACGTATCATGCTGTTCATAGTTACGAATGCCTTGTAAACACTTATGATTTTCATAGAACTTAATGATCTTTAATCGTATCTCTATTGTGCTTTTCACGTAGGGAACTTTTGGGGAATAATTTGAGTTGTTTTATGCTGTTCATCCAAATCAATAACTTAAGGAAAATCTGAAGGTTAATTTAAGCGTACCTAATTAATCTGGAGTATTGAAATTTACAACTTATTGAAAGAACAACTGAAGGTCAATTTAGATTGCATATGTGTCTTGTGTGGAGAAAAACCCTCTAGCCAATCCGTCGCCCATCCATTCACCTTTATTTTATGTTTTTGTCAATTCTGTAATTTATTTAAGTTTAATTTACGTTTCGTCAAAACCAAACCCCCCATTATTAAATTATATTATTTAGTTAATTTTTATTATTTTTAATCTTTTAATTTAATTTCCGTCCAATTTTAGTTCCTAGTGTTTATTTAATTTGTTTTTTTTGTTTTGAGTCATTTTAGTGTGTTTTGAATTATTAGAGTTTTTAGCCTAATTTTGTGTCCTTGAGTCTTGTTTAATATTTTTAAATTAATTTAGAGTAGATTAGCAATCCCTCCTAATCCCCGGCCTAGAACGATACCCTACTTACATCTTTACTACAACTGTCAAAAAGAGGGTTAAATTTTGATGTGAGAATTACTTGACACACAAATTAAACCCTATTGATGACAATTGTAGTAATGATGCAAGTAGGGATCGTTCTAGACCGGGGATTAACTAGGGATGCTAATCAATAAATATAAGACTCAAAAATATAAAAACAAAGTTAAAAATGTAAACAAAAGACTTTAAAACAAGAAAGTAAAAGGGGGATTTGGGATTGGTGAAATTGAACAATTAAAACTTAAACTTTGAAAACAAACTTAAAGCAAAATAGATTGTGATGAAATAGAATGATGAGAAACTAGTTAGAGGGTTCCTTATCCACACATGAACATATGCATATAATTTGATTCCCAGTTATGACTTCAACAAACGATAAATGACAATGTTCCAAGTTAATTAGGTTTGCTTAAATTAACTCTTTAGATTTCCCTAGATTCATTGAATTGGACGGAATACGCATCACAACCAAATTATTCCTTATCAAAGTCCCTAACTATGGAATACGCATGATAGAGACATTTAACAAAGATCATTAAGTTCAACGGAAATCATAAACATTGACTAGGCATTCATAACTATGGAATACGCATGTTACTCTTGCCAAGGATTTACTTAACACAATCGTGACTAGCGATCTTTACTACTCATGAATATAAGTTCATAACGATTAGGTGAAATTCCCTTATATCCTAGCATCAAGTTTTAGGCATGCAAATTAAGTGTCGACCCTTAACCCACATACATAAACAAGTCTTTTATCAAAACAGAAAAGTAAACCACATCTAAAGTTTATGAATTCATAACTGGAGTAAATCAAATCATAACCAACATATGTCCATGGTTTCAAATTTGCCTCTAACTAAAAAGAAATTAGTTCCACATGTTTAATATAATTGAACAACAATTTAAATTAAACATTGGAAGAAAAACAAAAGAAAGAAAACACCTAAACGTTCCAACGATCCAAGCGCATCCAAGGACTTTCCTTTTCTTCTCTTTGTTGCGGCACAAGGCTTTGAATGATGTTGAAGGATTGGTTTTATGGAGGAATGGATGGAGGAAGTTTAGATATGTAGGGAGAGGCAAGGAAAGGCTTGTAGAATGGTTTATTCTTGGATGATTTGAATGAGGTTGCTACCATGGGTATTTATAGGGAGAGGATGGACTTGTTTAATTCAATTTTTTTGGTGGGAATTAAAAGGAAAGTCATGGCAATAAGTGGGATTTATTGGTGGTGGTAGGTTTTGAGTCATCCACTTCACATGTCATGGTGAACTAAGCATTGCATCATCCACTCACATGTCATGGTGAGTTAAGCATTGCATCATCCACTCAAATGTCATGATGAGCTAAGCATTGCATCATCCACTCACATGTCATGGTGAGCTAAGCATTACATCATTTTTTTAGGCCCATTGCAATAGATTTTTGGGCTTCTTTGCATCAAATTCTTGGGCTTCTTTGCATCAAATTCGTCCATCCTCAAGCCTCCATGTTTGCACTATCCAATCTTGGCCCAAAATTGCTCTAGAATGCTCCAAATTGCTTCTTTTTGCATACTTTGACATATAAACCTACAAACACACGAAAAATGACTTTAAACACTAAATTAAGTAAGAAACATAACATAAATGCATAAGAACTAGCTAACTAAGGTGCATAAATATGCTCCTATCAAATTTGTGCAGTTTTAAAATCCCGTCAAATTTTTGGCGCCGTTGCCGGGGATTAGCAACTTTGCTAATCCCTTTATTTTTGTTTGTGTTTATTTTTATATTTGTGTTTTTGTTGTATTTTTGTTTATATTTGTGTTTATGTATTTTACTTTTGATATTTGATTTAGTTTTCTTTCTTTAATTTTAGGTACTAGAGAAGTAAGACATGGATTTTGCTAGTATTCAAGCTCAATTGGCAAATCTTACTTCTCAATTGTCGCAGTATGCCGAACGGACCTCAATGCCAAGTGTCCCTACACTTGATGTGCCCTATGGGCAAGGAGATCAAACTTATCAATATCCTCAATATTCTGCATATGAAGATGATTGGGGATATCAAGGCCACAGCCAATCAAGGGGCAATATGTATTCCAACGCTTGCAATTCGGATTGGAGGGTTTATTCAAATCAGATGTGGGATGAACCTCAGCAATTTCAACAAAGTGGATATTGGCAGCAAAATGAGTTATATTCAAGACCTATGCAGCCACCACAACATCCCCCACAACCATTCCAATCGAATCAAAGTATGCCCGTGGATTATAATCAAATTCTTAATGAATTAAACTCTTTGGTGCAGGGGTCACAAAATCAAGCTAAGGAGACTCACCAAGGAGAATATTTGCAGCCGTATGATGAGTTCTATACAACACCTTTGCAGCCACCACAGCCACCACAACAATCTGCCCAATTCGATTCAGGTATATCTCTGGATAATGATACATTTAATAAGTTACTCACCTCTTTGAATCAGGGAGTGGAAAATCGAATCCAGGAGATACAAGACCGGACCAACAGAGTGGACGAATTGGATATGCAAGTTGGGCAGATTATGGAATTTATGGCACAGATTCAAGATCAAAGTGAACTCTCCAACTCCACATTTGCAAATTCAAAGGGAGAAGTGGAAATCGATGAAGCCATAAGTGATGTGGAGGATGAAGCTATCCTAGAACTATCCAAACACAGCTCGAACATGGATGAATTGCAAGAAGAAGAGGAAGAGGACGACTTGGGCAGTTTAGAAGAATTCTTGTCTCAAACCCCTCAAGTCCCTATGTTTTCCAACTCTGGTAATGTTGTTCCAAATGCAATTCATTCTAACATTATTCCACCAACTGTCTCTTTTCCTTGCAGGTTTTTAATTCCAAATAACGAAGAAAGTGAAAAGGACATGGTTGAAGCCCTTCCAGAGGTACAAAATGATATCCAAATTCTTGGTGCACCAAAACAAATTCCCGATGAGGTTGAAACGTTCAAAGAACCTTGTGCACCAAGAAAAATGATTCAAGACATCAAAGTGGCTGGAAAATGCGTTGAAAACATCAAAGAGGCTATGCAGACAATAAACGCCCAAGAAATTGAATTTGATGACACGGGACAGGCCACAACCATCATAATAAACCTGGCCAAGTTCAAAATCCCGGAAATATCCAAAAATGTGGTGTTTGTACTTGAGTTTATGTCGGAGAAATACAGTAAGCCATTTTCTCCAATTTTAATTTTAATTTTATTTATTACTAACATGTTTCTAATTTTAATGATTCAGGCACCCACCTTAGAATTCAGACCATTGCCGAATCATTTCAAGTATCACCTCCCATTGAAAGATAAATTCCATGCTTTGGAGCCAAGGGGAGGTTAATGGAAAGAATCGTCCGGCTAAAGACGTTAAATCAAGCGCTTCTTGGGAGGCAACCCAAGCAATCAGATTTGCATTTCTTAACCCTACTCTTTATTGCCTTTACTTTGCAATTTTTGTTTTGTTTTGTTAGTTGTTTTATTTGGTTGATTTTTGTTTAGTTTGTGTTTAAATAAATTTAAGGCCTTGTTTATTTTAAGTGCGGGTAGATAAAGTCTTTTTGCATTAATTTGCATATTTTAATTTACATATTTTATTTTGCTTAAAATAAACCTGAAATAATAATAATAATAATAATAATAATAATAATAATAATACTAATATTAATATTAGTAATATATATATATATATATATATTTAAATAAGCTTAAAAAAAAATTACAATAATACGAAAAACTAATAGCAATCATTGGTTATTGGTAAGGTGGCGCCTCAGAGGTCGACGGAGCTCCGGGAAGACGAAGAGCCAGAGTTGGAATCTCCGGAGCCGGAACACTTGGTGCTACTCTAGAGGACGAAGGCAACATAAACCTCGGTAGTAGCGCCATGAACCTTTCATGATCACTCTGGATCCGACCGTCCGACTCCTGCAGCTGGTCCAGTTTCCTCTTCATGCTGGTCGAGTAACTAGTTGCAAGCATGTGCAACTCCTTGTTCTCATGCCTGAGTCCTCTGACTTCTTGCCGAAGACTTGCCACCTCCGCCATCAGCGACTCCACCTGACGAGATCTGGCAAGCAGGCGCTGGCCCATGTTTGAAACTGAGCCTGCACTTTGGACGCTGAGAGCAAGGGATTCCTGAACAGCCAGCTCGTCCGACCGCCTGGATAGCATCCTATTGTCCCTTGGAGTGAGCAGATTTCTGGCAATCACCGTAGCGGTGATTTCATTCCTCATCATTGTGTCCCCGACTGTAAGAGGACCATTGGGGGATATGAAGGACAGATTCCAAATGTTGTTCGGAGAAGACGAGTCATCGTTTTCCCTGACATTCAAGTTTAGGCGACGGTCGGAAGGGCAAGACATTTTTAGAGGGGGTTGAGGAAGAAAAGAGTTCGGAAAAATTAAGATTGCTGAAGCGGAAGAAGAGATCGGAAAGATTAAAAGTGCAGAAGTGCAGGAAGAGTTCGGAAAGATTATGTGTGTTTACAGAAGGGAGTGTTTGAGGAAATGAGTTCAAGTATGAGGTGAAACAAAATTCATGCCTCTATAAAAAGAAGAAAATGAAGAGTGCCCGCTCCTCAGAGATCAAAGAGCGCTCCTCGGAGGTTGAAGACGCATCCTCGCGCAAATCGAAAGAGCCAGACACCTTTCTCAAAAACCGGAATCCTTTATCAAAAGCTGGGCGTGACTCAGAAATCACGTGGCATCAGCTTTTCCAGTTTGTCATCACTCGTCACTCGTCACATGCGGCTTGGAGCTTTGTGAAAACCACGAGCCGAACCCGGATTTGAACCCCGGTTTTCAAAAGATCATCATTCCAGTTTGTCGTCACTCGTCGCATGCGCAGTCAGCTTCGTGGAAATTACGGACGCTTTGTCAGAAAGCGCGTAACGGGCACTGTTCATCCATCCACCGGCAGCCGACAAATAGTGAAGGAATAGTTCCGGTTGTGAAGCCAAATTTCTATAAGTTCGACCTTCGCCTTCCACATCAAAGGCACACCTTCACACCCTCTCAACCGCTCAACCTCTCTTCATTTCCGATAATGTCTTCCCAAAGAAAGCTTTCGAGTTACTCAGTGTTCTTCATCCCTTGGATCACCCCAAAAAACAAATCATCCAGAGCAAAAGTATTTCATATCAAAAAGGTCCAGAGCAAAAGTATCTCATATCATGCTTTCTCCTCACCTTCATCTGAGGAACGTGGAGAAAGTGAGATCCTGATTGCTTACCTAGTCTTGCTCTCGAGTACTCATCTCAGACCCCTCCCAGCCCACTTCAAAAATAAACCTGTGTAGAGGTGCTTCTTCAAAAGCAAAAGTACCTCACAGACGAAGCAGGAGGAGTCTGAGTTGCTTCGAAGAGCAGATGAGTCTGGGTTGATCCAAGAGTTCAAGAAGATGCCACACCTGCGTGGAGACCGGACTACTTGAAGCATGTGGAGACAACGTGCTGATTCATCCTCAACTAAGCTGAGGAGCACTTGCAAGAAAGAAGGCCCATCCAGTTCAAGATGAAAGCTGTGGAAAATCAACAATCATGACCAATGATAACCTATTAGTTCTATTCGTTGTCTTTTATTTTCATTTTCGATTTTTCGTTTGCATTTTCTATATTTTTATTGCGTGCTTAACTGATTTTATTTCTTTTCTTTGCAGGAACTTTTTGAATATTTCCACCCTTGAAGCTGATTGCAAAATTTAAGCTTGGGGGTCTTTGCTTGGTTTTCTGCAAATTAGGGAAGTTTTCAGTCCATTGCTTTATTTTGTTTCTTTTCATTTAGTAATTTTATTTTTATTTTTATTTTTATATTTTTATTTGCATATTATTGTTTTCTGACATTGGGGACAATGTCTAGTTTAAGTGTGGGGGTATCAAGAGTATAAAAAATGACCAAATTGAAAATTTTGAAAATTTTAGTACCTTCGACTTTGAACTGGTTCATTTGTTTCCATGTTATTGCTTTTTGTTTTCTTAATTAGTTTTGTCTTATTTAATTTTTCGGAAAAATTTAAAAATCCAAAAATATTGTTTTGTTTTCCTTATTGTTTTAAATCAGATTTTTTATTAGTTTCCCGACCCAATGATATAATTGGATTAAATTTGAACCATGATTATCAAGAACTTAGTTAACATGTGTTATGTGAAATTCCTAATTCTCTTGTTAGTATTCTACATGTTTGATCATCTTTGAAAAACCAATTGCACATAGCCTTGTTGATGTGAAATTAAAAGCATGACTTAAAATTTCATATGTGAATTTAGTGACCATATACATCCTATGTGAGTTTTTGAGCCTATTGAAAGTGTGTGCATTTTTCATAGACTACTATTCTTTCATGTGTGATGAACTTATGTGAGATACATCTCTAGAACTTGCGTAACGATCTTTCGAAATATTTGTCATTGATTGCATGAACTTGAAAATGATAGAGGCATTAGGTTCACCACCATGGCCCAAATAACCATATTTCCCAAAGAAAAAAATGATATCATTAGATTGCCAATTTGAGCCGTATGTTGAGCCTTTTATTTCTTATCACCAGATATGTCTACCCTTATACCTCAAACATGTTTCCTTACCCTTTCCAAGTGAGCAATTTGAGACTGTCTTATGAGAAATGTTGTGAAGTACTTGGAAGGAGTTTGGCAAAAGTATAAGTGTGGGGGTTTTTCATGTTTGTATTTATTATTATAACAAAAAAAAAAAAGAGAATAGAAGAAAAGAAAAAGAAGAAAGAAAAGAAAGATTGTATTAGAAGGAAATAAAAAGTTTTTAAAGTTTCAGTTTATGGGTGTGGTTGGAGGTGTTAGAAGAATCGTTGGATAGGTTGAGTTCTTATAAATCTCAGCAAAAGAATCGCTTGCGATGTAGCTTGGAACTTGTATTTCCCTATTCTTTCATTTCAATAGCCCTATCCCTAAGCCTCATTACATCCAATAAAAGTCCTCTTGATTTAAGTTTTGCAATTATGATTGTGGAGAAGTGATCTTTATGCAAGCTTATGGTAGAACTTTCACATTTGTTTCTTTGAGCGAAACACATTTAAACTAAACACATGTGTGATTGAGTGCATATCCCGTGAGAAGGTTGCTGGTTTGCATATGGTGATTTTAAAAATAAAAACTTGAAATTGCATTAGCATGGCTATCTCACACACTACACTTCAAGGATGATTTAAAGATTACTGCTAATATTTGAATAAGGAAGATGAGCTTGAATTAGCTTGTTGGATGCTAGCTATGGTCCTTGCTGATTTATGTTCTCGAAGGAAATTCTATAAGGGTCAAATAGGGGGAAGCTAATGTTTTTCATGTTATTACTTTTTCTGTTTTCTTTGTTTTGCTCGAGGACTAGCAAAAGCTAAGTGTGGGGGTATTTGATCGGATCATATTTATATACATTTTTACATCAAATTCACTCGTCTTTTCTTAGTTAGTTCGTTATATTTTGAGCTATTTACGTTGATTTTATGTTTTATAGAATTTATCTAGCTAAGAAAATAAAAATAGAATAAGTGAAGTGTTAAGTAATAAATTCGTCTAAACTATCTTATTATTTAGAAAATAATATATATATATATATATATATATATATATATATATATATATATTTATATATTTATTTAATGTGTGTGTGATTTTCAGCTGGCAAGCATGAGTGCACTCGGTGGGCAGCTTAGAAAGAAAATGATGATGAGGAATAATTAGGAAGTGGGCTGGGGAGTCCACCGCAAGCCAAAAAAACGACAGAAGCATGTGAGCCTCGGCAAATAAAAAAGAAGATTGGAAAACAGAATAGAGGGGAGAAAAGCTGCCATTTGTGGCAGCCAATTGAAGAAACCGGGAGAGCTCATCGGGAGCTAACCAGAGCGCACGAGGCAGCTCGCAGCACGGGAAGAAGAAAACGAAGGCTGCTTTGGCAGCGCCTTATTGGCGGAAGTCAGACGACCAGAACGCAGCAGTTGCCAAGGGAATCAGCGAGAAGACCGAGAGAAAGTTTGAAAGCTGGCTGCAGTGGAAATCAGGAGATCACAGGCCTCGGTACAAGCTGCCATTTGGCAGAGGGCAGAGGCACTGCACACAATTGCACAGATCCTTGCACATCCTCTCTTTCGGTTTAATCCTCCAACTCATGTTTAATTTCTCTTTTAATTTATAAATATGTGTAATTAATTTATTTTGGCTAGAGGTTAATTCAAAGCCATGATTATATTTGTAATTTGAATTGATACCTTCAGTTGTGATTTCTGAGTTGTGATTTAATTTGCTTAACTGCTTGATTAATAACTTATTTGTGTATGTTGATTAAGAATGCATACTTAATTTACATGCATGAATTTGATGCTAGAATATAAGTGAATTTCACCTAATCGTTATGAACTTATATTCATGAGTAGTGAAGGTTGCTAGTCACAATCGCGTTAAGTAAATTCCTGGCAAACGTATCATGCTGTTCATAGTTACGAATGCCTTGTAAACACTTATGATTTTCATAGAACTTAATGATCTTTAATCGTATCTCTATTGTGCTTTTCACGTAGGGAACTTTTGGGGAATAATTTGAGTTGTTTTATGCTGTTCATCCAATTCAATAACTTAAGGAAAATCTGAAGGTTAATTTAAGCGTACCTAATTAATCTGGAGTATTGAAATTTACAACTTATTGAAAGAACAACTGAAGGTCAATTTAGATTGCATATGTGTCTTGTGTGGAGAAAAACCCTCTAGCCAATCCGTCGCCCATCCATTCACCTTTATTTTATGTTTTTGTCAATTCTGTAATTTATTTAAGTTTAATTTACGTTTTGTCAAAACCAAACCCCCCCATTATTAAATTATATTATTTAGTTAATTTTTATTATTTTTAATCTTTTAATTTAATTTCCGTCTAATTTTAGTTCCTAGTGTTTATTTAATTTGTTTTCTTTGTTTTGAGTCATTTTAGTGTGTTTTGAATTATTAGAGTTTTTAGCCTAATTTTGTGTCCTTGAGTCTTGTTTAATATTTTTAAATTAATTTAGAGTAGATTAGCAATCCCTCCTAATCCCCGGCCTAGAACGATACCCTACTTACATTTTTACTACAACTGTCAAAAAGAGGGTTAAATTTGTGCGGTTTTAAAATCCCGTCACATGACATACTGCTAGGTGTCACTCATGGTTTGTGGAAGCCTTAAACATGTATAATCATTAAAGGGAGAATTGAAAGTAAGTTTCAATTCACAATCGATTTGAAAGAGTTTTAATCGCCCACTGCCTCGCTAAAAAGAAGCTAATGGATCGTACACCGTGTAAGGTAGAGATTGAAGAAACAATGGAGATGAGTAAGGATAATTAAATGGTTTAATTATTTATGGCTTGGATTAATTAATATGTTAATTAATCAAACGAATAAGTACGTTAAAGACCTCGAGTTAGTTTTGGGCCTCAAGGCCCAATGGGCTTCGAATGTCAAGCCCATTGACTTAAGTTGTATGCCAACTTAATGAATAAAGATTCAAGAGGGCCCAAACAGCCCAAAGACCATAGGAGGCCGACCATATAGAGAAAGGGTAGTGAACTTGCTTTAATTGCAAGTTTGCCACTACATTGTGAGGTGGTATAAAGGCAACTTTATAACATTTCATCATTAGGGTTTCTTTTGGAGAAAGGATGAGAACACAAGCTCTCTTTTCTCTCTAAGAGGCCGGCCACCCTAGAGGAAATTAGCTAGCAATCTCACTTCCTCTAGGTCACTCATCTCCTCTTCAAAGCTCTCCTTGGTGTGGAAAAATTAGAGGTTCTCTATTTTGGGAACTTGGATAATCCTTTCCACCATCCTCCTCCAAGAAATCGATGGAGCTAAGAAGCAAGGAATGAAGGCCCTCTCCTTGGGTGATTAGCCTTTGCTTATGCAAAGAGGAATCAACAAAGGTATAAGATTTCTTAACTCACTTTGTTCTTGAGTTGAGTCTTGGTTCACCTATCTACTAGGCTTTGAATTTCATGGGTTAAGTTTTGTTTTTGAGTGCATATAACATGATTCCGCCTTTAATTGTTAATTGCATGTTGTTTATGTTGCTTAAATGAACTTGTTTTTCACAAATTATCCTTCAAGTGGTATCAAGAGCCTAGGTCTAGTAGTTGGTGAATCCTTTTGGGTTTTGTAGTTCATAGTTTGTGATTTGAATGTTGTAATTGTTAAAAGATTTGTTCTTGCTTCTTTGAATGTAAATTTTGGTAGAAAATTTGCCATCTCAAATGTTGTAGATGTAGTTCATATGAGCATGAATTTTGGAGCTAAAATTGTTGTAAAAGAGCATAAGCTCTTCTTTACTTTGAAGTACTCATTTCTTGTTTTATTTGATATGCATGAAATTGGAGTAGTTCGGTCCAACGCCCAATAAGAAAACACGCCTTAATGTGATTAAACGCGTAACTAAAATCAATCACCATCCCTAGACCGAGATCCAACACTAGGCTCGTGTTGGATCGAATCAAAGGTTCATAGTCATCCTAAGGTGCTAAGGCAACTATATAGTCCATCAATGAATGCAAATCTTATGTTAGTAGTACCATATAGTCTTGCTTTAAAAATCGTTTTACAAGCATAGTGGGAGTATTATATACTACTAAAATTAATCACATGGACCAATAATTGTAATAGGACCAAAATGTTTCAATGTGATTGAAAGCATGCTTATATGTGATGAGACCTAAAACCCTCAACCAAACCATTATTAAGTTGACAAGCGTGGGAGTGCTTTGAACACTCTTTCGTGGCCTTCCACCGTGGTAGGCTCCGATCGTTTGTGACTCATACACTGACTTCACCCTATCATGGGGGAGTACAAAGTATGTGCTTACACACAGGAGGAGTTCTATATGCATACACGATGTTGTGAAGGTAGGAACGAGAATGATCAACATCATATCATTGTGAGGTTGTTCTTGAAACCCTACCCGAACTTGCATGGTGGGAATGACTTAACTAAGTGCAATGGTGCCAACATCATATCATTGTGAGGCATCATTCTCTAGAGGCCAAATAAGATGGGTTCTTACATTAGATGTAAATGAGTAAGCGTACTCTCTCATTATTATTTTGGCTAGCCAACATCATATCATTATGAGGTGGGCTTGGTCATACTGAGTCTCCCATACCCTACTAAGAGTTTCCTCCAAAACTCTCGAATTCTAATGAGGGATATGGAATTTGCTAAAAATAGTGGGTGGTGCTATTTTATTTAAAGACTTGGATCAAATAGCTTAAAATCAATCTATTTATATTCGTTATGTATTTATTTACCGATAAATTTGCAAACGCTATCCCAAACTTGACAAAGAAAAGCCGAACGCTTTAGTTTCTGGACTTGGTACCACAATCCCATAGATTGTCTTAAATGGATTGTATAAGTACCTAAGTAGTCTCTAAAGGAAAATTTTTGTCCTAGCTAAGAACATGTGAGAACATTTGAACACATATGCAAACTATTAACACTTTAAAGTAGGCATGCATTCAAAAACAATTCTAAAACCCATGACTTTCAAGGCCTAGTGAATGGTGAACCACAAGACTCTTTAACAACATTAAAGGGAAGGAAGGAATTTAAGATTCATTACCCTTGAAGCTCATCCTTGTTTACACAAGGGATTCACCCAAGTGGAGGGCCTTCAAGTCACCTCCAAGCTCCTTGGATCTTCCTTGTAATTTTCTTCCTTTTGATGCTCATTTGCTCCTTGAGGAAGTGAGGAAAGGATCTCCAAAAGTACCAAAGGTTTGGTACTTCTAAGTCTCCACACCAAAGATGTACTGTGAAGAGAAGATGGATGACTTAGAGAGATTTTGATGCTAGTGAAAAATCCCTAAGTGGTCGGCCTCTCTATGGAAAAAGGAGAGAAAAAGTTTCTCTTCTTTGACCCAAGAAAACCCTAGTGAGAGAATGGCTATAAAGTTGCCTTTATAACACCTCACATGTGAGTGGCAAACTTGCAATTAACTCAAGTTTGCTACCACTCACCGTAGGCTGGTTTTGGCTTTGTTTTTGGGTTAATTTCAATTTAGTTTTAATTGTCACACAACCTAAACTCAATGGGCCTTGTGGACCAAAAACCCTTTTAGGCCCTGAAACCCAAAACCAACTTAAAAGCCCAATACAAACCTTTCGTATAATTAATTAACTAATTAATTAATCTTGACCATTCTCAATTAAACCATTTAATTGCTTATCCATCTCTTTTATATCTTCACATTCATCCTTACTCAGTGTACGATCCATAAGGTTCCATTTAGCGAGGCAATGGGCGATTGTTACTCTTAATGATCGATTGTGAATTGTAACTACATTTCAATTCTCCCTTTGATGAAGATTAGTGTTTACTAATGATGTGTGAATTAACTTGACACTCAAATTAAACCCTATTGATGACAATTGTAGTATATATGCAAGTAGGGATCGTTCTAGACCGGGGATTAACTAGGGATGCTAATCAATGTGAATAAGACTCAAAAACACTAAACTAGACTCTATAGACTCAAAACTGACTTTAAACACTCAAAACAGCAAGAAACAATAAAAAAGTCTCAATTCTAGACCTAACAAGTGAATTGGATGAAAATCAACTTATTTGACTCAAAAGACTCAAGGAAAACAGATTTAGACTCTAAAAACACAATTTAAGAACAAGGGGGTTTGTTTTGACGAAATTGAAATTAAAACAGAAACTTGTATTCAAACTTTGAATGAAAACAGATTATGATGAAATCGAATGGTAAGAAACTAGTTAGAGGGGTCCTTATCCACACATGAACATATGCATACAACTTGATTCCCAGTTATGCTTTCAACAAACTATGAATGACAATGCTCAAAATTAATTGTATTGAACTAATTAATTCTCAGATTTCCCTAGATTCATTGAATTGAATGGAAAACGCATCACAACCAAATTATTCTTCATCAAACTCCCTAACTATGGAATACGCATGATAGAGACATTCAACAAAGATCATTAAGTTCAATGGAAATCATAAACATCGACTAGGCATTCATAACTATGGAATACGCATGTTAATCCAACCTAGGGTTTACTAAACACAATCGTGACTAGCGATATTTACTACTCATGAATATAATTTCATAACGATTAGGTGAAATTCCCTTATATCCTAGCATCAAGTTTAGGTATGCAAATTAAGTGTCGACCCTCAACCCACATACATAAAGAAGTTCTTAATCAACACAGAAAAGTAAACCACATCCATAGTTCATGAATTCATAACTGGAGTAAATCAAATCATAACCAACATATGTCCATGGCTTCAAATTCGCCTCTAACTAAAAAGGAATTAGTTCCACATGTTTAACATAATTGAACAACAACTTAAATTAAACATGAAAACAGAAACAAGAGAAGAAAGAACTCTAGACACTCCCATGGTGGCAGATGGCATGCGCAAGGGTTCCTCCTTCCTTTGGACTGCACGGCACAACTCCTTCTCTCCTCCAAAGGTGGCGGCACAAGGTGGTTTCTGTGGTGGTGGGAAGATGGTGCGGCTAGGGTGTATGAATGGTTGTGCACGGTGAAGGAATAGTGGTTGCGGCTGAATGTTCTTTGGATTGGTGGCTGCGGCAAGGATGGATGAATGGATGAATGAGTGATGAATGAAGGGTTTCTAAATAGATAGGTGTGGTTGGATGATTTTGAGGGAGAATAAAGCATAAGAAAAAACCTGCGGCAATAATAAAAGAGGTATATATAGGCACCACAAACCCTAGGTCAATCAGATTAGGGCTTGGACTTAGCATAAGTAAGGGATTAGGGCCCCTAGGTGCGGCATGAATTGTAAGTCCATTAAGGAAAAGGTTTATGGCCCAATTAACCCAAATTCACAAGGAAAAGGGCCAATTAAATCAGAAATCCAAAGGGGAAGAGGATAGATAGGTGCGGCAGCAACATAGGCCCAAGATAAGCCTTCTAGAAGTCAGAAAACCAAGGGAAACAAGGGAATAGGGTGCGACACAAATTGGAGGGAAAGTGGCTGATTTGCAAGGCAAGGCAAAGGCCTTCTAGAAGGGTTCTAGGTGCCACCTTTGTAGGGATATGTCTTAGGCTTCTAGAAAGAACATTTCAGCATGTTTTTAGGAAAGAGCAAGACATGAAACACAAGGCATGTCTTTAGGAATGGATAAGGCCTTCTAGAAGAGACAAGACATGGAACATGACATAAAACATGACATGAAACTTGTAGCATGTTTTTAGGAACAAGTTTGGATAATGTTGAATAAGATAAGGATATGGATAATGTTTTGGATACTGTTCCACCTTTCTTGCACTTTCCTTATCTTCTTTGTCTCAAACTTGTTTTATCATCATTAAAACTGACTCCTAGCATTCTTTGACCTCCTGCTCCATATGCATGTACTCCATTTAAGCTCAATTTAGCTCTAAAATGAACCAAAACGCACTTTCTTGCTTCACTTGCCATTTGAACCTACAAACACACGAAAATAGCTTAAATCACTATAATAAACGATAACTAACTATGTAAATGCAATTAAACAAGCTAACTAAGTAGCATAAATATGCTCCTATCAGCTAATCCTCAGGGCTTCCATAAACCATGAGTGACACCTAGCAGTATGTTATGGCTACCCAAGCTAAGTAGAAGTGGTTGGAGAACCTATCCAGTTACAACTACAACGCAATACGGTCCTTCTCTAATACAATACTCTTGATCACATTGTTTAAGTGATAGTTTGTTTCATGTCTACTATCCAATGTGATACTTCTCTATATGATTCAATTGAATATGATTTGGAACAAACTTCCTAAGTCATATTCATATGCTTTGGCCAAAGACTCCCAAATCACATCTCAGAGTATTCTCCCTCCAGCATGGAAAGTTAGAGATCCCTTGTTGTGCATTTATATACCTACATGACTAGATAGCTTGACCCCAACAATGTCGTGGACACTCTCAATGGAATGCCTTTGACATGATCAAAGATCAAGGACCTAACCATTAGACATCTATGATGCCTTGCAACTTACGAGTTCTTACATGACATGTTTGTTCGAACTCTCTTTTGATCGTAGTTCAGTGTACTCAATTACCTTTTGAGCACCTATGTGTTTATCTCAGTGTCCAACACTAAATGACTTGAGACTAGTCACACTCGTGCTTGAGTTAACATAACACATACTAACCTTAGCAGATTGTTGATGCCCAATTGGCAATCCTATGGCTAGGAACGTTTTGGGAATGAACATAAGAGAAAGGTCTCGTTAATCTAACTTACTTAGATCACTTCTCTCTTAGATTAAATACATTCCTTGGATTCCCTTATTGCTTAAACACATAATACAATAAATAGTGATTAACAATTAGCTTTGCCCTTCATTAAACATATAATAATTTAACACAATAAGTATTCCAAAAGCTATTACATCAAATGAGTGGCTTTGTGGGCATACTTCCAACAATCTCCCACTTGCACTCAAAGCCACCTTCCCATGTATCTAATACCCATCATTTCCATATGGCGGTTAAGTTGGATTTGAGATATTGGCTTCGTTAGTGGATCTGCTACATTATCGGCTGAGGCAACCTTGAGGATGTTGACTTTCCCCTCGGCAACATATCTTCTAATGATATTAAAGTGTCTGTTAAAATGCTTGTTCTTTTGATGAGCCTTGGGTTCCTTGGCTTGAGCTATCGCCCCACTATTATCATAGTACAAAGTTACTGGTGATGTAATGGTTGAAACCACTCCAAGTTCAGTAATAAACTTCTTCATCCAGAACGCTTCTTTGCCGGCTTCAGCTGCAGTGACATATTCAGCCTCTGTCGTGGAATAAGCAATTACATCTTATTTCTTGCTTTTCCAGCTAATAGCCCCACCATTTAGAGTGAACACATATCTGGAGTTGGAACTTTTATCTTCGACGTCAGATTGGAAATCTGCGTCTATATAGGATTCCACTCGCAACTTTGTCGCTCCTCTATAAACGAGGAATATGTCCTTAGTTCTTCTTAAGTACTTAAGGACCGTTTTGACAGCTGCCTAGTGTTCTGATCCTGGGTTAGATTGATATCGACTAGTAATGCTCACAGGATATGCTCATCTGCCATATCTCTTCAGGATTCTTAGGTCCCATGGACTTAGAAAGGTGAATTCCATGTCTTACAGGAAGAAAACCTTTCTTAGATTGTTCCATTTGGAATCTACTTAGCACCTTATCTATGTACATAGATTGGGATAATCCAATTAATTTTCTAGATCTATCACGATAAAGATTTATCCCTAGCACATAAGATGCATCTCCTAAATCTTTCGTGTGGAAGGTTTTGGACAACCACACTTTTACAGAAGAAAGTACTGCAGTGTCATTCCCGAATAGTAATATGTCATTTACATATAATATTAGGAATACAACTGCATCCCCAACGACCTTTTGATAAACACAATTGTTGTCTTCGTTTTGAGTAAAACCAAACGTTTTGATTTCAATGTCAAAATGAATATTCCAACTTCTGGAGGCTTGCTTAAGTCCATAAATGGACCTCTGAAGCTTTCATGCCTTAGTCTTTACAGACTTGGACACGAAACCTTTGGCTTGAGTCATATAGAGCTCTTCCTCTAGGTAGCCGTTCAGAAAGGCCGTCTTCACGTCCATTTGCCATATCTCATAATCATGGTATGCAGCTATAGCAATCAGAATTCGGATGGACTTAATCATAGCTATAGGAGATAAGGTTTCTTCATAGTCAATCCCTTCTCATTGCCTGTAACCTTTGGCTACTAGTCTAGCCTTATAAGTCTCCACGTTCTCATCAGTGCCTATTTTTCTCTTGAAGACCCATTTGTTTCCAACAGGTACTGTACATTCTGGAGTCAATGTCGGACATTGCTTCAGTGTAGTCTCTAGGGTCTTCCTTTGTGTCATTGTCACCTAGGAGGTGCAATTCCCCAAAGTCATTATCCAAGCCATACCTCTTAGGTGGCTTGCTGACCCGTTCACATCTACGTGGAGCTAGAGGTTCAGGAACAGGGTTGTTAACTTGTCGAGTGGTTGTTTGCGGTTCATCATTAATCTCCTTAATCTCCATCGTTTTACTTGCAGTTCCCTGGAGAACAAATTCGTCCTCTAGAAACTTAGTGACGGGATTTTATTACCGCACAAATTTAACCCTCTTTTTGACAGTTGCAGTAAAGATGTAAGTAGGGTATCGTTCTAGGCCGGGGATTAGGAGGGATTGCTAATCTACTCTAAATTAATTTAAAAATATTAAACAAGACTCAAAAACACAAAATTAGGCTAAAAACTCTAATACTCGAAACACACAAAAATGATTCAAAACAAAGAAAACAAATTAAATAAACACTAGGAATTGAAATGGATGGAAATTGAAATTAAAAGATTAAAAATAATAAAAACTAACTAAATAATATAATTTAATAATGGGGGGTTTGGTTTTGAAGAAACGTAAATTAAACTTAAATAAATTACAAAATTGACAAAAACATAAAATAAAAGTGAACGGATGGGTGACGGACTGGCTAGAGGGTTTTTCTCCACACAAGACACATATGCAATCTAAATTGACCTTCAGTTGTTCTTCCAATAAGTTGTAAATCTCAACACCCCAAATTAAATAGGTACGCTTAAATTAACTTTCAGATTTTCCTTAAGTTATTGAATTGGATGAACAGCATACAACAACTCAAATTATTCCCCAAAAGTTCCCTACGTGAAAAGCACAATAGAGATACGATTAAAGATCATTATGTTCTATGAAAATCATAAGTGTTGACAAGGCATTCGTAACTATGAACAGCATGATACGTTTGCCAGGAATTTACTTAACGCGATTGTGACTAGCAACCTTCACTACTCCTGAATATAAGTTCATAACGATTAGGTGAAATTCACTTATATTCTAGCATCAAATTCATGCATGTAAATTAAGTATGCATTCTTAATCCACAAACACAAATAAGTTATTAATCAAGCAGTTAAGCAAATTAAATCACAACTCAGAAATCACAACTGAAGGTATCAATTCAAATTACAAATATAATCATGGTTTTGAATTAACCTCTAGCCAAAATAAATTAGTTACACATTATTTATAAATTAAAAAGAGAAATTAAACATGAGTTGGAGAATTAAACCGAAAGAGAGGTTGTGCAAGGATCTGTGCAATTGTGTGCAGTGCCTCTGCCCTCTACCAAATGGCAGCTTGTACCGAGGCCTGTGCTCTCCTTCTCTTGCTGCCCAATGGCAGCTCAAATCCTCTTTCTGTTTAGCGTGTCTCTGCTCTCAAAAGGGCAGCTCCCCAAGGCCTTCTGATTTTCTGCCTGTAATCTCGCTGCGAACTCGGCAGCCTTCCGCGTGTCTCCTTCACGCTGCCTTTTACTCACAAAAATGGCAGCTTGTGCCTCTGTTCAGCTGCCTTCTAGCAGCGCTCCTTCCTCCTATTTCTGTTTCTCGTTCTCCCTTAGGCAGCGCCTCACTGCCTTCTTTGGTTTTTTTATTTTTCCCCGAGACTCCCCTCCATCCTCGCAGCTCCCCGAGAGCCTCCTATTATTCTTTTAGTCTCGGTGCTTGCCAGCAATTTCCTCTCCGAGCTCCAAGCTTCCACTTGCACCGAAATTATTAATTATTAGGCATGCTTGCCAGCCTAAATTAACACACACATTATAATATATTAAAATATATAAATAAATATATATATATATATAAATATATATATATATATATATATATATATATATAATATTTTCCAAATGATAAGTATAATTCAACAAACAAGATAGTTTAGATGAAATTAATACTTAACACTTCACTTATTCTATTTTTATTTTCTTAGCTAAATAAATTCTAAAAACACAAAAATAACGTTAATAACTCAAAAATAAAAAGAAATAGCTAAGAAAAGACGAGTGAATTTGATATAAAAATATGTATAAATATGATCCGATCACTTAGCAGTAATGGCGACAAAGACTTTCTGGTCGTCAGGATGGTAGAACTCATATCCCATAGTTTCTCTAGGATATCCCACAAAATAGCACCTGATTGATCTTGCTTCAAGCTTAGTAGCTTCAAGCTTCTTGACGTATGCTTCACAACCCCAAATCTTAATATGATTAAGACTTGGCTTTCTCCCATGCCATATCTCATAAGGCGTTTGTGAAATTGACTTGGAAGGTACTCTATTAAGTAAGTAAGCTACTGTATATAGAGCGTATCCCCAGGATGTTACTGGTAGATCGGCGAAACTCATCATAGAACAAACCATGTTCATCAAGGTTCGGTTTCTCCTTTCAGAAACTCCATTAAGTTGTGGAGTTCCCAGTGGAGTCCACTATGATATTATTCCACACTCTTTGAGATAATCTAGGAACTCGTTACGTAGATACTCTCCCCCTCGATCTGATCTTAGGATCTTTATCTGCTTCCCAGTTTGCTTCTCAACTTCATTTTTGAATTCTTTGAACTTTTCAAAGGATTCTGACTACTTCATAAGATACACATAGCCAAACCGAGAGTGATCGTCGATGAATGTAATGGGCGGAAATATCTGTCTTTCAACATCTTGCGAATCTTATCAAGGTTCACATGTCCAAGTTTAAGATGCCATATCTTTTCTTGGTTAACTTCTTCTCTAGCTCTTTTGGGTTTTGAGGTATTCTCACTTTCAATACAGTGCATCCCACTACTTGTCTCTAGGTGAAAAAGTCCTTCTATCATATTACCATAAGAGATAATACGACCGTTCAAGCATAAAGTGTAGCTCATTTTGTCAAACAATACTAGTGCCCATCTTGTAAAAACATAGAGATGGAAATAAAATTCTTTATACATGAAGGAAAATATAAACAATTTTTAAGTTCCAAGACTTCCTCAGATGGTAGTTTAAGCATGTAGGTGCCTATTGCTTTTGCAGAGATTTTAGTGCCGTTCCCAACTCGCACAATCATCTATCCATTGCGCAGTGTTCTGCTCCCTGTTAGTCCCTGCAACGAATTGCAGATATGTTGACTAGCGCCTGAATCAAATATCCAAGAATTGGAGCTTACTGTAAAAGCACTTTCTATGACAGAAATAGTCCCTTCAAAAGTTCGTGTCATAAGGCTCACAATGCGTACCTTGTATTTCTTCTTCCAATGTTTATCCTTTCCACAATGAAAGCATGTTCCTTTAGATTTTCTTGCCTTCTTATGCAACTTTTTCCTTGCGATTGCATTCTCACTCCCACTGTCCTTTTTGAAACTTTGTTCAAACTCACAGCACATGTCAATCATCCCGGTAAAAGTATGATCGAATCTATTCACTTTATAGTTTACTATAAACTTAGTGAAATCATCCGAGAGAGATGCAAGGAAAAAATCTTGGTCCATTTTCCCATTAATGGAAGTTCCTAAACTCTCAAGATCTTGAAAGATCCTTTCCATCTCTTGTCCATGTTTTTGGACCAATGTCCCTTTCGCCATTTTGGCATCCAATAGACTACAAACATTTGAGAATCGTACATTACTTGTCTCAATGTCATGCATCTTATGCAAACTATCAACCATGGCACAAGAAGTGTCCATGTGCTCATGTAGCTTCTTAAGCTCCTCACTAAATAAAGTGAGGATTAAGCATTTGGCTTGTAAGTCATCCTCAAAGTGTCTAGTGTAATTTTGACACTCCTCATTTGAAGCTAGTTTCGTAGGAGGTACATGCGGAGGGGATTGCTTGAGCACATACGATATGTCATTCATCTTTGAGACATTCTCAATGTGATGATACCAAGCAAGAAAACATTAGCCCCTAAGGCCCTTTTTGTCAAGTATAATGGTAGGTGTAATTTTAGGCATGTTGTTAACTACATAACATAACAGAAATCGTATTAGATTGTTGATTTTATAACTACTTGGTTGGGTCTTAAATCAAATAGTACCACCCACTATTTTTGGCAAATTCCACATCCCTCAATGGAATCCAAGAGTTATGTTGAACTCTTAGCGGGGTATGGGAGGCTCACCATTACCAAGCCCACCTCACAATGATATGATGTTGGTTAGCAAAAATAATGATGAGAGAATAACGCTTTAGTCATTTACAACTCTTGTAATTACCCATCTAGTTTGGCCTCTAGAGAATTATGCCTCACAATGATATGATGTTGGCACCATTGCACTTAGTTAAGTTATTCCCACCATGCTAGTTCGTGTAGGGGTTCAAGAATAGCCTCACAATGATATGATGTTGGCCATCCTCGTTGCCTACCACACCACATCATGTATGTTCATATGGACTCCTCCTGAAGGTAAGCACATACTTTGAACTTCCCCATGATAGGGTGAAGCCGGTGTATGAGTCACAAATGATTGGAGCCCACCACGGTGGAAGGCCTACGAAGAGATGTTCAAAGCATCTCTCGCTTATCAACTTAATATTCGTTTTGTTGAGGGAGTAGTGTTGGGCTACATCAATTTCATTTTAATCTTATTAAAAGGACTTAGGATGATTATGAACCGGTTGATTTGATCCAACACGAGCCTTGTGTTGGACCTTGGGTCTAAGGTAGCTAGTTGTTGATTTTAATTACACGTTTAATCTAATTAAACCGTTATTTCCTATTGGGCGTTGGACCCAACTATTCCAATTTGCCTACAAATAAACAAAAAGGAATACATGAAATAAAGAGAAGGGCTTATGCCCTTTTACAACACATTTGAATTAATCAAATTACATTCAAATCTAAGCTACTTAACCCAAACATTAATAATGTAAAGCGGCCAATCACATAGCTCAATTATCGAGGCATTTGGTTTTGGTTCATAATCACCCTTTTCTAATCAATCACATTAACTAAGAAAGCAACTTAAACAATTGGTTTTCAGATTTATAGAATTGATTTAAATGGAACTAAATGAAATGAAAATCCAATTCTCATTAAAGAGACAAAACAATTTTGTTCTCATCACAATTTGGGTCGAAAAAGCAATGACCACAACTATTGGGCCACAATGCTAAAACATAAACTTTTGGGGTCACTTTGTAAAAATACAAGAGTCAAAAACTTCATGTAATTACAACTAGAACCCAAAAATTTCATCAATTACAAAAACTTCATTAAAGGAGCAAAACAATTTGTCCTTTAGTGATTTTGGGCCTTTACGTAGGAACGTAAACTTTCGGGTCAAAGTACAAATACACAAAAGTATCAACACTTTATGTAATTGCATAAAAGACCCAAAAGTACCCTACTAATTAAGGTGGCCGGTTATGAAGGGTTAAAAAGGGGGGGGGGGGTTTTGGTGAAAATTCAAAATTTAAATAGTGTTGAAAAGGTGAAAGGTATGAGTTGAAAAGTTGATAGGTATGGTTGAAAAAGTTGATTGGTATGTGTTGTAAGAGATAGGTAAGGTGTAGCTATTAAAAAATAATAAAACACAAATCATCCATCACCAATCAATAACAAACCAAAACTTTTATGAAAAACATCAAACACTTTGAATCAAAACACCAAACCTTTTAGTTCTTGGTAAGAACATCAAGAACATTGAAGAACACACATGAAAACTCATAAGAGCTCCATGAATGCTTTCACTCAATAAAATTCAAATTTTCACTACTAAAAAAAGGGTTAACATCCTAGGGTACTTAGGGGGTTCCAAAAGTCACTTTAAAACACTTTTAACAAGACAAACATGAACCCAAAAATCCACCCTTTGGATTTGGCCGAATTTCCCCACATACATGGCACCAAATTTTAGTTCCAATATTCATGCCTAAATGAACTACATCTACAACATTTGAGATGCTAAATTTTCAAGCAAAATTTATATTCAAAAGCAAGAACAAAGCTTGTAACATTTACAACATTTAAATCGTCAATCATGAAAAACACAAAACCTAAAAGGATTCACCATACTCTAGACCTAGGCTCTTGATACCACTTGAAGGAAAAAAAATTTCCTAGCTAAGAACATGTGAGAGCATTTGAACACATATGCAAACTGTTAACACTTTAAGTAGGCATGACTTTCAAGGCCTAGTGAATGGTGAACCACAAGACTCTTTAACAACATTAAAGAGAAAGAAGGAATTTGAGATTCATTACACTTGAAGCTCATCCTTGTTTACACAAGGGATTCACCCAAGTGGAGGGCCTTCAAGTCACCTCCAAGCTCCTTGGATCTTCCTTGTGATTTTCTTCCTTTTGATGCTCCTTTGCTCCTTGAGGATGTGAGGAAAGGATCTCCAAAAGTACCAAAGGTTTGGTACCTCTAAGTCTCCACACCAAAGATGTAGTGTGAAGAGAAGATGGATGACTTAGAGAGATTTTGATGCTAGTGAAAAATCCCTAAGTGGCCGGCCTCTCTATGGAAAAAGGAGATAAAAAGTTTCTCTTCTTTGACCCAAGAAAACCCTAGTGAGAGAATGGCTATAAAGTTGCCTTTATACCACCTCACATGTGAGTGGCAAACTTGCAATTAACTCAAGTTTGCTACCACTCACCCTAGGCTGGTTTTGGCTTTGTTTTTGGGTTGATTTACATTTAGTTTTAGTTGTCACATAACCTAAACTCAATGGGCCTTGTGGACCAAAAACCCTTTTAGGCCTTGAAACCCAAAACCAACTTAAAAACCCAATACGAACCTTTCGTATAATTAATTAACTATTTAATTAATCTTGACCATTCTCAATTAAACCATGTAATTGCTTATCCATCTCTTTTATATCTTCACATTCATCCTTACTCGGTGTACTATCCATTAGGTTCCATTTAGCGAGGCAGTGGGCGATTGTTACTCTTAACGATCGATTGTGAATTGAAACTACATTTCAATTCTCCCTTTGATGAAGATTAGTGTTTGCTAATCCTCAGAGCTTCCATAACCCATGAGTGACACCTAGCAGTATGTCATGGCTGCCCAAGCTAAGTATAAGTGGTTGGAGAACCTATCCAGTTACAACTACAACGCAATACGGTCCTTCTCTAATACAATACTCTTGATCACATTGTTTAAGTGGTAGTTTGTTTCATGTCTACTATCCAATGTGATACTTCTATATATGATTCGATTGAATATGATTTGGAACAAACTTCCTAAGTCATATTCATATGTTTTGGCCAAAGATTCCCGAATCATATCTCAGAGTATACTGCCTCCAGCATGGAAGGTTAGAGATCCCTTGTTGTGCATTCATATGCCTACATGACTAGATAGCTTGACCCCAACAATGTCGTGGACATTCTCGATGGAATGCCTTTGACGTGATCAAAGATCAATGACCTAACCATTAGACATCTATGATGCCTCAGGTCAAAGGACTACTTTGCATATTGCAACTCAGAGTTCTTACATGACATGTTTGTTCGAACTCTCTTTTGATCGTAGTTCAGTGTACTCAATTACCTTTTGAGCGCTTATGTGTTTGTCTTAGTGTCCAACACTAAATGACTTGAGACAAGTCACACTCGTTCTTGAGTTAACATAACACATACTAACCTTAGCGGATTGTCAATGCCCAATTGGAAATCCTATGGCTAGGAACGTTTTAGGAATGAACATAAGAGAAAGGTCTCGTTAATCTTAACTTACTTAGATCACTTCTCTCTTAGATTAAATACATTCCTTGGATTCCTTTATTTCTTAAACACATAATACAATAAATAGTGATTAACAATAAGCTTTGCCCTCCATTAAACATATAATAGTTTAACACAATATGTATTCCAAAAGCTATTACGTCAAATGAGTGGCTTTGTGGGCATACTTCCAACAGTCTCATCCTCACAATCTTCCTATTGATAATGTATCAATGGAAGAACATGTTAGATAAGTTTATCATAAAGAGGACAACATAAACAACTAGTGCTTATTCCTTTGTTGTATGAACAAAGGAACTTGAGAAGATTAGTACAAAGACATGAACACTTTTTAGTGTCATAATTCTTCCATTACAAATCGTTGTATGAAGAAATAAGAGTTGCTTTGAATAACTCTTAATCAACACAAACACTAGTGCTTGTCTCTTTGTTACACGAACAAGGAACTTGAGAAGAAAGCACAAGGGCATGGATACTTCATGTGCCATGATTCTTCACTTACAAATTGTTGTATGAAGAAATGAGAGTTGTCTTGAACAACTTTAGAAAGTTTGTAATTATGTTTAGAACATAATGGTTGGTTGACAAAAATAGTCCATCAACATGGACTTATGATGATTTAAAATCATTGAGTGTTGAAGTGTTAAACCACTTCTAGAGACGGAAACTAGGCAAGGACTTCACATTTGAGTCCCTATCCAAATAGTTCACTAAGTTTATTGTAAACTATATAGTGAACAATAACCGCATGCTCTCCAAATCGTTTGATGTGTATAACACAATTGAAATAAGTTTCAAGAGAGAAAGTGGGAGTTTAGGGACCATGACTATTGTAGTCAATGGAGAAGTCAAATGAAGAAGGCAAAATAACTCCAAGGGAACAAACTTTCTTTATGAAAGGATTGACATTGGAAGGGGTATTTGCAATAAATGTCTTGCAAGTGTCAAGAACACACCTTTCGAAGGTATTGTAAATTGTTCTTGAATAATTCAAAATAGTTGGTTCTTTTACTTGAATGCTTGATTCTGTATTAGTAACTATGTTTTACAATCGTTGTAAAAGTGTGGCTAATAAGAAGTAGAGGATTAATGAGAGAAGAGAAAGTATTTCACATTCGGAACATGAATAAGATATAGATCTCTGCGAAAGCAAATAGTACTTGCTTCCTCATATGAACTACCAAAGAAATTGGAAAAACAAAGATTGTCCTTACATTCCAATCATAATAAGGAACTTAATTCCGTCACTATGATTTTTAAGAGATGGATGAATGTTTTGTTTGACAAAACATTGTTCTTTATTAATAAATGATTGGATTATTGTAATCTAATAATCCTACAAAAGTTGTTTGTTGGGTAGTTCATTATAATCAACAAATATAACAACCTAGTTCCTACACCACTAGCTCCAAGGTAGTCGAAAATGATCTATAAACTGTCTCAGTTGAATGGTTTGAACTTTATGACCATGTCATAGAGTTACATCTCTTAATTTGAAAGAAATAAGAATGGATATCCTTATGACTACATTGAGTGTATGTACGACATATACTAAAGAAAATGGTATAAAACCATTTGATTTGAAATAATGAAACCTTCAAAGCTAATTGGTAGCTTATGGTGACTACAATCAATAAGATTGGTTGACTTGGAAGAAGCCATTTTTGATATAGTCTTGGTTTCAGTTAATTCGAAGATTGCTTGCTACAACTAAATGGTGATTCAATGTTTGGACATTATATGGGTTTCCGAAACCATTATCAAGATAGTCTTGATAATATATATCTAAAACTAGGAATCACAAGACATGTAAGTTGTAGAGATCCATCCATCATGAATCTTAGCAAGCTAGTGGGAGCTATAAGCATCTTATGAGAAAAGATCAAATCGTTTGATTTCTTGTAAAATTGTAAATGAATCTTTTGTTTACTAGGTTTACAAAAGATTAGTGGGAGTTAATCATATTCCTAAATTAGAACATATATATGATATATATTAATTTTGGAAATGAAAGGAATTCTTCTTCGTTAAAGTTATGACTTTAAACATTCTATAATGATAGAATGTATATGGGAGACATAGTCTATATACATGGGATGGAAATCTATAATGATAGATTTCAGGATATAATTGGATTATGTCAATCCCTAATGATAGACAAAAGATGCTAGGAAGTTTCTCATATGATGATAAACTTCAATTAGAAGGACAATCCTAGGGAGACTAGGAAGTTGCTCTTCATAAAAGGGACATACCCTTTTGACTCCTAAAGAAATAAAACGTAAATAGAACCCTTTATGCATATGCGGAAAGGTGATTTATGTATTTCATATTGTATGAAAAACGTTGATATGAGTTGTACTAAGATCAGTACAAGACGATATCAATGCAAGCCTAGGATCAGAACCATGGCAACTGTCAAGTGAATACTTCTTCAAAAGCAAAAGTATCTCACAGACGATGCAGGAGGAGTCTGAGTTGCATCGAAGAGCAGAAAGAGTCTGCGTTGATCCAAGAACTCGAGGAGATGCCATTAGATACTTCTTCAAAAGCAAAAGTATCTCATATCAGCAAGGTCGAAGGCAAAGATATCTTATGGCATGTTTTTCCTTTACCATTGCTCTTGTCTGCCCACCAAGGAACTCTCTTTGTTCCTTTCTCAGAAGTCCCATCCAGTTCAAGATCAAAGCTGTGGAAAATCAACAAGCACGACCAAAGATCACCTAATATTTCTATTCATTGTCTTTTATTGTCATTTTCTATTTTTTGTTTGCATTTTCTACATTTTCTTGCATACTTAACTGAATTATTTCTTTTCTTTGTAGGAACTTTTGGTTATTTCCACCCTTGAAGTGGATTACAGAATTTAAGCTTGGGGGTCATCGCTTGATTTTACTGTAAATTAGGGAAGTTTTCAGTCCAATTGTGACACACCCATACCTGAAAGTAGGGCGTGCTGGCCGTCACGTGAGTGTGACGTAGCCAAGTGCACAGTGCGGAAATAGAATCATTAACGAAGTACGAACTAAATAAAATCAAAGTACTAGCAACCCAGATAAGGTAGTGTACTAGAGTAATAATATAGTACTTATACATAACCAGAGCGTACTAAGTCATATTGCAATCAAGCATGAATAAATAAGTTCGAATAACACAACCGGTGTCCTAAATAATAGCAAGTCTGTCAGAACTACCGGAAAGTCCTCGCTAGCCACCACGGTACTCAAGCTATCTAGAACCTGGAGGGGCGAAAAACAAAATTGAGTGGGTCAGCAAAACAAATCTTTTCGAAATCATTCTTTTCTCAAAAGTATAGCCCCTCACCGTAAAACCTGTATAGTTTCCCAGAAAATAATACGTACATATATATCACAACCTTTCTCAGCATAAAACCTTTTCAATGTATCTCATAATATGCCATGCAATGTGTTTCAATGCCAATCTGAATCTCATAAGTAATGCCATGCGATGCATATCAATAATTATATCGTTACTAGATATCAACTCAGCCCTCGGCTGTAAATATAGCTCATAGCATCTCAATCTCATCATATATATACACTACACATACATCAATATCCTCATGAGGTCATCATCATATCACTGTATCAATATAAAATGCTCTAGTGCTACAATCACGTGAAGACTGTGTGAATGAACGCGGGTCACCTACATGTCGAATCCACTCAAAGGTGGTCTATACGACAAGACTGTGCCCCTATCTCTGGGCGTGAGCACTAACAATATGTACAGGTTTATGAGTTAACATATCACATCATATCTCACCATATCTCATCATATCTCATCATATCTCATCATATATCGACTGTTGTTTCTCAACAATGCATGTACCTACCTGGTACTTACCTGGCGTCCTCGGCACCAACATATGCATGAAATGTATATATGAATATTCATGCATCAATATTAAGTTATATGCATGTCGGTAACAACGTACTTTTCATTTAAAATCTGATTCTGGGAAAATCATTATATATATATATATATATATATAGGTTATACGGAAAAATAGCTGCCCACTCACTGATAGGTCGCTGGGTCGTAGCCCCCACGTCTAGGCTGGCTACGCACATCCTCGAAATACATCTCACCTATACGAGAAATAATTGAATAAACGTTATTTAAAAGCACATAACCGAAACTCGATAATAACTTCTCATACGTAACTCAATTTTAGCATACGAATATACCAATGTAACTTACACGACGTCACGAGCGTCGACAAATTTGTAAAATAATTTTCCAGTGGGCCACGCGCCCCCACGCGCCAGGGAGGTCACGGGCCCACGCGCCCCGCACGCGCATCATCTTCTTCACCCAGACGCCAGAACAGTGCCACCGGCGCTGGATTCTGGGCAACCTGTAAATGCCCTTTTCTCGCTCATTTTTGCACCATTTTTCATGTTCTTTATACCAAAATGAAGCCCTCAACATGTGGATTAAGTTTATACCTCTTTGGAGCTTCAAATCCTTCGAAATCTCGTCAGGAAATTTCCACCAAAACCGGCCACCTTCGAACCACGTGATTCCGACGTCCAAACACCACCAACGAAGTACTCCGAGCGTCGTGGGAACCTCCTAAAGCTGGCTGTGAGCTTGGATTGTCCTAAAACGTAGCCATTAGAAAGTTGATGAATAATGCTCAATTCGGAGCTCGAGTTTTCAACGTGAAAACGAAAGGTTTCTTACCTATAATTGGTACCTTTGAACTCGTGAGGACCTTGGGAATACAATGGTATTGTTTTCTTCTTCGATCTGTGATGTTTAGGGTTGATTCTGAGTTCGTCCGTACGAAAATGGGCGAGAGAGAGATTTTGAGAGAGAAAAGAGAGAGAGAGAATGAGTGATGTGGGTGTGTGTGTGTGGTCCATTCATAACCAATCAAAAATAAGGATACATTTGATCTAATTGGGTCCAATAATTTAGGAACCAAGTGAATTGGACCATTCTCAACTTAAACACACACGTACCTAATTATCGTCCAAGGGTATATTCGTCAATTCACATTATCGTTATGAACAGTCCGGGACAGGCTGTCACAATCTACCCACCTTATAAGAATTTTGTCCCGAAATTTCATACAAAAGTACATCCACTAGTATCCATAAAACAACCTCGGATACATCTCTCTCATCTGGTCTTCCGTCTCCCAAGTAGCCTCTTCTGCTAAGTGGTTTCTCCATAAGACTTCCACCAAATGTACTATCTTGTTCTTGAGCACCTTATCTTTCCAATCAAATATCATCATCGGCTTCTCATCGTAAGTCAAATCTGAACTGATCTCTAATGGTTGATGATGAATCACATGCGACAGATCTGATATCTAATGTCGAGGTATCGAAACATGAAATCCATTATGTGCTCTAGGCGGCTCTGACGGCAACTTAAGCCTGTAAGCCACTTCACCGACTCACTCGATGATTTGATAAGGTCCAACGTACCTAGGACTCAACTTGCCTTTCTTTTCGAATTGAACAACAACTTACCACGGCGATAACTTCAAAAATACCCAATCACCTAACTTGTACACTCGGTCAGTAGCATGCCTATCTGCTAAACTCATTTGGCTATATTGGGCCACTTACATTAGACTTAATAACCTGAACATTCTGAGTAGTCTCTTCTACAACTCAGGGCCCACTAAAACTCTTTCGCCAACCTCTGACCAACACAAGGGTGTACGACAAGGTTTCCCATAAAGTGCCTCGAACAGTGTCATCCCAATATTAGAGTGAAAGCTGTTATTATAGGCGAACTCCATCAATTCCAAACGCTGATGCCATGAGTCGCCAAACTGCAAAACTGAAGATCTCAGCATATCCTCCAATGTCTGAATGGTCATCTCTGATTGACCGTCTGTCTGAGTATGATATGTGGTGCTGTACCGTAGACTCGTACATAAGGCTTCCTGGAAAGAAATCCAGAACTTATAAGTGAATGGAAGATCATGATATGAGACAATACTAACTGGAACGCCCTAGTACTTTACTAACTTCGATAAAAATAACTCAGCTAATCGACATAAGGAAAACTTTTCCATAACCGAAATCAAATGCGCCGACTTCAGTAAGTCAATCAACAATCACCCAATTTCCATCCTAACCGTCCCGTGTACGAGGAAGCTTGTACACAAAATCCATGGTAACATTTTCCCATTTCTACTGGAACGGGAAGTTGCTGCCTCAATCCAAATGGCTTCTTCCTTTCGACCTTGACTTGCTGACATACTTAGCAATTTCTCTTTTCATACCCGACCAAAAGTAAAACGGTCGAATGGTATGATACATTTTAGTGTCTCCGGGATGCATCGCATAAGCTGGAATATGTGCTTCATCTAAGATATCATTCTTTAACTCTACATTATCAGGTACGTACCTCCTACTCTCTTACATAAGTATACCATCTGATTCTCAAATTCGTAGGTCTTTCTTTTTCCCATCATTCCGTAATGAATAAGTTCTTGAGTTTCTTTATCATTAATCCGGGCCTCTAGTATACGATCAATCAAGATCGGTCTAACTTGGAAACTAATAAGTAAAGCATTTTCTCGATCTTCCTCCTCAGAATTTTCCAACTCTAGCTTCACTCCTGTCAATTTCAGTTCTGCAAGAAGCGGAATACGGCTCGCATGGAAAGCGTTAACTCTGCCCCGAGGCTTCCTACTAAAAGCATCAATTACCACATTTGCACGACCAGGGTGATACTCAATCGTGCAATCATAGTCACTTAGCAATTCTATCCATCTCCGCTGACAAAGATTCAAATCTTTCGGAGTAAACAGGTACTGGAGATTCTTATGATCTGAGAAGATCCTGCATTTCTCATCGTAAAGGTAATGTCTCCAATCTTCAAAGCAAATATAATGGCCACCAACTCTAAATCAGGTGTAGGGTAATTCATCTTGTCAGGTTTTAACTGACGCGAAGCGTAAGCAATTACCCTACCATGCTGCATCAAAACACATCCTAGGCCATTCAACGAAACATTGCTGTAAATCTCGAAGTTATCATCGTCATCAGGAAGAGATAAAACAGGAGCATGAGTGAGATAATACTTCAGTTGCTGGAATCATTGCCCACAATTATCATCCCACTCGAACTTAACTTCCTTCCTGGTTAATCTCGTTCGTGGTAAAGCCATAATCGAGAAATTCTTAACAAATCGCCGATAATAACCTGTTAAGCTGAGAAAACTCTACATATCAGTGACGGTTCGTGGCTGTTCCCAATTCTCCACTGCTGCTATCTTCGGAGGGTCTACCTGAATACCTAAACCTGAAACAACGTGCCCCAAGAATGCAACTTGACTTAGCCAGAACTGGCACTTACTGAACTTAGCATACAATCTGTGTTCCCTCAGCTTCTTCAACACCACAGTAAGATGTTGAACATGATCTTCTTTTGACTTAAAATACACCAGAATATCATCAATGAAGACAATGACGAATCTGTCCAAATACTACTGAAATACCTTATTCATCAATCCCACGAAAACTACTGGTGTATTCATCAATTCGAATAGTATCACAAGAAACTCATAGTGACCATAACAAGTCCTAAAAACAGTCTTAGGGACACCCTCACTGCTAATCTTCGATTGGTAATGACCATACTTTAAGTCAATCTTGGAAAGCACATAGGCACCTCTAGGCCGATCAACCAATCATTAATACATGGCAATGGATAACAATTCTCAATCGTTGCCCGATTCAACTTCTTATAATCAATGCATAACCTTACAATCCCGTCTTCTTCCTTACAACAAAACTGGCTTTCCAAGATGATGTACTAGGTTAAATGAAACCTTTATCAACCAATTCCTGTAACTAAGTCTTCAATCTTCTTAACTCGGCAGAAGCCATATGGTAAAGAGTTAAAGAAATATGATTAGTACCTGGTAACAATCAAGGGTAAACCCTACATCGCGATCTGGCGGCAATCCAAGTAAATCATCAGGAAAAACGTTAGAAAAATGTCTAACCACTTGAACATCATCCTAACTAGTGGAAGCATCATCATGAAGTACTACATGAGTTAAGTATCCCTGGCAACCTTTCTTCAATAACTTCTTGGCTCTCACAGCCGAATGACTCCATGCCTTACTCCATTACACTCACCAATCAAAGTAACCTCTGGTAATCCAAGACGATGGAAAGTAACTGATTCTCGTAGTAATCGATATCGGTGCGATCATACTGTGACCAATCTGTATCTAGAATACCATCGAAGTCCACCATATCTAACGGGGTAAGATTTGCTAACATAACTATATCTTCCACCATCACTGGGCACCATGAAAAACACCATACCAACATCGAATGACTTATCTATTGCTTGCTTAACAAATCCAACAAATAAGTTACTAATATTACGGTCTGCAGCCCGCAATACTGATAACTCACTGTTGTATCGATAAGTAAGTAATAATTCTCGAGGGTGTAATATTACCATTTTGCAGTGATATGTGGTTAACACGTTCCTGAGCTTGCTATCTTCTTCTAACTCTGTTGGCGTGAACTCCTCGTCCTTGAGAATTACGCCCATGTCCTGACCATAGGTATAACACCTACTATTACCTCTTTGACGCACTCTAAAATGTTGATCGTTGCACCTACGACACAAGGGTGAATTTCCACTATCAAAATTCCCCTGCCTCTGGAATCTGAAACCTTCGAAAAGCGTACCAAGTCCTCTCTGACCTGTGGAGCTAAAACCTTCGCTGGAAGAACTAGAACTGGCTTCGTATCTCTTAAAATCCTGAGTCTAGCGAAGTCTCTAAGACGATTACCCCATACTTTTATCCTTATCCTTATTCTGATTACTATCTTCTCCTTCTTCTTTCTCACTATTACTAGACACGTTCTCAGAGTTCGTAATCCTCAACAAAGTCTCGTAGAATTCCTGATAAGTATCATAAGGGTAAACATCTCAACTGAAATAGTAGCAGTTTCTAAATTATAACGAGACAAATCAGTAAACTTCCTTTAACACTCGCTAGGAGACAACTTCCCTTGTTTCAATTTTGTGAACTCCTGTTCTTACGATCTAGATATACTGGGATATGAATCTCTTATAAATGCCTGTTAAAAATTCTATCAGTCTGCAATCTCCTCGGGCTTCCACCCGTAAGTTTCCTATTCCCATTAGGATGCCTATTCTGTTGGAAATATGCCCTGAAAGTCAATCTTTGGAAGAAACCTTTTCAGGACATTGCATTGATGTATACATATGACTCTTATACATCGGAAGGCAAAGATACTAACTAGGACTATCTCAATAAACGAAATATGTCCTAAATAGTGAATCCATGGACAATGGATCGATTGAAGAAGTAATCTAATGATGTTAGACTATAGAGACCTTCTTCACATAACCATCATGTCCAAAAGGTTCCTGGTCATAGGATTGTCGGAGGGATACTGACAATGCATAGATCAGTACATACTATGTCCCCTTCAAATGGAAGGATGGAAAGTCTCATCCCATTCGTGTTGAGACACTAAGACAAGTATGTAGGTGCTCATTGAGGGAATGAGTTCACTGAACACAATCGAACGAGAGTACTTGCATGGAGGTCTACTCACATGTCAACCAAGTAACTCTAATAGTTGGAATAATGTAACTAATCCTTTGACCTGAGACATCATTGATGTCTAATGGTTAGGTCCTTGATCTTTGACCATGTCAAATGGCATTCCATTTGGAGAGTCCACGGCATTCTTGGGATTAAGCTATCTAAACATGTAGGCATGTGAATGGTCAACAAGGGATCTCTAATCCTCGTTAGAGGAGGATACTCTAAGATATGATTCGGAAATCTTCGGCCGAAGTATTGAGCGTAGTTAAGGAAAGCGTTCCTATACGACTCATATGAATCATATAAGAACGTATAATCACATTAGGGGTTTGACATATTACATCCATACCCTAGTGATGTGATTAAGAGTATTGTGTTGGAGAAGGATCGAATTGCATTGTAATTCCAATTGAATGGGTTCTCTGAATAACTTCTACATTAGCTTGGGTAGCCATGACATATGTTTAGATGTCACTCATGGCTTGTGAGTTCTTCTAGATGACTAAATGTAATCGTCAAAGAAGAACGTGAATTAAAAGAAAGTTTTAATTCAACAAGTGATTGGATTAAATCAATTGGATCGATGCCAATCATCTCACTGCCTTGCTAATTAGAACCTAAAAGATTGTTCACCAATACACTCTTGTAGTGAGTAATCAATGGATGATGGAAATAATTAATTGGATTAATTAGGCGTGGCGATTAATTTAGAAAGTCTAAAGAAATCATAAAAGCGATAAAAGATCGTTTTGGGCTTAAAGAAACGTTCAGGTTTAATTGGGCCTATTGGGCCTAAACCAATTGGGCTTTTATTTAAGCATTGGATGACTTGAAATAATAAAAGCCCAAAGCCCAAATACCCACACTAAAGGCCGGCCATTTTTGAGGAGGTGGGAAAAGTCAATTATTGACTTATTTCATTTTGTCTATAAAAGCAACTTTATAGAGAAATATCTCCTAGGGTTTTATTTTGTGTTCAACACAATTTAGAGAAAAAGAAAAGATCTCTCTAAGGACACAAAGTGGCCGGCCACCTTTGGGGAATTTTAGCTAAACATTTAATCTCCCCTTAGGTCATTCCTTCATCCTTTTCTCACTGCACTAGTGGGTGAGGATCTTTAGAGGTTTTCTCCTTGAAAACTCTAAGAGAACCTTGGAGCACTCATACTAACAAAGTGGAGGAGGCAAGGAGGGAGGCAAGGCTCAAGGACTTTGAGGAGCAAAGATCTTGGAGGTGGTCCATCCTTGGTCTCACAAGTAGATCAAGAGGTATAAATCTACTCCTAACCTTTGTTCTTCAATAAAATAATTTTTGATGCATCTTACATAAACCTATGCATCTTGAAGGGGATTTAAATGACTAGAGAATTAATTTTAATTGTTAACATGCTTCCGCTATTTTGTATATATATAATGATTTGTATATGCATGCTAGTCACATGAAATCCCTAATGAAACTCATAATTTCCTTCATATTCTGTGTCCAAAAGCCAAACAGTGGTCTCTATCCACTTATCGTCGGGAAAACTCCCCTGGCTCTGCATCAGCCTAAAAGTATTCTCAATCTAATTGAGGCAACACTCAAAACCCCTCATGGCCTTCATTACTCCTAAAGGTAAGCAACTTTAGATTATACTCTGACTCCAAGGAGTCCGCTGGGAAGGCGAATTACAGACTGATTAACACTAACAATAGTTTCCCCCAACTGAGCTATATAGGGAAACTAGGTTCATCTGAACGACGTGGCCCTCTACGAGGCGGCATAGTTCTGACAAAAGACATCAATTCATTAGAAATTCCACAAAATATGCAAGACTGCAACCTAGAGCTCTGATACCAAACTGACACACCCGTACCCGAAAGTAGGGCGTGCTGGCCGTCACGTGAGTGTGACGTAGCCAAGTGCACAGTGCGGAAGCAGAATCATTAACGAAGTACGAACCAATTAAAATCGAACTACTAGCAACCTAGATAAGGTAGTGTGCTAGAGTGATAATACAGTACTTATACATAACCAGAGCGTACTAAGTCATAGTGCAGTCAAGCATGAATAAATAAGTTCAAATAACACCAACAGTGTCCTACATAATAGCAAGTCTGTCAGAACTGCCAGAAAGTCCTCGCTAGCCACCACGGTACTCAAGCTATCTAGAACCTGGAGGGGCGAAAAACAAAATTGAGTGGGTCAGCAAAACAAATCTTTTCGAAATCATTCTTTTCTCAAAAGTATAGCCCCTCACTATAAAACCTGTATAGTTTCCCAGAAAATAATACGTACATATATATCACAACCTTTCTCAGCATAAAACCTTTTCAATGTATCTCATAATATGCCATGCAATGTGTTTCAATGCCAATCTGAATCTCATAAGTAATGCCATGCGATGTATTTCAATAATCATATCGCTACTAGATATCAACTCAGCCCTCGGCTGTAAATATAGCTCATAGCATCTCAATCTCATCATATATATACATTGCACATACATCAATATCCTCATGAGGTCGTCATCATATCACTGTATCAATATAAAATGCTCTAGTGCGACAATCACGTGAAGACTGTGCGAATGAACGCTGGTCACCTACATGTCGAATCCACTCAAAGGTGGTCTATACGACAAGACTGTGCACCTAACTTAGATCCAAGGCGAGCATGCGGTGCGGGAGGTGAACAACAGGTGAAAGATTGTGCCCCTATCTCTGGGCGTGAGCACTAACAATATGTGCAGGTTTATGAGCTAACATATCACATCATATCTCACCATATCTCATCATATCTCATCATATATCGACTGTTCTTTCTCAACAATGCATGTACATACCTGGTACTTACCTGGCGTCCTCGGCACCAACATATGCATGAAATGTATATATGAATATTCATGCGTCAATATTAAGTTATATGCATGTTGGTAACAACGTAATTTTCATTTAAAATCTGATTCTGGGAAAATCATTATATATATATATAGGTTATACGAAAAAATAGCTGCCCACTCACTGATAGGTCGCTGGGTCGTAGCCCCCACGTCTAGGCTGGCTACACACATCCTCAGAATACGTCTCACCTATACGATAAATAATTGAATAAACGTTATTTAAACGCACATAACCGAAACTCGATAATAACTTCTCATACGTAACTCAATTTTGGCATACGAATATACCAACGTAACCTACACGACGTCACGAGCGTCGACAATTTTTTAAAATAATTTTCCAGTGGGCCACGCGCCCCCACGCGCCATGGAGGTCACGGACCCACGCGCCTCCCACACGCATCATCTTTTTCACCCAGACGCCGGAACAGTGCCACCGGCGCCGGATTCTGGGCAACCTGTAAATGCCCTTTTCTCGCTCATTTTTTCACCATTTTTCATGTTCTTTATACCAAAATGAAGCCCTCAACATGTAGATTAAGTTTATACCTCTTTGGAGCTTCAAATCCTTCGAAATCTCCGTGGGAAATTTCCACCAAAACCGGCCACCTTCGAACCACGTGATTTCGACGTCCAAACACCACCAACGAAGTACTCCGAGCGTCGTGGGAACCTCCTAAAGCTCGCTGTGATCTTGGATTGTCCTAAAACGTAGCCATTAAAAAGTTGATGAATAGTGCTCAATTCGGAGCTCGAGTTTTACGAAAGGTTTCTTACCTATAATTGGTACCTTTGAACTCATGAGGACCTTGGGAATACAATGGTATCGTTTTCTTCTTCGATCTGTGATGTTTAGGGTTGATTCTGAGTTCGTTCGTACGAAAATGGGCGAGAGAGATTTTGAGAGAGAAGAGAGAGAGCGACTGAGAGAGAGAATGAGTGATGTGGGTGTGTGTGTGTGGTCCATTCCTGACCAATCAAAAATAAGGATACATTTGATCTAATTGGGTCCAATAATTTAGGAACCAAGTGAATTGGACCATTCTCAACTTAAACACACACGTACCTAATTATCGTCCAAGGGTATATTCGTCAATTCACATTATCGTTATGAACAGTCCGGGACAGGCTGTCACATTATCGGAAGATTTAAAAATCCAAAAATATTGTCTTGTTTTCCTTATTGTTTTGAATTAGATTTTTGTTAGTTTCCCGACCCAATGATATAATTGGATCAAATTTGAACCATGATGATCAAGAACTTAGTTAACATGTATTGTGTGAAATTCCTAATTCTCTTGTTAGTTTTGTACATGTTTGATCATCTTTGAAAAAACAAATGCACATAGCCTTGTTGATGTGAAACTAAAGCATGACTTAAAGCTTCATATGTGAATTTAGTGACCATATACATCCTATTTGAGTTTTTGAGCCTATTGAAAGTGTGTGCATTTTTCATACACTCCTATTCTTTCATGATTGATGAACTTATGTGAGATACATCTCTAGAACTTGCGTAACGATCTTTTGAAATATTTGTCATTGATTGCATGAACTTGAAAATGATAGAGGCATTAGGTTTATCACCATGGCCCAAATAAGCATGTTTCCTAAAGAAAAATGATATCATTAGATTGCCAATTTGAGCCGTATATGTTGAGCCTTTTATTTCTTATCACCAGATATGTCTACCCTTATACCTCAAACATTTTTCCTTACCCTTTCCAAGCGAGCTAGTGAGCAATGTGAGATTGTCTTATGAGAAATGTTTGTGAAGTACTTGGAAGGAGTTTGGCAAAAGAATAAGTGTGGGGGTATTTCATGTTTGTATTTCGTTATGTGCAAAATTGAAAAAAAAAATTAGAAAAAAAAAGAGAAAAAAAAATATTGCATACAAAGCAAATAAAAAGTTTTTAAAGTTTCAGTTTAAGGGTGTGGTATTAGTAGAATCGCTGGAGAGCTTGAGTTCTTATAAATCTTAACAAGAGAATCGCTTGCAATGTAGCTTGGAACTTGTGTTTACCTATTCTTTCATTTCAATAACCCTCTCCCTAAGCCTCATTACATCCAATAAAAGTCCTCTTGATTTAAGTTTTGCAATTATGATTGTGGAGAAGTAATCTTTATGCAAGCTTATGGTAGAACTTTCACATTTGATTCTTTGAGCGAAACACATTAAAACTAAACACATGTGTGATTGAGTGTATGTCCCGTGAGAAGGTCGCTAGTTTGCATATGGTGATTTAAAAATTAAAAAAAAACTTGAAGTTGCATTAGCATGGCTATCTCACACACTACACTTCAAGGATGATTAAAAGGTTACTGCTAATATTTGAATAAGGAAGATGAACTTAGATTAGCTTGTTTGGTGCTAGCTATGGTTCTTGATGATTTGTTTTCTTGAATGAAATTCTATGAGGGTCACATAGGGGGAAGCTAATGTTTTTCATGTTACTACTTTTTCACGTTTTCTTTGTTTTGCTCGAGGACTAGCAAAAGCTAAGTGTGGGGGTATTTGATAAGCTCATATTTATATATATTTTACATCAAATTCACTTGTCTTTTCTTAGTTAGTTCCTAATATTTTTGAGCTATTTACTTTGTTTTTGTGTTTTTTAGAATTTGTCAAGCAAAGAAAATAAAAATAGAACAAGTGAAATTTTAAGTAATAAATTCGTCAAAACTGCCGGTGCAGATCAGTTGACTTTGGAAGCAATTTGCGAACAGCTCAGAATGAACTAGAAAATGAGCCTTATATTCTTGAAAAGCTACGGATGTCTATTTTCTGGAGCATTTTGCAGATTGTTAATATCATGTTTCTAGAAGAAGTTATGGACATTTTAACATTGAAAGGTTCCAAAGCGGCTGAACAGTTTGTAACTGCAATGTGGTGTTTTAACAGATGAAGAATTCGTTTGGGTGCTTTATGTTGAATTAGTGGACATATGATTTAGTATCTTTCAGGTTATTCAATACAAAAAGGGCAAAAGAAAGAAATGGGATATGATGAAGAGACATGATGATTTGATTAAGCCTTTGTTTTGTGGAAGCTTTGTTGCACCCATTCCACCACTCGGCTAAAAGAAAGAAAAGAGCATGGGAGAGATTAGGTGAAGTGGAGGGCAGCATGGAAAATAAAAGAAAGCTGCTTTTTAAGGCAACGGGGCAGATAAGATATAAAAAAAAAGAAAAAAGAAAGGTAGATAGGAAAGTAGCAAGGCAGCAAAAGGAGAAGACAGCTGGCTGCACATAAAAAAAAAGAAAGAAAAGAAAATAGCAAGGCAGAGCAGAGAGGGAGGCAGACTCGGGGGGAATAAAAGAAAAAAATCAGAGGGAATTGATAGGAACATATTTATGTGACTTTATTAGTTTGTTTCCTTGCATTTACTTAATTAGTTTCATCTTATTAGAATGTTTTAAGCTATTTTCGTGTGTTTATAGGTTTTAATAACAAAGTTAGCAAAGAAGTGCATTTTGGTGCAATTTGGAGCTATTTTGGGGTGGAATGGATTGCATGCATGGGGAGCATAAAGGATGGATGTTTTGGTGCATGAAAGGGCTTCAAACACATGCTAAAATCTGATCAAAATGAAGAAGATACCTTGCAAAGACCAAGCATGTGTGTTGCTAGCTATTTTAATCATGAAAACACAAGTGTGCAAGTTGTTTTTGCAAGGAAACCCCACGGCATGGATGGGTAATCATGTTTTGCAAGTGTGCTAGCTTATTTAATCATGAAATACAAGTGTGCTAGCTGTTTTGCAAGTGTACTAGCTGATTCATCATGAGAAGACCAAGAGGGACCAAAGGCATGGACCAAGGAGGATGAATGCAAGTTGTTTCGTCATGAAATTTCTGCAAAGATGTATGTGTGCTAGCTGTTTTTGATGATTAATTCTTGCTTTGTATTGTTTATTAAAACAACTTGTGTGGTTCTTTACTTTTGAGCACCTATAAATAGGCCTTCTTGCAAGGCTTAAAACTCACCAACTCATACAACAACTTCCTTCTACAGATCCATTCATTCTCTCCAAAACAGCCGCACCTATTCCCTAAAACCCTCCACAAAAATCTATCCATAAACACCATTGCCACACCCCCCCAACCATCCTAAATACCACCATACATCCTCCTATCCATTCTGTTGGAAATGTGCCCTAAAACCAATCATATGATGATACTTTACGGACATTTCACATGATTAAACTAATCTAGTTTAATATCAAGGGCAAAGATTATTGTTTGAGCGGTCTCATATAAATGTTATATGCTTAAACGATAAAGTCCAAGGAATATGTGATTGGGAGAATGCGATCTAAATAGTTAGATTCATGAGACCATTCTTTCGTAGACACATCCTAAACGTTCCTGATCATAGGATTGCCAATTGGGCATTGACAGTCCGTTAAGATCAGTACGTGCCATGTCTTCTCTCAGGGAGAGTGACTAGTCTCGAGTCATTGGTGTGAGTGACACCAAGACAAGTACGTAGGTGCTCAATAGAGAATGAGTTCACTGAACACGATCAACGATGAGTTCTCATATTCATGTCACGTGAGAACTCATGGTTAGGATAATGCAAATTAGTCCTTTGACCTGAGGCATCATAGTTGTCTTGTGGTTAGGTCCTTGATCTTTGATCGTGTCAAATGGCATTCCTTTGGAGTGTCCACGGCATGGTTGGGGTCAAGCTATCTAGTCATGGAGACAAGTGAATGCGCAACAAGGGATCTCTAACCTTCAAACCGTTGAGGGAGAATACTCTATGATATGATTTAGAATCTCTGGCCAGAGTATGAATGAGATGTTGGAATGCGTTCCAGATCACATTCAAGGTAATCATATAAGCACGAGATTCACATTGGATAGTAGACATGAATAAACTATCAAGCCAAACAATGTGGTCAAGAGTATTGGATTAGAGAAGGACCGTATTGCATTTGTAATCCTAAACTGAATAGGTTCTCTACCTCTTCTGATTAGCTTGGGTAACCATGATATGCTGCTAGGTGTCACTCATGGTTTGTGGAAGCCCTAAACGTGTGTAAACACTAAAGGGAGAATTGAAAGTTAGTTTCAAATTCACAATCGATTTAAAAGAGTTTGAATCGCCCACTGCCTCGCTAAAAGGAACCTAATGGATCGTACACCGTGTAAGGTAAAGATTGAAGATTCAACGGAGATGAGTAAGAATAATTAAATGGTTTAATTATTTATGGCAAGGATTAAATAATATGATTATTAATCAAACGAATAAGTTCGTTAAAGACCTCGGGATGGTTTTGGACCTTAAGGCCCAATGGGCTTCGAACGTCAAGTCCATTAACTTAAGTTGTATGACAACTTAATGAATAATGATTCACAAAGACCAAATTGCCCAAATTATTCCCTAAGGCCGGCCATATTGTGAAGGGTAGCAAACTTGGACTTATTTACAAGTTTGCCACTCAAATGAATTAAGGTATAAATTTGACTTTATAGCCAAAATTCATTTAGGGTTTGTTTTGGGGAAATTGGAGAGAAGAAATGCTCTCCCTTCTCTCTAGATATGGCCGGCCCCCTTGGAGGGTTTTAGCTAGCACTCTAGCTCCTCCAAGGTCACTCATTTCTTCTTAATCAAAACCTTGGTGTAGAAACTTAGAGGTTCTCAATTTTGAGAACTTAGAGAACCTATCCTTTCTATATAAATCCATAGATTTAAGATGCAAGGAATGAAGGCCCTCTCTTTGGGTGATTAGCCTTTGCTTAAGCAAAGAGGAATCTACAAAGGTATAAATCTCAACTCACTTTGTTTTGAGTTGTTTAAAGGTTCACCAATCTACTAGGCTTTGAACATTCATGCTTAATGTTTTGTTTTTAAGTATATGCAAGCATGATTCCGCCTTTAATTTGTTAATTGCATGCTAATGATATTGCTTAAATGAACATGATCTTCCAAAATAATCCTTCAAGTGGTATCAGAGCCTAGGTCTAGTAGTTGGTGAATCCTTTTGGGTTTTGTATTTCATAATATGTGATTTAAAAGTTGTAAAATGTTACAAGCTTTATTCTTGTTTTATGAATGTAAATTTTGTTGGAAAATTTGGTATCTCAAATGTTGTAGATGTAGTTCATATGAGCATGAATATTGAAGCTAAAATTTGGTGCCATAAGTTTTGGGATTTTCGGCCAAATTAAAAGGGTGAATTTTGGGTTCTTGTTTGTCTTGTTAAAATGTTTTTCAAGTGACTTTTGGAACCCCTAAGTACCCTAGTTTGGTTATATGAAATTTCCCTTAAGTTTAAATGGTTTTGGGATGTTTTTGGGTGAAAAATGATCATGGAAAAATTTTGAGTTTCTCATGAATGTTCTTCATTGTTCTTGATGTTCTTGCCAAGAACAATAAAGCTTGGGGTTTTGATTCAAAGTTTTGAATTATTTCATAAAGTTTTGTTATAAGATATTTTCATATATTTATTAATGATTAACATTTTTAATGTTAGTCAAAACTTTGAAAATATGTTAGATATTTTTTTAAAAGATGATAGAAAATTGGTGATGGGTGTGTAAGGATTAAATCCCTTTCACACACCACATGCACCACTTGCATGACTTTATGTCACAAAACCCATCACTCCATGCATTGTCCCAAGGGCCGGCCACTCCCTCAAGTGGGAGTACTTTTGGGGCTTTTATGCAATTACATAAAGTTTTGATACTTTTGTGTAATTGCACTTTGGCCCAAAAGTTTACGTTTTTACGTTTAGGTCCAAAAACGCTAAAGGACAAATTGTTTTGCTCCTTTAATGAAGTTTTTACATTTGTGGAAAATTTTGGGTTCTAGTTGTGATTACATGAAGTAGTGTACTTTTGTGTTTTTACAAAGTGACCCCAAAAGTTTAAGTATTTGCAAAATAGCCCAAAAGTTGTGGTTAATTGCACTATGGCCCAAAAGTTGTGGCTAATTGCAAAATAGCCCAAATGTTGAGGTTAATTACATAATGGCCCAAATAAGTTGAGGTCATTACATTTTGGCCCAAATTAAATAGAGAACAAAAATTGTTTTGTCTCTTGAAATGAGAATTGGATTTTCATTTTAGTTAGCTCCATTTAAATCAAATTTTATGGATACAAAAACCAAATGAAAAATGTTGCATTCAATTTAATTAGTTAAAGTGTTAATTAATTAAAGGGTGATTATGAACCTAAGCCTACGATAATTGAGCTATGTGAAAGGCCGTTTCAAATTTGTTTGAACCATGGGAATGTGTAGATTAGATTTTGGTTGTAATTTGATTAGATCAAATGTTGTAAAAGAGCATAAGCTCTTCTTTAATTTAAAGTAATTTGATTTGATCAATTGTTGTAAAAGAGCATAAGCTCTTCTTTACTTTGAAGTACTTCTTTCTTGCTTTATATGATATGCATGAAATTGAAGTAGATGGGTCCAACGCCCCTAAGACAACACGCCTTAATGTGATTATACGCGTAACTAAAATCAATCACCATCCCTAGTCCGAGATTCAACACAAGGCTCGTGTTGGATCTAATAAAAGGTTCATAGTCATCCTAAGGCCCTAAGGCAACTATATAGTCCATCAATGAATGCAAACCTTATGTTAGTAGTATCATGTACTCTTGCTTTAAAAACCGTTTTAAAAGCTTAGTGGGAGTATTATATACAACTAAATAAATCATATGGACCAATAGTTGTGATAGGACCAAAAATGTTTTAATTGGATTAAAATGTATGTTTATATGTGATGAGACCTAAAAACCCTCAACCAAACCAATATTAAGTTGATAAGCGTGAGAGTGCTTTGAACACTCTTTCGTGGCCTTCCACCGTGGTAGGTCCGAACGTTTGTGACGTGTACATCGGCTTCACCCTATCATGGGGGAGTTCAAAGTGCATGCTTACACTCGGGGAGGATTCTATATGCATACTTGATGTTGTGAAAGGTAGGCAACAAGAATGGCCAACATCGTATCATCGTGAGGTTGTTCTTGAACCCCTAACTTGAACTAGCATGGTGGGAATGACTTAACTAAGTGCAATGGAGCCAACATCATATCATTGTGAGGCATCATTCTCTAGAGGCCAAATTAGATGGGTTCTTACATAAAGATGTAAATGAGTAAGCGTACTCTCTCATTATTATTAATGCTAGCCAACATCGTATCATCGTGAGGTGAACTTGGTAATAGTGAGTCTCCCATAACCTACTAAGAGTTTCCTCCAAAACTCTCGAATTCCGATGAGGGATATGGAATTTGCCAAAAATAGTGGGTGGTGTTATTGTGATTTAAAGACCCGAATCAAATAGCTTAAAATCAATCAATTTATATTCGTTATGTATTTGTTTACCAATATATATGCAAACGCTATCCAATACTTGACAAAGAAAAGCCGAATACTTTAGTTTCCGAACTTGGTACCACAATCCCATAGATTGTCTTGAATGGATTGTACAAGTGCCTAAGTAGTCTCATCCTCACAATCTTCCTATTGATAAATGTATCATTGGAAGAACATGATAGATAAGTCTATCATAAAGAGGACAACAATTTAATTCTCATAATTCTTCAAATACAAATTGTTGTATGAAGAAATAAGAGTTGCTTTGAACAACCCTTAAATCAACACAAACATAAGTGCTTGTTTCTTTGTTACATAAACAAGGAACTTTTGAAGTAAGCACAAGGGCATGGACACTTAGTGTGCCATGATTCTTCACTTACAAATCGTTGTATGAAGAAATGAGAGTTGCCTTGAACAACTCTTGAATGTTTGTAATTATGTTTAGAACATAATGGTTGGTTGAAAAAAATAGTCCATCAACATGGACTTATGATGATTTTGAATCATTGTATGTTGAAGTGTTAAAACACTTAACGAGACGGAAACTAGATTAGGACTTCACCTTAGTATCCCTATCCTTATAGTTCACTAAGTTTATTGTAAACTATATAGTGAACAATAACCACACTCTCTCTAAATCGTTTGATGTGTAAAACACAATTGAAATAAGTTTCAAGAGAGATAGTGGGAGTTTAGGGACCATGACTATTGTAGTCAAAGGAGAAGTTAAATGAAGAAAACAAATAACTCCAAGGGAACAAACTTTCTTTATGAAAGGATGGACATTGGAAGGGGTATTTGCAAGAAATGTCTTGCAAGTGTCAAGAACACACCTTTTTCAAGGTGTTGTAAAATGTTCTTGAAAAGTTCAAAACAGTTGGTTCTTCTACTTGAATGCTTGATTCTGTATTAGTAACTATGTTTTACAAATCGTTGTAAAAGTGTGGCTAATAAGAAGTAGAAGATTAATGAGAGAAGAGAAAGTACTTCACATTCGGAAAGTGAATAAAATATAGATCTCTGCGAAAGCGGATTGTACTTACTTCCTCATATGAACTACCAAATAAGAATGATTAGATTATTGTAATCTAATTAATTGTCTCTATAGTAGAGATGATATGGTAGTGTTAACTGTTTAGAATATAACGATGCTTAAAACCCAAAAGGTTGCAAGGTAGTGACTAATCCCAACTAAGTTGTGATACCTCTAAAACATAAGTTACGAGTTGGTCATGGATGGATGCTTTGGATCGTTAGATCCGGATCCAATACCTTCTTGTTAAAATTGTATAGAGGCGAAATGTTCGAATCTTTATTCTTTTGGAAAGAAGAAAGAATCACAAAGTTGTTGAGGTTAATTCACTTAGATGTTAGTGGCACTAGTCCACAACATAATACTACTCACGTTATATAACATTCACCGAAGATCACTCTCGGTTGGACTATAGTTTACTTTGAATAAACACAAGTCCGAATACTTTGCAAAAGGTTTCAAAGAATTCAAGAAATGTAAGTTGATGAGTAAGACGTCTAAAGTATTTAACTCCTTAGATTTGATCCAAGGAAAGATAACACTTTAGATGAGTTTCCTTGAAAGATATCAAGGAAAATAGCATCATAAGATAATGAATTTCTCCATTAGGAGAAGAACGAACTTGAAAAAGATTTAGTTCGTTGGTTATTATCTATTACCTATATATAGGATATATATACTTCTAAAACAATGTGATTGTGAATTAGAAGATCTTCCAAAATTTTCATGACTCCATAAGATGTAGTTGGAAAGAAAGACAAATCTTAAGCATGTTAAAGATTTGGGGTTGTGTGCTAATAAGCAATATTTGTTTGATAACAATCTTGTGGGATATCCTTATATTAATTTTTGGATATCGCTTCTATAAACCAACTAACAAATGTTGTTTTGTTGGGTAGTTCATTGTAATTCTACAATATGATTTGCCTAAACGCAAATGAACGAGAGATAGAACTCAAAGAATGTGTTCTTTGAGAGACAAGATAGTAATCAACAAATATAACAACCTAGTTCCTATACCACAAGCTCCAAGGTAGTCAAGAAGGATTTATAAACCGTCTTAGTTGAATGGTTTGAACTTTATGACTATGTCATAGAGTTGCACCTCTTAATTCGAAAGAAATAAGAATGAAAATCCTTATGACTACATTGAGTGTATATACGATATATACTCAAGGAAATGGTAAAATACCATTTGACTCGAAATAATGAAACCTTAATAGCTAATTGGTAGCCTAAGGTGACTACACTCAAAGAGTATGGTTGACTTTGAAGAAACCATCTTTGATATAGTCTTAGTTTCAATTAATTCGAGGATCACTAGCTACAACTAAATGGTGATTTAATGTTTGGACATAATATGGGTTTCCATAACCATTATTAAGATAGTCTTGATAATGTATGTCTAAAACTATAAATCACAAGACATGTAAGTTGTAGAGATCCATCCATCATGGATCTTACCACGCTAGTGGGAGCTATAAGCGTCTTATGAAGAAAGATCAAATCGTTTGATTTCTCATAAAGATGTAAATGAATCTTTTGTTTACAAAAGATTAGTGGGAGTTTATCATATTCCTAAATTTAAATATATATGATATATTAATTTTTTGGAAATGAAATGAATTCTTCTTCGTTAAAGTTATGACTTTAAACATTCTATAAATGATAGAATAAATATGGGAGATATAGTCTATAATAGACAAGAGATGCTAGGAAGTTTCTCATATGATGATAAACTTCAATTTGAATGACAATTCTAGTGAGACTAGGAAATTGTTCTTCTCAAAGGGAATGTACCCTTTGACTCCCAAAGAAATAATGCGTAAATAGAATCCTTTATGCATATGCACAAAGGTGATTTATGTATTTCATATTGTATGAAAAACATTGATATGAGTTGTACCTAGAACGGTACAAAACGATATCAGTGCAAACCCAGGATCAGAACCATGGCAACTGTCAAGTGAGTCCTTAAGTATTTGAGAAATACTAAAGGATAGATTCCTCAAAGAATGAGGAAGAATTAGAGTAACGTAATGGAAGCGTAAATGTATTAGATTATGAATCTAATCCATCATTGGATGTTTCTTCATTATGAATGAAGAGATGAACAGATATCTCTTTATTATTATGACTAAAGAGATATTTGGATGGAAACATTAAAGTAATGACTTTAGTGTGTTCCATTATGAATGCAAAATATATTGCCATATAGAAGCTTACAACAATGTTGTTTGGATGGGAAAGTTCATTTATGAACTCTCTATTCGGTTCCAACCAGAAAGTGTATGACACTAATGGGGCGATAGCTCAAGCCAGGGAATCAAGGTCTCATCAAGATCCGAACTCATATGAGAGACTAAACCACATGATTGGGAATCATGTATAATGGTGACGTCGTTATTCTCAAGGTTGCTTCTATGGATAACATATAGATATCCATTGTCTAGGCCTACTATTCAGCCATTTTTGAAATGACTGCAGAAGAGGTATCATCACTGATGACCAAGCTGATTGGCTCTAGTGCAAGTGGGAGATTGTTGGAAATGTGCCCTAAAACCAATCATATGATGATACTTTACGGACATTTCACATGATTAAACTAATCTAGTTTAATATCAAGGGCAAAGATTATTGTTTGAGCGGTCTCATATAAATGTTATATGCTTAAACGATAAAGTCCAAGGAATATGTGATTGGGAGAATGCGATCTAAATAGTTAGATTCATGAGACCATTCTTTCGTAGACACATCCTAAACGTTCCTGATCATAGGATTGCCAATTGGGCATTGACAGTCCGTTAAGATCAGTACGTGCCATGTCTTCTCTCAGGGAGAGTGACTAGTCTCGAGTCATTGGTGTGAGTGACACCAAGACAAGTACGTAGGTGCTCAATAGAGAATGAGTTCACTGAACACGATCAACGATGAGTTCTCATATTCATGTCACGTGAGAACTCATGGTTAGGATAATGCAAATTAGTCCTTTGACCTGAGGCATCATAGTTGTCTTGTGGTTAGGTCCTTGATCTTTGATCGTGTCAAATGGCATTCCTTTGGAGTGTCCACGGCATGGTTGGGGTCAAGCTATCTAGTCATGGAGACAAGTGAATGCGCAACAAGGGATCTCTAACCTTCAAACCGTTGAGGGAGAATACTCTATGATATGATTTAGAATCTCTGGCCAGAGTATGAATGAGATGTTGGAATGCGTTCCAGATCACATTCAAGGTAATCATATAAGCACGAGATTCACATTGGATAGTAGACATGAATAAACTATCAAGCCAAACAATGTGGTCAAGAGTATTGGATTAGAGAAGGACCGTATTGCATTTGTAATCCTAAACTGAATAGGTTCTCTACCTCTTCTGATTAGCTTGGGTAACCATGATATGCTGCTAGGTGTCACTCATGGTTTGTGGAAGCCCTAAACGTGTGTAAACACTAAAGGGAGAATTGAAAGTTAGTTTCAAATTCACAATCGATTTAAAAGAGTTTGAATCGCCCACTGCCTCGCTAAAAGGAACCTAATGGATCGTACACCGTGTAAGGTAAAGATTGAAGATTCAACGGAGATGAGTAAGAATAATTAAATGGTTTAATTATTTATGGCAAGGATTAAATAATATGATTATTAATCAAACGAATAAGTTCGTTAAAGACCTCGGGATGGTTTTGGACCTTAAGGCCCAATGGGCTTCGAACGTCAAGTCCATTAACTTAAGTTGTATGACAACTTAATGAATAATGATTCACAAAGACCAAATTGCCCAAATTATTCCCTAAGGCCGGCCATATTGTGAAGGGTAGCAAACTTGGACTTATTTACAAGTTTGCCACTCAAATGAATTAAGGTATAAATTTGACTTTATAGCCAAAATTCATTTAGGGTTTGTTTTGGGGAAATTGGAGAGAAGAAATGCTCTCCCTTCTCTCTAGATATGGGCGGCCCCCTTGGAGGGTTTTAGCTAGCACTCTAGCTCCTCCAAGGTCACTCATTTCTTCTTAATCAAAACCTTGGTGTAGAAACTTAGAGGTTCTCAATTTTGAGAACTTAGAGAACCTATCCTTTCTATATAAATCCATAGATTTAAGATGCAAGGAATGAAGGCCCTCTCTTTGGGTGATTAGCCTTTGCTTAAGCAAAGAGGAATCTACAAAGGTATAAATCTCAACTCACTTTGTTTTGAGTTGTTTAAAGGTTCACCAATCTACTAGGCTTTGAACATTCATGGTTAATGTTTTGTTTTTAAGTATATGCAAGCATGATTCCGCCTTTAATTTGTTAATTGCATGCTAATGATATTGCTTAAATGAACATGATCTTCCAAAATAATCCTTCAAGTGGTATCAGAGCCTAGGTCTAGTAGTTGGTGAATCCTTTTGGGTTTTGTATTTCATAATATGTGATTTAAAAGTTGTAAAATGTTACAAGCTTTATTCTTGTTTTATGAATGTAAATTTTGTTGGAAAATTTGGCATCTCAAATGTTGTAGATGTAGTTCATATGAGCATGAATATTGAAGCTAAAATTTGGTGCCATAAGTTTTGGGATTTTCGGCCAAATTAAAAGGGTGAATTTTGGGTTCTTGTTTGTCTTGTTAAAATGTTTTTCAAGTGACTTTTGGAACCCCTAAGTACCCTAGTTTGGTTATATGAAATTTCCCTTAAGTTTAAATGGTTTTGGGATGTTTTTGGGTGAAAAATGATCATGGAAAAATTTTGAGTTTCTCATGAATGTTCTTCATTGTTCTTGATGTTCTTGCCAAGAACAATAAAGCTTGGGGTTTTGATTCAAAGTTTTGAATTATTTCATAAAGTTTTGTTATAAGATATTTTCATATATTTATTAATGATTAACATTTTTAATGTTAGTCAAAACTTTGAAAATATGTTAGATATTTTTTTAAAAGATGATAGAAAATTGGTGATGGGTGTGTAAGGATTAAATCCCTTTCACACACCACATGCACCACTTGCATGACTTTATGTCACAAAACCCATCACTCCATGCATTGTCCCAAGGGCCGGCCACTCCCTCAAGTGGGAGTACTTTTGGGGCTTTTATGCAATTACATAAAGTTTTGATACTTTTGTGTATTTGCACTTTGGCCCAAAAGTTTACGTTTTTACGTTTAGGTCCAAAAACGCTAAAGGACAAATTGTTTTGCTCCTTTAATGAAGTTTTTACATTTGTGGAAAATTTTGGGTTCTAGTTGTGATTACATGAAGTAGTGTACTTTTGTGTTTTTACAAAGTGACCCCAAAAGTTTAAGTATTTGCAAAATAGCCCAAAAGTTGTGGTTAATTGCACTATGGCCCAAAAGTTGTGGCTAATTGCAAAATAGCCCAAATGTTGAGGTTAATTGCATAATGGCCCAAATAAGTTGAGGTCATTACATTTTGGCCCAAATTAAATAGAGAACAAAAATTGTTTTGTCTCTTGAAATGAGAATTGGATTTTCATTTTAGTTAGCTCCATTTAAATCAAATTTTATGGATACAAAAACCAAATGAAAAATGTTGCATTCAATTTAATTAGTTAAAGTGTTAATTAATTAAAGGGTGATTATGAACCTAAGCCTACGATAATTGAGCTATGTGAAAGGCCGTTTCAAATTTGTTTGAACCATGGGAATGTGTAGATTAGATTTTGGTTGTAATTTGATTAGATCAAATGTTGTAAAAGAGCATAAGCTCTTCTTTAATTTAAAGTAATTTGATTTGATCAATTGTTGTAAAAGAGCATAAGCTCTTCTTTACTTTGAAGTACTTCTTTCTTGCTTTATATGATATGCATGAAATTGAAGTAGATGGGTCCAACGCCCCTAAGACAACACGCCTTAATGTGATTATACGCGTAACTAAAATCAATCACCATCCCTAGTCCGAGATTCAACACAAGGCTCGTGTTGGATCTAATAAAAGGTTCATAGTCATCCTAAGGCCCTAAGGCAACTATATAGTCCATCAATGAATGCAAACCTTATGTTAGTAGTATCATGTACTCTTGCTTTAAAAACCGTTTTAAAAGCTTAGTGGGAGTATTATATACAACTAAATAAATCATATGGACCAATAGTTGTGATAGGACCAAAAATGTTTTAATTGGATTAAAATGTATGTTTATATGTGATGAGACCTAAAAACCCTCAACCAAACCAATATTAAGTTGATAAGCGTGAGAGTGCTTTGAACACTCTTTCGTGGCCTTCCACCGTGGTAGGTCCGAACGTTTGTGACGTGTACATCGGCTTCACCCTATCATGGGGGAGTTCAAAGTGCATGCTTACACTCGGGGAGGATTCTATATGCATACTTGATGTTGTGAAAGGTAGGCAACAAGAATGGCCAACATCGTATCATCGTGAGGTTGTTCTTGAACCCCTAACTTGAACTAGCATGGTGGGAATGACTTAACTAAGTGCAATGGAGCCAACATCATATCATTGTGAGGCATCATTCTCTAGAGGCCAAATTAGATGGGTTCTTACATAAAGATGTAAATGAGTAAGCGTACTCTCTCATTATTATTAATGCTAGCCAACATCGTATCATCGTGAGGTGAACTTGGTAATAGTGAGTCTCCCATAACCTACTAAGAGTTTCCTCCAAAACTCTCGAATTCCGATGAGGGATATGGAATTTGCCAAAAATAGTGGGTGGTGTTATTGTGATTTAAAGACCCGAATCAAATAGCTTAAAATCAATCAATTTATATTCGTTATGTATTTGTTTACCAATATATATGCAAACGCTATCCAATACTTGACAAAGAAAAGCCGAATACTTTAGTTTCCGAACTTGGTACCACAATCCCATAGATTGTCTTGAATGGATTGTACAAGTGCCTAAGTAGTCTCATCCTCACAATCTTCCTATTGATAAATGTATCATTGGAAGAACATGATAGATAAGTCTATCATAAAGAGGACAACAATTTAATTCTCATAATTCTTCAAATACAAATTGTTGTATGAAGAAATAAGAGTTGCTTTGAACAACCCTTAAATCAACACAAACATAAGTGCTTGTTTCTTTGTTACATAAACAAGGAACTTTTGAAGTAAGCACAAGGGCATGGACACTTAGTGTGCCATGATTCTTCACTTACAAATCGTTGTATGAAGAAATGAGAGTTGCCTTGAACAACTCTTGAATGTTTGTAATTATGTTTAGAACATAATGGTTGGTTGACAAAAATAGTCCATCAACATGGACTTATGATGATTTTGAATCATTGTATGTTGAAGTGTTAAAACACTTAACGAGACGGAAACTAGATTAGGACTTCACCTTAGTATCCCTATCCTTATAGTTCACTAAGTTTATTGTAAACTATATAGTGAACAATAACCACACTCTCTCTAAATCGTTTGATGTGTAAAACACAATTGAAATAAGTTTCAAGAGAGATAGTGGGAGTTTAGGGACCATGACTATTGTAGTCAAAGGAGAAGTTAAATGAAGAAAACAAATAACTCCAAGGGAACAAACTTTCTTTATGAAAGGATGGACATTGGAAGGGGTATTTGCAAGAAATGTCTTGCAAGTGTCAAGAACACACCTTTTTCAAGGTGTTGTAAAATGTTCTTGAAAAGTTCAAAACAGTTGGTTCTTCTACTTGAATGCTTGATTCTGTATTAGTAACTATGTTTTACAAATCGTTGTAAAAGTGTGGCTAATAAGAAGTAGAAGATTAATGAGAGAAGAGAAAGTACTTCACATTCGGAAAGTGAATAAAATATAGATCTCTGCGAAAGCGGATTGTACTTACTTCCTCATATGAACTACCAAATAAGAATGATTAGATTATTGTAATCTAATTAATTGTCTCTATAGTAGAGATGATATGGTAGTGTTAACTGTTTAGAATATAACGATGCTTAAAACCCAAAAGGTTGCAAGGTAGTGACTAATCCCAACTAAGTTGTGATACCTCTAAAACATAAGTTACGAGTTGGTCATGGATGGATGCTTTGGATCGTTAGATCCGGATCCAATACCTTCTTGTTAAAATTGTATAGAGGCGAAATGTTCGAATCTTTATTCTTTTGGAAAGAAGAAAGAATCACAAAGTTGTTGAGGTTAATTCACTTAGATGTTAGTGGCACTAGTCCACAACATAATACTACTCACGTTATATAACATTCACCGAAGATCACTCTCGGTTGGACTATAGTTTACTTTGAATAAACACAAGTCCGAATACTTTGCAAAAGGTTTCAAAGAATTCAAGAAATGTAAGTTGATGAGTAAGACGTCTAAAGTATTTAACTCCTTAGATTTGATCCAAGGAAAGATAACACTTTAGATGAGTTTCCTTGAAAGATATCAAGGAAAATAGCATCATAAGATAATGAATTTCTCCATTAGGAGAAGAACGAACTTGAAAAAGATTTAGTTCGTTGGTTATTATCTATTACCTATATATAGGATATATATACTTCTAAAACAATGTGATTGTGAATTAGAAGATCTTCCAAAATTTTCATGACTCCATAAGATGTAGTTGGAAAGAAAGACAAATCTTAAGCATGTTAAAGATTTGGGGTTGTGTGCTAATAAGCAATATTTGTTTGATAACAATCTTGTGGGATATCCTTATATTAATTTTTGGATATCGCTTCTATAAACCAACTAACAAATGTTGTTTTGTTGGGTAGTTCATTGTAATTCTACAATATGATTTGCCTAAACGCAAATGAACGAGAGATAGAACTCAAAGAATGTGTTCTTTGAGAGACAAGATAGTAATCAACAAATATAACAACCTAGTTCCTATACCACAAGCTCCAAGGTAGTCAAGAAGGATTTATAAACCGTCTTAGTTGAATGGTTTGAACTTTATGACTATGTCATAGAGTTGCACCTCTTAATTCGAAAGAAATAAGAATGAAAATCCTTATGACTACATTGAGTGTATATACGATATATACTCAAGGAAATGGTAAAATACCATTTGACTCGAAATAATGAAACCTTAATAGCTAATTGGTAGCCTAAGGTGACTACACTCAAAGAGTATGGTTGACTTTGAAGAAACCATCTTTGATATAGTCTTAGTTTCAATTAATTCGAGGATCACTAGCTACAACTAAATGGTGATTTAATGTTTGGACATAATATGGGTTTCCATAACCATTATTAAGATAGTCTTGATAATGTATGTCTAAAACTATAAATCACAAGACATGTAAGTTGTAGAGATCCATCCATCATGGATCTTACCACGCTAGTGGGAGCTATAAGCGTCTTATGAAGAAAGATCAAATCGTTTGATTTCTCATAAAGATGTAAATGAATCTTTTGTTTACAAAAGATTAGTGGGAGTTTATCATATTCCTAAATTTAAATATATATGATATATTAATTTTTTGGAAATGAAATGAATTCTTCTTCGTTAAAGTTATGACTTTAAACATTCTATAAATGATAGAATAAATATGGGAGATATAGTCTATAATAGACAAGAGATGCTAGGAAGTTTCTCATATGATGATAAACTTCAATTTGAATGACAATTCTAGTGAGACTAGGAAATTGTTCTTCTCAAAGGGAATGTACCCTTTGACTCCCAAAGAAATAATGCGTAAATAGAATCCTTTATGCATATGCACAAAGGTGATTTATGTATTTCATATTGTATGAAAAACATTGATATGAGTTGTACCTAGAACGGTACAAAACGATATCAGTGCAAACCCAGGATCAGAACCATGGCAACTGTCAAGTGAGTCCTTAAGTATTTGAGAAATACTAAAGGATAGATTCCTCAAAGAATGAGGAAGAATTAGAGTAACGTAATGGAAGCGTAAATGTATTAGATTATGAATCTAATCCATCATTGGATGTTTCTTCATTATGAATGAAGAGATGAACAGATATCTCTTTATTATTATGACTAAAGAGATATTTGGATGGAAACATTAAAGTAATGACTTTAGTGTGTTCCATTATGAATGCAAAATATATTGCCATATAGAAGCTTACAACAATGTTGTTTGGATGGGAAAGTTCATTTATGAACTCTCTATTCGGTTCCAACCAGAAAGTGTATGACACTAATGGGGCGATAGCTCAAGCCAGGGAATCAAGGTCTCATCAAGATCCGAACTCATATGAGAGACTAAACCACATGATTGGGAATCATGTATAATGGTGACGTCGTTATTCTCAAGGTTGCTTCTATGGATAACATATAGATATCCATTGTCTAGGCCTACTATTCAGCCATTTTTGAAATGACTGCATAAGAGGTATCATCACTGATGACCAAGCTGATTGGCTCTAGTGCAAGTGGGAGATTGTTGGAAATGTGCCCTAAAACCAATCATATGATGATACTTTACGGACATTTCACATGATTAAACTAATCTAGTTTAATATCAAGGGCAAAGATTATTGTTTGAGCGGTCTCATATAAATGTTATATGCTTAAACGATAAAGTCCAAGGAATATGTGATTGGGAGAATGCGATCTAAATAGTTAGATTCATGAGACCATTCTTTCGTAGACACATCCTAAACGTTCCTGATCATAGGATTGCCAATTGGGCATTGACAGTCCGTTAAGATCAGTACGTGCCATGTCTTCTCTCAGGGAGAGTGACTAGTCTCGAGTCATTGGTGTGAGTGACACCAAGACAAGTACGTAGGTGCTCAATAGAGAATGAGTTCACTGAACACGATCAACGACGAGTTCTCATATTCATGTCACGTGAGAACTCATGGTTAGGATAATGCAAATTAGTCCTTTGACCTGAGGCATCATAGTTGTCTTGTGGTTAGGTCCTTGATCTTTGATCGTGTCAAATGGCATTCCTTTGGAGTGTCCACGGCATGGTTGGGGTCAAGCTATCTAGTCATGGAGACAAGTGAATGCGCAACAAGGGATCTCTAACCTTCAAACCGTTGAGGGAGAATACTCTATGATATGATTTAGAATCTCTGGCCAGAGTATGAATGAGATGTTGGAATGCGTTCCAGATCACATTCAAGGTAATCATATAAGCACGAGATTCACATTGGATAGTAGACATGAATAAACTATCAAGCCAAACAATGTGGTCAAGAGTATTGGATTAGAGAATGACCGTATTGCATTTGTAATCCTAAACTGAATAGGTTCTCTACCTCTTCTGATTAGCTTGGGTAACCATGATATGCTGCTAGGTGTCACTCATGGTTTGTGGAAGCCCTAAACGTGTGTAAACACTAAAGGGAGAATTGAAAGTTAGTTTCAAATTCACAATCGATTTAAAAGAGTTTGAATCGCCCACTGCCTCGCTAAAAGGAACCTAATGGATCGTACACCGTGTAAGGTAAAGATTGAAGATTCAACGGAGATGAGTAAGAATAATTAAATGGTTTAATTATTTATGGCAAGGATTAAATAATATGATTATTAATCAAACGAATAAGTTCGTTAAAGACCTCGGGATGGTTTTGGACCTTAAGGCCCAATGGGCTTCGAACGTCAAGTCCATTAACTTAAGTTGTATGACAACTTAATGAATAATGATTCACAAAGACCAAATTGCCCAAATTATTCCCTAAGGCCGGCCATATTGTGAAGGGTAGCAAACTTGGACTTATTTACAAGTTTGCCACTCAAATGAATTAAGGTATAAATTTGACTTTATAGCCAAAATTCATTTAGGGTTTGTTTTGGGGAAATTGGAGAGAAGAAATGCTCTCCCTTCTCTCTAGATATGGCCGGCCCCCTTGGAGGGTTTTAGCTAGCACTCTAGCTCCTCCAAGGTCACTCATTTCTTCTTAATCAAAACCTTGGTGTAGAAACTTAGAGGTTCTCAATTTTGAGAACTTAGAGAACCTATCCTTTCTATATAAATCCATAGATTTAAGATGCAAGGAATGAAGGCCCTCTCTTTGGGTGATTAGCCTTTGCTTAAGCAAAGAGGAATCTACAAAGGTATAAATCTCAACTCACTTTGTTTTGAGTTGTTTAAAGGTTCACCAATCTACTAGGCTTTGAACATTCATGGTTAATGTTTTGTTTTTAAGTATATGCAAGCATGATTCCGCCTTTAATTTGTTAATTGCATGCTAATGATATTGCTTAAATGAACATGATCTTCCAAAATAATCCTTCACATTCCTCCATACAACCAAACCTTCAACCCACAACCACCCCTAGTGCCGTAGCAAAGGAAGGGAAGGAAAGTGCTTAGACGTTCTTGCCACTCAACGAGGATCGTTGGAGCGTTTAGGTGTTTTCTTTCTTTTATTTTCAATGTATAAATCTATTTACCTTTGTTTTACAATTATGAGGAACTAAACCCCTGATGCATTGTAAAACAACACACAAATTAAACCTTCTTGTTGACAATTGCAGTATAGATGTAAGTAGGGTATCGTTCTAGGCCGGGGATTAGGAGGGATTGCTAATCTACTTTAAATTAGTTCAAAAATATTAAACAAGACTCCAAAACACAAAACTAGGCTAAAAACTCGAAATACACTAAAACGACTCGAAACAAAGAAAACAATCAAATTAACTCAATCTAGACACTAGGAATTGAAATGGACGGAAATTGAATTAAAAGATTAAAAATAATAAAAACTAACTAAATAATATAATTTAATAATGGGGGGTTTGGTTTTGATGAAACGTAAATTAAACTTAAATAAATTACAGAATTGACAAAAACATAAAATAAAAGTGAATGGATGGGCGACGGATTGGCTAGAGGATTCTTCTCCACACAAGACACATATGCAATCTAAATTGACCTTCAGTTGTTCTTTCAATAAATTGTAAATCTCAACACCCCAAATTAATTAGGTACGCTTAAATTAACCATCAGATTTTCCTTATGTTATTGAATTGGATGAACAGCATACAACAACTCAAATTATTCCCCAAACATTCCCTACGTGAAAAGCACAATAGAGATACGATTAAAGATCATTATGTTCTATGAAAATCATAAGTGTTGACAAGGCATTCGTAACTATGAACAGCATGATACGTTTGCCAGGAATTTACTTAACGCGATTGTGACTAGCAACCTCCACTACTCATGAATATAAGTTCATAACGATTAGGTGAAATGCACTTATATTCTAGCATCAAATTCATGCATGTAAATTAAGTATGCATTCTTAATCGACATACACAAATAAGTTATTAATCAAGCGGTTAAGCAAATTAAATTCACAACTCAGAAATCACAACTGAAGATATCAATTCATATTACAAATATATCCATGGCTTTGAATTAACCTCTAGCCAAAACAAATTAATTACACATTATTTATAAATTAAAACAAAGGAAAAATAATTTAAATATCGAAAACATAGAATAGAATACACCTAAAACGCCCAGCAATCCAAGCTTTGAATGGCAAGCACGTCCAAGGCTCTCCTTCCTTTCCTTCTTCTTTGCTTTTATGCGGCACAAGTGTGATTTGATGATTTTTGTGGTGAATTGTGGTGGTGGATGGATGTAGGTGAGTTATGGTGAAGGGTGGATGTGTGTATGAATGATGAAGGCCAAGAGAATGATGAAGAATGTTGTGGCATAGGGTGGTATTTATAGGGAATGTGGAAAGGGTTGTAGGTGAAGGTAGTAGGTGAAGGTAGTAGGTGAAGGTGGTGGATGTTGTAGGTGAAGGTGGATGTTGTAGGTGAAGGTGGTGGATGTTGTAGGTGAAGGTGGTGGATGTTGTAGGTGAAGTAGGTGGATGTTGTAGGTGAAGGTGGTGGATGTTGTAGGTGAAGGTGGATGTTGTAGGTGAAGTGGGAAGGAAAGGAAAGTTCCTTGTTTCTTGCTCTTTTGTCATGTGTGAAGAACTTGGGCTTCACTTATCCATCTTCATAGTAGATTTCAACCCAATTAATTTCCAAATTCGTCCATCCATCTAGCTTGGATCATAAGCAATCCATCTTGGGCCCAAAACCACTCCAAACTACTCCAAAATGGCTCATAATGCACCCTTAGCCCATAAAACCTACAAACACACGAATTTAACTTAAAACACTATAATAAATACTAAATAATTACCAAAATGCAAGAAAACAAGCAAGCTAAATCGCATAAATATGCTCCTATCAACCCTCCCCTTTTGCTAGGGGGGTTCAAAGCCATGATTACATTTGCATTATGAATTAATTACTTTTGGTTGTGCTTTAATAATTTGTGATTTCAATTCGCTTAACTATTTGATTGATAACTTATTTGTGTATGTTAATTAAGAGTGCACGCTTAGTTTTCATGCATAAGTTTGATGCTAGAATATAAGGAAATTTCAGCTAATCGTTATGAACTTATATTCATGAGTAGTGAAGGTTGCTATCCACAATCGTGTTAAGTGAATTCTTGGCAAGAGTATCATGCTTTTCATAGTTACGAAAGCCTCGTCAATAATTATAGTTCTCATGAATCTTAATGATCTTTGATTGTATCTCTATTGTGCTTTTCACGTATGGAACTTTTGAAGAATGTTTTGAATTGTTATATGCGCTTTCCCATTCAATTCATTAACTTAAGGAGAACTTGAAGGTTAAAAAAGTGCTATCATGGTTAACCTGGAGTATTGAGTTTCATAAGTTATCGAAAGAACAACTAAAAATTGGTTTATGTACAAGTGTATCATGTGTGGAGGAGAACCCTCTAGCTAATCCATCATCCATTCAAACAACCATATTTTGTGTCTAAATTTGTCTAGTTTATAATTTGTTTATTTTCAAGTTATTCTCATCAAAACCCAATCCCCCTTTTACAATTTATGTCCTTTGATTTGAATCTACTTTATTTGATTTCTTTTGAGTTCTTTGAGTTAATTTAGTTTAGAATTGGTTAATTTTCATAATTTGAATCTTTTAAATTCACGTCCTAAAACAACCCTATAATCTGTTTTAGTTTATTTGTTAGTTTTATTTTGAGTTATTCTAGTTTAGTTGGAATCATTTGAATCCAGTGAAGTGTTTTGATTTTAGATTTGTGTTTTTAAAGTTTTATTTAGTGTTTCTAAGTTTATTTTATATAGATTAGCAATCCGTCCTAATCCCCGGTTTAGAACAATCCCTACTTGCATATATACTACAATTGTCAACAAGATGGTTTAATTTGTGTGTTTGCTTATTCATCGCATCAAATTTTGGAGCCGTTGCCAGGGATTAGCAACTTTGCTAATTCCTTATTTCTTTTTCGTATGTTTTAATTTAGTTACTAACTTTGATTTGTTCTTCTTGTTTCATAGGTACTAGTGTGTGACTCGAAATTCTCATCCAGTTCATAAGCATATCTCTGACTTTAACAACGACTTTGAGCGAACTTTGAGAAGGACAAAGAAGCAGCAAGAAGCTCAACCATCCAATCTTGAACCTGAGCTTAAGGAGAACAAAATAGAAGAGGAAAAGGAGCCCACGGCCCAAGGAGTTGAGCAACCACAAGTCATGGCGGTGGATAACCGAACAATCAAGGAGCTCTCAGCTTCGGGATTGGACAACACCGCACCCCTATGCATTCAATACCCTAGGGCGGCTGAAAACAAAAGTGACGAGTTTGAATTGAAATCAAGCTTGTTGCACCACATCTCTAAATTCCATGGGCTATCCATGGAAGATCCAAACAAGCACTTGAAGGAGTTCGAAGTGGTGTGTTCAAGCATGACCCCAATCAACGTCGATGGAAACATTTTGAACATGAAGGCCTTTCCATTCTCTCTTCTAGAAAAAGCTAAAGATTGGTTGTACGAATTAGCCCCTGGAACTGTCACCTCTTGGGAGAGCATGAAGAGGGCATTCTTAGAAAAGTTCTTCCCCACTTCGAGAGTCATTCTCTTGAGGAAGAAGATTAGTGGAATCCAACAAAGCCAAGGTGAGTCATTTCCAACATATTATAAACATTTTAAAAGTCTTGTTGCTTCTTGTCCGCAGCACCAAATGAAGGAAGAGTTTCTCCTTCAATACTTCTATGAAGGCCTTCTTCCGATCGAAAGGCAAATGTTAGATGCTTCGGCGGGAGGTGCGTTAGTGGACAAAACACCCATGGCAGCCAAGACACTAATTGCAAACCGTGCATTGAATGCACAACAATATGAAGGAATTGGCCAAAGAGACATGCCACGGCAACAAGTTCACAAGGTAAGCTTTTCATCTGATATTCAAACCCAATTAGCTAATCTTACTTCCATTGTGTCACAGATGGCCGAAGGGATGAAAGTGCAAGGATCTAGTGTTTGTGGCGTGTGTTCCATCCAAGGACACTCATCTGAAAAGTGTCCTCAATTGATTGAAAATGGTGGATGGGAGAGCGCAAACACGTACAATCCAAGGTAGAGAGACCACCCCAACTTCAAATGGAGGGAACCTCAACAATCCTAATAGCAAGGAGGCTTTAGGCAGCAACCTCTGGGGTTCTACACCAAGCCGTACGCCTCAAATCAAGTCCAACAACAACCTGCCCAAAACACTTCAGGTAATTCTCTCGATAATGATACACTTCTTAAATTGCTAACCAATTTGTCTCAGGGGCAAGAGAATCAAACCAAGGTCATGCAAAACCAAGACAAAAGGGTAGATCAATTGGAGAAGCAAATTGGACAAATTGCAGAGTTTGTAGGGCAATTTAGAGACCAAGGGAAGCTTCCAAGTTCAACCATTGCAAATCCAATGGGTGGCTTCGAATCTGCCAAGGCCATCATGCTAAGAAGTGGCAAGGAAATTGGGGCAGATCCTACATCGTCAAAAACAGGTTACAAGGAGGATGAAATGATGCAAATTGAAGAGGAGGAAGAAGCAAAGGCCACGGCAAAGGGATCCAAAACCTTGCCGCAGGCACCTAAGTCCCCTAAGCCATCCATGTCGTCCATCACAGGTAAGGGAGTTCCAAATTATATTATTTCTAACGTCATTCCTCCAAATGTGCCCTTTCCTCGCAGGTTCATGCAATCGAAGAAGGAGGAAGCTGAGAAGGACATTCTTGAGACGTTTAGAAATGTGCAAGTCAATATCCCTCTCCTTGATGCAATTAAGCAAGTTCCAAGATACGCCAAGTTTTTGAAGGAACTATGCACAACAAGGAGGAAGATTTCGAACAAGGAGGTTGTCCAGGTAAGTGAGAATGTCTCCGTTGTTTTACAAAGGAAATTACCCCCTAAATGCAAAGATCCGGGTAGTTTTACGACTCCTTGTGTTATTGGCAATACTAAATTCGAACATGCCATGCTAGACTTAGGTGCATCAATTAATGTAATGCCATAATCAATCTATGCATCTATGAACTTAGGGGAACTAAAAAAAGATGGTGTAATCATTCAATTAGCCGATCGCTCTAACACCTATCCAAAAGGAGTTTTGGAAGATGTTTTAGTACAGGTGGATCATTTAGTATTCCCGGCTGATTTCTATGTTCTAGAGATGGATGAATCAATCCATACTACACCATTGCCAATCTTGCTTGGGCGACCATTCATGAAAACAGCCCGAACAAAGATCGATGTGTTCAAAGGGACATTGTCAATGGAATTTGATGGGGAAGTTATTGATTTTAATATTTCTAAAGCCATGAAATATCCTATTGATGATCATTCGTGTTTTTCTATTGATATTTTGGAATCTTTGGCGCAGGAATTTCTTAACTTATTGGATCGAGATGCCCTTGAAACAACCATCGTTCAAGGAATAAAAAGCACAACCCAAACCCCAGAAATTGTGCAAGGGCACGGCAACAACATGGAGGAAGCTTTTACTGTGGGTTTTAGTGAAGAAATTGAGGAGATGGTGGCTACACTTGAGTCATCCCCACCTTGCGTTGGTAAGTCTTCAATCCCAATGTCAATTCCCGTTTCTACTAATAAGATGTTACCTTCAGTGGTGCAGGCACCTACGCTAGAGCTTAAACCATTGCCCAACCATTTGAAGTATGTCTTTTTGGGAGAAAAAGAAACATTGCCCGTCATTGTTTCATCATCACTCACGAAATTGGAGGAAGAAAAACTTATTCGAGTGTTAAAGGATCATAAAACTGCCATTGGATGGACCTTAGCCGACATCAAGGGAATTAGCCCTACTACATGCATGCATCGCATACATCTTGAGGAGGGGGCTAAACCAACTCGAGAGGCTCAACGCCGTCTCAACCCTCCGATGATGGACGTTGTGAAAAAGGAAATTATCAAGCTCCTTGATTATGGGGTCATCTATCTAATCTCAGATAGCCGATGGGTTTCACCAATTCAAGTCGTTCCAAAGAAGTCAGGAGTTACTGTGGTAAAGAATGAAGAAAACGAACTCGTGCCTACCCGAATCCAAACAGGCTGGAGAGTGTGCATCGACTACAGGAAGCTCAACGCCACCACGAGGAAGGACCACTTCTCCTTGCCATTCATTGACCAAATGCTCGAGAGGTTAGCGGGCCATTCATTTTACTATTTTCTTGATGGATATTCTGGGTATAACCAAATTGTCATAGCTCCGGATGACCAAGAAAAGACCACTTTTACTTGTCCGTTTGGCACCTTTGCATATCGCTGTATGCCATTTGGTTTGTGCAATGCTCCAGCAACTTTTCAACGATGCATGGTAAGTATATTTTTAGATTTTGTTGAAAAAATTATTGAGGTTTTCATGGACGATTTCAGTGTTTTTGGTGATTCGTTTGACGGTTGCTTAAATAATCTCAGTTTGATCTTAAAACGATGCATGGATACGAACCTTGTTTTAAATTGGGAGAAACGCCACTTTATGGTTAAACAAGGCATTGTTTTAGGTCACATCATTTCAGAAAGGGGAATTGAGGTTGATAAGTCGAAAATAGATCTTGTGCGCTACTTACCCTCTCTCACTTCGGTGAGAGAGATTCGTTCTTTTCTTGGTCATGCAGGATTCTATAGGCGATTCATCAAGGACTTCTCGAAGATTTCTACCCCCCTTTGCCGTCTCCTACAGAAGGATGTACCCTTTAAGTTTGACGAGGAATGCAAAAAGGCCTTTAAACACCTCAATGAGATGCTTACTTTGGCCCCCATCATTGTACCACTAGATTGGAGCCTTCCTTTCGAGCTAATGTGCGATGCATCAGATTATGCAATTAGAGCTGTTTTGGGACAAAGAAAAGACAAGAGGCCTCACGTCATCTACTATGCCTCAAGGACCTTGAATGATGCCCAGTTGAACTACTCCACTACAGAAAAAGAACTTCTTGCTGTAGTTTTTGCTTTAGATAAATTTCGTTCATATTTAATTGGTACTAAAGTGATTGTTTACACTGATCATCCAGCGTTGAAGTACTTGCTCACAAAAAAGGAGGCCAAGCCAAGGCTTATTCGATGGATGCTGCTGCTTCAAGAGTTCGACGTCGAAATTCGAGACAAGAAAGGCAGTGAAAACGTGGTGGCTGACCATCTAAGTCATTTGGTTCATAACGAGGAGAAATTACCCATCCCAGAAGCATTCCCGGATGAGCAGTTGATGTCCATGGAGGTAAGTGAGCCATGGTATGCTGATTTGGTTAATTGTTTAGTGTCTAAGCAAGTCCCAAGCACCCTAAACAAAAACCAACGTGAAAAATTGAAAAAATATGCTAGGTTTTATGTTTGGGATGACCTATACTTATGGAAGTATTGCCCGGATCAAATTATACGTAGGTGTGTGCATAATTCGGAGTTTAACTCAATTTTAAGTTTCTGTCACACTTATGCACGTGGAGGACACTTTGGCACACGACGCACAGCCCTTAAAGTGTTAGAATGTGGATTTTATTGGCCTACGATATTTAAGGATGCTAGGACGTATTGTGTTACTTGTGATTGTTGCCAACGAATGGGCAATATAGGTGCAAGGGACCAAATGCCGCAGACCCCTATCTTTACTGTCGAAATTTTTGATGTTTGGGGTATTTATTTTATGGGTTCTTTTCCTTCATCTCATGGTTTTAATTATATTTTACTTGCGGTTGATTATGTCTCGAAATGGGTGAAAGCAAAAGCCACCCGAACTAATGATTCTAAAGTTATCGGAGATTTTGTTAGAACTAACATATTTGCAAGGTTTGGCATGCCGCGAGTACTTATCAGTGATGAGGGATCCCACTTTTGCAATAGAACCATCGAGGTGCTACTCAAGAAGTACAACGTTAAGCATAAGGTTTCAACACCTTATCATCCTCAAACGAGTGGGCAAGCAGAGGTTTCAAATCGTGAGATCAAGCAGATTTTAGAGAAGACAGTTGGGCCAACGAGGAAAGATTGGAGCTTGCGCTTGAATGATGCACTATGGGCGTATCACACGGCCTACAAAACACCGATTGGCATGTCCCCATTTCGACTCATCTATGGGAAACCATGCCATCTTCCCGTTGAGCTAGAGCATAAAGCACATTGGGCCGTTAAGGCCTTCAATATGGACATAGATGCCGCTGGAGTTCATAGGAAGCTTCAATTGAATGAGCTTGAGGAAATTAGGAATGAAGCTTACGAGAACGCTCGAATCTATAAGGAAAAGACGAAAGCGTTTCATGACAAGATGATTCGAACCAAAACGTTTTCAAATGGGCAGATAGTTCTACTTTTCAATTCCCGTCTTCGATTATTCCCAGGTAAGTTACGTTCTAGATGGATTGGACTGTTTTTTATTACTGATATTTTTCATCATGGTGCAGTTCAAATCTAGAGTTTGAAGACGGGGCAAGAATTCAAGGTAAACAGACATCGTTTGAAGCCCTACTATGACAATTTCGTGGAGCAGATTGTGGAGGACATACCTATCCATGCCGCGGGGTCTAATAAAGCCTAATTGGAGGATTCGTCCAGCTGTACGACTTTAAAGCAAGTGCTTCTTGGGAGGCAACCCAAGCTTTCAACAAAGGGAGACTTTGGAATTGCTCACCAAATCAGATTTGCATTCCTAAACCCTTCTCTTTACTACATTTATCTTGCCTTGCTTAGTTCTTTAGTTGTTTGTGTGAATCTATGTTTAAAACATTGAGGGCAATGTTTAGTTTAAGTGTGGGGGAGGGTAAATAAAATATTTTTACATTGATTTACATATTTTACATTGATTTTACATATTTTATTTTGATTATAAAAAAAACAAAATAAAAACAAAATAAAAACTAAAATATTTTACAATAATGTGTAAACTAATAGCATTCATTGGTCAGGTGATGCCTCAACAGTCGACGGAGTTCCAGAAAGACGAAGCCCCAGAGTTTGATCCTCTGGAGCCTCAACGCTTGGTGCAACTCCAGATGACGAAAGCAGAAGATGCCTCTGCAGTAATGCCACAAACCTTTGATGATCACTCTGAATTCGCACTTCGGACTCCTGTAGCTGGTCAAGCTTCCTCTTCATACTTGTTGAGTAACTAGTTGCGAGCATGTGTAACTCCTTATTCTCATGCCTGAGTCCTCTGACCTCTTGCCGAAGACTAGCCACCTCAGCCATCAAAGACTCAACCTGACGAGATCGTGCAAGAAGGCGTTGGCCCATTTTTGAGACTGAGCATGCACACTCGATGCTGAGCGCCAGAGAATCCTGAACAGCGAGCTCGTCGGTGATCGGATCTTATTTATATATATTTTTATATCAAATTCACTCGTCTTTTCTTAGTTAGTTCGTTATATTTTGAGCTATTTACGTTATTTTTATGTTTTATAAGATTTATCAAGCTAAGAAAATAAAAATAGAATAAGTGAAGTGTTAAGTAATAAATTCGTCTAAACTATCTTGTCTGTTGAATTATACTTATCATTTGGAAAATAATATATATATATATATATATATATTTATATATATATATATATATATATATATATTTATATATATTTATATATATATATTTATATTTTATAAATATAAATTGTGTGTGTGTGATTACAGCTGGAAGAGCAGGAGGGAATGATTTTAGTGGAGAGTGGGTGCAAAGCTTTCGGTGGAGGTCATGAAGAGAAAAGAAATAGAAGGCATGATGGAGGGAAGAGTCAAAAGAAAAAAAAGGCCACGGGCCTTGAAGAATGATGAGGCAGAAAATATTTATAAAAAAAACGAAAAGGAATAAAAAAAAAGAAACTAAAGGCCTCGGGGCGTTGATTAGAGGGGATCTGAGGGAGCGCCCATTGGGCAGAAAGAAGACAGTCACGGAGAGCTCCTGGTTCGCGGAAGGGAATAAGCTGCCATTTTTGGCAGCGCGCAGGGGGTGAAAAACATTGAGCTGCCTTAGCGTGCGGCGGGAAGAAGAAAATAAAAAAAAAAGAAATTGGAGGCGCTGAGCTTGCAATCAAACGGAGAGATCCAGTGCCATCTCGGAGGAGACCAAGGAGAAGCCAGCTGCCTTTAAGGCAGCGCATGCAGCACGGATTCAAGAAGGCCAGCCATTTGGCGGCCTCGGGGAGAGTCTCGGGGACGGTGATAGACAGGGCTGCCTTTGGCAGCCAATTGAAGCTGCAAGGGAGGCACGGAGAGGCTCGGCATTCAGGAAGACAAAAGGAAGCTGCCCACTTGCTTTCAGTTCAAGAGCACATCAATTGAGCGTGCTGCCATTTGGCAGCGTGGGGGAGGCCGAGAGAAGCAGCGAGAAAGCTGCCTTGCAGCTTGGTCAACCAGAGGGCACAAACACGGTGCAATTGCAAAACAAATCCTTGCTCACTCTTTTGGTTTAATTCTCCAAACTCATTATTTTAATTTCTGTTTTAATTTATAAATAATGTATAATTAATTTGTTTGGCTAGAGGTTAATTCAAAGCCATGAATATATTTGTAATATGAATTGATTACCTTCAGTTGTGATTTCTGAGTTGTGATTCAATTTGCTTAACTGCTTGATTGATAACTTATTTGTGTATGTCGATTAAGGATGCATACTTAGTTTGCATGCATGAATTTGATGCTAGAATATAAGTGAATTTCACCTAATCGTTATGAACTTATATTCATGAGTAGTGAAGGTTGCTATCCACAATCGTGTTAAGTAAATTCTTGGCAGGAGTATCATGCTTTTCATAGTTACGAATGCCTCGTCAGTATTTATAGTTTTCACAAAGTTTAATGATCTTTGATTGTATCTCTATTGTGCTTTTCACGTAGGGGACTTTTAGAGAATGTGTTGAATTGTTGTATGTTGTTCATCCAATTCAATAACTTAAGGAAAACTTGAAGATTAAAAAAGTGCTGTTCACGGTTAATCTGGAGTATTGAGATTTACAACTTATTGAAAGACCAACTGAAAATCAATTTAGATTGCATATGTGTCATGTGTGGAGAAGAACCATCTAGCCAATCTGTCACCCATCCATTCACTTTTATTTTATGTTTTTGTCAATTTTGTAATTTATTTAAGTTTAATTTACGTTTCGTCAAAACCAAACCCCCCCATTATTAAATTATATTAATTAGTTAATTTTCATTGTTTTTGATCTTTTAATTCAATTTCCGTCCATTTCAATTCCTAGTGTTTAATTTGATTGTTTTCTTTGTTTTGAGTCATTTTAATGTGTTTCGAATTATTAGAGTTTTTAGCCTAGTTTTGTGTTTTTGAGTCTTGTTTAATATTTTTAAATTAATTTAGAGTAGATTAGCAATCCCTCCTAATCCCCGGCCTAGAACGATACCCTACTTACACCTATACTACAATTGACAAAAAGAGGGTTAAATTTGTGCGGTTTTAAAATCCCGTCAAATTTTTGGCGCCCTTGCCGGGGATTAGCAAATTTGCTAATCCCTTTATTTTTTGTTTGTGTTTATTTTATTTTTTTTCGTTTGTGTTTATGTTTATATTTGTGTTTGTGTATTTTACTTTTGGTATTTGATTTATTTTTCTTTCTTTGATTTTAGGTACTAATGGAGCAAGATATGGCAACCATTCAAGCTCAATTGGCGCAGCTCACTGCTCAATTGACTCATAATGCCGAACGGACCTCAATGCCAAGTGTCCCTACACTTGATGTGCGCTATGGGCAAGGATATCAGACTCATCAATATCCTCAATATTCTGCAAATGAAGATGTTTGGGGATATCAAGGCTATGATCAATCAAGGGGCAACTTGTATTCCAACGCTCGCAATTCGAATTGGAGGGATTATTCAAATCAAATGTGGGATGAACCTCAACATTTTCAACAAGATGGATATTGGCAGCAAGACGAGTTCTATTCAAGACCTATGCAGCCACCACAGCATCCCCCACAACAATTCCAATCGAATCAAAGTATGGCCGTAAATTATAATGAAATTCTTAATGAATTAAACTCTTTGGTGCAGGGGTCACAAAATCAAGCTAAGGAGACTCACCAAGGAGAATATTGGCAGCCGTATGATGAGTTCTATACCCGGGTCACCCGCGTGACAGGCGGGAATACTTACCCCTATACTACAACGACCACAACCTCCATCACAATCTGCCCAATTCAATTCAGGTACATCTGTGGATAATGATAATATTATTCAATTACTCATCTCTTTGAACCAGGAAGTAGAAAATCAAACCAAGGAGATGGGAGAATTGAATAATCAAATGGGGCAGATTGTGGAAGTCAAGGCACAAATTCAAGATCAAAGTGAATTCTCCAACTCCACATTTGCAAGTTCAAAGGCAGAAGTTGAAATCGAGGAAGCCGTCACTTTGGAAGGTGATATGGAGGATGAAGCTGTTCCAGAACCATCCAAACACAGCCTGAACTTGGATGAATTGCCGCTGCAAGAAGAAGAGGAGGAGGACGACCTGGGCAGTTTAGAAGAATTCTTGTCTCAAACCCCTGAAGTCCCTATGTTGTTCAACTTCGGTAATGATGTTCCAAATGAAATTCATTCTAACATTATTCCACTAAATGTCTCTTTTCCTTGCAGATTTTTGATTCCCAATATCGAAGAGAGTGAAAAGGACATTGTGGACGCTCTTCCAATGGTCCAAAGTGATATCCCAATTCTTGGTGCACCAAAACAAGTTCCCGAACCTTGCACACCAAGAAAAGGGATTCAAGATATCGAAGTGGCTGGAGAATGTGTAGAATTTGTAGATTGCATCAAAGAGGCTGTGCAGGAAACAAAGGCCCAAGAAATTGAGTTTGATGACACAGGACAGGCCACAACCATCATAGTAAACCTGGCCCAGTTCAAAGTCCCGGAAATATCCAAAAATGTGGTGTTTGTCATTGATTTTGAGTCGGAGAAAGACAGTAAGCCATCTTCTCCAATTTTAATTTTAATTTTATTTTATACTAACTTGTTTCTAATTTTGATGATTCAGGCACCCACCCTGGAATTCAAACCACTGCCGAATCATTTCAAGTATCACCTCCCATTGAAAGATAAATTTCATGCTTTGGAGCCGAAGGGAGGTTAATGGAAAGATTCGTCCGGCTAAAGACGTTAAAGCAAGCGCTTCTTGGGAGGCAACCCAAGCAATCAGATTTGAATTTCTTAACCCTCTCTTTATTGCCTTTACTTTGCAATTTTTGTTTTGTTTAGTTAGTTGTGTTATTTGGTTGATTTTTGTCTAGTTTGTGTTTAAATAAATTAAGGGCAATGTTTATTTTAAGTGCAGGTAAATAAAATCTTTTTACATTAATTTACATATTTTGCATTACATATTTCAATTTGCTTAAAAAAATTAAAAAAAAAAAAATTTACAATAATGCGAAAAATTTACAATAATGCGAAAAACTAATAGCAATCATTGGTCATTGGTTAGGTAGCGCCTCAGAGGTCGACGGAGCTCCGGAAAGACGAAGAGCCAGAGTTGGAATCTCCAGAGCCGGAACGCTTGGTGCTACTCTAGAGGATGAAGGCAACATAAACCTCGGGAGTAACGCCATGAACCTTTCATGATCGCTCTGAATCCGACCGTCCGACTCCTGCAGCTGGTCCAGCTTCCTCTTCATGCTGGTCGAGTAACTAGTTGCAAGCATGTGCAACTCCTTGTTCTCGTGCCTGAGTCCTCTGACCTCTTGCCGAAGACTTGCCACCTCTGCCATCAGCGACTCCACCTGACGAGTTCGGGCAAGCAGGCGCTGGCCCATGTTTGAAACTGAGCCTGCACTTTGGACGCTGAGAGCTAGAGATTCCTGAACAGCCAGCTCGTCCGACCACCTGGATAGCATCCTATTGTCCCTTGGAGTGAGCAGATTTCTGGCAATGACCGTAGCGGTTATTTCATTCCTCATCATTGTGTCCCCGACTGTAAGAGGACCATTGGGGGATATGAAGGACGGATTCCAAATGTTGTTCGGAGAAGACGAGTCATCGTCTTCCCCGACATTCAAGTTTAGGCGACGGTCGGAAGGGCAAGACATTTTAGAGGGTGTTGAGGAGGAAGAGTTCGGAAAGATTAAGATTGCTGAAGAGGAAGAAGAGTTCAGAAAGAGTAAGATTGCAGAAGTACAGAAGTGAGTGTTTGAGGAAGGGAGTTCAAGTGTGATGTGAAGCAGAATTAGCGCCTCTATAAAAAGAAGCAAATCAAAGAGGCGCCCGCTCCTCAGAGATCAAAGAGGCGCTCCTCTCGCAATTCAATGAGTGACGCTCCTTTCTCAAAGGCCGGATTCTTGTCTCAAAAGAGCCGTTTCCTTTCTCAAAAGTCGAAATTGCTCAGACATCACGAGGCGTTATGTTTTTCCAATTTTGTCGTGACTCATCACGTGCAGCTTGGAGCTTTGCGAAAACCACGAGCCGAACCCGGATTTGAACCCCGGTTTTCAAAAGATCATCATTCCAGACATGTCGTCACTCATCGCATGCGCAGTCAGCTTCGCGGAAATTACGGACGGCTTTGTCAGAAAGCGCGTAACGGGTACTGTTCATCCATTCACTGGCTACCGACAAATAGTGAAGGAATAGTTCCGGTTGTGAAGCCAAATTTCTATAAGTTTCGACCTTCGCCTTCCACATCAAAGCCACACCTTCACACCCTCACACCCTCTCAACCTCTCTTCATCTCCGATAATGTCTTCCCAAAGAAAGCTTTCGAGTTACTCAGTGTTCTTCATCCCTTGGATCACCCCAGAAAACAAATCATCCAGAGCAAAAGTATTTCATATCAAAAAGGTTAAAAGCAAGAGTATCTCATATCATGCTTTCTCCTCACCTTCATCTGAGGAACGTGGAGAAAGTGAGATCCTGATTGCTTACCTAGTCTTGCTCTCGAGTACTCATCTCAGACCCCTCCCAGCCACTTCAAAAATAAACCTGTGTAGAGGTGCTTCTTCAAAAGCAAAAGTACCTCACAGATGAAGCAGGATGAGTCTGAGTTGCTTCGAAGAGCAGATGAGTCTGGGTTGATCCAAGAGTTCAAGAAGATGCCACACCTGCGTGGAGACCGGACTACTTGAAGCATGTGGAGACAACGTGCTGATTCATCCTCAACTAAGCTGAGGATCACTTGCAAGAAGAAGGCCCATCCAGTTCAAGATGAAAGCTGTGGAAATTCAACATCAACGACCAATGACCACCTATTAGTTCTTTTCATTATCTTTTATTTTCATTTTCAATTTTTCGTTTGCATTTTTTATATTTTCTTGCGTGCTTAACTGATTTATTTCTTTTCTTTGCAGGAATTTTTGAGTATTTCCACCCTTGAAGTTGATTACAGAATTTAAGCTTGGGGGTCATCGCTTGAGTTTTCTGCAAATTAGGGAAGCTTTCAGCCCTTTTGCTTTATTTTGTTTCTTTTCATTTAGTAATTTTTTTTTTTTAATTTTATTATTTTTATTTGCATATTAACGTTTTCTGACATTGGGGACAATGTCTAGTTTAAGTGTGGGGGTATCAAGAGTATAAAAAAATGAAAAAAATGACCAAATTGAAAATTTTTGTACCTTCGACTTTGAACTGGTTTCATTTGTTTCCATGTTATTGCTTTTTGTTTTCTTAATTAGTTTTGTGTTTTACTTAATTTTATTCAGAGTTTTGTGATTTATTTAATTTTTTTCGAAAAATTTAAAAAAATCCAAAAATATTGTTTTATTTTCCTTATTGTTTTGAATTAGATTTTTATTAGTTTCCCGACCCAATGATATAATTGGATGAAATTTGAACCATGATTATCAAGAACTTAGTTAACATGTGTTTTATGAAATTCCTTATTCTCTTGTTAGTATTGTACATGTTTAGTCATTCTTGAAAAACCAAATGCACATAGCCTTGTTGATGTGAAACTAAAGCATGACTTAAAGCTTCATATGTGAATTTAGTGACCGTATACATCCTATGTGAGGTTTTGAGCCTATTGAAAGTGTTTGCATTTTTCATACACTCCTATTCTTTCATGTGTGATGAACTTATGTGAGATACATCTCTAGAACTTGCGTAACGATCTTTCGAAATATTTGTCATTGATTGCATGAACTTGAAAATGATAGGGGCATTAGGTTCACCACCATGGCCCAAATAACCTTATTTCCCAAAGAAAAATGATATCATTAGATTGCCAATTTGAGCTGTTATGTTGAGCCTTTTATTTCTTATCACCAGATATGTCTACCCTTATACCTCAAACATGTTTCCTTACCTTTTCCAAGCGAGCAATTTGAGACTGTCTTATGAGAAATGTTTGTGAAGTACTTGGAAGGAATTTGGCAAAAGAATAAGTGTGGGGGTATTTCATATTTGTATTTATAAAAAAAATGAGAAAAGATAGAAGAAAAGAAAAAGAAAGATTGTATACAAAGAAAATAAAAAGTTTTTAAAGTTTCAGTTTAAGGATGTGGTTGGAAGTGCTAGAAGAATAGCTGGAGAATTTGAGTTCTTATAAATCTCAACAAAAGAATTGCTTGCAATGTAGCTTGGAACTTGTGTTTTCCTATTCTTTTGTTTCAATAACCCTATCCCTAAGCCTCATTACATCTAATAAAAGTCCTCTTGATTTAAGTTTTGCAATTATGATTGTGGAGAAGTGATCTTTATGCAAGCTTATGGTAGAACTTTCACATTTGTTTCTTTGAGCGAAACACATTAAAACTAAACACATGTGTGATTGAGTGCATATCCCGTGAGAAGGTTGCTGGTTTGCATATGGTGATTTTAAAAATAAAAACTTGAAATTGCATTAGCATGGCTATCTCACACACTACACTTCAAGGATGATTTAAAGATTACTGCTAATATTTGAATAAGGAAGATGAGCTTGAATTAGCTTGTTTGGTGCTAGCAATGGTTCTTGCTGATTTGTGTTCTCGAATGAAATTCTATGAGGGTCACATAGGGGGAAGCTAATGTTTTTCATGTTATTACTTATTCTCGTTTTCTTTGTTTTGCTCGAGGACTAGCAAAAGCTAAGTGTGGGGGTATTTGATAGGATCTTATTTATATATATTTTTATATCAAATTCACTCGTCTTTTCTTAGTTAGTTCGTTATATTTTGAGCTATTTACGTTATTTTTATGTTTTATAAGATTTATCAAGCTAAGAAAATAAAAATAGAATAAGTGAAGTGTTAAGTAATAAATTCGTCTAAACTATCTTGTCTGTTGAATTATACTTATCATTTGGAAAATAATATATATATATATATATATATATATATTTATATATATATATATATTTATATATATATATATATATATTTATATATATTTATATATATTTATATATATATTTATATTTTATAAATATAAATTGTGTGTGTGTGATTACAGCTGGAAGAGCAGGAGGGAATGATTTTAGTGGAGAGTGGGTGCAAAGCTTTCGGTGGAGGTCATGATGAGAAAAGAAATAGAAGGCATGATGGAGGGAAGAGTCAAAAGAAAAAAAAGGCCACGGGCCTTGAAGAATGATGAGGCAGAAAATATTTATAAAAAAAACGAAAAGGAATAAAAAAAAAAGAAACTAAAGGCCTCGGGGCCTTGATTAGAGGGGATCCGAGGGAGCGCCCATTGGGCAGAAAGAAGACAGTCACGGAGAGCTCCTGGTTCGCGGAAGGGAATAAGCTGCCATTTTTGGCAGCGCGCAGGGGTGAAAAACATTGAGCTGCCTTAGCGTGCGGCGGGAAGAAGAAAATAAAAAAAAAAGAAAACCAAAAAAAAAAAAGAAATTGGAGGCGCTGAGCTTGCAATCAAACGGAGAGATCCAGTGCCATCTCGGAGGAGACCAAGGAGAAGCCAGCTGCCTTCAAGGCAGCGCATGCAGCACGGATTCAAGAAGGCCAGCCATTTGGCAGCCTCGGGGAGAGTCTCGGGGACGGTGACAGACAGGGCTGCCTTTGGCAGCCAATTGAAGCTGCAAGGGAGGCACGGAGAGGCTCAGCATTCAGGAAGACAAAAGGAAGCTGCCCACTTGCTTTCAGTTCAAGAGCACAGCAATTGAGCGTGCTGCCATTTGGCAGCGTGGGGGAGGCCGAGAGAAGCAGCGAGAAAGCTGCCTTGCAGCTTGGTCAACCAGAGGGCACAGACACGGTGCAATTGCAAAACAAATCCTTGCTCACTCTTTTGGTTTAATTCTCCAAACTCATTATTTTAATTTCTGTTTTAATTTATAAATAATGTATAATTAATTTGTTTGGCTAGAGGTTAATTCAAAGCCATGAATATATTTGTAATATGAATTGATTACCTTCAGTTGTGATTTCTGAGTTGTGATTCAATTTGCTTAACTGCTTGATTGATAACTTATTTGTGTATGTCGATTAAGGATGCATACTTAGTTTGCATGCATGAATTTGATGCTAGAATATAAGTGAATTTCACCTAATCGTTATGAACTTATATTCATGAGTAGTGAAGGTTGCTATCCACAATCGTGTTAAGTAAATTCTTGGCAGGAGTATCATGCTTTTCATAGTTACGAATGCCTCGTCAGTATTTATAGTTTTCACAAAGTTTAATGATCTTTGATTGTATCTCTATTGTGCTTTTCACGTAGGGGACTTTTAGAGAATGTGTTGAATTGTTGTATGCTGTTCATCCAATTCAATAACTTAAGGAAAACTTGAAGATTAAAAAAGTGTTGTTCACGGTTAATCTGGAGTATTGAGATTTACAACTTATTGAAAGGACAACTGAAAATCAATTTAGATTGCATATGTGTCATGTGTGGAGAAGAACCCTCTAGCCAATCCGTCACCCATCCATTCACTTTTATTTTATGTTTTTGTCAATTTTGTAATTTATTTAAGTTTAATTTACGTTTCGTCAAAACCAAACCCCCCCATTATTAAATTATATTAATTAGTTAATTTTCATTGTTTTTGATCTTTTAATTCAATTTCCGTCCATTTCAATTCCTAGTGTTTAATTTGATTGTTTTCTTTGTTTTGAGTCATTTTAGTGTGTTTCGAATTATTAGAGTTTTTAGCCTAGTTTTGTGTTTTTGAGTCTTGTTTAATATTTTTAAATTAATTTAGAGTAGATTAGCAATCCCTCCTAATCCCCGGCCTTGAACGATACCCTACTTACACCTATAGTACAATTGACAAAAAGAGGGTTAAATTTGTGCGGTTTTAAAATCCCGTCAGTCGGACCACTTGGAAAGCAACCTATTGTCTGTGGGAGTGAGAAGGTTTCTAGCAACCACCGTAGCAGTTGTATCGTTCTTCATCATAGAGTCCCCAACTGTAAGAGGACCATTGGGGGATATGAAAGGAGATGCCAAATGTTGTTTGGAGAAGACAAGTCATCATCTTCCTCGACATTCCAGTTAAGGCGATGATCAGAGGGGCAAGACATTTTTCGAAGGTGTTGAGAAAGAAGAGAGCGGGTAGATTAAGATTTCAGAAGTGCAAGAAAGGAGTTTTTACAGGAGGTAATTCAAGTGTGTTGTGAAACAAAATTAGTGCCTCTATAAAAAGAAGAAATCAAAGAGGCACTACTCAGAGATCGAAGAGGCACTACTCAGAGATCGAAGAGGCACTACTCACAGATCGAAGAGGCGCCTGCTCGCAAATCAAAGAACTCGAGAAGATGCCACACCTGCGTGGAGACCTGATTACTTGAAGCATGTGGAGACAACGTGCTGATTCATCCTCAACTAAGTTGAGGATCACTTGCAAGAAAAAAGCCCCATCCAGTTCAAGATGAAAGCTGTGGAAAATCAACAAGCACGACCAAAGATCATCTACCACATGAAGCTAAGTTGTTTCTCACTTTTTCTAAGTGTTTTTAAGCTGTTTTGGTGTGTTTTATTGTGTTTTGAGGTAATCATACGAAAATGACATAAAAATTTGAAAAAGTTTTGAAAAATACCAAAAAGAGCTGTTTTAGAGTCATTTTGGTGTATTTGTGTCTTAGGTACTTTCCAACACAATGATGAGGATTCGGTTTTTTTAATTGCATAACTGTTAAAGAAAGTTACAAGCATGGATTGAAGTTTGATATGCTCTTGTCCTATGCTTAGTTGTAGTTGTTGTTTATGAACTCACATTTGATTACAAAGTGGATAAAATAAGTTTTCATAACATGCTTGAAGGAAGGAACTCATCTAACGCTACATCCTTGTGAGACTCGAGCCTTTACTTTCTTTGGAGAGTTATAATCTGTGAGTTCTTGTTTTCTAAAGTCGTTGCATGATCTCATTATTCTTTGCTTGGTTGCTATTTAGAATGCATTTTGATAGAACTAAATGCTAGAACTTGTATCTGTTTCATTCAAAGCATGACATTGAATTGTATAACACATATCAAGATGAAGTGGTGTATTCTCCACCATAGCCAAATAGCCGTGCCCTCCATTATTATTTGTTTTGAAGATTAAACCCCGTTTGAGCCTTGTTTAGCCTATATCCTTTGTTAACCCACAATAACCTTACCTAGCCTAGTTTAGGACTTTCCATACCCTTGTTCTTAAAGGCTAGTAAGCATAACATAAAATGAATTCCTTTTTATCTACATTATGCAAGAAAACAAGTGTGGGGGAGGGAATGGTTGTTTTTGAGCTCATTTGTACGTTTTGGGTTACAAAAAAAAATGTGAGAAACATATGAAAAGAAAAACAGAAAAGAAAAGAAGAAAGAATGAGTTTGAAAGTATTGATTGTTGAAGAAAGGGTCAAAATCATCAAATCTGGCCCTAAAATGTGTGACTTCTCCCCTTTTTGTTCAAAATTTGAGTTTGCATTCAAAAGTGAATTCTAAGTTGATTTCATTGCTTTGCTCACTATGTCTTTAAGAACCTTTGTTTTCCATATCCGTTCTTTGTTAACCAAACACCTTTAGCCCCGTTACAACCCTTACACTTCTATCTTGAGTGTTATGTGTTCAATATGTGGAGTTTGGGATTGGTATGAGCATATGGTGTCACTAGTTCTTGCATCTAAGTAGTAGCATTCCTTTCATGAGATCATATTCATATTCACTTAAAACTCCAAAAAAGTGCTTTCTTTGTTAAAACATATGTGAGTTTTAGTTTTCATGTGTACATCAATCTTCTCACATATACTTAGTGTAGGGAGTGTAGTTTAAAAATCTGAGTGAAAATGAGTGCATATCTAGTAAGGAATTGAAGGAATTCTCTAAGGCATGTTATTACATTCAAAATGATGTTTTAATCGATTAAAAAAGAACTAGTAAATGGTGATTGTGGTTAAGTGTATGCTTAAGGATATTGATGGCCAAAATCTGTGCAAGTAATGATTTTTAACATGTGCATTGGAAATCTCTGAGGTAACGTTGGAAGGTTTAGATTGTGTTTTGTTTCTTTTTGTTTCTTTGTTTTGCTAGAGGACTAGCAAAAGTTAAGTGTGGGGGAGTTTGATAGGAACATATTTATGTGACTTTATTAGTTTGTTTCCTTGCATTTACTTGATTAGTTTCATCTTATTAGAATGTTTTAAGCTATTTTCGTGTGTTTATAGGTTTTAATAACAAAGTTAGCAAAGAAGTGCATTTTGGTGCAATTTGGAGCTATTTTGGGGTGGAATGGATTGCATGCATGGGGAGCATAAAGCATGGATGTTTTGGTGCATGAAAGGGCTTCAAACACATCTAAAATCTGATCAAAATGAAGAAGATACCTTGCAAAGACCAAGCATGTGTGTTGCTAGCTATTTTAATCATGAAAACACAAGTGTGCAAGTTGTTTTTGCAAGGAAACCCCACGGCATGGATGGGTAATCATGTTTTGCAAGTGTGCTAGCTTATTTAATCATGAAATACAAGTGTGCTAGCTGTTTTGCAAGTGTACTTGCTGATTCATCATGAGAAGACCAAGAGGGACCAAAGGCATGGACCAAGGAGGATGAATGCAAGTTGTTTCATCATGAAATTTCTGCAAAGATGCATGTGTGCTAGCTGTTTTTGATGATTAATTCTTGCTTTGTATTGTTTATTAAAACAACTTGTGTGGTTCTTTACTTTTGAGCACCTATAAATAGGCCTTCTTGCAAGGCTTAAAACTCACCAATTCATACAATAACTTCCTTCTACACATCCATTCATTCTCTCCAAAACAGCCGCACCTATTCCCTAAAACCCTCCACAAAAATCTGCCCATAAACACCATTGCCACACCCCCCCCCCAACCATCCTAAATACCACCATACATCCTTTTGTCTATTCCTCCAGACAACCAAACCTTCAACCCACAACCACCCCTTGTGCCGTAGCAAAGGAAGGGAAGGAAAGTGCTTAGACGTGCTTGCCACTCAACGAGGATCGTTGGAGCGTTTAGGTGTTTTCTTTCTTTTATTTTCAATGTATAAATCTATTTACCTTTGTTTTACAATTATGAGGAACTAAACCCCCCCCCCCTTTTGCTAGGGGGGGATTCAAAGCCATGATTACATTTGCATTATCAATTAATTACTTTTGGTTGTGCTTTAATAATTTGTGATTTCAATTCGCTTAACTATTTGATTGATAACTTATTTGTGTATGTTAATTAAGAGTGCACGCTTAGTTTTCATGCATAAGTTTGATGCTAGAATATAAGGAAATTTCAGCTAATTGTTATGAACTTATATTCATGAGTAGTGAAGGTTGCTATCCATAATCGTGTTAAGTGAATTCTTGGCAAGAGTATCATGCTTTTCATAGTTACGAATGCCTCGTCAATACTTATAGTTCTCATGAATCTTAATGATCTTTGATTGTATCTCTATTGTGCTTTTCACGTATGGAACTTTTGAAGAATGTTTTGAATTGTTATATGCGCTTTCCCATTCAATTCATTAACTTAAGGAGAAGTTGAAGGTTAAAAAAGTGCTATCACGGTTAACCTGGAGTATTGAGTTTTATAAGTTATCGAAAGAACAACTAAAAATTGGTTTATGTACAAGTGTATCATGTGTGGAGGAGAACCCTCTAGCTAATCCATCATCCATTCAAACAACCATATTTTGTGTCTAAATTTGTCTAGTTTATAATTTGCTTATTTTCAAGTTATTCTCATCAAAACCCAATCCCCCTTTTACAATTTATGTCCTTTGATTTGAATCTACTTTATTTGATTTCTTTTGAGTTCTTTGAGTTAATTTAGTTTAGAGTTGGTTAATTTTCATAATTTGAATCTTTTAAATTCACGTCCTAAAACAACCCTATAATCTGTTTTAGTTTATTTGTTAGTTTTATTTTGAGTTATTCTAGTTTAGTTGGAATCATTTGAATCTAGTGAAGTGTTTTGATTTTAGATTTGTGTTTTTAAAGTTTTATTTAGTGTTTCTAAGTTTATTTTATATAGATTAGCAATCCCTCCTAATCCCCGGTTTAGAACGATCCCTACTTGCATATATACTACAATTGTCAACAAGAGGGTTTAATTTGTGTGTTTGCTTATTCATCGCATCAGGAATAGAGGGCAGCAAATAAAGGCAGCGGACTGAGAAGCGAGAAGCACAGAGAGCTCGGCAAGAGAGTGGGGCAGAGGAAGGAAGAAAACAATCTTTGCACTCTCCTCTTTCGGTTTTATCTTCTCAAACTCATGTTTTACTTTTGTTTTAATTTGAAAATAATGTGTAACTAAATTTATTTTGGCTAGAGGTTAATTCAAAGACATGCCATATTTGTAAAATGAATTGATTACCTTCGGTTGTGATTTCATGAGTTGTGAATTCAATTTGCTTAACTGCTTGATTGATAACTTATTCTTGTATGTCGATTAAGGATGCATACTTAGTTTGCATAGATGAATTTGATGCTAGAATATAAGGGAGTTTCACATAATCGTTATGAACTTATATTCACAAGTAGTGGAGGTTGCTAGTCACAATCGCGTTAGGTGAATTCTTGGCAGGAGTATCGTGCTGTTCATAGTTACGAATGCGTCATCAATGCTTATAGTTTTCACAAAGCTTAATGATCTTTGATTGTATCTCTATTGTGTTGTCCACGTAAGGGACTTTTAGAGAATGTTTTGAATTGTTGTATGCGTTTTCCCATCCAATTCAATAACTTAAGGAGAACTTGAAGATTAAAAAAGTGTTGTTCACGGTTAATCTGGGGTGTTGAGATTCATGGTTTATTGAAAGAACAACTGAAAATCAATTCTACATTGCATATGTGTCATGTGTGGAGAAGAACCCTCTAGCTAGTCCATTACCAATCCATTTACCTTAATTTTATGTCTTTGTTTAATTCTGCAAGTTTGTTTAGTTTTAGTTTCAATTTTCGTGCAAACCAAACCCCTCATCATTAAGTAGTGTCAATTTAGTTAGAATCTGTCCTAATTTGTGTTTAGTTAGTTCCTTGAGTCTATTTTTGTCCAAATCAGTCCCTATTGTCTAGTTTGAGTCAATTTGATTGTTTTGAGCTGTTTTGAGTCATTCTAGTTTGTTTTGAGTTATTTGAGTTTGGTTTAGTGTCTTTTGCGTATTTTAGTGTTTTTAAGTCAGTTTAGAGTAGATTAGCAATCCCTCCTAATCCTCGGTTTAGAACGATCCCTACTTGCATCTTTACTACAACTGTCAACAAGAGGGTTTAATTTGTGTGTTTGCATATTTATTGCATCATTCATTTGAGCAACATCAAACAACATGCAATTAACAATTAAAGGCGGAATCATGTTATATGCACTCAAAAACAAAACTTAACCCATGAAATTCAAAGCCTAGTAGATAGGTGAACCAAGACTCAACTCAAGAACAAAGTGAGTTGAGAAATCTTATACCTTTGTTGATTCCTCTTTGCATAAACAAAGGCTAATCATCCAAGGAGAGAGCCTTCATTCCTTGCTTTTTAGCTACATGGATTTCTTGGAGGAGGATGGTGGAAAGGATTCTCCAAGTTCCCAAAGTAGAGAACCTCTAATTTTTCCACACCAAGGAGAGCTTTTAGGAGGAGATGAGTGACCAGAGGAAGTGAGATTGCTAGCTAATTTCCTCTAGGGTGGCCGGCCTATTTAGAGATAAAAGAGAGCTTGTGTTCTCATCTTTTCTCTAAAAGAAACCCTAAAAGAGAGCTTGCGCATTCACTTGCCTCCATGGCTAAGTGGCTTAACCCCCAACTATGCCATAGACACCCTCTGACGAAGTGACTTTGACATAGTCAAAGATCAAGGACCTAACCACAAGACAACTATGATGCCTCAGGTCAAAGGACTACTTTGCATTATCCCAACCACGAGTTCTCATGTGACATGAGTATGAGAACTCCTCGTTGATTGTGTTCAGCGAACTCATTCTCTATTGAGCACCTACATGCTTGTCTTGGTGTCAGTCACACCAATGACTCTAGACCAGTCACTCTCCTTGAGAGAAGACATAGCACGTACTGATCTTAATGGACTGTTAATGCCCAATTGGTAATCCTATGATCAGGAACGTTTAGGATATGTATACGAAAGAGAATGGTCTCATGAACCTAACTTCTTTAGATTACATTCTCCTAATTACATATTCCTTAGACTTATCATTTAAACATATAACATTTATATGAGACAACTTTAAACAATAATCTCTGCCCTTTATGTATATTAAACTAGATTAGCTCAATATGTGAAATGTCCGTAAAGTATCATCATATGATTAGCTTTTAGGGCACATTTCCAACACTCATGTCACATGAGAACTCATGGTTGGTATAATGCAAAGTAGTCATTTGACCTGAGGCATCATAGTTGTCTTGTGGTTAGGTCCTTGGTCTTCGACCGTGTCAAAGTCACTCCATCAAAGGGTGTCCACTGCATAGTTGGGGTTAAGCCACTTAGCCATGGAGGCAAGTGAATGCGCAACAAGGGATCTCTAACCTCCAAATCGTTTGAGGGAGAATACTCGATGATATGATTAAGAATCTCTTGCCAGAGTATGAATGATGATGCGTTGTAAAACAACACACAAATTAAACCCTCTTTTTGACAGTTGTAGTAGGGATTGCTAATCTACTCTAAATTAAATTAAAAATATTAAACAAGACTCAAAGACACAAAAATAGGCTAAAAACTCTAATAATTCGAAACACACTAAAATGACTCAAAATAAAGAAAACAATCAAATAAAACACTAGGAATTAAAATGGACGGAAATCGAATTAAAAGATTAAAAATAATAAAAACAAACTAAATAATATAATATAATAATGGGGGGGGGGGTGGTTTGGTTTGGATGAAACGTAAATTAAACTTAACTAAATTATAAAATTGACAAAAACATAAAATAAAAGTGAACGGATGGACGACGGATTGGCTAGAGGGTTTTTTTCTCCACACAAGACACATATGCAATCTAAATTGACCTTCAGTTGTTCTTTCAATAAATTGTAAATCTCAATACTCCAGATTAACCGTGAACAGCACTTTTTTAATCTTCAAGTTTTCCTTAAGTTATTGAATTGGATGAACAGCATACAACAATTCAACACATTCTCTAAAAGTCCCCTACGTGAAAAGCACAATAGAGATACAATTAAAGATCATTAAACTTTGTGAAAACTATAAGTACTGACGAGGCATTCGTAACTATGAACAACATGATACGTTTGCCAAGAATTCACTTAACTCGATTGTGACTAGCAACCTCCACTACTCATGAATATAAGTTTATAACGATTAGGTGAAATTCACTTATATTCTAGCATCAAATTCATGCATGTAAATTAAGTATGCATTCTTAATCGACAAACATAAATAAGTTATTAATCAAGCAGTTAAGCAAATTAAATCACAACTCAGAAATCACAACTGAAGGTATCAATTCAAATTACAAATATAATCATGGTTTTGAATTAACCTCTAGCCAAAATAAATTAATTACACATTATTTATAAATTAAAACAGAAATAAAATAAGAGTTTGGAGAGATTAAACCGAAAGAGGGAATTGCAAAGGTTTTCTGTGATCCCCGAGGCCTCTTATTCCCCTCAAGCTGCTCAAGGCAGCCTTCTGTCCGTGACCAGCAAGCTGCCCAGCTGGCAGAGCTCTCCCCAAACGCTGCCCTGCTCTCACCGAATAGCTGCCAAGTGGCAGCTCTCCCTGCGTTGACTAGCTGCCCAATGAAGGTTGGCTCTCCCCGAGGCCTCTCGTCTGTTTCTCTCGCAAGCTGCCAAGAAAGGCAGTCAAAGCAGCCTTCTCTCAGCTCCTCACTCCGTGCCCTTCAATTTCACCGAGGCGCCTGATTGGCGCTCCTCTCAGCTTTTGTTTCTTTTTCTGCTGGATGCCTCTCGCTGCAAGGCAGCCTCTCCTTTTGACTGACCCCCCGCGTCTACTCTCTCCCGTGCTGCGTTATGAGGCAGCCCTCTTATCAACCTCCAATTTCCTTTTTTATATTTTTCCAAGCTGCTTCAGAGGCAGCTTCCCTCCAGGCGTGAGCTCCCAAGGAGCTCTTATTTTTCTGCGCTCTCCCCTGAGGCTTGCCTGGTGCGCTCGGTGCTCCAGCTGCCAAAATGGCAGTTTTCTCGCCCCCCCTTCAATTCCTCTCCTGGCCTTCGTGACTCACGCTCCTTTGCATCTCTCGGTGCTGCCTTCACCAGCTTCAATTATTCTGTTTTTTTATTCTTTTGACTGGTTTCCAGCTGCTCCCCCACTTTGCCCGAGTGCTTTCGCGCGCCTGCCTTCCACCTAATAATCACACACACATTATCACATTATATTTAAATATATAAATATAAATATAAATATATAAATATATATATATATATATATTATTTTTCAAAAGATAAGTTTTATTCAACAAGCAAGATAGTTTAAACGAATTAATTACTTAACACTTCACTTATTCTATTTTTATTTTCTTAGCTAAATAAATTCTAAAAACACAAAAATAACGTAAATAGCTTGAAATATAACGGACTAACTAAGAAAAGACGAGTGAATTTGATATAAAAATATGTATAAATATGATCCGATCAAATACCCCCACACTTAGCTTTTGCTAGTCCTCGAGCAAAACAAAGAAACAGAAAAAGTAATAACATGAAAAACATTAGCTTCCCCCTATTTGACCCTCAAAGAATTTTATTCGAGAACATAAATCAGCAAGAACCATAGCTAGCACCAAACAAACTAATCCAAGTTCATCTTCCTTATTCAAATATTAGCAGTAATCTTTAAATCATCCTTGAAGTGTAGTGTGTGAGATAGCCATGCTAATGCAATTTCAAGTTTTTATTTTTAAAAACACCATATGCAAACCAGCAACCTTCTCACGGGATATGCACTCAATCACACATGTGTTTAGTTTTAATGTGTTTCGCTCAAAGAAACAAATGTGAAAGTTCTACCATAAGCTTGCATAAAAATCACTTCTCAACAATCATAATTGCAAAACTTAAATCAAGAAGACTTTTATTGGATGTAATGAGGCTTAGGGATAGGGCTATTGAAACGAAAGAATAGGAAAGCACAAGTTCCAAGTTACATTGCAAGCAATTTTTTTTTTTTTTTTTTTTTTTGAGATTTATAAGAACTCAAACTCTCCAACGATTCTTTTAACACCTCCAATCACACCCTTAAACTGAAACTTTAAACTTTTTTTTTTATTTTCTTCGTATACAATCTTTCTTTTCTTTTTCTTTTCTTTTCTTCTATTCTCTTTTTTTTTTTAAATAATAAATACAAACATGAAATACCCCCACACTTATTCGTTTGCCAAACTCATTCCAAGTACTTCACAAACATTTCTTATAAGACAATCTCAAATTGCTCGCTTGGAAAGGGTAAGGAAACATGGTTCGAGGTATAAGGGTAGACATATCTGGTGATAAGAAATAAAAGGCTCAACAAATACGGCTCAAATTGGCAAACTAATGATATCATTTTTCTTTGGGAAATAAGGTTATTTGGGCCATGGTGGTGAACCTAATGCCTCTATCATTTTCAAGTTCATGCAATCAATGACAAATATTTCAAAAGATCGTTACGCAAGTTCTAGAGATGCATCTCACATAAGTTCATCACACATAAAAGAATGGGAGTGTATGAAAAATGCACACACTTTCAATAGGCTCAAAACCTCACATAGGATGTATACGGTCACTAAATTCACATATGAAGCTTTAAATCATGCTTTAGTTTCACATCAACAAGGTTATGTGCATTTGGTTTTTCAAAGATGATCAAACATGTACAATACTAATAAGAGAACAAGGAATTTCATAAAACACATGTTAACTAAGTTCTTGATAATCATGGTTCAAATTTCATCCAGTTATATCATTGGGTCGGGAAACTAATAAAAATCTAATTTAAAACCATAAGGAAAACAAGACAATATTTTTGGATTTTTTAAATTTTTCAAGAAAAATTAAATAAAACACAAAACTCCGAAAAAAATTAAGTAAAACACAAAGCTAATTAAGAAAACAAAAAGCAATAACATGGAAACAAATGAAACCAGTTCAAAGTCGAAGGTACAAAAATTTTCAATTTGGTCATTTTTTTTATACTTGATACCCCCACACTTAAACTAGACATTGTCCCCAATGTCATAAAACAAAAATATGCAAATAAAAATAAAATGAATAAATAATACGAAACAAAATAAAGAAAAGGGACTGAAAACTTCTCTAATTTGCAGAAAACCAAGCGATGACCCCCAAGCGTAAATTTTGCAATCAACTTCAAGGGAGAAAATAACCAAACGTTCCTGCAAAGAACAGAAATAAACAGTTAAGCACGCAAGAAAAAATAGAAAATAAAGTAAACGAAAATTGAAAATGATAATAAAAGATAACGAAAAGAACTAATAGGCGATCATTGGTCGTCCTTGTTGATTTTCCACAGCTTTCATCTTGAACTGGATTGGGCCTTCTTCTTGCAAGTGATCCTCAGCTTAGTTGAGGATGAATCAGCACGTTGTCTCCACATGCTTCAAGTAGTCCGGTCTCCACGCAGGTGTGGCATCTTCTTGAACTCTTGGATCAACCCAGACTCATCTGCTCTTCGAAGCAACTCAGACTCCTCCTGCTTCTTCTGCGAGATACTTTTGTTTTTGAAGAAGTACCTCAACACAGATTTATTTTTGAAGTGGGCTGGGAGGGGTCTGAGATGAGTACTCGAGAGCAAGACTAGGTAAGCAATCAGGATCTCACTTTCTCCACGTTCCTTAGATGAAGGTGAGGAGAAAGCATGATATGAGATACTTTTGCTTTTAACCTTTTTGATATGAAATACTTTTGCTCTGGAAGGTTTGTTTTCTGGGGTGATCCAAAGGATGAAGAACACTGAATAACTCGAAAGCTTTCTTTGGGAAGACATTATCGGAGATGAAGAGAGGTTGAGAGGTTGAGAGGGTGTGAAGGTGTGCCTTTGATGTGGAAGGCGAATGTCGAGACTTATAGAAATTTTTCTTCCTCAACCGGAACTATTCCCGCACTATTTGTCGGCAGCCGGTGGATGAATGAACAGTGCCAGTTACGCGCCTTCTGACAAAGCGTCCGTAATTTCCGCGAAGCTGACTGCGCATGGGACGAGTGAAGACAAACTGGAATGATGATCTTTTGAAAACCGGGGTTCAAATCCGGGTTCGGCTCGTGGTTTTCGCAACGCTCCAACCTGCACGTGATGAGTCACGACAAAATTGGAAAAACAGAACGCCTCGTGATGTCTGAGCAATTCCGACTTTTGAGAAAGGAAACGGCTCTCGAGAAAGGAGCGTCCAGCTTTGATCTCTGAGGAGCGCCTCTTTGATTTGCTTCTTTTTATAGAGGCGCTAATTCTGCTCCACCTCACACTTGAACTCCCTTCCTCAAACACTTCCTTCTGCACTTCAGCAATCTTACTCCTTCCGCTCTTTTCTTCCGCTTCAGCAATCTTAATCTTCCCGAACTCTTTTCTTCCTCAACCCCCTCTAAAAATGTCTTGCCCTTCCGACCGTCGCCTTAACTTGAATGTCGGGGAAGACGATGACTCGTCTGCTCCGAACAACATTTGGAATCCGTCCTTTATATCCCTCAATGGTCCTCTTACAGTCGGGGACACAATGATGAGAAACGATATAACCGCTACGGTGGTTGCTAGGAATTTGCTTACTCCTAGAGACAATAGGATGCTATCCATGCGGTCGGACGAGTTGGCCATTCAGGACTCCCTTGCTCTCAGCGTTCAGTGTGCAGGCTCAGTTTCAAACATGGGCCAGCGCCTGCTTGCCCGAACTCGTCAGGTGGAGTCACTGATGGCGGAGGTGGCAAGTCTTCGGCAAGAGGTCAGAGGACTCAGGCACGAGAACAAGGAGTTGCACATGCTTGCAACTAGTTATTCGACCAGCATGAAGAGGAAGCTGGACCAGCTGCAGGAGTCGGACGGTCGGATCCAGAGTGATCATGAAAGGTTCATGGCGTTACTCCCGAGGTTTATGTTGCCTTCGTCCTCTGGAGTAGCACCAAGTGTTCCGGAGCTCCGTCGACCTCTCAAGCACCACCTGACCAATGACCAATGACCGCTATTAGTTTTTCGTATTATTGTAATTTTATTGCTTTAATGTTTATTTAAATAAATAAATATATATATATATATATATATATTATATTACTAATATTATTATTATTATTATTATTTTATTTTTATTTTTTTTTCAGGTTTATTTTAAGCAAAATAAAATATGTAAAGTAAAATATGTAAATTAATGCAAAAAGACTTTATTTAACCGTACTTAAAATAAACATTGCCATTAATTTATTTAAACACAAACTAAACAAAAATCAACCAAATAACACAACTAACTAAACAAAACAAAAATTGCAAAGTAAAGGCAATAAAGAGAAGGGTTAAGAAATGCAAATCTGGTTGCTTGGGTTGCCTCCCAAGAAGCGCTTGATTTGACGTCTTTAGCCGGACGAATCTTTCCATTAACCTCCCCTCGGCTCCAAAGCATGGAATTTATCTTTTAATGGGAGGTGATACTTGAAATGATTCGGCAGTGGTCTGAATTCAAGAGTGGGCGCCTAAATCATCAAAATGAGAAACATGTTAGTAAAAAATAAAATTAAAAATAAAATTGGAGAAGATGGCTTACTGTCTCTCTCCGACACAAACTCAATTACAAAAACTACGTTTTTGGACATTTCCGGGACTTTGAACTGGGCCAGGTTTACTATGATGGTTGTGGCCCGTCCCGTGTCATCAAACTCAATTTTATGGGCCTTTGTTGTCTCATGCACAGCCTCTTGGATGTATTTTTGATGTGCTACGCATTCTCCAGCCACTTCGATATCTTGAATCTCTTTTCTTGGTGTGCAAGGTTCGGGAACTTGTTTTGGTGCACCAAGAATTGGGATATCACCTTGCACCTCTGGAAGAGCTTCCACAATGTCCTTTTCACTTTCTTCGATATTTGGAATCAAAAATCTGCAAGGAAAAAGGACATTCGGTGGAATGATGTTAGAATGAATTGAACTTAGAACTTCCTCACCTGAGTTGGACGACATAGGGGCTTGAGGGGTTTGAGACAAGAATTCGTCTAAACTGCCCAGGTCGTCATCCTCATATTCTTCTTGAAGCAGCAATTCATCCAAGTTCGGGCTGTGTTTGGATGGTTCTAGGATAGCTTCATCATTCACATCACTTATGGCTTCATCGATTTCCACTTCTCCCTTTGAATTTGCAAATGTGGAGTTGGAGAGTTCACTTTGATCTTGAATCTGTGCCATGAATTCCATAATCTGCCCAACTTGCATATCCAATTCGTCCACTCTGTTGGTCCGGTCTTGCATCTCCTGGATTCGATTTTCCACTCCCTGATTCAAAGAAGTGAGTAACTTATTAAATGTATCATTATCCAGAGATGTACCTGAATCGAATTGGGCAGATTGTTGTGGTGGCTGTGGTGGCTGCAAAGGTGTTGTATATAACTCATCATACGGCTGCCAATATTCTCCTTGGTGAGTCTCCTTAGCTTGATTTTGTGACCCCTGCACCAAAGAGTTTAATTCATTAAGAATTTGATTATAATCCACGGGCATACTTTGATTCGATTGGAATTGTTGTGGGGGATGTTGTGGTGGCTGCATAGGTCTTGAATAGAACTCGTCTTGCTGCCAATATCCACCTTGTTGAAAATGTTGAGGTTCATCCCACATTTGATTTGAATAGTCCCTCCAATTTGAATTGCAAGCGTTGGAATACATGTTGCCCCTTGATTGATCATAGCCTTGATATCCCCAAGCATCTTCATATGCAGAAAATTGAGGAGACTGATGAGTCTGATATCCTTGCCCATAGGGCACATCAAATGTCGGGACATCTGGCATTGAGGTCCTTTCGGCATTATTAGTTAATTGAGCAGTGAGCTGCGCCAGTTGAGCTTGAATACTAGCAAAATCCATGTCTTGCTCCATTAGTACCTAAAATTAAAGAAAGAAAAATAAATCAAATATCAAAAATAAAACACACAAACACAAATATAAACATAAACACAAATATAAATAAAAACACAAACAAAAATAAAGGGATTAGCAAAGTTGCTAATCCCCGGCAACGGCGCCAAAAATTTGATGCGTTGTAAAACAACACACAAATTAAATCCTCTTTTTGACAGTTGTAGTATAGGTGTAAGTAGGGTATCGTTCTAGGCCGGGGATTAGGAGGGATTGCTAATCTACTCTAAATTAAATTAAAAATATTAAACAAGACTCAAAGACACAAAAATAGGCTAAAAACTCTAATAATTCGAAACACACTAAAATGACTCAAAATAAAGAAAACAATCAAATAAAACACTAGGAATTAAAATGGACGGAAATCGAATTAAAAGATTAAAAATAATAAAAACAAACTAAATAATATAATATAATAATGGGGGGGGAGGTTTGGTTTGGATGAAACGTAAATTAAACTTAACTAAATTATAAAATTGACAAAAACATAAAATAAAAGTGAACGGATGGACGACGGATTGGCTAGAGGGTTTTTTCTCCACACAAGACACATATGCAATCTAAATTGACCTTCAGTTGTTCTTTCAATAAATTGTAAATCTCAATACTCCAGATTAACTGTGAACAGCACTTTTTTAATCTTCAAGTTTTCCTTAAGTTATTGAATTGGATGAACAGCATACAACAATTCAACACATTCTCTAAAAGTCCCCTACGTGAAAAGCACAATAGAGATACAATTAAAGATCATTAAACTTTGTGAAAACTATAAGTACTGACGAGGCATTCGTAACTATGAACAGCATGATACGTTTGCCAAGAATTCACTTAACTCGATTGTGACTAGCAACCTCCACTACTCATGAATATAAGTTTATAACGATTAGGTGAAATTCACTTATATTCTAGCATCAAATTCATGCATGTAAATTAAGTATGCATTCTTAATCGACAAACATAAATAAGTTATTAATCAAGCAGTTAAGCAAATTAAATCACAACTCAGAAATCACAACTGAAGGTATCAATTCAAATTACAAATATAATCATGGTTTTGAATTAACCTCTAGCCAAAATATATTAATTACACATTATTTATAAATTAAAACAGAAATAAAATAAGAGTTTGGAGAGATTAAACCGAAAGAGGGAATTGCAAAGGTTTTATGTGCTCCCCGAGGCCTCTTATTCCCCTCAAGCTGCTCAAGGCAGCCTTCTTTCCGTGACCAGCAAGCTGCCCAGCTGGCAGAGCTCTCCCCCAATGCTGCCCTGCTCTCACCGAATAGCTGCCAAGTGGCAGCTCTCCCTGCGTTGACTAGCTGCCCAATGAAGGTTGGCTCTCCCCGAGGCCTCTCGTCTGTTTCTCTCGCAAGCTGCCAAGAAAGGCAGTCAAAGCAGCCTTCTCTCAGCTCCTCACTCCGTGCCCTTCAATTTCACCGAGGCGCCTGATTGGCGCTCCTCTCAGCTTTTGTTTCTTTTTCTGCTGGATGCCTCTCGCTGCAAGGCAGCCTCTCCTTTTGACTGACCCCCCGCGTCTACTCTCTCCCGTGCTGCGTTATGAGGCAGCCCTCTTATCAACCTCCAATTTCCTTTTTTATATTTTTCCAAGCTGCTTCAGAGGCAGCTTCCCTCCAGGCATGAGCTCCCAAGGAGCTCTTATTTTTCTGCGCTCTCCCCCGAGGCTTGCCTGGTGCGCTCGGTGCTCCAGCTGCCAAAATGGCAGTTTTCTCGCCCCCCTTCAATTCCTCTCCTGGCCTTCGTGACTCACGCTCCTTTTCATCTCTCGGTGCTGCCTTCACCAGCTTCAATTATTCTGTTTTTTTATTCTTTTAACTGGTTTCCAGCTGCTCCCCCACTTTGCCCGAGTGCTTTCGCGCGCCTGCCTTCCACCTAATAATCACACACACATTATCACATTATATTTAAATATATAAATATAAATATAAATATATATATATATATATTATTTTTCAAAAGATAAGTTTTATTCAACAAGCAAGATAGTTTAAACGAATTAATTACTTAACACTTCACTTATTCTATTTTTATTTTCTTAGCTAAATAAATTCTAAAAACACAAAAATAACGTAAATAGCTCGAAATATAACGAACTAACTAAGAAAAGACGAGTGAATTTGATATAAAAATATGTATAAATATGATCCGATCAAATGAGATTTAGAAAGTTGTTCCAAATCACATTCAAAGTAATCATATAAGTAAATGAATCACATTGGATAGTAGACATGAATAAACTATCAAACCAAACAATGTGGTCAAGAGTATTGTATTAGAGAAAAACCGTATTGCATTGTAATCCTAAACTAAATAGGATCTTCACCTCTTCTGATTAGCTTGGGTAGCCATGACATACTGCTAGGTGCCACTCATGGTTTGTGGAAGCCCTAAACATGTATAATCATTAAAGGGAGAATTGAAAGTAAGTTTCCATTCACAATCGATTTGAAAGAGTTCTAATCGCCCACTACCTCGCTAAAAGGAACCTAATGAATCGTACATCGTGTAAGGTAGAGATTGAAGAAACAATGGAGATGAGCAAGGATTATTAAATGGTTTAATTATTTATGGCTTGGATTAATTAATATGTTAATTAATCAAACGAATAAGTTTGTTAAAGACCTCGGGTTAGTTTTGGGCCACAAGGTCCAATGGGCTTCGAACGTCAAGCCCATTGACTTAAGTTGTATGACAACTTAATGAATAAAGATTCAAGAGGACCCAAACAGCCCAAAGACCATAGGAGGCCAGCCATATAGAGAAAGGGTAGTGAACTTGCTTTCATTGCAAGTTTGCCACTACATTGTGAGGTTGTATAAAGGCAACTTTATAACATTTCATCATTAGGGTTTCTTTTGGAGAAAAGATGAGAACACAAACTCTCTTTTCTCTCTAAGAGGCCGGCCACCCTAGAGGAAATTAGCTAGCAATCTTGATAGGAGCATATTTATGCGACTTAGCTTGCTTGTTTTCTTGCATTTTGGTTATTATTTAGTATTTATTATAGTGTTTAAAGTTAAATTCGTGTGTTTGTAGGTTTTATGGGCTAAGGGTGCATTATGAGCCAATTTGGAGTAGTTTGAAGTGTTTTTGGGCCCAAGATGGAGTGCTTATGATCCAAGCTAGATGGATGGACGAATTTGAAAGAAAAGAAGCCCAAAAATCTGATTCAAAGAAGCCCAAAAATGTATTGCAATGGGCCTAAAAATGTGATGTAATGCTTAGCTCACCATGACATTTGAGTGGATGATGCAATGATTAGCTCACCATGACATTTGAGTGGGTGATGTAATGCTTAACTCACCATGACATGTGAAGTGGATGACTCAAAACCTACCACCACCAACAATTCCCACTCTATGCCGTGAGTTCCATGTGTTCCCACCAGAATTTTGTGCTTAAACAAGTCCATCTCCATCCCTATAAATACCCATGGTAGCAACCTCATTCAAATCATCCAAGAATAAACCATTCTACAAGCCTTTCCTTGCCTCTCCCTACATATCTAAACTTCCTCCATCCATTCCTCCATAAAACCAACCCTTCAACATCATTCAAAGCCTTGTGCCGCAACAAAGAGAAGAAGAGGAAAGTCCTTGGATGCGCTTGGATCGTTGGAACATCTAGGTGTTTTCTTTCTTTTGTTTTTCAATGTTTAATTTAAATTGTTGTTCAATTATGTTAAACATGTGGAACTAATTTCTTTTTAGTTAGAGGCAAACTTTGAAGCCATGGACATATGTTGGTTATGATTTGATTTACTCCAGTTATGAATTCATAAACTTTAGATGTGGTTTACTTTTCTATTTTGATTAAGAACTTGTTTATGTATGTGGGTTAAGGGTCGACACTTAATTTGCATGCCTAAACTTGATGCTAGGATATAAGGGAATTTCACCTAATCGTTATGAACTTATATTCATGAGTAGTAAAGATCGCTAGTCACGATTGTGTTAAGTAAATCCTTGGCAAGAGTAACATGCGTATTCCATAGTTATGAATGCCTAGTCAATGTTTATGATTTCCGTTGAACTTAATGATCTTTGTTAAATGTCTCTATCATGCATATTCCATAGTTAGGGACTTTGATGAGGAATAATTTGGTTGTAATGCGTATTCCTTGCAATCCAATGAATCTAGGGAAATCTAAGAGTTAATTTAAGCGAACCTAATTAACTTGGAACATTGTCATTTATCGTTTGTTGAAGTCATAACTGGGAATCAAATTATATGCATATGTTCATGTGTGGATAAGGAACCCTCTAACTAGTTTCTCATCATTCTATTTCCTCACAATCTATTTTGCTTTAAGTTTATTTTCAAAATTTAAGTTTAATTATTCAAATTCACCAAACCCAAATCCCCCTTTTACTTTCTTGTTTTAAAGTCTTTTGTTTACATTTTCAACTTTGTTTTTATATTTTTGATTCTTATATTTATTGATTAGCATCCCTAGTTAATCCCCGGTCTAGAACGATCCCTACTTGCATCATTACTACAATTGTCATCAATAGGGTTTAATTTGTGTGTCAAGTAATTCTCACATCAAATTTTGGCGCCGTTGCCGGGGATTAGCGAAATTGCTAATCCCTTGTGTTTTTGCCGTGTGTTTTTAGTGTAATTTACCTAGTTTTCTTATTTTGTTTTGTTTTCTTGGTTTAGGTACTAATGCATGACGCGGAGTTCTCAAACTGTGCATATCTTGGACTTTAACGCCAATTTTGAACGTGATTTGAGAAGAAAGAGGAGGCATCCCGAACCTAGCGAACCTAGTGAACCTAGTTCAAGTTCAGAGGACGAATCAGAGTTTGAAGAAGTAAAAGAAGAAGTTATGGCAGCGGACAATCGGACCATTAAAGAGCTTTCGGCCTCAGGGTTGACCAATGCTGCACCATTATGCATTCAATACCCCGCGGCCGCCCAAGGCAAGACCGATGAATTCGAGTTGAAGTCAAGCTTGTTGCACCACATTCCGAAATACCATGGACTTTCCATGGAAGAGCCCAACAAGCATCTCAAGGAATTCGAGGTTGTTTGTTCAAGCATGACACCCATAAATGTTGACGGGAACATTCTGATGATGAAGGCTTTTCCATTCTCACTTTTGGAAAAGGCGAAGGATTGGCTTTACGAGTTAGCACCCGGAACGGTTACATCTTGGGATAGTATGAAAAGAGCTTTCTTGGAGAAGTTTTTCCCAACTTCAAGAGTCATCCTCTTGAGGAAACGGATTAGTGGCATCCAACAAAATCAAGGTGAATCGTTTCCTTCTTATTATGAACGTTTTAAATCACTTGTTGCTTCTTGTCCACAGCATCAAATGAAGGAGGAGCTACTCATTCAATACTTCTACGAAGGACTCCTCCCAATGGAACGTCAAATGCTTGATGCCTCGGCGGGAGGTGCATTGGTGGATAAAACTCCGGGGGCTGCAAAAGTTCTAATTGCCAACCGAGCTCATAATGCACAACAATACGAAGGTGTTGGGCAAAGAGACCCCCCACGGCCACAAGTGAATGAGGTAAGTTCTTCGTCCGACATTCAATCCCAATTAACTAACCTCACTTCTATTGTTTCTCAGTTGGCCGAGGGAATGAAGATTCATGGACCTAGTGTTTGTGGCGTTTGTTCCATCCAAGGACACCCTTCTGAAAAGTGTCCTCAATTGATTGAAAATGGTGGATGGGAGAGCGCTAATTCCATTGGATTCCAAAATCAAAACCAACCGAGGAATGATCCATATTCAAACACATATAATCCCGGTTGGAGAGACCACCCAAATTTCAAGTGGAGGGAGCCCCAACAACCTCAAAACCAAGGAGGCTTTAGGCAACAACCCTCGGGGTTCTTTACCAAGCCATACGGCCAACCTCAAAACCAACCCCAATCTACCTCAAACTCTTCAGGTACGTCTCTTGACAATGATACACTCCTTAAGTTACTAACTAAATTGTCTCTTGGGCAGGAAGATCAAGCTAAGGCTATGCAAAACCGAGACAAAAGAGTGGACCATTTGGAGAAACAAATTGGGCAAATTGCCGAGTTTATGGGGCAGTTTCGTGAGCAAGGCAAGTTACCAAGCAATACCGTAATGAATCCAAAGGGTGGTTTCGAAACCGCAAATGCAATCATGCTAAGGAGTGGAAAAGAAGTAAGGGCAGATCCTACACCACCAACATTCGGACCTAAAGAGGAGGAAAAGTTGAAATCTGAAGAGGAGACACCAAGTCCACCCACGGCAAAGGTGGAGCAACCTTTGCCGCAAGCATCCATGGCTCCTAAGCCTTCCAATTCATCCCCCCTAGGTAAGATGAGTCCAAGTTTGGTTAATTCTAATATTATTCCACCCAATGTGCCCTTTCCTGGTAGGTTTAGGCAATCAAAGAAGGAGGAAGAGGACAGTGACATTCTCGAGACTTTTAAGAAAGTCCAAGTCAATATCCCACTCATTGCCGCAATAAAGCAAATTCCAAAGTATGCGAAATTTTTGAAGAAGCTTTGTACATCAAGGAAGCGAATTCGGGACAAAGAAGTGGTCCAGGTAAGTGAGAATGTTTCAGCTGTTTTACAAAGGAAATTACCCCCTAAATGCAAAGATCCGGGTAGTTTTACAATTCCGTGCGTTATTGGAAAAACTAAGTTTGAACAATGCATGTTAGACTTAGGGGCTTCGATTAATGTTATGCCATACTCTGTTTATGCATCTATGAATTTAGGTGAGCTTAAAAATGATGGTGTGATTATTCAATTAGCCGATCGTTCTAATGCATATCCAAAGGGTGTTTTGGAAGATGTCTTGGTGCAGGTTGGTCATTTGATTTTTCCAGCGGACTTTTATGTGCTTGACATGGAGGATTCACCCTATTCTACCCCATTGCCGATCCTTTTAGGGAGACCTTTCATGAAGACAGCCCAAACCAAGATTGATGTGGCTAAGGGAGCGTTAACAATGGAGTTTGGTGGTGATATGATTAAATTCAAAGTTCCTGAATCTGTTAAGAAGCCTAATGATGTTCATTCTTGTTTTGCTATAGATATGATTAAAAATGTGGGGCAAGAACATTCATGCACCCCAATCAAGAAGGATGTACCTAGAAGCATCATCGAAGAGGGGATTGGCTTAGAGCATAAGAAACATGCCGAGAACACCACCTGTGCTACCCCTTTTGAGTCATCATTGAAATGCAGTGGTAAGCCTCTTCCTCTAATTCCAATTCCTATTTCGATTAAAAGGTTGTTCCCTACTTGGGTGCAGGTACCCGAGCATATCCCGGATGGTGGGCGAATTCACATGGATTGTAGGATGCTCAATGGCCCACTCAAGGAGAATTACTATCCGCTTCCATTCATAGAGTTAGAGGATGAAAACCCACTCCATGCCGTGGGCACTCATGGGGCATGATTATGTTCTTCGTCCGGCTGCAAGACGTTAAAGAAAGCGCTACTTGGGAGGCAACCCATGCATACAACAAAGGAAGACCTAGAAAGCACTCCAAATTCCAGATTTGCGTTCCTAAACCCTTCTCTTTGTTGTTGTTTTCAATTATGCCATGTTAAATTACTTAGTTGCTGTTTTGTTTGTTTGTTGATTATTTGTGTTAGTCTATGCTTGAAACATTGAGGACAATGTTTGATTTAAGTGTGGGGGGGAAACCAAAGTGTTTTGATGCAAATTCGTAGGGTTTTCTCACTCATAATTTCTAATGTTGTTTTTCACTGTTTTTAAGCCTTTTTAAGCTGTTTTGGTGTGTTTTGTGTCAAAAATCCGAAAATCCCATAAAAATTTGAAAAATTGTTTTTAAAAAAAAACCCAAAAAGAGTTGTTTTTATGTGTTTGTTTGTGTCTTAGGGTACCTTCCAACACAATGATGAGGATTCGGTTTGTAATTGCATGACGGTTAAAGAAAGTTATAAACATGGATAAAAGTTTGATTTACTCTTTGGTTTATGCTTGGTTGTGGTTGTAACTTATGAATTCACATGTAATCATAAAGGAAAAATTAGTTTTTGTAACATGCTTGAAGGAAGTAACTCAAACCAACGCTACAACCTTGTGAGACTTGAGCCTAAACGTTTATTTGGAGAGTTAATAATCTGTGAACTTGTTGCTTTTCTAAGTCGTTGCATGATCTCATTATTCTTTGCTTGATTGCTACTTAGAAGGCGTTTCATCGTTTAGTTCCAAATGCTAGAACTCATGCCCAATTCATTCAAAGCATGCTATTGATTTGCATATCACATATTCAAGAAGAAGTTGTGTAGTGACCACCACTTTAGCCAAAATGCCATGTGCCCTACTCTATTTTATGTTTAAGTTAACCCCGTTGAGCCTTGTTAGCCTATGTTCTTTGTTAACCCATGTTTTCCTCACTTAGCCTAGATTAGGATTATCCATACCCTCGTTCTTAAAGTATAGTAAGCATGATTCAAATTGAATTCCTTTGTGGCAGAAATCAAGTGTGGGGGAAGTTTTTATTGTGTGCCTTAGGCAGGATAAAAAATAAAAATAAAAAAAAAAAAAAAAAAAAAAAAAAAGTTGAAAAGATGACCAAAGTATTGTTTGTTGAAGTAAGGGTCCAAAACAATGAATTCGGCCCTAAAGAGTTATCTAAGTTTTCCCCTTGTGTTTTCAAGTTAAATTCCACAATCTAAGTGAATTCTAAGTCTTAATTTCATTACTTTGCTTACTATTGCTTGAAGAACGTTTGTTTTTCCCTATCCTTTCTTTGTTATCCAATACCCCAAGCCCCGTTGCAACCCTTAACTTCTTCTTGAGTGATATGTGTTTCAATTTGTGGAGTTTGAATTTGGTATGAGCATATGGTGTCATTGGTTCTCGCATCTAAATAGTAGTATTCCATTCATGAGATCATATCTAAACATGCTTATTAACTCCGGAAATTACGTCCTTTGTGATACATATATGTGAGCATTCGTTTTTATACATCAATTCTCTCACATATAACTAGTATAGGGTGTGTAGTTAGAAAATCTGAGTGAAAATAGAGTGCATATCTTGTAAGGATTGAGGGAATTCTCTAAAGGCATGTTACTACATTCAAAACATTGTTTTAATTGGTTCATTGTGAACTAGTAAGTAGTGACTATGATTAAGTATGTGCTTAAGTGTTAAATTGACTCAAATATGTGGGAATGATAATCTTTAACATGTCATGTGCATTGGAAATCCCTGAGGCAAACGTTGGAAGGTTTAGGTTATGTTTGTTTATTTGTTTTGTTTTATTTCTTTGTTTTGCTCGAGGACTAGCAAAAGCTAAGTGTGGGGGAATTTGATAGGAGCATATTTATGCGACTTAGCTTGCTTGTTTTCTTGCATTTTGGTTATTATTTAGTATTTATTATAGTGTTTAAAGTTAAATTCGTGTGTTTGTAGGTTTTATGGGCTAAGGGTGCATTATGAGCCAATTTGGAGTAGTTTGAAGTGTTTTTGGGCCCAAGATGGAGTGCTTATGATCCAAGCTAGATGGATGGACGAATTTGAAAGAAAAGAAGCCCAAAAATCTGATTCAAAGAAGCCCAAAAATGTATTGCAATGGGCCTAAAAATGTGATGTAATGCTTAGCTCACCATGACATTTGAGTGGATGATGCAATGATTAGCTCACCATGACATTTGAGTGGGTGATGTAATGCTTAACTCACCATGACATGTGAAGTGGATGACTCAAAACCTACCACCACCAACAATTCCCACTCTATGCCGTGAGTTCCATGTGTTCCCACCAGAATTTTGTGCTTAAACAAGTCCATCTCCATCCCTATAAATACCCATGGTAGCAACCTCATTCAAATCATCCAAGAATAAACCATTCTACAAGCCTTTCCTTGCCTCTCCCTACATATCTAAACTTCCTCCATCCATTCCTCCATAAAACCAACCCTTCAACATCATTCAAAGCCTTGTGCCGCAACAAAGAGAAGAAGAGGAAAGTCCTTGGATGCGCTTGGATCGTTGGAACATCTAGGTGTTTTCTTTCTTTTGTTTTTCAATGTTTAATTTAAATTGTTGTTCAATTATGTTAAACATGTGGAACTAATTTCTTTTTAGTTAGAGGCAAACTTTGAAGCCATGGACATATGTTGGTTATGATTTGATTTACTCCAGTTATGAATTCATAAACTTTAGATGTGGTTTACTTTTCTATTTTGATTAAGAACTTGTTTATGTATGTGGGTTAAGGGTCGACACTTAATTTGCATGCCTAAACTTGATGCTAGGATATAAGGGAATTTCACCTAATCGTTATGAACTTATATTCATGAGTAGTAAAGATCGCTAGTCACGATTGTGTTAAGTAAATCCTTGGCAAGAGTAACATGCGTATTCCATAGTTATGAATGCCTAGTCAATGTTTATGATTTCCGTTGAACTTAATGATCTTTGTTAAATGTCTCTATCATGCATATTCCATAGTTAGGGACTTTGATGAGGAATAATTTGGTTGTAATGCGTATTCCTTGCAATCCAATGAATCTAGGGAAATCTAAGAGTTAATTTAAGCGAACCTAATTAACTTGGAACATTGTCATTTATCGTTTGTTGAAGTCATAACTGGGAATCAAATTATATGCATATGTTCATGTGTGGATAAGGAACCCTCTAACTAGTTTCTCATCATTCTATTTCCTCACAATCTATTTTGCTTTAAGTTTATTTTCAAAATTTAAGTTTAATTATTCAAATTCACCAAACCCAAATCCCCCTTTTACTTTCTTGTTTTAAAGTCTTTTGTTTACATTTTCAACTTTGTTTTTATATTTTTGATTCTTATATTTATTGATTAGCATCCCTAGTTAATCCCCGGTCTAGAACGATCCCTACTTGCATCATTACTACAATTGTCATCAATAGGGTTTAATTTGTGTGTCAAGTAATTCTCACATCAAATCTCACTTTCTCTAGGTCACTCATCTCCTCCTTAAAGCTCTCCTTGGTGTGGAAAATTAGAGGTTCTCTATTTTATGAACTTGGAGAATCCTTTCCACCATCCTCCTCCAAGAAATCCATGGAGCTAAGAAGCAAGGAATGAAGGCCCTCTCCTTGGGTGATTAGCCTTTGCTTATGCAAAGAGGAATCAACAAAGGTATAAGATTTCTCAACTCACTTTGTTCTTGACTTGAGTCTTGGTTCACCTATCTACTAGGCTTTGAATTTCATGGGTTAAGTTTTGTTTTTGAGTGCATATAACATGATTCCGCCTTTAATTGTTAATTGCTTGTTGTTGATGTTGCTCAAATGAACTTGTTTTTCACAAATTATCCTTCACCTAATACCCCCACAAAGAACAAATAAAACAATTTAGTGTTAAATTTCATTAATAGTGATCTTAGCAAGGAGTAAAGGATGTAAGAGAAACCCTAGCCATCCATATTCCACCCAAAGGAAGCTCTTACAAAAATAAATTATTGCTATCCCATTACGAGGCTTAACCCACCCTTTTTTCTTTAATGTAGATAGTATTGTTTGTTAAAAAAAATGAAAAAATTACTAAGTAGGGGCCACCTCAACTCTAGTAAATAAACAGTGGAAAAAATCCTTTCTACTCTATTGGTCTTAACATTTGCCCTTTTATCCTTTTTTTTTTTGGGTACCAATGTAACATGAATGGCCAATAAGTATGTAGCTCCTTTTTGGAACTTGGAAGTTGGACTAGAGGTGACAAATCAACTTATTGGGTTGTCAACTGATACTCGTTAAGAGCTGTGTAGTTTGATATTACCATAATATAGAGGTGAGATTAGTAGTGGTTATGATGGTGCAAGTTGAAATCAAACTAAATGGCTCTCAATGAGTACCCATTAACAAGTTGATTTGGTACCTTTAGTTGGAACCCTTATTTCTGTTATAGTAACGCTAGATAGCATCTTTTTAGACCCTATTTTATAGGTTATATGATGCGGTGATTGATGGTTGGATTTCTTATTTAAATTATTAAGAAAATAATTCAACCATCAACCATCACATCATGTGGTTTACAAAATATGATATAAATAAAAGTCTCCCTAACATTTTTATTTTATATGTAGGGAAGACCATTTTCTCTTAATTCCCCTTATGCACCATTTGTGATTTGATTGAGTCCACTTCTTTTTATCATGTAATCCACAATATTTTTTGTGGATAGGTAAATTAAAAAAAAAAAGACTTAATTACATCTACGTCAAATTCTATCTCTAACTCTCTAAAATTTGGGTAAACTACATTTTGCACCGTCAAATTTTGGTGCAATTGCAACTTCATACATCATCTTTAAAACAATACCATTTGATACATCAAATGTGATTTAGTTGCAATTTCATATATTTCATTACATAATCTGTTAGATTGGTTGTTAAGTGATGATGTGGTAGATATAGAAGAGAATGCTTTGGAATGTGATATATTCTTCTCAATAAGAGGTATTTAAAGGTGTACAAACCTAACATAAATGGAAAGAGAACTAATTACAAGTGATTATATGAGAATACACTGGATTACATATCAATAAGGGATCTTACCTAAAATACGAAAGTCAACACTCATCCTCAAGTTGGTGCATATATGTCGCTCATGCCCTACTTGCGTAAGAAACTTGAAAACTTGTGACTTGAAACAGCTTTTGTGAGGGTATCTACCAACTGATCTTTTGTGCTTATCACTGGTACTTCAATTATTTTTCCTTCAATTTTTCTTTGATGAAGAACCGATCAACTTTAACATGCTTTGTTCTATCATATTGTACCGGATTATGTGCAATGTACAAACAACTTTATTATCACAAAATAATTTCATGGGCTTATCATGTTGTATACCTAAATCGCTAAGCAGAAACTTAAGCCACAAAATTTCACAAATCCCCAAAGCCATACCTTTGTATCTGGCTTCTGCACTGGAACGGGTAACCACATTCTGTTTCTTACTTCTCCATGTAACCAAGTTACCCCCAACAAACGTAAAGTAACCTGATGTTGAACGCCTATTGTCAACCGATCCTGCCCAGTCTACATCAGTATAACCTTCAACACTAAGGTGATTATTCCTTTTAAATAATATTCCTTTGCCCAGATTTCCCTTCAAATATATCAATATTCTCATCACGACATTCATATATTGTTCTCCGGGATCATGCATGTATTGACTCATTACACTCAAGGCATACATAAGGTTTGGATCAACACTAACCTTTGTTATTTTCCTTTGTCAACTGGTACTTGATTAGGATCAACACTAAGCTTCAATCCTTCTTCTAATGGTGCAGCTACTGACTGACAAGCTAACATGCCAGTTTCATGCAACAAATCAATAATATACTTCCTCTCAGACAAGAAAATTCCAGAACTACTTCTTGATACCTCAATCCCTAAAAAATATTTCAAGGATCCAAGGTCCTTCATTTCAAATTCTGTAGACATGTATCTTTGTAAGGCTGCATGTTCTTCTGGATCTTGACCTGTTACCACCATATCTTCTACATACACAATAAGTGCAATAAGCTTCTTATTCTATCTTTTCAGAAACAAAGTATGATCAGAGTTACTTTGTCTGTAACCAAATGCTCTCATAGATTTTGTGAATCTTCCAAACCATGCTCGAGGGGACTGCTTTAAGCCATACAAGGATTTCTTCAACATGCACACCTTTCTTTTGTATTTATCTGGAGCATTACATCCAGTTAGAAGATCCATATAAATCTCTTCTGTCAAATCTCCATGCAACAAGACATTCTTCACATCGAACTGATGTAAAGGCCAATCAAGATTTGTAGCCAAGGACAACAAAACACAAAATTTGTTGATCTTAGGCACAGGAGAAAATGTATCTGTATAGTCAATTCCAAATTTTTTTTAAGTGTATCTTTCTGCTACCAGTTTTGCCTTGAAGAGATCTGCGGTCCCATCAGCTTTATACTTCACAATATAAACCCATTTACATCCCATAGGTTTCTTATCAGCTAGCAAGTCTATGATCTCCCAGGTAGCATTCTTCTTCAATGACTTTAACTCTTCATTCATTGCTGCTTGCCACCGTGGATCAGCTAAAGCCTCATGCACACTATTAAGAGTAGATACAGTTGATAATTGATAAACAAATGACTTATTTGATTCTGACAGGTGACTAGTAAACATATAATTAGTTAATGGGTATAACACATTGGACTCAGGATTGGGCTTATTCATTGGATGCCTAGTTTGCATTTAGTGTCATCTTCGTAAGTAGGTTTAGGAATACCTTGGTTTACAAGGTCTAGAAGGCGATGTGGCAGTGGTGCATCTGGGATTGAAGGCGATTAATTATGGTTATTGGGGCTTAAGAGCGCGAGATTGATTGCGAGGTAGTTGGCAACACAAGGTTGTCCGCTGGTGAGGAAATTAGCAGTGAGTTATCAGGCGAAGAGGAAGGCTATGAGTTATCTGGTGCAGTCAACTCGTTACTTTCAAAGTTTTCAACATTGTTTCTATTTGAATGATCACCACTTGTCTCTAAGATATTACCACTTACTTCCAATTCATTCACATTATTATTTTCGTGTGAATAATCACCACTTATTTCCAAGATATCACCACTTAAATCCAAAACATTCACAATATCTATCTCCAGAATGTATAATTAAGAGTTTGAACTTCTGTTTGATTCTCTCCCTGAAGTGAAGACTCTTGTTGGCAAATTACACATTATTCTCATGAAAGGCAACATCCATATTGACAAACAACCTTTTTGTTGGAGGGTGATAACAACGATATCCTTTTTTATTTGAGGTATACCCCATAAAAACACATTAAGGCCCGAGGTTTGAGCTCACTACTTTTCTGTTTATGGAGATGAACGAAGGCCACACAGCTAAACACATGAGGTGGAAGATTGGGGACCACAACAACATCAACGTGTGAAGAGAGAGCCTGAAGTGGTGTTTGAAAATCAACAAATCGGGATGGAACAAGAGTAATGAGATATGCAACGGAGGTGAGGGCTTTTCCCCAATAATATAACGAGAAACGAGCCTCGAGCAAAGAAGCATGAACAACCTCCAAAAGTTCACGGTTCTTGCGTTCTACAACCCCATGTTGCTGTGGAGTATATGGGCATGTGGTTTGATGAACAATGCCATGATGAACAAGAAAGGCATAAAGGTCAGAGTGAAGGATTATTTTGGAGAAACATGTTCATTTAAGCAATATCATTAGCATGCAATTAACAAATTAAAGGCGGAATCATGCTTGCATATACTTAAAAACAAAACATTAACCATGAATGTTCAAAGCCTAGTAGATTGGTGAACCTTTAAACAACTCAAGCAAAGTGAGTTGAGATTTATACCTTTGTAGATTCCTCTTTGCTTAAGCAAAGGCTAATCACCCAAAGAGAGGGCCTTCATTCCTTGCATCTTAAAACTATGGATTTATATAGAAAGGATAGGTTCTCTAAGTTCTCAAAATTGAGAACCTCTAAGTTTCTACACCAAGGTTTTGATTAAGAAGAAATGAGTGACCTTGGAGGAGCTAGAGTGCTAGCTAAATCCCTCCAAGGGGGCCGGCCATTTCTAGAGAGAAGGGAGAGCATTTCTTCTCTCCAATTTCCCCAAAAACAACCCTTAAATGAATTTTAGCTATAAAGTCAAATTTATACCTTAATTCATTTGAGTGGCAAACTTGTAAATAAGTCCAAGTTCACTACCCTTACATTGTGGCCGGCCTTAGGGATATTTTTGGAGCATTTGGGCCTTTGTAAATCATTATTTATTAAGTTGTCATACAACTTAAGTCAATGGACTTGACGTTCGAAGCCCATTGGGCCTTAAGGTCCAAAACTATCCCGAGGTCTTTAACGAACTTATTCGTTTGATTAATAATCATATTAATTAATCCTTGCCATAAATAATTAAACCATTTAATTATTCTTACTCATTTCCGTTGAAGCTTCAATCTTTACCTTACACGGTGTACGATCCATTAGGTTCCTTTTAGCGAGGCAGTGGGCGATTCAAACTCTTTCAAATCGATTGTGAATTTGAAACTAACTTTCAATTCTCCCTTTAGTGTTTACACACGTTTAGGGCTTCCACAAACCATGAGTGACACCTAGCAGCATATCATGGTTACCCAAGCTAATCAGAAGAGGTAGAGAACCTATTCAGTTTAGGATTACAAATGCAATACGGTCCTTCTCTAATACAATACTCTTGACCACATTGTTTGGCTTGATAGTTTATTCATGTCTACTATCCAATGTGAATCTCGCACTTATATGATTACCTTGAATGTGATCTGGAACGCATTCCAACATCTCATTCATACTCTGGCCAGAGATTCTAAATCATATCATAGAGTATTCTCCCTCAACAGTTTGAAGGTTAGAGATCCCTTGTTGCGCATTCACTTGTCTCCATGACTAGATAGCTTGACCCCAACCATGCCGTGGACACTCCAAAGGAATGCCATTTGACACGATCAAAGATCAAGGACCTAACCACAAGACAACTATGATGCCTCAGGTCAAAGGACTAATTTGCATTATCCTAACCATGAGTTCTCACGTGACATGAATATGAGAACTCGTCGTTGATCGTGTTCAGTGAACTCATTCTCTATTGAGCACCTACGTGCTTGTCTTGGTGTCACTCACACCAATGACTCGAGACTAGTCACTCTCCCTGAGAGAAGACATAGCACGTACTGATCTTAACGGACTGTCAATGCCCAATTGGCAATCCTATGATCAGGAACGTTTAGGATGTGTCTACGAAAGAATGGTCTCATGAATCTAACTTCTTTTAGATTGCATTCTCCCAATCACGTATTCCTTGGACTTTATCGTTTAAGCATATAACATTTATATGAGACCGCTCAAACAATAATCTTTGCCCTTGATATTAAACTAGATTAGTTTAATCATGTGAAATGTCCGTAAAGTATCATCATATGATTGGTTTTAGGGCACATTTCCAACAATCTCCCACTTGCACTAGAGCCAATCAGCTTTGTCATCAGTTATGATACATCTTCTGTAGTCATTTCAAAAATGGCTGAATAGTAGGCCTAGACAATGGATATCTATATGTTATCCATAGAAGCAATCTTGAGATTAACAACGTCACCATTATACATGATTCTCAATCATGTGGTTCAGTCTCTCATATGAGTTCGGACCTTGATGAGACCTTGATTCCCTGGCTTGAGCTATCGCCCCATTAGTGTCATACACTTTCTGGTTGGAACCGAATAGAGAGTTCATAAATGAACTTTCCCATCCAAACAACATTGTTGTAAGCTTCTATATGGCAATATATTTTGCATTCATAATGGAACACACTAAAGTCATTACTTTAATGTTTCCATCCAAATATCTCTTTAGTCATAATAAAGAGATATTTGTTTATCTCTTCATTCACAATGAAGAAACATCCAATGATGGATTAGATTCATAATGTAATACATTTACGCTTCCATTACGTTACTCTAATTCTTCCTCATTTATTGAGAAATCTATCCTTTAGTATTTCTTGAATACTTAAGGACTTGATCGGATCATTTTTATATATATTTTTATATCAAATTCACTCGTCTTTTCTTAGTTAGTTCGTTATATTTTGAGCTATTTACGTTATTTTTATGTTTTATAAGAATTTATCTAGCTAAGAAAATTAAAATAGAATAAGTGAAGTGTTAAGTAATAATTTTGTCTAAACTATATTACTTGTTGAATAGAATTTATCTTTTGAAAAATAATATATATATATATATATATTTATATATATATATATATATATATATATATTTATATTAATATAATGTGATGGTGGGTGTGTGTGATGATAGAGCATAAAAGGCAAAGGAAAGCACGGAAGAAGTGGAGCACCAGGGAATAAGGAAAAGAAATAAACAAATTATAAGAAAACGAGGAGGAAGCACTCGGGGGCCTTGACTGGAGGAAAAACAGAAAGAAAAAAATATGGAAGCCAGCTTGACAAGCAAGAAGCTTAATTAAAAAGACAAAGTGGCAGAAGATAAATTGTGGATTCCAAGTGGTAGGCTACGGGGGGATAATAAGGCAGCAATACACAGCCTCAGCGTGGGAAAAACAAATAAAAAAACCAAAGAGGGATGCTGCCTGGCAGCGTGCATATAGAAAAAGGAAGAAAAGAAAGCATTAAGAGGAGATGAAGACTGAAGCAGAAGGGAGAGACGGTGAGAAACAGAAATAAGGGCAGAGCCCATTTGTGAAAACAGATTAAGGAGGGCAGCCTTTAAAGGGCGCTGCCTTCAGGCAGCTTTGGTCAGCTTTGGTATTTTCTAAACCCTAGAAAGACACGGCAGATTGGGAAGAGCTGCCCTGCACGGGCAGCAAGAGGCGTGAAGCGGCGAGAGGAAATAGAGGGCAGCAAGGCTGCCAATAGGCACGCAAAAACCGAAGCTGCCATTCGAAGCAGCGACCAACAGGGAGATTCGGTGAGGGAGAGATGGCGCAGAAACTGAGGCGGCGCAATCAGGAACCTCAGTGGAGGGGAGAGGCGCCAAGCTTGGAAAAACGGTTTTGAGAAAAGCAGCCCTCTGAAAGAAGAGAGCACAGAAAACAGAATTGCACAGCACAGTGATTCCTCTTTTGGTTTAATCTCTCCAAACTCAGTTTTAATTTCGGTTTTTAATTTATAAATAATGTGTAATTAATTAATTTTGGCTAGAGGTTAATTCGAAACCATGATTATATTTGTAATTTGAATTGGTAATTTCAGTTGTGATTTCTGAGTTGTGATTTAATTTGCTTAACTGCTTGATTAATAACTTATTTGTGTATGTCGATTAAGAATGCATACTTAATTTACATGCATGAATTTGATGCTAGAATATAAGTGAATTTCACCTAATCGTTATGAACTTATATTCATGAGTAGTGAAGGTTGCTAGTCACAATCGCGTTAAGTAAATTCCTGGCAAACGTATCATGCTGTTCATAGTTACGAATGCCTTGTCAACACTTATGATTTTCATAGAACTTAATGATTCTCGCTTGTATCTCTATTATGCAATTCATGTAGGGAACTTGTGGGGAATGTTTTGGGTTGTCGTATGCAATCATCCAATCCATTAACTTAAGGAAAATCTGAGAATTAATCTATGCAATTCATGGTTAATTTGGGGCGTTGAGAATTCACAATTTATTGAAAGAACAACTGAAAATCAATTTAGGTTGCTTATGTGTCATGTGTGGAGAAAAACCCTCTAGCCAATCCGTCGCCTATCCGTTCACTCTTTATTTTATGTTTTTGTCAATTCTGTAATTTATTTAAGTTTAATTTACGTTTTATCCAAACCAAACCCCCCCATTATTATATTATATTATTTAGTTAGTTTTTATTAGTTTTAATCTTTTAATTCGATTTCCGTCCAATTAATTTCCTAGTTTTTATTTTAAATTGTTTTCATTATTTTGAGTCATTTTTAGTGTGTTTCGAGTTTTTAGCTTAGTTTGTATTTTCTAGAGTTTTGAGTTGTTTTGAGTCTTTTGATTTGTTCTAGTTTATTTGTTAGTTTTATTTTGAGTTATTTTAGTTAAGTGTTTTTATTTTAGTTTTGTATTTTTGAGTCTTGTTTAATATTTTTAAATTAAATTTAAAGTAGATTAGCAATCCCTCCTAATCCCCGGCCTAGAACGATACCCTACTTACATCTTTACTACAACTGTCAAAAAGAGGGTTAAATTTGTGCGAGTTAATTATCGCATCAAAATTTTGGCGCCGTTGCCGGGGATTAGCAACTTTGCTAATCCTTTATTTTTGTTTGTGTTTATTTTTATATTTGTGTTTTTGTTTGTGTTTTTTTTATTGTGTTTGTGTGTTTTACTTTTGGTATTTGATTTATTTTTGTTTCTTTGATTTTTAGGTATTAATGGAGCAAGACATGGATAGTATTCAAGCTCAATTGGCGCAGCTCACTGCTCAATTGACTAATAATGCCGAAAGGACCTCAATGCCAAATGTCTCGACATTTGATGTGCCCTATGGGCAAGGATATCAAGCTCATCAGTATCCTCAATTTTCTGCATATGACGATGATTGGGGATATCAAAGCCACAGCCAATCAAGGGGCAATATGTATTCCAACGCTTGCAATTCGAATTGGAGGGATTATTCAAATCAAATGTGGGATGAACCTCAGCAATTTCAACAAAGTGGATATTGGCAGCAAGACGAGTTCTATTCAAGACCTATGCAGCCACCACAGCATCCCCCACAACAATTCCAATCGAATTCAAGTATGCCCGTTAATTATAATGAAATTCTTGAAGGACTAATTTCTTTAACGCAGGGCTCACAAAGAGAAGAACAATTGCAGCCTTCGGAAGAGTCCTATCAGTGGCCGTATGAACCATTACAGCCACCACAAGAATATGCCCAATTCGATTCAGGTACATCTATGGATAATGATACGTTTAATAAGTTACTCTCCTCTTTGAATCAGGGAGTGGAAAATCGAATCCAGGAGATGCAAGACCAGACCAATAAGGTGGATGAATTGGAAAGGCAAGTTGGGGAGATTATGGAGATCATGGCACAGATTCAAGATCAAAGTGAATTCTCCAACTCCACCATTGCAAATTCAAAGGCAGAAGTTGAAAATGAAGAAGCCATCACTTTGGAAGGTGATATGGAGAATGAGGCTGTCCTAGAACCGTTCAAACTCAGCCCGAACTTGGATGAATTGCCGCTGCAAGCAGAATATGAGGAGGACGACTTGGGCAGTTTAGGCGAATTCTTGTCTCAAACCCCTCAAGTCCCTATGTCGTCCAACTATGGTGAGGTTGTTCCAAGTGAAATTCATTCTAACATTATTCCACTAAATGTCTCTTTTCCTTGCAGATTTTTTCCAAATAACGAAGAAAGTGAATTAGACATTGTGGAAGCTCTTCCAGAGGTGCAAAGTGATATCTCGATTTTTGGTGCACCAAAACAAGTTTCCGAACCTTGCACACCAAGAAAAGAGATTCAAGATAGCGAAGTGGCTGGAGAATGCGAAGAATTTCAAGAATACATCAAAGAGGCTGTGCATGAAATAAAGGCCCAAGAAATTGAGTTTGATGACACGGGACAGGCCACAACCATCATAGTCAATCTGGCCCAGTTCAATGTCCCCGAAATATCCAAAAACGTGGTTTTTGTCATTGAGTTTGTTTCGGAGAAATACAGTAAGCCATCTTCTCCAATTTTAATTTTTATTTTATTTTATACTAACATTTTTCTCATTTTAATGATTCAGGCGCCCACTCTTGAATTAATGCCATTGCCGAATCATTTCAAGTATCACCTCCCATTAAAAGATAAATTCCATGCTTTAGAGCCGAGGGGAGGATAAGGAAAGAATCGTCCGGCTAAAGACGTTAAAGCAAGCGCTTCTTGGGAGGCAACCCAAGCAACCAGATTTGCATTTCTTAACTCTCTTATTTATTGCCTTTACTTTGAATTTTTTGTTTTGTTTAGTTAGTTGTTTTATTTGGTTGATTTTTGTTTAGTTTGTGTTTAAATAAATTAAGGGCAATGTTTATTTTTAGTGCGGATAAACAAAGTCTTTTTGCATTAATTTACATATTTTACATTTACATATTTTATATTGCTTAAAATAAACCCTAAAAAAAAAAAAAAAAAATTAAAATTTACAGTAATTTACATATTTTGATTTACATTTATTTAATTTTGCTTAAAATAAACTAAAAAAAAAAAAAAAAAAATTTACAATAATACGAAAAACTAATAGTGTTCATTGGTCATTGGTCAGGTGGTGCCTGAGAAGTCGACGGAGCTCCGGGAAGACGAAGAGCCAGAGTTGGAATCTCCGGAGCCGGAACGCTTGGTGCTGCTCCAGAGGACGAAGGCAACATAAACCGCGGGAGTAGCGCCATGAACCGTTCATGATCGCTCTGAATCCGACCGTCCGACTCCTGCAGCTGGTCCAGCTTCCTCTTCATGCTGGTCGAGTAGCTAGTTGCAAGCATGTGCAACTCCTTGTTCTCGTGCCTGAGTCCTCTGACTTCTTGCCGAAGACTGACCACCTCCGCCATTAGCGACTCCACCTGACGAGATCTTGCAAGCAGACGCTGACCCATGTTTGAAACTGAGCCTGCACACTGGACACTGAGAGCCAGTGAGTCCTGAACAGCCAGCTCGTCTGACCGCATAGACAGCAACCTAGTGTCTCTGGGAGTAAGAAGGTTTCTTGCAACCACCGTTGCGGTTATATCGTTCCTCATCATTGTGTCCCCGACTGTAAGAGGACCATTGGGGGATATGAAGGATGGATTCCAAATGTTGTTCGGAGAAGACGAGTCATCGTCTTCCCCGACATTCAAGTTTAGGCGACGGTCGGAAGGGCAAGACATTTTTAGAGGGGGTTGAGGAAGAAAAGAGTTCGGAAAGATTAAGATTGCTGAAGCGGAAGAAGAGAGCGGAAGGATTTTGAGTGTTTACAGAAGGGAGTATTTTCAGAAGGAGTGTTTGAGGGAGTTCAAGTGTGATGTGAAGCAGAATTAGCGCCTCTATAAAAAGAAGCAAATCAAAGAGAGGCGCTCCTCTGAGGTTGAAGACGCGTCCTCGCGCAAATCGAAGGCCGACGCTCCTTTCTCAAAAGAGCCGTTTCCTTTCTCAAAAGCTGGGCTTGACTCAGCAATCACGTGGTTCTGTTTTTCCAGTTTGTCGTGACTCATCACGTGCAGCGTGGAGCGTTGCGAAAACCACGAGCCGCACCCGGTTTTGAACCCCGGTTTTCAAAGGATCATCATTCCAATTTGTCGTCACTCGTCGCATGCGCAGTCAGCTTCGCGGAAATTACGGAAGCTTTGTCAGAAAGCGCGTAACGGGTACTGTTCATCCATCACCGGCTGCCGACAAATAGTGCGGGAATAGTTCCGGTTGAGGAAGAAAATTTTCTATAAGTCTCGACCTTCGCCTTCCACATCAAAGGCACACCTTCACACCCTCTCCACCTCTCAACCTCTCTTCCTCTCTTCATCTCCGATAATGTCTTCCCAAAGAAACCTTTCGAGTCACTCAGTGTTCTTCATCCCTTGGATCACCCCAGAAAACAAACCTTCCAGAGCAAAAGTATTTCATATTAAAAAGGTTAAAAGCAAAAGTATCTCATATTATGCTTTCTCCTCTCCTTCATCTGAGGAACGTGGAGAAAGTGAGATCCTGATTGCTTACCTAGTCTTGCTCTCGAGTACTCATCTCAGACCCCTCCCAGCCCACTTCAAAAATAAACCTGTGTTGAGGTACTTCTTCAAAAACAAAAGTACCTCACAGACGAAGCAGGAGGAGTCTGAGGTGCACCGAAGAGCAGACGAGTCTGGGTTGATCCAAGAGTTCAAGAAGATGCCACACCTGCGTGGAGACCGGACTACTTGAAGCATGTGGAGACAACGTGCTGATTCATCCTCAACTAAGCTGAGGATCACTTGCAAGAAAGGAGGCCCATCCAGTTCAAGATGAAAGCTGTGGAAAATCAACAGTCATGACCAATGACCACCTATTAGTTCTTTTCGTTATCTTTTATTTTCATTTTCAATTTTCGTTTGCATTTTCTATATTTTCTTGCGTGCTTAACTGTTTTATTTCTTTTCTTTGCAGGAACGTTTGGTTATTTTCTCCCTTGAAGTTGATTGCAAAATTTAAGCTTGGGGGTCATCGCTTGGTTTTCTGCAAATTAGAGAAGTTTTCAGCCCCTTTTCTTTATTTTGTTTCGTATTATTTATTCATTTTATTTTTATTTGCATATTTTTGTTTTATGACATTGGGGACAATGTCTAGTTTAAGTGTGGGGGTATCAAGTATAAAAAAATGACCAAATTGAAATTTTTTGTACCTTCGACTTTGAACTGGTTTCATTTGTTTTCATGTTATTGCTTTTTGTTTTCTTAATTAGCTTTGTGTTTTACTTAATTTTTTTCGGAGTTTTGTGTTTTATTTAATTTTTCTCGAAAAATTTAAAAAAATCCAAAAATATTGTTTTATTTTCCTTATTGTTTTGAATTAGATTTTTATTAGTTTCCCGACCTAATGATATAACTGGATGAAATTTGAACCATGATTATCAAGAACTTAGTTAACATGTGTTTTATGAAATTCCTTGTTCTCTTGTTAGTATTGTACATGTTTGATCATCTTTGAAAAACCAAATGCACATAGCCTTGTTGATGTGAAACTAAAGCATGAATTAAAGCTTCATATGTGAATTTAGTGACTATATACATCCTATGTGAGTTTTTGAGCCTATTGAAAGTGTGTGCATTTTTCATACACTCCTATTCTTTCATGTGTGATGAACTTATGTGAGATGCATCTCTAGAACTTGCGTAACGATCTTTTGAAATGTTTGTCATTGATTGCATGAACTTGAAAATGATAGAGGCATTAGGTTTACCACCATGGCCCAAATAAGCATGTTTTCCCAAAGAAAAAAATGATATCATTAGATTGCCAATTTGAGCCGTTTTGTTGAGCCTTTTTATTTCTTATCACCAGATATGTCTACCCTTATACCTCAAGCATGTTTCCTTACCCTTTCCAAGCGAGCAATTTGAGACTGTCTTTTGAGAAATGTTTGTGAAGTACTTGGAAGGTTTGGCAAAAGAATAAGTGTGGGGGTATTTCATGTTTGTATTATTTAAAAAAAAAAAAAAAAAAAAAAAAAAAAAGAGAAAAGAGAAGAAAAGAAAAAGAAAAGAAAGATTGTATTCAAAGAAAATAAAATAAAAAGTTTAAAGTTTCAGTTTAAGGGTGTGATGGGAGGTGTTAGAAGAATCGTTGGAGAACTTGAGTTCTTATAAATCTCAACTAAAAGAATTGCTTGCAATATAGCTTGGAACTTGTGTTTTCCTATTCTTTCGTTTCAATAGCCTTATCCCTAAGCCTCATTACATCCAATAAAAGTCCTCTTGATTTAAGTTTTGCAATTATGATTGTGGAGAAGTGATTTTTATGCAAGCGTATGGTAGATCTTTCACATTTGTTTCTTTGAGCGAAACACATTAAAACTAAACACATATGTGATTGAGTGCATATCCCGTGAGAAGGTTGCTAGTTTGCATATGATGATTTTAAAAATAAAAACTTGAAATTGCATTAGCATGGCTATCTCACACACTACACTTCAAGGATGATTTAAAGATTACTGCTAATATTTGAATAAGGAAGATGAACTTGGATTAGTTTGTTGGTGTTAGCTATGGTTCTTGCTGAATTATGTTCTCGAATTAAATCCTATGAGGGTCAAATAGAGGGAAGCTAATGTTTTTCTTGTTATTACTTTTTCTGTTTTCTTTGTTTTGCTCGAGGACTAGCAAAAGCTAAGTGTGGGGGTATTTGATCGGATCATTTTTATATATATTTTTATATCAAATTCACTCGTCTTTTCTTAGTTAGTTCGTTATATTTTGAGCTATTTACGTTATTTTTATGTTTTATAAGAATTTATCTAGCTAAGAAAATTAAAATAGAATAAGTGAAGTGTTAAGTAATAATTTTGTCTAAACTATATTACTTGTTGAATAGAATTTATCTTTTGAAAAATAATATATATATATATATATATTTATATATATATATATATATATATATATATATTTATATTAATATAATGTGATGGTGGGTGTGTGTGATGATAGAGCATAAAAGGCAAAGGAAAGCACGGAAGAAGTGGAGCACCAGGGAATAAGGAAAAGAAATAAACAAATTATAAGAAAACGAGGAGGAAGCACTCGGGGGCCTTGACTGGAGGAAAAACAGAAAGAAAAAAATATGGAAGCCAGCTTGACAAGCAAGAAGCTTAATTAAAAAGACAAAGTGGCAGAAGATAAATTGTGGATTCCAAGTGGTAGGCTACGGGGGGATAATAAGGCAGCAATACACAGCCTCAGCGTGGGAAAAACAAATAAAAAAACCAAAGAGGGATGCTGCCTGGCAGCGTGCATATAGAAAAAGGAAGAAAAGAAAGCATTAAGAGGAGATGAAGACTGAAGCAGAAGGGAGAGACGGTGAGAAACAGAAATAAGGGCAGAGCCCATTTGTGAAAACAGATTAAGGAGGGCAGCCTTTAAAGGGCGCTGCCTTCAGGCAGCTTTGGTCAGCTTTGGTATTTTCTAAACCCTAGAAAGACACGGCAGATTGGGAAGAGCTGCCCTGCACGGGCAGCAAGAGGCGTGAAGCGGCGAGAGGAAATAGAGGGCAGCAAGGCTGCCAATAGGCACGCAAAAACTGAAGCTGCCATTCGAAGCAGCGACCAACAGGGAGATTCGGTGAGGGAGAGATGGCGCAGAAACTGAGGCGGCGCAATCAGGAACCTCAGTGGAGGGGAGAGGCGCCAAGCTTGGAAAAACGGTTTTGAGAAAAGCAGCCCTCTGAAAGAAGAGAGCACAGAAAACAGAATTGCACAGCACAGTGATTCCTCTTTTGGTTTAATCTCTCCAAACTCAGTTTTAATTTCGGTTTTTAATTTATAAATAATGTGTAATTAATTAATTTTGGCTAGAGGTTAATTCGAAACCATGATTATATTTGTAATTTGAATTGGTAATTTCAGTTGTGATTTCTGAGTTGTGATTTAATTTGCTTAACTGCTTGATTAATAACTTATTTGTGTATGTCGATTAAGAATGCATACTTAATTTACATGCATGAATTTGATGCTAGAATATAAGTGAATTTCACCTAATCGTTATGAACTTATATTCATGAGTAGTGAAGGTTGCTAGTCACAATCGCGTTAAGTAAATTCCTGGCAAACGTATCATGCTGTTCATAGTTACGAATGCCTTGTCAACACTTATGATTTTCATAGAACTTAATGATTCTCGCTTGTATCTCTATTATGCAATTCATGTAGGGAACTTGTGGGGAATGTTTTGGGTTGTCGTATGCAATCATCCAATCCATTAACTTAAGGAAAATCTGAGAATTAATCTATGCAATTCATGGTTAATTTGGGGCGTTGAGAATTCACAATTTATTGAAAGAACAACTGAAAATCAATTTAGGTTGCTTATGTGTCATGTGTGGAGAAAAACCCTCTAGCCAATCCGTCGCCTATCCGTTCACTCTTTATTTTATGTTTTTGTCAATTCTGTAATTTATTTAAGTTTAATTTACGTTTTATCCAAACCAAACCCCCCCATTATTATATTATATTATTTAGTTAGTTTTTATTAGTTTTAATCTTTTAATTCGATTTCCGTCCAATTAATTTCCTAGTTTTTATTTTAAATTGTTTTCATTATTTTGAGTCATTTTTAGTGTGTTTTGAGTTTTTAGCTTAGTTTGTATTTTCTAGAGTTTTGAGTTGTTTTGAGTCTTTTGATTTGTTCTAGTTTATTTGTTAGTTTTATTTTGAGTTATTTTAGTTAAGTGTTTTTATTTTAGTTTTGTATTTTTGAGTCTTGTTTAATATTTTTAAATTAAATTTAAAGTAGATTAGCAATCCCTCCTAATCCCCGGCCTAGAACGATACCCTACTTACATCTTTACTACAACTGTCAAAAAGAGGGTTAAATTTGTGCGAGTTAATTATCGCATCAGGACTCACTTGACAGTTGCCATGGTTCTGATCCTGGGCTTGCACTGATATCGTTTTGTACCGTCTTAGGTACAACTCATATCAATGTTTTTCATACAATATGAAATACATAAATCACCTTTGTGCGTATGCATAAAGGATTCTATTTACGCTTTATTTCTTTGGGAGTCAAAGGGTACATTCCCTTTGAGAAGAACAATTTCCTAGTCTCACTAGAATTTGTCATTCAAATTGAAGTTTATCATCATATGAGAAACTTTCTAGCGTCTCTTGTCTATTATAGACTATATCTCCCATATTTATTCTATCGTTTATAGAATATTTAAAGTCATTACTTTAACGAAGAAGTATTCATTTCATTTCCAAAAATTAATATATCATATATATATATTTAAATTTAGGAATATGATTAACTCCCACTAATCTTTTGTAAACCTAGTAAACAAAAGATTCATTTACATCTTTATGAGAAATCAAACGATTTGATCTTTCATAAGACGGTTATAGCTCCCACTAGCTTGCTAAGATCCATGATGGATGGATCTCTACAACTTACATGTCTTGTGATTTATAGTTTTAGACATACATTATCAAGACTATCTTAATAATGGTTATGGAAACCCATATTATGTCCAAACATTAAATCACCATTTAGTTGTAGCTAGCAATCCTCGAATTAATTGAAACTAAGACTATATCAAAGATGGTTTCTTCAAAGTCAACCATACTCTTTGAGTGTAGTCACCTTAGGCTACCAATTAGCTATTAAGGTTTCATTATTTCGAGTCAAATGGTATTTTACCATTTCCTTGAGTATATATCGTATATACACTCAATGTAGTCATAAGGATTTTCATTCTTATTTCTTTCGAATTAAGAGGTGCAACTCTATGACATAGTCATAAAGTTCAAACCATTCAACTAAGACGGTTTATAAATCCTTCTTGACTACCTTGGAGCTTGTGGTATAGGAACTAGGTTGTTATATTTGTTGATTACTATCTTGTCTCTCAAAGAACCCATTCTTTGAGTTCTATGTCTCGTTCATTTGCGCTTATGCAAATCACATTGTAAGATTACAATGAACTACCCAACAAAACAACATTGGTTAGTTGGTTTATAGAAGTGATATCCAAAGGTTAATTTAAGGATATCTCACAAGATTGTTCTCAAACAAATATTGCTTATTAGCACACAACCCCAAATCTTAACATACTTAAGATTTTGTCTTTCTTTCCAACTACATATTATGGAGTGATGCGAGAATTAACTCGACACAAATTAAACCCTCTTTTGTCAATCGTAGTATAGGTATAAGTAGGGTATCGTTCTAGGCCGGGGATTAGGAGGGATTGCTAATCACTCTAAAATTAACTTAAAAACGTAAAAACAAAGTTTAAAACACTAAACTAAAATCAAAACACTTAACTAAAATAACTCAAAATAAAACTAACAAATAAACTAAAACAAATCAAAAGACTCAAAACAACTCAAGACTCTAGAAAATACAAACTAAGCTAAAAACTCGAAACACACTAAAAATGACTCAAAATAATGAAAACAATTTAAAATAGACACTAGGAAATTAATTGGACGGAATTTAAATTAAAAGATTAAAAATAATAAAAACTAACTAAATAATATAATATAATAATGGGGGGGTTTGGTTTGGATGAAACGTAAATTAAACTTAACTAAATTATAAAATTGACAAAAACATAAAATAAAAGTGAACGGATAGATGACGGATTGGCTAGAGGATTTTTCTCCACACATGACACAAATGTAACCTAAATTGATTCCCAGTTATGAATTCAACAAACGAATGAATGACAATGCTCCAAATTAATTAGGTCCGCTTAAATTAACTTTCAGATTTCCCTAAATTCATTGAATTGGACGGAATACGCATCACAACCAAATTATTCTTATCAAGTTCCCTAACTATGGAATACGCATGATAGAGAGACATATCAAAGATCATTAATTTCAATGGAAATCATAAACATCGACTAGGCATTCATAACTATGGAATACGCATGTTAATCCAACCTAGGGTTTACTAAACACAATCGTGACTAGCGATTTTTACTACTCATGAATATAAGTTCATAACGATTAGGTGAAATTCCCTTATATCCTAGCATCAAGTCTAAGCATGCAAATTAAGTGTCGACCCTTAACCCACATACATAAACAAGTTCTTAATCAAAACAGAAAAGTAAACCACATCCAACATTCATAAATTCATAACTGGAGTAAATCAAATTAAAATTACAAATATATTCATGGTTTCGAATTAACCTCTAGCCAAAATAAAATTAATTACACATTATTATAAATTAAAACAGAAATTAAAAACAGAAATAAAACATTAAGTTGGAGAAATTAAACCAAAATAGGGTGAGAGGATCTGTGCACTAAGCCACTGTGCTTTGGGCTTCTGTGCGTTGGGCTTCTGTGCGTTGGGCTTTGATTCTTTGGCTGCCCCGGCCCAAAGCAGCTTTGCTGCTTCTTTATTCTTCCTGCCTCGGTGACTAAGGCAGCACCACAGCGCAAGCTGCCAAGCTTTCTGTCCTTTTTTCTAAGCTGCCAATGCAGCTTCTCACCTCTGGCGCTGCACACCGCCCTTCTCCGCTGTGCTTCCTTCGTCCCTTCACCGCAAGGCTGCCAAGGCAACCTTCTTCAAGCCTTATTTATTTTTATTTTTTTTTCTGTTTTTTCTGCTGCCTTCCAGGCAGCACCCCTATTTTCTGATTCCTCCGAGGGCCTTCAAAGGCAGCTCTCCCCCCCCTTTGCCTTCTGTTTTTGTTTCTTTTATTCCCCCAGGCCCGAGGCTTTTTCTCTGATTGGTGCGCTCCTCCTTTCGGCTCTCCTCCAGCTTTTCTTTTGTTTAGTTTCATCATGGATGCCAGCCAAAATGGCATCTTTTTTTCTTAATTCATTACACCGACTGCCACATGCTCACCAACTACATGCACAAACACATATATTAATATAAAAATATATAAATAAATATATAAATATATAAATATATATATATAAATAAATATAAATATATAAATAAATATATATATTATTTTTCAATTGATAAGTATAATTCAACAGACAAGATAGTTTAGATGAAATTAATACTTAACACTTCACTTATTCTATTTTTATTTTCTTTTCTTGAAAAACTTATAAAACATAAAAATAACGTAAATAGCTCAAAATATAACGAACTAACTAAGAAAAGACGAGTGAATTTGATATAAAAATATATATAAATATGATCCGATCAAATACCCCCACACTTAGCTTTTGCTAGTCCTCGAGCAAAACAAAGAAAACAGAAAAAGTAATAACATGAAAAACATTAGCTTCCCCTTATTTGACCCTCATAGGATTTAATTCGAGAACATAATTCATCAAGAACCATAGCTAACACCAAACAAACTAATCCAAGTTCATCTTCCTTATTCAAATATTAGCAGTAATCTTTAAATCATCCTTGAAGTGTAGTGTGTGAGATAGCCATGCTAATGCAATTTCAAGTTTTTATTTTTAAAATCATCATATGCAAACCAGTAACCTTTTCACGGGATATGCACTCAATCACACATGTGTTTAGTTTTAATGTGTTTCGCTCAAAGAAACAAATGTGAAAGATCTACCATAAGCTTGCATAAAAATCACTTCTCCACAATCATAATTGCAAAACTTAAATCAAGAGGACTTTTATTGGATGTAATGAGGCTTAGGGAAAGGGCTATTGAAACGAAAGAAAAGGAAAACACAAGTTCCAAGCTACATTACAAGCAATTTTTTTTAATTGAGATTTATAAGAACTCATGTTCTCCAACGATTCTTCTAACACATCCCATCACACCCTTAAACTGAAACTTTAGGAACTTTTTTTTTTTTTTTATTTTCTTCGAATACAACCTTTCTTTTTCTTTTCTTCTATTCTCTCTTTTTTTTTTTTTTTATAAATAAATACAAACATGAAATACCCCCACACTTATTCTTTTGCCAAACCTTCCAAGTACTTCACAAACATTTCTCAAAAGATAGCCTCAAATTGCTTGCTTGGAAATGGTAAGGAAACATGTTTTGAGGTATAAGGGTAGACATATCTGGTGATAAGAAATAAAAGGCTCAACAATACGGCTCAAATTGGCAATCTAATGATATCATTTTTCTTTGGGAAACAAGGTTATTTGGGCCATGGTGGTAAACCTAATGCCTCTATCATTTTCAAGTTCATGCAATCAATGACAAATATTTCGAAAGATCGTTACGCAAGTTCTAGAGATGCATCTCACATAAGTTCATCACACATGAAAGAATGGGAGTGTATGAAAAATGCACACACTTTCAATAGGCTCAAAAACTCACATAGGATGTATATGGTCACTAAATTCACATATGAAGCTTTAAGTCATGCTTTAATTTCACATCAACACGGCTATGTGCATTTGGTTTTTCAAAGATGATCAAACATGTACAATGCTAACAAGAGAATAAGGAATTTCATAAAACACATGTTAACTAAGTTCTTGATAATCATGGTTCAAATTCAATCCAGTTATATCATTGGGTCGGGAAACTAATAAAAATCTAATTTAAAACAATAAGGAAAACAAGACAATATTTTTGGATTTTTAAATTTTTTCGAAAAAATTAAATAAAACAAAACTAATTAAGAAAACAACAAGCAACAACACGGAAACAAATGAAACCAGTTCAAAGTCGAAGGTACAAAAATTTTCAATTTGGTCATTTTTTATCTTGATACCCCCACACTTAAACTAGACATTGTCCCCAATGTCAGAAAACAAAAAATGCAAATAAAAATAAAATGAATAAATAATACGAAACAAAATAAAGAAAAAGGGACTGAAAACTTCTCTAATTTGCAGAAAACCAAGCGATGACCCCCAAGCTTAAATTTTGCAATCAACTTCAAGGGAGAAATTAACCAAACGTTCCTGCAAAGAAAAGAAATAAATCAGTTAAGCACGCAAGAAAATATAGAAAATGCGAACGAAAATGAAAATGAAAATAAAAGATAACGAAAAGAACTAATAGGCGGTCATTGGTCATGACTGTTGATTTTCCACAGCTTTCATCTTGAACAGGATGGGCCTCCTTCTGGCAAGTGCTCCTCAGCTTAGTTGAGGATGAATCAGCACGTGTCTCCACATGCTTCAAGTAGTCTGGTCTCCACGCAGGTGTGGCATCTTCTTGAACTCTTGGATCAACCCAAACTCATCTGCTCTTGGGTGCACCTCAGACTCCTCCTGCTTCGTCTGTGAGGTACTTTTGTTTTTGAAGAAGTACCTTAACACGGGTTTATTTTTGAAGTGTGTTGGGAGGGGTCTGAGATGAGTACTCGAGAGCAAGACTAGGTAAGCAATCAGGATCTCACTTTCTCCACGTTCCTCAGATGAAGGTGAGGAGAAAGCATGATATGAGATACTTTTGCTTTTAACCTTTTTGATATGAAATACTTTTGCTCTAGAAGGTTTGTTTTCTGGGGTGATCCAAGGGATGAAGAATACTGAGTAACTTGAAAGCTTTCTTTGGGAAGACATTATCGGAGATGAAGAAAGGTTGAGAGGTTGAGATGAAGAGAGGTTGAGAGGGTGTGAAGGTGTGCCCTTGATGTGGAAGGCGAATGTCGAGACTTATAGAAATTTTTCTTCCTCAACCGGAACTATTCCCTCACTATTTGTCGGCAGCCGGTGGATGGATGAACAGTGCCCGTTACGCGCTTTCTGACAAAGCGTCCGTAATTTCCGCGAAGCTGACTGCGCATGCGACGAGTGACGACAAACTGGAATGATGATCTTTTGAAAACCGGGGTTCAAATCCGGGTTCGGCTCGTGGTTTTCGCAACGCTCCAAGCCGCATGTGACGCAGGTGACGACAAACTCGAAAAGCTGAGCGCCTCGTGATGCCTGAGTCACGCCCAGCTTTTGATAAAGGAATCCGGCATTTGAGAAAGGTGTCTGGCTATTTCGATTTGCGCGAGGACGCGTCTTCAACCTCAGAGGAGCGCCTCTCTTTGATTTGCTTCTTTTTATAGAGGCGCTAATTCTGCTTCACATCACACTTGAACTCCCTTCCTCAAACACTTCTGCACTCAACTTCTTACGCTCTCTTCTTGCACTTCTTAAACTTTTAATCTTTCCGATCTCTTCTTCCGCTTCAGCAATCTTAATTTTTCCGAACTCTTTTCTTCCTCAACCCCCTCTAAAAATGTCTTGCCCTTCCGACCGTCGCCTAAACTTGAATGTCGGGGAAGACGATGACTCGTCTTCTCCGAACAACATTTGGAATCCGTCCTTCATATCCCCCAATGGTCCTCTTACAGTCGGGGACACAATGATGAGGAATGAAATCACCGCTACGGTGATTGCCAGAAATCTGCTCACTCCAAGGGACAATAGGATGCTATCTAGGCTGTCGGATGAGCTGGCCGTTCAGGAATCTCTGGCCCTCAGCGTCCAAAGTGCAGGCTCAGTTTCGAACATGGGCCAGCGCCTGCTTGCCCGAACTCGTCAGGTGGAGTCACTGATGGCGGAGGTGGCCAGTCTTCGGCAAGAAGTCAGAGGACTCAGGCACGAGAACAAGGAGTTGCACATGCTTGCAACTAGTTACTCGACCAGCATGAAGAGGAAGTTGGACCAGCTGCAAGAGTCGGACGGTCGGATCCAGAGTGATCATGAACGGTTCATGGCGCTACTCCCGAGGTTTATGTTGCCTTCGTCCTCTGGAGCTGCACCAAGCGTTCCGACTCCGGAGATTCCAACTCTGGCTCTTCGTCTTCCCGGAGCTCCGTCGACCTCTGAGGCGCCACCTAACCAATGACCAATGATTGCTATTAGTTTTTCGCATTATTGTAATTTTTTTTATTTTTTAAGTTTTTTTTATTTTTTTATTTTTTTATTTTTAAGTTTATTTTAAGCAAAATAAAATAAATGTAAATCAAAATATGTAAATTAATGTAAATTTTAATTTTAAATTTTTTTTTTTTTTTTTTTAAAAAAAGTTTATTTTAAGCAATATAAAATATGTAAATCAAAATAAGTAAATTAATGTAAAAAGACTTTGTTTATCCGCACTTAAAATAAACATTGCCCTTAATTTATTTAAACACAAACTAAACAAAAATTAACCAAATAAAACAACTAACAAAACAAAACAAAATGAAAGTAAAGGCAATAAAGAAGAGGATTAGAAATGCAAATCTGATTGCTTGGGTTGCCTCCCAAGAAGCGCTTGCTTTAACGTCTTTAGCCGGACGAATCTTTCCATTATCCTCCCCTCGGCTCCGTAGCATGGAATTTATCTTTTAATGGGAGGTGATACTTGAAATGATTCGGCAGTGGTCTGAATTCACGAGCTGGTGCCTGAATCATCAAAATGAGAAACATGTTAGTAAAAAATAAAATGAAAACTAAAATTGGAGAAGATGGTTTACTTTCATTCTCCGACATATACTCAATAACAAAAACCACATTTTTGGATATTTCCGGGATGTTGAACTTGGCCAAATTGCAAGTGATGATTGTGGCCGTGTGATCCACTCCAATTTCCTCCTTGATGAATTCAAGATGCTCCTCAACCACTTTTTCCTCGTTTAGAAGTTGCGGCAAGGGTTGTTCTTCCCTTGCCGTGCCTTGTGCATCCTCCTCCTCTTCGAGCAGTAGCAATTCATCCATAGGCTCATCTTCAACCATTTGTTCTTGAATTTGTTCCATGCATTCTGCATTCTGCCCAAATTGATTGTTCCACTCAGCCAACTCCTTTGCTTGATAGAAATCCTCAATTGGTTGCCAAAATGCGTCTTGTTGAAATGGTTGAGCTTCCCTGCCCTGCTCCAAAGAATTTAGTTGCTGAATAACTTCCTTATAATAATTTGATATACCTGAATTTGGATGTGAAGGTTGAGGGGGAGGCTGTGGTGGTTCATATGGCCATTGACAGAACTCCTCATACGGCTGCCAATATTCTTCATGTTGAACTTGTTGAGCTTCCCACCACATAGAATTGGAATGATCTTGCCCACCATATGTAGGGACACTTTGCATTGTAGACCTTCCGGCATTCTGAGACAATTGAGAAGTAAGATTTGCCAATTGAGCGTGAATGCTAGCAAAATCCATGACTTACTTCTCTTAGTACCTAAAATCAAAGAAAGAGAACTAAATCAAATATCAAAAGTAAAATACACAAACACAAAAATAAACAAAAACACAACAAAAAGACAAATATCAAAATAAACACAAACAAAAATAAAGGGATTAGCAAATTTGCTAATCCCCGGCAACGGCGCCAAAAATTTGATGCGAGAATTAACTCGACACAAATTAAACCCTCTTTTGTCAATCGTAGTATAGGTATAAGTAGGGTATCGTTCTAGGCCGGGGATTAGGAGTGATTGCTAATCACTCTAAAATTAACTTAAAAACGTAAAAACAAAGTTTAAAACACTAAACTAAAATCAAAACACTTAACTAAAATAACTCAAAATAAAACTAACAAATAAACTAAAACAAATCAAAAGACTCAAAACAACTCAAGACTCTAGAAAATACAAACTAAGCTAAAAACTCGAAACACACTAAAAATGACTCAAAATAATGAAAACAATTTAAAATAGACACTAGGAAATTAATTGGACGGAATTTAAATTAAAAGATTAAAAATAATAAAAACTAACTAAATAATATAATATAATAATGGGGGGGTTTGGTTTGGATGAAACGTAAATTAAACTTAACTAAATTATAAAATTGACAAAAACATAAAATAAAAGTGAACGGATAGATGACGGATTGGCTAGAGGATTTTTCTCCACACATGACACAAATGTAACCTAAATTGATTCCCAGTTATGAATTCAACAAACGAATGAATGACAATGCTCCAAATTAATTAGGTCCGCTTAAATTAACTTTCAGATTTCCCTAAATTCATTGAATTGGACGGAATACGCATCACAACCAAATTATTCTTATCAAGTTCCCTAACTATGGAATACGCATGATAGAGAGACATATCAAAGATCATTAATTTCAATGGAAATCATAAACATCGACTAGGCATTCATAACTATGGAATACGCATGTTAATCCAACCTAGGGTTTACTAAATACAATCGTGACTAGCGATTTTTACTACTCATGAATATAAGTTCATAACGATTAGGTGAAATTCCCTTATATCCTAGCATCAAGTCTAAGCATGCAAATTAAGTGTCGACCCTTAACCCACATACATAAACAAGTTCTTAATCAAAACAGAAAAGTAAACCACATCCAACATTCATAAATTCATAACTGGAGTAAATCAAATTAAAATTACAAATATATTCATGGTTTCGAATTAACCTCTAGCCAAAATAAAATTAATTACACATTATTATAAATTAAAACAGAAATTAAAAACAGAAATAAAACATTAAGTTGGAGAAATTAAACCAAAATAGGGTGAGAGGATCTGTGCACTAAGCCACTGTGCTTTGGGCTTCTGTGCGTTGGGCTTCTGTGCGTTGGGCTTTGATTCTTTGGCTGCCCCGGCCCAAAGCAGCTTTGCTGCTTCTTTATTCTTCCTGCCTCGGTGACTAAGGCAGCACCACAGCGCAAGCTGCCAAGCTTTCTGTCCTTTTTTCTAAGCTGCCAATGCAGCTTCTCACCTCTGGCGCTGCACACCGCCCTTCTCCGCTGTGCTTCCTTCGTCCCTTCACCGCAAGGCTGCCAAGGCAACCTTCTTCAAGCCTTATTTATTTTTATTTTTTTTTCTGTTTTTTCTGCTGCCTTCCAGGCAGCACCCCTATTTTCTGATTCCTCCGAGGGCCTTCAAAGGCAGCTCTCCCCCCCCTTTGCCTTCTGTTTTTGTTTCTTTTATTCCCCCAGGCCCGAGGCTTTTTCTCTGATTGGTGCGCTCCTCCTTTCGGCTCTCCTCCAGCTTTTCTTTTGTTTAGTTTCATCATGGATGCCAGCCAAAATGGCATCTTTTTTTCTTAATTCATTACACCGACTGCCACATGCTCACCAACTACATGCACAAACACATATATTAATATAAAAATATATAAATAAATATATAAATATATAAATATATATATATAAATAAATATAAATATATAAATAAATATATATATTATTTTTCAATTGATAAGTATAATTCAACAGACAAGATAGTTTAGATGAAATTAATACTTAACACTTCACTTATTCTATTTTTATTTTCTTTTCTTGAAAAACTTATAAAACATAAAAATAACGTAAATAGCTCAAAATATAACGAACTAACTAAGAAAAGACGAGTGAATTTGATATAAAAATATATATAAATATGATCCGATCATGGAGTTATGAAAATTTTGGAAGATCTTCTAATTGACAATCATATTGTTTTAGAAGTATATATATATCCTATATATGGGTAATAGATAATATCCAACGAACTAAATCTTATTCAAGTTCGTTCTTCTCCTAATGGAGAAGTTCATTATCTTATGATGCTACCTTCCTTGACATCTTTCAAGGAAACGTATCTAAAGTGTTACATTTCCTTGGATCAAATCTAAGGAGGTAAATACTTTAGACGTCTTACTCATCAACTTACATTTCTTGAATTCTTTGAAACCTTTTGCAAAGTATTCGGACTTGTGTTTATTCAAAGTAAACTATAGTCCAACCGAGAGTGATCTTCGGTGAATGTCATATAACATGAGTAGTATTATGTTGTGGACTAGTGCCACTAACATCTAAGTGAATTAACCTCAACAACTTTGTGATTCTTTCTTCTTTCCAAAAGAATAAAGATTCGAACATTTCGCCTCTATACAATTTTAACAAGAAGGCATTGGATCCGGATCTAACGATCCAAAGCATCCATCCATAACCAACTCGTAATTTATGTTTTAGAGGTATCACAACTTAGTTGGGATTAGTCACTACCTTGCAACCTTTTGGGTTTTAAGCATCGTTATATTCTAAACAATTAACACTACCACATCATCTCTACTATAGAGACAATTAATTAGATTACAATAATCTAATCATTCTTATTTGGTAGTTCATATGAGGAAGTAAGTACAATCCGCTTTCGCAGAGATCTATATTTTATTCACTTTCCGAATGTGAAGTACTTTCTCTTCTCTCATTAATCTTCTACTTCTTATTAGCCACACTTCTACAACAACTTGTAAAACATAGTTACTAATACAGAATCAAGCATTCAAGTAGAAGAACCAACTGTTATGAACTTTTCAAGAACATTCTATAACACCTTCGAAAGGTGTGTTCTTGTCACTTGCAAGACATTTCTTGCAAATACCCCTTCCAATGTCCATCCTTTCATAAAGAAAGTTTGTTCCCTTGGAGTTATTTGTTTTGTTCATTTAACTTCTCCTTTGACTACAATAGTCATGGTCCCTAAACTCCCACTATCTCTCTTGAAACTTGTTTCAACCGTGTTTTACACATCAAACAATTTGGAGAGCGTGTGGTTATTGTTCACCATATAGTTTACAATAAACTTAGTGAACGATTAGGATAGGGACACAAAGGTGAAGTCCTAATCTAGTTTCCGTCTCGTTAAGTGTTTTAACACTTCAACATACAATGATTCAAAATCATCATAAGTCCATGTTGATGGACTATTTTTGTCAACCAACCATTATGTTCTAAACATAATTACAAACATTCAAGAGTTGTTTAAGGCAACTCTCATTTCTTCATACAACGATTTGTAAGTGAAGAATCATGGCACATAAAGTGTCCATGCCCTTGTGCTTTCTTCTCAAGTTCCTTGTTCATGTAACAAAGAGACAAGCACTTAATGTTTGCGTTGATTAAGGGTTGTTCAAAGCAACTCTTATTTCTTCATACAACAATTTGTATTTGAAGAAATATGACAATAAAATTGTTGTCCTCTTTATGATGGACTTATCTAACATGTTCTTCCAATGATACATTTATCAATAGGAAGATTGTGAGGATGAGACTTACTTAGGTACATTTACAATCCATTCAAGACAATCTATGGGATTGTGGTACCAAGTTCGAAAACTAAAGCGTTCGGTTTTTCTTTGTCAAGTTTTGGATAGCGTTTGCAAATATATTGGTAAACAAATACATAACGAATATAAATTGATTGATTTTAAGCTATTTGATTCGGGTCTTTAAATCAAAATAGCACCACCCACTATTTTTGGCAAATTCCATATCCCTCATCGGAATTCGAGAGTTTTGGAGGAAACTCTTAGTAGGGTATGGGAGGCTCACTATTACCAAGCCCACCTCAGAAGAATATCTTATTGGCAAGTAATAATAATAATGAGAGAGTACGCTTACTCATTTACATCTAATGTAAGAACCCATCTAATTTGGCCTCTAGAGAATGATGCCTCAGAAGAATATCTTATTGGCATCATTGCACTTAGTTAAGTCATTCCCACCATGCTAGTTCAAGTAGGGGTTCAAGAATGGCCTCAGAAGAATATCTTATTGGCCATACTCGTTGCCTACTTTCACCTCATCATATGTTTATAGGCTTCTCCTGAATGTAAGCACATACTTTGCAACCCCAGAACTGGACGAATACGGTGTATGAGTCACACACGATTGAACCTATCATGGTGGAAGGCCACGAAGAGACATTCAAAGCATCTCTCGCTTATCAACTTAATATTCGTTTGGTTGAGGGTTTTTAGGTCTCATCACATATAAATATACATTTTAATCCAATTAAAACATTTTTGGTCCTATCACAACTATTGGTCCATATGATTTATTTAGTTGTATATAATACTCCCACTAAGCTTTTAAAACGGTTTTTTAAAGCAAGAGTACATGATACTACTAACATAAGGTTTGCATTCATTGATGGACTATATAGTTGCCTTAGGGCCTTAGGATGACTATGAACCTTTTATTAGATCCAACACGAGCCTTGTGTTGAATCTCGGACTAGGAATGGTGATTGATTTTAGTTACGTATTTAATCACATTAAGGCGTGTTGTCTTAGGGGCGTTGGACCCAACTACTTCATTTTTCATGCATATCATATAAAGCAAGAAAGAAGTACTTCAAAGTAAAGAAGAGCTTATGCTCTTTTACAACAATTGATCAAATCAAATTACTTTAAATTAAAGAAGAGCTTATGCTCTTTTACAACATTTGATCTAATCAAATTACAACCAAAATCTAATCTACACATTCCCATGGTTCAAACAAATTTGAAACGGCCTTTCACATAGCTCAATTATCGTAGGCTTAGGTTCATAATCACCCTTTAATTAATCAACACTTTACCTAATTAAATTGAATGCAACATTTTTCATTTGGTTTTTGTATCCATAAAATTTGATTTTAAATGGAGCTAACTAAATGAAAATCCAATTCTCATTTAAAAGAGACAAAACAATTTTTGTTCTCTATTTAATTTGGGCCTAAATGCAATGACCTCAACTTATTTGGGCCATTGTGCAATTAACCTCAACTTTTGGGCTATAGTGCAATTAACCACAACTTTTGGGCTATTTTGCAAAAACTTAAACTTTTGGGGTCACTTTGTAAAAACACAAAAGTACACTACTTCATGTAATCACAACTAGAACCCAAAATTTTCAACAAAAGTTAAAACTTCATTAAAGGATCAAAACAATTTGTCCTTTTAGTGATTTTGGACCTTTACGTAAAAACGTAAACTTTTGGGCCAAAATGCAAATACATAAAAGTATCAAAACTTTATGTAATTGCACAAAAGGCCCAAAATGACCCTACTCTATAGGGTGGCCGGTTTTGACAAGATTTTATAAAAATAATTCAAAGTTTTTGTTAGGTGGTTTTGGTTTCAAAAACCATGCAAGTGGTGTGTGTGAAAGGAAATTAATCCTTTCACACCACCAAAAATACTTTCACCTTTTATATTCAAATATCTAAGATATTTACAAAGTTTTTGACTAACATTAAAAATGTTAATCATTAATAAATATATGAAAATATCTTATAACAAAACTTTATGAAATAATTCAAAACTTTGAATCAAAACCACAAGCTTTATTGTTCTTGGCAAGAACATCAAGAACATGAAGAACATTCATGAGAAACCCATAAAAGTTCCATGAACATTTTTCATCCAAAAACATTTCAAAATCACTTAAACTTAAGGGAAATAATATATAACCAAATTAGGGTACTTAGGGGTCCCAAAAGTTACTTGAAAACACTTTTAACAAGTCAAACAAGAACCCAAAAAATCACCCTTTAATTTTGGCCGAAATTCCCAAAAATCATGGCACCAAATTTTAGCTTCAATATTCATGCTCATATGAACTACATCTACAACATTTGAGATGCCAAATTTTCCAACAAAATTTACATTCATAAAACAAGAATAAAGCTTGTAACATTTTACAACTTTTAAATCACATATTATCAACTACAAAACCCAAAAGGATTCACCAACTACTAGACCTAGGCTCTGATACCACTTGAAGGATTATTTTGGAGAAACATGTTCATTTAAGCAATATCATTAGCATGCAATTAACAAATTAAAGGCGGAATCATGCTTGCATATACTTAAAAACAAAACATTAACCATGAATGTTCAAAGCCTAGTAGATTGGTGAACCTTTAAACAACTCAAGCAAAGTGAGTTGAGATTTATACCTTTGTAGATTCCTCTTTGCTTAAGCAAAGGCTAATCACCCAAAGAGAGGGCCTTCATTCCTTGCATCTTAAAACTATGGATTTATATAGAAAGGATAGGTTCTCTAAGTTCTCAAAATTGAGAACCTCTAAGTTTCTACACCAAGGTTTTGATTAAGAAGAAATGAGTGACCTTGGAGGAGCTAGAGTGCTAGCTAAATCCCTCCAAGGGGGCCGGCCATTTCTAGAGAGAAGGGAGAGCATTTCTTCTCTCCAATTTCCCCAAAAACAACCCTTAAATGAATTTTAGCTATAAAGTCAAATTTATACCTTAATTCATTTGAGTGGCAAACTTGTAAATAAGTCCAAGTTCACTACCCTTACATTGTGGCCGGCCTTAGGGATATTTTTGGAGCATTTGGGCCTTTGTAAATCATTATTTATTAAGTTGTCATACAACTTAAGTCAATGGACTTGACGTTCGAAGCCCATTGGGCCTTAAGGTCCAAAACTATCCCGAGGTCTTTAACGAACTTATTCGTTTGATTAATAATCATATTAATTAATCCTTGCCATAAATAATTAAACCATTTAATTATTCTTACTCATTTCCGTTGAATCTTCAATCTTTACCTTACACGGTGTACGATCCATTAGGTTCCTTTTAGCGAGGCAGTGGGCGATTCAAACTCTTTCAAATCGATTGTGAATTTGAAACTAACTTTCAATTCTCCCTTTAGTGTTTACACACGTTTAGGGCTTCCACAAACCATGAGTGACACCTAGCAGCATATCATGGTTACCCAAGCTAATCAGAAGAGGTAGAGAACCTATTCAGTTTAGGATTACAAATGCAATACGGTCCTTCTCTAATACAATACTCTTGACCACATTGTTTGGCTTGATAGTTTATTCATGTCTACTATCCAATGTGAATCTCGCACTTATATGATTACCTTGAATGTGATCTGGAACGCATTCCAACATCTCATTCATACTCTGGCCAGAGATTCTAAATCATATCATAGAGTATTCTCCCTCAACAGTTTGAAGGTTAGAGATCCCTTGTTGCGCATTCACTTGTCTCCATGACTAGATAGCTTGACCCCAACCATGCCGTGGACACTCCAAAGGAATGCCATTTGACACGATCAAAGATCAAGGACCTAACCACAAGACAACTATGATGCCTCAGGTCAAAGGACTAATTTGCATTATCCTAACCATGAGTTCTCACGTGACATGAATATGAGAACTCGTCGTTGATCGTGTTCAGTGAACTCATTCTCTATTGAGCACCTACGTGCTTGTCTTGGTGTCACTCACACCAATGACTCGAGACTAGTCACTCTCCCTGAGAGAAGACATAGCACGTACTGATCTTAACGGACTGTCAATGCCCAATTGGCAATCCTATGATTAGGAACGTTTAGGATGTGTCTACGAAAGAATGGTCTCATGAATCTAACTTCTTTTAGATTGCATTCTCCCAATCACGTATTCCTTGGACTTTATCGTTTAAGCATATAACATTTATATGAGACCGCTCAAACAATAATCTTTGCCCTTGATATTAAACTAGATTAGTTTAATCATGTGAAATGTCCGTAAAGTATCATCATATGATTGATTTTAGGGCACATTTCCAACACAGAGTTCACATATTCACTGCCATTATCACTCCTAAGAACCTGTATGTGTGACTTATATTGTACTTGTTCCATTTTATAAAGCTGCTGAAACAAAGAAGGAACTTCACTTTTGAATAAAAGTAACTAACCAATGAGCACCACCAAATGTAGCAATTTTAGATGGCCTTAAACATCATAATGAATTATCATAAATGGAATTGAACTTTTATTCATACTGGAAAAAAAATGAAGTATGATGACTTTAAGCCATTTCATAAACACCACATTTAAAGCTAGAAACATCATGCTTAACAAATAGGCTAGGAAACAACCTTCGTAAATAGCCAAAAGAAACATGTCCAAGTTGACGATGCCACAACCAAACCTCCAAAGCTTTATCCCTCTCCCTATGAGATCTTTCCACGGCAAGAGCTTAAGTCAAATTTCGAGAACTATTCGATGTCAGCTTCAAGTAGTAGAGATTTCCTCTCCTAATAACATAACCAATTGTCTTGCGAGTCTAAATGTCCTTAAAAACACAAAATGAAGGCCAAAAAATAACAAGGCAATGTAAGGCGATATTTATTTGAACGACAGATGATAAATTATAGCCAAGGGAAGGAACAACAAGTACGGAGTCAAGATTCAGGGTATCAAAGAGGGAGACATCACCTTCCCCAATAATGGTGACATCATTACCATTGGCAACACTAACTACAATATTGGTGGATGGTTTTAAGGTTTGTACCTGTCTAGAATCACAAGTCATATGTTTAGTAACACCTGAATCAATTATCCATGTACTATTCATAACAGATGTAGAAACTTTTAAAGCCTTACCATCATTACCTATATGATTAGAATTTACCTTAGCTTCGGCAACCAATGCACGCGACTTGATCCGATCCCAATTGGTCCCACAAGTTCGGCCTACCATTGCTCTGGGTGCAACGTGAGTAACTGATTAATAAAGCCCAAGCCTAAATAAATCACGCCCAAGCTCAACTGCAATCAAGATGGCCAAAGAAGGAAAAAAAAATCCTAATAACCAGCCAATTCTTTTCTCTTCCGTGGACTTTTGATTCCTGTTGTCTTTTCTTTTCTTTTTTTTCCTTTTTTTTTCTTCTTCCTTTCTTCAAACAGCAGTGGTGGTGTGGGTGATTCAAGCCTTCACATAGAGAAGACAACAGGGACAATAGCAGCAATGTTTAAAGAAAGTTGTAACAACAGTGATGGTGGGTTATTCGCCGCTGACAGAAGTCAATCAGGCAAGATGGTTTGATACGGGTACGAATCAAATATCGGAGTTGTGGTCGGGTAAGTCGCATCTAGTGTAGGAACAACAAATTCGTACTGAGTTCGGGGATTCTGGGCATGATGGGACAGTAGTTGCAATGGGGTTGTGGTCTGGTGCGAAATCGGGGTCAGGCTGCAACGATACAGGGCAGCCGGTCTGGTTCATCACACAATGGAGTGAATTGATTTAGTAGATTTAGGTTAGCAACGACGGCTTCGCTCGCTGTTTATTTTGAATTCAGAGAGGGATAGCAATGACAATAATCGCTCGCTAATTAAGGAAGGCGAATTAAACACGGCTGAGCCGTAATAGTGTTATCCAGCTAGGGTTTTTTTTCTTTTTTCTTTTTTTGATTTGGCTCTGGTGTGAAGAAGAGAATGCTTTGAAGTGTGATATATTCTTCTCAAAAAGAGGTATTTAAAGATGTACGACCTTAACATAAATGGAAATAGAACTAATTACAAGTGATTATATGAGAATACACGGGATTACATATCAATTAGGGATCCTACCTAAAATACAAAAGTCAACATATATGTGACAAATTTTTTAATGAGATGGATGTAAACTTTGTGCCATGTGGATACAAAAAAACAAAAACAAAAACAATTATTGAAATATTTAATAAATTAAAATGTCCAAAAAAAATTAAAATTAATCAACCCCATCCCACCACCACGGCCACCACCACTCCCACTCAACACTTCTTCTCTCTCTGCTCCACCCCTCCTCCACCATCCTTATACCTCTTATCTCTCAGACCAACCCCATCGTCCATAACCACCAACTACACGCCTCTCCGTCACCATTAACCCTCGAAACCACATCCACACCCACAACCAAATCGCAGCAATTCAAATCTGGTGTGGTTTGAAATTGGAAATTTCTCGGTTCTATCGAAATTGAATGCGATTGTGGCTGAAATCTGGCGTGGTAGAAAGAAGTAAACCTAAGTCAACACGTGGGAGAGAGAACGGGGGTATGGTTGCGGCTCTGCTGTGGCGGCGGCTCTGGGTGGGTCGGTTATTTTGTTCTTCTTGTCCTTTAATGGGTAGGTCTCTGATGTGGGTCATCGTCATGGCTAAGATGTCAAGAAAGCCGGAGGATACTGGATGGAATCTGAGGTTGTGGGTATTAGGATTACGAATAGCGAGGCCGCCATGGCTGCCAATTGAGCGACGACTCGTGGTTTAATGAGGATATGTTTCAATCTCAGAAGGGGATTTGGCATTTGTGTTTGCTATGGATGGTTGGGACTTCTACATTCTTGAGTGCAGCGGCTTTGCTTCGAAATTTAGGAAGAGTGCAACAGCTTTGGTGAAAGCTTTGTGAGGACTTAGGTACCCTAATTTTGAAGCAAAGATGATTGTGGGGAATAAAGGTAAGGGAAGGGATTTCAAGATAGTTTTAAGTGAATCTGAGCTGGGATGTGGGTTCTTGGTTGTAGGTTGCGTTTCAATTTGAGTTTCCTGTTGTCGATGTTTTTGAATTTGATGAGGATGCAGGTTCTGGGTTTTGGTTCATCATCGTCGATTTCCACAGCTCAAAGTTGAAGTCGATGTCGTGTTTTTTATTTTCATCTTCTTTTTGTTAGCTTTTTCTCAAAGGAACTTTAATAAAACACCCCTGGCACTGTTTACTTTTAACGAAAAACCAATTTTTTACCTTTAACTGTCACTATTCATTATACCTTCAAAAAGGACTTTTCATTAAAACTGTCATTATTCAGAGATTTTTCGTTAGTTTTCAATTTTCTTAAATTGTTCTTGACCATTTGGCACATGTGTCACGTCAACATAAATATGTCTCCTCACATGTGTGGCAATGGACTTGGATCCTCTCCTGATTCAAGGGAGGGTCCATTTAAAGTTATAATAATTATAGTCGTTGGATTTTCATCCAACGGTCTTAGGTCCTTGTTCAGGAGGATCCTCTCCTTAGGCTCAGGAGAGGATCCAAGTCCGTGTGGCAATATCATCACTTTAATTAATAGTTATATGAAATTAAAATGAAATAATAACTAAGGTATGAGATTGAAATGTTTTAAAGATGTTGTATGAGGTTACAATGACACTCAAACCCGAGGAGACAAAATGTAATGTACCCTTAAAATTTTATTGAGTCTCACTTCTATCAAAATTTGTTAACATATCTATTAAAATTGTTGACGTGACACAAATGACACTCGCTTTTGTTAACATGTGTGCCACATAAATATTTGAAAAATTAATAAAAATTATATGTTTTAATTCAAATTTCTCTTTTTAAATTAAGAAAAATAATAAACTCGAATAAAATTTTTGGGGAACACATGGCACACATTAGCAACAATGGGTCCTGTTTGTTGACACACCCCGACCCAAATGTTGAAGTCTGTTGGCCGTCACATGAAAGTGACGTAGCCAAAAACGTCAGCGGAAGAACAGATATGAATGAAGTGCCGAAATAAAAGTCAAGGACGATAATTTACATATAATAAAGAGTAAAGTCAAGAAGAAGTGAAACCACTAAGTATCACCGAGCCATTACTAAGTGCATATTTAACAAATGCTAAACATAACATAAGAAATCCTACATGGTTGGTGGTCTGTCAGAACTGCCTTGATGCCTCGATAGCCGCCAACGTCACCGATACCTAGAACCTGGAGGGGCACAAAATAGAAAACGTGAGTGGGCAAAAACAAATCTTTTCCAAAACCGTTTCAGAAATCAGTATATAACCCCTCACTGTAAATCCAATATAATTCCCAGAAAATAATACGTATCTATACTCATATAGGAAAACATCAGCATAAAATCTCAGAAGTAAGCCATGTCGATATACGAACTCAAAAGTAAGCAACATCAGGCAGGTGAGATAAACCAATAATCATAATATGCCGGCAATATAATACGTCAACCGGAGTCACCTATAGTGACCTGTACGGCTGAATCTATAGCTCCTCACTATTATCCTGCACACGAGTCGGAACCACCTTTAGTGGTCTATACGACAGGCTAGGTGTATAATATTACGCTCAGTGCTACGATCACGTGAAGGCTGTGTGACAAATCGCGGGTCACCTACGAGTCGGAACCACCTATAGTGGTCTGTACGACAGGCTGGCACCTGCCTTGGATCCAAGGTGAGCGTACGGTGCAGGAGATGAACGATCACGTGAAGGCTAGGCCCTACTCTGGCGGAGCACAAACACCCGAGGTGCAGGTAAATGAGCTATATCTCAATCTCACCATCATCACTATCACTAGCTATCATACTTACCTGACTTACCTGGCGTCCACGGCGCTGAAGCATAATCAATGTAATCACAATCATAATGATAAAATATAATTTGGCATACGACATGGCAATTTGATTTTAAAATCAATTCAATTCGCAATTCATTCAAATCAAGTTTCTGGGAAAACGACAGTTATATATATACTGAAAAAAAAGCCCACTCACTAGTATGTCGACGAGTCGTATCCCCCGAGCCTAATGTGGCTGCGCTCGTCCTCTGGATACGTCTCACCTATATGTGAAACAACTATAAAACCGTCATTTAAACGCACATAAACTAACTTAGGTAATAACTTCTCAACCAATGCTCAAATGAGGTGTTTGAATATACCAACATGCTCATGCACGCGCCCTTACGCGCCGGCCAAGGCACAGCCAGACGCGCCCCCACGCGCAGGCACTTGCCTGGCACATGGACGGCTTAACTGACGCTGTCAAGGAATATTCCGTTAAAACCTAACGGAATCAGTTAGATTTAACTGACGCCGTTAGAATATTCCGTCAGAATTAAGGGAATATTCTTCGTCTCCTTCCTTGGTTCGCCGGCAACCGGCACCGGCGCCGCTGCGTTTGCCAGAAACTGGAGAACTTTAAAACGCTTCGTTCTCACTCGTTTTTAACCCAAACTTCAAGAAATTTTCACCAAAACACTCTAAATCAAGAGGGGAAGGAGTCTATACCTTCAAAACACGTGAAAAACGGCTGAAATCTCGTTGGAAAAAATCTCAAAAAAATCGGCTCATTTCGTGCAGGGTTATCCCGACGTCAAAATCGTGTCAACGAACGTCCCCGAGACTTGTGAGGATGTTCTAGGACCTGTGGTGATCTTGTTTTTCCCTAAAACATAACCATTACAAAGTTGATGAACATTGTCCCAGGAATTAAGCTCGGGTTCATCATGTTTTCGATGATTCCCGAGTCTAAAACCACTATATATGAACTCAGTAGGCTCCAAGGATTACGAATATACTTACCTAGACTTTGATCCGTGCCTCGATCAAGGTTTAGTATGTATGTCCGTACGAAAATAGGCGAGGAAGAAGGAGTATTTCATAAATTACGATGCGAGGCATAGCCACCTTGAGGCTGTCTCCAAGGGGAGAGTGGAAAAAAACACCCAAAATTTGGGCCCAAAACCTCTCTAAGAGCTGTATTTTTGGGGTGGAAATTTTGAGAATTGGGGTCAGCTCTCCCTCGGATGGATAAAGTATCAAGTGGGCCGAGGGCTGTAGCTTCTTTGCTCCATCATTTGAAATTACACAATGCGGGCCCCGTGCGACTGATGCAATTGAGCAGAGGAATTGTCGACGCGCGAGTTCATGGAGAGGAACTTTTCTATAGCTTGGATGGGTACGTTAATGGCATCCAATGGCTCTCGCGCTTCCAGGGTTTTGATCCCAAGTGACACGCCCAGCTACATCTCTTTTTAATCCAACGGCTCACATTCAATTTAATTAATTTTAACGGTAATAAAAAAAATTCAACAACTCACATTTTAATCCAACAGTCAAAATAATATTATTAATGAATCAAATCAGATCTCACACCAAAACTCCATAAATAATCATCCATTTGTTCACTAATCCAGAAAGTATTCAATTTTCTCATATTTTACTACTAATTTTTTTTCTTCGGAATTTGAATATTTTTACATGAAAATGTTCATAAAAGTAAAAAAAAGATAGATTATATAAAAACTAACTTGACACACCTCGACCCGGAATGTCCACTTGGACTCCCAAATCGAGTTGTGTTGGCCGACACCTGGACGGTGACGAAGCCATAAAGTGTAGTGATGTGGAAAACGAGGATGAATTTAAATCTAAAAGTGCCTAATCAAGAGAGTGTGAAGGTGAGCGGGATTGAACCCTATTCACACGTGATGTCAGAACATAAGACATTATAGTAAACAGGATGAGAGTTATATCACTAAAGGTAACCATTTCCTGAGATTTGCCAGAATCCTCGTATATACGTAAGCACAGCTACTAAACCTAGAGGGGCGAAAAACAAAGTTGAGTGGGTCAGTAAAACAAAGCTTATTCGAAAACCTTTATTTTTGAAAATATTAACCCCTCGCCGTAAAACAAGTATAGTTTTCTTAAAACATACTACGTAAGTATGTAGTAAATAATACAATAGCAATATAACTAGAAGTATGCCAAGTAACGATGTATCAATGCCACTATAGTATAATCAAGTGATAACCAATATAATGAAGTACTCATCAATCTAATGCTGGCACACAAGTTCGAACAGATAAACTCTAACACGAACAGGACTGAGTGTAATCAATACGCTCAAGTACTACGATCACGTGAAGACTGGTGCAGAAGCACGTCACATACAAGTCGGATTGCCTAATACAATCTACCCGATAGGGCTGGCGCCTAACCTGGATCCAAGATGAGCGAACGGTGCGATGTGAACATACACGTGAAGGACTGGCTCTGGCCCTGGCCCTAGGGCGAGTACTAACACTGGTGTAGCAAGATGAGCATGTATACAAGTATGTATGAATGTCATGACAAGTATATCTCAACTGTATTTTAGTATTTATCACAATTATAAAGAAATTATCAATTACTTGGCAATATATACGTAAAGCAAAATATTTATGAAATTTTGAAAACTTTAATTACGTATAGATATAAAACAACTGCCCACTCACAGATACGCAGTCCAAATGAAGCCTCCTAGCCTGGCTTAACCACGTACCTCCTCGGAATACGTTTCCCTATACGTGAAATTTCTAATTAACTTAGTTTAATAACACATAAATAGAAACGTAAATAAAATCTTCGTAGATTGTCCAAACATAGGGTCCCTCAAACTCATACTTTTCTTCTTCTTCAGTTAAATACTATAGTATAATAGTTTTGCAAAACAAAACGTCGAAAATATTTATATGTAGTAATGTCCCGTCGAAAATACATACATATAACAACATAAAGTTAAAATAGTCGTACTGATAGTAAAACTGAACATAGGATTTTCCTACCACGCTTCCGAGCGTTGCATACTCGGAAGTATGTAATATCCTTGGGTCGAGCCCAAGTAATAAATAGGTAAAACAACAAATACATAAGTAAGTACTATCGAAAAAAAAAAATCTACCTATCTACGTGCTCATCAAATTCAACGAATAAGTCATTGATATTACGATCTGCAGCCCGTGATATCGACAACTCACTGTTGTCGCGATAAGTAAGTAACAAATTCCTGAGGAGGCAATATTACCATTATGCTCCCTGTTGGGAAATACACAAACAACATCTAATCAAGTCTCTACCGTGCTCACGCACTCCCTCCCTTGGGTAACAACAGCAAGAAAACAAATCTATATTGTGAACTTTCACAATTGAATACTCGTTCGTAAAACTCCTCTAATAGACAAGTGTTAAGCAAAGAATCTCCAAACTACGTTTCAAATGTGTCACAACCAAGCCCAAGAATTGTAACCGCAGTTATAAACAGTTCTATCCGGGATAAGCGTCTAGTACAATAATGTTATCACTAAAGAGCAGATAAACGCAACATACCATGAAAATCCTTATAGATCGTTCAAACTAGCTGTTAATCTGAAAGTGAAATGAAGTCGGTGACAAAACCTACTATGTAAGGCCTTCAAGAAGGCTTCCCAATAACTCGAAAGTAAAACACGCATCTCGATGAGATATCACAGTGACGTACCTGTCACGTAATCCAACCATGAAGTCCGCAACTCCTTAGCAAACAAATTCATAATGAAACCTTCTCTCGAATTTAGTGAAAAGTAGCTATGTCGAGGAGGTTAAAAGAATACTCGAGTTTTGAGGATCAAAGTGGTATCAGAGCCTAACCCTGGTCGTGGTGTGCCGACGAGGACGTTGGGCCCTTAAGGGGGTGGATTGTGACATCCCACATCGCCCGTGGGAGTGATCCTTAAATGTATATTCCCATCTGATCGGACCATATTTATACATAATTTTATATCAAATTCACTCCTCTTTTCTTAGTTAGTTCATTTTATTTTGAGCTATTTACGTTGATTTTATGTTTTATAGAATTTATCTAGTTAAGAAAATAAAAATAGAATAAGTGAAATTTTTAGTAATAAAATTGTCATAATTGCTTTGCCTTTTCTATTTGGTTAATAAATATAAGAAAGTATTATATTTATATATTTATATATTTATATATTTTTATATTTATTTATTTATATTTATATTTATATTTATTATTATAATTTGTGTGCATGTAGTTGGTGGGCATGAGTGAAAACAGTCGGTGGAAACTGAAATAATTAAAGGGAGCATCCAGAGCACAAAGAAAAAGAAAAAAATAAAATAAAGGAAAGCTGCCTTTAAGGCAGCACGCGTAAAGGAAAGAAGAGGAATAAAAGAGGCGAGAGCCTCGGAAAAACAGGGGAGAGCTTAACGCGCAGAGGCGCTGCCTTTAAGCAGCAAGCAGGAGAACAGGAGCCATTTGGCTCGAGGGAGGCGCGGAACGAGAGGGCTGAAATAAAGAAGGCAGCTGCCTTGATTAACAGCGGCATAAGAGGGAAGAACCAAAACTGCCTTTCAAGGCAGTTGCGGGGGAAGGCGTGAAAGAAAAAAGATAAGGCAGCTGTGGACGCTGCCTTTGGCAGCGATCAAACAGAAGGCGCAGGAGGGGCAGCCAATCCAGAGGTCACACGACTTAGAGAGGAGCACCGAGGTGAAGCAGCCACTCAACTCTCGGGCAGAAAGGATTTGGCAGCGTTGAGGATTTTGAGCAGCGAGAGGCTGCCTTGGAGCTGTGAGAGGAAGGCCTAATCCTCGGGGCAGCTAATCAAAGCTGCGGAGGAAATAATAAAATAGGAAGGGCAGTCAGCGAGAAGGAAGGCTGCCAACTGGCAGCACGCACAGAAACTACACGGTGCAACACAGTGCACAGAATCCTTACACCCTCAATTTGGTTTAATCTCTCCAACTTTTGTTTTTAATTTCTGTTTTAATTTCTATTTATAATAATGTGTAATTAATTTACATTGGCTAGAGGATAATTTAAAACCATGATTATATTTGTAATTTGAATTGGTAATTTCAGTTGTGATTTCTGAGTTGTGATTTAATTTGCTTAACTGCTTGATTAATAACTTATTTGTGTTTGTCGATTAAGAATGCATACTTAATTTACATGCATGAATTTGATGCTAGAATATAAGTGAATTTCACCTAATCGTTATGAACTTATATTCATAAGTAGTGAAGGTTGCTAGTCACAATCGCGTTAAGTAAATTCTTGGCATAAGTTTCATGCAATTCATTGTAATAAGTGCCTCGTCAATGCTTATGGTTTTCATAGAACTTAATGATTCTCGCTTGTATCTCTATTATGCAATTCATGTAGGGAACTTGTGGGGAATGTTTTGGGTTGTCGTATGCAATCATCCAATTCAATAACATAAGGAAAATCTGAAAGTTAACTAGTGCAATTCACGGTTAATTTGGGGCGTTGAAATTTACAACTTATTGAAAGAACAACTGAAAATCAATTTAGGTTGCTTATGTGTCATGTGTGGAGAAAAACCCTCTAGCCAATCTGTCGTCTATCCATTTACTTTTATTTTATGTTTTGTCAATTTTGTAATTTATTTAAGTTTAGTTTCCGTTTCGTCAAAAATCAATCCCCCCATTATTATAATATTATTATTTAGTTACTTTTTATTATTTGTAATCTTTTAATTTTAATTTCTTTTCATTTCAATTCCTAGTTTTTATTTTAAATTGTTTTTATTATTTTGAGTCATTTTAAGTGTGTTTCGAATTTTTAGCCTAGTTTTGTATTTTTAAGTCTTTTGATTTATTTTAGTTTATTTGTTAGTTCTATTTTAAGTTTTTCTAGTTAAGTGTTTTTATTTTAGTTTAGTATTTTAAATTTTGTTTTTACGTTTTTAATTTAATTTTAGAGTGATTAGCAATCCCTCCTAATCCCCGGTCCAGAACGATACCCTACTTATACCTATACTACGATTGACAAAAGAGGGTTTAATTTGTGTCGAGTTAATTCTCGCATCAAATTTTGGCGCCGTTGCCGGGGATTAGTAACTTTGCTAATCCCTTTATTTTTTGTTTGTGTTTAATTTTTGTTTGTTTGTTTGTTTGTGTTTTTGTTTGTTTTTGTGTTTGTGTATTTTACTTTTGATATTTGATTTATTTTTCTTTCTTTAATTTTAGGTACTAATTGGGGCAAGTCATGGATAGCATTCAAGCTCAATTGGCGCAGCTCACTGCTCAATTGTCGCATAATGCCGAACGGACCACAATGCCAAGTGTCCCTACACTTGATGTGCCCTATGGGCAAGGATATCAAACTCAGCAATATCCTCAATTTTCTGCATATGTAGAGGATTGGGGATATCAAGGCCACAGCCAACCAAGGGGCAACATGTATTCCAACGCTTGCAATTCGGATTGGAGAGGTTATTCAAATCAGATGTGGGATGAACCTCAACAATTTCAACAAAGTGGATATTGGCAGCAAGACGAGTTCTATTCCAGACCTATGCAGCCACCACAACATCCCCCACAACAATTCCAATCGAATTCAAGTATGCCCGTGGATTATAATCAAATTCTTAACGAATTAAACTCTTTGGTGCAGGGGTCACAAAATCAAGCTGAAGAGACTTACCAAGGAGAATATTGGCAGCCGTATGATGAGTTCTATACATCACCACCACAGCCTCCGCAACAATTTGCCCAATTTGATTCAGGTACATCTCTGGATAATGATACATTTAATAAGTTACTCTCCTCTTTGAATCAGGGAGTGGAAAATCGAATCCAGGAGATGCAAGACCGGACCAACAGAGTGGACGAATTGGATATACATGTTGGGCAGATTATGGAATTCATGGCACAGATTAAAGATCAAAGTGAACTTTCCAACTCCACATTTGCAAATTCAAAGGGAGAAGTTGAAAATGAAGAAGCCATCACTTTGGAAGGAGATATGGAGGATGAGGCTGTTCTAGAACCATCCAGTCACAGCCCGAACTTGGATGAAGTGCCGCTGCAAGCAGAAGATGAGGAGGACGACTTGGGCAGTTTAGACGAATTCTTGTCTCAACCCGCTGAAGTCCCTATGTTGTCCAACTATGGTGAGGTTGTTCCAAGTTCAATTCATTCTGATATTTTTCCACCGAATGTTCTTTTTCCTTGCAGAATTTTAATTCCAAATTTCGAAGATAGTGAAAAAGACATTGTGGACGCTCTTCCAATGGTTCAAGATATCGAAGTGGTTGGGCAACATCAAGAATACATCAATGAGGATGTGCAGGAAACAAAGGCCCAAGAAATTGAGTTTGATGACACGGGACAGGCCACAACCATCATAGTCAATTTGGCCCAGTTCAAAATCCCGGAAATATCCAAAGGCGTAGTTTTTGTTATTAATTTTGAGTCGGAGAAATACAATAAGTCATCTTCTCCAATTTTAATTTTTATTTTATTTTATACTAACATATTTCCGATTTTAATGATTCAGGCACCCACCCGAGAATTCAGACCATTGCCGAATCATTTCAAGTATCACCTCCCATTAAAAGATAAATTCCATGCTATGGAGCCGAGGGGAGGATAATGGAAAGAATCGTCCGGCTAAAGACGTTAAAGCAAGCGCTTCTTGGGAGGCAACCCAAGCAATCAGATTTGCATTTCTTAACCTTCTTCTTTATTGCTTTTACGTTCATTTTGTTTTGCTTAGTTAATTTTGTTATTTGGTTGATTTTTATTTAGTTTGTGTTTAAATAAATTAAGGGCATGTTTATTTTAAGTGCGGATAAACGAAGTCCTTTTGCATTAATTTACATATTTTACATATTTTATTTTGCTTAAAATAACCCTAAAAAAAAAAAAAAAAACAAAAAAAAAAAAAAATAATAATAATAATAATAATAATATTAGTAACATATATATATATATATATATATATATATTTAAATAAACATTAAAAGCTTAAAAAAAAAAAAAAATTAATTACAATAATACGAAAAACTAATAGCAATCATTGGTTTTGGTTAGGTGGCGCCTCAGAGGTTGACGGAGCTCCGGGAAGACGAAGAGCCAGAGTTGGAATCTCCGGAGCCGGAACACTTGGTGCTGCTCCAGAGGACGAAGGCAACATAAACCGCGGGAGTAGCGCCATGAACCTTTCATGATCGCTCTGAATCCGACCGTCCGACTCCTGCAACTGGTCCAGCTTCCTCTTCATACTGGTGGAGTAACTGGTGGCGAGCATGTGCAACTCTTTATTTTCATGCCTGAGTCCTCTGACTTCTTGCCGAAGACTGACCACCTCCGCCATTAGCGACTCCACCTGACGAGATCTTGCAAGCAGGCGCTGACCCATGTTTGAAACTGAGCCTGCACACTGGACACTGAGAGCCAGTGAGTCCTGAACAGCCAGCTCGTCTGACCGCATAGACAGCAACCTAGTGTCTCTGGGAGTAAGAAGGTTTCTTGCAACCACCGTTGCGGTTATATCGTTCCTCATCATTGTGTCCCCGACTGTAAGAGGACCATTGGGGGATATGAAGGACGGATTCCAAATGTTGTTCGGAGAAGACGAGTCATCGTCTTCCCCGACATTCAAGTTTAGGCGACGGTCGGAAGGGCAAGACATTTTTAGAGGAGGTTGAGGAAGAAAAGAGTTCGGAAAGTTTAAGAGTGCAGGAAGAGTGCAAGAAAGGAGTAAGTTGCAGAAGTGTTTACAAGAGGAGAGAGTGTTTATGGCAATTCAGTGTGTCGTGAAACAAATTTCGTGCCCCTATAAGAAGAAGAAATTGAGAGGCGTTCTTCAGAGGTCGATGACGCGTTCGCTCGAAGATTGAAGACGCGTCCTCGCGCAAATCGAAAAAGTCGGGCGCCTTTCTCAAAAGCAGGAGCAGTCAGGAATCACGAGGCGGTCGATTTGGCCGGACGTGTCGTCACTCATGACGTGCAGCGTGGAGCGTTGCGAAAACCACGAGCCGCACCCGGTTTTGAACCCCGGTTTTCAAAAGATCATCATTCCGGTTTTGTCGTCACTCGTCTTTGCATCGTCAGCCTCGCGAAAATTACGGACGCTTTGTCAGAAAGCGCGTAACGGGCACTGTTCATCCATCACCGGCTGCCGACAAATAGTGCAAGAATAGTTCCGGTTGAGGAAGAAAAATTTCTATAAGTTTCGACATTTGCTTCCACATCAAAGGCACACCTTCACACCCTCTCACCTCTCAACCTCACAACCTCTCAACCTCTCTTCATCTCCGATAATGTCTTCCCTAAGAAAGCTTTCGAGTTATTCAGTGTTCTTCATCCCTTGGATCACCCCAGAAAACAAACCTTCCAGAGCAAAAGTATTTCATATTAAAAAGGTTAAAAGCAAAAGTATCTCATATTACGCTTTCTCCTCACTTTCATCTGAAGAACATGGAGAAAGTGAGATCCTGATTGCTTACCTAGTCTTGCTCTCGAGTACTCATCTCAGACCCCTCCCAACCCACTTCAAAAATAAACTTGTGTTGAGGTACTTCTTCAAAAACAAAAGTACCTCACAGACGAAGCAGGAGGAGTCTGAGGTGCACCCAAGAGCAGACGAGTCTGGGTTGATCCAAGAGTTCAAGAAGATGCCACACCTGCGTGGAGACCGGACTACTTGAAGCATGTGGAGACACGTGCTGATTCATCCTCAACTAAGCCGAGGAGCACTTGTCAGAAGGAGGCCCATCCAGTTCAAGATGAAAGCTGTGGAAAATCAACAGTCATGACCAATGACCACCTATTAGTTCTTTTCATTATCTTTTATTTTCATTTTTTTTATTTTATTTTTCGTTTGCATTTTCTTTATTTTCTTGCGTGCTTGACTGATTTATTTCTTTTCTTTGCAGGAACGTTTGGTTAATTCCTCCCTTGAAGTTGATTGCAAAATTTACGCTTGGGGGTCATCGCTTGGTTTTCTGCAAATTAGAGAAGTTTTCAGTCCCTTTGCTTTATTTTGTTTCGTATTATTTTTTTTATTTTATTTTTATTTGCATTTTTATTGTTTTCTGACATTGGGGACAATGTCTAGTTTAAGTGTGGGGGTATCAAGTATAAAAAATGACCAAATTGAAAATTTTTGTTAAAAAATGACCAAATTGAAAATTTTTGTACCTTCGACTTTGAACTGGTTTCATTTGTTTCCATGTTATTGCTTTTTGTTTTCTTAATTAGTTTTGTGTTTTATTTAATTTTTCTCGAATTTTTTAAAAAAAAAATCCAAAAATATTGTCTTGTTTTCCTTATGGTTTTAAATTAGATTTTTATTAGTTTCCCGACCCAATGATATAACTGGATGAATTTGAACCATGATTATCAAGAACTTAGTTAACATGTGTTATGTGAAATTCCTTGTTCTCTTGTTAGTATTGTACATGTTTGATCATCTTTGAAAATCCAAATGCACATAGCCTTGTTGATGTGAAACTAAAGCATGAATTAAAGCTTCATATGTGAATTTAGTGACCATATACATCCCATGTGAGTTTTTGAGCCTATTGAAAGTGTGTGCATTTTTCATACACTCCTATTCTTTCATGTGTGATGAACTTATGTGAGATGCATCTCTAGAACTTGCGTAACGATCTTTCAAAATGTTTGTCATTGATTGCATGAACTTGAAAATGATAGAGGCATTAGGTTTACCACCATGGCCCAAATGACCTTGTGTCCCAAAGAAAAATGATACCATTAGATTGCCTATTTGAGCCGTTATGTGAGCCTTTTATTTCTTATCACCAGATATGTCTACCCTTATACCTCAAAACATGTTTCCTTACCCTTTCCAAGCGAGCAATTTGAGACTGTATTATGATAAATGTTTGTGAAGTACTTGGAATGAGTTTGGCAAAAGAATAAGTGTGGGGGTTTTTCATGTTTGTATTTATTTGAAAAAAAAAAAAAAATTGAGAAAAGGAAGAAAGAAAAAAAAAAAAAAGAAAAAAAAAAAAAAAAAAAAAAAAAAGAAAGATTGTATTCAAAGAAAATAAAAATAAAAAGTTTAAAGTTTCAGTTTATGGGTGTGATGGGAGGTGTTAGAAGAATCGCTGAGAATTTGAGTTCTTATAAATCTCAACAAAATAATTGCTTGTAATGTAGCTTGGAACTTGTGTTTTCCTATTCTTTCGTTTCAATAGCCCTATCCCTAAGCCTCATTACATCCAATAAAAGTCCTCTTGATTTAAGTTTTGCAATTATGATTGTGGAGAAGTGATTTTTATGCAAGCTTATGGTAGATCTTTCACATTTGTTTCTTTGAGCGAAACACATTAAAACTAAACACATGTGTGATTAAGTGCATATCCCGTGAGAAAGTTGCTGGTTTGCATATGATGATTTTAAAAATAAAAACTTGAAATTGCATTAGCATGGCTATCTCACACACTACACTTCAAGGATGATTTAAAGATTACTGCTAATTTTTGAATAAGGAAGATGAGCTTGGATTAGCTTGTTTGGTGCTAGCTATGGTTCTTACTGATTATGTTCTCGAATTAAATTCTATGAGGGTCAAATAAGGGGAAACTAATGTTTTTCATGTTATTTCTTTTTCTGTTTTCTTTGTTTTGCTCGAGGACTAGCAAAAGCTAAGTGTGGGGGTATTTGATCGGACCATATTTATACATAATTTTATATCAAATTCACTCCTCTTTTCTTAGTTAGTTCATTTTATTTTGAGCTATTTACGTTGATTTTATGTTTTATAGAATTTATCTAGTTAAGAAAATAAAAATAGAATAAGTGAAATTTTTAGTAATAAAATTGTCATAATTGCTTTGCCTTTTCTATTTGGTTAATAAATATAAGAAAGTATTATATTTATATATTTATATATTTATATATTTTTATATTTATTTATTTATATTTATATTTATATTTATTATTATAATTTGTGTGCATGTAGTTGGTGGGCATGAGTGAAAACAGTCGGTGGAAACTGAAATAATTAAAGGGAGCATCCAGAGCACAAAGAAAAAGAAAAAAATAAAATAAAGGAAAGCTGCCTTTAAGGCAGCACGCGTAAAGGAAAGAAGAGGAATAAAAGAGGCGAGAGCCTCGGAAAAACAGGGGAGAGCTTAACGCGCAGAGGCGCTGCCTTTAAGCAGCAAGCAGGAGAACAGGAGCCATTTGGCTCGAGGGAGGCGCGGAACGAGAGGGCTGAAATAAAGAAGGCAGCTGCCTTGATTAACAGCGGCATAAGAGGGAAGAACCAAAACTGCCTTTCAAGGCAGTTGCGGGGGAAGGCGTGAAAGAAAAAAGATAAGGCAGCTGTGGACGCTGCCTTTGGCAGCGATCAAACAGAAGGCGCAGGAGGGGCAGCCAATCCAGAGGTCACACGACTTAGAGAGGAGCACCGAGGTGAAGCAGCCACTCAACTCTCGGGCAGAAAGGATTTGGCAGCGTTGAGGATTTTGAGCAGCGAGAGGCTGCCTTGGAGCTGTGAGAGGAAGGCCTAATCCTCGGGGCAGCTAATCAAAGCTGCGGAGGAAATAATAAAATAGGAAGGGCAGTCAGCGAGAAGGAAGGCTGCCAACTGGCAGCACGCACAGAAACTACACGGTGCAACACAGTGCACAGAATCCTTACACCCTCAATTTGGTTTAATCTCTCCAACTTTTGTTTTTAATTTCTGTTTTAATTTCTATTTATAATAATGTGTAATTAATTTACATTGGCTAGAGGATAATTTAAAACCATGATTATATTTGTAATTTGAATTGGTAATTTCAGTTGTGATTTCTGAGTTGTGATTTAATTTGCTTAACTGCTTGATTAATAACTTATTTGTGTTTGTCGATTAAGAATGCATACTTAATTTACATGCATGAATTTGATGCTAGAATATAAGTGAATTTCACCTAATCGTTATGAACTTATATTCATAAGTAGTGAAGGTTGCTAGTCACAATCGCGTTAAGTAAATTCTTGGCATAAGTTTCATGCAATTCATTGTAATAAGTGCCTCGTCAATGCTTATGGTTTTCATAGAACTTAATGATTCTCGCTTGTATCTCTATTATGCAATTCATGTAGGGAACTTGTGGGGAATGTTTTGGGTTGTCGTATGCAATCATCCAATTCAATAACATAAGGAAAATCTGAAAGTTAACTAGTGCAATTCACGGTTAATTTGGGGCGTTGAAATTTACAACTTATTGAAAGAACAACTGAAAATCAATTTAGGTTGCTTATGTGTCATGTGTGGAGAAAAACCCTCTAGCCAATCTGTCGTCTATCCATTTACTTTTATTTTATGTTTTGTCAATTTTGTAATTTATTTAAGTTTAGTTTCCGTTTCGTCAAAAATCAATCCCCCCATTATTATAATATTATTATTTAGTTACTTTTTATTATTTGTAATCTTTTAATTTTAATTTCTTTTCATTTCAATTCCTAGTTTTTATTTTAAATTGTTTTTATTATTTTGAGTCATTTTAAGTGTGTTTCGAATTTTTAGCCTAGTTTTGTATTTTTAAGTCTTTTGATTTATTTTAGTTTATTTGTTAGTTCTATTTTAAGTTTTTCTAGTTAAGTGTTTTTATTTTAGTTTAGTATTTTAAATTTTGTTTTTACGTTTTTAATTTAATTTTAGAGTGATTAGCAATCCCTCCTAATCCCCGGTCCAGAACGATACCCTACTTATACCTATACTACGATTGACAAAAGAGGGTTTAATTTGTGTCGAGTTAATTCTCGCATCACCATCCTTACCTAGCACAAGGCCTTTTGGGAGCTCACTGGCTTCAGAGTTCATCGGAACTCTGAAGTTAAGCGAGTAGCGCGCGAGAGCACTCCATGATGGGTGACCCACTGGGAAGTTCTCGTGTGAGTTCCCAGAAACAAAATCGTGAGGGCGTGGTCAGGGCCCAAATCGGACAATATCATGCTACGGTGGTGGAGTCGAGCCTGGGAAGGGGTCCCACCCGAGCCGGGATGTGACATAACTTCAAAATTATTATAAAAAAAAAACGAAATACAAAAGGTTAACAAATTATAGAAGTTGAGGTGGGAATTATAACTCTTACCATTGGAGGAAAAATTGCCTAACCTTATACGTATAGATGAATAGTAGATATGGTGCTAAATTTTGGAATTATACACCCTTGGGTTGGAGATAGCCTTATATAGTGGTGTGGCTATCTTGGTAAATTGAACAACTATCCCTAATTGCATACCGAGATTCAATTGTCTAATTAATTAAGGAATGAATGGCCTATTCATTTGAGGAATCAATGGCTCAACGATTGCACCAATTAGTGGACAGATATAAATGTTATGTAACATTCCACCTCAATTCTCAAAGCAGAAAGTGCGTTAACTTTAGAAACCTTGTGAACTACTATGTGGTGTTCCACAGCTCTGGAATCCTCTCATCTGATCTCTTCTAGGCTGTCTACTACTATGCAGCTCAATCATTTGCTGAATTTGGTCCAATGATAATCCAGATGCCCTACTATGTTCTGAAGGTGCACTGATTTGCTCGTAAAAATAGCTACCACCTCCGGGCACTCCCTGATAAAGTGGCCAACCTGGCCGCACTGAAATCACCTATATGGGCCTGAGTGTCGACGTCTGTAATATGAGCAAACTCATAGTATGGTCTTATGGGACTGTACATGTGATCCTTCCCCAAAAAAACCATGTGGTCTGCGCTTGAAGGCACTTTGAGCGTCTCCTTGAAAATGACTATAATGATTCCTTTGGAAGAACGTTGGGAGTCTCCCTTAGAAGTAGCAGAAGAGCCTTTTTGTGTAAACCTATACTATCCTCTATGACAAGTGCCATGAAACCTACTAGATAAAAACCTATAGCGCTTTCGGGCCATGCCCGAATGTGTATAAAATGATTAGCCCTATGACCGGGCCCATTCATTTTGCTTCTTACTCGCGTATGCATTATGCTCCTTATTGAGTTTTGTTGTGCGTGAAAGATCTATCGCCTAAGTGTATAACATTGACCCCTGAATAGATAGTAGATCTTGAATGCTTGGTTTGAATCATCTGATTAACTTTGTCTTCTTATCCCCAAAAAAAGGCTGAGAAAAGCGGTATAGTCTAATGAAGCAAGCCACATACTCAGTAATTGCATTTGTGCCCTGCTCAATAGTAGCAACTCCTCATCTAGCTTATCTCGAATAAAACTCTGGAAATTTTTGCTTGTAGAAATCGCTCCCAAGTGATGGATCGCCTCGGTAGAAGTATAAGGTGGGTAATCTGCCACCATTCATATGCCTCGCTAGTCAACATAGTTTATCTGCTCCTCAGGCGTACAATGGAGAACGGTAAAAGTCATGGCAATCTGGGTCCAAGACTCAACTGTTTATGGGTCAGTAGTACCATCAATCGTTGGCGGATGATGAGTATGAAACTCTCCACACAAAGACTTCTCCCTATCAGAAGTCACATGAACGTGAACCTAAACAAGCTTACTCAAATCACCAATGGCCCAAAAACTACCATTGGGACCATCATAATCGGGTCTAGACTCATAATCAGAAGTATAAGCTCTGTCATTGTCGGGAACATCATCCCCAATAGGTTAGGTGGCATCGTGTGGAGTCATCATAGTACGTCTGGTCAATAACAGAATTCAACATCAGCAAATAAGTAAGACTCAAGAACGAACTCACATACTTACGTAAAGATCTAGCTACTTATTACCTACCCAAAGCTTTCCTCACTCTAAGGTAAAGGTATAAGAACCTAATATCTAAGCTCTGATTCTACCAAAAGTTGTATGCCCTGATCCTAACATACGTCCAGGATCGACACGTGACACTATGATGCAGGGTGTGTGAGGAAAACAAAAACAAGATATACTAAAATTGATATTCAAGGTAAAGCAAGCTAATGCGGCCTCTCCCATATATACAACCGTACAACAAAATACATATAACCCTCACCAGGGTACCATATCCGTAGGCTCCAAGAAATGATAATACAAAAGAAATACAAGGAAAGGTTGGCCGGTTTGTAAAACTGCACAAATTTAACCCTCTTTTTGACAGTTGTAGTAAAGATGTAAGTAAGGTATCGTTCTAGGCCGGGGATTAGGAGGGATTGCTAATCTACTCTAAATTAATTTAAAAATATTAAACAAGACTCAAAGACACAAAACTAGGCTAAAAACTCTAATAATTCAAAACACACTAGAATGACTCAAAACAATGGAAACACACAAATTAGACACTAAGAACTAAAATGGACGGAAATTGAATTAAAAGACTAAAAACAATGAAAATTAACTAAATAATATAATTTAATAATGGGGGGGGGGGGGTTTGGTTTTGACGAAACGTAAATTAAACTTAAATAAATTGCAGAATTGACAAAAACATAAAATAAAAGTGAATGGATGGGCGACGGATTGGCTAGAGGGTTCTTCTCCACACATGACACAAATGCAACCTAAATTGATTTTCAGTCGTTCTTTCAATAAGTTATAAATCTCAACACCCCAAATTAATTAGGTACGCTTAAATTAACCTTCAGATTTTCCTTATGTTATTGAATTGGATGAACAGCATACAACAACTCAAATTATTCCCCAAAAGTTCCCTACGTGAAAAGCACAATAGAGATACGATTAAAGATCATTATGTTCTATGAAAATCATAAGTGTTGACAAGGCATTCGTAACTATGAACAGCATGATACGTTTGCCAGGAATTTACTTAACGCGATTGTGACTAGCAACCTCCACTACTCATGAATATAAGTTCATAACGATTAGGTGAAATTCACTTATATTCTAGCATCAAATTCATGCATGTAAATTAAGTATGCATTCTTAATCGACATACACAAATAAGTTATTAATCAAGCAGTTAATCAAATTAAATCACAACTGAAGGTAATCAATTCATATTACAAATATAATCATGGTTTTGAATTATCCTCTAGCCAAAATAAATTAATTACACATTATTTATAAATTAAACAAGAAATAAAACATAAGTTTGGAGGATTAAACCGAAAGAGTGTGCAAGGATCTGTGCTCTGTTTTTGCACTGTGCTCCGTGTCTGATTGGCTCTGCACTGCCCCGTGTCTGATTGGCTCTGCACTGCCCTTCTTTCTTCTTGCTGATTTCACCCAAGTGTGCTGCCTCCTGATTTCTCCCGTATGCCAAGGCAGCACTGCCTCACGCACTTAACTGTGCTTTCGTGCGCCTGCTCACGCTGCCTTCAAGGCAGCCGCCTTTCTAACGTTTCTCCAATTGGCTGCTTGCGCCTGGCAGCACTCCCGTGATCTCTGTCGGCTTATTGCAAGCTCAGCGCCTCACCTCCTTGGCTGCCTCTGTTTTTCCTTTTTTTTATATTTTTCTCACCGATTGCAGCTCTCGGTCAGCCCGTGCCCCCCTGTGGCACTCTCTCCCTCGCTGACTGCCCCCGCACCTTTCTCCCTCTCGGTGTTTCCTATTCCGCTGCCAATTGGCAGCTCTCTCTGATGGTCCTCACCTGCTGCCTTCGAGGCAGCTCCCCCTCCAAATGGGCGCTCTGCCTTCCTTTATTCCCTTCTCCGACTTCTTATTATTCTCCTCTCAGCTGCCAAAGGTTGGCAGCTCCCATTTTTTTATATTTTTTCTGCTATCCTTTCATCATCATTTTCTGTTTTTCCCTTATGGGCTGCTCCCTTGGCTACAAAAGCAGAAAAGAAACAATCATCAAACCCACATATGCTATCTTTTCTCCTTCCACCGAAGGCTACTTTTCTGTTTATTATTTCTTTCTGCTTTCCCTTAGTGCCGAGCCTCACTTAATGTGCTGCCATCATTCCCTCCTATCATTATTTTCTGCTTGTTTTTCTAAGTAACAAAAATCAAATAAGTGAGCAAGGTAGTTTTTAACGAATTTGTAACTTAAAATCTCACTAGTGCTATTTTTAATTTCTTTGGTTGATAAATCTTATAAAACATAAAAATAACGTAAATAACTCAAAAATATAAGGAACTAACTAAGAAAAGACGAGTAAATTTGATGTAAAATGTGTATAAATATGGTCCGATCAAATACCCCTGTTGGAAATGTGCCCTAAAACCAATCATATGATGATACTTTACGGACATTTCACATGATTAAACTAATCTAGTTTAATATCAAGGGCAAAGATTATTGTTTGAGCGGTCTCATATAAATGTTATATGCTTAAACGATAAAGTCCAAGGAATATGTGATTGAGAGAATGCAATCTAAAAGAAGTTAGATTCATGAGGCCATTCTTTCGTAGACACATCCTAAACGTTCCTGATCATAGGATTGCCAATTGGGCATTGACAGTCCGTTAAGATCAGTACGTGCTATGTCTTCTCTCAGGGAGAGTGACTAGTCTCGAGTCATTGGTGTGAGTGACACCAAGACAAGCACGTAGGTGCTCAATAGAGAATGAGTTCACTGAACACAATCAACGACGAGTTCTCATATTCATGTCACGTGAGAACTCATGGTTAGGATAATGCAAATTAGTCCTTTGACCTGAGGCATCATAGTTGTCTTGTGGTTAGGTCCTTGATCTTTGATCGTGTCAAATGGCATTCCTTTGGAGTGTCCACGGCATGGTTGGGGTCAAGCTATCTAGTCATGGAGACAAGTGAATGCGCAACAAGGGATCTCTAACCTTCAAACCGTTGAGGGAGAATACTCTATGATATGATTTAGAATCTCTGGCCAGAGTATGAATGAGATGTTGGAATGTGTTCCAGATCACATTCAATGGAATCATATAAGCACGAGATTCACATTGGATAGTAGACATGAATAAACTATCAAGCCAAACAATGTGGTCAAGAGTATTGTATTAGAGAAGGACCGTATTGCATTTGTAATCCTAAACTGAATAGGTTCTCTACCTCTTCTGATTAGCTTGGGTAACCATGATATGCTGCTAGGTGTCACTCATGGTTTGTGGAAGCCCTAAACGTGTGTAAACACTAAAGGGAGAATTGAAAGTTAGTTTCAAATTCACAATCGATTTGAAAGAGTTTGAATCGCCCACTGCCTCGCTAAAAGGAACCTAATGGATCGTACACCGTGTAAGGTAAAGATTGAAGATTCAACGGAAATGAGTAAGAATAATTAAATGGTTTAATTATTTATGGCAAGGATTAATTAATATGATTATTAATCAAACGAATAAGTTCGTTAAAGACCTCGGGATAGTTTTGGACCTTAAGGCCCAATGGGCTTCGAACGTCGAGTCCATTAACTTAAGTTGTATGACAACTTAATGAATAATGATTCACAAAGACCAAATTGCCCAAATTAATCCCTAAGGCCGGCCATATTGTGAAGGGTAGCAAACTTGGACTTATTTACAAGTTTGCCACTCAAATGAATTAAGGTATAAATTTGACTTTATAGCCAAAATTCATTTAGGGTTGTTTTTGGGGAAATTGGAGAGAAGAAATGCTCTCCCTTCTCTCTAGAAATGGCCGGCCCCCTTGGAGGGTTTTAGCTAGCACTCTAGCTCCTCCAAGGTCACTCATTTCTTCTTAATCAAAACCTTGGTGTAGAAACTTAGAGGTTCTCAATTTTGAGAACTTAGAGAACCTATCCTTTCTATATAAATCCATAGTTTTAAGATGCAAGGAATGAAGGCCCTCTCTTTGGGTGATTAGCCTTTGCTTATGCAAAGAGGAATCTACAAAGGTATTAATTTCAACTCACTTGTTTTGAGTTGTTTAAAGGTTCACCAATCTACTAGGCTTTGAACATTCATGGTTGATGTTTTGTTTTTAAGTATATGCAAGCATGATTCCGCCTTTAATTTGTTAATTGCATGCTAATGATATTGCTTAAATGAACATGTTTCTCCAAGTTACACTGCAAGCAATTCTTTTGTTGAGATTTATAAGAACTCAAGCTTTCCAACGATTCTTTTAACCCTTAAACTGAAACTTTAAAAACTTTTTTATTTTCTTCGTATACAATCTTTCTTTTTCTTTTCTTTTCTTCTCTTTTTTTTTTAAATAATACAAACATGAAATACCCCCACACTTATTCTTTTGCCAACTCCTTCCAAGTATTTCACAAACATTTCTTATAAGACAGTCTCAAATTGCTCGCTTGAAAAGGGTAAGGAAACATGGTTTGAGGTATAAGGGTAGACATATCTGGTGATAAGAAATAAAAGGCTCAACATATACGGCTCAAATTGGCAATCTAATGATATCATTTTTCTTTGGGAAATAAGGTTATTTGGGCCATGGTGGTAAACCTAATGCCTCTATCATTTTCAAGTTCATGCAATCAATGACAAATATTTCGAAAGATCGTTACGCAAGTTCTAGAGATGTATCTCACATAAGTTCATCACACATGAAAGAATAGGAGTGTATGAAAAATGCACACTTTCAATAGGCTCAAAAACTCACATAGGATGTATATGGTCACTAAATTCACATATGAAGCTTTAAGTTATGCTTTAGTTTCACATCAACACGGCTATGTGCATTTGGTTTTTCAAGAATGATCAAACATGTACAAACTAACAAGAGAATTAGGAATTTCACACAACACATGTTAACTAAGTTCTTGATAATTATGGTTCAAATTTAATCCAATTATATCATTGGGTCGGGAAACTAATAAAAATCTAATTCAAAACAATAAGGAAAACAAGACAATATTTTTGGATTTTTTTTAAATTTTTCTAAAAAAATTAAATAAAACAAAACTAATTAAGAAAACAAAAAGCAATAACATGGAAACAAATGAAACCAGTTCAAAGTCGAAGGTACAAAAATTTTCAATTTGGGTCATTTTTTTATACTGTTTACCCATACCCCCACACTTAAACTGGACATTGTCCCCAATGTCAGAAAACATTAATATGCAAATAAAAATAAAATGAATAAATAATACAAAACAAAATAAAGCAATAGGACTGAAAACTTCCCTAATTTGCAGAAAACTCAATCGATGACCCCCAAGCTAAGATTCTGCAATCAACTTCAAGGGTGGAAATATTCAAAAATTCCTGCAAAGAAAATAAATAAATCAGTTGAGCACGAAAGAAAATATAGAAAATGCAAAAGAAAAAATAGAAAATGAAAATAAAAGACAACGAATAGAACTAATAGGTGATCATTGGTCGCTTGTTGATTTTCCACAGCTTTCATCTTGAACTGGATGGGCCTTCTTCTTGCAAGTGATCCTCAGCTTAGTTGAGGATGAATCAGCACGTTGTCTCCACATGCTTCAAGTACTCAGGTCTCCATGCAGATGTGCATCTTCTTGAACTCTTGGATCATCTCACACTCCGCCTTCATCAGGATGCACCTCAGACTCCTCCTGCTTTGTCTGTGAGGTACTTTTGCTTTTGAAGAAGCACCTCAACACAGGTTTATTTTTGAAGTTGGCTGGGAGGGGTCTGAGATGAGTACTCGAGAGCAAGACTAGGTAAGCAATCAGGATCTCACTTTCTCCACGTTCCTCAGATGAAGGTGAGGAGAAAGCATGATATGAGATACTTTTGCTTTTAACCTTTTTGATATGAAATACTTTTGCTCTGGATGATTTGTTTTTTGGGGTGATCCAAGGGATGAAGAACACTGAGTGACTCGAAAGGTTTCTTTGGGAATACATTCTCGGAGATGAAGAAGGTTGAGAGGGTGTGCCTTTGTTGTGGAAGGCGAAGGTAGAACTTATAGAAATTTTTCTTCACAACCGGAACTATTCCCTCAATTCTGTCGGCAGCCGTTGGATGGATGAACAATACCAGTTACGCGCTTTCTGACAAAGCGGCCCATAATTTCCGCAAAGCTGACAGTGCATATGACGAGTGACGACAAACTGGAAAAATTGATCTTTTGAAAACCGGGGTTCAAATCCGGGTTCGGCTCGTGGTTTTCGCAAAGCTCCAAGCTGCATGTGACGAGTGACGACAAACTGGAAAAGCTGATCGCCTCGTGATTTTTGAGCAAGGAGCGTCCAGCTTTGATCTTTGAGGAGCGCCTCTTTGATCTCTGAGGAGCGGGCGCCTCATCGATTTGCTTCTTTTTATAGAGGCATGAATTTTGTTTAACCTCACACTTGAACTCCCTTCTGTAAACACTCTCTTCTTGCACTTCTGCACTCTTACTCCTTCCGCTCTCTTCTTGCACTTCTGCAATCTTAATCTTTCCGAACTTTTCCTCCTCAACATCTTCTAAAAAAAATGTCTTGCTCTTCTGACCGTCGCCTAAACTTGAATGTTGGAGAAGATGATGACTCGTCTTCTCCGAACAACATTTGGAATCCGTCCTTCATATCCCCCAATGGTCCTCTTACAGTCGGGGACACAATGATGAGGAATGAAATAACCGCTACGGTGATAGCCAGAAATCTGCTCACTCCAAGGGACAATAGGATGCTATCCAGGCGGTCGGACGAGCTAGCTGTTCAGGAATCTCTGGCTCTCAGCGTCCAAAGTGCAGGCTCAGTATCAAACATGGGCCAGCGCCTGCTTGCAAGATCTCGTCAGGTGGAGTCGCTGATGGCTGAGGTGGCAAGTCTTCGGCAAGAAGTCAGAGGACTCAAGCACGAGAACAAGGAGTTGCACATGCTTGCAACTAGTTACTCGACCAGCATGAAGAGGAAGCTGGACCAGCTGCAGGAGTCGGACGGTCGGATCCAGAGTGATCATGAAAGGTTCATGGCGTTACTCCCGAGGTTTATGTTGCCTTCGTCCTCTGGAGTTGCACCAAGTGTTTCGGCTCTAGAGATTCCAACTCTGGCTCTTCGTCTTCCCGGAGCTCCGTCGACCTCTGAGGCGCCACCTAACCAATGACCAAAGAATGCTATTAGTTTTTGTATTATTGTAATTTTATTTCTTTAAGTTTATTTATATATATATATATATATATTACTAATATTATTATTATTATTATTATAATTAATTAATTTTTTTTTTTCAAGTTTATTTTAAGCAACATAAAATATGTAAATCAAAATATGTAAATTAATGCAAAAAGACTTTATTTACCCGCACTTAAAATAAACATTGCCCTTAATTTATTTAAACACAAACTAAACAAAAATCAACCAAATAACACAACTAACCAAACAAAACAAAAATTGCAAAGTAAAGGCAATAAAGAGTAGGGTTAAGAAATGCAAATCTGGTTGCTTGGGTTGCCTCCCAAGAAGCGCTTGCTTTAACGTCTTTAGCCGGACGATTCTTTCCATTAACCTCCCATCGGCTCCAAAGCATGGAATTTATCTTTCAATGGGAGATGATACTTGAAATGATTCGGCAGTGGTCTGAATTCTCGGGTGGGTGCCTGAATCATAAAAATGAGAAACATATTAGTATAAATTAAAATTAAAATTGAAATTGGAGAAGATGGCTTATTATATTTTTCCGACACAAACTCAATTACAAACACCACGCCCTTTAACGTTTCGGAGACTTTGCACTTGGCCAGATTGACTATAATGGTTGTGTGACGGGGATTTTAAAACCGCACAAATTTAACCCTCTTTTTGACAATTGTAGTATAGGTGTAAGTAGGGTATCGTTCTAGGCCGGGGATTAGGAGGGATTGCTAATCTACTCTAAATTAATTTAAAAATATTAAATAAAACTCAAAAACACAAAACTCTAGAAAACACAAACTAAGCTAAAAACTCGAAACACACTTAAAATGACTCAAAATAATAAAAACAATCAAATTAACTCAATCTAAACACTAGGAAATTAATTGGACGGAATTTAAATTAAAAGATTAAAAATAATAAAAATTAACTAAATAATAATATTTTATTAATGGGGGGATTGATTTGGTTTTGACGAAGTAAATTAAACTTAAATAAATTACAAATTGACAAAAACATAAAATTAAAAGTGAACGGATAGACGACGGATTGGCTAGAGGGTTTTTCTCTACACATGACACAAATGCAATCTAAATTGATTTTCAGTTGTTCTTTCAATAAATTGTAAATTTCAATACTCCAGATTAACCGTGAACAGCACTTTTTTAATCTTCAAGTTTTCCTTAAGTTATTGAATTGGATGAACAGCATACGACAATTCAACACATTCTCTAAAAGTCCCCTACGTGAAAAGCACAATAGAGATACAATCAAAGATCATTAAACTTTGTGAAAACTATAAGTACTGACGAGACATTCGTATTTATGAAAAGCATGATACTCCCGCCAAGAATTTACTTAACACGATTGTGGATAGCAACCTTCACTACTCATGAATATAAGTTCATAACGATTAGGTGAAATTCACTTATATTCTAGCATCAAATTCATGCGTGTAAATTAAGTATGCATCCTTAATTAACATACACAAATAAGTTATCAATTAAGCAGTTAAGCAAATTAAATCACAACTCAGAAATCACAACTGAAGTTACCAATTCAAATTACAAATATAATCATGGTTTTGAATTAACCTCTAGCCAAAATAAACTAATTACACATTATTTAAAAATTAAAAACAGAAATTAAAAATATAAGTTTAGAGGGATTAAACCAAATTAGGAGAAGTGCACAGATTTCCTCGATGCCACTGTGCAGTTTGCACCGTGAGCTAAGGTTTGCGTATAGCTGATAATCACGCTGCCAAAACAGCTTTAGTGCCCTCTCTTCAACGCTGCCTTGTTGGCAGCCTGACTTTCCCACTGTGCCGCAAGACTGCCTTGATTTTCGTTGGTTCTCTCCGAGGCTTGCCTTTGCCGCAAGCTAGCTGCTCCAGGCAGCTTAATTTCCCCTGACTTCGTTCTCCCTCGTTCCTTCCCGAGAGTCCTTCACGCCCTTGGTTTTCTTTCACGCTGCCAAAGGCAGCACCGTTACTCCGTGCTGGTTGGCCGCAAGCTGATGCGAGAATTTCTTGACACACAAATTAAACCCTATTTGTGACAATTGTAGTAATGATGTAAGTAGGGATCGTTCTAACCGGGGATTAACTAGGGATGCTAACCAATGTTAAATTAAATTAAAAACGTAAAAACAAAGTTTAAAACACTAAACTAAAATCAAAACACTTAACTAGAATAACTCAAAATAAAACTAACAAATAATCTAAAACAAATCAAAATACTCAAAACAACTCAAGACTTAAGAAAACACAAACTAAAATGATTTCTAATAAATCTAACACTTCCAAATAAATGGGGGATTGATTTTTTTGACGAAATTTAATTTAAAACAGAAACTTATAAATAAACTTCAAAGAAAATAATATTTTATGAAATAGAATGATGAGAAACTAGTTAGAGGGTTCCTTATCCACACATGAACATATGCATATAATTTGATTCCCAGTTATGAATTCAACAAACGAATGAATGACAATGCTCCAAGTTAATTAGGTCCGCTTAAATTAACTTTTAGATTTCCCTAGATTCATTGGATTGCAAGGAATACGCATTACAACCAAATTATTCCTCATCAAAGTCCCTAACTATGGAATACGCATGATAGAGACATTTAACAAAGATCATTAAGTTCAACGGAAATCATAAACATTGACTAGGCATTCATAACTATGGAATACGCATGTTACTCTTGCCAAGGATTTACTTAACACAATCGTGACTAGCGATCTTTACTACTCATGAATATAAGTTCATAACGATTAGGTGAAATTCCCTTATATCCTAGCATCAAGTTTAGGCATGCAAATTAAGTGTCGACCCTTAACCCACATACATAAACAAGTTCTTAATCAAAACAGAAAAGTAAACCACATCCAACATTCATAAATTCATAACTGGGGTAAATCAAATTATAATAAACATATATCCATGGTTTCAAATTCACCTCTAACTAAAAAGAAATTAGTTCCACATGTTTAACATAATTGAACAACAATTTAAATTAAACATTGAAAAACAAAAGCAAAAGAAAGAAAACACCTAAACTTTCCAACGATCCAAGCGCCTCCAAGGACTTTCCTCTTCTTCTCTTTGTTGCGGCACAAGGCTTTGAATGATGTTGAAGAGTTGGTTTTATGGAGGAATGGATGGGGGAAGTTTAGATATGTAGGGAGAGGCAAGGAAAGGCTTGTAGAATGGTTTATTCTTGGATGATTTGAATGAGGTTGCTACCATGGGTATTTATAGGGAGAGGATGGACTTGTTTAATTCAATTTTTTGGTGGGAATTAAAAGGAAAGTCATGGCAATAAGTGGGATTTATTGGTGGTGGTAGGTTTTGAGTCATCCACTTCACATGTCATGGTGAACTAAGCATTGCATCATCCACTCACATGTCATGGTGAGTTAAGCATTGCATCATCCACTCAAATGTCATGATGAGCTAAGCATTGCATCATCCACTCACATGTCATGGTGAGCTAAGCATTACATCATTTTTTTAGGCCCATTGCAATAGATTTTTGGGCTTCTTTGCATCAAATTCTTGGGCTTCTTTGCATCAAATTCGTCCATCCTCAAGCCTCCATGTTTGCACTATCCAATCTTGGCCCAAAATTGCTCTAGAATGCTCCAAATTGCTTCTTTTTGCATACTTTGACATATAAACCTACAAACACACGAAAAATGACTTTAAACACTAAATTAAGTAAGAAACATAACATAAATGCATAAGAACTAGCTAACTAAGGTGCATAAATATGCTCCTATCAAATTCCCCCACACTTAGCTTTTGCTAGTCCTCGAGCAAAATAAAACAAAACATAACCTAACCTTCCAACATTTGCTACAGGGATTTCCAACGTTACATAACATGCCAAAGATCATTATTCCCACAGATTTTAGTCATCCATACTCTTGAGCATATACTTAATCATAGTTACCATTCACTAGCTCACATTTAATCGTTTAATATAACATTATGGACGTAGTAACATGCCTTAGAGAATCCACTCATTTCCTTACTGGATACACTCTTATTTTCACACAGATTTTCTAACTACACACCCTATACTAGTTATATGTGAGCGAATTGATGTGGATATAAAAACGAATGCTCACATATATGTATCTCAAAGAATGCAATTTCCGGAGTTAATAAGCATGTTTAGATATGATCTCATGAATGGAATGCTACTACTTAGATGCGAGAACCAATGACACCATATGCTCATACCAAATTCAAACTCCACAAATTGAAACACATAACACTTAAGATAGAAGTTAAGGTTTGTAACGGGGCTTGGGGTAATGGCTAACAAAGAAAGGTTAAGGATAAACAAAAGTTCTTAAAGCGATAGCAAACAAGTAATGAACTTGACACTTTAGAATTCACTTTTGCGTGCAGAAAATCACTTAGATACACAAGGGAATGAAATACACAATAATTAGGGTCTAATTTAACTTTTTGGACCCTTTCTTCAACAACCAACACTTGTGAGTTCTTTCTTACTTATTTTGACCTCTTTTTTTTTTTTTTTTTTTTTTTTTCAAAACTCACATGATAAATACTTCCCCCACACTTATTTTCTGCCCACATTAATCAAAAGGAATTCAATTTGAATTATGCTTACTACACTTTAAGAACGAGGGTATGGATAGTCCTAATCTAGGTTAGGTGAGGATGATGTGGTTTAACAAAGAAAATAGGTTAAACAAGGCTCAACGGGGCTTAAACCTACAAAACAAATGAACATGGGGTACGGCTATTTGGTTCTTGGTTTACTAACAACTTCATCTTGTTATGTGTTATGCAAATCAATTTTATGCTTTGAATGAAACGGGCATGAGTTCTAGTATTTGGAACTAAATGATGAAACGCATTCTAAGTAGTAACCAAGCAAAGAATAATGAGATCATGCAACGACTTTAGAAGACAACAAATGCACAAATTATTAACTCTCCAAAGAACGTTAAAAGCTCAAGTCTCTCAGGGTTGTAGCATTAGTTTGAGTTTCTTCCTTCAAGCATGTTACAAAAACTAATTTTTCTTTTGATTACATGTGAATTCATGAACTATAATTACAACTAAGCATAAACCAAAGAGCATATCAAACTTTCATCCATGTTTGTAACTTACTTCAACAGTTATGCAATTAAAAACCAAATCCCCATCATTTTGTTGGAAGGTACCCTAAAACACAAAAATGACTCAAAAACGACTCTTTTTTTGGTATTTTTCAAAAAATTTTCAAATTTTTCTTGGGTTTTCTGTTATATGACACTAAAACACATCAAAACACACTAAAAACACTTTAAAACAGTAAGAAACAACATGTGAAGTGATAGGTGATAAAAATCCATAAATTTCATGCAAAAACAGCTTGTTTACCCCCCCACACTTAAATCAAACATTGTCCTCAATGTTTCAAGCATAAAATCACACCAAACATAAAGAAACAAACAAACAACAATGAACTAATCATGGCAAAGATGGCAAAATAAGTGCAGCAAAGTGAAGGGTTTAGAAACTCAAATCTGGTTGTTGGAGCGATTCTTAGGTCTTCCTTATTTGAATGCATGGGTTGCCTCCCAAGAAGCGCTTTCTTTAACGTCTTTTAGCCGGACGATACTTCCATTCAAGCTCCCCTAGGTCCCACAACATGGAATTGATCCTTGAATGGAAGGTGATACTTGAAATGATCCGGCAATGGTCTAAATTCTAGTGTAGGTGCCTGAATCATCAAAGCCAACAAGTTAGTAGAAAACAAAATTGAAGTTGGAGAAGATGGCTTACTTGCTTGCTCCGACACCAACTCAATTACGAACACCACATCTTTGAAGGTTGTAGGGATATTGCACTTGGCTAGATTGCATGTGATGGTTATGACTTGTCCAATGTCATCAAATTCAACTTCTTTGGGCTTTGTGGTTTCAAATATGTCCTCTTCGATGCTTTCTACATAGTCCCCAACAACTTCTTCCTCTTGAATCTTTGGAAAGGTTTCCAAGATGTCTTTCTTTCCCTCATCTTTCGTGGATTGCATAAACCTGTGAGGGAAAGGCACATTGGGAGGAATAAGGTTAGAAATAATTGAATTTGAAACAACCTTACTCGAATTGGGTGGTGTAGGAACATTGGGAGGTTGCGGCAAGGGTTGTTCTTCCCTTGCCGTGCCTTGTGCATCCTCCTCCTCTTCGAGTAGTAGCAATTCATCCCTGGCCTCATCTTCAACCATTTGTTCTTGAATTTGTTCCATGCATTCTGCATTCTGCCCAAATTGATTGTTCCATTCAGCCAACTCCTTTGCTTTATAGAAATCCTCAATTGGTTGCCAAAATGCGTCTTGTTGAAATGGTTGAGCTTCCCTGCCTTGCTCCAAAGAATTCAGTTGTTGACTAACTCCCTTATAATAATTTGATTTACCTGAATTTGGATGTGAAGATTGAGGGGGAGGCTGTGGTGGTGCATATGAATCCTCATATGGTTGCCAATATGTTTCTTGTTGAACCTCTTTGGCCTGATTTCGTGAGCCCTGAACCAAAGAATTTAATTCATTAAGAATTTGATTATAATCTATTGACGAACCTGAGTTCGATTGAGCATATTGCATATGAGGTTGTGGTGGCTGCATAGGTCTTGAATAGAACTCCTCATATGGCTGCCAATATGTTTCTTGTTGTTGAGGTTCCCACCACAAAGAATTTGAATGATCGCGCCAATCTCTTTGTGGAAATTGATTGGCTTGATATCCTTGCCTATAAGACGCACCAAATGTAGGGATATTTTGCATTGTGGTCCTTTCGGCATATTGTGTCAATTGAAAAGTAAGATTTGCCAATTGAGCTTGAATGCTAGCAAAATCCATCTCTTACTTCTCAAGCACCTAAAATCAAAGAAAAAGAATTAAAGCAAATATCAAAAGTAACATCAAACAAAGGAAATAAAACTAAGTTCGAAACTAAAACAAAAACTAACTAAACAAAAAGAAAAGAACCAAGGGATTAGCAAAGTTGCTAATCCCCGGCAACGGCGCCAAAATTTGATGCGAGAATTTCTTGACACACAAATTAAACCCTATTTGTGACAATTGTAGTAATGATGTAAGTAGGGATCGTTCTAACCGGGGATTAACTAGGGATGCTAACCAATGTTAAATTAAATTAAAAACGTAAAAACAAAGTTTAAAACACTAAACTAAAATCAAACACTTAACTAGAATAACTCAAAATAAAACTAACAAATAATCTAAAACAAATCAAAATACTCAAAACAACTCAAGACTTAAGAAAACACAAACTAAAATGATTTCTAATAAATCTAACACTTCCAAATAAATGGGGGATTGATTTTTTTGACGAAATTTAATTTAAAACAGAAACTTATAAATAAACTTCAAAGAAAATAATATTTTATGAAATAGAATGATGAGAAACTAGTTAGAGGGTTCCTTATCCACACATGAACATATGCATATAATTTGATTCCCAGTTATGAATTCAACAAACGAATGAATGACAATGCTCCAAGTTAATTAGGTCCGCTTAAATTAACTTTTAGATTTCCCTAGATTCATTGGATTGCAAGGAATACGCATTACAACCAAATTATTCCTCATCAAAGTCCCTAACTATGGAATACGCATGATAGAGACATTTAACAAAGATCATTAAGTTCAACGGAAATCATAAACATTGACTAGGCATTCATAACTATGGAATACGCATGTTACTCTTGCCAAGGATTTACTTAACACAATCGTGACTAGCGATCTTTACTACTCATGAATATAAGTTCATAACGATTAGGTGAAATTCCCTTATATCCTAGCATCAAGTTTAGGCATGCAAATTAAGTGTCGACCCTTAACCCACATACATAAACAAGTTCTTAATCAAAACAGAAAAGTAAACCACATCCAACATTCATAAATTCATAACTGGGGTAAATCAAATTATAATAAACATATATCCATGGTTTCAAATTCACCTCTAACTAAAAAGAAATTAGTTCCACATGTTTAACATAATTGAACAACAATTTAAATTAAACATTGAAAAACAAAAGCAAAAGAAAGAAAACACCTAAACTTTCCAACGATCCAAGCGCCTCCAAGGACTTTCCTCTTCTTCTCTTTGTTGCGGCACAAGGCTTTGAATGATGTTGAAGAGTTGGTTTTATGGAGGAATGGATGGGGGAAGTTTAGATATGTAGGGAGAGGCAAGGAAAGGCTTGTAGAATGGTTTATTCTTGGATGATTTGAATGAGGTTGCTACCATGGGTATTTATAGGGAGAGGATGGACTTGTTTAATTCAATTTTTTGGTGGGAATTAAAAGGAAAGTCATGGCAATAAGTGGGATTTATTGGTGGTGGTAGGTTTTGAGTCATCCACTTCACATGTCATGGTGAACTAAGCATTGCATCATCCACTCACATGTCATGGTGAGTTAAGCATTGCATCATCCACTCAAATGTCATGATGAGCTAAGCATTGCATCATCCACTCACATGTCATGGTGAGCTAAGCATTACATCATTTTTTTAGGCCCATTGCAATAGATTTTTGGGCTTCTTTGCATCAAATTCTTGGGCTTCTTTGCATCAAATTCGTCCATCCTCAAGCCTCCATGTTTGCACTATCCAATCTTGGCCCAAAATTGCTCTAGAATGCTCCAAATTGCTTCTTTTTGCATACTTTGACATATAAACCTACAAACACACGAAAAATGACTTTAAACACTAAATTAAGTAAGAAACATAACATAAATGCATAAGAACTAGCTAACTAAGGTGCATAAATATGCTCCTATCACAAGCTGCCTCGGTCCTCGCAAAGCTGCCTTAGGCAGCTCCCTGTTGGTCGCTGCGCTGCGTCCGTTTTCTTCCTTCGTGGCAGCACCGCAAGGCAGCCCTGCGCTGCCAATTCCTTTCTTTCTTCTGGCTGCCAAAACAGCCTTCGTTTATTATTTGCGAGAGCCTCCTTCTAAATGGCCTCTTCTATTTTTATTTTTATTTTCTGCCTGAGCCGCTGCCTAAGGCAGCTCCTTATTATCTCCCCCGAGGAGCTCCTTTCTTTTTTTTTTTCCGAGGCTCTCGCTCCGTGCAGTGCCAGGCAGCCTTCTTTCTCCCGAGGTTACTTTTCTCCCCCGAGGCTTGCCCTTTTTCTGTTTGATTTGCGCTGCCCTTTGACTGGCAGCACTCCTCCCTGCCTTTTCCTCTTGGCTACCAAAGGCAGCCCACTGTTTATTTCTGCGCTGCCCACTGAACTCCCGTCTCTCTGCCAGCTTCGAGAGACTCCCCTCAGCTCCTTCTTTCGAGCTGCTTGCGCAGCTTTTTTTTTTTTTTTTTTTTTTTTTTTTCCGAGGCTTGGCCTCTGTTTTCTCCCGAGCGTTCTCCTGGTGCAACGCTGCCAGCTGCCTCCGCAGCTTCCCTCCTTCGGCTTCTTATATAATGGCCGCTCTTTTTATTCGCTCCCCAGAGCTGCTTGCCTTATTATATTTTTCCAAGTGATTCCTCTTTCTTTCCGAGGCTGGCGCCTCTCCACCACAAGCTGCTAGGCAGTTTCCTTTTTCTCTTTTTTTAAAATTATTTTATTTCTTCCAGCTAAGGCAGCCTTTTGGCTACCTTTCCTTTCTTCTATTTTATCCCCACTTGCACCGACCCACTCTATGTTTTCCACCGAACTGTCTTTCCTTTTATTTCCTGCACTCATGATTTCCTGCTAATTATTCACACAACAAATTATATTTAAATATATAAATATATATATATATATATATATATATTATTTTCCAAATGATAAGTATAATTCAACAGACAAGATAGTTTAGATGAATTTATTACTTAACACTTCACTTATTCTATTTTTATTTTCTTAGGTAGATAAATTCATATAAAACACAAAAACAAAGTAAATAGCTCAAAATATAACGAACTAACTAAGAAAAGACGAGTGAATTTGATATAAAAATATATATAAATATGATTCGATCATTGTGGCCTGTCCCGTGTCATCAATCTCAATTTCTTGGTCCTTGATTGTCTGCACAGTCTCTTTGATATTTTCAACGCATTTTCCAGCCACTTTCATATCTTCTTGAATCCTTCTTCTCGGCGTGCAAGGTTCTTTGAACGTTTCAGCAAAATCTGGAACTTGATTTGTTGCACCAAGAATCGGGATATCACTTTGCACCTCTGGAAGAGCTTCCACCATGTCCTTTTCACTTTCTTCGTTATTTGGAATTAAAAACCTGCAAGGAAAAGGGACATTTAGTGGAATAATGTTAGAGTGAATTGAAATTGGAACAACATTACCGAAGTTGGAAAACATAGGGACTTGAGGGGTTTGAGACAAGAATTCTGCCAAACTGCCCAGGTCGTCCTCCTCATCTTCTTCTTGCAGCGGCAATTCATCCAAGTTCGGGCTGTGATTGGATTGTTCTGGAACAGCCTCATCCTTCAATTCACTTTCCAAAGTGCTGGCTTCATCGATTTCAACGTCTCCCTTTGAATTTTCCATGTTGGAGTTGGAGAGTTCACGTTGCTCTTGAATCTGGGCCATGATCTCCATAATCTGCCCAACTTGCTTCTCCAATTTATCCACCTTGTTGGCTCGGTCTTGCATCTCCTGGATTTGATTTTCTACTCCCTGATTCAAAGAGGTGAGTAACTCATTAAACGTATCATTATCCAGAGATGTACCTGAATCGAATTGGGCAGATTCTTGTGGTGGCTGTAATGGTTCATATGGCCACTGATAGAACTCATCCGATGACGGCAATTGTTCTTCTTTTTGTGAGCCATGCGTCAAAGAAATTAGTCCTTCAAGAATTTCATTATAACTTACAGGCATACTTTGATTCGATTGGAATTGTTGTGGGGGAGGTTGTGGTGGCTGCATAGGTCTTGAATAGAACGCTTCATCTTGCTGCCAATATCCACTTTGTTGAACTTGTTGAGGTTCATCCCACATCTGATCTGAATAACCTCTCCAATCCGAATTGCAAGCGTTGGAAAACATGTTGGCCCTTGATTTGCTATGGCCTTGATATCCCCAAACATCTTCACATGCAGAAAATTGAGGACGTTGATGAGTCTGATATCCTTGCCCATAGGGCACATCAAATGTCGGGACATTTGGCATTGTGGCCCTTTCGGCATTATGAGTTAGTTGAGACGTGAGTTGTGCTAATTGAGCTTTAATGGTCGCAAGCACCATGTCTTGCTCCATTTGAACCTAAAATGGAAGAAAGAAAACTAAATCAAATATCAAAAGTAAAATACACAAACACAAATAAAAACATAAACACAAATATAAAAATAAACACAAACCAAAATAAAGGGATTAGCAAAGTTGCTAATCCCCGGCAACGGCGCCAAAAATTTGGCCGGTTTGTAAAACTGCACAAATTTAACCCTCTTTTTGACAGTTGTAGTAAAGATGTAAGTAGGGTATCGTTCTAGGCCGGGGATTAGGAGGGATTGCTAATCTACTCTAAATTAATTTAAAAATATTAAACAAGACTCAAAGACACAAAACTAGGCTAAAAACTCTAATAATTCAAAACACACTAGAATGACTCAAAACAATGGAAACACACAAATTAGACACTAAGAACTAAAATGGACGGAAATTGAATTAAAAGACTAAACACAATGAAAATTAACTAAATAATATAATTTAATAATTGGGGGGGGGGTTTGGTTTTGACGAAACGTAAATTAAACTTAAATAAATTGCAGAATTGACAAAAACATAAAATAAAAGTGAATGGATGGGCGACGGATTGGCTAGAGGGTTCTTCTCCACACATGACACAAATGCAACCTAAATTGATTTTCAGTCGTTCTTTCAATAAGTTATAAATCTCAACACCCCAAATTAATTAGGTATGCTTAAATTAACCTTCAGATTTTCCTTATGTTATTGAATTGGATGAACAGCATACAACAACTCAAATTATTTCCCAAAAGTTCCCTACGTGAAAAGCACAATAGAGATACGATTAAAGATCATTATGTTCTATGAAAATCATAAGTGTTGACAAGGCATTCGTAACTATGAACAGCATGATACGTTTGCCAGGAATTTACTTAACGCGATTGTGACTAGCAACCTCCACTACTCATGAATATAAGTTCATAACGATTAGGTGAAATTCACTTATATTCTAGGATCAAATTCATGCATGTAAATTAAGTATGCATTCTTAATCGACATACACAAATAAGTTATTAATCAAGCAGTTAAGCAAATTAAATCATAACTCCGAAATCACAACTGAAGGTAATCAATTCATATTACAAATATAATCATGGTTTTGAATTATCCTCTAGCCAAAATAAATTAATTACACATTATTTATAAATTAAACAAGAAATAAAACATAAGTTTGGAGGATTAAACCGAAAGAGTGTGCAAGGATCTGTGCTCTGTTTTTGCACTGTGCTCCGTGTCTGATTGGCTCTGCACTGCCCTTCTTTCTTCCCGCTGATTTCGCCCAAGTGTGCTGCCTCCTGATTTCTCCCGTATGCCAAGGCAGCACTGCCTCACGCACTTAACTGTGCTTTCGTGCGCCTGCTCACGCTGCCTTCAAGGCAGCCGCCTTTCTAACGTTTCTCCAATTGGCTGCTTGCGCCTGGCAGCACTCCCGTGATCTCTTTCGGCTTATTGCAAGCTCAGCGCCTCACCTCCTTGGCTGCCTCTGTTTTTCCTTTTTTTTTTATATTTTTCTCACCGATTGCAGCTCTCGGTCAGCCCGTGCCCCCCTGTGGCACTCTCTCCCTCGCTGACTGCCCCTGCACCTTTCTCCCTCTCGGTGTTTCCTATTCCGCTGCCAATTGGCAGCTCTCTCTGATGGTCCTCACCTGCTGCCTCCGAGGCAGCTCCCCTCCAAATGGGCGCTCTGCCTTCCTTTATTCCCTTCTCCGACTTCTTATTATTCTCCTCTCAGCTGCCAAAGGTTGGCAGCTCCCATTTTTTTATATTTTTTCTGCTATCCTTTCATCATCATTTTCTGTTTTTCCCTTATGGGCTGCTCCCTTGGCTACAAAAGCAGAAAAGAAACAATCATCAAACCCACATATGCTATCTTTTCTCCTTCCACCGAAGGCTACTTTTCTGTTTATTATTTCTTTCTGCTTTCCCTTAGTGTCGAGCCTCACTTAATGTGCTGCCATCATTCCCTCCTATTATTATTTTTTGCTTGTTTTTCTAAGTAACAAAAATCAAATAAGTGAGCAAGGTAGTTTTTAACGAATTTGTCACTTAAAATCTCACTAGTGCTATTTTTAATTTCTTTGGTTGATAAATCTTATAAAACATAAAAATAACGTAAATAACTCAAAAATATAAGGAACTAACTAAGAAAAGAGGAGTAAATTTGATGTAAAATGTGTATAAATATGGTCCGATCAAAGGTACAAGTGTAACCTAGTCACTTCAAGCACTTTGATCACTGCACTGCTACCCAAGAAGCACCTCTTATCTATTAAATTGTGTCACATGCACAACCGCTTCTTATAATGTGGGAATGGCACACCAGGCAATTAAAACCCAGATAAGCCACGAAGCTCGTGTAAGTGACAATAATCAAACATATATCATAATCATAAAACAAGTCCATCGATCTAAGTTTAGAAACATCATTCATAAAACCGTTCATTGTAAAGTTATAATCAAAACTCGCTGGAAATCTTAAAAGAATCATGAAAACATCGACTGACTTTTCTATATTAAACCACACAGGTTTTCATCCTTGCTTTTACAAATACACTAAAAACTAGGGCTAGAGCAACAACGTTTGGCTGAAGCCTACAATTTCTTAGACTTCTCATTCTAGACTAACTCAAGGAACCAGACGATTTATAGGGATCTAGTTCCAGACTAACTTAATAGAACTAGGAAGTATGAGGTAGGATTTCATACCGACTTAATGTAATCCATAAGATGTAGGGTTCAGACAAACTTAACGAAACTAAATAGGAAATAGGATTCCACACCAACTTAATAGAATCCAATAGCATATAGGATTCTAGACCAAAACTGGAGGCGCCTCATAGCCTCTAGTTTTCTCAAGCAGATACACTATCGGAGTTCTGGTAACTGTAATGGGTTTCCTGAACACTTTGGATAAGTTTGTTCTTACCGTTATTAATACCTATCAGCGGGATAGAGTAACTAGTGTGGAGATGCCACTAATAGTGTAACCTCATGATATGAGGGTCCAAACAACAACAACCCCAAGAAACTCCACACGAATTAACTTTGACCTTTTAGGTTTAAGCAACCTCCAATTTGATGGTAGACCCCAATCGCAGGTCGATGATGACCTATTATTTATGGACCTAGTATGGGAAGCTCTTCCTAACAAATTTACTTAGCCTCACATAAAGTATTTCAAGGGAGACTACAATCTTTCCAGCCACATCATGTCGTATAGAAACATTATGGCTCTGTACAACAACAATGACCTTATGATGTGCAAAATTTTCCCCTCGACTTTGAAGCAAAGCGTCATGAAGTTGTAAGTTTGCGTTCTGCCTTCCGTCTGGGTCAAGGCTTTTTCTACCTATCGAGAGGTGAAGCAAGGAACGGATACATTGTTACTAATTTGGTACAAGAAGGAGGAGAGCCTCCATGAGTACATCAAGTATTTCTGCATGGAGATCATGGAAGTGGACACACCAGATAATCATATGGCCGCCAATACTTTTAAGAAGTGATTTCCCATCGATTCCAAGCTTAGCAATAATCTTCACAAATGAAAATACAAGTATACCACTTGTTAGAGTGCTTTGACGAGGCTAAAGAGATTGTGGCCTAGATTGCAAGATTGGCAAACCGATCAAAACATTGACCAAATCTTTTGCGAAGTGGCACAAATCTGATTGGAAAGACGGTCAGCCAAGTAGAAATAATCTGGAAACAAGCAGAATCAGTGACAGTTAAATTAGGGCAGCTGCTCTGCCACTCTGGCTAATGCTCTTCAAAGTCGGTTTCCATGTTAAAAAGGCCGTGCAAGGTTACAATTGACATTTTTAGGGTGATTTGTTGCCTTTTTAAGGTTCTTGCTGTTTATTCTTTCAACATTTCAACAATGAAGACTTCATCACTGAAACTTAGGTTGAAATCTATAATGTCCTTACCTTTATCCCCCCATCCCTTAAGTTGGGGCCATTGCATGTCATAACCTTTGGTTTGGAATATATCCACTGAGCTTTTTCCATTTCACTGGAAAGCTCCCAAATGACCTCTGGTGGCTTAGGATCGTTGCTTCATGAATGTTACATATCGTCATCGTCAAAGCATGTCACAACAACTGCCCCATTTTTTCTTTAGCGTTTTGGTGAAGGGTCAGTGTTGATAGCTTGTGTCTTGCATGGTAGCTTCAGTGTTCCTTCATGAATTTTTGCATGGAGATTCTTTCTCAGAGTTTGACAAGCGATGGAAGGGTGTCCCATACACGGATGGTAATGTTAGTACCTAGGATCCTTCCTATCTTCCCTAGACGGGGTTTCGTAAGGTTTAGGTGGTTTTATAATCGCAACATGTTGTTAAGGATAACAAAGAACTCCTCATCACTGGATGATAATAAGGGATAGATTTCTTTATCTCTATCACTTCCTTTATTTTTCGTGGGTTGTAGTCGGACTTGTCATCAACGATTAAGGCTTGGTGAGCTTCTTTATTATCGCTTTTCTAGACCTCCATATAGAATACTTGAGTGACATGATGTCTTCATTACTACTTCTAAAAGCCTCGAGAATTGGCTAATGCCCAAGTTCTATAAGTACACCCTATAGTCTAGGATAATATTGTTGATATTGATCTCCACAAGTGCTTCCTCATGCTTCTTGCGTAATAGTCAAAGATAAGGTCCTAGAAGCACTTGACAAAGTCATAGGGTCTTTCCTGTGCTTGTGGCATGTGTTTTTGAGTTAGGCTATGGTAACCGTATATTCATGTTGAAAATACTTCTTATTGCTTGTTAACTCCTTCTAGGTTTGAATGGAACCCGGCATAAGGGTAGCATATCACATATATGCACGATCAGTTAGGTTTTTCAAAAACTAGATGAAGGTTATAGTAGCTAGCATGAGGGCCTAATGCATCGATGAAACGACTTTTATGTTCCTTACTACTACCCTTCCTTCATTGAAGAGGACAAAGTTAGAAGTTTCATAGTTTTTAGGATATGGCATGTGGAGAATGTTAATTGGGTATGGTGGCTCAAGAACATACTTCAAATCCTCGGAGCTTCTATGCAACTCATTCTTTAACATGACGATAACGTCTTCTTGAGTGACGAATGACAGTCTCTTCTTAGAATCCTTCCCGGTAACCACGACCGATTCTTCCTGGGAAGTGTTTTTCCTCTGCACGCAGTTCTTCACACTTATCTTCTCTCTTGGCTTTGGGATTGAGTTTTTCAACTCATTCATAGACATAACAATTTCTTTTTATTTTACCTAAAGCATGAAAGACAGCGATGACATTTGGCATGGCATACTCATCCAGTTTTTTTTTTTTTGGCTTTCTTGATGTTGCTCCTTAGGCTAGGATTCGTTTAGTTGGGAAGTAACCTCGCCTGCCTATTCTGAGGTGTTGCCACTCATGGTAGCATTTTTTTTTGTAGATCTTAGAGCCATTGAATCAAGATCGTGACTTGGTCCCTAGTGAGGTTACCAATTTAGGTTGGGGGGATTTTAGGTCAAACAAGACTTAAGCTTTGGCAAACATCCTTTTGCCTCTCTTAGTATGTTTGAATACAAGTCTTGGGATACCTCAATAAAATTAGTATGTCCTAGGGTTCTAAAAATGCTTCTATTGACTAAAGAAGATCAAGGGAAGCTTGAAGGAACCACAAATATTGTAGAAAAATTAATTTTTCCAAGATTCAAGGCTACTTACACTTGGAGAGTAATTTCCCTTGCTTAGTACTATACAACCTTGAATTCTACTCCTTCTTTCTCTAATGTTCTGTTGTCTTCTTTACATTGAGTTGAACCTCCCTGTTTATACGTGAAGGTTTCTCTTTTCAGGCTTCCTACGAAATCTCTAGGCTTCTCTGCCTTCACCGGTTAAAGCTAGGTCTTTTTTTTTCTTTTTTCCTAGCACAAATTCGACCTTCCTTTTTGGTGTAAAACACATGAGTGTCATTGCTCCTGTGAAAACTGTGTCACGTGCTCTTCCCACATCGTCTCTTTCTCGGACCAGTTTTTACATGCCTTAATTCTAGTTACGCGCCTATTTACTTTCATCCATCGTTCTCCAGCGTGAGGTAGGAAGGGAAAGTCCATCTCCCTTCTCATTACATATGGGCTCTACATTGGGCTTTCATGTAAACTTAAGGCTTTGAGTCAAGTTCATTTCTAATTGGATTGGTTGGTTTACTAGGAAAAAGGGAAACTAGGTTTGTACTTTCTCAAACTCACCTAAGTGGACTTCAAAAATTAAGGGCTTGGATCCTTAGGCTCCCATGCAGCCCAAAGTCTTCCATAATCTTAGCTTCACGTAGGCTCGATAAACTTTCGTAACCATCCACACCACGTTTCACTTGGCAAGCCCCGACATGTGGCTTGGGTTTATTTTATCGTGTATCATAGTTAGCAAGATAAAGCTTGGCGTGGTGAATAGCATGAGCATGACGTGATTCTACAAACGTCCAATCTGTTTACCATTGTTTTAATGCGTGGAATGATTGTGAATATTTTCTTCCTTAATTCTGCGCCTTTGCATGGGCTAAGGCTTGTCTTGGTGTTTTTATGACAATCGGGCCTTGAGATTTGATTGGGCTTGCATGTGATATTTGTGGATCTCAATAGAATTTTGAAATTTGAATTTTGAGATTTGAAATTTCACCAAAATTTTCACTCACCCTTTCTCCCTAAAACTGGCCACCCTTTAAAGAAAGGGTCTTTTGGGCCTTTCTTGCAATTACATGAAGTTGTGTACTTTTGTTCATTTACATTTTTGGTCCAAAAGTTTATGCTTTCACATTTAGGCCGTTATTAACTAAGGGACAAACAGTTTAGTCCTTTGAATGAAATTTTATTTGGTCATGAATTTTTGGATCCTTGATAGAAGCATATTAACGACTTAGTTAGCTTGTTTTCTTATATTTATGTTGTTAGTTCCTAGTTATTTTAGTATTTTAAGCTAGTTTCATGTGTTTGTAGGTCCAAAGGGCTAAGGTGGCAAGAAAGTGCATTTTGGAGTAGTTTTGGGCTTGGAATGGATAGCACATGCATGGAGCAAGGTGGATGGACATTTTTGAAGTTAAAGAGGCTAGGAATATGCTAAGGATATTTGGAGGAATTAATTGAAGATTTAGAAGATTTGGAGTTAGCTAAAGAAAAGGAAATATTGAATAAATCTTAGTCAACTCTTGACTAAATCTTGACTAAATCTTACCAAATCTTAGATTTTCATAATCTTATCTTTCTTTAATTCCAGCTACAAGGGGGGATTATTTTCTGATTATGACACTTAAAAACTTGTTCTAGAAGTCCTAAACCTTTCTTTAAAAGCTGTTGCACCACATTACCCTTTCCCACACCCTTGCCGCAACTTACTTGCCCTTTTCTTCAAATCTGCTAAGTATCTCCTTTCCTGATTTCCTTGACTTTTGTTAGCCTTTTCTTGGGGATTTGGAAAGCTAAATCTTTCCCTAAACTTACCTTGTGCCGTGCCCTTCAACCCTATAAATGCCACATTCTGCCGCACCATTCATACTTTCTCATCCATTCACTACCATTCATACTTTTAGCCATTCTTCCATGCAATTCATGACTGAAGACTTCACCCACACCTTGTGCCACAGCAAAGAAGAAGAAGGAGGACCTTTGGACATGCTTTCCATTGAAGCTTGGATTGCTGGAACATTCTTAGGTGTAATCCATCTTTTGTTTTCAATGTTTCTTAAGTTTAATTATCTTTGTTTTACAAACATGAAGAGCTAAACACCTTTTAGCTAGGGGAAATTCAAAGCCATGAACATATTTGCAATATTAATTGATTACTTCCAGTTTTGATTTCATAAATTGTGAATGCAATTTGCTTAACTGCTTGATTGATAACTTATTCTTGTATGTTGATTAAGGATGCCTACTTAGTTTGCATGCATGAATTTGATGCTAGAATATAAGGGAGTTTCATCTAATAGTTATGAACTTATATTCACAAGTAGTGGAGGTTGCTAGTCACAATCGTGTTAAGTATACTCCTGGTAGGAGTATCATGTTGTTCATAGTTACGAATGCCTTGTCAACCCTTATGATTTTGACAAAGATTAATGATCTTTGATTGTATTCCTATTATGCTATTCATGTATGGAACTATTGAAGAATAATTTGGTTACCGATGCGTTATCCACCCAATTCAATGATTTAAGGAAAATCTGAGGGTTAATTAGTGCTGTTCACGGTTAATCTGGGGCGTTGAGGTTCAAGGTTTATTGGGAAAGCAATTAGAAATCAATTTGTATGCAGGTGTGTCATGTGTGGAGAAGAACCCTCTAGCTAGCCTATCACCCATCAATTCACTCCAAATCTGTACTCTTTACTTAGTTTCTGCAATTTGTTTAGTTTAAGTTTTAAATTCGTCAAAACGAATTCCCCCTTTACATTTAGTGTCTATTAGTTAGAATCTGTCAAAACTGGTTTCCTTTTAGTGTGTTAAGTTAATATAAGTTAGTCCATACACATTGTTTTGAGTCAAGTTAAAATCAATTTTCGTCCAAATCACCATTTAGTGCTGAGTTTGAGTCCATTTGATTCTCTTGTGTTGTTTTTAGTTTGTTTTGCGTTCTTTTAGTCTATTTAAGTGTTTTCAGCCTAGTTTTGTGTTTTAGAGTCTAATTTGTGTAGATTAGCATCCCTCCTAATCCCTGGCCTAAAATGATCCCTACTTTCATACACTACAACTATCAAAAAGAGGGTTTAAGTTTATGTGCTATTTTATATCACATTAAATGTTTGGCGCCGTTGCTGGGGATTAACAAAATTGTTAATCCCTTGTTTCTGTTCGTGTCTTTTATATTTATTTCTGATTTTGTTTGGTTTTGTTTCCTTTGTTTTAGGTACTAGTTTATGACTCGGGGTACTCAACCTATTCATGAACACATCTTGGAGTTTGACGACGGTTTTGAACGAATATTGAGAAGAAAGAAGAAGCAGCTAGAATCTAACCCCTCTAGCTCTGAATCCGAAGTTGAAGAAGAAGAGGAAAAGGAAGAACAAGCCATGGCTGTGGATAATCGAACAATTAAGGAGCTTTCAGCCTCAAGATTAGACAATGCCGTGCCCTTATGCATTCAATATCCTAGGGCGGCTTAAGATAAGACCCATGAGTTTGAATTGAAGTCTAGCTTGTTGCATCGCATTCCTAAATACCATGGGCTGTCCATGGAAGATCCAAACATGCACTTGAAGGAATTTGAAGTAGTATGCTTGAGTATGACCCCAATGAACGTAGATGGCAATATTATGAAGATGAAAGCCTTTCCATTCTCTCTTTTGGAGAAGGCTAAGGATTGGTTGTACGAATTGGCACCTGGAACCGTCACTTCTTGGGAAACCATGAAGAGAGCATTCTTAGGGAAATTCTTCCCAACTTCAAGAGTCATTCTTTTGAGGAAGATGATTAGTGGAATTCAACAAAACCAAGGAGAATCCTTCCCAGCGTATTATTGGCGTTTCAAGACTCTAGTTGCATTATGCCCTCAACAACAAATGAAAGAAGAGCTTCTCATTCAATATTTTTACGAAGGACTTTTCCAATTGAGAGACAAATGTTAGATGCCCTGGCAGGATGAGCTTTGGTTGATAAAACACATGTGGATGCCAAGACCTTAATTGCAAATCGAGCCTTGAATGCACAACAATATGAATGAGTTGGACAAAGGGATCCCTCACGGCAACAACAACAAGTGAATGAGGTAAGTTCAATTTCAGAATTGCAATCTCAAATGGCTAATCTCACTGTTATATTGTCGCATTTTGTTGAAGGATCGAAAGTGCAAGGAAATACAACTTGTGACGTGTGCTCTATACAAGAACACCCCTCTGAGAAATGCCCTCAATTGATAGAGAATGTGAAGGAAAATTTGTGAAAAACAAGTTCATTTGAGCAACATCAACAACATGCAATTAACAATTAAAGGCGGAATCATGTTTATATGCACTCAAAAACAAAAATTAACCCATGAAATTCAAAGCCTAGTAGATAGTTGAACCAAGACTCAACTAAAAAACAAAGTGAGTTGAGAAATCTTATACCTTTGTTGATTCCTCTTTGCATAAGCAAAGGCTAATCACCCAAGGAGAGGGCCTTCATTCCTTGCTTCTTAGCTCCATGGATTTCTTAGAGGAGGATGGTAGAATGGATTCTCCAAGTTCCCAAGAAACGGAACCTCTAAGTCTCCACACCAAGGAGAGCATTTAGAAGAGATGAGTGACCTTGGAGGAGGAAGGATTGCTAGTTAATCCCCTCCAAGGGGGCCTCCCTCCTAGAGAGAAATGGAGAGACATGTTCTCTCCAATTTTCTCCAAAAGAAACCCTAATGACTTTTGGCTATAAAGTCCTTTATATAGTCACTTCAATTAAGTGACAAAAAGAACAAAAACCCTATCACCATAATATGGCCGGCCTTGTCAACCTTTTGGGCTGTTTGGGCCCTTTAGATTCTTTAGTCATTTAAGTTGTCATACAACTTAAGCTAATGGGCTTGACGTTCGAAGCCCATTGGGCCTTGAGGCCCAAAACTAACCCAAGGTCTAAACGAACTTATTCGTTTGATTAATTAACATATTAATTAATCCTAGCCATAAATAATTAAACCATTTAATTATTCTTACTCATCTCTGGTATTTCTTCAATCTCTACCTTACACGGTGTACGATCCATTAGGTTCCTTTTAGCGAGGCAGTGGGCGATTAGAACTCTTTCAAATCGATTGTGAATTGAAACTTACTTTCAATTCTCCCTTTAGTGATTACTCACTATTAGAGCTTCCACAAACCATGAGTGACACCTAGCAGTATGTCATGGCTACCCAAGCTAATTAGAAGAGGTAGAGAACCTATTCAGTTTAGGATTACAATGCAATATGGTCTTTCTCTAATACAACACTCTTGACCACATTGTTTGGTTTGATAGTTTATTCATGTCTACTATCCAATGTGATTCATTTACTTATATGATTACCTTGAATGTGATTCGGAACGACTTTCCAAATCTCATTCATACTCTGGCCAGAGATTCTTAATCATATCATAGAGTATTCTCCCTCAAACAGTTTGAAGGTTAGAGATCCCTTGTTGCGCATTCACTTGCCTCCATGGCTAAGTGGCTTAACCCCAACTACGTCGTGGACACCCTTTGATGGAGTGACATTGACATAGTCAAAGATCAAGGACCTAACCATAAGACAACTATGATGCCTCAGGTCAAAGGACTACTTTGCATTATCCCAACCATGAGTTCTCATGTGACATGAGTATGAGAACTCCTTGTTGATCGTGTTCAGTGGACTCATTCTCTATTGAGCACCTACATGCTTGTCTTGGTGTCAGTCACACCAATGACTCGAGACCAATCACTCTTCCTAAGAGAAGACATAGCACATACTGATCTTAACGGACTGTCAATGCCCAATTGGCAATCCTATGATCAGGAACGTTTAGGATATGTATACGAAAGAGAATGGTCTCATGAATCTAACTTCTTTAGATCACATTCTCCCAATTGCATATTCCTTGGACTTATTGTTCAAGCATATAACATTTATATGAGACAGCTTAAAACAATAATCTTTGCCCTTTATATTAAACCAGATTAGTTTAAATGTGAAATGTCCATAAAGTATCATCATATGATTGGTTTTGGGCAGATTTCCAACAGAATGGGGGATGGGAAAGTGCCAACGCCATTAGATATTAAGGCCAAAATCTATTGGAGGTATGCCCTGAAAGTCAATCTTTGGAAGAAACATTTCCGGACATTGTCTGTATGTATAGATAACTCTAAATACAGCAAAAGGCAAAGTCACTCATTAGAACTATCTCGATAAATGATATAGGTCCAAAATAGTGAATCCATGGACAATGGATCGATGGAAGAAGTAATCTAATGATGTTAGACTACAGAGACCTTCTTCTCATAACCATGATGTTCAGAAGGTTCCTGGTCGTAGGATTGTCAGAGGGATACTGACAATACATAGACCAGTACATACTGTCCCCTTCGAATAGGAAGGATGGGAAGTCTCATGCCATTCGTGTAGTGACACTAGGACAAGTATGTTGGTGCTCATTAAGGGAATGAGTTCACTGAACACAATCAAAAGAGAGCACTTGCATGGAGGTCTACTCACATGTCAAGCAAGTAACTCTACTGGTTGGAATGTGTAAGTAATCCTTTTACCTGAGACATCATAGTTGTCTTGAGGATACGTTGCTGATCATTTGATAATGAGACATGACCACATATCATGTTGGATGTGTTCTATGCATTGTTGGGGTCAATGATTTATTCTCAGAGGCATGTGAATGATCAACAATGGATCTCTAATCCTTGTTACGAAAGGAAGAATACTTTAAGATATGATTCGGGAATCTTCGGCCGAAGTATCGAGCGTAATGATGGAAGGCGTTCCTATACGACTCAATTGAATCATATAACTAAGTATAATCACATCAGGGGTTTGACATTAATAATCCATACCCTAGTAATGTGCTTAAGAGTATTGTATTAGAGAAGGATCGAATTACATTGTAATTCCAACTGAATAGGTTCTCCGACAAAATTCTACATTAGCTTGGGTAGCCATGATATATGGTTAGATGTCACTCATGGCTTGTGAGTTCTTCTAGATGATTAAATATGTAATCATCAAAGAAGAAGGAGAATTAAAAGTAAGTTTTAATTCACTAAGTGATTGGATAAGTACTAATCAATTGGATTGATACCAATCACCTCACTGCCTTGCTAATTAGAACCTAAAATGATTGTACACCGATACACTCTTGTGATGAGATAACTAAAGGATGATGGAGCTAATTAATTGGATTAATTAAGTGTTATGATTAATTAGAAAGTCTAAAGAAATCATAGAAGCGATAAAGGATCGTTTCGGGCTTAAAGAAAAGTTCGGGTTCATTCGGGCCCATTAGGCCCAAACCCATTGGGCTTTTATTCAAACATAAGATGAATTAAAATAATAAAAGCCCAAAGCCCAAAAACCCACATAGGGGCCGGCCAAAGGTAAGAGAGAAGGGGAGAGAAAGGTCAAAATGTTGACTAGCTTCTTTTTCATTTATAAAGGAAGTTTAATGAAAAAGTTCATTAGGATTTTGTGTGTTGTTTTGAACAAAAGAAAAATACAAGTCTCTCTCTCTCTCTACACACAAGGCCGGCCACCATAGGAGGAAACACTAACCATCTTTCCTCTTTTTGGTTACTCCATTATCCATCTCACTACACTAGTGGGTGTGGATCTTTAGAAGTCTTCTACCTTGGGGACTAGAAGAGAACCAAAGAGCTCATACTTCAACAAGGTGGAGGAATCAAGGAGGGAGGCTAGGCTCAAGGAGTTCCAAGAACAAAGAGCTTGGAGGTGGTCCATCCTTGGTCTAAAGTCTAGATCAAGAGGTATAAAACTTCACCTACACTTTGTTCTTCAATATTTTATAAGATGCATCAACTATGAACCTATGCTTCTTGAAGGGGATTTGCATGACTATTGCTTTGATAATATGTGATAATATGCTTCCGTTGCTTATGTATATAAATTTTGAATTGTATATGCATGCTAGTCACTAGAAATCCCTCATAAATCTCCTAATTTCCTTTCAAAATCAGCTGAGGAATGATCCATATTCTAACACTTACAATCCGGGTTAGAGAGATCACCCAAACTTCAAGTGCAGGGCACCTCAGCAACCTCAACAACAAGGTGGATTTAGACAGCAACCTCCGGGCTTTTATCCAAGGCCATTTGCACCAACTCAACCTCAACCACAATCTGCCCAAACAAATTCAGGTATGTCTTTGGATAATGATACAATTATTAAATTACTCACCTCTTTGACACAGGGAGTACAAAATCAAACCAAAGATATGCAAAATCAAGCTAAAGAGGTGGATGAATTGAAGAAACAAATGGGGCAAGTAGTGGAGTTCATGGGTCAGTTTAGCGAACAAGGCAAACTGCCTAGTTCAACCGTTGTGAATCCAAGGGGAGGATTTGAAACCGCCAATGCCATCACGTTAAGAAGTGGCAAAGAAGTTGGAACTGATCCACAACCATCCAAATCAAGTAAAAAAGAAGATGAAAAGCTGCTGATCAAGGAGGAGGAGAAAGACAAACCCATGGCAAGGGTAGAAACACCCTTGCCGCAGCCCCCTAAGCACTCTAACCCGTCCAATAAAGGTAAGGTTATTTCGAATTCAATTCCTTCTAACGTTATTTCTCCGAATGTGCCTTTCCCTCACAGATTCATGCAATCAAAGAAAGAAGAGGCTGAAAAGGACATTCTAGAGACGTTTAGGAAAATGCAAGTCAATATTCCACTCCTTGATGCAATTAAGCAAGTTCCAAGGTAAGCCAAGTTTTTGAAAGAGCTTTGCACAACAAGGAGGATAATTTCAAACAAGGAAGTGGTCTAGGTAAGTGAGAATGTTTTAGTGGTTTTGAAACGAAAACTACCCCCTAAATGTAAAGATCCAGGTAGTTTTACAATTCCTTGCGTTATTGGAAATACTAAGTTTGAACATGCCATGTTAGATTTAGGTGCATCCATTAATGTCATGCCATACTCTATTTATGCATCTATGAACTTAGGAGAGCTTAAAAATGATGGTGTTATCATTCAATTAGCCGATCGTTCTAATGCATATCCAAAAGGAGTTTTGGAAGATGTTTTGGTGCAGGTTGATCACTTGATATTCCCAGCACATTTCTATGTGCTTGAAATGAAGGATTTGGCCCATGCTACTACATTGCCAATCTTGCTTGGGCGACCCTTCATGAAAACAATCCAAACTAAGATCGATGTGTTCAAGGGGACGTTGATAATGGAATTTGATGTCATTGATTTAATATTTATGAAGCTATCAGGTACCCTATTGATGATCATTCTTGTTTTTCTATTGATATACTCGATTCATTGGTGCAGGGATATTTTGAAGACCTAAACGAGGATGCCCTTGAAACAACCATTACAAAAGGAATGAGACTCAAAAACAAAGAGACAGGAATTGAACACACTAATGGCATGCATGAGGAAGTCCTTGCCATGCCTAAATGTGAAGAAGAGGCCGAGATGGTTGCATCCCTTGAATCATTGCCAAAGCATGTTGGAAAGCCTTCCAACCTAAGTTTAATTCTCGTTTCTACTAATAAGTTGTTACCCTCAGTAATTCAGGTACCTTCCCTCGAGCTTAAACCGCTACCAAGTCTTTTGAAGTACGTTTTCTTGGAAGACCAAGAGACTTTGCCGATCATAGTGTCTTCCACACTCACGGTAATAGAAGAGGAGAAGTTGGTGAGGGTGTTGAAGGAGTACAAAATAGCCATTTGATGGACCTTGGTCTACATCAAGGAAATTAGTCCTACAACGTGCATGCATCGCATACTTCTAGAGGAGGGGGCTAAACCAACTCGAGAGGCTCAACGCCGACTCAACCCTCCAATGATGGAAGTTGTGAAAAATGAGATTATCAAGCTTCTTGACTGTGGAGTGATTTATCCAATTTCGAATAGTTGTTGGGTTTCACCAATTCAAGTCGTTCCAAAGAAATATGGAGTCACTGTGGTGAAGAATGAAGAGAACGAACTTGTGCCCACCTGTATCCAAACAGATTGGAGAGTTTGCATCAATTATAGGAAACTTAACGCCACCACAAGGAAGGATCACTTCCCTTTGCCGTTCCTTGATCAAATGCTTGAAAGGTTAGATGGTAATTCTTTTTATTGCTTTCTTGATGGTTATTCAGGATATAATCAGATTGTTATAGCCCTAGACGACTAAGAAAATACCACTTTTACTTGTCTGTTTGGTATTTTTGCTTATCGTCGAATGTCATTTGGTTTATGTAATGCTCCATCCACCTTTCAAAGATGCATGGTAAGTATCTTTTCATATTATGTTGAGAAATTATTAAGGTTTTCATGGATGATTTTAGTGTTTTTGGTGATTCGTTTGATGGTTGTTTAACTAATTTCAGTTTGATCTTGAAACGATGCATTGAAACTAACCTTGTTTTAAATTGGGAAAAATATCATTTCATGATAAAACAAGGCATAGTTTTAGGTCACATAATCTCTAAAAAAGGAATTGAGGTTGATAAATAAAAAATAGATCTTGTACGCTAGTTACCCTCTCCCACTTCGGTGAGAGAGGTTTGTTCTTTTCTTGGACATGTAGGATTTTATAGGCGATTCATCAAAGATTTTTTGAAGATTTCCCAACCTCTTTTCCGTCTCCTTCAAAAGGATGTGGCCTTTGAATTCAACGAAGAATGTCAAAAGGCGAATCACCTCAAAGAGATGCTAACTTCGGCCCCATCATAGTTCCACCAGATTGGAGTCTTCCTTTTGAGCTCATGTGCGATGCCTCAAATTATGCAATAGGAGCTGTTTTAGGCCAAAGGAAGAACAAATAGCTGCAAGTCATCTATTACGCATCTCGGACGTTGAATGACGCTCAATTGAACTACTCCATCACTGAAAAAGAACTCTTTGCTGTTGTGTTTGCTTTAGATAAGTTTCGTCCTTATTTACTTGAAACTAAAGTCATTGTTTATTCTGATCATGCGGCGTTGAAGTACTTACTCACAAAGAAGGAGACCAAGCCAAGGCTTATTTGCTGGATGTTCTTTCTCCAAGAGTTTGACATCGAAATTAGGGACAAAAAAGGAAGTGAAAACGTGGTGGCTAACCACTTGAGTCGTTTGGTGCAAATGAGGAGTGACTACCTATTCCAGAAGCATTCTCAGACGAGCAGCTGTTGTCCATTGAGGTAAGTGAGCCATGGTATGCTGATTTAGTGAATTGTTTGGTGTCTAAACAAGTTCCAAGCACCCCTAAACAAGAATCAATGTGATAAACTTAAAAAGGATGCAAGATTTTATGTTTGGGATGACCCATACTTGTGGAAATATTGCCCTGATCAGATTCTTCGTAGGTGTGTGCATGATTCAGATTTTAATTCAATTTTAACTTTCTGTCACACTTATGGATGTGGATGACACTTTGGCACACAAGCACATCCCTTAAAGTTTTAGAATGTGGATTTTATTGGCCTACTATTTTTAAGGATGCTAGAACTTTTTGCATAACATGTGATCGTTGTCAAAGAAAAGGGAATATAGGTCTAAGGGACCAAATGCCGTAGGCCCCCATACTTGCTGTCAAAATCTTTGATGTTTGGGGTATTGATTTTATGGGTCCTTTTCCTTCATCTCATGGTTTCAATTATATTTTACTTGCGGTTGATTATGTATCGAAATGGGTGGAAGCAAAAGCCACCTGAACTAATGATTTTAAAGTGGTTGCAGATTTTGTTAAAACTAACATATTTGCAAGGTTTGGCATGCCGTGAGTACTTATAAGTGATGGAGGTTCCCATTTTTTGCAATCGAACCATCGAGGCGCTGCTTAAGAAGTACAATGTCACACATAAGGTTTCAACACCTTATCATCCTCAAACAAGTGGGCGAGCCGAAGTTTCTAATTGAGAAATCAAGCAGATTTTGGAGAAGACAGTTGGGCTAACTAGGAAAGATTGAAGCTTGCGTTTGGATGATGCACTGTGGACATATCGTACAGCCTACAAAACACTAATTGGGATGTCTCCATTTCGGCACATCTATGGGAAACCATGCCATCTTCTGGTTGAGTTAGAGCACAAAGTGCATTGGGCAGCCAAGACATTCAATTTAGACTTAGATGCGGCTGGTCTTCATAGGAAGCTTCAATTGAATGAGCTTGAGGAGATTAGAAACGAGGCTTATGAGAACGCTCAAATTTACAAGGAGAAGACAAAGGCATTCCATGACAGGATGATTCGTAGCAAAACATTCTCAATTGGGCAGAAAGTGTTAGTCTTCAACTCCCACCTTCAATTGTTTCCCAGTAAGTTACGTTCGAAATGGGTTGGTTCTTTTGTTATTACTAATGTTTTTCCTTATGGTGCAGTCCAAATTCAAAGCTTAAACACGGGACAAGAAGTCAAAGTGAATGGACACTGTTTGAAGCCTTACTACGAGAATTTTGAGGAGCATGTTGTGGAGGAAATACCTCTCCATGCCGTGGGCTCTACTGAAGCATAGTTAGAGGCATCGTCCGGCTGGAAGACGTTAAAGTGGGCGCTTCTTGGGAGGCAACCCATGCATTCAAATAAGGAAGACCTAGGAATCGCTCCACAACCAGATTTGCATTCCTAAACCCTTCTCTTTGTTTATGTGTGAGTTTATGTTTGAAACATTGAGGACAATGTTTGGTTTAAGTGTGGGGGGGGGGGGGGAGGTAAACAAGTGTTTTTAATGAAAATTCGTGGGATTTTATCACCTATCACTTCTAGAGTTGTTACTCACTGTTTTTAAGTGTTTTTAGTGTGTTTTGAAGTGTTTTTATGTGCTTTGAAGTAAAAATACGAAAAATTTGAGAAAACAATTCGAAAAAGTTTTGAAAAACCCAAAAAGAGTCGCTTTTGTGTGTTTGTGTCTTAGGGTACCTTCCAACACAATGATGAGGATTTGGTTTTTAATTGCATGACTGTTAAAGAAAGTTACAAACATGGATGGAAGCTTGATATGCTCTTGGTTTATGCTTAGTTGTAGTTGGTGTTTACGAATTCACATGTAATCACAAAAGGAAAAAAATCAGTTTTTGTAACATGCTTGAAGGAAGGAACTCAAACTAATGCTACAACCCTGAGAGGCTTGGGCCTATACTTTTTTTTTTGGAGAATTATTAATTTGAGATGTTTTTGTTTTCTAAATTCGTTGCATGATCTCATTATTTCTTTGCTTTGTTGCTACTTAGAATGCATTTTCATCATTATAGATCCAAATACTAGAACTCATGCCTGTTTCATTCAAAGCATGAAATTGATTTCATAACAAATAACAAGATGAAGTTGTTTAGTTGAACCAGAGCCAAAAAGCCTTATCCCTTTGCATATGTATTGTAGGTTTAACCCCTTTGAGCCTTATTTAGCCTATTTTCTTTGTTAGCCACATTATCCTTACCTAGCCTAGTATAAGACTATCCATACCCTTGTTCTTAAAGGATAGTGAAGCATGACTTAGAGGGAATTCCTTTTGATCTACAATATGTAGGAAATCAAGTGTGGGGGAAGGTTTTTCGTTGGAAATTGGTGAAGAAGTATGTTTTGTGTTTCAAACGTGAAAAAGAAAAGAAAAGAAGAAAGGAAGAAAAGAGTTTGAGAAATAAGTAAGATTGAGTTAAAAGTATTGGTTATTGAAGAAAGGGTCCAAAAGTTTGAATCTGGCCTTAAAAGTTGTATGAACCTTCCCTTTCTGTTCGAAGTTGATTGCTGCATTCAAAAGTGAATTCTAAGTGTGATTTCATTGCTTTGCTTATTATTTCTTTAAGAACTTTTGTTTATTCCTTACCTTTCTTTGTTAGCCAATACCTTAGCCCCGTTACAACCCATAGACTTCTATCTTGATTGTTATATGTTCAATATGTGGAGTTTGGGATTGGTATGAGCATATGGAATCCCTGGTTCTCACTTCCAAGTAGTAGCATTCCATTCATGAGATCATATACATATGTGCATTAATATTTCCAGAAAGTCCTTTCTTTGTTATAACATATGTGAGTGCTAGTTTACATGTTTACATCAATCTTCTCACATATACGATTGTAGTCCGAAAATATGAGGAAATTCTCTAAGGCATGTTACTACATTCAAAATATTGTTTTAATTGATTAAATGTGATGTGCTTAAGGGTAGGGATGGCCAAAATCTATGTAAGTAATGATTTTTAACATGTTATGTTGCATTGAAAATCTCTGAGGCAAATGTTAGAAGGTTTAGATTGTGTTTTGTCTTTGTTGTTTGTTTTGTTTTGCTCGAGGACTAGCGAAAGCTAAGTGTGGGGGAATTTGATAGGAGCATGTTTGTGTGACTTAGTTAGATTGTTTTCTTACATTTATGTTGTTAGTTCTAAGTTATTTTAGCATTTTAAGCTAGTTTCGTGTGTTTGTAGGTCCAAAAGGCTAAGGTGGCAAGAAAGTTTATTTTGGTGCATTTTGGAGCAGTTTTGGGCTTGGAATGGATAGCACATGCATAGAGCAAGGTGGATGGACCTTTTTGAAGTTAAGGAGGCTAGGAATATGCTAAAGATATCTGGAGGAATTAATTGAAGATTTGGAAGATTTGGAGTCAGCTAAAGAAAAGGAAATCTTGACCAAATCTTAGTCAACTCTTGACTAAATCTTACCTAATCTTAGATTTTCCTAATCTTATCTTTCTTTAATTCCAGCTGCAACGGGGGATTATTTTCTGATTAGGACACTTAAAAACTTCTTCTAGAAGTCCTAAATCGTTCCCTAAAAGCTGCCGCACCACATTACCTTTTCCCACACCCTTGCTGCAACTTACTTACCCTTTTCTTCAAATCTGCTAAGTATCTCCATTCCTGATTTCCTTGACTTTTGTTAGCCTCTTCTTGGGGATTTAGAAAGCTAAATCTTTCCCTAAAATTACCTTGTGTTGTGCCTTTCAACCCTATGAATGCCATATTCTGCCGCACAATTCAAGCCTTCTCATCCATTCACTACTATTCATACTTTCAGCCATTCTTCCATACAATTCATCACTAAAACCTTCACCCACACCTTGTGCCGCAGCAAAGAAGAAGAAGGAAGACCTTCGGATGTGCTTGCCATTCAAGCTTGGATTGCTAGAACATTCTTAGGTGTAATCCATCGTTTGTTTTCAATGTTTCTTAAGTTTAATTATCTTTGTTTTGCGAACAAGAGGAGCTAAACTCGTTTTAGCTAGGGGAAATTCAAAGCCATGAACATATTTGCAATATGAATTGATTACTTCCAGTTATGATTTCATAAATTGTGAATGCAATTTGCTTAACTGCTTGATTGATAACTTATTCTTGTATGTTGATTAAGGAGGCCTACTTAGTTTTCATGCATGAATTTGATGCTAGAATATAAGGGAGTTTCACCTAATAGTTATTAACTTATATTCACAAGTAGTGGAGGTTGCTAGTCACAATGGTGTTAAGTAAATTCCTGGCAGGAGTATCATGTTGTTCATAGTTACGAATGCCTTGTCAACACTTATGATTTTGACAAAGCTTAATGATCTTTGATTGTATTCCTATTATGCTGTTCATGTAGGGAACTATTGAAGAATAATTTGGTTGCTGATGCGTTATCCATCCAATTCAATGATTTAAGGAAAATCTGAGGGTTAATTAGTGTTATTCACGGTTAATCTGGGGCGTTGAGGTTCATGGTTTATTGGGAAAGCAATTGGAAATCAATTTGTATGCAAGTGTGTAATGTGTGGATAAGAACCCTCTAGCTAGCCTATCACCTATCAATTCACTCCAAATATGTACCCTTTACTTAGTTTCTGCAATTTGTTTAGTTTACGTTTTAAATTAGTCAAAACCAATTCCCCCTTTACATTTAGTGTCTTTTAGTTAGAATCTGTCCAAATTGGTTTCTTTTTAGTGTGTTAAGTCAATATAAGTTAGTCCATACACATTGTTTTGAGTCAAGTTAAAATCAATTTTCATTCAAATCACCCTTTAGTGTCGAGTTTGAGTCCATTTGATTATTTTATGCTGTTTTTAGTTTGTTTTGAGTTCTTTGAGTCTATTTAAGTGTTTTCAGCCTAGTTTTCTGTTTTAGAGTCTAATTTGTGTAGATTAGCATCCCTCCTAATCCCTGACCTAGACCAAAAACCATCAATGAAATAATGGCCTTCTACTATGGTAGGCTCTAATCATTTATGACTCATACAACGACTTTGATCAGTTATGAGGAATACAAAGTATGTGCTTACACTTATGAGGGGATTTATATACATACATGATGTTGTGAAGGTAGGTAACGAGTACGGCCAATTTTGATATTCTTCTCAAGTCATTCTTGAACCCTTACACGAATTGGCATGGTGGCAACAACTTAACTAAGTGCAATGGTGCCTATATGATATTCTTTTGAGGTGGGCTTGGTAATGATGAGCCTCCCATACCCTACTAAGAGTCAAAACTATCCAATTTCAATTGAGGGTTATGAAATTTGCCAAATAGTGAGGCAATGTTATTTGGTTTAAAGACCTAGATCAAATGGCTTGAAATCAATCAATTTATATTCATTATGTCATTGTTTACCGATATATTGGCAAACACGCTTTCCAAAACTTGAGAAAAAAAGCTGAAGGCCAAAGTTTCGTAACTTGGTACCACAATCCCATAAATTGTCTTAAAAGGATTGTATATGTACTCAAGTAGTCCCATCTTCACCATCTTCCTAATGTTAATGTATCCATGGAAGCACATGTTAGATACGTCTAACATAAGGAGGATAACACAAACACTTTTGCTTATTCCTTTGTTCAATGAACAAGGAACTTGAGAAGTTAGCACAAGGACATAGACATTTTATGTAACACGATTCTTCACTTACAAATGATTGTGTGAAGGAATAATGGTTGCTTTGAATAACTCTTGAGTTTATAATCTTGTTTAGATCAAGATGGTTATTGGGAAATTTGTCCTACAATATGGATTAATAATGATTTTGAAGCATCAAGGGTTGAAGTGTTGGATTACTTCACTAGATGGAAACTACCTTGACTTCACCCTTGTGTCCCTATCCATAATTGTTCACTAAGTGTATTGTAAACTAAATAGTGAACAATTACCACTCTCTCTCTAAGTTGTTTGATGTGTATAACATAATTAAAATTAGTTTCAATAAAGACTGTGGGAGTTTAGGGACCATGACTATTGTAGTCATAGGAGAAGTCAAATGAAGAATGCAAAATAACTCCAAAGGGGAACATACTTTCTTTATGAAAGGAATGATGTTGGAAGGGATAAGTGCAAGCCTTGTCTTGTTAGTGTCAAGTACACACCCTACAAAAGGTGTGAGTTGTTCTTGAAATAGTTCCAAATAGTTAGTTCTTGTACTTGAATGTTTCATTATGTACTAGTAACTATGTTTGTAAATCGCTATATGATGCGAAAATAAACTAACACACAAATTAAACCCTCTTGTTGACAATTGTAGTATATATGCAAGTAGGGATCGTTCTTAAACCGGGGATTAGGAGGGATTGCTAATCTATATAAAATGAATTTAGAAGCACTAAATAAAACTTTTAAAAACACAAATCTAAAATCAGAACATTTAACTAGATTCAAATGATTCCAAATAAACTAGAATAACTTAAAATAAAATTAATAAATAAACTAAAACAAAATTACGAATGAATTTAAAAGATTCAAGCTATGAAAATTAACCAACTCTAAACTAAATTACTCAAAGAACTCAAAAGAAATCAAATAAGGTAAATTCAAGTCAAAAGACAAAAATTGAAAAAGGGGGATTTTATCTTGATGAGAATAACTTGAAAATAAACAAATTGAAAACTAGATAGATTTAAGCACAAAATATGGTTGTTTGAATGGATGATGGATTAGCTAGAGGGGTTTCCTCCACACATTATTAAATCACAACCAAAAGTAAGCGAATTCAAATCACAAATTATTAAATCACAACCAAAAGTAATTAATTCATAAGGCAAATGTAATCATGGCTTTGAATCCCCCCTAGCAAAAGGGGGGTTTAGTTCCTCATAATCATAAAACAAAGGTAAATAGATTTATACATTGAAAATGAAAGAAAGAAAACACCTAAACGCTCCAACGGTCCTTGTTGAGTGGTATGCACGTCCAAGCACTTTCCTTCCCTTCCTTTGCTATGGCACAAGGAGAGGATGTGGTTTGAAGGTTTGGTTGTATGGAGGAGTGGATCGGGGGATGTATGGTGGTGTTTATGATGGCTAGGATAGGTTTATGGGCAGATTTTGTGGAGGAAAGAAGGGGGGTTGCGGCTAGGATAGTTTAGGGTGTGTGAAATGGGATTGTTGTGTGAATTGGTGAGTCTAAGCCTTGCAAGAAGGCTTTATTTATAGGTGCACAAAGGTAAGGAGCCACTCAAGTGATTCTAATAAACAAATACAAAGCAAGAATTAATCATCAAAAACAGCTAGCACACATGCTTCATTGCAGAAATTTCATGATGAAACAACTTGCATTCATCCTCCTTGGTCAATGCCTTGGATTCCTCTTGGTCTTCTCATGATGAATCAGCTAGAACACTTGCAAAATAGCTAGCACACTTGTATTTCATGATTTAAACAAGCTAGCACACTTGCAAAACATAATCATTCATCCATGTCGTGGGTCATCCTTGCAGCTGTCCGCCTATTCCTTCCCCATGTGCTCTCTTGACCTTCCCTTACTAAAATGCCCATAACTTCTTCTAGAAAAATGATCTTAACAATCCGCAAAATGCTCCAGAAAATAGACATCTGTAGCTTTCCAAGCATATAAGGCTCATTGTCTAGTTCATTTTGGGCTGCTCGCAAATTGCTTCCAAAATGGGCTGATCTGCACAGGCAGTTTTGACGAATTTGTTAGATAAAATCTCACTTGTGCTATTTTTTTTTATTTGCTTGACAAATCATATAAAACACAAAATCAAAGTAAATAGCTCAAAAATATAAGGAACTAACTAAGAAAAGACGAGAGAATTTGATGTAAAATATATATAAATATGAGCTTATCAAATACCCCCACACTTAGCTTTTGCTAGTCCTCGAGCAAAACAAAGAAAACAAAAAGAAACAAAAAACAATCTAAACCTTCCAACGTTACCTCAGGGATTTCTAATGCACATGTTAAAAATCATTACTTGCACATATTTTGGTCATCAATATCCTTAAGCATACACTTAACCACAGTCACCATTTACTAGTTCTCTTTTAATCATTTAAAACATCATTTTGAATGTAATAACATGCTTTAGAGAATTCCCTCAATTCCTTACTAGATATGCACTCATTTTTCACTTAAATTTTCAAACTCATTCCCTACACTAGGTATATGTGAGAAGATTGATACACACATGAAAACTAAAACTCACATATTTTAACAAAGAAAGCTCTTTTCTGGAGTTATAAGTGAATATATGAATATGATCTCATGAAAGGAATGCTACTACTTAGATGCAAGAACTTGTGACACCATATGCTCATACCAATCCCAAACTCCACATATTGAACACATAACACTCAAGATAGAAGTGTAAGGGTTGTAACGGGGCTAAGAGTGATAGGTTACAGCGAACAGATATGGAAAACAAGGGTTCTTAAAAACATAGTGAGCAATAGCAATGAAATCAACTTAGAATTCACTTTTGAATGCAAACTCAAATTTGAACACAAGGGGGGATTCATGCAACACTTAGGGTCAAATTCAAACTTTTGGACCCTTTTCTTCAACAATCAACACTTTCAAACTCATTCTTTCTTTTTTTTTTTTTTTTTTTTCAAAACGTACAAATGAGCTCAAAAATAACCATTCCCTCCCCCACACTTATTTTCTTGCATAATGTAACTCAAAAGGAATTAATTTTAAGTTATGCTCACTATATTTTAAGAACAAGGGGTGGACTGTCCTAAACTAGGATAGGTAAGGTTAATGTAGTTAACAACAAAACATAAGCCATAAGGGAAGTAAGGCTATTTGGCTATGGTGGCAACTACACAACTTCATCTTGATCATGTGTTATGCAATTCAATATCATGCTTTGAATGAAACGGATATAAGTTCTAGCATTTAGTTCTATCATGATACGCATGCATTCTAAGTAGCAACCAAGCAAAGAATAATGAGATCATGCAACGACTTAAGAACACAAGAAATCACAGATTATAACTCTCCAAAAGAAGTAAAGGCTCAAGTCTCACAAGGATGTAGCGTTAGTTGAGTTTTTTCCTTCAAGCATGTTACAAAAACTAATTTTAACCACTTTATAATCAAATGTGAGTTCATAAACATCAACTACAACTAAGCATAAGCCAAGAACATATCAAACTTCAATCCATGCTTGTAACTTTCTTTAATAGTTATGCAATTCAAAACCAAATCCTCATCATTGTGTTGGAAGGTACCTACGACACAAACACACCAAAACAACTCAAAAACAACTCTTTTTGGTATTTTCCAAACTTATTTTCAAATTTTTGTGAGTTTTTCGGATTTTTATGCCACAACACACTAAAATGCTTCAAAACACACTAAAAACACTTAAAAACAGTGAGAAACAACATTGGAACTGATCGGTGAATAAAACCCACGAAAATCATGCAAAACAGATTGTTTACCCCCCCCCCCCACACTTGAATCAAACATTGTCCTCAATGTTTTAAATAGAAACTCAAACCAAATTAAACAAACTAAACATAGAAGAATAGAAACAACAAAGAGAAAGAGTTAGGAATGCAAATCTGGAATTGGAGTGATTCCTAGGTCTTCCTTTGTTGAATGCATGGGTTGCCTCCCACGAAGCGCTTGCTTTAACGTCTTGCAGCCGGACGATGCCACAGTGATCAACCTTCATGGAAACCCACGGCATAGTGGGTTGTCTCCTCAACATCATGTTCTACAAAGCCCTCGTAGTAAGGCTTCAATCTGTGCCCATTCACTTTGAACTCTTTACCTGTTTTGAAGCTACGAACTTGGACTGCACCATGAGGAAAAACGTTAGTAATAACAAAGGGTCCAATCCAACGTGAACGTAACTTACCCGGAAATAGACGAAGACGAGAATTAAACAACAACACTTTCTGTCCAACAGAGAAGGACTTGGTGCGAATCATCTTATCATGAATGGCCTTCGTCTTTTCTTTGTAAATGCGAGCATTCTCGTAAGCTTCATTCCGTATCTCCTCAAGTTCATTCAATTGAAGTTTACGATGAAGTCCCGCGGCATCCACATCCATGTTAAACTTCCTCACGACCCAATGAGCCTTGTGCTCCAACTCCACAGGTAAGTGACATGGCTTGCCAAAAACAAGCCGAAAGGGGGACATTCCTATGGGTGTTTTGTAGGCGGTCCTATAAGCCCACAATGCATCTTCTAGCCTTAAGCTCCAATCTTTTCTTGTTGGACCCACCGTCTTCTCAAGAATCTGTTTTATCTCCCGATTCCACACCTCGGCTTGCCCGCTTGTTTGAGGATGATAGGGTGTGGAAACCCTATGTGTAACGTTGTACTTCTTGAGCAAAGCCGCAATTGTACGATTACAGAAATGTGAACCTCCATCACTTATAAGGACTCGAGGCATCCCGAACCTAGCAAAAATGTTAGACTTCACAAAATCTGCAACTACCTTGGAATCGTTAGTACGGGTGGCTTTTGCTTCCACCCATTTGGAAACATAATCCACCACCAACAAGATATAGAGAAAACCATGTGATGAAGGAAAAGGACCCATAAAATCAATGCCCCACACATCAAATATTTCAACAGAAAATATAGGGTTTTGTGGCATTTGATCCTTAGCACTTATATTACCCATTCGTTGACAACGATCACATGTAAGGCAAAACGTCCTAGCATCCCTAAAGATGGTTGGCCAATAAAACCCACATTCTAAGACTTTAAGGGCAGTGCGTTGGGTGCCAAAATGTCCCCCACAGGCATATGAATGACAAAATGTTAAAATAGATTGAAACTCAGATTCATTCACACAACGTCGGACAATCTGATCGGGACAAAATTTCCAAAGGTATGGGTCATCCCAAACATAAAACCTAGCATCCTTTCTAAGCTTATCACGTTGATTCCTATTAAGTGTGCTAGGGGTATGTTTAGACACCAAAAAGTTCACCAAATCTGCGTACCAAGGCTCACTTACCTGGATAGACATTATTTGTTCATCGGGGAAGGTTTCAGAGATTGGCATTGATTCCTCATGCACCATTCGGCTTAGGTGGTCAGCCACCACATTCTCCACGCCATTCTTATCCCGAATCTCAATGTCAAACTCTTGTAGAAGCAACATCCATCGAATTAGTCTAGGCTTGGCCTCCTTTTTCGTGAGCAAATATTTGAGAGCTGCATGATCAGTAAAAATAAGAACTTTAGTACCAAGTAAGTAAGATCGAAACTTATCTAATGCAAAAACCACAGCAAGTAATTCTTTCTCAGTGGTTGAATAATTTAATTGAGCATCATTCAATGTCCTAGAAGCATAATAGATAACGTGGGGTTGCTTGTTCTTTCGCTGCCCCAAAACAGCACTAATAGCATAGTCCGAAGCATCACACATCAACTCGAATGGAAGGCTCCAATCTGGAGGTGTGATAATAGGAGCCGAAGTGAGGGCCTCCTTTAAGTGCTTGAATGCCGTGGAACATGCTTCATCAAACTTGAAAACCACCTGTTTTTGAAGCAATTGGCATAGTGGCTGTGCAATCTTGGAGAAATCTTTAATGAAACGCCTATAAAAACCTGCGTGACCAAGAAACGAACGAACCTCTCTAACTGAAGTTGGAGAGGGTAAGTGGCGAACAAGGTCTACCTTAGATTTATCCACTTCAATGCCTTTTTCAGAAATAATATGTCCTAGAACAATACCTTGCTTAACCATGAAGTGACATTTTTCCCAATTAAGCACAAGATTCGTTTCAACACAACGTTTCAAGATTAAGGTCAAATTATTCAAGCAATGATCAAATGAATTACCAAAAACACTAAAATCATCCATGAATATCTCAATAATCTTTTCCACATAATCAGAAAATATACTCACCATGCATCGTTGAAACGTCGCCGGAGCATTGCACAAACCAAATGGCATGCGTCTATATGCAAAAGTGCCAAAGGGGCACGTAAATGTGGTCTTCTCTTGGTCCTCCGGAGCTATCACAATTTGGTTATATCCGGAATATCCATCAAGAAAGCAATAAAATTCATAACCGGCTAACCTTTCCAACATTTGGTCGAGGAATGGTAATGGAAAGTGATCCTTCCTTGTCATGGCATTTAACTTCCTGTAATCAATACAAACACGCCAACCAGTCACAACACGAGTGGGTACAAGCTCTTGTTCTTCATTCTTTACCACTGTGACTCAGGACTTCTTTGGAACAACCTGCACAGGTGACACCCAACGACTATCAGAAATAGGATATATAACACCACAATCAAGCAATTTTATAACCTCTTTTTTTACTACTTCCAACATGGGTGGATTAAGGCGACGTTGAGCTTCACGATATGGTTTGGCTTCCTCCTCCAAAAGGATACGATGCATGCACGTGGTGGGACTAATGCCTTTGATATCTGCCAATGTCCATCCAATGGCAGATTTGTGCTCTTTTAACACCCTTATCAACTTGTCTTCTTCTTGGGCCTTGAGTAAGTTGGAGATGATGACGGGTAGCGTCTGATCTTGTCCCAAGAAAACATACTTCAAGTGACTAGGTAATGGCTTTAACTCAAGTGTAGGTGGCTGCACAATTGATGGAGGTAACTTGTTAGTCAAAACCGAATCTAAAAGTGAGAGTGGAGACGTACCAGAGTAGGAGGGCAATGACTCGAGGGCAGCGACCATTTCAAGTACTTCATCACAAGGGGGCACGGCAATATGGTCAGATTGCATGCCGTGGGTTTCAAAGGCTCCCCCACACCTAATTCTTGCTCCTATGCCGTGCACTAGAGCTACCTCAAGTGTATCTTCGTTCATTTGATCCAATTGCACCTGTGCCAAAGAATCAACAATGTCAATAGCAAAACAAGAATGGTCCTCAAATGGATATTTAATGGTTTCAGAAAGATTAAAATGAATAATGTCCCCATCAAACTCCATGGTTAATGTTCCCGTGAACACATCAATCTTTGTTCTTGCTGTTTTCATGAATGGACGGCCTAGCAAGATTGGCAATGATGGAGCATGGCTTGAATCCTCCATGTCTAAAACATAGAAATCTGCAGGGAAGATAAGGTGATTGACCTGCACTAAAACATCCTCAAGGACTCCCTTGGGATAAGCGTTAGAACGATCGGCCAATTGAATTATAACGCCATCTTGTTTTAACTCACCAAGATTCATTGAAGCATAAATGGAATATGGCATTACATTGATAGAAGCACCTAAATCTAACATGCATTGTTCAAATCTAGTGTTTCCAATTATGCATGGGATAGTAAAACTCCCTGGATCCTTACACTTTGGAGGTAACTTTCGTTGCAAGACCGCGGATACATTTTCACTTACTTTCACAACTTCTTTGTTTGAAATTCTCTTCCTAGTTGTGCATAACTCTTTTAAAAATTTTGCATACCTGGGCACTTGCTTAATGGCATCAAGTAAAGGAATGTTTACTTGGACTTTTCGAAAGGTATCCAAAATGTCCTTGTCGCTTTCTTCCTTCTTTGATTGTGCAAATCTGCGAGGAAAAGGAACATTGGGCAGATTAGTGTTTGAAATCACAACATTTGGGACAACATTACCTGAGGTGGACGGATTGGAATGCTTAGATGGCTGCGGCATGGTTGGTTCCATCCTTGCCGTGGGGTTGAATTGCTCTTCTTCTTCCTTGTTTAGGGCATGTTCATGTGCTTTGCTTCCCACTTCTTTTCCACTTCTTAAAATGATGGCTTTTGCAGATTCAAAACCACCCTTTGGATTGATCACCGTATTGCTTGGTAACTTACCATTTTCATGAAATTGTCCCAAAAATTCGACCATTTGGCCCATTTACTTCTTAAGCTCATTAACCTCCTTTGCTTGATTCTGCATTCCCTGTGCCATTGTGGTTAATAACTGATATGTTTTATCATCATTCATAGACATACCTGAATTGGTTTGGGATGATTGTGCTTGAGGAGGTGGTTGTGGTGCCATTGGCCTTGGAAAGAAACCCGGGGGTTGTCGGAATCCACCTTGTTGGGCCGGTTGTTGTGCATCTCTCCATCTGAAATTGGGGTGATCACGCCATCCTGGATTGTATGTATTAGAGAAAGGATCACCCCTTGGTTGGTTTGGATTCCCATAACCCACGGCATGGGCAGATTCCCATCCTCCATTTTCAATTAATTGAGGGCATTGATCAGATTGGTGTCCTTGAATGGAGCATACACCACAGATTGTAGTTCCTTGCGGTTTGGGGCCTTCAACAAACTGTGACAACATGGACGTAAGGTTAGCCATTTGGGATTGTAACTCAGAAATAGAACTTACCTCATTGACATGATGTGGCCATGGGGTCTCTCTCTGCCCAACACCTTCATATTGTTGTGCGTTGAGTGCTCGATTAGCAATGAGAATTTTGGCATCCGTGGGTGTCTTATCCACTAAAGCTCCTCCCGCAGATGCATCCAACATTTGCCGTTCAATTGGTAAAAGCCCTTCGTAGAAATATTGAAGAAGAAGCTCCTCCTTCAATTGGTGCTGTGGACATGAAGCAACAAGGGTTTTAAAACGTTCATAATAAGTTGGAAAAGATTCACCTTGGTTTTGCTGAATTCCACTAATTTTCTTGCGAAGAAGAATGACTCGTGATGTTGGAAAGAACTTCTCTAAGAAAGCTCGCTTCATACTCTCCCATGATGTGACAGTTCCGGGAGCCAACTCGTACAACCAATCCTTGGCCTTTTCCAACAAAGAAAAAGGAAAAGCCTTCATCTTCAATATGTTGCTATCCACGTTCACCGGTGTCATACTTGAGCATACTACTTCAAACTCCTTCAAATGCTTATTGGGGTCCTCCATTGATAAACCATGGAACTTGGGTATGTGATGTAGCAAACTGGACTTCAACTCAAATTCATCGGTCTTCTCAGGGGCTGCCCTAGGGTATTGGATGCATAGGGGTGCGGTGTTGTCCAATCCCGAAGCTGAGAGCTCCTTGATTGTTCGGTTATCTGCCGCCATGACTTGTGGTTACTCAACTCCTTGAGCCTTGGGCTCCTTTTCCTCTTCTACTTTGTTTTCCTCAAGCTCAGGTTCAAGATTGGATGGTTGAGCTTCTTGTTGTTTCTTTGTCCTTCTCAAAGTTCGCTCAAAGTCATTGTCAAAGTCAGAGATATGCTTTTGAACCGGATGAGAACTTCGAGTCATACACTAGTACCTAAGAAGCAAGAAGAATAAAGCTAAGTTACTATCTAAATTAAAACATAAAAAATAAAAAAATAAAAAGAAGAAATAAGGGATTAGCAAAGTTGCTAATCCCCGGCAACGGCGCCAAAATTTGGTGCGAAAATATGCTAACACACAAATTAAACCCTCTTGTTGACAATTGTAGTATATATGCAAGTAGGGATCGTTCTTAAACCGGGGATTAGGAGGGATTGCTAATCTATATAAAATGAATTTAGAAGCACTAAATAAAACTTTTAAAAACACAAATCTAAAATCAGAACATTTAACTAGATTCAAATGATTCCAAATAAACTAGAATAACTTAAAATAAAATTAATAAATAAACTAAAACAAAATTACGAATGAATTTAAAAGATTCAAGCTATGAAAATTAACCAACTCTAAACTAAATTACTCAAAGAACTCAAAAGAAATCAAATAAGGTAAATTCAAGTCAAAAGACAAAAATTGAAAAAGGGGGATTTTATCTTGATGAGAATAACTTGAAAATAAACAAATTGAAAACTAGATAGATTTAAGCACAAAATATGGTTGTTTGAATGGATGATGGATTAGCTAGAGGGGTTTCCTCCACACATGATACACTTGTATATAAACCAATTTTTAGTTGTTCTTTCGATAACTTATGAAACTCAATACTCCGGGTTAACCGTGATAGCACTTTTTTAACCTTCAAGTTCTCCTTAGTTTAATGAATTGAATGGGAAAGCGCATATAACAATTCAAAACATTCTTCAAAAGTTCCATACGTGAAAAGCACAATATAGATACAATCAAAGATCATTAAGATTCATGAGAACTATAAGTATTGACGAGGCATTCGTAACTATGAAAAGCATGATACTCTTGCCAAGAATTCACTTAACACGATTGTGGATAGCAACCTTCACTACTCTTGAATATAAGTTCATAACGATTAGGTGAAATTCCCTTATATTCTAGCATCAAACTTATGCATGAAAACTAAGCGTGCACTCTTAATCAACATACATAAATAAGTAATCAAATAGTTAAGCGAATTCAAATCACAAATTATTAAATCACAACCAAAAGTAATTAATTCATAATGCAAATGTAATCATGGCTTTGAATCCCCCCCTAGCAAAAGGGGGGTTTAGTTCCTCATAATCATAAAACAAAGGTAAATAGATTTATACATTGAAAATGAAAGAAAGAAAACACCTAAACGCTCCAACGGTCCTTGTTGAGTGGTATGCACGTCCAAGCACTTTCCTTCCCTTCCTTTGCTATGGCACAAGGAGTGGATGTGGTTTGAAGGTTTGGTTGTATGGAGGAGTGGATCGGGGGATGTATGGTGGTGTTTATGATGGCTAGGATAGGTTTATGGGCAGATTTTGTGGAGGAAAGAAGGGGGGTTGCGGCTAGGATAGTTTAGGGTGTGTGAAATGGGATTGTTGTGTGAATTGGTGAGTCTAAGCCTTGCAAGAAGGCTTTATTTATAGGTGCACAAAGGTAAGGAGCCACTCAAGTGATTCTAATAAACAAATACAAAGCAAGAATTAATCATCAAAAACAGCTAGCACACATGCTTCATTGCAGAAATTTCATGATGAAACAACTTGCATTCATCCTCCTTGGTCAATGCCTTGGATTCCTCTTGGTCTTCTCATGATGAATCAGCTAGAACACTTGCAAAATAGCTAGCACACTTGTATTTCATGATTTAAACAAGCTAGCACACTTGCAAAACATAATCATTCATCCATGCCGTGGGTCATCCTTGCAGCTGTCCGCCTATTCCTTCCCCATGTGCTCTCTTGACCTTCCCTTACTAAAATGCCCATAACTTCTTCTAGAAAAATGATCTTAACAATCCGCAAAATGCTCCAGAAAATAGACATCTGTAGCTTTCCAAACATATAAGGCTGATTCTCTAGTTCATTTTGGGCTGCTCGCAAATTGCTTCCAAAATGGGCTGATCTGCACAGGCAGTTTTGACGAATTTGTTAGATAAAATCTCACTTGTGCTATTTTTCTTTTATTTGCTTGACAAATCATATAAAACACAAAATCAAAGTAAATAGCTCAAAAATATAAGGAACTAACTAAGAAAAGACGAGAGAATTTGATGTAAAATATATATAAATATGAGCTTATCAAATACCCCCACACTTAGCTTTTGCTAGTCCTCGAGCAAAACAAAGAAAACAAAAAGAAACAAAAAACAATCTAAACCTTCCAACGTTACCTCAGGGATTTCTAATGCACATGTTAAAAATCATTACTTGCACAGGTTTTTGTTGGACAAATTTATTGTTTGTTTTTTTCGTGAATGATTGGATTATTATAATCTGATTGACTGTCTCTATATCAATAGAGATGATATAGTAGTGTTAACTCTTTAGAACATAACGATGCCTAAACCCAAAAGGTTACAAAGAAGTGATTATCCCTACTAAACTGTGACACCTTGATACATAAACTACAAATTGCCCTTAGATGGACGCTTGAGATTGTTAGATTCGGATCCAATGCCTTCTTGTTAAACTTGTATTAATGCAAAATGTTTGAATCTTAATTCTTTGAGAAAGAAGAAATAGTCACAAAGTTGTTAACATTAATTCACTTTGATGGTGGTAGAATATGTCCACTACATAATACTACTCATGTTGTGTGACCTTTATCGAAGATCACTCTTGGGTGGACTATCGTGTATCTAACAAAACACAAGTCTGAATACTTCACAAAAAGTTTTAAAGAATTCAAGAATGTATGTTGATAAGAAAGATGTCTAATGTATTTCAATCCTCACATTTGATCAAACGACAAGAATACTTTAGACGAGTTTCCTTGAAAGGTATCAAGAAAGTGGCATCATATAATAATGGATTTCTCTAGTATGAGAAAAACAAACTCTAATTAGATATAGTTCGTTAGATATTATTGATTACTTGTATAAAAGATATACATCTCTAAGACAATATAATTGTTAATTAAAGTATCTTTCAAGATATTTCAAAACTCCATGAGATGTAGTTGGAAAGAAAGTCAAGTCTTAATCAAGTTAAGATTTAGGGTTGCCAAACATATGTCAATAGACTTGCACATGTGCTAAGAGCAATATTTGGTGAATGTACACTTATTGGATATCCTTTAATAAACCTTTGGATATCACTTCTATAGATCAAGTAACATGAGTTTTTTTGTTGGGTTGGTCATTGTAATCTCCAAATAGATTTGCCTTAGATAGAACAATAAAACGATAGATAAAACTCAAGGAATAAGTGCTTTAAGAAACAAGATGATACTCAACAAACTTAAGAACCTTGTTCCTAAAGCACAAGCTCCAAGAAAAATTAAGAATGATCTATGAACAGTCTTAGTTGAATGGTTTGAACTTCATGACTGAGCATATCTCTTAATTCAAAGGAACTGTAAAGAAGACTACATTGAGCGTATGTATGACATATACTAAAAAAAAAGGTATATTACCATTTAACCCAAAATATAGAAGCCTACAAAGCTAATAGTTACCTAAGGTGACTACAGTCAAACAAATAGGTTGACTTGGAAGAAATCTTATTTGATGTAGTCTTGGTTTCAAATCATTTGGAGATTGCTTGCTATAACTACATAGTGGTTTGACGTCTAGACATACATAGGTTTTTGAAACCATCATCAGGATAGTCCCGATGATTTATGTCTAATACTAGGAATCACAGGATGTATAAGTTATAGAGATCCATCCACTATGAATCTAAGCAAGCTAGTGGGAACTATAAGCATCTCATGAGAAAAGGTCAAATAGGTTGGTTGCTCATAAAGATATAAATGAATTTCTAGGTTTAAAAAAGATTAGTGGGAGTTAGTCATATTCCTAAATTTGTACATATATGTGATGTATTAATTTTGAAATGAAAAATAGAATTCTTCTTCAATAAAGTTATGACTTTAAACATTCTGTTATGATAGGAACTATATCGGAGACATGCCCTATATATTAGGGAAGGGAATCTATAATGATAGATTTCAGACAGTTAATTGGATATCTCAATCCTTGTTAATGGACAAAGATTCTATGAAGTTTCTCAAATAGTAAACTTCAAATAGGAGGACAATTCTAGTGAGACTAGGATGTTGCTCTTCGTAAAAGGAATGTGCCCTAAAACTCCCAAAGGAGTATAATGTGTATATAGAATCCTATATGCATACGTAGAAAGGTGATTTATATATTTCATATTGTATGAAAAACATTGATAAGAGTTGTACCCAGAATGGTACATGACGATAGCAGTGCAAGCCCAAGATCAGAAACATGGCAACTGTTAAGTGAGTCCTTAAGCATTTAAGAAATGCTAAAGGATAGATTCCTCAAGAGTGAGGAAAATTCAAAGTAACAAATAGAAGCGTAGAATGATTTGGATATGAATCTAATATCATATCCATTATTGGGTCTCTTTATTATGACTAAAGAGATAATTGGATGGAGAAAACACTAAAACTAATGACTGTAATATGTTCCTACATGAATGTAAAATATTAGAAGCTTACAACAAAATTGTTTGGATGAGAATGTTCATTAATGACTCTCCATTTGGTTCCAACCAGAAAGTATCACTAGTGCACCCACACTATGACATTAGTATGGCGATAGCTCAAGTTAGGGAATCAAGGTCTCATCAAGATTCAAATCAACGTCTTATGTATAATGGTGATGTCACCATTCTCAAGGTTGCTTTTATGGACAAGATATAGATATCCACTATCTAGGCCGATTACTCAACTATCCTTGATATCTGAAGAGGTATCATCACTGAACACACGGCTAATTAGCTCTAGTGTAAGTGGGAGATTGTTAGAAATGTGCCCTAAAGCCAATCATGAAATTATACTTTACAGAAATTTCACATGTTAAGCTAATCTAGTTTATTCTAAGGACAAAGATTATTGTTTAAAGTCATCTCATTAAATTTTATACGCTTAAAACACTAAGTCCAAGGAATATGTAACTAAGAGAATGTTATCTAGAGAAGTTAGATTTATGAGACCATTCTCTTTCATACACATATCCTAAACGTTTCTGATCATAAGATTGCTAATTAGACATAAATAATCCGGATAAATTAATACATACTATGTCTTCCCTTTGGAGAACGACTGGTCTTAGGTCATTAGTGTGAATGACGCCAAGGCTAGTATGTAGGTGCTCAATAGAGTGTGATTCTAATGAATGTGATCAACAACGAGTTCTCATACTCTTGTCACATAAGAACTCACAGTTAGGATAATGCAAATTAGCCCTTTGACCTGAGACATCATAGTTGTCTTGTGGTTAGGTCTTTATTCTTTGACTATGTTAAAGGTGTTGAGGGACCTTTAGGTCAATGTGGACTTGGGCTTTGAGAATGTCCTCTTGTCTCCCTTGGTTTAGTTTCATTTCAAGTCCTGGAATATCTCAAAAGAATTAGCTCATTTTAGGAAACATTCCGTTTGGATCAATGACTCGAAAATAACATGATTAAGCAAATAATGGCTTGCTCAAGTGAGGCATGGTGTGGAAGCTAGAAGTTCATTAGTTTAGTATGTTGAGAGAGAGTTGGCATGGTTGTATGGTGTTCTAGGTTGGATATTATGAGCTTTTAGGGTTCTAAAGAGGCATTCCTGAATGAAAGGGTTGAAGGAAGTCTGGGGGAAAACTCTAAGGTTGCAGAAAGATGGTTCTGTGTTTCTCTCCCTAACGTTTGACCCTCTATGTTATTAGAGGCTAAGTTCTTAGATCCCATTTGATGGGTTTTGACTCCCATTTGATAACAACTAGCTTTTAGTTACTCCTATACTTAAAGCTAGTTGTAATGAGCTATAAATGAGAGTCAATTCAAGGATGTAAATGTGTCAGATGTTAGATAACACCTAAACCTTTTAATAGGAGACAAATACACAACATGAGGGGAAAAGAGGAGAAAAAAATAGAAAAACACAGAATCTGGATAGAGTAGAAGTTTTCAGCCTTGAGCAATTTTTAGGGTCTAGCCTTCCTAACTTTTTATGTAGTTTGTTATGTTTTTAATTTAGAATATGGATACTTAGGGCTGCTTTGAAGCCCATGACATGCTTGAATTAATGTTATGATTCAGTTTTAGTTTATCAACTTCATTTGCAAGCTAGAATCAGTTTTATGTCTTCAGTTGTTTCAAGCATATATTTTCAAGCTTAGCTACTTTGTTTATGTTCGCTTTTTGATGAGAATGATAAGGAAGATTGCCATAACTTCTTTCATTCATTAGCAACATGTGGTTGGGTTAAGAACTAGTCATGTAAACCAATTTCATGAAAATCTAGGCTAAATGTCATGTTCTAGGGTCCATGTGATGTTCTTAATCCTCTTTGTTCTTAATAAGTTTTAGGTGCTAAATTAGAGTACATGCCATGCTAGGTTGCACCTACTAATATAAGTTTGATGTACATGCCATGCATCTAACGTACAAAGAAAGTGAGATTCATACAATTTAGTTATATGCCATGCTAGATCTGTGAGCATATAAGTTGTGCATTGAAATTGATAAGTTAAAAGATCATATCATTGATTCATGACTATTTAGGGGTAGGCCTTAGCTCATTTTAAGTCATAATGAATACCTAAAACATTTCTAACATATTTCATGTCTTAGGTTGGTTTCTAGATAGTTCTAATTTTTTTCCTTTTCTTTCTGTCCTTGTTTCTTTGCCAAAACTTACTCAAAGCCCCCATTCCAAGTCATATGAGTCATTACCTAATGCTAATATGTACGAGTCAAAGGTTTTACTAAGTTGTTTATAAGTCTTTGTGGGTTCGACCCTTGCTGGCCTTTCTGCTATTGCTTATGATTTGTGCACTTGCAAGGATAAAATTTGTGTAAATTAGATAGCCTAGTTAAGTTGTGTAATTTATCCAACATAAGGAATCTCTAATTCAGCTTGGTCTTTCTTTCTATTTCTCCTGACTCAACTGCAACACTCATTTTTGGTGTAAGACAGATAAAAGTAACGTCTCATGTAAAGGCTAAAGACTGCACTGCGCTTTCTTCCAGAGGCGCTGCTTTCTCGAGTCAGTTTTCCACATGAGTTACTTTTGGTAACGCTTTTCCTGGCTTTCATGTGTTGGTTTTTTGTGTGAGGTAGGAATAGAAAGTTTACCATTAATGCATGCTTTGCCGGCTCTTTACGTGATTCTAAAGGTTAGGGTCAGAGTCCTAATGAGATTATGTGGTCCTCCATCTCATAGGTTCCTACCCAAAAACATGCACGTAGGTCCCCAATATCATATCCAACAAGTCTCTACTCAGACCCTATTGATAGGAATTTAAAACGCACCACAAAGTAGCACACAATAATCCTATTGATTTTCCTTATTAACACTAAAATTTGTCGATTGTAGCATATGAAAATAAGGGTCTTTCCTGCAGAAGATTGTTTTATCCAAATACTTAAAATGTCACAAAAACTGGGTGGCTGTCTCCACTGACCAGCCACCGAACAATAATTATTAGACTAACTTACACTTATCCAAATGTAACGAAATGTTATACACATAACCTAGACACACCGAGCTACGCTCACACAAATATTTGGGATTTTTGGAGTTGATTTGCTATTTAAATTAAATTGGACAACACAAGACAGTAACAAATTTTAAATGATACCAATAGATTTTAATTCACAAGTTAAGAAAAACGAGTTAGGGGAAATGCTATCCACCTCCAAATAATCATGCAAACATGTTATATTTCATTCAAATTCCTTTTATTTCCGGATGAAGATGCTCAAGTTGGCTCAATGTTAGAACTCAACCTATTACTCTTTCTTACATAGTATGTTAAGAGAATGGCATTTTCAACTTAACTTAGTCCCTAGCATGCAATCTAGAATGGCGTGTTCTTAGATTTAACAAGTAGAAATCATTAAGAATGAAAAGAGTTTGAGACATCACAAGGCATCGTAAGTACTGGGGTTGTCTTACTTATCCTAGAAATCAATTCACATGTTAACCACAATTAACAAGTGCTACTCTAGAACATAGGTAGGTCCTCATTCAAGAAGGGCAGGCACACATATATTCATAGCATTAAAATCCTAGATATGCTCACTATGTATGCATCCATAGAAACACAAAAAGAATTCATCAATGACATAAGTAGTGAATCAATTTTCATCCTTTCATAAAAGTCATTCAAACGAAATATCACAACACATTTACAATCATATTCAGGGCTTCAAAACAACCCCTAACTACTAAAAATTAGTTACACATTATTCTCAAATTAAACCAAAAATTAAACATGAGTTTGAGTAAATAGAACCGAAAGAGAAGAGTGCACAGATTTGTTTTCTTCCTTCCTCTGCCGCACTGCCTTGCTGAGCCGTGCAGCTCTCTCTTTTTTTTCTGTGCTTTTGTGCGCTGCTGTGCAGTGTTGCAGCACTCCCTTGACTATTCTTCTCCCTCCTTTTTTTTCCTGCGCAGCTTCTCGGTCTATCTCCTGCTGCCAGCTCTCCAGGAGCTCCTTTATTTTTTTGCTCTTAGTCTCTCTTATTTTGTCCGTAAGCTGCAACCTTTCCTTTTTTTTATTCCTTCTGCATGTGATTGGCAGTGCTTTCTCTTTTTATCTTTTGTTTCTTGCTGCTCACCGACTGCTTTCTCTCTGTATAATTGCTGCATTTCTTGTATAATTGCTGCCTTCCCAAAAAAAACAAAGGGCAGCCTTTTCCTTTTTGATGCCGTTTGACTGTTTTCTTTGTGCGCTCCCCCGACTTTTTTTTTTAATTCCTCTGCTCCGCTGCCTTATGTGAGTGGATGCTGCCTCCTGGCTTCAACTTTCTGCCTTGTGTCTGCACTGCCTTCTCTCTTTTTCCTCGTGATCCCCCTTATGCTGCAACCTTTTTCTATTGCTATGTCCCGCTGCCTTAAAAGGCAGATTTCTTTTTATTCTGCCATGCTACCTTTGTATATGCTGCCTTTTCTCAATTGCATGTGCTAATATTCCTTTTGCTAAGCCATGCACATGTGTTTGCTGCTGGCCGTTAATTTTCTGCCATGACTTTTCTTATGGTACAAAAAATCAAATAAGAGAGCAAGGCAGTTTTTACGAATTTGTCACTTATAAAATCTCACTTGTGTTCTTTTTCTTTTATTTGCTAGACAAATCATATAAAACACAAAATCAAAGTAAATAGCTCAAAATATGAGGAACTAACTAAGAAAAGACAAGTGAATTGGATGTAAAATATATATAAATATGAGCTTTATCACCTATCAGCCCCCGTTTATATCATAACTGCTAAATACCAACTGCTAATCTGATTGGTCCAACTGATGGTGGTCTGACCCATGTTGCACATGGTATAGATTGCTCAGACCTATGTTGTTAATGGAACAAAGCGCACCTAGCCTCATCTCTAACTTCAACTGCTTTAACGACTCAGACAGTGGGCAGAGCACTTAAGAGCTGTTCCATGTGTATTTTGACCTAAAATATTTGTCGAGTAAACTAAAGTGGTTTGTTGGGCAAAGGTTACATAGAAATGTCACGCAGTTAAATTTTTGGCCAAAAAATGGTGGAAAAAACATTTGTTCGATGAATTTATAAGTTTTCATCGGCCAACCTTTTAATTAAGGGGAAATTTTATTTTTTAGAAAAAAAGTGGGGGAAATTTGAAAGTTTGCACAACAAATTTAGAGCTGTTGCCCGATGAAATAGTTAAGTTGGCCAATATATCAATTTTGTCGCTTATACACAAAAAATTCCATTTTCCCATTTTTTTAATTTATTTTCAAATAGTTAAAAGATCATCAAATTTGATGATCAGGTCAATTAAGTGTGTGGTTATACTCTTAATTAGTGCTCTTTCAAAAAATCATCAAAAGCAAAGCTAAAATAACCGTTAAATTGCGATGATACGTTTCTAGCCGTCAAATGATTTCATCCAGTTACCTAATGACACACCCCGACCCAGGGTCGGAGCGTGCTGGCCGTCACGTGCGAGTGACGTAGCCAAAAACGTCAGCGGAAGGTAATTATGCATGAAATGCAGTAGTGGAAGTCAAATTGATAATATACATTATGATAAGGAGTGATATCGAAAGAGAGTGTGATAGTGAAAGGTTACAGAGCCAATCCTAGGTGCAGTCATTTAAAACAAACGACAAAATTACTAAAGAAACCCTACATTAGTGGTGGTCTGTCAGAACTGCCTTGATGCCTCGATAGCCGTCCACGCGTCGTCGCTACCTAGAACCTGGAGGGGCGCAAAACAGAAAATGTGAGTGGGCAAAAACAATCGCTTTCAAAAATCATTTCACGAAAATCCATAAATAACCCCTCTCTGTAACACAATATAATTTTCCCAGAAAAATAGTGCGTATATAAACTTATATACGAAAACTCGTCTCAGAATCAAAATCAATTATCAAATCTCAATAATAGGCCATGTCGATATACCAATTCAGAAAATCATCATCATCAGTCAGGTAATGTAAATCAGAAGTATCCCTAATGTAATGTCAGCCGGAGTCACCTCTAGTGACCTGTACGGCTGAACCTATAGCTCATCCGTCATCCTCAATCACTATCAATTATTATCCTGCACACGAGTCGGAACCACCTATAGTGGTATGTACGACAGGTTAGGTGTATAATATTACGCTCAGTGCTACGATCACGTGAAGGCTGTGCGACGAATCGCGGGTCACCTACGAGTCGGAACCACCTATAGTGGTCTGTACGACAGGCTAGGCACCTGCCTTGGATCCAAGGTGAGCGTACGGTGCGTGAGGTGAACGATCACGTGAAGGCTAGGCCCTACTCTGGCGGAGCACAAACACCCGAGGTGCAGGTGATGAGCTAAACCACTATCTATCATCATTTCAAACACTATTATCATACTTACCTGACTTACCTGGCCGTCCTCGGCGTCGGGCGTAGCAAATGCAAACATAATCATTTTTTATGAAATATAATTGGCATACGACATGGCAACGTAATTATAAAACCAATTTCGTTCATAAATCATGAAATTTGCGTTTCTGGGAAAAACGCCAATAATATATATATACTGAAAACAAAAGCCCACTCACTGGTATGTCGACGGGTCGTATCCCCCGAGCCTAGAATGAATGCGCTCGTCCTCTGGATACGTCTCACCTATATGTGAAACAACTGCAAAACCGTCATTAACAGTACATAACCAAACTACGTAATTAACTTTTCATACGAAGGTCAATTTTGGTATTTGAATATACCGCACGCGCCGCCACGCGCCGGCCAAGGCACGGACATACGCGCCGGCCACGCGCTGCACGTGCCTCGCACGCGCGCCTGAACCCTAACGGCTCAGGAATATTCCGTTGGAATATTCTGTTATCTTCTAACGAATTCCGTTAGAATTAACTAACGGCGTGAGGAATATTCCGTCAACTTTGACGGAATATTCCATCACCCCCAACCTCCAGCTCCGGCGACCCTCACCGGCGCAGGCGCCGGACTGGTTTTTCCGGCGACTTTTTCCAGCGAAACTTCGAACCCTCATATCTCATTCATTTTTCATCCAAAATTCGTGAAATTTATACCAAAATGCTCCAAATTCAACGTAGAACACATTTATACCTTTAAATCCTTCGAAAAACTCCTAGAAATTCCACTGGAAAATTCTCCAAACTCGGCCAAGTCCAGAACTCAGTGATCCCGACGTCCAATGTTCACGAACGAGGTACTCCGAGCTTCGTGGAAGTCTCGAGAGTGTCCCTGTGATTTTTGTTTCACCTAAAACACAACCATAACAGAGATGATGAACAGTGCCCCGAGTTTAGATCACGAGTTAGGTACGTTTTCGAAGGTTTTCGAACCTAAAACTAGCATATAGATACTCAGCACAAGTCACAGGTCACGATTGGGCTTACCTGAAGCTTGATCCGTGCCTTGGTGAGGTGGTATGTGTGTTCGTACAAGGAAGGAGTGAGGGAGTACGAGAGAGTTCGAGAGAGAGAATGGAAGACAGAAACAATGCACATGTGTGCATGCTGCGTACGTGTGTGTGTGTTATAAAATCTGAAGCCCAAAACCTTGTGGGCCTAAGTGCTTAAGACACCCAAAGCCCAATCCAAACCCAAAACCATAACCGTTCCCGCGTATTCGAGGGCAATATTGTCATTTCACGTCGAAACTATAGAAATTTGGGAACGGGATGTCACACCTAACCCGCGAATGTTTGTTTTTGTTTATTTTAGCGTATGCGATTTGAGAGTATATACAACAAGTTTGATGGTTAGATTGTTTAAATTAGTTTTATAGACTGTCAAAACAATAGATTCAACAAACACTTGGAGTTTGTTTTATACTTCTATAATTTTCAACGTAAGATTTTGTGATAACTACCAGTGTAAATATTTTAAACTGAGGAGCAGGTCCGTTCATTGTATTCTTCTAGGTTCGAGGAGTGTAGTTGCAAAATCATCAAAATCAAAGTTAAAATAACCGTTAAATTGTGATAATACTTTTCTAACCGTTAGAGAATTTCGTCCCTATTACCTAATCCCTGAAAGTTTGTTTTTGGTGATGCTTGGTGTATGTGATCTCGTACTAAATTCATACAAGTTTGATTGTTGAATCGTTGAAACTAATTTCGCAGATTGCGAAAACCATCGAATGAATTGAATATCCAAAAATATCTTTCACTTTGCCCAACGAAATTATCCATTTTGCTCAACGCACTATAAATCATGTACCCTAAACTCTAAGTCATAAAATAAACCTTTGCCAGATGATAGTTTTCCCATTCCGTGGGGCAGTCTTTACAGAGTTTTTTTAACATGAAAATTAAATCTCAAACTGAAATTAAATTAATAAACATTGCCCAAGGATATATTTCGTCGGACAAAGTCACTTACGTTGACGAACTGTTTTTTCGTCGGGCAAAATTTGTCAAAAAACACACCCTTTTTTTCACTTGGCACGAAAATTTTGCCCGACGAAAAGTTGTTTTCCCTCAAATATTTGTAGTTGCCTAAAGCTTCAGAAAAAACCCTAAACCAACTGATTTTGGCCGACCAAATTTATATTTCGTCGGGTAAAATTTCGTTGGCCAAATAGTATTTTTGAGAGTATATACCAATAATATGCTCCAAGAATGGATCTTTGAAATTTTCTAATTGCATCTGCAACAAAAGTTTGCCTACCTAGAGATATGACACAATGCAACAATTATGAAGACTGCGGGCATGCTCCACAACTCTAATATCTTCAATTACTTTGGAAAAAAAAATCTTCTAATATCTTCACGCAGAAATTCTAAATTTCTATGTTTATAAATCCAAACAAGGGAATTTGTGCATGTCAATTTATAAATTCTGACTTTTATCCAAATTCCAAGTTTATTTCTTTCATCCAAACATAGTGTAAAAGATAAAATAAGTACGAGAATCAACACTTAAGTGATAATTCAATCATCAACATCCACATTATTTGGTTTGCAAAATTTTGTTCAGAAATTTAGTCTCCCTAGAATTATCTTTACCAAAAACAGCATCATTGATAAATTTGGAGACCACTTCCACAAAACAATGCGATTGGTAATCCAAAATAAATTGAAGTAGTAAATAATTTCGACTATCGTAATATTTACTCAAGTAAATGTAACAGTTTTAGACATCAATTCCTAACGTTTTTATAGAACCATTCAGCTATATAGATATAGGGACTACTGCTACACAGCAAGGTCACAAGATAAGATAGACGAAATCACAGTTGTCTTGTTTAATGACCTTGACTGTTTTGACTTCGAGGTTTCAGAACTCCTTCCTTTGTATTCAGGGCACATAAAACTTACTTTGTCTCCTAGTTTGCTCCTTCACTTTACCACCTACAAACCCAGTATATTACTTGCTGAGAAAAAACACATACTTGTATCGATTTGATGGTTAAGATTTAAAGATTTGATTATTATCCATATTTAGCTCCATCACTAGAACCCTAGACATGACCATCACAAACTTCAAGACCTAAAATACACATTTACGTATGAGTTAATACAAACACACATATGGCCTAGTCCTAGAGTCTTGGTTTCCCATTTGACACCCTTAATTAAGCCTATATTAAGGAAACCCTAAAAGACTTGGAGTTAAAATCAGTCGCTGAGAATTTGTGTGTGTGTGTGTGTGAGAGAGAGAGAGAGAGAGAGAGAGACCAGTGGTTAACAAGGGGTAATAAAAGTAAAAAAGCCAAATCAAATATCAAAAATCAATCAATTATAAAACATATCATCAGAGATTAAAATTAAACAGACAAGAAAAGGAAAAAGAAAAGGAAAAGCAGTTGGCTTGGCTTTGTCGCCAACCCATAAACGAGCCCTTCACTTCTGTGGGGCATGAAAGTTGTTTAGCTTCCAAACCCTAAATAGAAATGCCCTTCAATTGCTCTTCTGATGATCTCTCTCTCTCTCTCTCTCTCTCTCTCTCTCTCTCTCTCTCCACTTTTACATACCTATATACCTCCTCCTCTCTCCCTCTCTCCCTCTCTCTCTTCACCATTTCACAAAGCAAGGAGGAGAAAATAGAGAGAACAAGAATACTGAGTGATATGGGGAGGGGTAAGATTGAGATCAAGAGGATTGAGAACTCTAGTAACAGGCAGGTGACCTACTCCAAGAGGAGGAATGGGATTATCAAGAAGGCAAAGGAGATCACTGTTCTATGTGATGCTAAAGTATCTCTTATCATTTATTCTAGCTCTGGGAAGATGGTTGAATACTGCAGTCCTTCAACTACGTAATGAGTTCATGTTTTTTTATGATATTTTCAAAAAAAATCTTTAGATTTTTTGAGTTCTTTTATTCTAATTTACTGGGTCTGTTTCAAATTAAAAAACAAATAAGGGTACTTTTTGTCCGTATATATTTTATGAATTTAATTTATTTTTGGTGTGATGAAGGCTGACAGAAATCTTGGACAAATACCATGGCCAATCTGGGAAGAAGTTGTGGGATGCTAAGCATGAGGTTTAAGAAATTCTCTCTATACTTTCATATATTTTTTATTTTATTTATCATGGAAGATCTGCTGGTTTCTTGCTTGTCTAACATGATTTTTTTTTTCTTTTGTTTTTGCCAAAAATATGTTAAGAAACATGAAGTGTGATTTGTAAGAACAGATCTACAAATAGGATGTACTGGTAGTTCTCTTTCTTGCTCTCCGATGGTTTTTTTATCCTTATTTATTGAAAAAAAAAATTGAAACTATGTGAAATGTAACATCTATTAACAGATCTGGTAATAAAATGTTATTCTCTCACTTCCTTTTCTTTGCAAAAAATTAAAACAATTGAGTCCTCAGTTGTGAATGTTAGTTTATTATAAAGCACGCAAATAAAACAAACGTCTTTTCTTGTTACATAAAAATCTCACTATGTACCATTAATCCCTTGATTGTTACAAGGCATAGAGATCCGCATATGAATTAGACCCTTTTAAGTAGGTTTGTATATTCCTTTTAATAGTAAATTTGGATATTATAATTACAGGAAAATGATTTTTGAATGCCCAGTTCTCTTTCTTCACATCCATGTTTAAAACTATTCTCCTTCGCTTTATTAGATTTAAAGTACAAAATAAACAGGCCGGATGTGTGTGTATGAGAAAAAATAGGTGTGTGGAAATCATTTCCTTAATTATAAGTTTTCTTAATATATAATAAATTTGCTTAATTAACTTTGAGGGTTTGGAACAAATATGATAAACTTGTGACAGAACCTCAGCAATGAAGTGGATAGAGTCAAGAAAGACAATGACAGCATGCAAGTAGAGCTCAGGTAGTTTAATTTCAATTATCATCATCTCTCTCTTATGGTAGAACATATTAATTTATACCTTATATTATATATACTGAGCATATATAAATGTGTGTGTTTGTGTGTTGCTGCAGGCATCTGAAGGGAGAGGATATCACATCATTGAACCATGTAGAGTTGATGGCCTTAGAGGAAGCACTTGAAAATGGCCTTACAAGTATCCGGGACAAGCAGGCAAGTTTCTTCCATTATTCATACTTCAAACGGAGTGTGTACATTAAATTTATTACATATGTTTATAGTTATATGTTGTTATATACTTAATTGTAGGGTAATTTGTTGTGTGATATCTTGCCATATTTTTCAATTAATTACTAAATAGTTTTGTTCCCTTTTTGTCACAGTCCAAGTTCGTCGACATGATGAGAGACAATGTACGATGAGTCTGATTAATACCTTGAGTTCATTTGAATTTAAAACAAATCTGCATGAATTCATGATATCATAGTTTGCCTAATTAGTTTTTCTTTGCTGAATGATCAGGGAAAGGCACTGGAAGATGAGAATAAGCGGCTAACTTATGAACTGGTAAATAAGTAACGCACCTTTTCAAACTGATAAGTGAAGGCATATATGCACATGCATACACAACATGCATATATATATGTTGAGATTATGTTCACAATTTAGATGTCGTACTTTGAGAAGCTATACTAGTGTAACAATTGGGTTTTATATTAATCAATATAAAACTATTTCTATCATTTTATAAACAGTCTCGGTGTGCTTAATTAATTAATGAAAGGGAACTGATTTTAAACTTTTTTTTTTTGGCCTCTCGCTCTTTTTATTTTTTATTATTAGATTGAATAAATTAGACAGAATAACGAGTAAATTTAGTAGAGATGTGTGAGAGGCTAAAAATTATGTGTTTATCATTTCTCTTATTTTTAAACTATTGGAATCGCAATATACGTAGACTGCATCTCGCTAATAAAGTTGAAACTCACTCATGAAGGTAGGATACGGTCCATCTTTATTATTGTATAATGCGATCTATTTGACAATATTACTCTTTAATCTAGCAATAGAATTCAATTCAAGTCAAAAACACTTCAGAAGGCTAGGTTTATCATCAAGATATATATGAACTGAATGGATCGAATGTTAACCTGAATCAATTTGGTGACTACAGATTTTCAAGGTCATCAATGACTATGTGATATTGAAACATGTATATATATACTATAACCCAGTTTTGTGTCATTTGATTATATATACATTTTTTTTATATTGAGATAAAAAAAAACAGAAAAAAGAAGTAAAATACTTGCAACAAGTTTCATATGCATACTAAAAACTTTTGCTGGATAGGAGAAGCTGATGTTGTGGGCATGATTTGCAGCACAAACAACAGGAGATGAAAATAGAAGAGAACGTGAGAAACATGGAAAATGGTTATCATCAGAGGCAGCTGGGGAACTACAACAACACCCAGCAGCAGATACCTTTTGCCTTCCGCGTTCAGCCTATTCAGCCAAATCTCCAGGAGAGAATCTAATTAGATATATCTTGCATTTGCATGCTCTTTCTAACTAGTTATATTATCTCTCTTACTCTCTCTCTCTTTTCATCTGTCAAGGAGTTCTTAAGTTTATGTCAGATTTCCAATGGCTTGTAATAGAATTAGCTTCGTAATGAGGCTTAGTTGTGTACCTTGTAATAATTAAGGCGTGCATGAACTTGGTTTGTGGGAAAATCACTGTTATGTTTGCTACAGTGCAACCTGTATTTGTGTGTGTTTACCTAACTTTATGTGCTTGGCTATACATATCTCTCTCTTCCAAACCTTAGATAAGAATCTTTCTTTGTGTTTATGTTTTGGCAAAGTAGATTCTACACCTTGCTTGCTGCGTTTGTAGTTTGAAAATGCTTCTCTAAAAAGCATTTTGTTCGTTAGACCCTTGATTTTGTTGTAAGTGTTTTTGTAAGAAAGCATCTCAAAATTTTCATTAGGAAATTAAGTGCTTTGTGGAAAAGCATTTGGAAGTTTTTCGTACTTCTCATGAAAAGCATTGTCAAGTGCGTTTTAAGGCTTGTTTGGAAGTGCTTTTAAAATAATTGAAAGTGTTTTTGGTGAATGTATTTTTGAGTTCTAAAAGCACTTCAAGTGCTCCATGCAAGAAGCACCATTTATGTGTTTTTTGCAAGAACTTTAAATGCTTTTTTCAAGATTCACTTGCATTTTTACTAAGAATTGGCTTCAAAAATACTTTCATAAAAAACACTTTCAATAATTTTATAAGCACTTCTAAATGAGCCATAATCTTTTGGAACTAAAACATTTTAGAATTTTCTTTTATTATTTGAAAGTGCTTTTAGCCATCCTAATTCCTAAACACTTTCAAACATGACTTATATATGATCGGCTCTAAAAAGCTTTTGGGCGTATATGGAACAATCAGGCTGAAATTCCTTTATAAACCTTGCATCGAGTGCATGAATTTCTTTGACCTTTTGAGACATTCTTCTGGCTTACTTAATGGTAATTTTGGTTATATGAAACTCAATATTTAAGGGTAATATTTTGAACCTTTTTTTTATCTCCTTCTATTTCCTTCAGTTCACTTTTATATGCCTTCAAATGTGTTTTCAATTGAAATTTTGATGATTTTAATGAATTTTGATAGAGTTTATTTAATTGATTTCTAGAGATTCTATATAAAATTTTGAGTGAAATCCTTTGAATTTTCAAGAAAGAAGTAAGATTTTATAATGCTTAAAATATACTACGAAATATCTCCAATTTCCTCAAATTCCCTAACTTTTTATAATTCTTTATAATTAATTTTCAATTGAAAACACCTGTTATTATAAATGTGACAGCGCGTCCCTAAAAATTATGATTTTTATAATTTTAATAAGTGAATTTACGTTATTGCCCTTGAGACGTGGAGTTTGACTTTATTGACCGTCTTTTTGTGCCACGTAAGACTTGCTTTCCTGTCATATTCTCGAAGTACTCGTCGTTACGGACGCATGGGCGCAAGCGGAATCGAATTTGGAGTTATAACGAAGAAGTTATTAACGTTTAAAGTTAAGGACTAAATTGTAAGTTATTAATTTATGGATTATTCCAAATTTTTTTTTGGTGTGCCACGCGTCGAGCATCGAGTGATGGATTGGGCTTTGCCCAATCAGGAATTAATAAGGCAGGGACGGGAGAAGGAGAAGGAGGACACGAGATCAAGGATCCCTCCTCCCTCTTCCCGCGACCAACACAAACCGGTGCAAATTTCGGTGGATTCCACCCGTTTTTCCATCAAATTACCTCAAACCATCACTTAGAAACCTCTCTATAACCTTCCCTCTAGCCATTTCACCTCAAATTTGGGAGGATTTGGTCTCCAAAATAATGAAACCGCCGGTGGTGCCAAAACGGGTCGTGCTCGAATTCCTCCATTCCTGAAACACAATTACCTACACCAAAATACTCCCCTAGAACCCAAGAACAAAGCCCAAGCAATGGATGGAGCATCAGAGTTGATTTGGAGGTCGAATTGGAACACACCCATTTCTAGGGTTCTTGGCGGGTGTGACGAAATTGAAGTCTTTCCAGTTCAAATTGGACTTTCTCAAAGGTATGAAAGTTGTTCTACTCATTGAGATCTTTAATTATGCAAATTTTGAGAATTTTTAGAGAAAGTTGAATTTTCCGGCGAGCCGGGGCGGCCAACCACCACCCGCGGCGGCACGTGCGACGGTGCATAGCCTGAGGGCCGCCAACGCTGTTTTTAGGTGATATTAAATTCCTTGAGTTTAGTTTTGATAATTGAATGACGTAGATTGAACGTTAGAGCCTAAACTAGTTATGATACGTTAATAGGTGATGATATGAATCGACGATCCGACCGTTGGATCGTCACCAAAATTTGATATGTTGTTATACGTAATATTTGAAGAATGTAGGAACTTACGCATCTTCCTGAATTGGGTTTGCAAGTTAGAAAAATAAAATGTTAACCGCCACTTGGTCTTTGACAACTGGCGGAGATCTAGCCGTTGGATCATGATGAAACTTTAGGATAATGTCCTAGAGGCATAATGTGGATCTTTAGAAGTGGCGGATCAGAAATCTGATATACAGATCTCCCGAATCAAATTTCGTAGGAAAACGTTATACGTAAATTGTATATTTTATCGATTCAAATTCTAAGATTTGATTTAATAATTGTTCTAGGCGCCGATCATTTTGACGGCTCAATGGTTATGCTACGGAGTTGGCATGGACTCTAGGTGACTGGGCAGCTTGTTTTCCGTATATACCTATATATATTGCTATTTTCCCATAAAGTGAAATTGAACGTTTAAAGGATTTGAAATGCCATGCAAAGTATCTATTTATTTTATTTATGCATTAATGATTGCATATATGTATGTTGGTGCTGCGGACGCACAGGTAAGTGTCAGGTAATTTTAAATAATGGTTATGATGAGAATGATGTGATGTGATTAGAGCTTATATACCTGCACCATGATATTAGTGCTCCCGCCCAGAGTTAGGGGCATAGTATTTCACGTGTTGTTCACCTCCCGCGCCGCATGCTCGCCTTGGATCCAAGTTAGGTGCACAATCCTGTTGTATAGACCACTATAAGTGCGTTCGACTCATAGGTGACCCGCGAATCTTTTGCACAGTCTTCACGTGATTGTAGCACTAGAGCATACTTATTCTATATTCAATGATGATGTGCAGACCACTAGAGGTGGTATTAATTTGTGTGCAGGATATATATACATGATATGACGAGAATGATTATGAGCTATATATACAGCCGAGGGCTGAATTGATTATTGAGATGATTATGAGCTATATTTACAGCCGAGGGCTGAGATGATTACCTGGCATTCAATCACATTCACAGAGTTATGTTTAGAGTTCAGTTGTGATACTTTGGCATGGCATACTTTCATATTTTCCAGTATGATTTCGAGATTTATATATATGCGTATATACTTTATTTCTGGGAAATTATACAAGTTTTACGGAGAGGGGTTATAACTTTTGAGAAAAGGATGATTTTTGAAAAGATTTGTTTTACTGACCCACTCAACTTTGTTTTTCGCCCCTCCAGGTTTTAGCTAATGAGGTTCATATCGACGATAATTCTTAGCAAATCTCCGTTTTGGTGGCTACCTCCGAGGGTATAATTCTTGCCGCTCTATTGTACTTACTTATGCTCTAAAATCATGTGTGAGATGGGTTCTCTCCCGCTCTCCAGCACACTCTGGTGTTTAGGCACTTTTAGGTTTAAATTTATTCATCTTTTCCTCATCACTTCACTTATGGCTTCGTCACCTTCTAGTTGTCGGCCAGCATAGCTCGACTTCGGAGTCCTAGTGGACATTCCGGTTCGGGGTGTGTCAATAAACTCTCCTTTAAAATCCTGATTGAATATACCTAGACTTTTAGAGAATCACTTAAAATCTTGATTGAATACCCCTAAATTTATAAATAAAAAAATCTCTCAAAATCTCAATTGAATACTCTGATGTAATCCAGTCCTAATTTACTTTTTCGAATAGAAAGTGCATTGTGTAAACTACATTTTCAAGCTAGAAATTTCTTTTATCAAATTTATTATTAGATGCTTGACTAAAAACGCAAACTCAACTAGATGTGTTTGTGACTACTAAAAACCAAGGTCAACACTTATTGTATAAGTTTATAGTTTACACATTTCAAATGAAGCCTTAATAATGTTTTTTGTCCAATAATGCATTAATATGTGCAAGTTTTTCTCCACATGCCAATATATTATTAGATCAGGACACCAATAATAATGAACTTGTTCCATATAAATTACTCTCCGTTCATAACAAAACTAAAGAAATATCATAATATTGTGGAAGATTACAAAGATATCAGAAGACCCCAAAAGATTGCAGTGGAAGAAAGCTAGAGAGAAGGAGAATGAGCTTCAACATATTTTCATTAAGTTTCCAAAACAATAAAATCGAGTATATAAGGACAAAGTATAAATGCCTAGCTTATGTGGCAACTCTATCTAATCCATCTCATTACACTATGGTTATCTTATCTAATTATATCTTATTGTACTAATGACACATGGACCACTAATGACACTTGGATCTCCAATATTTTGTTATTACTCCCTCTTAATCTTAGATAGGGATACCAAGTCTAAGATTGCCACAATGCTTGATGAAAATTGGATTGTGCAATCCTTTAGCAAGAATATCAGCCACTTGAGAAATTGTAGAAACAGAGTGCACTGTAATATCCTTCTTTTGAACCCGCTCTCTAATAAAATGATAGTCAGTGTCCAAATGTTTTATTCGAGAATGGAACACTAAACTCAAAGCAAATGCATAAAGATTGTCACAATGCTAAGAAGAAGGAGAATGATAGTCAGTGTCCAAATGTTTTATTCGAGAATGGAACACTAAACTCAAAGCAAATGCAGAAAGATTGTCACAATGCTAAGAAGGAGGAGAATGAAGAAACTCATTCGAATCCTCTAGAACAGACCTAGATCCAATAAACATCAACTGCACATCGTGTTAATGACTTATACTCTACTTCAGTTGAACTTCTATACATAGAATATGCTTCTTTAACTACCAAGGCACAGGGTTACCACCAACAAACACAACATATCCATTATAGACCTTCAAGTATTGATATCTGGTAACCAACACAATCCAAAGTACCTTGGGCATATCTCAAGATCATTTTAACGAGAAATAAATGAGCATTAGTAGGCCTAGTCATATATTGACACACAACATTAAAAGAATGAGCATTGTCATGTCTTGTGAAAGTCAAATACTACAATGCTCTTACCAAACTTCTGTACAAAGTTTGGACCTACAAACACACGAAAATAGCTTAAAATACTAAAATAACTAGGAACTAACAGCGTAAATGCAAGGAAACAAGCTATCTAAGTCGCATAAATATGCTCCTATCATTCACCATATATTAGGCTTTGAATTTTTTTGGGTCAAAGAATTATTTTGAATGCGTGCCTACTTTAAGAGTTTTTGTATGCTTGTATGGTCAAATATTCTCACAAGTTCTTAACTAGGACAAATTTTTTCCGTCACCAATTGAAGCACACATAGTAGCACTAGTCTGTCCTGATTTTCAATGTTCTTCTGACAATCTTGTGACCAGGAATCTTTTGGACATTATGGTTATATTACTTCTTCCATCGATCCAGTGTCATGGACTCATTATTTGGATGCATATCATTCATTGAGATAGTCCTAATAAGTGACTATGCCCTTTTTGATGTATTAGACTTAATCATACATTCAGACATTGTCCTGAAAGGTTTCTTCCAAATATTTACTTTCAAGGCATATCTCTAACAAACCATTCATACTGCCATGTCTCAGTATTTTAGTGGACAAGGTATCCATGTTTGGATGATATTGAGAAATAGTGAAGACTACCCTTGTGAGATCTTGAGCCTATTCTTTTTGTTGAAAGGGTTTATTTATTTCTAGTTTTAAACAATATTTGAATTCATTTCTTTCATTTTATGATCTCATTAACAACAGTGCATTGGATAAGCGATGTTAGGCTATGCATGTTTTCCACCACTAAAAAGGATATTTCCCACCACTAAAAAGCATATTTCCCTACCCTTTTATGTGATTCATTAACCCCGTTGAGGCCAATCACTTAGCCTTTTTTTTCATCACTATCACGCCCCGACCGGGAGTAGGTAGAAAAACTCGAACCTGAATTCGAAACGTGAGTTAAAATCTAAATAAATTTAAAAAAAAATAATTCGAAATGGGCTGGCAAATGAATTCCTCTTATAAAAATCTCATGATTCTTAAATAAATCAAAATTTCTTTACAATTCTACAGTAAATGGATGAATAACTTTCTATTCTTACATCTAAACCGATCTCATCCAGCCTTCCCTTTTGAATGTTTATTTTGTAAACTTGCATAACAATATAGGGATGAGCTTCAATAGCTCAATAGGGAAATAACCTTACCACAGTAAGTTGACAATATTAAATTAAGTGTCATGGCATCATCAATGTTCAAATATCAAATCATTGTTGATAACAATGCACGAATGCAATGCAACCTCTTCAGCTATACCTATTAATATATATAATAAAACATGTGAACCTACACATCCCATACTGTGCATTTTGCTACTGCAGTGGTGGTTCGAATATTCTATTATACAAACTAATCCCCATAAGATATCCCAAGTTCATAAACTCATTTTGCTAGTCATCTTATCCATTCATTGATCTCTAACCCAAATCACCCACATCGACAATTTATCCCTCCAATACCTTATTCTAATGTGCACACCGAGCTCGCCTGGGAATTGGTTTCACAATAATTAGTTTCAACTACACAAAAGATCATTTCCAATTACCCTCATTTCCAGACCAATCTCAACACTAAAGTTCCAACCACATCAACATGAGTGATGCATAGATAATGTTATTTCATCTTTCACAATTATCACAATATATTCTCAATGAATAACATTTCAGCAATAATTCCATAACCAATAACAAGTAAACACTCAATTGAAGCAATTAGCCAATAAATATCCAACCACATTAATCAACCAAACAATTCGAGAATATTATTTCACAAAATTTAATAAAATCAATTTCCGTCAAGGTCTTCCCTATTTTGTGACAACCCGTCCCTCAATTTACGTTTTTATTTATTTTAATCAAGGGAATTGACGAAAATGCCCTTGAGGAAAAGATTTTGACCTTCGTTGATCATCGTCTGGAGAGATATAAGACATATTATTTTAGTGTATTTGTGTAGTACTCGACGATACGAATGCATATGCACAAGCGGAATTATATTTGGAGCTAAAACGAAGATTTTACGAAACTCGGAACAATAGGGGCATTTTGGGTAATTTTTGCATTGGAGATATTTCTACATTTTTGGACCACCCATGCTCTGACACGTGGCAAGATTCCCCATTTTTCTTAGGGGGTTCCTTTTATGTCTCGTGATCTCTCTCTCTCTCACTCTTTCTATTTTCTTCTTTTTTCACTCTCTCACCTTTATTCCTTCTCCTCATCCTTTGCCGAGGCACACACACACCCACACCTCTACACCTGCAACCACAGCAAGGCAACACCCCCACCATCATCCCTTGTAATCCTTATGAGCCATTGGACCTAGAAATAGGAGAAAAATTCCTTGAAAACTATATCCCCTCGCTGCACAGTACCATCACTGTGCATCACTCTTCTCCAGTGAATTTTGACCATTTTCGGCCAAAATAAGTCTCAAAATTGGTCCCTATCATTGTACATCATGTCTAGGTTCATGATTGGTAAGTTTTTGGATAGTTTTGGTGGTGTAGGAGCTTAGACAACATAAGGGAATGTCGCTGTTCATTCTGGAAATTTCCAATCCGTGGTCATTTGGCCATTTTGAAGGAAAATTTTTGTCCTAGCTAAGACCATGTGAGAACATTTGAACACATATGCAAACTAATAACACTTTAAAGTAGGCATGCATTCAAAACAATTCTAAAACCAATGACTTTCAAAGCCTAGAGAATGGTGAACCATAAGACTCTTTAACAACATTAAAGAGAAGGAAGGATTTGAGATTCATTACCCTTGAAACTCATCCTTGTTTACACAAGGGATTCACCCAAGTGGAGGGACTTCAAGTCACCTCCTAGCTCCTTGGATCTTCCTTGTGATTTTCTTCTTTGTTGATGCTCCTTTGCTCCTTGAGGATATGAGGAAAGGATCTCCAAGAACACCAAAGATTTGGTGTCTCTAAGTCTCCACACCAAGGATGTGGTGTGAAGAGAAGATGGATGACTTAGAGAGTTTTTGATGCTAGTAAAAACCCCCTAAGTTGGCCGGCCTCTATGGAGAAAAAGAGAGAAAATGTTTCTCCTATTTTCCTCAAGAAAACCCTAGTGAGAGAATGGCTATAAAGTTGCCTTTATATCACCTCACATTTGAGTGGCAAACTTGTAATTAACTCAAGTTTGCTACCCTTTCACCTTAGGCCGGTTTTGGCTTTGATTTTGGGTTAATTTCCATTTAGTTTTTAGTTGTCATACAACCTAAACTCAATGGGCCTTTTGGACCAAAAACCCTTTTGGGCCCCGAAACCCAAAACCAACTTAAAAGCCTAATACGAACCTTTCGTATAATTAATTAACTAATTAATTAATCTTGACCATTCTCAATTAAACCATTGAATTGCTTATCCATCTCTTTTGTATCTTCACATTCATCCTTACTCGGTGTACGATCCATTAGGTACCATTTAGCGAGGCAGTGGGCGATTGTTACTCTTAACGATCGATTGTGAATTGAAACTACATTTCAATTCTCCCTTTGATGAAGATTAGTGTTTGCTAATCCTCAGGGTTTCCACAGACCATGAGTGACACCTAGCAGTATGTCATGGCTACCCAAGCTAAGTAGAAGTGGTTGGAGAACCTATCCAGTTACAACTACAACGCAATACGGTCCTTCTCTAATACAATACTCTCGATCACATTGTTTAAGTGATAGTTTGTTTCATGTCTACTATCCAATGTGATACTTCTCTATATGATTCAATTGAATATGATTTGGAACAAACTTCCTAAGTCATATTCATATGCTTTGGCCAAAGGCTCTCGAATCATATCTCAGAGTATTCTCCTTCCACCATGGAAGGCTATAGATCCCTTGTTGTGCATTCATATGCCTACATGACAAGATAGCTTGACCCCAATGATGCCGTGGAAATTCTCAATGGAATGCCTTTGACATGATCAAAGATCAAGGACCCAACCATTAGACATCTATGATGCCTCAGGTCAAAAGACTACTTTGCATATTGCAACTTACGAGTTCTTACATGACATGTATGTTCGAACTGCTTTTGATCGTAGTTCAGTGTACTCAATTACCTTTTGAGCACCTATGTGTTTGTCTCAGTGTCCAACACTAAATGACTTGAGACTAGTCATACTCACGCTTGAGTTAACACAACACATACTAACCTTAGCGGATTGTCAATGCCCAATTGGCAATCCTATGGCTAGGAACGTTTCAGGAATGAACATAAGAGAAAGGTCTCGTTAATCCAACTCACTTAGATCACTTTTCTCTTAGATTAAGTACATTCCTTGGATTCCCTTATTGCTTAAACACATAATACAATAAATAGTGAATAACAATAAGCTTTGCCCTCTATTAAACATTTTATAGTTTAACACAATAAGTATTCCAAAAGCTATTACATCAAATGAGTGGCTTTGTGGGCATACTTCCAACAATCTCCCACTTGCACTCAAAGCCACCTTCCCATGTATCTAATACCCATCTTTTCCATATGGCGGTCAAGTTGGACTTGAGACATTGGCTTCGTAAGTGGATCTGCTACGTTATCGGCTGAGGCAACCTTGAGGATGTTAACCTTCCCCTCAGCAGCATATCTTCTAATGATATTAAAGCGTCTGTCCAAATGCTTGTTCTTTTGATGAGCCCTGGGTTCCTTGGCTTAAGCTATCGCCCCACTATTATCACAGTACAAAGTTACTGGTGATGTAATGGTTGGAACCACTCCAAGTTCAGTAATGAACTTCTTCATCCAGAACGCTTCTTTGCCGGCTTCAGCTGCAGCGACATATTCAGCCTCTGTCGTGGAATCAGCAATTACATCTTGTTTCTTGCTTTTCCAACTGACAGCACCACCATTCAGAGTGAATACATATCTGGAGTTGGAACTCCTATCGTCGACGTCAGATTGGAAATCCTCGTCTGTATAGGCTTCCACTCGCAACTCTGTTGCTCCTCCATAAACGAGGAACATGTCCTTAGTTCTTCTTAAGTACTTAAGGACGGTCTTGACAGCTGTCCAGTGTTCTGATCCTGGGTTAGATTGATATCGACTAGTAATACTCACAGCATATGCGATATTTGGCCTTGTGCATATCATGGCATACATGAGACTTCCTATGGCGGAAGCATAAGGAATCTTGCTCATTTGCCGTATCTCTTCAAGATTTTTCGGTCCCATGGATTTAGAAAGGTGAATTCCATGTCTCACAGGAAGAAGACCTTTCTTCGATTGTTCCATTTGGAACCTACTTAGCACCTTATCTATGTACATAGATTGGGATAATCCAATTAATTTTCTGGATCTATCACGATAGAGTTTTATCCCAAGCACATAAGATGCGTCTCCCAAATCTTTCATGTGGAAGGTTTTGGATAACCACACTTTTACAGAAGAAAGTACTGCAGTGTCATTCCCGAATAGTAATATGTCATCTACATATAACACTAGGAATACAACTGCATCCCCAACGACCTTTTGATAAACACAATTGTCGTCTTCGTTTTGAGTAAAACCAAACGTTTTGATTTCAGTGTCAAAACGAATATTCCAACTCCTGGAGGCTTGCTTAAGTCCATAAATGGACCTCTGAAGCTTGCATACCTTAGTCTTTTCAGACTTGGGCACGAAACCTTCGGGTTGAGTCATATAGAGCTCTTCCTCTAGGTAGCCATTCAAAAAGGCCGTCTTCACGTCCATTTGCCATATCTCATAATCATGGTATGCAGCTATAGCAAGCAGAATCCGAATGGACTTAATCATAGCTACAGGTGAAAAGGTTTCTTCATAGTCAATCCCTTCTCGTTGCCTATAACCCTTGGCTACTAGTCTAGCCTTATAAGTCTCCACGTTCCCATCAACGCCTATCTTCCTCTTGAAGACCCATTTGTTTCCAACATGTACTATACCTTCTAGAGGGTCTACTAGAGTCCAGACCTGATTTTGATACATGGAATCCATCTCGGATTTCATAGCCTCTTGCCATCTCTTTGAATCAATGTTGGACATTGCTTCAGTGTAGTCTCTAGGGTCCTCATTTGTGTTATTGTCACCTGAGAGGTGCAATTCCCCAAAGTCATTATCCAAGCCATACCTCTGAGGTTGCCTGCTGACCCTTTCAGATCTACGTGGAGCTAGGGGTTCAGGAACATGGTTGTCCATCTGTTGAATGCTTGTTTGTGGTTCATTAGGAATTTCCTTTAATTATATCGTTTTCTTGCTACTTTCATTGAGAACGAATTCGTCCTCAAGGAATATAGCAGTTCTGGCGACAAAGACTTTCTGGTCGTCAGGGTTATAGAATTCATATCCCAAAGTCTGTTTGGAATACCCCACAAAATAGCACTTAACAGACCTTGCTTCAAGCTTGTCTGCTTCAAGTCTTTTTACGTAAGCCGGACAACCCCAAATCTTAATATGATTAAGATTTGTCCTTTTGCCATGCCATATCTCATATGGCATCTGTGGAACTGACTTGGAAGGCACTCTATTTAGCAAATAAGCTCCTGTTTGTAGTGCATATCCCCAGAACGATACTGGTAAGTCAGCAGAACTCATCATAGAACGAACCATGTTCATCAAGGTTCGATTTCTCCGTTCAGAAACTCCGTTATGTTGAGGAGTTCCTGGTGGAGTCCGCTGTGATACTATTCCACACTCCTTGAGGTAGTCTAGGAATTCATTACTCAGATATTCACCCCCTCGATCCGATCTTAGGGTCTTTATCTGTTTCCCAGTTTGGTTCTCTATTTTATTCTTGAACTCTTTGAACTTTTCAAAGGATTCTGACTTGTACTTCATAAGATACACATAGCCAAACCGAGAGTGATCATCGGTGAATGTTATATAGTAGGAGAACCCTCCTCGTGCTGTAGTGGACATAGGTCCACATACATCTGTGTGGATTAACCCTAGTAGTTCTTTGGCTCGCTCTCGTTTCCCAGTGAATGGAGATTTGGACATCTTTCCCAGTAAACAAGATTCACAAGCGCCCATTTGGTCATTACCTAATGAGCTGAAATATCCGTCTTTCGACTTCTTGCGAATCTTATCTTGGTTTATATGTCCAAGTTTAAGATGCCAAAGCTTAACTCGGTTAATTTCTTCTCTAGCCCTTTTGGGTTTTGAGGTATTCCCGCTTTCAATACAGTGCATCCCACTATTTGTCTCTAGGTGAAAAAGTCCCTCTATCATATTACCATAAGAGATAATACGACCGTTCAAGTATAAAGTGCAACTCATTTTGTCAAACAATACTGAGTGCCCATCTCATAAAAGCATAGAGATGGAAATCAAATTCTTTATACATGAAGGAAAATATAAACAATTTTTAAGCTCCAAGACTTCCCCATAGGGTAGTTTAAGCATGTAGGTGCCTATTGCTTTTGCAGATATTTTAGTGCCGTTCCCAACTCGCACAATCATCTCCCCATTGCGCAGTGTTTTGCTCTCCGTTAGTCCCTACAACGAATTCCAGATATGTTGACTAGCGCCTGAATCGAATATCCAAGAATTGGAGCTTATTGTAAAAGCACTTTCTATGATAGAAATAGTCCCTTCAAAAGTTCGTGTCATAAGGCTCGCAATGCGCACCCTGTATTTCTTCTTCCAACGTTCATCCTTTCCACAATGAAAGCATGTTCCTTTGGATTTTCTTGCCTTCTTCTTATGCAACTTTTTCTTTATGATTGCATTCTCACTCCCACTGTCATTTTTGAAACTTTGTTCAAACTTACAGCACATGTCAATCATCTTGGTAAAAGTATGATCAAATCTATTCACTTTATAGTTTACTATAAACTTAGTGAAATCATCCGAGAGAGATGCAAGGAAAAAGTCTTAGGCCATTTTCCCATCGATGGAAGATCCTTGAAAGATCCTTTTCATCTTTTGTCCATGTTTTTGGACCGATGACCCCTTTGCCATTTTGGCATTCAATAGACTACAAACATGTGAGAATCGTACGTTACTTGTCTCAATGTCATGCATCTTATGCAAACTATCAACCATGGCAAAAGAAGTGTCCATGTGCTCATGTAGCTTTTTAAGCTCCTCACTAAGTGAAATGAGGATTAAGCAATTGGCTTGTAAGTCATCCTCAAAGTGTCTAGTATAATTCTGACACTCCTCCTTTGAAGCTAATTTCGTGGGAGGTACATGAGGAGGGGATTTCTTGAGCACATACAATATGTCATTCATCTTTGAGACATTCTCAATGTGATGAAACCAAGCAAGGAAATGTTGGCCCTTAAAGCCCCTTTTGTCAAGTATAATGGTAGGTGTAATTTTAGGCATGTCGTTAACTACATAACATAACAGAAATCGTATTAAATTGTTGATTTTAGAACTACTTGTTTGGGTCTTAAACCAAATAGTATCACCCACTATTTTTGGCAAATTCCACATCCCTCAATGGAATTCGAGAGTTATGTTGAACTCTTAGCGGGGTATGGGAGGCTCACCATTACCAAGCCCACCTCAGAAGAATATCATATTGGCTAGCAACAATAATGATGAGAGGATAACGCTTTAGCCATTTACAACTTTTTGTAATTACCCATCTAGTTTGGCCTCTAGAGAATGATGCCTCGAAAGAATATCATATTGGCACCATTGCACTTAGTTAAGTCATTCCCACCATGCTAGTTCGAGTAGGGGTTCAAGAATGGCCTCAGAAGAATATCATATTGACCATACTTGTTGCCTACCTTCACTTCATTATATGTTTATGTAAGCACATACTTTGTATACCCCAGAACTGGACGAATACGGTGTATGAGTCACAAATGATTGGAGCCCACCACGGTGGAAGGCCTACGAAGAGATGTTCAAAGCATCTCTCGCTTATCAACTTAATATTCGTTTTGTTGAGGGAGTAGTGTTGGGCTACATCAATTTCGTTTTAATCTTATTAAAAGGACTTGGGATGATTATAAACCGTTTGATTTGATCCAACACAAGCCTTGTGTTGGACCTTGGGTCTAAGGTAGGTAGTTGTTGATTTTAGTTACGCGTTTAATCTAATTAAACCGTCATTTCCTATTGGGCGTTGGACCCAACTATTCCAATTTGCATACAAATAAACAAAAAGGAATACATGAAATAAAGAGAAGGGCTTATGCCCTTTTACAACACATTGGAAGGACTTATGTCCTTTTACAACACATTTGAATTAATCAAATTACATTCAAATCTAAGCTACTTAACCCAAACATTCATAATGTAAAGCGGCCAATCACATAGCTCAATTATCGAGGCACTTGGTTCATAATCACCCTTTTTCTTAATCAATCACATTAACTAAGAAAGCAACTTAAACAATTAGTTTTTGGATTCATAGAATTGATTTAAATGGAACTAAATGAAATGAAAATCCAATTCTCATTAAAGAGACAAAACAATTTTGTTCTCATCACAATTTGGGCCGAAAAAGCAATGACCACAACTATTGGGCTACAATGCTAATACATAAACTTTTGGGGTCACTTTGTAAGAACACAAGAGTCCACAACTTTATGTAATACAACTAGAACCCAAAAATTTCAACAATTATAAAAACTTCATTAAAGGAGCAAAACAATTTGTCCTTTAGTGATTTTGGGCCTTCACGTAAAAACGTGAACTTTCGGGTCAAAGTGCAAATACACAAAAGTATCAAAACTTTATGTAATTGCATAAAAGACCCAAAAGTACCCTACAATATAGGGTGGCCGGTTTTGGTAGTGAAAAGGGGGGTTGGTTTTGATGAAAATTCAAAATTTAAATGAAGTGTTTGAAAAAGTAAAAAGGTATGGGTTGAAAAGGTTGATTGGTATGGTTGTAAGAGATAGGTAAGGTATATCTATTAAAAAATAATAAACACAAATCATCCATCACCAATCATCCATCACCAATCAATTATAAACCAAAACTTTATGAAAAACATCAAACACTTTGAATCAAAACACCAAACCTTTTTGTTCTTGGTAAGAACATCAAGAACATTGAAGAACACACATGAAAACTCATAAAAGCTCCATGAATGTTTTCACTCAATAAAAATCAAATTTTCACTACTCAAAAGAGGGTTAACATCCTAGGGGGTTCCAAAAGTCACTTTAAAACATTTTTAACAAGACAAACATGAACCCAAAAATCCACCCTTTGGATTTGGCCGAATTTCCCCACATACATGGCACCAAATTTTAGTTCCAATATTCATGCTTAAATGAACTACATCTACAACATTTGAGATGCTAAATTTTCAAGCAAAATTTATATTCAAAAGCAAGAACAAAGCTTGTAACATTTACAACATTTAAATCATAAATCATGAAAAACACAAAACCCAAAAGGATTCACCATACTCTAGACCTAGGCTTTTGATACCACTTGAAGGAAAAATTTTGTCCTAGCTAAGAACATGTGAGAACATTTGAACACATATGCAAACTAATAACACTTTAAAGTAGGCATTGACGGGGTTTTAAACCGCACAAATTTAACCCTCTTTTTGACAGATGTAGTATAGGTGTAAGTAGGGTATCGTTCTAGGCCGGGGATTAGGAGGGATTGCTAATCTACTCTAAATTAATTTAAAAATATTAAACAAGACTCAAGGACACAAAATTAGGCTAAAAACTCTAATAATTCAAAACACACTAAAATGACTCAAAACAAAGAAAACAAATTAAATAAACACTAGGAACTAAAATGGACGGAAATCGAATTAAAAGATTAAAAATAATAAAAACTAACTAAATAATATAATTTAATAATGGGGGGGTTTGGTTTTGACGAAACGTAAATTAAACTTAATTAAATTACAGAATTGACAAAAACATAAAATAAAGGTGAACGGATGGGTGACGGATTGGCTAGAGGGTTCTTCTCCACACATGACACATATGCAATCTAAATTGATTTTCAGTTGTTCTTTCAATAAATTGTGAATCTCAATACTCCAGATTAACCGTGAACAACACTTTTTTAATCTTCAAGTTTTCCTTAAGTTATTGAATTGGATGAACAGCATACAACAATTCAACACATTCTCTAAAAGTCCCCTACGTGAAAAGCACAATAGAGATACAATCAAAGATCATTAAACTTTGTGAAAACTATAAATATTGACGAGGCATTCGTAACTATGAAAAGCATGATACTCCTGCCAAGAATTTACTTAACGCGATTGTGACTAGCAACCTTCACTACTCATGAATATAAGTTCATAACTATTAGGTGAAATTCACTTATATTCTAGCATCAAATTCATGCATGTAAATTAAGTATGTATTCTTAATCGACAAACACAAATAAGTTATTAATCAAGCAGTTAAGCAAATTAAATCACAACTCAGAAATCACAACTGAAGGTATCAATTCAAATTACAAATATATCCATGGTTTCGAATTAACCTCTAGCCAAAATAAATTAATTACACATTATTTATAAATTAAAACAGAAATTAAACATGAGTTTGGAGAGATTAAACCGAAAGGGTAAATTAGGATTTTCTGTGCTCTTCGGTGCCACTGTGCTCCGTGTGTTCCCCGAGCTTTTCAGCGCCTCCCTCTTAAGCCGCTGCTTGCGCAGCTTCTTATCTCTGTGCCACTGCACCGCTCTCGGTTCTCTTCTCCGAGGCCTGTCTTCCTGGCTATCTCGCTGCCTTGCAGCTGTACTCCCAAATGCACTGTCGCAAGCTTCTTTTAGCTGCCAAAGGCAGCAGCTAGTCTCAGCTGCCTTCAAGCTTCTCTCTGGATTGGCCCCCCTTTGACGCCTGCCTTCTCGTAAGCTGCCAGGCAACGCTGCCCTTCCTCCGCGCCCCCGCAAAGCCTCCTCAGCGAACTCTCTGCTGCCACCTGCCTTTGGCAGCTACTGTCCTTTTGAATCACTTCTCTCGCTGCTCTCCCCTCTCACCGTGCTGCTCCTTCTGTTTTCTTATATTTAGCCGCTCCCGAGGCCAGCGCCTTCTCACTTTTTTAATTATTTCCTTTCTTTTTTTCTTCAGCTGGCGCTGCCAGCTTTCTCACCGACTCCCCCCCTCTGTTTTCCTTCTCAATGGCCCATCTTCAAACCGCACCCTTGACTTTTATTTTATTTTATTTTTTTCTTTTGTTTTTCTTTTCCTTTAGTGCCGTGTGCATGTGGCCTTCATTGGCTTGCATGTGCTTTCATCATTTTATTTGTATTCCTTTGCCTTGCTGCCCTCCTGGCAGCTATCATTCCTTCTAGGTGCTGCATTCTTCCTTCTTATTCTAATATTTTCTACTTGCTTTTCTTAAGTTACAAAAATCAAATAAGTGAGCAAGGTAAAAATGATGAATTTATTAGTTAAAATCTCACTAGTGCTATTTTTATTTTCTTACTTGATAAATTCTTATAAAACATAAAAATAACGTAAATAGCTCAAAATATAACGAACTAACTAAGAAAAGACGAGTGAATTTGATGTAAAATGTATATAAATATGATCCGATCAAATACCCCCACACTTAGCTTTTGCTAGTCCTCGAGCAAAACAAAGAAAACAGAAAAAGTAATAACATGAAAAACATTAGCTTCCCCCTATGTAACCCTCATAGAATTTCATTCGAGAACGCAAATCATCAAGAACCATAGCTAGCACAAAACAAACTAATCCCAGTTCATCTTCCTTATTCAAATATTAGCAGTCATCTTTAAATCATCCTTAAAGTGTAGTGTGTGAGATAGCCATGCTAATGCAATTTCAAGTTTTTATTTTTAAAATCACCATATGCAAACCAGCAACCTTCTCACGGGATATGCACTCAATCACACATGTGTTTAGTTTTAATGTGTTTCGCTCAAAGAAACAAATGTGAAAGATCTACCATAAGCTTGCATAAAAATCACTTCTCCACAATCATAATTGCAAAACTTAAATCAAGAGGACTTTTATTGGATGTAATGAGGCTTAGGGATAGGGCTATTGAAACGAAAGAATAGGAAAACACAAGTTCCAAGCTACATCGCAAGCGATTCTTTTTTTGAGATTTATAAGAACTCAAGTTCTCCAACGATTCTTTTAACACCTCCAACCACACCCTTAAACTGAAACTTTAAACTTTTTATTTTCTTCATATATAATCTTTCTTTTTCTTTTCTTTTCTTCTCTTTTCTCTTTTTTTTTTTTTTTATAATACAAACATGAAATACCCCCACACTTATTCTTTTGCCAAACTCCTTCCAAGTACTTCATAAACATTTCTCATAAGACAATCTCAAATTGCTCGCTTGGAAAGGGTAAGGAAACATGCTTGAGGTATAAGGGTAGACATATCTGGTGATAAGAAATAAAAGGCTCAACAAATACGGCTCAAATTGGCAATCTAATGATATCATTTTTCTTTGGGAAACATGTTTATTTGGGCCATGGTGGTAAGCCTAATGCCTCTTTCATTTTCAAGTTCATGCAATCAATGACAAATATTTCGAAAGATCGTTATGCAAGTTCTAGAGATGTATTTCACATAAGTTCATCACACATGAAAGAATAGGAGTATGAAAAATGCATACACTTTCAATAGGCTCAAAAACTCACATAGGATGTATATGGTCACTAAATTCACATATGAAGCTTTAAGTCATGCTCTAGTTTCACATCAACAAGGCTATGTGCATTTGGTTTTTCAAAGATGATCAAACATGTACAATACTAACAAGAGAATAAGGAATTTCACATAACATATGTTAACTAAGTTCTTGATAATCATGGTTCAAATTTCATCCAGTTATATCATTGGGTCGGGAAACTAATAAAAATCTAATTTAAAACCATAAGGAAAACAAGACAATATTTTTGGATTTTTTAAATTTTTCGAGAAAAATTAAATAAAACACAAAACTCCGAAAAAAATTAAGTAAAACACAAAGCTAATTAAGAAAACAAAAAGCAATAACATGGAAACAAATGAAACCAGTTCAAAGTCGAAGGTACAAAAATTTTCAATTTGGTCATTTTTTTATACTTGATACCCCCACACTTAAACTAGACATTGTCCCCAATGTCATAAAACAAAAATATGCAAATAAAAATAAAATGAATAAATAATACGAAACAAAATAAAGAAAAGGGACTGAAAACTTCTCTAATTTGCAGAAAAACAAGCGATGACCCCCAAGCGTAAATTTTGCAATCAACTTCAAGGGAGAAAATAACCAACCGTTCCTGCAAAGAACAGAAATAAACAGTTAAGCACGCAAGAAAAAATAGAAAATAAAGTAAACGAAAATTGAAAATGATAATAAAAGATAATAAATAGAACTAATAGGTGGTCATTGGTCGTTGATGTTGATTTTCCACAGCTTTCATCTTGAACTGGATGGGCCTCTTTCTTGCAAGTGATCCTCAACTTAGTTGAGGATGAATCAGCACGTTGTCTCCACATGCTTCAAGTAGTCCGGTCTCCACGCAGGTGTGGCATCTTCTTGAACTCTTGGATCAACCCAGACTCATCTGCTCCTCGAAGTAACTCAGACTCCTCCTGCTTCGTCTGTGAGGTACTTTTGTTTTTTAAGAAGTACCTCAACACAGGTTTATTTTTGAAGTGGGCTGGGAGGGGTCTGAGATGAGTACTCGAGAGCAAGACTAGGTAAGCAATCAGGATCTCACTTTCTCCACGTTCCTCAGATGAAGGTGAGGAGAAAGCATGATATGAGATACTTTTGCTTTTAACCTTTTTGATATGAAATACTTTTGCTCTGGATGATTTGTTTTCTGGGGTGATCCAAGGGATGAAGAACACTGAGTAACTCGAAAGCTTTCTTTGGGAAGACATTATCGGAGATGAAGAGAGGTTGAGAGGTTGAGAGGTGAGAGGGTGTGAAGGTGTGCCTTTGATGTGGAAGGCGAAGGTCGACTTTATAGAAATTTTCCTTCACAACCGGAACTGTTCCCTCACTATTTGTCGGCAGCCGGTGGATGGATGAACAGTGCCCGTTACGCGCTTTCTGACAAAGCTTCCGTAATTTCCGCGAAGCTGACTGCGCATGCGACGAGTGACGACAAATTGGAATGATGATCTTTTGAAAACCGGGGTTCAAAACCGGGTGCGGCTCGTGGTTTTCGCAACGCTCCACGCTGCACGTGATGAGTCACGACAAACTGGAAAAACTGAACCACGTGATTGCTGAGTCAAGCCCAGCTTTTGAGAAAGGAAACGGCTCTTTTGAGAAAGGAGCGTCCAGCTTTTCCGAATTGTGTGAGGACGCGTCTTCAACCTCTGAGGAGCGGGCGCTTCTTCATTTTCTTCTTTTTATAGAGGCGCTAATTCTGCTCCACCTCACACTTGAACTCCTTTCCTCAAACACTCCCTTCTGTAAACACACATAATCTTTCCAAACTCTTCCTGCACTTCTGCACTCTTATTCCTTCCGAACTCTTCCTGCACTTTTAATCTTTCCGACTCTTCCTCCTCAACACCTTCTAAAAAAAATGTCTTGCCCTTCCGACCGTCGCCTTAACTTGAATGTCGGGGAAGACGATGACTCGTCTTCTCCGAACAACATTTGGAATCCATCCTTCATATCCCCCAATGGTCCATCTTCAAACCGCACCCTTGACTTTTATTTTATTTTATTTTTTTCTTTTGTTTTTCTTTTCCTTTAGTGCCGTGTGCATGTGGCCTTCATTGGCTTGCATGTGCTTTCATCATTTTATTTGTATTCCTTTGCCTTGCTGCCCTCCTGGTAGCTATCATTCCTTCTAGGTGCTGCGTTCTTCCTTCTTATTCTAATATTTTCTGCTTGCTTTTCTTAAGTTACAAAAATCAAATAAGTGAGCAAGGTAAAAATGATGAATTTATTAGTTAAAATCTCACTAGTGCTATTTTTATTTTCTTACTTGATAAATTCTTATAAAACATAAAAATAACGTAAATAGCTCAAAATATAACGAACTAACTAAGAAAAGACGAGTGAATTTGATGTAAAAATGTATATAAATATGATCCGATCAGGCATGCATTCAAAACAATTCTAAAGCCCATGACTTTCAAAGCCTAGAGAATGGTGAACCATAAGACTCTTTAACAACATTAAAGAGAAGGAAGGATTTGAGATTCATTACTCTTGAAGCTCATCCTTGTTTACACAAGGGATTCACCCAAGTGGAGGGCCTTCAAGTCACCTCCTAGCTCCTTGGATCTTCCTTGTGATTTTCTTCTTTGTTGATGCTCCTTTGCTCCTTGAGGATATGAGGAAAGGATCTCCAAGAACACCAAAGATTTGGTGTCTCTAAGTCTCCACACCAAGGATGTAGTGTGAAGAGAAGATGGATGACTTAGAGAGTTTTTGATGCTAGTAAAAACCCCCTAAGTTGGCCGGCCTCTATGGAGAAAAAGAGAGAAAATGTTTCTCCTCTTTGCCTCAAGAAAACCCTAGTGAGAGAATGGCTATAAAGTTGCCTTTATACCACCTCACATTTGAGTGGCAAACTTGTAATTAACTCAAGTTTGCTACCCTTTCACTCTAGGCCGGTTTTGGCTTTGATTTTGGGTTAATTTCCATTTAGTTTTTAGTTGTCATACAACCTAAACTCAATGGGCCTTTTGGACCAAAAACCCTTTTGGGCCCCAAAACCCAAAACCAACTTAAAAGCCTAATACGAACCTTTCGTATAATTAATTAACTAATTAATTAATCTTGACCATTCTCAATTAAACCATTTAATTGCTTATCCATCTCATTTGTATCTTCACATTCATCCTTACTCGGTGTACGATCCATTAGGTTCCATTTAGCGAGGCAGTGGGCGATTGTTACTCTTAACAATCGATTGTGAATTGAAACTACATTTCAATTCTCCCTTTGATGAAGATTAGTGTTTGCTAATCCTCAGGGTTTCCACAGACCATGAGTTACACCTAGCAGTATGTCATGGCTACCCAAGCTAAGTAGAAGTGGTTGGAGAACCTATCCAGTTACAACTACAACGCAATACGGTCCTTCTCTAATACAATACTCTCGATCACATTGTTTAAGTGATAGTTTGTTTCATGTCTACTATCCAATGTGATACTTCTCTATATGATTCAATTGAATATGATTTGGAACAAACTTCCTAAGTCATATTCATATGCTTTGGCCAAAGACTCTCGAATCATATCTCAGAGTATTCTCCTTCCACCATGGAAGGCTAGAGATCCCTTGTTGTGCATTCATATGCCTACATGACAAGATAGCTTGACCCCAATGATGCCGTGGAAATTCTCAATGGAATGCCTTTGACATGATCAAAGATCAAGGACCCAACCATTAGACATCTATGATGCCTCAGGTCAAAGGACTACTTTGCATATTGCAACTTACGAGTTCTTACATGACATGTATGTTCGAACTCCTTTTGATCGTAGTTCAGTGTACTCAATTACCTTTTGAGCACCTATGTGTTTGTCTCAGTGTCCAACACTAAATGACTTGAGACTAGTCATACTCACGCTTGAGTTAACACAACACATACTAACCTTAGCGGATTGTCAATGCCCAATTGGCAATCCTATGGCTAGGAACGTTTCAGGAATGAACATAAGAGAAAGGTCTCGTTAATCCAACTCACTTAGATCACTTTTCTCTTAGATTAAGTACATTCCTTGAATAACAATAAGCTTTGCCCTCTATTAAACATTTTATAGTTTAACACAATAAGTATTCCAAAAGCTATTACATCAAATGAGTGGCTTTGTGGGCATACTTCCAACACATTTTGCCGATCCTATATCGGCTCCACCTTGGTATGATTTTGTTCCCTACATTTCTAGGTTCATGTGGGCCTTTGTAGTACTAATTTTGGTTGAGAATCAAGCTCAAAATGAGCTCTGGAAGTCATACATTTCAACCAGCAAAATACAAGTGTTCGCAAAGAGAAAGTAGAAAAAAAAAATCCAAACCCGAGGTCCTTATATGAATTGACGATCCGACCGTTGGATCATCACCAAACTTTAGTACATTATAGTACGTAATATTTGAGGGCCATAGGAACTTAGGGATCGGGAATCCGACCTACGGATCTTTCCAAATTAGATTTGTACGTTCGTAAAATAAAATGTTGACCGCCACTTAAATTTGCAATTGGCAGAGATCCAACTGTTGGATCGTAATGAAATTTATTATGCTTTTTTAGAAGCATATTGTGTATCTCTAAAAGTTACAGATTGGAAATTTTGATGAAATAAACCCGGTGTTAATGCTCTATCCTGAGGCCAAGGCACAACTTTCAAGTGATTGTTCACCTTTTGCACCTCACACTCACCTTGGATCAAAGTTAGGTGCTAGCCTGTCCTACAAATCACAATAGGTGGTTCCAACTCATAGGTGACTCGCGATGTATCGCACAGCTTTCACGTGATCGTAGCACTTGAGCGTACTTATTTACACACAGCCTATCGTACAGGTCACATTAGGTGATTTCGACTCGTGTGTAGGTATAGATTGATGAGTTATAGTTCCAGTCGTACAGGTCACGCTAGGTGACTCCAACTAGCATACTATTTTGTAATGATTTCACACCTGGCTTACATCTTTTAGTGGTAAACCGTTATGATATGGCATATTTCAATTTTTACTAGCCTTGTGCATTGGTTTACCATACGTACGTGGTATTATTTTTTGGGAACTATACGGGTTTTACGGAGAAGGGTTATAACGTTTACAAATGTTTTTTTATATAAAAACATTATTTTCAGGCCTACTCACCCTTGTTTTTGGCCCTTCCAGGTTCTCGTAGCAGAGTTTTCGTACCGACAAGGATCATTGGCAAATCTTGGTGTAGACGATTACCATTGATGGTATAATTCACACCCTATTTTATTGTATTGTACTTATGCTCTATCATCACTTGTGAAAGGGGTTCACAACTCGATTTAGTGTCCTAGTAGACATCCCGGGTCGGGGTGTGTCAATTTGGTATCAAAGCATAAGTTTGGGCAGTATTGCATTCATCACATGTGTAATGTAAGCATTCTTGGTTCTTGAGCCTAATTTTCGAATCTTGCCACCTTGTCAAGCATAAAAAATGTGTAACACATTTTTTTAAGTTATAAGTGACTTAGATAATGTATCACCATTCTAGAAGAATATTTGATGGCCACGTTAGACTTAAACGAAGAATTTCCTTGCCAAGGAAAGATGTAGATTTGAGACAAGTTATAGACCCCAAAGTAGGGCTACTGTATCGATAGTTGTGCATCATAGGGAATTTGGTCACCAAATCCACTACGATCTACTCATTTTTTCCAAGCCTTTCAAGAATGGAAAATAGAAATAGTTTTGATTCCTTGGCAACATCCACTAGTATATCATCTATTAGAACTCCTACGAAGTTTACTTCATCAAAATTTCCAGAAATATTTTGTGTGACAATGTGGTCCTAAAACGATAACACTCAACGGAAGAACATCTTGGGACAATCACTTTTGGTTCTTGATAGCACTAATCTTCTCAAGCACACTAGTTAAACTTCGGATCTTTAGGAGGAAGATCGACTTACGTTTAAATCCTTTCTAAAGTAAGCTATTAGCAAGTTCTTTTCTGATCTTAGAACTTTCAACAAACATCAGTTTCCAGATTTGCTTTCGATGTAGTACTCATTCATTTAATGGGTATAGGCATGAGAGTATGAATTGTTATAACTTCGGGTAGCAAAAATTTGAAAAGCAGTAAGTAGTTTTCCCCTTTGAACCATTGAAACCACCTCATTGGACCAATTCCTTACCTGTCATCCGAAACTATTCACTCGAGCAGGCTCGAACCTATAATCAGCCTATGGTGGTGCTACCAATTGACAATACTATTCGATATCCAGGAATTGTCAATCAGTATTCAGGCGATATGACTTCTGATACCGGACACATGCTAGTATTTGGGAGTGATACCCTTATGCCAGAACGCCAATTCACAGTTTTAGGGTAGCGAACAATATCAAAATATTGTATATGCGTTAATTAGCGGCGTGATTGATAGGCTGATTAACAGTGACTACCTGAGCCAAAGAAACTTTATCTTGGAAACTTACGAGTAAACCTTGTTGGAGAATAGTAAACTTGTAGTGGTATAACCATATTTTCCTACTTAAGTAACCAAAACCGCTCCGACTAGCCATCTTTTTTTTTATAACTTCTACAAGAAAACATTAGAATCTAAGTACGAGTTAATTTCTCATTGTTAGAGTGAATGAAGTATCGAGAAAGCTACGAAGACCTATTAGCACGTGGTCTAGTGAAATGAAGTAATATGGTATGTTTCGAGGACATACATCCAGGCGTCATATTCCAAAATCTTACCTGGGATATCACCAAATGGTGAAGTGAAGTACAATATTAATCTACATCCTCATACTACACCAGTTTCTTTGCGTTTTTTTAGCAACCCCTACACCATTGAAGGAACTTGGTTACAAAGCTTACCGAATAGGAATTTACCCAACCAAATACTTTGTCCTAAAGAACCTCAAACCTAGTTTGGAAGATGAAAGGCCAAACTCGGGTTGTACCTAGACCTTAACAACTCAATCGGGTGACGATTAAAAATCGTTTAAGCCCCACTTTGAATTGATGATCTCTTCGACCAAATTCTAGATTCTAAGTTTTCTTCCATAGCCTGACGAATTTGTAGTAGTCGTACTGACGACCTTCTTACTTATTCTGACACTGAGATCAAATTCTCTAAACACCGGTAATCAGCTTTATATCAAAGTCCTCAACTGTCAACTTTGATTAAATTGGTACTTTTCTTGGGAGACGTGATCTCAGTAAACGAGATTTTTTTCTTTTTCGAAAAAGAGTTTAGTGGAAGAAGGTTGAAATTCTCACAAAGTGCTGTGAAGTTTGAGATATCTTCGATCTCGTTGATTTATAGACATCTTGTTAGTGAATTTTTTTTACTATAGAGTCTTTCCTCACCTACGAACGCGGAAGGTAGTATAGTTTGAAATGTTGAATATGAGTAAAGTTTCTGACAACCGATTGAATATGAGTAGAGTTTCTGACAACCGATTGAATATGAGTAAAGTTTCTGACAACCGAACTATTGTCTCACCTCACCATCGCTTTACACTTTTCGATGACGTTGATCATTTTGGAAATCCATGATGACGTGTTCATTGGGTATTTCAACTATGCAGAGACATCATGACAGAATATCGCTTATATTTTCCAATGGTTAAAACCATTCGAAATGAACCATCCTATTCATGACCTAGAGTCAATTGTCATCATTTTCATTTGGAAAACCGGATGACACTTCTCTATAGAGAAATGTGTCCAGAACCTTCACCAATTTCACCATCTTCTTAAATGCACTTTCTCTTGAAAAGAATTAAATTTCTAACAGCGGTAGTGGAAGAACTAAATCAACATCTACGATTGCACTATTGTGTATCATCCCGGTTGTGCAAAAAGACATTAATTACCTTTGAAATACCTTTAGCTTGTCCTATTCCATTTTAGTTGAAATTCACGAGCATTGGTTCGACGTTACTTACGAATCATCAAGAAATCGTTCGAATGGTTATAATCATTTCCTGTATATGAATGGAGTTGGGAAATATCATCAGACACTCTCAATACAAGGTATCTTGTACATGTGGAGTTATGATAATGGTTCAATGACCATTGATCAACGTGACAAGCTAGCTCATTTTCTGTTGGTCTAGAGAGACTATGTTTAGACCACTTGGTAAAAACTTCCTCATTCTTGAAATTATCAGATTTCTCGAGCATTTAGACTAGCGTCTATTCTAATTGGGATTCCATATTCACCCATTGTGCTAGAGATTTCAGTCGACCTTGAGTACATGTTTACTCTAACGCATTTCTGAGGTAGGTAGACTGTATAGAAGAATCATTCGGACATTTAAATCTAGTAGTGATCATTAATTCTTCAATCACTCAACAAATACTTTGCTGAACAAATTTTACCATTGGTGATTGAATGTTCCAAAAACTACCAAGGTAGCGAGATGTTGTGCATTAATCCCAATTACCTTACATTTTGGATTTTTTGGACTTGTTTTGACCTTTAGATTCTTGATTATTCTTTTATCCTTCTCAATGCAGTTTTTTCGCTAAATTTGAGAGGAATTCAATATAAAGATGTTCGCTAAGACATTGTGAACTACATTGTTTAACTACTTGGTATGCATATCACGATTGCAAATATCTGTGACACACGTTTTATTTCCAAGTCTTGGGAAGCCTTTTTGAAGGCTATAGGTACAATGTTGTTTTCAGATACCACAAACGAATTATCCGGACTTTCATGGACATGTTGTGTTTATTTATTCTACAGTTTAGCATGATTGTAGTAGACACTTATCTTTGTTAGAGTTACGAGTAACTACGGTTACATTTTCAGTTTTGGGTATGGCACCATTTGAGAAGTAGTATGGAAATGGTATGCATAATACATGATTAACAAAAAGGGTATTGCGAATAGGTATTTGAATGATCGAGTTGTCGATATAGCTAAATTGTGCCATTGACGTTATCACCTAAGAGGGTAGTACTTGAGGGCAATCGAGGCACTAATTAGAAGATGTATATGTATTTCCCAATGAGGGGCAATATGGTAATATTGGACCCTCAGAGTTTCTTGCTTGCCTATCGAGACAACAGTGAGTTGTTGGTATTACAGGTTGCAGACCATAATATCAATAACTTATTCGTTAGATTCGTTAAGCAAATAGATAGGTAGGTCCATTCACATTAGTATACTTAATTAGTTATTACATATTTACCTATTTATTGTTTGGGATTGAACCAAAGATACTGTGCACATACCTCTGGAGTACGTGACACTACGAGTGTGTAGGAAAATTTCTATATATTCGGTTTTGTTTTCAGTACAACTATTTTAACTTTATGTTATTATATACGTACTTTGACATTGCGTTGTTATATACTTATTTTTCTATTATATGTTATTAGCTAAAGAAGAAGGAAAGTGTGAGTTTGGGGGCATGAAAGAAGAATCACTACAGTCTGATTGCGACAGAATGGCATTCTCTTTTATGCAACCACTCTAACTTGATATCTTCTTTACATAGCTATTTTTCTACTGTCTTTTCACTATTCTTGTATAACAAATGATTTTAAAATTTAGGGACGAAATTTTTTTAAGGTAGGTAGGTTGTGACAACCTGTTCCTAAATTTACATTTTTATTTATTTTAATCGAGGGAATTGATGAAAATGCCCTTGAGGCAAAGATTTTGACCTTCGTTGATCATCGTCTGGAGAGACATAAGACTTATTCTTTTAGCGTATTTGTGTAGTACTTGACGATATGAATGTATGGGCGCAAGCGGAATTGTATTTGGAGCTAAAACAAAAATTTTACGAAACTCGGAACAATAAGGGCATTTTGGGTAATTTTTACAGATATTTCTACATTTTTGGACCACCAATGCTCTGACACGTGGCAAGATTCCCCATTTTTCTTGGGGGGGGGGGAAGGGTTCCTTTTCCTCCACCACCGTGAATCCCAGTTAGATTCAGGCATAATACATTTTTTAGCTTCTGTCCCGTGATCTCTTTCTCGCTCTTTCTATTTTCTTCTTCTTTCAGTCTCTCACCTTTATTCCTTCTCCTCTTCCTTTGCCAAGGCACACACACACCCACACCTGTACACCTACAACCGCAACAAGGTAACACCCCCACCATCATCCCTTGTAATCCTTGTGAGCCATTGGACCTAGAAATAGGAGAAAAACTCCTTGAAAACTATCTCCATGTGTTGCACAGTACCATCATTGTGCATCACTCTTCTCCGATGAATTTTGACCATTTTCGGCGAAGGTAAGCCTCGAAATTGGTCTATATCATTATAGATGATCTCTAGGTTCATGATTGGTAAGTTTTTGGGTAGTTTAGGTGGTGTAAGAGCTTGGAAAACACAAGGGAAGGTCCTTGTTCAATTTGGAAATTTCCAATCCATGGTCTTTTGGCCATTTTCCAACTATTTTTTCGGCCAACTCTGATTTCCATTGGGCCTTCTAAGGGTATGAATCTCTTCTCTACATTTCTAACTTCAAAATGACTTTTGAATCATCGAGTTTAGTTAAGTATTGAACTAGAAATTAGCCTTCAAAGTTGGGATAAAATATCTTAGATTCTGGAAAACTTATACCATGGCCATTTGGCCAATTTTAGGCCATTTTTCTGACCACTGCCGATCTTATATCGACTCCACCTTGGTATGATTTTGTTCCCTACATTTGTAGCTTCATGTGAACCTTTGTACATTGCAACCTGCAAAATGCAGGTTTTCGCGAGGAGGAAGAAGAAAAGAAAAAAAAAAAAAATCCAAACTCGAGGTTCTTATATGAATTGACGATCCGACCGTTGGATCGTCACCAAACTTTAATACAATATAGTACGTAATATTTCAGGACCATAGAAACTTACAAATCGGGAATCCGACATGCAAATCTTTTCGAATTAGATTTGTAAATTCGAAAAATAAAATGTTGACCTCCACTTAAATTTGCAATTAGCGGATATCCAACCATTGGATTATAATGAAATTTTATTATGTTGTTTTAGAAGCATAATGTGCATCTTTAGAAGTTACAGATCAAAAATCTAAGGAGCGGATCTTCCAGATCGAGTCACGTAGGTGGTGGACCCTACCGTCGACCTTTGATCAACGGTTGACTTTTGGTCAATAGGTTACAAATCATTTGAGAATGTCCTTGGGGATGTGTTTTACGTAAATTACAAGTTCTATCGATAATAATTCTGAGACGTGATTTGATAATTGTTCTAGGCGCCGATCGTTCGTGACACCTCGATATTCGTGCTAAGGATTTATATATATATATATATATATATATATATATATATATGTATATGAATGATAGTTTCCACAAATGGTTTTGAATTGATTCATGCACTTTCTGCCATGTCTAAAATGTGTGATAATTTTCACCCTATTTTACTGTACTGTACCTATGTTCTGTCATCATGTGTCAAATGGGTTCATTCTCGCTCACTGCGCACTTTTGTATTTAGGCACTTTTAGGTTTAAATTTATTCACATATTCCACATCATTACACTTTATGGCTTCGTCACCTTCCAGGTCTCGGCCAGCACAGCTCGATTCAAAGTCCTAGTGGACATCCCGGATTAGGGCGTGTCATATTTCTCCTACCTGAACTCCAAAGCTAAAACGAAGATCCACATCACTACCGCAATAACTAGATTCCACATACTTGAACAAGCTCCTTGATCACGCTTAAATCACTGTATATATATAGACCTGGCAATTCCTTACATGACCTGTTAACATGATACGTAAACGACACAAAAATAACGGGTTTGGGGTCAACACGATAACTAATCGGGTCGTTATTGGGTCACATGATAAGAACCTGTTAATAACGAGTCCTTAACAGGTTTACACAAGAGTGACGCGGATAATTTGTTTCGACACGATAAGAAAAAAAATTATTTTGATGATTTTAATTGTTTTAAACTACTAAAAAACTTACTATAAAATACCATAGATGTCACAGCCTAGAATCGGCTCTGCCGTAGCACGATATTGTCCGCTTTGGGCCCCAGCCACGCTTTCACGGTTTTGTTTCTAGGAACTCACACAAGAACTTCTCAGTGGGTCACCCATCTTGGGATTGCTCTCACCCGAACTCGCTTAACTTCGGAGTTCCGACGAACTCCGAAGCCAGTGAGCTCTCAAAAAGCCTCGTGCTATATGGAGGTGGGCATTTACATATGAGGCACATCACCCCCTCTCCGTTGGTTGATGTGGGATGTTACAATAGATATAATGAATATTTATCTATTGTTTATTAGTTATTATTGTATTATTATTCTATATCAATTTTAAAAATTAAGTTTTATTTATTTATTTTTATAGTATACTATATGCAAAAAGTGAGAATTAAAAATTATAAAACACATTAAAAATAAAAATATCAAGTAATTTAAAAATACAAAACACATTAAAATTTTATAATAATTAATTTACAAGTGCAAAAAATGTTAAAAAATATGCAAACGCTCATAATTGCATATTCTACGCTTTGAGGATGGATACATTATCATTTGAATTTTTAAAACCATACAAACCCTCATGAATAGTATTTTTAAGGGCATTCAAAATAAATATTTTATTTATTCATTAATGTATGTATAAGTATGAAAAATGGGCAAGCATATATAAACGCTCGTAATTGTATCCTCTATGTTAAACGATGGTTACATGGTTGTTTAGAATTTAAACCCTCCAAATCTCATGAATAGTATTTTTTATTTGAGTGCAAAATTAATAAAATTAATAACAATTATTGTAAAAGTGTAAAATTGTTGTGACATATGTTCTTATCAATATGTGATTGTGTAAATCCTAAGTAGAGATAGAGTAGGAATCCTTTGGGATCTAGAAGATCTTTCCTAATAGACTTTGTATTACTTGGAGAGCAAGTATCTCTCCTCCTAATTACTATAAATAAAGGCACAAGGACTGGGGAATAGAATAACATAACACCACAATTCCTCAAGTCTATTCTCCAATATCTCTTCTTCTCTTTGCCGCACCTCTCTAGAAAATATAGGCCATAACACGTTATTAGCACGCTCTTCACGCTGTGCTTAGAAGAATCTAAAGAGAATTTATTCGTCTTCATCAGGGGAGTATTACGTTTCAATTATTTTAATTTTATTGAATTCATATACTTTTTATTGATTCAATTTATTTTTCTCCTTATGTTGAACGTAATACAAGCTAGAAGATGAAAGCCGAAATTGAAGACAGAACTCCTACAAAACCCGTTCACAATATTTATCACGCAATCCAGGTTGTTCTAAAACAACGGTGTTTAACTCGATATTTTTTCAGCCTTGATTGCATGAACCTTCACCATAATGCATGACCCAACTTTACGCTTTACGAATTTTAGATTCTACATAAATTGTGTATACATTATAATCATAATATTGCTATTATGTGAATTGAATATGTGTGAATAAAGAAACAAAAAAAGAAAGAAAAAAGGGGAATATTTGAAACCCTAATCGCGTTTAGGCCACTGGAGCCGAGCCAACTAGCGGGACAAGTTTCCAAACCCAAAACCCGACGCCATCATTGGCGTCACCACAGATTTTTTGACAAAAGCATGGCCTGCAGCCATGCTCAGCCACCACGGTTGTTTTTTTTTCTAGACGCAACAACCTGCAGTCGTGTTAAGTTTGGGTTTTCATCCTTGACTACAATGAAATTCTTTGAATTTCCATTGAAATTCATCGAAATCACAGATTCCCGAATTGAATCCCGTGGGTTCTACCCTTCCTCGATGTCGAGGACCCTCCTTCGTCGTTATGATTGGTTCTTGGATGAACCACCATGCCTCGAACTTACTCCTAAGGTTTCCCGACCAAGACACCGTCGCCAGAAACGGCGGCTCCGATTTCCTTCTCCGGTGAATACACCCAGCGTTGCTGGGATGTTTTTTTTAGTCCCGACCCAAGCACTACTAGGCTTGCTCTCGTTCAGCCCGTAGCAAAAATCATTTGGGCTTCTCCCAAGGTCTGCCTGCAGCACCCCAGCCCATTGTACTTGGTTTGTTTTCTTTGAGACCGTGAAGCTACAGAGCTCAGCCTTGGGCTTCTGTCCCACTGGGCTTGCATTCTGCAGCCCACGCACGTGTAAGATAGGGCCTGCAGCCCTAGTTTTTGGGCTTAAGACCTCAAGGGCTGTTTTTTTTATTAGACCTGCTGCATCAGCAGCCTGCCAAACAGCCCATTCTGGGCTTGGGCTCACTCTCTAATTTTTTTGGGGCTCTCAGCCTATTTTTTCAGTTGGACCTGCAGTCCAATTCGTGTGAAAAAAATGTTTTTCTTTTGGGCTTATATACTTAGCCAATATGAAACCTTAAACCCTATTATCGGGGTTTGGTCTTCACTTTTTCTTTCTTAGCCCATATTTGGGCCTGGGTTTTGTTAACCCAATTTTTCTCGCTGGCCCGCAGCCGAGCCAATTAAAATTAAATTCTAATTGTAAACCTAAAGTTATATTTTTGCACAAACTTGTTGCATATTTGCTTGCATATATATTTGTGTTTGTCTGCAGGTATTATGAACTTAAAATTCATACTTTTGAACCCTAAGTTTCGGAAAAGTGCCATATGAACCTGAAGTTTCTTAATGCACTACACTCATGTTGAGACCCGAAGTTCTCCATGCTTAAATCCGTTTAAACCAAACCATGTCTTAGAACCTAAATGTTCTAACTTTGATGTTTATGGAAATTTTATTTCCTAAAACACCAATCACATTCTTGTTTCCTCCATTCAGCGTATTGTCGAACCGTAACAAGTTCGATTTCACTAATTTGGAAGTTTCGAATAAGAAACTACTTTATGTGGATACAAGACGTGACACCCCGCTTGACTATGACTAGTTGAGATATCATTGTAGCCAGTTCTTCATTCGAAGACTTATGCCTGAAGCATATCAAGTGGAAGTACCTCACTAATGAGGACTTCATGGCTCTTTGACTCGCTATGGACAGTTCCAAGCACGCAAAGATAACCTTTTTACCTGAAGCAAAACATGATTGAAACCTTTACTTCTATGAATAGGTACAATTCTGAAGTTTATATCCGATTGAATTTTGACTAGAAGAAATTTTTTCTCGTCCTTCTATATCTAATTTGCTCCTGGAGTAGCAGTATAGAAAACAGAAGTTTACCAAATTCTCAGATTTGATTACTACCACACCTGTGAGAAAATGGTGATACCTTGCTTCTGCAGGGATGCACCGAACACTAATGCTCTGTTTCGGCAGAGGCCTACCGAACCCAAATTTGGGTCCGTCCCTCTCTCACAATCCAATTTTCGAATGTATTTTCCAAACATATGGTAGAATCAGGCCTGCCAAAAGGTAGTATCACGCCCGAAGCATGATCCCTGGCACCTAAAACTTCAAGCATAAGGGATAGTATTCCCGAACCTCAACCCTGCAGAATCTAACTCCGCTTTGACGGAATAGATCATTGGTTATGCACTTTTCAATGCTTCTACCAATGTTGTTGAAAAGTACCATTCCCGTAGTCAATCAATGAGACTAATTTTGCTCCACCTAACACATTTGGAAGAGCGAAATTTGACATGGAAGGCCTATTGGCCGAACCCCCTTGTCTTTTTGGTTTATTTTATGAATAATTTATTTTGTTCTCGGATTTAAGATTGGTGTTTGGATGTCACTATTATTCTCGAATAAAAGAGTAAATTAACGAAAATTACCACATGTGACTACAATTAACTCATGCTTAGGTATGTTTTGTGGGGAAGTTAGTTGTCTGGTTCTATGCTAACTTCATACCTAATCATCCCCTGACAACATTTTCAGGCTTATCCAACCTGATTGTGGGGCATGGCACTGCCCTATATTGTCCAATGGTATTAATTTTACCATAAAGGGAAGCCTTATACTCATTTCGTTCCGGCAGAACGCCTTTTTGAGCTTTAAGGATATTCGAGAGTATTATTACCATACTGAAACCAATGTAGAAAAATGGAGTAAAATTCCTTGGCATATCACCATTTTGCACTTCCTACGAATATAGTTAAATGCATATTCTAGAGAAGATGGAACGCTTAACGAGTGGATTACACCCATTCAAGCCACTATGTGGCCGGCCAGAAGCCCGCGATTCCTAAGGAATTTTTGTTATGGATGTACGTTTGGGATATCTATGAGGATTTGTGATGCGCCGTTTAGGGCATCCTTTTACCAGAAGTAAAGAAATCATACTTGGACACGTATTATACCTTAGAACCTTCCATCGTTTTACAAAGGATTCAAAAGGGACATTTGTGGACTGATTCAACCACCTTACGGACCATTTATATACTATATAATATTGGTTGATGCTTCTACACATTGGTCACACGTGTGGCTGCTGTCCACAAGTTGCATTCTCCACACTGGTAGCTCAGATTAACAAGTTCAGGGTTAACCACCTTGATTATCTGATCAAATTTATTTGATTAGATAAGTTGGAGAATTTACATCAAAATTTACATCGAACACTTTAAATCTCGATGGATATTGCATATCGGTTGGGTTTTTGAAGTTGAACATCCAGTCCCATGTTCATACCCAGAACGACCCAGTAGAAGCATTCATTAAATGCCTTCAAATGATTGCGTGGTCGACTGGTCATACGTACCAAAGTTCCCGATCTCTGCTTGGGGCCATGCAATATTGCAAGCAACCATGTTGGTTCGCCTGAGGCCCGTCAGGACTCAACCTTATAAAGCGCGTGTCAGTTGGTTACTAGATACGAACTCGACATATCGCATCTGCGCGTCTTTGGTTGTGTGGTCTATGTGCCATTTGCGCTGCCCTTACATACACAAGAACAAAGGGGTCCTCAGGGAAGGATGGACATCTATGTCGGTTATGATTCTCCTTTTATGAGACAGTCTTCCCGTCGTTAGGGGGAGATATGAACGTCACCGTTCGTAAAGAACGACGCGAATTATCGTGGACGTCCCCACTATGTCTCATATCGATCCCAATCTAGATCATCAGAGTTTAACCAGACACTTCCTCTGATCTAGTAAAAGTGACGAGATCACATATACCAGCTGCAAATGTGCCTGCAAAGATGTGTACCAAATGTAATTCGGACCTTTGTCCTGACAGTAGGAACGCCACAATTGTAGCCGACCCTCGTACATTGGCGGCTAGCCGATCAATCTATCTTATGCCAGAAGCATGGTAGATCACTCGGTTCGAGGATTCACCTCCCCAACAGTGGAGGAACATGGCACGAACGAATCCGCCCCTCGATCGCTGTCTCAAACCTTTTCATCTCATGAGATTAAATCTGGATTACTTATGAGACCTGAAGTTCTTGGTCCAGTATACTAGTTTGGATGATATATGGAATTGGAATGAGATTATCATAGATGATGTTTCATTTATATGGTACCGACATAAATGAAAAACGACGATAACGAACTACATTCCGTTGATTAATGTCGACGTAGAACTGATTGGTCAACTAAAAGAATCAATCTATAACGAATGAGATGAATGAAATAGTGCAATATGACGCCTTCGCGCAAGGTTTCTCTCATACGCCATGTGATTGATTGCAGCATTACAAACGTGGTTGTAGTTTCTCTGGGATTGTGATATGAACCTACATGGAGTTTCCAAAGGACTTACATGTACTGATTCAAATAGTTCTAGACCATAAGAGCACCCTCTCGTTTCTGATGAGGTCTTCACTTTACGGATGCAGAACTATCTGGGCAGATGTGGTATACCCGTCTAAGTGAATATTTGATCAGTTAGGGATATATGCCCTTGCGTGTACAAAATCTGAAATTGCTAGAGTTGAGCAAATTAAACTCGCATGTCAGACTACAAGATGAATGATCTTAGGAGAACTTGACATTTCCTCGACCTGAAGTTTCGAGCTAGTTTTGATGGTATTCTGGTCCACCACTCAAACTAGACCCAGAAGGTGTTATGTCTAAGTATACCATGATCGTCTGTATGCTAGATGCAAATGAGACCTTCACGGAGGGTATGAAGCATAAGGTTCTATATTGGAACGTGAGGCAGCCATATCTAAGTACCATTGGCGTTTGTTGTACTTAGCTCAAATGCACTAGGTCAGGCATCTTATGTGCTGATAATCTGTTGGCATAAAGCAGCACTGCGCCTAACACGCTGCCACCAAATTTGGTGATAAAGACGTTTTTCCGTTAATACGGATTTAGGCTTATCTATCCCTATGCATCTCAGAATAGATCACACCCCATTGATCTTCGGAATGATGCCTACCTTGTGGGATTCGCTGAATCAGACCGTTTGTCTGACCACACAAGGTACGTTCCCGCATGGTTATGTCTTTACCATTAAGGAACACCGCAATATCTTGGAGGTCAACCAGATAGACCTTTTGTTGCGAAACCTTTGAATCGTTCCAAGACTCACTATGTCTCATCACGTGAGAGATGTAGTCGAAAAGTCTTGTTGAGCATATTCAAAATCCCTGCGATTTTCATCCATCGTTGAGTCCCAACAACGATCCATGAAGATAACGCTGTATGTATCAACCAGATCATGATACATCCAACAAGTCAACACCAAGCATATTGTGTCTACATCAGCATGAACATCAGAAGATTGAAGTCAAGCAGTCCAATCCCAGATAACCTTGCCGACATCTACACAGAGTCACTGCCGAAGTCTACCCTTCCAGAAGCTTGTCCGATGAATTGGTATGCGTAACTTTCTCATTTGTAATGCTTGTAGTTTCATTTGGAAGTTTTGTCAAACTCAGGGGGAGTATCTAGAAATATACTCACTTGATATTAATGTACTCTTTTTCCCTACGATTAGGAGCATTTTTCCCACTGGGGTTTTGCTACCTAACTAGGTTTTAACGAGGCACCCATCCTGGGCTGATCATACCCTTGAGAGCTCTTCTACTTGCGTCCAGAAGACGTATAGTTTTGACTTAATGCAACTTCTCACTTTTCTCCTTAGCCTATGGGTTTTTCTCCCACATTGGGTTTTGCCATAGCGAGGTTTTGTGAGTTTTACCACCCATGCATTCTTCCATTCATTTTGAGACTCGCATTCGCTATTTGTGGCGAATAGACGAGACAACTTCATCAACTGCTTCTACATTTGCCTGAAGATCTGATGCGCCATCTACTTGAGTATTTGCACACTCAAGGGGGAGTGTTGTGACATAGGTTCTTATCAATATGTGATTGTGTAAATCCTAAGTAGAGATAGAGTAGGAATCCTTTGGGATCTAGAAGATCTTTCCTAATAGACTTTGTATTACTTGGAGAGCAAGTATCTCTCCTCCTAATTACTATAAATAAAGGCACAAGGACTGGGGAATATAATAACATAACACCACAATTCCTCAAGTCTATTCTCCAATATCTCATATTCTCTTTGCCGCACCTCTCTAGAAAATATAGGCCATAACAAAAAAAAAAAAAAAATATATATATATACAATCACTCATAATGACAAACTTTACAACTTTGGTGAATGGGTCAACTTCGAAATTTAGTATGTATATACTAATTTAGTATTATGTTTTACATTTTTCTTGGTCAAATTATGTTTTTTATTTTCATTATTTCTTGATTTAAAATATATTTTTCTTAACGAGTAATGGGTCGAGTCATATTACATGATAACATTAACGGGTCGATTTCAGGTCGGGTCATATTATCCATTTAATTTAACATATATTACATAACACGGCTTGTTAAACTGTAAGATATGTGACACGAAAACAAAACGAACACAAAAAATACGACATAAATGCCAGATTTATATAGATATCTCTCCAAAGCATGCTAGCTCCTGCTCGAAAAACAAATGGAGTTGATCTCCTATTATAGGAATACATTGCGGCTACAAATCTTAATGGCTAAGTAAAAATATAATTAAAAATATATATATGGAAGATTGGTTCATTTGATTGACAAGCAGGAGATGTCAATCCACATATAAGCGATTGACACGTGATGGCTAGGGGTTGAATTCATGGAAGTAATATACATGACACTTCCACCAAGTATACCAAACTTCTGAGGTGGCAAACTGACGGGATTTTATAACCGCACAAATTTAACCCTCTTTTTGACAGATGTAGTATAGATGTAAGTAGGGTATCGTTCTAAGCCGGGGATTAGGAGGGATTGCTAATCTACTCTAAATTAATTTAAAAATATTAAACAAGACTCAAAAACACAAAACTAGGCTAAAAACTCTAATAATTCAAAACACACTAAAATGACTCAAAATAAAGAAAACAATCAAATTAAACACTAGGAATTAAAATGGACGGAAATCGAATTAAAAGATTAAAAACAATGAAAACTAACTAAATAATATAATTTAATAATGGGGGGGTTTGGTTTGGACGAGAAGTAAATTAAACTTAAATAAATTATAAAATGACAAAAACATAAAATAAAAGTGAATGGATTGGCGACGGACTGGCTAGAGGGTTCTTCTCCACACATGACACATATGCAATCTAAATTGATTTTCAGTTGTTCTTTCAATAAGTTATGAATCTCAACACCCCAAATTAATTAGGTACGCTTAAATTAACCTTCAGATTTTCCTTATGTTATTGAATTGGATGAACAGCATACAACAACTCAAATTATTCCCCAAAAGTTCCCTACGTGAAAAGCACAATAGAGATACGATTAAAGATCATTATGTTCTATGAAAATCATAAGTGTTGACAAGACATTCGTAACTATGAACAGCATGATACGTTTGCCAGGAATTTACTTAACGCGATTGTGACTAGCAACCTTCACTACTCATGAATATAAGTTCATAACGATTAGGTGAAATTCACTTATATTCTAGCATCAAATTCATGCATGTAAATTAAGTATGCATTCTTAATCGACAAACATAAATAAGTTATTAATCAAGCAGTTAAGCAAATTAAATCACAACTCAGAAATCACAACTGAAGTTACCAATTCAAATTACAAATATATCCATGGCTTTAAATTAACCTCTAGCCAAAACAAATTAATTACACATTATTTATAAATTAAAACAGAAATAAAAAATGAGTTTGGAGGATTAAACCAAATTAGGGATGCAAGGGTTTCTGTGCAATTCTGTTTCTGTCCGAGCTTGCTGCTTTGCTGCACTGTGCATTGCATTTGTTTTGCTGCCCCGTGAGCTTCTCCAATTGGGCCGCTCCTTCAAGGCGCCCTCAATTCTTTCCTATCTCTGGCTGTGTGCGCGGCCTGATTTCTTTCTCCCCTTAATTCTCGAGAGTCTTGCTGGTCCGTGCACTATAGCTGCACCTGGTAGCTCTCTCTCGTACTGCTTCTCTAAAGACAAGAAGCAGCGCTTGTTTTTCTCCTTCCCGCGAGCTGCCAGCTGCCTTCGCAGCTTCCCTTATGCTTCTGCCTGACTGCCCCCTCAAGGCAGCTTTCCTCTCCCTGCCGACACTTTTTAAAATGGCTGCGAGCTGCTAATCAGGCAGCTTTATCTCCTTCTGTTTTTCTATCCGCAGCTTGTGCGCTGCTTTCCTCCTCTATTTGCACCGACTCCCCTTTTATATTTATTGTATTTCTTATCCTTGCTGCCCTATGGCAGCTTATCACTCTACCCGCTTTTCCTTCAGTCTTCAGTCTTCAAGGCCCGCACTCTTTTAATTATCCTTCTTTAATCCATGCGCAGCTGCCCTTTCATCATTTCTGTTTCCTTCTCAGTGCTCTCACAGCTGCCAGCCTTCTCACTTCTTATTATTCTACTCCCGCACGCTGCCTTTCATCATTCATCATCATTTTCTTTGTTTTCTCCTTTTATTCCTTCATTGACTTTTCTTCGGTGCCCTTTGGCATCTTTTCTGTAATCACACACACAACATTATATATAAATATATATATATATATATATAAATATATATATATATATATATATATAAATATTATTTTCCAAATGATAAGTTCTAATCAACAAGCAAGATAGTTTAGACGAATTTATTACTTAACACTTCACTTATTCTATTTTTATTTTCTTAGCTAGATAAATTCTATAAAACACAAAAACAAAGTAAATAGCTCAAAATATGAGGAACTAACTAAGAAAAGACGAGTAAATTTGATGTAAAAATATATATAAATATGATCCGATCACAAACTAATGTCGAAGAGTTATACTAGAATGACTTGGACGATGACACGTGGTTCATTATCAAGATCATGAAACAAATGTGTAGGACATGGTGTCATGGCGATCTTAGTCCTTAACTAGCAGCGGTGCTCGTGCGATGCTGCGAGTATGGAGTAGCATCTATTTATGACCATATGGATTGCTAGTTTTGTTGTGATTGTTGTCAGAGTATGATGAAATATGCATATAGTCAGCCTATTTTACCTAATGATAACCAAAGTATAGAGGTGTAGTTGATTTTAAGTTATCAACGGGAGAAAATACCTGGAATTGGAGATAAACTTGATGAAAGTAGAAATCGTCAGGCTGCAAACAAATTGATCCTTGTTTTTGTCACAGGATGTTCCTTTATCAAAGAAAATTATAGCAAAACTTTTAAAACTAAACAAAATTGTGTCAAGTGATTAGGAAAGCAGAATTTTTCTAGACTATGCAGAGAAATAAAATTTAAATTTAAAAAAAAAACAGTGAGTTCAAATAGAACTATATATAGGTACACTGAGTAGATAATCTTATTTAATGACAGTGTTTTAATTTATCATAGGTTTTTTTGTTACCAAAATTTACCAATTCAAATCAAATTCACCAACAAAACATACATGTTTTTTCGTTAACTTGTACATACATTTGTTAATAGAGGAAAAAAGTGAGTTCAAATCGAACATACATGTTAAAAATAAAAATAAATAAAAAAATGAGTTGATGCCCTTTTTTGCAATCCATAGTAGTAAAAATGTCACATGATAAATAGCCCATATGAAAATAAGGCCAAAATCAAGATTGCAATTGTTTGAAACTGTAACTGCAAGTTTGTCTATTAAGAGGGAAAAACACCAAAATATATTATTTAACTGCAAGCATCAGGTTTAGATAGACCCCCAGGATCCTTGCTGGATCCACTCCCTAGGGATCCTAGTGATCCCACAATCATGTCCGTTCATTTTATATCGTGTAGTCAGTTTTCGTTAGGTACTATTTATATTTGAATTTTAAATTTTAAATGATTTTTGACCGTACAATATACAATGAACGGACACGATTGTGGGATCCCTAGGAAATGGATCCAGCGAGGATCCTGATTCTTAGATAGAACCGAAAAGGTCTGCCTATGAAGGTGTAAATGTTAAGCTAGCTAACATGTGATAGCATGGCTGAATTGATACCTATGTCAAAGAACTGCAAGCATATGCTAATTGTCATCGTCATAGGATCCATAGAGCTAGCCTGTCAGAGAACGTATTACTACTGATGCGCTAAAATTAGTTAACGCGCAAATTAACCCTCTTTTGACAATTGTAGTATATGTATAAGTAGGGATCGTTCTAAACCGGGGATTAGGAGGGCTTGCTAAAACCTCTAAACTAATTCAAAAACATAAAAAAAACAAAGTTAAAAATGTGTAAATAAAAGATTTTAAAACAAGAAAGTAAAAGGGGGATTTTGGTTTGGTGAAATTGAACAATTAAATTTGTAAAACGAAATTGAGAAATAAGATGGTGGATGAATTAGTTAGGGGTCCGTTCTTCACACATGACACACTTGTACATGAATCGATTTCCAATTGCTTTTCAATAAATTATGATTCTCAACGCCCCAAATTAACCATGAATTGCATAGATTAATTCTCAGATTTTCCTTAAGTTAATGGATTGGATGATTGCATACGACAACCCAAGGCATTCCCCACAAGTTCCCTCAATGAATTGCATAAAAGAGATACAAGCAAGAATCATTAAGTTCTATGAAAACCATAAGCGTTGACGAGGCACTTGTTACTATGAATTGCATGAAACTTATGCCAAGAATTCAATTAACGCGATTGTGACAAGCAACCTTCACTACTCATGAATATAAACTTGTAACGATTAGGTGAAACTCATTTATATTCTAGCATCTAATTCATGTATGAAAACTAAGTATGCATCCTTAATAAACATACAAGAATTAGTTATTAAGAAAATAGATAATTGAATTGCAATCACAACTTATTAAATCACAATTGGAAGAAATCAATTCATATCACAAGCATGTTCATGGCTTCAAACTTCCCTCTAACTAAATAGGTTTAGTTCCTCATAAGCATAAAACAAAGATAAATAAATTTAGACATTGAAAACAAAAGAAAGAAAACACCTAAACGTTCCAACGATCCTTGTTGGATAGCAAGCACGTCCAAGAGCTTTCCTCTTCTTCTTTGCCGTGCCTCAAGGGTGGAATGATGTTGAAGGGTTGGTTATATGGAGGATTGGATGGGAGGAATTTGGATATGTAGGGAGAGGCAAGGGAAGGCTTGTAGAATGGTTTATTCTTGGATGATTTGAATGAGGTTGCTACCATGGGTATTTATAGGAGAAGGATGGACTTGTTTAAGCCAAATTTCTGGTGGGAATTCATCAAGGATGCATGGCATTGAGTGGATTTTTAATGGGTTAGGTCTTGAATCATCCACACACTTTCCTAATGGGTTAGGTATTGAACAACCACTCACATGTCATGGTGACTTAGGCATTGCATCATCATTCAAATGTCATGGTGAGTTAGACATTGCATCATCTCTCAAATGGGCTTGTTTAAGCCAAAAATCTGGTGGGAACAACAAGGAAAGCCCACGGCATTGAGTTGTTTTGGTGGGTTAGGCATGGTTTTGAGTGGAGTTTTGGTCAATCCTTCTAGAAACCTATCCCTTCTTGCAACTTGTATTTGTTTCACCATTTTTTTTTAGCATGTTCCTAGCTTCTTTTGACTTCAAATTCGTCCATCCATCTTGCATGCATCATAAGCAATCCATCTTGGGCCCAAAAACACTCCAAACTACTCCAAATTGGCCCAAAATGCACCCTTAGCCCATATAACCTACAAACACACGAAATGAGCTTTAAACACTATTATAAATACTAAATAATTACTAAAATGCAAGAAAACAAGCAAGCTAAGTCGCATAAATATGCTCCTATCAACTACTAACTGAAAACAAAAACAGAAACTAATATGGTAGAAATCAGAAACAGATATGTAAGCAAGTGATTATACGCCATACATGAGACATGAAAGAATTACCTCTTTGAAAACAACACTTCGCAAAGACTGTATAGAGAAAATAAAAGTAGTCAGGCACTATTCCAAAAAAATTTCTGAAACCACAACACATACTAATCAGAAACATAGCGAAAACAACATCAACTCAAGATAGTTTCTTTCAAACAAATACAATTTTGCAACAAAAAATTATACACACAGTAAACTAATTTGTTACAGCTAGCATAAACATAACAGAGTACAAAATTACCACAGTTTAAAAAATTACAGAGAGAAAATCAATTTTCAGGGTTTCTTTCAAACAAATACAAACTGAGAATCGAAAATTATATGTAGTTGTTTTAAAACATACCCAAGTTCAATATAATTTGTTTGCCAACAATCTGAAGAGGCAGCATGCAATTAGTCACCAATTTCACAAAAAAATTGTCCTAACTTGCAAATCCGCAACAAAAATGAAAAAACCAAAGGAGAAAAAACATACCAAAAAGTTTCAGTGAATTTTTTGATAAATTACTTAGTTAAAACGACGCCGGAGCTAAAAAAACTACCAAAAAAAGTTAAAACATAATTAATAAAAAAACTTTAAAAAAAACTCACCAACAAATCTTAGAAGTAAGAAATCCAGCCTCACATATAGAAAAACACAACATAACAGAGTAGAAAACTCACAAACCCAACCAGTCAAAGCAACAAAGACGGAAGCTAGACAAAGTGATAAGCAACAAAGGCTAAAGTAATGGATGATCAACACGTGGACAAAGTGATAGGCGCATATTTATGCGACGTAGCTAGCTTCTTTTCGTGCATTTATGTTGATATTCCTTAGTTAGTTTAGTGTTTAAAATCATTTTCGTGCAATTTCAGGTTCTAAGGGCAAAGTATGCAAAAAGGTGCATTTTGGAGCCTTTTGGAGCAAAATTGGGCTTGGAATGAATATCACATGCTTGGAGCAAAAGGAATGAACGAAATTGAAGACCTAAAGATGCTAGGATTCCTAATTGAAGAAGGATTCCTAATTGAAGAAGGATTCCTAATCGAAGAAGGATTCCTAATTGAAGAAGGATTCCTAGAAGAATGAGAATTCCTACTCACACAAGGATTCCTACTTGAAGTAGGAAAGTTAAGCCAAGGTTTCCTATTTTGGTTTGACCTTTCCAAAATGTCTCTAAGTTCCAGTAACATTGAAGGCTTCTTATGTTGGAAATGTGCCCTAAAACCAATCATATGATGATACTTTACGGACATTTCACATGATTAAACTAATCTAGTTTAATATCAAGGGCAAAGATTATTGTTTGAGCGGTCTCATATAAATGTTATATGCTTAAACGATACAGTCCAAGGAATATGTGATTGGGAGAATGCGATCTAAATAGTTAGATTCATGAGACCATTCTTTCGTAGACACATCCTAAACGTTCCTGATCATAGGATTGCCAATTGGGCATTGACAGTCCGTTAAGATCAGTACGTGCCATGTCTTCTCTCAGGGAGAGTGACTAGTCTCGAGTCATTGGTGTGAGTGACACCAAGACAAGTACGTAGGTGCTCAATAGAGAATGAGTTCACTGAACACGATCAACGACGAGTTCTCATATTCATGTCACGTGAGAACTCATGGTTAGGATAATGCAAATTAGTCCTTTGACCTGAGGCATCATAGTTGTCTTGTGGTTAGGTCCTTGATCTTTGATCGTGTCAAATGGCATTCCTTTGGAGTGTCCACGGCATGGTTGGGATCAAGCTATCTAGTCATGGAGACAAGTGAATGCGCAACAAGGGATCTCTAACCTTCAAACCGTTGAGGGAGAATACTCTATGATATGATTTAGAATCTCTGGCCAGAGTATGAATGAGATGTTGGAATGCGTTCCATATCACATTCAAGGTAATCATATAAGTGCGAGATTCACATTGGATAGTAGACATGAATAAACTATCAAGCCAAACAATGTGGTCAAGAGTATTGTATTAGAGAAGGACCGTATTGCATTTGTAATCCTAAACTGAATAGGTTCTCCACCTCTTCTGATTAGCTTGGGTAACCATGATATGCTGCTAGGTGTCACTCATGGTTTGTGGAAGCCCTAAACGTGTGTAAACACTAAAGGGAGAATTGAAAGTTAGTTTCAAATTCACAATCGATTTGAAAGAGTTTGAATCGCCCACTGCCTTGCTAAAAGGAACCTAATGGATCGTACACCGTGTAAGGTAGAGATTGAAGATTCAACGGAAATGAGTAAGAATAATTAAATGGTTTAATTATTTATGGCAAGGATTAAATAATATGATTATTAATCAAACGAATAAGTTCGTTAAAGACCTCGGGATGGTTTTGGACCTTAAGGCCCAATGGGCTTCGAACGTCAAGTCCATTAACTTAAGTTGTATGACAACTTAATGAATAATGATTCACAAAGACCAAATTGCCCAAATTATTCCCTAAGGCCGGCCATATTGTGAAGGGTAGCAAACTTGGACTTATTTACAAGTTTGCCACTCAAATGAATTAAGGTATAAATTTGACTTTATAGCCAAAATTCATTTAGGGTTTGTTTTGGGGAAATTGGAGAGAAGAAATGCTCTCCCTTCTCTCTAGAATGGCCGGCCACCTTGAGGAAATATCTAGCAATATTTATTCCTCAAGGTCACTCATTTCTTCTAAAATCTTGCCTTGGTGTGGAGACTTAGAGGTTCCCAATTTTGGGAACTTAGAGAAACCTTTTCATCCAACCAAATCCCTAGATTTAAGATGCAAGGAATGAAGGCCCTCTCTTTGGGTGATTAGCCTTTGCTTAAGCAAAGAGGAATCTACAAAGGTATAAATCTCAACTCACTTTGTTTTGAGTTGTTTTAAGGTTCACCAATCTACTAGGCTTTGAACATTCATGGGTAATGTTTTGTTTTTAAGTATATGCAAGCATGATTCCGCCTTTAATTTGTTAATTGCATGCTAATGATATTGCTTAAATGAACATGTTTCTCTAAAATAATCCTTCAAGTGGTATCAGAGCCTAGGTCTAGTAGTTGGTGAATCCTTTTGGGTTTTGTATTTCATAATATGTGATTTAAAAGTTGTAAAATGTTACAAGCTTTATTCTTGTTTTATGAATGTAAATTTTGTTGGAAAATTTGGCATCTCAAATGTTGTAGATGTAGTTCATATGAGCATGAATATTGAAGCTAAAATTTGGTGCCAAGAATTTTGGGATTTTCGGCCAAATTAAAAGGGTGATTTTTGGGTTCTTGTTTGTCTTGTTAAATTGTTTTTCAAGTGACTTTTGGAACCCCTAAGCACCCTAGTTTGGTTATATGAAATTTCCCTTAAGTATAAATGGTTTTGGAATGTTTTTGGGTGAAAAATCATCATGGAAAAATTTTGAGTTTTTCATGAGTGTTCTTCATTGTTCTTGACATTTTAGCCAAGAACAAAAAGTTTGGTGTTTTGATTCAAAGTTTTGAATTATTTCATAAAGTTTTGTTATTAGATATTTTCATATATTTATTAATGATTAATATTTTTAATGTTAGTCAAAAACTTTGAATATATGTTAGATATTTGTTTGAAAGGTGTAAGAAACTTTAATGGATGTGTAAGGTTTAAATCCCATTCACACACCATGCTTGCTTTATGTCAAAACTTACAAATCAACACACACATCACACCATGTGCACTCCCTAGCCGGCCACTCCCTCAAGTGGGAGTACTTTTGGGGCTTTTATGCAATTACATAAAGTTTTGATACTTTTGTGTATTTGCACTTTGGCCCAAAAGTTTACGTTTTTACGTTTAGGTCCAAAAACGCTAAAGGACAAATTGTTTTGCTCCTTTAATGAAGTTTTTACATTTGTGAAAAAGTTTGGGTTCTAGTTGTGATTACATAAAGTATTGGACTTTTGTGTTTTTACAAAGTGACCCCAAAAGTTTAAGTATTTGCAAAATAGCCCAAAAGTTGTGGTTAATTGCACTATGGCCCAAAAGTTGTGGCTAATTGCAAAATAGCCCAAATGTTGAGGTTAATTGCATAATGGCCCAAATAAGTTGAGGTCATTACATTTTGGCCCAAATTAAATAGAGAACAAAAATTGTTTTGTCTCTTTAAATGAGAATTGGATTTTCATTTTAGTTAGCTCCATTTAAATCAAATTTTATGGATACAAAAACCAAATGAAAAATGTTGCATTCAATTTAATTAGTTAAAGTGTTAATTAATTAAAGGGTGATTATGAACCTAAGCCTACGATAATTGAGCTATGTGAAAGGCCGTTTCAAATTTGTTTGAACCATGGGAATGTATAGATTAGATTTTGGTTGTAATTTGATTAGATCAAATGTTGTAAAAGAGCATAAGCTCTTCTTTAATTTAAAGTAATTTGATTTGATCAATTTTTGTAAAAGAGCATAAGCTCTTCTTTATTTTGAAGTACTTCTTTCTTGCTTTATTTGATATGCATGAAAATGAAGTAGTTGGGTCCAACGCCCCTAAGACAACACGCCTTAATATGATTAAATGCGTAACTAAAATCAATCACCATCCCTAGTCCGAGATTCAACACAAGGCTCGTGTTGGATCTAAACAAAAGGTTCATAGTCATCCTAAGGCCCTAAGGCAACTAGATAGTCCATCAATGAATGCAAACCTTATGTTAGTAGTATCATATACTCTTGCTTTAAAAACCGTTTTAAAAGCTTAGTGGGAGTATTATATACAACTAAATAAATCATATGGACCAATAGTTGTGATAGGACCAAAAATGTTTTAATTGGATTAAAATGTATGTTTATATGTGATGAGACCTAAAAACCCTCAACCAAACTAATATTAAGTTGATAAGCGTGAGAGTGCTTTGAACACTCTTTCGTGGCCTTCCACCGTGGTAGGTCCGAACGTTTGTAAAATTGTACACCGGCTTCACCCTATCATGGGGGAGTACAAAGTGCATGCTTACACTCGGGGAGGATTCTATATGCATACTTGATGTTGTGAAAGGTAGGCAACGAGAATAGCCAACATCGTATCATCGTGAGGTTGTTCTTGAACCCCTAACTTGAACTCGCATGGTGGGAATGACTTAACTAAGTGCAATGAAGCCAACATCATATCATTGTGAGGTTACATTCTCTAGAGGCCAAATAAAATGGGTTCTTACATAAAGATGTAAATGAGTAAGCGTACTCTCTCATTATTATTAATGCTAGCCAACATCGTATCATCGTGAGGTGAACTTGGTAATAGTGAGTCTCCCATAACCTACTAAGAGTTTCCTCCAAAACTCTCGAATTCCGATGAGGGATATGGAATTTGCCAAAAATAGTGGGTGGTGCTATTATGATTTAAAGACCCGAATCAAATAGCTTAAAATCAATCAATTTATATTCGTTATGCATTTGTTTACCAATATATTTGCAAACGCTATCCAATACTTGACAAAGAAAAAGCCGAATACTTTAGTTTCCGGACTTAGTACTACAATTCCATAGATTGTCTTTAATGGATTGTAAATGTACCTAAGTAGTCTCATCCTCACAATCTTCCTATTGATAATGTATCATTGGAATAGCATGTTAGATGAGTCTATCATAAAGAGGACAACAATTTTAATGTCATAATTCTTCAAATACAAATTGTTGTATGAAGAAATAAGAGTTGCTTTGAACAACCCTTAAATCAACACAAACATTAATGCTTGTTTCTTTGTTACATAAACAAGGAACTTTTGAAGTAAGCACAAGGGCATGGACACTTAATGTGCCATGATTCTTCACTTACAAATTGTTGTATGAAGAAATGAGAGTTGCCTTAAACAACTCTTGAATGTTTGTAATTATGTTTAGAACATAATGGTTGGTTGACAAAAATAGTCCATCAACATGGACTTATGATGATTTTGAATCATTGTATGTTGAAGTGTTAAAACACTTAACGAGACAGAAACTAGATAAGGACTTCACCTTTGTGTCCCTATCCTAATGGTTCACTAAGTTTATTGTAAACTATATAGTGAACAATAACCACGCGCTCTCCAAATTGTTTGATGTGTAAAACACGATTGAAACAAGTTTCAAGAGAGATAGTGGGAGTTTAGGGACCATGACTATTGTAGTCAAAGGAGAAGTTAAATGAAGAAAACAAATAACTCCAAGGGAACAAACTTTCTTTATGAAAGGATGGACATTGGAAGGGGTATTTGCAAGAAATGTCTTGCAAGTGTCAAGAACACACCTTTCGAAGGTGTTGAAAAATGTTCTTGAAAAGTTCATAACAGTTGGTTCTTCTACTTGAATGCTTGATTCTGTATTAGTAACTATGTTTTACAAGTTGTTGTAAAAGTGTGGCTAATAAGAAGTAGAAGATTAATGAGAGAAGAGAAAGTACTTCACATTCGGAAAGTGAATAAAATATAGATCTCTGCGAAAGCGGATTGTACTTACTTCCTCATATGAACTACCAAATAAGAATGATTAGATTATTGTAATCTAATTAATTGTCTCTATAGTAGAGATGATGTGGTAGTGTTAATTGTTTAGAATATAACGATGCTTAAAACCCAAAAGGTTGCAAGGTAGTGACTAATCCCAACTGGGTTGTGATACCTCTAAAAACATAAATTACGAGTTGGTCATAGATGGATGCTTTGGATTGTTAGATCCGGATCCAATGCCTTCTTGTTGAAATTGTATAGAGGCGAAATGTTCGAATCTTTATTCTTTTGGAAAGAAGAAAGAATCACAAAGTTGTTGAGGTTAATTCACTTAGATGTTAGTGGCACTAGTCCACAACATAATACTACTCATGTTATATGACATTCACCGAAGATCACTCTCGGTTGGACTATAGTTTACTTTGAATAAACACAAGTCCGAATACTTTGCAAAAGGTTTCAAAGAATTCAAGAAATGTAAGTTGATGAGTAAGACGTCTAAAGTATTTACCTCCTTAGATTTGATCCAAGGAAATGTAACACTTTAGATACGTTTCCTTGAAAGATGTCAAGGAAAGTAGCATCACAAGATAATGAATTTCTCCATTAGGAGAAGAACGAACTTGAATAAAGACTTAGTTCGTTGGTTATTATCTATTACCAATATATAGGATATATACTTCTAAAAACAATATGATTGTCAATTAGAAGATCTTCCAAAATTTTCATAACTCCATAAGATGTAGTTGGAAAGAAAGACAAATCTTAAGCATGTTAAAGATTTGGGGTTGTGTGCTAATAAGCAATATTTGTTTGATAACAATCTTGTGGGATATCCTTATATTAATTTTTTGGATATCGCTTCTATAAACCAACTAACAAATGTTGTTTTGTTGGGTAGTTCATTGTAATTCTACAATATGATTTGCCTAAACGCAAATGAACGAGAGATAGAACTCAAAGAATGTGTTCTTTGAGAGACAAGATAGTAATCAACAAATATAACAACCTAGTTCCTATACCACAAGCTCCAAGGTAGTCAAGAAGGATTTATAAACCGTCTTAGTTGAATGGTTTGAACTTTATGACTATGTCATAGAGTTGCACCTCTTAATTCGAAAGAAATAAGAATGAAAATCCTTATGACTACATTAAGTGTATATACGATATATACTCAAGGAAATGGTAAAATACCATTTGACTCGAAATAATGAAACCTTAATAGCTAATTGGTAGCCTAAGGTGACTACACTCAAAGAGTATGGTTGACTTTGAAGAAACCATCTTTGATATAGTCTTAGTTTCAATTAATTCGAGGATCACTAGCTACAACTAAATGGTGATTTAATGTTTGGACATAATATGGGTTTCCATAACCATTATTAAGATAGTCTTGATAATGTATGTCTAAAACTATAAATCACAAGACATGTAAGTTGTAGAGATCCATCCATCATGGATCTTACCACGCTAGTGGGAGCTATAAGCGTCTTATGAAGAAAGATCAAATCGTTTGATTTCTCATAAAGATGTAAATGAATCTTTTGTTTACTAGGTTTACAAAAGATTAGTGGGAGTTTATCATATTCCTAAATTTAAATATATATGATATATTAATTTTTGGAAATGAAATGAATTCTTCTTCGTTAAAGTTATGACTTTAAACATTCTATAAATGATAGAATAAATATGGGAGATATAGTCTATAATAGACAAGAGATGCTAGGAAGTTTCTCATATGATGATAAACTTCAATTTGAATGACAATTCTAGTGAGACTAGGAAATTGTTCTTCTCAAAGGGAATGTACCCTTTGACTCCCAAAGAAATAATGCGTAAATAGAATCCTTTATGCATATGCACAAAGGTGATTTATGTATTTCATATTGTATGAAAAACATTGATATGAGTTGTACCTAGAACGGTACAAAACGATATCAGTGCAAGCCCAGGATCAGAACCATGGCAACTGTCAAGTGAGTCCTTAAGTATTTAAGAAATACTAAAGGATAGATTCCTCAAAGAATGAGGAAGAATTAGAGTAACGTAATGGAAGCGTAAATGTATTAGATTATGAATCTAATCCATCATTGGATGTTTCTTCATTATGAATGAAGAGATAAACAAATATCTCTTTATTATGACTAAAGATATATTTGGATGGAAACATTAAAGTAATGACTTTAGTGTGTTCCATTATGAATGCAAAATATATTGCCATATAGAAGCTTACAACAATGTTGTTTGGATGGGAAAGTTCATTTATGAACTCTCTATTCGGTTCCAACCAGAAAGTGTATGACACTAATGGGGCGATAGCTCAAGCCAGGGAATCAAGGTCTCATCAAGATCCGAACTCATATGAGAGACTAAACCACATGATTGGGAATCATGTATAATGGTGACGTCGTTATTCTCAAGGTTGCTTCTATGGATAACATATAGATATCCATTGTCTAGGCCTACTATTCAGCCATTTTTTGAAATGACTGCAGAAGAGGTATCATCACTGATGACCAAACTGATTGGCTCTAGTGCAAGTGGGAGATTGTTGGAAATGTGCCCTAAAACCAATCATATGATGATACTTTACGGACATTTCACATGATTAAACTAATCTAGTTTAATATCAAGGGCAAAGATTATTGTTTGAGCGGTCTCATATAAATGTTATATGCTTAAACGATAAAGTCCAAGGAATATGTGATTGGGAGAATGCGATCTAAATAGTTAGATTCATGAGACCATTCTTTCGTAGACACATCCTAAACGTTCCTGATCATAGGATTGCCAATTGGGCATTGACAGTCCGTTAAGATCAGTACGTGCCATGTCTTCTCTCAGGGAGAGTGACTAGTCTCGAGTCATTGGTGTGAGTGACACCAAGACAAGTACGTAGGTGCTCAATAGAGAATGAGTTCACTGAACACGATCAACGACGAGTTCTCATATTCATGTCACGTGAGAACTCATGGTTAGGATAATGCAAATTAGTCCTTTGACCTGAGGCATCATAGTTGTCTTGTGGTTAGGTCCTTGATCTTTGATCGTGTCAAATGGCATTCCTTTGGAGTGTCCACGGCATGGTTGGGGTCAAGCTATCTAGTCATGGAGACAAGTGAATGCGCAACAAGGGATCTCTAACCTTCAAACCGTTGAGGGAGAATACTCTATGATATGATTTAGAATCTCTGGCCAGAGTATGAATGAGATGTTGGAATGCGTTCCATATCACATTCAAGGTAATCATATAAGTGCGAGATTCACATTGGATAGTAGACATGAATAAACTATCAAGCCAAACAATGTGGTCAAGAGTATTGTATTAGAGAAGGACCGTATTGCATTTGTAATCCTAAACTGAATAGGTTCTCCACCTCTTCTGATTAGCTTGGGTAACCATGATATGCTGCTAGGTGTCACTCATGGTTTGTGGAAGCCCTAAACGTGTGTAAACACTAAAGGGAGAATTGAAAGTTAGTTTCAAATTCACAATCGATTTGAAAGAGTTTGAATCGCCCACTGCCTTGCTAAAAGGAACCTAATGGATCGTACACCGTGTAAGGTAGAGATTGAAGATTCAACGGAAATGAGTAAGAATAATTAAATGGTTTAATTATTTATGGCAAGGATTAAATAATATGATTATTAATCAAACGAATAAGTTCGTTAAAGACCTCGGGATGGTTTTGGACCTTAAGGCCCAATGGGCTTCGAACGTCAAGTCCATTAACTTAAGTTGTATGACAACTTAATGAATAATGATTCACAAAGACTAAATTGCCCAAATTATTCCCTAAGGCCGGCCATATTGTGAAGGGTAGCAAACTTGGACTTATTTACAAGTTTGCCACTCAAATGAATTAAGGTATAAATTTGACTTTATAGCCAAAATTCATTTAGGGTTTGTTTTGGGGAAATTGGAGAGAAGAAATGCTCTCCCTTCTCTCTAGAATGGCCGGCCACCTTGAGGAAATATCTAGCAATATTTATTCCTCAAGGTCACTCATTTCTTCTAAAATCTTGCCTTGGTGTGGAGACTTAGAGGTTCCCAATTTTGGGAACTTAGAGAAACCTTTTCATCCAACCAAATCCCTAGATTTAAGATGCAAGGAATGAAGGCCCTCTCTTTGGGTGATTAGCCTTTGCTTAAGCAAAGAGGAATCTACAAAGGTATAAATCTCAACTCACTTTGTTTTGAGTTGTTTTAAGGTTCACCAATCTACTAGGCTTTGAACATTCATGGGTAATGTTTTGTTTTTAAGTATATGCAAGCATGATTCCACCTTTAATTTGTTAATTGCATGCTAATGATATTGCTTAAATGAACATGTTTCTCTAAAATAATCCTTCATCTTATGCATTCTAGGACACTAGCCCTCTCTAAACTTGCCTTAGAAGTCCTTGCCGCACCTTGACTTGTTTCCCTTGTCCTTGCCGTGCAAGGGAGAAGGTTTCCTACCTGTTTTGTGTCCTAAATTCTTTCCCTTCACATCCTAGGATATTGCCGTACCTTTCCCTTAGTTTCTCTCCAATTTCTGAACCAAAAACACTTCTTATTTTGTGTCAAATCTTTGTTTCCTATTCTATTTAATTTCTGATTTCTTTTCTTCCTCATTCCATTAGGGAACTAAATAGCTAAGTTCCTTAAGCCTTTCCTGAACCCTAGCTAAATTGCTATATATATATCCATCTATGCCGCACAACTCATAATTTATATACCCTAGACACAATTTCTGTCCATTCTCTTCTTTGCCGCAGCCCCCTACATCCCTAAACTTCCATCCCTTCATCCAAACACATCAAACCACATCCTTAGTGACTTGTGCTGCAGCAAAAGGAGAAGAAGAAGAGCCTTGGATGTTTCAAGCTTGAAGATTGGAGCGTTTTAGGTGTACTTCGTTCTATCTTTACAATGTTTAATTTCTGTCTCTTTTGCTTTGCTGTGAACATGAGTGGCTAAACCCCTTTTGGCTAGGGGTGATTTCAAAGCCATGATTATCTGTGTAATATGAGTTGATAATTCCAGTTATGAATTCTTGAATCGTGAATGCAATTGGCTTAACTATTTGATTGATAACTTATTTGTGTTTGTTGATTGAAGGTCGACACTTAATTGGCATGCATAAATATGATGCTAGAGTGTAAGGGAATTTCACATAATCGTTATAAACTTACATTCATATGTAGTGAAGGTCACTGGTCATGATCGTGTTAAGTTCAATTCCTAGCATGAGTAACATGATGTCAAAGTTGCAAGTGCTTTGTCAATGCTTATGATTTTCATTGAACGTAATGATCTTTGATTGTATCTCTATTATGATGTCATGTAGGGAACTTTTGAAGAATGCTTTGAGTTGTCGAATGATGTCATCCAATTCAATAATATAAGGAAAATCTGAGGGTTAACTAGTGATGTCACGGTTAATTTGGGGCATTGTCGTTCATAATCCAATGAAAGAGTAACTGAAAATCGATTCGTTTGCATACATATCATGTGTGGAGAAAAGGCCCTTAGCTAAACTCATCATCCATTCAATTTCCCAAATTTGTTTTAAAATTTGTTTTAAAGTTAGAATCTGTTTTGTTACTTTGAATTCGTCCAAAACAAAACCCCCTTTACTTTCTTGTTTCAAAGTGTTTAAAATCTGTTTAGTTTGGGTTTTAAAGTGTTTTAAGTCAACCCAAAACCTTATTTTAGTCCAAAGTTGTGTTTAGAGTCAGAAACTGCCTAGTTAGTGTTTTTAGGCAGTTTTGAGTGTTTTTAGCTTGTTTTGAGTCTTGTGAATCTATTTTGAGTTCCTTGAGTCTATTTAAATGTTTTTAACTTTGTTTTTATGTTTTTGAGTCAGTTTAGTGTAGATTAGCAATCCCTCCTAATCCCCGGTCCATTACGATCCCTACTTGCATCTTTACTACAATTTGACAACAAGAGGGTTAATTTGTGTGTTAAGTTAATTTTCGCATCAAATTTTGGCGCCGTTGCCGGGGATTAGCAACTTTGCTAATCCCCCGTTGTTTCTTTTTGTTTATTTTTCATATATTTTCGTTTTAGTTTCTGACTTTGTTTTGGTTTTGTTTTTAGGTATGACTAGAAGTTCAAAACTTGTTCGTGAGCACATCCTTGACTTTGACGACGATTTTGAGCGGACTTTGAGGAAACAAAAGCATCAACAAGACCCTAACCCACCTTCTTCTAGCTCTACATCCGAGTTTGAAGTTGGAGAGGAAGAAGGCCCCACGGCACAGATTTTGGAGGAAGCCCACGCCATGGCAGCGGACAATCGAACCATCAAAGAACTTTCTACCTCGGGTGTGGGCAATGCAATGCCTCTATGCATCCAACACCCCATGGTAGCCCAAGGGAAGACAGAGGAGTTCGAATTAAATTCAAGCTCGTTGCATCACATTCCAAAGTACCATGAGCTGTCCATGGAGGATCCGAACAAGCACTTGAAGGAATTTGAAGTGGTTTGTTCAAGCATGACCCCGGTGAATGTTGATGGCAGCATCTTGAAGATGAAGGCTTTTCCATTCTCTCTAATGGACAAAGCTAAGGATTGGTTGTATGAACTAGCACCTGGGTGTTGGAAGTATGCCCACAAAGCCACTCATTTGATGTAATAGCTTTTTGGAATACTTATTGTATTAAACTTTTATATGTTTAATGGAGGGCAAAGCTTATTGTTAATCACTATTTATTGTATCTTGCGTTTAAGAAAATAGGGAATCCAAGGAATGTATTTGATCTAAGAGATAAGAGATCTAAGTAAGTTAGATTAACGAGACCTTTCTCTTATGTTCATTCCTAAAACGTTCCTAGCCATAGGGTTGCCAATTGGGCATTGACAATCCGCTAAGGTTAGTATGTGTTATGTCGACTCAAGCGTGGATATGACAAGTCTCAAGTCATTTAGTGTTGGACACTAAGACAAACACATAGGTGCTCGAAAGAGTAATCGAGTACACTTAACTACGATCAAAAAGAGAGTTCAAACATACATGTCATGTAAGAACTCAATGGTTACAATATGCAAAGTAGTCCTTTGACCTGAGGCATCATAGATGTCTAATGGTTAGGTCCTTGATCTTTGATCGTGTCAAATGGCATTCCTTTGGAGTGTCCACGGCATGGTTGGGGTCAAGCTATCTAGTCATGTAGGCATATGAATGCACAACAAGGGATCTCTAACCTTCCATGGTGGAAGGAGAATACTCTAAGATATGATTCGAGAGTCTTTGGCCAAAGCATATGAATATGACTTAGGAAGTTTGTTCCAAATCTTATTCAAGCAAATCATATAGGGAAGTATCACATTGGATAGTAGACATGAAACAAACCATCACTTAAACAATGTGATTAAGAGTATTGTATTAGAGGAGGACCGTATTGCATTGTAGTTGTAACTGGATAGGTTCTCCAACCACTTCTAATTAGCTTGGGTAACCATGACATGCTGCTAGGTGTCACTCATGGTTTGTGGAAGCCCTAAAGATTAAGCAAACACTAATCTTAAGGGAGAATTGAAATGTGGTTTCAATTCACAATCGATAGTTAAGAGTAACGATAGCCCACTACCTCGCTAATTGGAACCTAATGGATCGTACACCGAGTAAAGATGAAAGTGAAGTAATTAAATGAAATGGATATGCAATTAAATGGTTTAATTGAAGAATGGTCAAAATTAATTAATTAGTTAATTAATTATACGAAACGTTCGTATTGGGCTTTTAAGTTGGTTTTGGGCTTCGGGGCCCAAAAGTGTTTTGGCCCACAAGGCCCATTATGTTTAAGTTGTATGACAACTAAAACAAAATGGGCAATTAGCCCAATAACAAAGCAAGGCCGGCCATAAAGGGTGAGGGGTAGCAAACTTGTATTAATTACAAGTTTGCCACTCACAAGAAATGAAGTATAAATACAACATTATAGCTTTATTTCATTTAGGGTTTTCTTGAAGCAAAAGAGGTGAAACAAATATCTCCCTTTTGCTAAACAAGGGCCGGCCACTTAGGGAGAAAATATCTAGCAATTTCTTCTTCCCTAAGTCATCCATTTCATCTACACAACTAATCTTTGGTGTGGAAAGTTAGAGACATCAAGCCTTTGGTGTTTTGGAGAACACATCCTCAAACCCTCAAAGAAGCAAAGGAGGTGACTTGAAGGCCCTCCACTTGGGTGAATCCCTTGTGTAATCAAGGATGAGCTTCAAGGGTAATGATTCTCTAAATCTTTATTTCTCTTTAATGTTGTTAAAGAGTTATGGTTCACCATATACTAGGCTTTGAAAGTCATGGGTTTTATGAATTGTTTTTGGGTGCATGCCTACTTTAATGAGTTAATAGTTTGCATATGTATTCAAATGTTCTTACATGTTCTTAGCTAGGACATAATTTTTCCTTCACTGGGATGGTTACATCTTGGGATAGTATGAAAAGAGCATTCTTGGAGAATTTTTTCCCTACTTCAAGAGTCATTCTCTTGAGGAAACGGATTAGTGGTATCCAACAAAATCAAGGTGAATCATTTCCATCTTATTATGAACGTTTTAAATCTTTTGTTGCTTCATGTCCACAGCATCAAATGAAAGAGGAGCTGCTCATTCAATATTTCTACGAAGGACTCCTTCCCATGGAATGCCAAATGCTAGATGCCTCGGCGGGTGGTGCGTTGGTGGACAAGACTCCGGTGGCTGCCAAAACTCTAATTGCAAACCGAGCACATAATGCACAACAATGTGAGGGTGTTGGACAAAGAGAAGGCCCACGGCAATAAAGTCTGAATGAGGTAAGTGCAATTTCTGATATTCAATCATAATTAGCTAATCTTACCTCTCTTGTGTCACAGGTTGTAAAAAAAACACAAGAAAATCAAGTTTGCACCGTGTGCTCTATCCAAGGGCATCTATCCGAGACATACCCTCAGTTGATAGAGAATGAAGGATGGGAATCTGCCAATGCTATTGGATTCCAAGGCCAAAACCAAACCAAATATGATCTATACTCCAACACCTACAACCCCGGATGGAGAGATCACCCTAATATGAAGTGGAGAGAGCCCCAATAATCTGCACAACAAAGGAGATTTCAACAAAATACCCCTAGGTTCCCACGGCCATACCAACAAGCTCAACCACAATCCTCCCAAAATAACTTAGCTTCGTCTTTTGATAATTCTCAAGTTATTCAATTACTAACTACGTTGGCACAAGGGCAGGAAAAAACAAGCCAAAGACATGCACAATTACGCCAACGAAGTGCAAAATCAAGCTCGAGAGGTGACTGAATTGAAGAGACAAGTAGGGTAAATGGCTGAATTCATGGGGCAATTTAGTAGAGAACAAGGTAAGTTACCAAGCTCGACGCATGTGAATCCAAAGGGAGGCTTTGAATCTGCCAACGCCATCACCTTGCGAAGTGGAAAAGAAGTTAGATCTGACCTTAACCCATCCAAGTCTAATCAAAAAGAGGATGAAAGTATGCAATCTGAGGAGAAGCACTAAGGCATGCCCACGGCAAGGATTGAGCAATCCTTACCAAAAGCATCTACAACTCCAAATTCGGCCACCAAAGGTAAGTTGGGTTTAAAATCCATTATTTCTAACTCCATTCCACCCAATGCACCCTTTCCTCGCAGATTTATGCAAGCAAGTAAGGAAGAAGATGAAAAGGACATTTTGGAAACATTTAGGAAAGTGCAAGTCAACATTCCACTCCTTGATGCAATCAAACAGATTCCAAAGTGTGCCAAGTTTTTGAAGAAGTTGTGTACAACAAAGAAGAAAATTCGAGAGAAAGAAGTGGTTAGGGTAAGTGAAAATGTCTCCGCAATCTTGCAACGTAAATTGCCCCCCAAATGCAAAGATCCGGGTAGTTTTACGATACCTTGTGTTATTGGAAATACTAAGTTTAAACATGCTATGTTAGACTTAGGGGCTTCAATAAATGTCATGCCATACTCCATATATGCATCTATGAACTTAGGAGAACTTAAAAATGATGAAGTAATTATCCAATTGGCTGATCAATCTAATGCATATCCGAAAGGTGTTTTGGAGAATGTTTTAGTGCAGGTGGGTCATTTGATATTCCCAGCGGACTTTTATGTGCTAGACATGGAAGAATCAACCCATTCTTCTCCATTGTCGATCCTCCTTGGAAGGCCATTCATGAAAACAGCATCAACCAGGATAGATGTGGCCAAGGGAGCTTTAACTATGGAATTTGATGGCGAGATGATTAATTTTAATGTTTGTGAATCTGTTGAGTGTTCTAATGATGTTCGTTCTTGCTTTGTTATTAACATGAATGAAAATGTAGGGCAGGTACATCAAGCAACCCTCAAGAATGATGCATCTCAAACCACCATTGAAGAAGGAATTGTAATGGAGCACCAAGAACAAGCCATTACAACCAAAACACCCAATCTGGCCAAAAGCACACTCTCTGAAATTATTGATCAATCAGATGCTTTTGAGGGTTCATTGCATTCCAATGGTGAGTTTTCCCCTATAAGTCAAATTCCCATTTCAACTAATAGGGTGCTACCTTCGTTGGTGCAGGTGCCAAATCAAATTCATGCTTGTGGAAGTATCAATTCAGACCACTATCATTTGCCGTTCATAGATCCATTGTTTGAGAAATTTGTGGTGTAGGTTGTGGAGGAGATCCCTTTCCAAGCCATGGGCTCCAATGGGGAGTGAGTAGAGTTCTTCGTCCGGCTGTAAGACATTAAAGAGAGCGCTTCGTGGGAGGCAACCCATGCATTCAACAAAGAAAAACTTAGGAATCACTCCATTTCCAGATTTGCATTCCTAAACCCTTCTCTTTGTTGTTTCTATTATGCTATGTTTAGTGTGTTTAATTGTTGTTTGTTTGTTTATGTTTATGTTTGAAACATTGAGGACAATGTTTGATTTAAGTGTGGGGGGGGGGGTAAACAATCTGTTTTGCATAATTTTCGTGGGATTTATTCACCTATCACTTCCAATGTTGTTTCTCACTGTTTTTAACTGTTTTTAGTGTGTTTTGAAGCATTTTAGTGTGTTGTGACATAAAAATCCAAAAAACTCATAAAAATTTGAAAAAAATGTTTTGAAAAAACCAAAAAGAGTTGTTTTTGTGTGTTTGTTTGTGTCTTAGGGTACCTTCCAACACAATGATGAGGATTCGGTTTTTAAGTGCATAACTATTAAAGAAAGTTACGAGCATGGATTAAAGTTTGATATATTCTTGGCTTATGCTTAGTTGTAGTTGATGTTTATGAACTCACATTTGATCACAAAAGGATAAAACCAGTTTTTGTAACATGCTTGAAGGAAGGAACTCAAGATAATGCTACATCCCTGTGAGACTCGAGCCATTACCTTCTTTGGAGAGTTATAATCTGTGATTCTTTATTTTCTTAAGTTGTTGCATGATCTCGTTATTCCTTGCTTGGTTGCTACTTAGAATGCATTCGTATCATGATAGAACTAAATGCTAGAACTTGTATCCGTTTCATTCAAAGCATGACATTGAATTGCATAACACATATCAAGATGAAGTTGTGTAGGTGCCACTAAAGCCAAATAGCTGTATCCCTTGTTCATTTGTTTTGTAGGTTTTAACCCCATTGAGCCTCGTTTAGCCTTTATTCTTTGTTAACCCACATTGTCCCTACCTAGCCTAGAATAGGACCATCCATACCCTTGTTCTTAAAAAGATAGTGAGCATGACTTAAAATGAATTCCTTTTGAGTTACTGACGGGATTTTAAACCGCACAAATTTAACCCTCTTTTTTGACAATTGTAGTATAGGTATAAGTAGGGTATCGTTCTAGGCCGGGGATTAGGAGGGATTGCTAATCACTCTAAAATTAATTTAAAAACGCAAAAATAAAGTTTAAAACACTAAATTAAAATCAAAACACTTAACTAGAATTACTCAAAATAAAACTAACAAATAAACTAAAACAAATCAAAAGACTCAAAACAACTCAAGACTTTAGAAAATATAAATTAAGCTAAAAACTCGAAACACACTTAAAATGACTCAAAATAATAAAAACAATCAAATTTAAAAACTAGGAAATTAATTAGACGGAATTTAAATTAAAAGATTAAAAGTAATAAAAATTAACTAAATAATAATAATTTAATAATGGGGGGGGGGAATTGGTTTTGATGAAACGTAAATTAAACTTAAATAAATTATAAAATTGACAAAAACATAAAATAAAAAGTGAATGGATGGGCGACGGATTGGCTAGAGGGTTTTTCTCCACACATGACACATATGCAACCTAAATTGATTTTCAGTTGTTCTTTCAATAAATTATAAATTTCAATACTCCAGATTAACCGTGAACAACACTTTTTTAATCTTCAAGTTTTCCTTATGTTATTAAATTGGATGAACAGCATACAACAATTTAACACATTCTCTAAAAGTCCCCTACGTGAAAAGCACAATAGAGATACAATCAAAGATCATTAAACTTTGTGAAAACTATAAATACTGACGAGGCATTCGTAACTATGAAAAGCATGATACTCCTGCCAAGAATTTACTTAACACGATTGTGGATAGCAACCTTCACTACTCATGAATATAAGTTCATAACGATTAGGTGAAATTCACTTATATTCTAGCATCAAATTCATGCATGTAAATTAAGTATGCATCCTTAATTAACATACGCAAATAAGTTATCAATCAAGCAGTTAAGCAAATTAAATCACAACTCAGAAATCACAACTGAAGTTACCAATTCAAATTACAAATATATCCATGGTTTTGAATTAACCTCTAGCCAAAACAAATTAATTACACATTATTTATAAATTAAAACAGGAAATATAACATAAGTTTGGAGGGATTAAACCGAAATGGAGTGAAGGGGTTTTTCTGTGCAAGTTTGCACCGTGGCTTCTGTGTTGCTTGCTGCCAGATTGCTTGCGCAAGGCTTACTCGCTGCGTGCTTAAGCTTCTGTGTCTTTCCTTTTATAGACTGCCACCGAGGACTGCCTTCCTCCCTGTTTATATATATATTTTTTTCTTTTCTATTTTCTGCTGCCGCAGTCAGCCTTCCCGCAGCTCTCAATTTTCCAAGTGCCGTGTGTCTTGCTCCTCCTGCGCCTGCTTTCACGCTGCCCCACGCCAGCTGCCCGAGGCAGCTGTTTTGTTTTTCTGCTCAAGCTCCCTACTCCAAGTCAGCTGCCAAAGAAGCGCGCCAGTCTCCCTCGGCCTTCTCCCGCGCTGCCTTCGATTTGGCACCTTCTGAACTTGCTTCTGCCCAGCTGCTCGAGAGCCTCTTTTAGTTCTCCCTCCTTATTTTATTTTTTTTCTGTTTTTTCCCTCTCGCTGCCAGAGCCGAGGACCCCCCTTCATGATTAATCAAATGGCCTGCTGTCCTCCACCAAATGCTTTCAGCCTTCATCATTTCAGTTCAACAAAGGGCAGATGCCCTCCATCATTTTCTGCACCGAAAGGGCAGCCCCACTTGTATATTAATTTCTGTTTATTTTTAAGTTACAAAAATCAAATAAGTGACTAAGGTAAAAATAACAAATTTATTACTTAAAATTTTACTAGTGCTATTTTTATTTTCTTAGCTAGATAAATTCTATAAAACACAAAAACAAAGTAAATAGCTCAAAATATGAGGAATTAACTAAGAAAAGATAAGTGAATTTGATATAAAAATATATATAAATATGATCCGATCAAATACCCCCACACTTAGCTTTTGCTAGTCCTCGAGCAAAACAACGAAAACAGAAAAAATAATAACATGAAAAACATTAGCTTCCCCCTATTTGACCCTCATAGAATTTTCTTCGAGAACATTAATCATCAAGAACCATAGCTAGCACCAAACAAACTAATCCAAGTTCATTTTCCTTATTCAAATATTAGCTGTAATCTTTAAATCATCCTTGAAGTGTAGTGTGTGAGATAGCCATGCTAATGCAATTTCAAGTTTTTATTTTAAAAATCATCATATGCAAACCAGCAACCTTCTCACGGGAATGCACTCAATCACAAATGTGTTTAGTTTTAATGTGTTTCGCTCAAAGAAACAAATGTGAAAGATCTACCATAAGCTTGCATAAAAATCACTTCTCCACAATCATAATTGCAAAACTTAAATCAAGAGGACTTTTATTGGATGTAATGAGGCTTAGGGATAGGGCTATTGAAACGAAAGAAAAGGAAAACACAAGTTCCAAGCTACATTGCAAGCAATTTTTTTAGTTGAGATTTATAAGAACTCAAGTTCTCCAACGATTCTTCTAACACTTCCAACCACACCCCCAAACTGAAACTTTAAACTTTTTATTTTATTTTCTTCGTATACAATCTTTCTTTTTCTTTTCTCATTTTTTTTTTTTTTTTTTTTTTAAAAAACACAAACATGAAATACCCCCACACTTATTCTTTTGCCAAACCTTCCAAGTACTTCACAAATATTTCTCAAAAGACAGTCTCAAATTGCTCGCTTGGAAAGGGTAAGGAAACATGTTTGAGGTATAAGGGTAGACATATCTGGTGATAAGAAATAAAAGGCTCAACATATACGGCTCAAATAGGCAATCTAATGATATCATTTTTCTTTGGGAAATCGGGTTATTTGGGCCATGGTGGTGAACCTACTGCCTCTATCATTTTAAAGTTCAAGCAATCAATGACAAACATTTCGAAAGATCGTTACGCAAGTTCTAGAGATGCATCTCACATAAGTTCATCACACATGAAAGAATAGGAGTGTATGAAAAATGCACACACTTTCAATAGGCTCAAAAACTCACATAGGATGTATATGGTCACTAAATTCACATATGAAGCTTTAAGTCATGCTTTAGTTTCACATCAACAAGGCTATGTGCATTTGGTTTTTCAAGAATAATCAAACATGTACAATACTAACAAGAGAATAAGGAATTTCATAAAACACATGTTAACTAAGTTCTTGATAATCACGGTTCAAATTTCATCCCGTTATATCATTGGGCCGGGAAACTAATAAAAATCTAATTTAAAACCATAAGGAAAACAAGACAATATTTTTGGATTTTTTTAAATTTTTCGAAAAAAATTAAATAAAACAAAACTAATTAAGAAAACAAAAACAATAACATGGAAACAAATGAGACCAGTTCAAAGTCGAAGGTACAAAAATTTTCAATTGGGTCATTTTTTATACTCTGATACCCCCACACTTAAACTAGACATTGTCCCCAATGTCAGAAAACAATAATAAGCAATTAAAAATAAAATGAATAAATAATACGAAACAAAATAAAGAAAAGGGACTGAAAACTTCTCTAATTTGCAGAAAACCAAGCGATGACCCCCAAGCGTAAATTTTGCACCTCAGACTCCTCCTGCTTCGTCTGTGAGGTACTTTTGTTTTTGAAGAAGTACCTCAACACAGGTTTATTTTTGAAGTGTGTTGGGAGGGGTCTGAGATGAGTACTCGAGAGCAAGACTAGGTAAGCAATCAGGATCTCACTTTCTCCACGTTCCTCAGATGAAGGTGAGGAGAAAGCATGATATGAGATACTTTTGCTTTTAACCATTTTGATATGAAATACTTTTGCTCTGGATGATTTGTTTTCTGGGGTGATCCAAGGGATGAAGAACACTGAGTAACTCGAAAGCTTTCTTTGGGAAGACATTATCGGAGATGAAAAGAGGAAGAGAGGTTGAGAGGTTGAGAGGTTGTGCAGGTGTGCCTTTGATGTGGAAGGCGAAGGTCGAACTTATAGAAATTTGGCTTCACAACCGGAACTATTCCTTCACTATTTGTCGGCAGCCGGTGGATGGATGAACAGTGCCCGTTACACGCTTTCTGACAAAGCGTCCGTAATTTCCGCGAAGCTAACTGCGCATGCGACGAGTGACGACAAACTGGAATGATGATCTTTTGAAAATCGGGGTTCAAATCCGGGTGCGGCTCATGATTTTCGCAACGCTCCAAGCTGCATGTGACGCAGGTGACGACAACTGGAAAAGCTGAGCCACGTGATTGCTGAGTCAATCCCAGCTTTTGAGAAAGGAAACGGCTCTTTTGATTTGCGCGAGGACGCGTCTTCAACCTCAGAGGAACGCCTCTCTTTGATTTGCTTCTTTTTATAGAAGCGCTAATTATGCTTCACATTACACTTGAACTCCCTTCCTCAAACACTCCCTTCTGCACTTCTGCACTTTTAATCTTTCCGATCTCTTCTTCCGCTTCAGCAATCTTAATTTTTCCGAACTCTTTTCTTCCGCTTCAGCAATCTTAATCTTCCCGAACTCTTTTCTTCCTCAACCCCCTCTAAAAATGTCTTGCCCATCCGACCGTCGCCTTAACTTGAATGTCGGGGAAGACGATGACTCGTCTGCTCCGAACAACATTTGGAATCCGTCCTTTATATCCCCCAATGGTCCTCTTACAGTCGGGGACACAATGATGAGAAACGATATAACCGCTACGGTGGTTGCTAGGAATTTGCTTACTCCTAGAGACAATAGGATGCTATCCATGCGGTCGGACGAGTTGGCCGTTCAGGACCCCCTTGCTCTCAGCGTCCAAAGTGCAGGCTCAGTTTCAAACATGGGCCAGCGCCTGCTTGCAAGATCTCGTCAGGTGGAGTCGCTGATGGCGGAGGTGGCCAGTCTTCGGCAAGAAGTCAGAGGACTCAGGCACGAGAACAAGGAGTTGCACATGCTTGCAACTAGTTACTCGACCTGCATGAAGAGGAAGCTGGACCAGCTGCAGGAGTCGGACGGTCGGATTCAGAGCGATCATGAAAGGTTCATGGCGCTACTCTCGAGGTTTATGTTGCCTTCGTCTTCTGGAGCTGCACCAAGCGTTCCGGCTCCGGAGATTCCAACTCTGGCTCTTCGTCTTCCCGGAGCTCCGTCGACCTCTGAGGCGCCACCTAACCAATGACCAATGATTACTATTAGTTTTTCGTATTATTGTAATTTTTTTTAAGTTTATTTAAAAAATATATATATATTACTAATATTAATATTAGTATTATTATTATTTTTTTTTTTTAGGTTTATTTTAAGCAATATAAAATATGTAAATTAAAATATGTAAATTAATGTAAAAAGACTTTGTTTATCCGCACTAAAAATAAACAGGCCCTTAATTTATTTAAACACAAACTAAACAAAAATCAACCAAATAACACAACTATCTAAACTACACAAAAATTTCAAAATAAAGGTAATAAAGAGTAGGGTTAAGAAATGCAAATCTGGTTGCTTGGGTTGCCTCCCAAGAAGCGCTTGGTTTAACGTCTTTAGCCGGACGAATCTTTCCATTATCCTCCCCTCGGCTCCATAGCATGGAATTTATCTTTTAATGGGAGGTGATACTTGAAATGATTCGGCAATGGTCTAAATTCATGAGTGGGTGCCTGAATCATTAAAATTAGAAATATGTTAGTATAAAATAAAATTAAAATTAAAATTGGAGAAGATGGCTTACTGTCTTTCTCCGAAACAAACTCAATGACAAAAACCATATTTTTGGACATTTCTGGGATTTTGCACTTGGCCAGATTGACGATGATGGTTGTGGCCTGTCCCGTGTCATCAAACTCAACTTCTCGGGCCTTTGTTTCCACAATTACATCATCTTGGATGCATTCTTGAAAGTCTCCAGCCACTTCATTCTCTTGAATCCTTCTTCTTAGTGTGCAAGGTTCTTTGAACGTTTCAGCAAAATCTGGAACTTGATTTATTGCACCAAGAATCGGATATCACTTTGGATCTCAGGAAGAACTTCCACAATCTGCCCCATTTGATTATTCAGTTCTCCCATCTCTTTGGTTTGATTTTCTACTTCCTGGTTCAAAGAGATGAGTAATTGAATAATATTATCATTATTCACAGATGTACCTGAATTGAATTGGGCAGATTGTTGTGGTGGCTGTGGTGGCTCATATGGCCACTGATAGAACTCTTCCGATGACGGCAATTGTTCTTCTTTTTCCGAGCCTTGCGTCAAAGAAATTAGTCCTTCAAGAATTTCATTATAATTTACGGGCATACTTGAATTCGATTGGAATTGTTGTGGGGGATGCTGTGGTGGCTGCATAGGTCTGGAATAGAACTCGTCTTGCTGCCAATATCCACTTTGTTGAAATTGCTGAGATTCATCCCACATCTGATCTGAATAATCTCTCCAATTCGAATTGCAAGCGTTGGAAAACATGTTGCCCCTTGATTGGCTGTGGCCTTGATATCCCCAATCATTTTCATATGCAGAAAATTGAGGATATTGATGAGTCTGATATCCTTGCCCATAGGGCACATCAAGTGTAGGGACACTTGGCATTGTGGTCCGTTCGGCATTATGAGTCAATTGAGCAGTGAGCTGCGCCAATTGAGCTTGAATGGTTGCCATATCTTGCTCCATTAGTACCTAAAATTAAAGAAAGAAAAAATAAATCAAATATCAAAAATAAAACACACAAACACAAATATAAACATAAACACAAATATAAATAAAAACACAAACAAAAATAAAGGGATTAGCAAAGTTACTAATCCCCGGCAACGGCGCCAAAAATTTGACGGGATTTTAAACCGCACAAATTTAACCCTCTTTTTTGACAATTGTAGTATAGGTATAAGTAGGGTATCGTTCTAGGCCGGGGATTAGGAGGGATTGCTAATCACTCTAAAATTAATTTAAAAACGCAAAAATAAAGTTTAAAACACTAAATTAAAATCAAAACACTTAACTAGAATAACTCAAAATAAAACTAACAAATAAACTAAAACAAATCAAAAGACTCAAAACAACTCAAGACTCTAGAAAATATAAATTAAGCTAAAAACTCGAAACACACTTAAAATGACTCAAAATAATAAAAACAATCAAATTTAAAAACTAGGAAATTAATTAGACGGAATTTAAATTAAAAGATTAAAAGTAATAAAAATTAACTAAATAATAATAATTTAATAATGGGGGGGGGGGGAATTGGTTTTGATGAAACGTAAATTAAACTTAAATAAATTATAAAATTGACAAAAACATAAAATAAAAAGTGAATGGATGGGCGACGGATTGGCTAGAGGGTTTTTCTCCACACATGACACATATGCAACCTAAATTGATTTTCAGTTGTTCTTTCAATAAATTGTAAATTTCAATACTCCAGATTAACCGTGAACAACACTTTTTTAATCTTCAAGTTTTCCTTATGTTATTAAATTGGATGAACAGCATACAACAATTTAACACATTCTCTAAAAGTCCCCTACGTGAAAAGCACAATAGAGATACAATCAAAGATCATTAAACTTTGTGAAAACTATAAATACTGACGAGGCATTCGTAACTATGAAAAGCATGATACTCCTGCCAAGAATTTACTTAACACGATTGTGGATAGCAACCTTCACTACTCATGAATATAAGTTCATAACGATTAGGTGAAATTCACTTATATTCTAGCATCAAATTCATGCATGTAAATTAAGTATGCATCCTTAATTAACATACGCAAATAAGTTATCAATCAAGCAGTTAAGCAAATTAAATCACAACTCAGAAATCACAACTGAAGTTACCAATTCAAATTACAAATATATCCATGGTTTTGAATTAACCTCTAGCCAAAACAAATTAATTACACATTATTTATAAATTAAAATAGGAAATATAACATAAGTTTGGAGGGATTAAACCGAAATGGAGTGAAGGGGTTTTCCTGTGCAAGTTTGCACCGTGGCTTCTGTGTTGCTTGCTGCCAGATTGCTTGCGCAAGGCTTACTCGCTGCGTGCTTAAGCTTCTGTGTCTTTCCTTTTATAGACTGCCACTGAGGACTGCCTTCCTCCCTGTTTATATATATATTTTTTTCTTTTCTATTTTCTGCTGCCGCAGTCAGCCTTCCCGCAGCTCTCAATTTTCCAAGTGCCGTGTGTCTTGCTCCTCCTGCGCCTGCTTTCACGCTGCCCCACGCCAGCTGCCCGAGGCAGCTGTTTTGTTTTTCTGCTCAAGCTCCCTACTCCAAGTCAGCTGCCAAAGAAGCGCGCCAGTCTGCCTCGGCCTTCTCCCGCGCTGCCTTCGATTTGGCACCTTCTGAACTTGGTTCTGCCCAGCTGCTCGAGAGCCTCTTTTAGTTCTCCCTCCTTATTTTATTTTTTTTCTGTTTTTTCCCTCTCGCTGCCAGAGGCAGCTTCTCTGCCGAGGACCCCCCTTCATGATTAATCAAATGGCCTGCTGTCCTCCACCAAATGCTTTCAGCCTTCATCATTTCAGTTCAACAAAGGGCAGATGCCCTCCATCATTTTCTGCACCGAAAGGGCAGCCCCACTTGTATATTAATTTCTGTTTATTTTTAAGTTACAAAAATCAAATAAGTGACTAAGGTAAAAATAACAAATTTATTACTTAAAATTTTACTAGTGCTATTTTTATTTTCTTAGCTAGATAAATTCTATAAAACACAAAAACAAAGTAAATAGCTCAAAATATGAGGAATTAACTAAGAAAAGATAAGTGAATTTGATATAAAAATATATATAAATATGATCCGATCAGTTACATTATGCAAGAAAATGAAGAGAAAGAAAGAAAGGAAAAAGGGCCTGAAAGAAAAAAAATTGAGTGTTTAAATGTTGATTGTTGAAGGAAGGGTCCAAAACATCAAAATATGGCCCTAAAGTGAGTGAATTCTCCCCTTTTTGTTAAAAAATTGAGTTTGCATTCAAAAGTGAATTCTACGTTGATTCCATAGCTTTGCTCACTATTTCTTTAAGGGCGTTTGTTTTCCGTATCCTTTCTTTGTTAGCCACACACCTTTAGCCCCGTTATAACCCTTACACTTCTATCTTGATCGTTATGTGTTCAATAATCTGGAGTTTGGGATTGGTATGAGCATATGGTGTCAATGGTTTCCTTTCATGAGATCATATTCATACATTCACATATAACTCCAGAAAAGTGCTTTCTTTGTTAAAACATATGTGAGTATTAGTTTTCATGTTTACATCAATCTTCTCACATATACTTAGTATAGGGAGTGTAGTTCTAAAATCTGAGAGAAAATTGAGTGCATATCTAGTGAGGATTTGAGGGAATTCTCTAAGGCATGTTACTACATTCAAAACATTGTTTTAATTGGTTAAATGTGATCTACTGAATAGTGACTGTGGTTAAGTGTGTGCTTAAGTGTTTGGACGACCAAAATCTATGTAAGTGATGATCTTTAATGTTTTATGTGCATTGGAAATCCCTGAGGTATTGTTGGAAGGTTAGATTGTGTTTTTAGTTCTTTTGTTTTGCTCGAGGACTAGCAAAAGCTAAGTGTGGGGGAATTTGATAGGCGCATATTTATGCGACGTAGCTAGCTTGTTTTCGTGCATTTATGTTGTTATTCCTTAGTTAGTTTAGTGTTTAAAGTCATTTTCGTGCAATTTCAGGTTCTAAGGGCAAAGTATGCAAAAAGGTGCATTTTGGAGCCTTTTGGAGCAAAATTGGGCTTGGAATGAATATCACATGCTTGGAGCAAAAGGAATGAACGAAATTGAAGACCTAAAGATGCTAGGATTCCTAATTGAAGAAGGATTCCTAATCGAAGAAGGATTCTTAATTTAAGAAGGATTCCTACAAGAATGAGGATTCCTAGAAGAATGAGGATTCCTACTCACACAAGGATTCCTACTTGAAGTAGGAAAGTTAAGCCAAGGTTTCCTATTTTGGTTTGACCTTTCCTAAATGTCTCTAAGTTCCAGTAACATTGAAGGCTTCTTATGCATTCTAGGACACTAACCCTCTCTAAACTTGCCTTAGAAGTCCTTGCCGCACCTTGCCTTGTTTCCCTTGTCCTTGCCGTGCAAGGGAGTGAAGGGAAATTATGAGATTTATGAGGGATTTCTAGTGACTAGCATGCATATACAATTCAAAATTTATATACATAAGCACCGGAAGCATATTATCACATATTATCAAAGCAAGTCATGCAAATCCCATTCAAGAAGCATAGGTTCATAGTCGATGCATCTTATAAAAAATTGAAGAACAAAGTGTAGGTGAAGTTTTATACCTCTTGATCTAGACTTTAGACCAAGGATAGACCACCTCCAAGCTCTTTGTTCTTGGAACTCCTTGAGCCTAGCCTCCCTCCTTGATTCCTCCACCTTGTTGAAGTATGAGCTCCTTGGTTTTCCTCTAGTCCCCAAGGTAGAAGACCTCTAAAGATCCGCACCCACTAGTGTAGTGAGATGGATAATGGAGTAGCCAAAAGGAGGAAAGATGGTTAGTGTTTCCTCCAAATGGTGGCCGGCCTCTTGTGTGTTAGAGAGAGAGAGAGACCTTCTTTTTTTTTTGTTAAAGTGAACACACAAAACACCCTAATGAAACTTTTCATTAAACTTCCCTTTTAAATGAAAAGAAACTAGTCAACATTTTGACCTTTCACTCTCCCTCTCTCTTCCCCTTGGCCGGCCTCACTATGTTTGGTTTGGGCTTTGGGCTTTTATTATTTTAAGTCATCTTATGCTTGAATAAAAGCCCAATGGGTTTGGGCCCAATGGGCCCGAATGAACCAGAACTTTTCTTTAAGCCCGAAACGATCCTTTATCGCTTCTATGATTTCTTTAGACTTTTTAATTAATCATAACACTTAATTAATCCAATTAATTAACTCCATCATCCTTTAGTTATCTCATCACAAGAGTGTATCGGTGAACAATCGTTTTAGGTTCCAATTAGCAAGGCAGTGAGGTGATTGGAATCAATCCAATTGATTAGCATTTAACCAATCACTTAGTGAATTAAAACTTACTTTTAATTCAACTCCTTCTTTGATGACTACATGTTTAATCATCTAGAGGAACCCACAAGCCATGAGTGACATCTAACCATATATCATGGCTACCCAAGCTAATGTAGAATTTTGTCGGAGAACCTATTCAGTTGGAATTACAATGTAATTCGATCCTTCTCTAATACAATACTCACAAACACATTACTAGGGTATGGATACTTAATGTCAAACCCCTAATGTGATTATATTTAGTTATACGATTCAATTGAGTAGTATAGGAACGCCTTCCATTATTACGCTCGATACTTCGGCCGAAGATTCCCGAATCATATCTTAGAGTATTCTTCCTTTCGTAACAAGGATTATAGATCCCATGTTGATCATTCACATGCCTCTGAGAATAAATCATTGATCCCAACAATGCATAGAACACATCCAAGATGAGATGTGGTCATGTCTCATTATCAAATGATCAACAATGTATTCTCAAGACAACTATGATGTCTCAGGTCAAAGGATTACTTACACATTCCAACCAGTAGAGTTACTTGCTTGACATGTTAGTAGACCTCCATGCAAGTGCTCTTTTTTTATTGTGTTCAATGAACTCATTCTCTTAATAAGCACCTACATACTTGTCTTAGTGTCACTACACGAATGGCATGAGACTTCCCATCCTTCCTATTTGAAGGGGACATAGTATGTACTGGTCTATGCATTGTCAGTATCCCTCTGACAATCCTACGACCAGGAACCTTTTGAACATCATGGTTATGAAAAGAAGGTCTCTGTAGTCTAACATCATTAGATTACTTCTTCCATCGATCCATTGTCCATGGATTCACTATTTTGGACCTATATCATTTATTGAGATAGTCCTAATGAGTGACTTTGCCTTTTGCTGTATTTAGAGTTATCTATACATACAGACAATGTCCTGAAATGTTTCTTCCAAAGATGGACTTTCAAGGCATACCTCCAACAATCTCCCACTTGCACTAAAGTCAATCACTATTGCATCTTATAGATGCTAGTCGAGTGAACTTGAGCTCGTATGTTAATTATGTTATGTATTAATCCTTTTAATCTTAAAATGGATTTACTTATTAAATGTTTCCAAAACATTTAATGTTGTCTCTTTATTTGTGTTCAAATACTTTGATGAGACCTTGATTCCATGGCTTGAGCTATCGGCCCATTACGTCGTAGTATCCTACTAACGACCTTATGGTTTGGATTCAATCATTGGTTCTTGTTGAACCCCGTCTATTCGAAACACCTTTTGAAGCAGTTTCTAAAACTTTAACATATATATCGCCATACATTTCGTTTGTATACTTTATACAAACTGTTGCTCCAACCTTGAGACCATTGTAGTACCATACTAACAAAATATTCATATGATTAGTACTTCATCCATCATGAAGTTCCATTTTATTGAAATGGGTTTTTGTCACTTTGATTTATAACCTAAGTGAATGCACGCTTCCAGAGTCTCACTCTGATATTCCTTTCTCAAAGGTAATAATACTCAATCGGTTGCTATGGTTCTGATCCTGGGCTACAGCAATATCCTAAAGTGACAACCACGATGGTTACTCACCTTTGGATATCATCTCACAAGTCCATACATGTGTCCTTTTTGTGATTTTGTGACATATTCTTTATAAGGGTTATGAAAGCAGTTTTCTATCATATATAGAAGTACTTTCTCAAATCTTTAACGTTTAAGATTCTATTTCCTTATATAACTTTCTTGAGACAGCCTTGCCGTATCAATAAGTTTATTTTAAGTATGTACTTCAAAATTGTATGATGTCACAATTTTGTCATTTTGAGTAACATTTGTTTTTCATTGAGTTTATCAAATAGACTTCATGCATTACATGTTGCTCAAAAGTATGACATCACTCCCACTGACCTTGTTGTAACTAAGCATTCATTCGAAACCTTAAGAAAACTATAACACTTATATTTTCTTGATTTGAATGCATACAGCTCCGACTAACTTGTCTTGGATCTGTTGACAATCTTTAAGATCCATTAGCTTATTGATGATGTCTCAACAGTTTTGGACAATCAACAACTCTAGCCAATACAAGTTATTTAAACGAACACACACAAAAGGATTCCTTCTCAAGTAATCCCATTTGTAATGTGTGACTTGCTTTATTAAGTCCATTCATTTAAATTATAAACCAATCATATTCAAGTTTATTCTCCTTTTTCTTACCTCCCACTATTTCTCATGACCTTAATGAGAAATCGCATTATACATTCAAAGTGTATAATTATGAAGTATACGGGTAGAGGACATTGTGGAGTAGCTTCAAACTCTTTAAGATTTATTGTTCCAACTCCACTAAGTTGATGTCTTGTTTTTAAATGACTAAGGTCTTTAAACCTTTTATAGATTTAGACACTTCATTCTAGGTTTGATCACTATTAACACATTTGCCATTTCCTAAAACAATTTAAGAATATTCAATTAGTTGTTCATAACAGCTAGTTGAACCAAGAGTGATCTTGGTTATTGTGTTTAAGCGGTAACCTTGTAAGAAAACGTTTTTTCCTTATGTATTACTCACTTCATTATAATGTGATCTTCCTTTTTTCTTCAAGAAAGGAATCTCTAGACTTTCTCAATTCATATAGAACTCACATGTAGGCAATTGGAACCAAATCTAAAGATTCATTGTATCCATCTATGGCCAAAATGTGAGACTTATCCTTAATTGATACATCCAAAGTTTGGATATCACATTTATGTTAGTGATACATTTCTTGTATTTCAACTAGAATACAACAAGACATTATTCAATTCATAACACTACTTTGAGGAACAAATGTAGTAGAAGGCATTCATCACATTACATTGATATGATAAGTAAAACATTCATAATGTTTAATACAAAAGAATTAGCTCTTACATTAGAGACTAATTATATACCTTCATATAGGCACCAAAAGTGGGTCTTCCATCATATGAAGCCACATAATAAGTTCTTAGCAAAATAAGAAAGTTTAAAGACTATCTTTAAATGCCTAACAAACTTCATAAGTAGTTAGCAAAAAGTAATGGCCGAACTCTTCACTCCATCCCTTTCTTTGCTTGTCCATCTTCTACTTGGCTCCTTCACCTACATACAATTGCATAAGTGATTAGCATTTTATATCAAAATATAAAGATTAGAAGATCTAACATTTAGAATTGAAGATAAGAACAAAAACCATACCTTGTGGCTTGTCCTTCAAAGATGCAAGGTATAACCTGCAATTCCTCTTCCAATGCCCGTCCTTCCCACAGTGGTGGCAAGTCCCCTTGGGCTCCTTCGCCTTCTTTTTCTTCACTCCTCCTTGGGCCTTAGGAGTGGATGACTTCTCCTTTCCTTTGCCTTTGCCTTTGCCTTTCGGCTTGTCCTTGGAAGTGGATGGCTTGTTGTAGGCTACTGCAGCAGTCCCCACAACGTTCTCTTTCTTCATAGTCTTCTCAGCGGTTACTAACATGTTTAGTAACTCAGAGAGAGTGTTATCCATCTTGTTCATGTTGTAGTTCATAACGAACTGCGAGAACGAGTCAGAAAGAGAAGCCAAGATGAAGTCCTGGGCCAATTCCCCGTCAAGTGGAGTACCTAGGTTCTCCAATTTTTCAATGAGTTCAATCATCTTCAGTCATGTTGATGTACTGGGGCTCCTTTGACCATTTTGGTCTTCACAAGTTCACTGACAGTGCTGAAGCGACGATTGCGCATCCCTTCACCATATAACTCCGTAAGATGGAGTATGATGGAGGATGCACTGTCCATTCCCTCGTGCTATCTCTGTCACTCCTCATTCATGGAAGCCAACGATAGCACTTGGCTTGTGTGTCATTCTCAACGTGCTTGTCATACTTAGCATGTTCATCCTCAGTGGCCTCAAGGCCAAGAGGTATGTGAGGTGGAGCCTTGTGTAGTACGTAAACAATTTTCTCCAAGGTTAGGAGAATCTTGACATTACGGTACCAAGATGGGAAATTGTGCCCCTCAAGGCAATGTTTGTCGAGTATCTTTGCAAGCGTGCTTCCAACCATATCTAAATACATAACAATAGAATAAATTAGTTTGATTGTTGATTAAGTCAAACGATTCGGGTCTTTAAACCGAATGACACCACCCACTATTTTTGGCAAATCCCATATCCCTCAAGATGGAATCCGGGAGATTTCAATGAAAGCTCCTAGCGGGTTATGGGAGGCTCACTATTACCAAGCCCACCTCACAATGATATGATGTTGGCTAGCAAAAATAATAATGAGACTGTACAATTACCCATTCACAACAACCTCTTGTGATTACCCATCTAGTTGGCCTCTAGAGAACAATGCCTCACAATGATATGATGTTGGCACCATTTCTCTTAGTTAAGTTTTGACCCACCATGCTGGTTTAGATAGGGGCCCAAGTATGACCTCACGATGATACGATGTTGGCCACACTTGTTGCCTACCTTCACCACATCAAATGTTGAAGTAGACTCCTCTTGAGTATAAGCACATACTTTGAACTCCCCCATGATAGGGTGAAGCCGGTGTATGAGTCATAAACGATTGGAGCCTACCATGGTGGAAGGCCACGAAGAAGTGTTCAAAGCACCTCTCCGCTTTCAACTTAATATTGGATGTTGGTTGAGGGATTTTAAGGTCTCATCATTTTATTTATTTAATCATATTACAATAAATTGTGTCCTATTACAACTACTTAGTCCAAAGTAAATGAAATTAGTTGCATATGATATCTTCACTATTCGTTTTCGCAAAACAAATTAATATCAAAACAATTTTTCAAAATATTGGAGATATACATAACTACTAGTTAAGTTCATTTTAGTTTAGTAGCGCATGATACTCCCACTATTCGTTTTCACAAAAACAAATCAATATCAAAACAATTTTTCAAAATATTGGAAGTATATACAACTACTAAGAGAAGTTTGCATTCCTTTGTTATTTGGACTTTATAGTTATTTTAGGCTCTTTGGATGACTATGGACTTTTAGGTTGATTCAACAACGAGCCAACATTGTTGAATAAGATCTAGGGAGGATTGTGTCGTTTTAATTACGTGCTTTCAATCCAATTAAAAATATTGAGCCATTAGAAACGAAAGACAATCATTCATTGCTAATTAGGGCATTGGACCCAACAAATCTTTAATCTCATGAAAATCCCCTTTTAATATGTCTCCTTACCAAATAGTTAGAGAAACTCTAGTCTAGTACTAGAGGGAATCAACTAATTGTAAGAGATAGAGAAGTAATAAGAATTCCAAGCCGATTTGTACAAATTCCTACAAATTACATATACTAAGAGGGAGAGAAAGATTAACGTCTAACGTGTTGTGATCCAATTGAAACGATAATTAAAACACATTCCCATGGTTCAAACAATTTGAGTTTAGCGGCCTTACTTGTAGCTCAATTATCGTTTAAGGCATAAGTCCATAGTCAACCATTTTTCTAACTACTTAATCACATTAAATAATTAAATTGGAATGCAACATAATCAATTAGATTTAGTACATATGGGCATAATTGTATGATGAGTGTAAGGCTTCCTAGTCACCTTTTGTACTTTTGACTTAAAGGTATGGTGTGTGTAAGGCTTCCTAGTCAAGTCTAAGATGGAGTAAATCTAGGGAAAGTTATTGATGGAAATTAAATCATCCAAATTTAAATTAAAGTAAGAACACAATAACAAAAACATTTACTCCAAGAACAAAACCATGAACACCAAGAACAAAACCATGAAAACAATTTCAAGATTTTCACTTTCTTGGTGATTTTTCAAAACAAAAAACAAAAGTGACAAGGCCTCTTGTTTCTAGCTTCAAAGTGTGTGTGTGTGTGACTTAAAATTATAACACAAACACAAGCCAAAAAATCCCCCAAAACCGTGCCCTCCCTTACGGAAAATATAGCCCCAAATTTTGTTCAAAAAACTCACTCTTCATTCATGCATCCAAAACACTTTTTGCATACATATCTTTTCAACTCTTGATACACATTTTTCAACATTTGAAAAACTAAAGATAAACATATTTTGAATGAAGAAATAATATGTCAAACATAATATTAAAACCCATATGCATAAAATCCAAAAGGACACATCAAATATAAACCTTTGGCTCTTGATACCACTTGAAGGGAAATTATGAAATTTATGAGGGATTTCTAGTGACTAGCATGCATATACAATTCAAAATTTATATACATAAGCAACGGAAGCATATTATCACATATTATCAAAGCAATAGTCATGCAAATCCCCTTCAAGAAGCATAGGTTCATAGTTGATGCATCTTATAAAAAATTGAAGAACAAAGTGTAGGTGAAGTTTTATACCTCTTGATCTAGACTTTAACCAAGGATGGACCACCTCCAAGCTCTTTGTTCTTGGAACTCCTTGAGCCTAACCTCCCTCCTTCATTCCTCCACCTTGTTGAAGTATGAGCTCCTTGGTTCTCCTCTAGTCCCCAAGGTAGAAGACCTCTAAAGATCCATACCCACTAGTGTAGTGAGATGGATAATGGAGTAGCGAAAAGGAGGAAAGATGGTTAGTGTTTCCTCCAAATGGTGGCCGGCCTCTTGTGTGTTAGAGAGAGAGAGAGACCTTTTTTTTTTGTTAAAGTGAACACACAAAAAACCCTAATGAAACTTTTCATTAAACTTCCCTTTTAAATGAAAAGAAATTAGTCAACATTTTGACCTTTCTCTCTTCCTCTCTCTTCCCCTTGGCTGGCCTCACTATGTTTGGTTTGGGCTTTGGGCTTTTATTATTTTAAGTCATCTTATGGTTGAATAAAAGCCCAATGGGTTTGGGCCCAATGGGCCCGAATGAACCTGAACTTTTCTTTAAGCCCGAAACGATCCTTTATCGCTTCTATAATTTCTTTAGACTTTCTAATTAATCATAACACTTAATTAATCCTATTAATTAACTCCATCATCCTTTAGTTATCTCATCACAAGAGTGTATCGGTGTACAATCGTTTTACGTTCCAATTAGCAAGGCAGTTAGGTGATTGGAATCAATCCAATTGATTAGCATTTAACCAATCACTTAGTGAATTAAAACTTACTTTTAATTCAACTCCTTCTTTGATGACTACATGTTTAATCATCTAGAGGAACCCACAAGCCATGAGTGACATCTAACCATATATCATGGCTACCCAAGCTAATGTAGAATTTTGTCGGAGAACCTATTCAGTTGGAATTACAATGTAATTCGATCCTTCTCTAATACAATACTCACAAACACATTACTAGGGTATGGATACTATGTCAAACCCCTAATGTGATTATATTTAGTTATATGATTCAATTGAGTCGTATAGGAACGCCTTCCATTATTACGCTCGATACTTCGGCCGAAGATTCCCACCTCATATCTTAGAGTATTCTTCCTTTCGTAACAAGGATTAGAGATCCCATGTTGATCATTCACATGCCTCTGAGAATAAATCACTGATCCCAACAATGCATAGAACACATCCAAGATGAGATGTGGTCATGTCTCATTATCAAATGATCAACAACGTATCCTCAAGACAACTATGATGTCTCAGGTCAAAGGATTACTTACACATTCCAACCAGTAGAGTTACTTGCTTGACATGTGAGTAGACCTCCATGCAAGTGCTCTCTTTTGATTGTGTTCAGTGAACTCATTCCCTTAATGAGCACCTACATACTTGTCTTAGTGTCACTACACGAATGGCATGAGACTTCCCATCCTTCCTATTTGAAGGGGACATAGTATATACTGGTCTATGTATTGTCTGTATCCCTCTGACAATCCTACGACCAAGAACCTTTTGAACATTATGGTTATGAGAAGAAGGTCTCTATAGTTTAACATCATTAGATTACTTCTTCCATCGATCCATTGTCCATGGATTCACTATTTTGGACCTATATCATTTATTGAGATAGTCCTAATGAGTGACTTTGCCTTTTGCTGTATTTAGAGTTATCTATCCATACAGACAATGTCCTGAAATGTTTCTTCCAAAGATTGACTTTCAGGGCATACCTCCAACAAGGAGAAGGTTTCCTACCTGTTTTGTGTCCTAACTTCTTTCCTTTCACATCCTAGGATATTGCCGCACCTTTCCCTTAGTTTCTCTCCAATTTATGAACCAAAAACACTTCTTATTTTGTGTCAAATCTTTGTTTCCTATTCTATTTAATTTCTGATTTCTTTTCTTCCTCATTCCATTAGGGAACTAAATAGCTAAGTTCCTTAAGCCTTTCCTGAACCCTAGCCAAATTGCTATATATATATATATATATATATATATATATATATATATATATATATCCCTCTATGCCGCACAAATCATAATTTACATACCCTAGACACAATTTCTGTCTATTCTCTTCTTTGCCGCAGCCTCCTACATCCCTAAACTTCCATCCCTTCATCCAAACACATCTAACCACATCCTTAGTGACTTGTGCCGCAGCAAGAGGAGAAGAAGAAGAGCCTTGGACGTTTCAAGCTTGAAGATTGGAGCGTTTTAGGTGTACTTCGTTCTATCTTTACAATGTTTAATTTCTGTCTCTTTTGCTTTGCTGTGAACATGAGTGGCTAAACCCATTTTGGCTAGGGGTGATTTCAAAGCCATGATTATGTGTGTAATATGAGTTGATAATTGCAGTTATGAATTCTTGAATCGTGAATGCAATTGGCTCAACTATTTGATTGATAACTTATTTGTGTTTGTTGATTGAGGGTCGACACTTAATTGGCATGCATAAATCTGATGCTAGAGTGTAAGGGAATTTCACATAATCGTCATAAACTTACATTCATATGTAGTGAAGGTCACTGGTCATGATCGTGTTAAGTTCAATTCCTAGCATGAGTAACATGATGTCATAGTTGCAAGTGCTTTGTCAATGCTTATGATTTTCATTGAACGTAATGATCTTTGATTGTATCTCTATTATGATGTCATGTAGGGAACTTTTGAAGAATGCTTTGAGTTGTCAAATGATGTCATCCAATTCAATAATATAAGGAAAATCTGAGGGTTAACTAGTGATGTCACGGTTAATTTGGGGCATTGTCATTCATAATTCAATGAAAGAGTAACTGGAAATCGATTCGTTTGCATACATATCATGTGTGGAGAAAAGGCCCTTAGCTAAACTCATCATCCATTCAATTTCCCAAATTTGTTTTAAAATCAGTTTTAAAGTTAAAATCTGTTTTGTTACTTTGTATTCGTCCAAAACAAAACCCCCCCTTTACTTTCTTGTTTCAAAGTGTTTAAAATCTGTTTAGTTTGTGTTTTAAAGTGTTTTAAGTCAACCCAAAACCTTATTTTCGTCCAAAGTTGTGTTTAGAGTCAGAAACTGTCTAGTTAGTGTTTTTAGGCAGTTTTGAGTGTTTTTAGCTTGTTTTGAGTCTTGTGAATCTGTTTAGAGTTCCTTGAGTCTATTTAAACGTTTTTAACTTTGTTTTTATGTTTTTGAGTCAGTTTAGAGTAGATTAGCAATCCCTCCTAATCCCCGGTCCATTACGATCCCTACTTGCAAAACTCGAAAGCGAACAAAGTAGCGGGAATGAAAGAAGAATAAGAGGAGAGAGCTGAAAAGGGTAAAGTAATGGATGATGAACACGTGGACAAAGCCCAACCACAAACACCAAAAAACAGCTTTCAAACGGGAACAACTCACGGGAAGATAAATGTAAGAGGGGGCAGAATGGCCAATTCAAAATAAAACCCCACCACAGCCGAAAAAAACTGAAGAGAAAGAGGGGCAAAACCGGGTGGGCACTGTTAATGAATAGTACCCATCCACCAGGTTTTAGTATATATAGAATTACTCTTTTGCGTGCAGGAAGTGAAAGCATGCATGATTTAACCAAAAATGTACATATGTAGTGATGCGTTGTAAACAACATACAAATTAAACCCTCTTGTTGACAATTGTAGTATAGATGCAAGTAGGGATCGTTCTAAACCGGGGATTAGGAGGGATTGCTAATCTATATAAAACTAACTTAAAAACACTAAATAAGACTCAAAAACACAAAACTAGGCAAAAGACACGTAACTAGACTCAAATAACTCAAAACACACTAGAATGACTCAAAACAACTTAAAACAAGCAGTTAGACTCAAACTAGTTACTAGGGACTGATTTGGACGGAATTTGAATTAAACGACTCAAAACAATGAAATCTAACTAAATTGGACAGATTGGAACTAGAAGACACTCAAAGTAAATAACTTGCAGATTCTAAACAAAGACATAAAACTAAGGTGAATGGATGGGTGACGGACTAGCTAGATGATTCTTCTCCACACATGACACAATTGCATACAAATCAATTTTCAATTGTTCTTTCGATAAACTATGAAACTCAACACCCCAGGTTAACTGTGACAGCACTTTTTTAACCTTCAAGTTTTCCTAAAGTTATTGAATTGGATGGGAAAGCGCATACAACAATTCAAAACATTCTTTAAAAGTCCCTTACGTGAACAGCACAATAGAGATACAATCAAAGATCATTAAGCTTTGTGAAAACTATAAGCATTGACGAGGCATTCGTAACTATGAAAAGCATGATACTCCTGCCAAGAATTCACTTAACGTAATTGTGACTAGCAACCTCTACTACTTGTGAATATAAGTTCATAATGATTAGGTGAAACTCCCTTATATTCTAGCATCAAATTCATGCATGCAAACTAAGTATGCATCCTTAATCAACATACAAGAATAAGTTATCAATCAAACAATTAAGCAAATTGCATTCACAATTTATGAAATTACAACTGAACGTAATCAATTCATATTGCAAATATATTCATGGTATTGAATCAACCTCTAGCCAAGGCGAATTTATTTCCTCATAGTCGCAATTAAACAAAGATAATCAAATTTAAACATTTAAAACAAAGATAGATTACACCTAGAAATGCTCCAACAATCCAACGTCTTGAATGGCTAGGCACGGCTCCAACGTAATCCTCTCCTTCTTCCTTTGTAAAGCTGCGTCACAAGGGATGGTGATGATGGTTGATGGCTGGTGCGGCAAAGGGGTTGAATAGGTTTAGAGAATATGGAAGGGTGATAGGGGATGGATAGGAAGAGAGGTGGATGGAATGGATGGAGGAAGAGAGAAGACTTGTGGTAGAAATTGTGTTGTGAATGTGTTGTGTGAATTCCCCCTTTGTCTTGTGATGGACATGTTGGAAATGTGCCCTAAAACCAATCATATGATGATACTTTACGGACATTTCACATGTTAAACTAATCTAGTTTAATATCAAGGGCAAAGATTATTGTTTGAGCGGTCTCATATAAATGTTATATGCTTAAACGATAAAGTCCAAGGAATATGTGATTGGGAGAATGCGATCTAAATAGTTAGATTCATGAGACCATTCTTTCGTAGACACATCCTAAACGTTCCTGATCATAGGATTGCCAATTGGGCATTGACAGTCCGTTAAGATCAGTACGTGCTATGTCTTCCCTCGGGGAGAGTGACTAGTCTCGAGTCATTGATGTGAGTGACACCAAGACAAGTACGTAGGTGCTCAATAGAGAATGAGTTCACTGAACACGATCAACGACGAGTTCTCATATTCATGTCACGTGAGAACTCATGGTTAGGATAAAGCAAATTAGTCCTTTGACCTGAGGCATCATAGTTGTCTTGTGGTTAGGTCCTTGATCTTTGATCGTGTCAAATGGCATTCCTTTGGAGTGTCCACGGCATGGTTGGGGTCAAGCTATCTAGTCATGGAGACAAGTGAATGCGCAACAAGGGATCTCTAACCTTCAAACCGTTGAGGGAGAATACTCTATGATATGATTTAGAATCTCTGGCCAGAGTATGAATGAGATGTTGGAATGTGTTCCAGATCACATTCAATAGAATCATATACGCACGAGATTCACATTGGATAGTACACATGAATAAATTATCAAGCCAAACAATGTGGTCAAGAGTATTGTATTAGAGAAGGACCGTATTGCATTTGTAATCCTAAACTGAATAGGTTCTTTACCTCTTCTGATTAGCTTGGGTAACCATGATATGCTGCTAGGTGTCACTCATGGTTTGTGGAAGCCCTAAACGTGTGTAAACACTAAAGGGAGAATTGAAAGTTAGTTTCAAATTCACAATCGATTTGAAAGAGTTTGAATCGCCCACTGCCTCGCTAAAAGGAACCTAATGGATCGTACACCGTGTAAGGTAAAGATTGAAGATTCAACGGAAATGAGTAAGAATAATTAAATGGTTTAATTATTTATGGCAAGGATTAATTAATATGATTATTAATCAAACGAATAAGTTCGTTAAAGACCTCGGGATAGTTTTGGACCTTAAGGCCCAATGGGCTTCGAACGTCGAGTCCATTAACTTAAGTTGTATGACAACTTAATAAATAATGATTTACAAAGGCCCAAATACTCCAAAAATATCCCTAAGGCCGGCCACTTAGTAAGGGTAGCAAACTTGGACTTATTTACAAGTTTGCCACTCAAATGAATTAAGGTATAAATTTGACTTTATAGCCAAAATTCATTTAGGGTTGTTTTTGGGGAAATTGGAGAGAAGAAAAGCTCTCCCTTCTCTCTAGAAATGGCCGGCCCCCTTGGAGGGTTTTAGCTAGCACTCTAGCTCCTCCAAGGTCACTCATTTCTTCTTAATCAAAACCTTGGTGTAGAAACTTAGAGGTTCTCAATTTTGAGAACTTAGAGAACCTATCCTTTCTATATAAATCCATAGTTTTAAGATGCAAGGAATGAAGGCCCTCTCTTTGGGTGATTAGCCTTTGCTTAAGCAAAGAGGAATCTACAAAGGTATAAATCTCAACTCACTTTGTTTTGAGTTGTTTAAAGGTTCACCAATCTACTAGGCTTTGAACATTCATGGTTGATGTTTTGTTTTTAAGTATATGAAAGCATGATTCCGCCTTTAATTTGTTAATTGCATGCTAATGATATTGCTTAAATGAACATGTTTCTCCAAAATAATCCTTCAAGTGGTATCAGAGCCTAGGTCTAGTAGTTGGTGAATCCTTTTGGGTTTTGTAGTTCATAATATGTGATTTAAAAGTTGTAAAATGTTACAAGCTTTATTCTTGTTTTATGAATGTAAATTTTGTTTGAAAATTTGGCATCTCAAATGTTGTAGATGTAGTTCATATGAGCATGAATATTGAAGCTAAAATTTGGTGCCATGAATTTTGGGATTTTCGGCCAAAATTAAAGGGTGATTTTTTGGGTTCTTGTTTGTCTTGTTAAAATGTTTTTCAAGTGACTTTTGGAACCCCCAAGTACCCTAGTTTGGTTATATGTTATTTCCCTTAAGTTTAAGTGATTTTGAAATGTTTTTGGATGAAAAATGTTCATGGAACTTTTATGGGTTTCTCATGAATGTTCTTCATGTTCTTGATGTTCTTGCCAAGAACATTAAAGCTTGTGGTTTTGATTCAAAGTTTTGAATTATTTCATAAAGTTTTTTGTTATAAGATATTTTCATATATTTATTAATGATTAACATTTTATTGTTAGTCAAAAACTTTGAAAAATATCTTAGATATTTGAATAATAAAGGTTAAAGAAATATTGGTGGGTGTGTAAAGGATAACTCCCTTTCACACACACCACTTGCATGGTTTTTTGAAACCAAAACCACCTTACAAAAACTTTGAAATTTTTTTCTAAAAACTTGTCAAAACCGGCCACCCTATTAGTAGGGGTATTTTAGGGCCTTTTGTGCAATTACATAAAGTTTTGATACTTTTGTGTATTTGCATTTTGGCCCAAAAGTTTACGTTTTTACGTAAAAGTCCAAAATCACTAAAAGGACAAATTGTTTTGATCCTTTAATGAAGTTTTATCTTTTGTTGAAATTTTTGGGTTCTAGTTGTAATTACATAAAGTAGTGAACTTTTGTGTTTTTACAAAGTGACCCCAAAAGTTTAAGTAATTGCAAAATAGCCCAAAAGTTGAGGCTAATTGCATTATAGCCCAAATAAGTTGAGGTTATTAATATTGGCCCAAATTAAATAGAGAACAAAAATTGTTTTGTCTCTTTAAATGAGAATTGGATTTTCATTTTAGTTAGCTCCATTTAAAATCAAATTTTATGGATACAAAAACCAAATGAAAAATGTTGCATTCAATTTAATTAGTTAAAGTGTTAATTAATTAAAGGGTGATTATGAACCTAAGCCTACGATAATTGAGCTATGTGAAAGGCCGTTTCAAATTTGTTTGAACCATGGGAATGTGTAGATTAGATTTTGGTTGTAATTTGATTAGATCAAATGTTGTAAAAGAGCATAAGCTCTTCTTTAATTTAAAGTAATTTGATTTGATCAATTGTTGTAAAAGAGCATAAGCTCTTCTTTACTTTGAAGTACTTCTTTCTTGCTTTATATGATATGCATGAAAATGAAGTAGTTGGGTCCAACGCCCCTAAGACAACACGCCTTAATGTGATTAAATGCGTAACTAAAATCAATCACCATCCCTAGTCCGAGATTCAACACAAGGCTCGTGTTGGATCTAATAAAAGGTTCATAGTCATCCTAAGGCCCTAAGGCAACTATATAGTCCATCAATGAATGCAAATCTTATGTTAGTAGTATCATGTACTCTTGCTTTAAAAACCGTTTTAAAAGTTTAGTGGGAGTATTATATACAACTAAATAAATCATATGGACCAATAGTTGTGATAGGACCAAAAATGTTTTAATTGGATTAAAATGTATATTAATATGTGATGAGACCTAAAAACCCTCAACCTAACCAATATTAAGTTGATAAGCGTGAGAGTGCTTTTGAACACTCTTTCGTGGCCTTCCACCGTGGTAGGTCCGAACGTTTGTGACGTGTACATCGGCTTCACCCTATCATGGGGGAGTACAAAGTGCATGCTTACACTCGGGGAGGATTCTATACGCAAACATGATGTTGTGAAAGGTAGGCAACAAGAATAGCCAACATCGTATCATCGTGAGGTTGTTCTTGAACCCCTAACTTGAACTCGCATGGTGGGAATGACTTAACTAAGTGCAATGGAGCCAACATCATATCATTGTGAGGTGACATTCTCTAGAGGCCAAATTAGATGGGTTCTTACATAAAGATGTAAATGAGTAAGCGTACTCTCTCATTGTTATTAATGCTAACCAACATCGTATCATCGTGAGGTGGGCTTGGTAATAGTGAGTCTCCCATAACCTACTAAGAGTTTCCTCCAAAACTCTCGAATTCCGATGAGGGATATGGAATTTGCCAAAAATAGTGGGTGGTGCTATTGTGATTTAAAGACCCAAATCAAATAGCTTAAAATCAATCAATTTATATTCGTTATGTATTTGTTTACCAATATATTTGCAAACGCTATCCAATACTTGACAAAGAAAAGCCGATTACTTTAGTTTCCGAACTTGGTACTACAATCCCATAGATTGTCTTGAATGGATTGTACAAGTGCCTAAGTAGTCTCATCCTCACAATCTTCCTATTGATAAATGTATCATTGGAAGAACATGTTAGATAAGTCTATCATAAAGAGGACAACAATTTTATTGTCATAATTCTTCAAATACAAATTGTAGTATGAAGAAATAAGAGTTGCTTTGAACAACCCTTAATCAACGCAAACATTAAGTGCTTGTCTCTTTGTTACATGAACAAGGAACTTGAGAAGAAAGCACAAGGGCATGGACACTTTATGTGCCATGATTCTTCACTTACAAATCGTTGTATGAAGAAATGAGAGTTGCCTTGAACAACTCTTGAATGTTTGTAATTATGTTTAGAACATAATGGTTGGTTGACAAAAATAGTCCATCAACATGGACTTATGATGATTTTGAATCATTGAGTGTTGAAGTGTTAAACCACTTAACGAGACGGAAACTAGGCAAGGACTTCACTTTTGTGTCCGTATCCTAATCGTTCACTAAGTTTATTGTAAACTATATAGTGAACAATAACCGCATGCTCTCTAAATCGTTTGATGTGTAAAACACGATTGAAACAAGTTTCAAGAGAGATAGTGGGAGTTTAGGGACCATGACTATTGTAGTCAAAGGAGAAGTTAAATGAAGAAGACAAAATAACTCCAAGGGAACAAACTTTCTTTATGAAAGGATGGACATTGGAAGGGGTATTTGCAAGAAATGTCTTGCAAGTGTCAAGAACACACCTTTCGAAGGTGTTGTAGAATGTTCTTGAAAAGTTCATAACAATTGGTTCTTCTACTTGAATGCTTGATTCTGTATTAGTAACTATGTTTTACAAGTTGTTGTAAAAGTGTGGCTAATAAGAAGTAGAAGATTAATGAGAGAAGAGAAAGTACTTCACATTCGGAAAGTGAATAAAATATAGATCTCTGCGAAAGCGGATTGTACTTACTTCCTCATATGAACTACCATATAAAGAATGATTAGATTATTGTAATCTAATTAATTGTCTCTATAGTAGAGATGATGTGGTAGTGTTAATTGTTTAGAATAAAACGATGCTTAAAACCCAAAAGGTTGCAAGGTAGTGACTAATCCCAACTAAGTTGTGATACCTCTAAAACATGAATTACGAGTTGGTCATGGATGGATGCTTTGGATCGTTAGATCCGGATCCAATACCTTCTTGTTAAAATTGTATAGAGGCGAAATGTTCGAATCTTTATTCTTTTGGAAAGAAGAAAGAATCACAAATTTGTTGAGGTTAATTCACTTAGATGTTAGTGGCACTTATCCACAACATAATACTACTCATGTTGTATGACATTCACCGAAGATCACTCTCGGTTGGACTATAGTTTATTTTGAATAAACACGAGTCCGAATACTTTGCAAAAATGTTTCAAAGAATTCAAGAAATGTAAGTTGATGAGTAAGACGTCTAAAGTATTTACCTCCTTAGATTTGATCCAAGGAAAGATAACACTTTAGATGAGTTTCCTTGAAAGATATCAAGGAAATTGGCATCATAAGATAATAAATTTTTCCATTAGAAGAAGAACGTACTCAAATATGATTTAGTTCGTTGATTATTATCTAATACCCATATATAGGATATATATACTTCTAAAACAATGTGATTGTGAATTAGAAGATCTTCCAAAATTTTCATGACTCCACAAGATGTAGTTGGAAAGAAAGACAAATCTTAAGTATGTTAAGATTTGGGGTTGTGTGCTAATAAGCAATATTTGATTGATAATAATCTTGTGGGATATCCTTAAATTAGCTTTTGGATATCGCTTCTATAAACCAACTAACAAATGTTGTTTTGTTGGGTAGTTCATTGTAATCTTACAATATGATTTGCCTAAACGCAAATGAACTAGAGATAGAACTCAAAGAATGGGTTCTTTAAGAGACAAGATAGTGATCAACAAATATAACAACCTAGTTCCTATACCAGAAGCTCCAAGGTAGTCGAGAAGGATTTATAAACCGTCTTAGTTGAATGGTTTGGACTTTATGACTATGTCATAGAGTTGCACCTCTTAATTCGAAAGAAATAAGAATGAAAAATCCTTATGACTACATTAAGTGTGTGTATATACGATATATACTCAAGGAAATGGTAAAATACCATTTGACTCGAAATAATGAAACCTTAATAGCTAATTGGTAGCCTAAGGTGACTACACTCAAAGAGTATGGTTGACTTTGAAGAAACCATCTTTGATATAGTCTTAGTTTCAATTAATTCGAGGATCACTAGCTACAACTAAATGGTGATTCAATGTTTGGACATAATATGGGTTTCCAAAAACCATTATTAAGATAGTCTTGATAATGTATGTCTAAAACTATAAATCACAAGACATGTAAGTTGTAGAGATCCATCCATCAAGGATCTTACCACGCTAGTGGGAGCTATAAGCGTCATATGAAGAAAGATCAAATCGTTTGATTTCTCATAAAGATGTAAATGAATCTTTTGTTTACTAGGTTTACAAAAGATTAGTGGGAGTTTATCATATTCCTAAATTTAAATATATATATGATATATTAATTTTTGGAAATGAAATGAATACTTCTTCGTTAAAGTTATGACTTTAAACATTCTATAAACGATAGAATATATATGGGAGATATAGTCTATAATAGACAAGAGATGCTAGGAAGTTTCTCATATGATGATAAACTTCACTTAGAATGATAATTCTAGTGAAACTAGGAAATTGTTCTTCTCAAAGGGAATGTACCCTTTGACTCCCAAAGTAATAATGCGTAAATAGAATCCTTTATGCATACGCAGAAAGGTGATTTATGTATTTCATATTGTATGAAAGACATTGATATGAGTTGTACCTAGAACGGTACAAAACGATATCAGTGCAAGCCCAGGATCAGAACCATGGCAACTGTCAAGTGAATCCTTAAGTATTTGAGAAATACTAAAGGATAGATTCCTCAAAGATTGAGAAAGAATTAGAGTAACGTAATGGAAGCGTAAATGTATTAGATTATGAATCTAATCCATCATTGGATGTTTCTTCATTATGAATGAAGAGATAAACAGATATCTCTTTATTATGACTAAAGAGATATTTGGATGGAAACATTAAAGTAATGACTTTAGTGTATTCCATTATGGATGCAAAATATATTGCCATATAGAAGCTTACAACAATGTTGTTTGGATGGGAAAGTTCATTTATGAACTATCTATTCGGTTCCAACCAGAAAGTGTATGACACTAATGGGGCGATAGCTCAAGCCAGGGAATCAAGGTCTCATCAAGGTCCGAACTCATATGAGAGACTAAACCACATGATTGGGAATCATGTATAATGGTGACGTCGTTATTCTCAAGGTTGCTTCTATGGATAACATATAGATATCCATTGTCTAGGCCTACTACTCAGCCATTTATGAAATGACTACAGAAGAGGTATCATCACTGATGACCAAACTGATTAGCTCTAGTGCAAGTGGGAGATTGTTGGAAATGTGCCCTAAAACCAATCATATGATGATACTTTACGGACATTTCACATGTTAAACTAATCTAGTTTAATATCAAGGGCAAAGATTATTGTTTGAGCGGTCTCATATAAATGTTATATGCTTAAACGATAAAGTCCAAGGAATATGTGATTGGGAGAATGCGATCTAAATAGTTAGATTCATGAGACCATTCTTTCGTAGACACATCCTAAACGTTCCTGATCATAGGATTGCCAATTGGGCATTGACAGTCCGTTAAGATCAGTACGTGCTATGTCTTCTCTCAGGGAGAGTGACTAGTCTCGAGTCATTGATGTGAGTGACACCAAGACAAGTACGTAGGTGCTCAATAGAGAATGAGTTCACTGAACACGATCAACGACGAGTTCTCATATTCATGTCACGTGAGAACTCATGGTTAGGATAATGCAAATTAGTCCTTTGACCTGAGGCATCATAGTTGTCTTGTGGTTAGGTCCTTGATCTTTGATCGTGTCAAATGGCATTCCTTTGGAGTGTCCACGGCATGGTTGGGGTCAAGCTATCTAGTCATGGAGACAAGTGAATGCGCAACAAGGGATCTCTAACCTTCAAACCGTTGAGGGAGAATACTCTATGATATGATTTAGAATCTCTGGCCAGAGTATGAATGAGATGTTGGAATGTGTTCCAGATCACATTCAATAGAATCATATAAGCACGAGATTCACATTGGATAGTAGACATGAATAAACTATCAAGCCAAACAATGTGGTCAAGAGTATTGTATTAGAGAAGGACCGTATTGCATTTGTAATCCTAAACTGAATAGGTTCTTTACCTCTTCTGATTAGCTTGGGTAACCATGATATGCTGCTAGGTGTCACTCATGGTTTGTGGAAGCCCTAAACGTGTGTAAACACTAAAGGGAGAATTGAAAGTTAGTTTCAAATTCACAATCGATTTGAAAGAGTTTGAATCGCCCACTGCCTCGCTAAAAGGAACCTAATGGATCGTACACCGTGTAAGGTAAAGATTGAAGATTCAACGGAAATGAGTAAGAATAATTAAATGGTTTAATTATTTATGGCAAGGATTAATTAATATGATTATTAATCAAACGAATAAGTTCGTTAAAGACCTCGAGATAGTTTTGGACCTTAAGGACTAATGGGCTTCGAACGTCGAGTCCATTAACTTAAGTTGTATGACAACTTAATAAATAATGATTTACAAAGGCCCAAATACTCCAAAAATATCCCTAAGGCCGGCCACTTAGTAAGGGTAGCAAACTTGGACTTATTTACAAGTTTGCCACTCAAATGAATTAAGGTATAAATTTGACTTTATAGCCAAAATTCATTTAGGGTTGTTTTTGGGGAAATTGGAGAGAAGAAAAGCTCTCCCTTCTCTCTAGAAATGGCCGGCCCCCTTGGAGGGTTTTAGCTAGCACTCTAGCTCCTCCAAGGTCACTCATTTCTTCTTAATCAAAACCTTGGTGTAGAAACTTAGAGGTTCTCAATTTTGAGAACTTAGAGAACCTATCCTTTCTATATAAATCCATAGTTTTAAGATGCAAGGAATGAAGGCCCTCTCTTTGGGTGATTAGCCTTTGCTTAAGCAAAGAGGAATCTACAAAGGTATAAATCTCAACTCACTTTGTTTTGAGTTGTTTAAAGGTTCACCAATCTACTAGGCTTTGAACATTCATGGTTGATGTTTTGTTTTTAAGTATATGAAAGCATGATTCCGCCTTTAATTTGTTAATTGCATGCTAATGATATTGCTTAAATGAACATGTTTCTCCAAAATAATCCTTCAGGACAAGCCTGTTTATGGACTTTGAAAATGAATCACCACCACAAAATTTCTTGGTGAAGTGGGTGGATGTTGTAGGTGAAGTGGGTGGATGTTGTAGGTGAAGTAGGTGGATGTTGTAGGTGAAGTGTGTCCATATTTTAGCATATGTTTGAAGCCCTTTCATGCACCAAAACGTCCAACCTTATGCATGCAATCCATTCCACCCCAAAACAGCTCCAAATTGCACCAAAATGCACTTCTTTGCTAACTTTGTTATTAGAACCTACAAACACACGAAAATAGCTTAAAACATTCTAATAAGATGAAACTAATTAAGTAAATGCAAGGAAACAAACTAATAAAATCACATAAATATGTTCATATCAAACTCCCCCACACTTAGCTTTTGCTAGTCCTCTAGCAAAACAAAGAAACTAAAAGAAACAAAACACAATCTAAACCTTCCAACGTTACCTCAGGGATTTCCAATGCAAATGTTAAAAATCATTACTTGCACAGATTTTGTCCATCAATATCCTTAAGCATACACTTAACCACAGTCACCATTTACTAGTTCTCTTTTAATCGATTAAAACAACATTTTGCATGTAGTAACATGCCTTAGAGAATTCCCTCAATTCCTTACTAGATATGCACTCATTTTTCACTCAGATTTTCAAACTACACTCCCTACACTAGGTATATGTGAGAAGATTGATGTACACATGAAAACTAAAACTCACATATGTTTTAATAAAGAAAGCACTTTTCTGGAGTTATAAGTGAATATATGAATATGATCTCATGAACGGAATGCTACTACTTAGATGCGAGAACCAGGGACACCATATGCTCATACCAATCCCAAACTCCACATATTGAACACACAACAACCAAGATAGAAGTCAAAGGGTTGTAACGGGGCTAAGGGTATTGGCTAACAGAGAAAGGATATGGAAAACAAAGGTTCTTAAAGCAATAATAAGCAAAGTAATGAGATTGACACTTAGAATTCACTTTCGAATGCAAACTCAACTTTGAACACAAGGGGAGATTCATGCAACACTTAGGGTCAAATTCAAACTTTTGAACCCTTTTCTTCAACAATCAACATTTTTGAACTCATTTTCACTTCTTTTCAAGCTCTTTTTCTTTCTTTCTTTCTTTTGACACGTTTTTCTCTTCTTCATTTATTTATTTATTTTTATTTTTTTGAAACACAAAACGTACAATTGAGCTCAAAATCACCAATCCCTCCCCCACACTTGTTTGTCTGCATAGTGTAGATCAAAAGGAATTCATTTTAAGTCATGCTTCACTATCCTTTAAGAACAATGTTGGAAGTATGCCCACAAAGCCACTCATTTGATGTAATAGCTTTTTGGAATACTTATTGTATTAAACTTATATATGTTTAATAGAGGGCAAAGCTTATTGTTAATCACTGTTTATTGTATCTTGTGTTTAATCAATAAGGGAATCCAAGGAATGTATTTGATCTAAGAGATAAGTGATCTAAGTAAGTTAGATTTACGAGACCTTTCTCTTATGCTCATTCCTAAAACGTTCCTAGCCATAGGGTTGCCAATTGGGCATTGACAATCCGCTAAGGTTAGTATGTGTTATGTCGACTCAAGCGTGGATATGACAAGTCTCAAGTCATTTAGTGTTGGACACTAAGACAAACACATAGGTGCTTGAAAGAGTAATCGAGTACACTGAACTACGATCAAAAAGAGAGTTCAAACATACATGTCATGTAAGAACTCAAGGTTACAATATGCAAAGTAGTCCTTTGACCTGAGGCATCATTGATGTCTAATGGTTAGGTCCTTGATCTTTGATCGTGTCAAATGGCGTTCCTTTGGAGTGTCCACGGCATGGTTGGGGTCAAGCTATCTAGTCATGTAGACATATGAATGCACAACAAGGGATCTCTGACCTTATGGAAGGAGAATACTCTAAGATATGATACGAGAGTCTTTGGCCAAAGCATATGAATATGACTAAGGGAATTTGTTCCAAATCTTATTCAAGCGAATCATATAGAGAAGTATCACATTGGATAGTAGACATGAAACAAACTATCACTTAAACGATGTGATTGAGAGTATTGTATTAGAGAAAGACCGTATTGCATTGTAATTGTAACTGGATAGGTTCTCCAACCACTTGTACTTAGCTTGGGTAACCATGACATGCTGCTAGGTGTCCCTCATGGTTTGTGGTAGCCCTAAGATTGGCAAACACTAATCTTAAGGGAGAATTGAAATGTGGTTTCAATTCACAAACGATAGTTAAGAGTAACATCGCCCACTGCCTCGCTAATTGGAACCTAATGGATCGTACACCGAGTAAAGATGAAAGTGAAGTAATTAAATGAAATGGATAAGCAATTAAATAGTTAATTGAAGAATGGTCAAAATTAATTAATTAGTTAATTAATTATACGAAACGTTCGTATTGGGCTTCTAAGTTAGTTTTGGGTTTCGGGGCCCAAAAGTGTTTTGGTCCACAAGGCCCATTATGTTTAAGTTGTATGACAACTAAAACAAATTGGGCAATTAGCCCAAAGACAAAGCTAAGGCCGGCCATAAGGGTGAGGGGTAGCAAACTTGTGTTATTTACAAGTTTGCCACTCACTAGAAATGAAGTATAAATACAACTTTATAGCTTTATTTCATTTAGGGTTCTTTTGGATGAAATTGGGTGAAACACTTTCTCTCTAATTTCTCTAAAGGGGCCGGCCACATAGGGAGGGAAAATCTAGCAATTTTTCTTCCCTAAGTCATCCATTTTATCTTCACATTTTATCTTTGGTGTAGAGACTTGGAGACATCACATCTTTGGTGTTTTGGAGAACAAATCCTCAAAGGAGCTAGGAGGTGACTTGAAGGCCCTCCACTTGGGTGAATCCCTTGTGTAATCAAGGATGAGCTTCAAGGGTAATATTCTCTAAATCCTTAATCTCTTTAATGTTGTTAAAGAGTCATGGTTCACCATCTACTAGGCTTTGAAAGTCATGGGTTTTATGAATTGATTTTGGATGCATGTTTAATTTAATTTGTTAATATTATGCATATGTATTCAAATGGTCTTTAATGTTCTTCACTAGGACATAAATTTTCCTTCAAGTGGTATCAGAGCCTAGGCCTAGTTTATGGTGAATCCTTTTGGGTTTTGTGATTTTTCATATTATTTGATTTATATGTTGTAAATGTTACAAGCTTTGTTCTTGCTTTGAATATAAATTTTGTTTGAAAATTTAGCATCTCAAATGTTGTAGATGTGATTCACAAAAGCATGAATATTGGAACTAAAAATTTGGTGCCAAACTTTTTGGTATTTTCGGCCAAATTAAATGGGTGACTTTTTGGGTCCAAATTAGTCTTGTTAAAATGGTTTTCATGTGTTCTTTGGGACCCCTAAGTACCCTAGAATATTAACCCTCTTTTGAGTTGTAAAAATTGAGTTTTTGGTAAGTGAAAACATTCATGGGGCTATTATGAGTTTTTATGAATGTTCTTCAATGTTCTTGAAGTTCTTGCCAAGAACAAAAAGTTTTGAAGTTTTGATTCAAAAATTTTATGTTTTTCATAAAGTTTTGGTTTATTAATTTTTGGTGAAGACTTCATGGTGAAGAAAGGTTTTTAATTTTGATATTTGTCAAAACAAATTTATTAAAAGACAAATATCTCTTACACAAATCAAACTCACCATTAATCCTCACCCACCAAAATCAACTCACATAAATTTTTGAAATTTTTTTCAACCTTTGACCAAAGAGGCCGGCCACCCCCCAAGTGGGGTATTTTGGGGACTTTTGTGCAATTACATAAAGTTTTGATACTTTTGTGTATTTGCACTTTGGCCCAAAAGTTTTCGTATTTTTACGAAAAGGTCCAAAATCATTAAAGGACAAATTGTTTTGTTCCTTTAAGGAAGTTTTAGCAATTGTTAAAAAATTTGGGTTCTAGTTGTAATTACATGAAGTTGTGGACTTTTGTGTTTTTACAAAGTGACCCCAAAAGTTTTTTGTATTTGCATTATGGCCCAAAAGTTGTGGTCATTGTTTTTGGCCCAAAACAAAATGAGAACAACAATGGTTTTGTCTCTTTAAATGAGAATTGGATTTTCATTTTATTTAGTTCCATTTAAATCAATTTTATGGATCCAAAAACCAATTGTTTAAAAGATGCTTTCTTAGTTAATTTTGATTAATTAAGAAAATGGGTGATTATGAACCAAGCCACGCTAATTGAGCTATGTGATTGGCCGCTTGACATTATGAATGTATGGGTTTATTAGAGTAGATATGAATGTAATTTGATTAATTCAATTTGTTGTAAAGGACATAAGTCCTCCAATGTGTTGTAAAAGGGCATAAGCCCTTATCTTTATTTCATGTATTCCTATTTGTTTAATTGTATGCAAATTGGAATAGTTGGGTCCAACGCCCAATAGGAAATAACGGTTTAATTAGATTAAACGCGTAATTAAAATCAACAAACAATCTACCTAAAACCCAAGGTCCAACACAAGGCTCGTGTTGGATCAAATCAAACGGTTCATAATCATCCTAAAACCTAAAACAACTATATAGTCCATATGAGGATGCAAGGCATTTGTTAGTAGTTCCATATAGTCTCGCTTGTTTCAACGAAACAGTGGGAGTATTATATGCTACTAATTCATATTAACTTGGACCAATAGTTGTGATAGGCCCTTGTTCTTTTAATGTGATTAAAATGTTTTGATGTAGCCCAAAACTACTCCCTCAAAATAAATATTAAGTTGATAAGCGAGAGATGCTTTGAATGTCTCTTCGTAGGCCTTCCACCGTGGTGGACTCCATCGTTTGTGACTCGTACACCGGCTTCACCCTATCATGGGGAAGTTCAAAGTATGTGCTTACATTCAGGAAGAGTCCATATATACATACATGATGTGGTAAGGTAGGCAACAAGGATAGCCAACATCGTATCATCGTGAGGTTATTCTTGAACCCCTACACGAACTAAGCATGGTGGGAATAACTTAACTAAGTGCAATGTGCCAACATCGTATCATCGTGAGGCAACATTCTCTAGAGGCCAAACAAGATGGGTAATTACAAAACGTTGTAAATGAATAATGCGTTATTCTCTCATCATTATTTTTGCTAACCAACATCGTATCATCGTGAGGTGAGCTTGGTAATGATGAGTCTCCCATAACCCACTAAGAGTTCTATATAACTCTCGGATTCTATTGAGGGATGTGGAATTTGCCAAAAATAGTGGGTGGTACTATTTGATTCAAGACCCAATCAAGTAGTTAATCAACAATCTAATGCGATTTATGTTATGTTATGTAGTGAACGACATGCCTAAAATTATACCCACCATTATACTTGACAAAAGGGGCCTTAGTGGCCAACGTTTCCTTGCTTGGTATCGCCATATTGAGAATGTCTCAAAGGTGAGAGACATATTGTATGTGCTTAAGCAATCCCCACCTCATGTGCCTCCTAAGAAACTAGCTTCAAAGGAGGAGTGTCATGATTATGCTAGACACTATGAGGATGACTTACAAGCCAAATGCTTAATTCTCACTTCACTTAGTGAGGAACTTATGAAGTTACATAAGCACATGGACACTTCACGTGCCATGGTTGAAAGTTTGCATAAGATGCATGACATAGAGACTAGTAATGTACGATTCTCAAATGTTTGTAGTCTATTAGATGCCAAAATGGCAAAGGGGGCATCGGTCCATAAACATGGACAAAAGATGGAAAAGATCTTTCAAGATCTTGAAAGTTTAGGAACTTCCATCGATGGGAAAATGGCCCAAGATTTTTTCCTTGCATCTCTCTCGGATGACTTCACTAAGTTTATTGTAAACTACAAAGTGAATAGATTCAATCATACATTTGAAGAGATGATTGACATGTGCTGTGAATTTGAAAAAGGTTTTAAAAGAGACAGTGGGAGTGAGAACGCAAATAGGAAAAGATTGCAGAAGAAGAAGGCAATAAAATCCAAAGGAACATGCTTTCATTGTGGAAAGGATGAACGATGGAAGAAGAAATACAGGGTGCGCATTGCGAGCCTTATGACACGAACTTTTGAAGAGACTATTTCTGTCATAGAGAGTGCTTTTACAGTAAGCTCCAGTTCCTGGATATTTGATTCAGGTGCTAGTCAACATATCTGTAATACGATGCAGGGACTAGTAGGGAGTAAGAAACTGCGCAATGGGGAGATGGTTGTGCGTGTTGGGAACTGCGCTAAAATCTCTGCAAAAGCAATAGGCACCTACATGCTTAACCTACCCTCTGGGGAAGTCCTGGAACTTAAAAATTGTTTATATTTTCCTTCATGTATAAAGAATTTGATTTCTATCTCTAAGCTTTTACGAGATGGGCACTCAGTATTGTTTGACAAAATGAGTTGCACTTTATACTTGAACGGTCGTATTATCTCTTATGGTAATATGATAGAGGGACTTTTTCACCTAGAGACGAATAGTGGGGTGCACTGTATTGAAAGCGGGAATACCTCAAAACCCAAAAGGGCTAGACAAGAAGTTAACCAAGAAAAGATGTGGCATCTTAAACTTGGACATGTGAACCTTGAAAAGATTCGCAAGATGTCAAAGGACGGATACGTCCGCCCATTAGGTAATGACCAGATGGGTACTTGTGAATGCTGTTTGAAAGGGAAGATGACCAAATCTCCATTCACTGGGAAAGGAGAGCGTGCCACTGAAATTCTAGGGTTAATCCACACTGACGTATGTGGACCTATGTCTACTACGTCGAGAGGAGGTTTCTCCTACTATATCACACTCACCGACGATCACTCTCGGTTTGGCTATGTGTATCTTATGAAGTACAAGTCAGAATCCTTTGAAAGGTTCAAAGAATTCAAGAATGAAGTTGAGAAGCAAACTGGGAAACAGATAAAGATCCTAAGATCAGATCGAGGGGGTGAGTATCTGAGTAATGAATTCCTAGATTATCTCAAAGAGTGTGGAATAATATCACAGTGGACTCCACCGGGAACTCCACAACTCAATGGAGTTTCTGAAAGGAGAAATCGAACCTTGATGAACATGGTTCGTTCTATGATGAGTTCCGCTGATCTGCCAGTAACATTCTGGGGATACGCTCTATATACAGCAGCTTACTTGCTCAATAGAGTACCTTCCAAATCAGTTTCACAAACGCCCTATGAGATATGGCATGGAAGAAAGCCAAGTCTTAATCACATTAAGATTTGGGGTTGTGAAGCATATGTCAAGAAGCTTGAAGCTACTAAGCTTGAAGCGAGATCAGTAAGGTGCTATTTTGTGGGATATCCTCGAGAAACTATGGGATATGAGTTCTACCATCCTGACGACCAGAAAGTCTTTGTCGCCAGAACTACTAAGTTTCTAGAGGACGAATTGACGGGATTTTAAACCGCACAAATTTAACCCTCTTTTTGACAGATGTAGTATAGATGTAAGTAGGGTATCGTTCTAGGCCGGGGATTAGAAGGGCTTGCTAAAACCTCTAAAATAATTTAAAAACGTAAAAACAAAGTTTAAAACACTAAACTAAAATAAAAACACTTAACTAAAATAACTCAAAATAAAACTAACAAATAAACTAAAACAAATCAAAAGACTCAAAACAACTCAAGACTCTAGAAAATACAAACTAAGCTAAAAACTCGAAACACACTAAAAATGACTCAAAACAAAGAAAATAAATTAAATAAACACTAGGAACTAAAATGGACGGAAATCGAATTAAAAGATTAAAAATAATAAAAACTAACTAAATAATATAATTTAATAATGGGGGGGTTTGGTTTTGATGAGAAGTAATTTAAACTTAAATAAATTACAGAATTGACAAAAACATAAAATAAAAGTGAACGGATGGGTGACGGATTGGCTAGAGGGTTTTTCTCCACACAAGACACATATGCAATCTAAATTGATTTTCAGTTGTTCTTTCGATAAATTGTAAATTTCAATACTCCAGATTAACCGTGAACAGCACTTTTTTAATCTTCAAGTTTTCCTTATGTTATTAAATTGGATGAACAGCATACAACAATTTAACACATTCTCTAAAAGTCCCCTACGTGAAAAGCACAATAGAGATACAATCAAAGATCATTAAACTTTGTGAAAACTATAAATACTGACGAGACATTCGTAACTATGAAAAGCATGATACTCCTGCCAAGAATTTACTTAACGCGATTGTGACTAGCAACCTTCACTACTCATGAATATAAGTTCATAACGATTAGGTGAAATTCACTTATATTCTAGCATCAAATTCATGCATGTAAATTAAGTTTGCATTCTTAATCGACAAACATAAATAAGTTATTAATCAAACAGTTAAGCAAATTAAATCACAACTCAGAATTCACAACTGAAATTACCAATTCAAATTACAAATATAATCATGGTTTTGAATTATCCTCTAGCCAAAACAAATTAATTACACATATTTATAAATTAAAAACAGAAATAAAAATATAAATAAAAACATGAGTTTAAGAAAGATTAAACCGAAACGGGAGAGTGTTGTTCTGTTTCCGTTGGTCTCTGCCTTCAGAAAAAGAAGTCGCTGCCTTCTTTATCCAAAAAGAACAGAAAAGTGCCGTGTGGCACCATTCAGTCCTTCCTCTTCTGCGTCTCTGTTTTTCACCGAGTGTCACCTCAGTCAGACTTTGGCAAGCCTCGAGAGACGAGGCAGACGACAGCTCCAGAAGGAGAGCGCCAGACGCAGCTCACTTTCCTCCCGAAGCCTTGCAATTGGCTGCTTCTCCCCCGAGGAATTTCAATTGGTTTCCTCCGTTTGTTGACTTGCTCTCCCCTCCCGAGGAGCTATCTCCCCAAGCCCCTCTTTTTATTCAACGCCGCCTTAGAGAAGGGCGCTCCTCTCTATGAATTTTTATTTTCTATTTTTTTTCTTTTCTTTTCTCCTCGTCAGGAGCTCCCCCGGTCTTTCCTTGCGCTGGCTCCCTCCTCCTGGTTTCAGTCTTGTCCCTTTATTCCCCGCTGCCCGAGGGTCTCCACCTTATTCCTCCCTTTCGTAACCCCAGGCTCCCTCAAAGCCTTCTATTCTCTCCAATTGGCTCCATGCGCTGCCTTATTTATTTTGCAGCTTATAGGCGCTGCTTTTTTTTATATTTTTTTTATTTTTTTATTTTCTGTCGCAGCCCTCTCAGATTCCCAAAGGGCAGTTCCCTTCTCAGATGCCTTAGCTTCTGTTTTATTCTTGGATGCCTCCAGCTCACCGAGGCTCTCCTGCTTTTTATTTATTTGATTGGCCCCTCCAAGACTCACGATTTTTCTCCTTCTTTTGTAAGGAGAGGCAGTGCTCTTCTCAATGTCTTCCATCATTTTTCTGCTTTCTTCCACATGTGCATTCATCATTTTACTTTTATTCCTTGCTTTTCTCCTGATTTGCACCGCCCCACATGCTGCTTTCCACCTTCTCTAAATCATTCACACACACACAGCATTATATCAATATATATATAAATATATAAATATATATATAAATATATATATATATATATATTATAAATATATAAATATATTATTTTCTAAATAATAAGTATAATTCAACAGACAAGATAGTTTAGATGAATTTAGCAATTAAAATTTCATTTATTCTATTTTTATTTTCTTTGCTTGATAAATTTTATAAAACACAAAATCAACGTAAATAGCTCAAAATATAACGAACTAACTAAGAAAAGACGAGTGAATTTGATATAAAAATATATATAAATATGATCCGATCACGAATTCGTTCTCAAAAGAACTATAAGTAAAGAGATGGAAATTAATGAGATTAATGATGAACCACAAACAAGCACACGACATATTGACAACCCTGTTCCTGAACCCCTAGCTCCACGTAGATCTGAAAGGGTTAGTAAGCCACCTAGGAGGTATGGCTTAGACAATGACTTTGCAGAATTGTACCTTTTAGGTGACAATGACACAAAGGAGGACCCTAGGGACTACAAAGAAGCAATGTCCGACATTGATTCAAAGAAATGGCAAGAGGCCATGAAATCCGAAATGGATTCCATGTATCAAAATCAGGTCTGGACTCTTGTAGACCCTTCAGAAGGTATCGTACCTGTTGGAAACAAATGGGTCTTCAAGAGGAAGATAGGCGTTGATGGGAACGTGGAGACTTATAAGGCTAGACTTGTAGCCAAGGGTTACAGGCAACGAGAAGGGATTGACTATGAAGAAACTTTCTCTCCTGTAGCCATGATTAAGTCCATTCGAATTTTGCTTGCTATAGCTGCGTACCATGATTATGAAATCTAGCAAATGGACGTGAAGACGGCCTTTCTGAATGGCTACCTAGAGGAAGAGCTTTATATGGCTCAACCCGAAGGTTTCGTGTCCAAGTCTGAAAAGACTAAAGTATGCAAGCTTCTGAGGTCCATTTATGGACTTAAGCAAGCCTCTAGGAGCTGGAACATCCGTTTTGATACAGAAATCAAAACGTTTGATTTTACTCAAAATGAAGACGACAATTGTGTTTATCAAAAGGTCGTAGGGGATGCAGTTGTATTCCTGGTGTTATATGTAGATGACATATTAATGTTCGGGAATGACACTGCAGTACTTTCTTCTGTGAAAGTGTGGTTGTCCAAAACCTTCCACATGAAAGATTTAGGAGATACATCTTATGTACTTGGGATAAAGCTCTATCGTGATAGAACCAGAAGACTGATTGCATTATCCCAATCAATGTACATTGATAAGGTGCTAAGTAGGTTCCAAATGGAACAATCTAAGAAATGTTTTCTTCCTGTGAGACATGGAATTCACCTTTCTAAGTCAATGGGACCTAAGGCTCCTGAAGAGATACGGCAAATGAATACTATTCCTTATGCTTCCGCCATAGGAAGTCTCATGTATGCCATGACATGTACAAGGCCTGATATCGCATATGCTGTGAGCATTACTAGTCGATATCAATCTAACCCAGGATCAGAACACTGGACAGCTGTCAAGACAATCCTTAAGTACTTAAGAAGAACTAAGGACATGTTCCTCGTTTATGGAGGAGCAACAGAGTTGCGAGTGGAAGGCTATACAGACGCAGATTTCCAATCTGACGTCGATGATAGAAGTTCCAACTCCGGATATGTATTCACTCTGAATGGTGGGGCTGTCAGCTGGAAAAGCAAAAAGCAAAGTGTAATTGCTGATTCCACGACAGAGGCTGAGTATGTCGCTGCAGCTGAAGCCGGCAAAGAAGCGTTCTGGATGAAGAAGTTCATCACTGAACTTGGAGTGGTTCCAACCATTACATCACCAGTAACTTTGTACTGTGATAATAGTGGGGCGATAGCTCAAGCCAAGGAGCCCAGGGCACATCAAAAGAACAAGCATTTTGACAGGCGCTTTAATATCATTAGAAGATATGCTGCCGAAGGGAAAGTCAACATTCTCAAAGTTGCTTCAGCCGATAACGTAGCAGATCCACTGACGAAGCCAATGTCTCAAGTCCAACTTGACCGCCATATGGAAAAGATGGGTATTAGATATATGGGAGGATGGCTTTGAGTGCAAGTGGGAGATTGTTGGAAGTATGCCCACAAAGCCACTCATTTGATGTAATAGCTTTTTGGAATACTTATTGTATTAAACTTATATATGTTTAATAGAGGGCAAAGCTTATTGTTAATCAGTGTTTATTGTATCTTGTGTTTAATCAATAAGGGAATCCAAGGAATGTATTTGATCTAAGAGATAAGTGATCTAAGTAAGTTAGATTTACGAGACCTTTCTCTTATGCTCATTCCTAAAACGTTCCTAGCCATAGGGTTGCCAATTGGGCATTGACAATCCGCTAAGGTTAGTATGTGTTATGTCGACTCAAGCGTGGATATGACAAGTCTCAAGTCATTTAGTGTTGGACACTAAGACAAACACATAGGTGCTTGAAAGAGTAATCGAGTACACTGAACTACGATCAAAAAGAGAGTTCAAACATACATGTCATGTAAGAACTCAAGGTTACAATATGCAAAGTAGTCCTTTGACCTGAGGCATCATTGATGTCTAATGGTTAGGTCCTTGATCTTTGATCGTGTCAAATGGCGTTCCTTTGGAGTGTCCACGGCATGGTTGGGGTCAAGCTATCTAGTCATGTAGACATATGAATGCACAACAAGGGATCTCTGACCTTATGGAAGGAGAATACTCTAAGATATGATACGAGAGTCTTTGGCCAAAGCATATGAATATGACTAAGGGAATTTGTTCCAAATCTTATTCAAGCGAATCATATAGAGAAGTATCACATTGGATAGTAGACATGAAACAAACTATTGATAGGAGCATATTTATGCGACTTAGCTTGCTTGTTTTCTTGCATTTTGGTTATTATTTAGTATTTATTATAGTGTTTAAAGTTAAATTCGTGTGTTTGTAGGTTTTATGGGCTAAGGGTGCATTATGAGCCAATTTGGAGTAGTTTGAAGTGTTTTTGGGCCCAAGATGGAGTGCTTATGATCCAAGCTAGATGGATGGACGAATTTGAAAGAAAAGAAGCCCAAAAATCTGATTCAAAGAAGCCCAAAAATGTATTGCAATGGGCCTAAAAATGTGATGTAATGCTTAGCTCACCATGACATTTGAGTGGATGATGCAATGATTAGCTCACCATGACATTTGAGTGGGTGATGTAATGCTTAACTCACCATGACATGTGAAGTGGATGACTCAAAACCTACCACCACCAACAATTCCCACTCTATGCCGTGAGTTCCATGTGTTCCCACCAGAATTTTGTGCTTAAACAAGTCCATCTCCATCCCTATAAATACCCATGGTAGCAACCTCATTCAAATCATCCAAGAATAAACCATTCTACAAGCCTTTCCTTGCCTCTCCCTACATATCTAAACTTCCTCCATCCATTCCTCCATAAAACCAATCCTTCAACATCATTCAAAGCCTTGTGCCGCAACAAAGAGAAGAAAAGGAAAGTCCTTGGATGCGCTTGGATCGTTGGAAAGTTTAGGTGTTTTCTTTCTTTTGCTTTTGTTTTTCAATGTTTAATTTAAATTGTTGTTCAATTATGTTAAACATGTGGAACTAATTTCTTTTTAGTTAGAGGTGAATTTGAAACCATGGATATATGTTTATTATAATTTGATTTACCCCAGTTATGAATTTATGAATGTTGGATGTGGTTTACTTTTCTGTTTTGATTAAGAACTTGTTTATGTATGTGGGTTAAGGGTCGACACTTAATTTGCATGCCTAAACTTGATGCTAGGATATAAGGGAATTTCACCTAATCGTTATGAACTTATATTCATGAGTAGTAAAGATCGCTAGTCACGATTGTGTTAAGTAAATCCTTGGCAAGAGTAACATGCGTATTCCATAGTTATGAATGCCTAGTCAATGTTTATGATTTCCGTTGAACTTAATGATCTTTGTTAAATGTCTCTATCATGCGTATTCCATAGTTAGGGACTTTGATGAGGAATAATTTGGTTGTAATGCGTATTCCTTGCAATCCAATGAATCTAGGGAAATCTAAAAGTTAATTTAAGCGGACCTAATTAACTTGGAGCATTGTCATTCATTCGTTTGTTGAATTCATAACTGGGAATCAAATTATATGCATATGTTCATGTGTGGATAAGGAACCCTCTAACTAGTTTCTCATCATTCTATTTCATCACAATCTATTTTGCTTTAAGTTTGTTTTCAAAGTTTAAGTTTTAATTGTTCAATTTCACCAATCCCAAATCCCCCTTTTACTTTCTTGTTTTAAAATCTTTTGTTTACATTTTTAACTTTGTTTTTTATATTTTTGAGTCTTATATTTATTGATTAGCATCCCTAGTTAATCCCCGGTCTAGAACGATCCCTACTTACATCATTACTACAATTGTCACAAATAGGGTTTAATTTGTGTGTCAAGAAATTCTCACATCAAATTTTGGCGCCGTTGCCGGGGATTAGCGAAATTGCTAATCCCTTGTGTTTTTGCCGTGTGTTTTTAGTGTAATTTACCTAGTTTTCTTATTTTGTTTTGTTTTCTTGGTTTAGGTACTAATGCATGACGCGGAGTTCTCAAACTGTGCATATCTTGGACTTTAACGCCAATTTTGAACGTGATTTGAGAAGAAAGAGGAGGCATCCCGAACCTAGCGAACCTAGTGAACCTAGTTCAAGTTCAGAGGACGAATCAGAGTTTGAAGAAGTAAAAGAAGAAGTTATGGCAGCGGACAATCGGACCATTAAAGAGCTTTCGGCCTCAGGGTTGACCAATGCTGCACCATTATGCATTCAATACCCCGCGGCCGCCCAAGGCAAGACCGATGAATTCGAGTTGAAGTCAAGCTTGTTGCACCACATTCCGAAATACCATGGACTTTCCATGGAAGAGCCCAACAAGCATCTCAAGGAATTCGAGGTTGTTTGTTCAAGCATGACACCCATAAATGTTGACGGGAACATTCTGATGATGAAGGCTTTTCCATTCTCACTTTTGGAAAAGGCGAAGGATTGGCTTTACGAGTTAGCACCCGGAACGGTTATATCTTGGGATAGTATGAAAAGAGCTTTCTTGGAGAAGTTTTTCCCAACTTCAAGAGTCATCCTCTTGAGGAAACGGATTAGTGGCATCCAACAAAATCAAGGTGAATCGTTTCCTTCTTATTATGAACGTTTTAAATCACTTGTTGCTTCTTGTCCACAGCATCAAATGAAGGAGGAGCTACTCATTCAATACTTCTACGAAGGACTCCTCCCAATGGAACGTCAAATGCTTGATGCCTCGGCGGGAGGTGCATTGGTGGATAAAACTCCTGGGGCTGCAAAAGTTCTAATTGCCAACCGAGCTCATAATGCACAACAATACGAAGGTGTTGGGCAAAGAGACCCCCCACGGCCACAAGTGAATGAGGTAAGTTCTTCGTCCGACATTCAATCCCAATTAACTAACCTCACTTCTATTGTTTCTCAGTTGGCCGAGGGAATGAAGATTCATGGACCTAGTGTTTGTGGCGTTTGTTCCATCCAAGGACACCCTTCTGAAAAGTGTCCTCAATTGATTGAAAATGGTGGATGGGAGAGCGCTAATTCCATTGGATTCCAAAATCAAAACCAACCGAGGAATGATCCATATTCAAACACATATAATCCCGGTTGGAGAGACCACCCAAATTTCAAGTGGAGGGAGCCCCAACAACCTCAAAACCAAGGAGGCTTTAGGCAACAACCCCCGGGGTTCTTTACCAAGCCATACGGCCAACCTCAAAACCAACCCCAATCTACCTCAAACTCTTCAGGTACGTCTCTTGACAATGATACACTCCTTAAGTTACTAACTAAATTGTCTCTTGGGCAGGAAGATCAAGCTAAGGCTATGCAAAACCGAGACAAAAGAGTGGACCATTTGGAGAAACAAATTGGGCAAATTGCCGAGTTTATGGGGCAGTTTCGTGAGCAAGGCAAGTTACCAAGCAATACCGTAATGAATCCAAAGGGTGGTTTCGAAACCGCAAATGCAATCATGCTAAGGAGTGGAAAAGAAGTAAGGGCAGATCCTACACCACCAACATTCGGACCTAAAGAGGAGGAAAAGTTGAAATCTGAAGAGGAGACACCAAGTCCACCCACGGCAAAGGTGGAGCAACCTTTGCCGCAAGCATCCATGGCTCCTAAGCCTTCCAATTCATCCCCCCTAGGTAAGATGAGTCCAAGTTTGGTTAATTCTAATATTATTCCACCCAATGTGCCCTTTCCTGGTAGGTTTAGGCAATCAAAGAAGGAGGAAGAGGACAGTGACATTCTCGAGACTTTTAAGAAAGTCCAAGTCAATATCCCACTCATTGCCGCAATAAAGCAAATTCCAAAGTATGCGAAATTTTTGAAGAAGCTTTGTACATCAAGGAAGCGAATTCGGGACAAAGAAGTGGTCCAGGTAAGTGAGAATGTTTCAGCTGTTTTACAAAGGAAATTACCCCCTAAATGCAAAGATCCGGGTAGTTTTACAATTCCGTGCGTTATTGGAAAAACTAAGTTTGAACAATGCATGTTAGACTTAGGGGCTTCGATTAATGTTATGCCATACTCTGTTTATGCATCTATGAATTTAGGTGAGCTTAAAAATGATGGTGTGATTATTCAATTAGCCGATCGTTCTAATGCATATCCAAAGGGTGTTTTGGAAGATGTCTTGGTGCAGGTTGGTCATTTGATTTTTCCAGCGGACTTTTATGTGCTTGACATGGAGGATTCACCCTATTCTACCCCATTGCCGATCCTTTTAGGGAGACCTTTCATGAAGACAGCCCAAACCAAGATTGATGTGGCTAAGGGAGCGTTAACAATGGAGTTTGGTGGTGATATGATTAAATTCAAAGTTCCTGAATCTGTTAAGAAGCCTAATGATGTTCATTCTTGTTTTGCTATAGATATGATTAAAAATGTGGGGCAAGAACATTCATGCACCCCAATCAAGAAGGATGTACCTAGAAGCATCATCGAAGAGGGGATTGGCTTAGAGCATAAGAAACATGCCGAGAACACCACCTGTGCTACCCCTTTTGAGTCATCATTGAAATGCAGTGGTAAGCCTCTTCCTCTAATTCCAATTCCTATTTCGATTAAAAGGTTGTTCCCTACTTGGGTGCAGGTACCCGAGCATATCCCGGATGGTGGGCGAATTCACATGGATTGTAGGATGCTCAATGGCCCACTCAAGGAGAATTACTATCCGCTTCCATTCATAGAGTTAGAGGATGAAAACCCACTCCATGCCGTGGGCACTCATGGGGCATGATTATGTTCTTCGTCCGGCTGCAAGACGTTAAAGAAAGCGCTACTTGGGAGGCAACCCATGCATACAACAAAGGAAGACCTAGAAAGCACTCCAAATTCCAGATTTGCGTTCCTAAACCCTTCTCTTTGTTGTTGTTTTCAATTATGCCATGTTAAATTACTTAGTTGCTGTTTTGTTTGTTTGTTGATTATTTGTGTTAGTCTATGTTTGAAACATTGAGGACAATGTTTGATTTAAGTGTGGGGGGGGAAACCAAAGTGTTTTGATGCAAATTCGTAGGGTTTTCTCACTCATAATTTCTAATGTTGTTTTTCACTGTTTTTAAGCCTTTTTAAGCTGTTTTTAGTGTGTTTTAGTCAAAAATCCGAAAATCCCATAAAAATTTGAAAAATTGTTTTAAAAAAACCAAAAAAAGTTGTTTTTGTATGTTTGTTTGTGTCTTAGGGTACCTTCCAACACAATGATGAGGATTCGATTTGTGATTGCATGACGGTTAAAGAAAGTTATAAACATGGATAAAAGTTTGATTTACTCTTTGGTTTATGCTTGGTTGTGGCTGTAACTTATGAATTCACATGTAATCATAAAGGAAAAATTAGTTTTTGTAACATGCTTGAAGGAAGTAACTCAAACTAACGCTACAACCTTGTGAGATTTGAGCCTAAACGTTTATTTGGAGAGTTAATAATCTGTGAACTTGTTGCTTTTCTAAGTCGTTGCATGATCTCATTATTCTTTGCTTGATTGCTACTTAGAAGGCGTTTCATCGTTTAGTTCCAAATGCTAGAACTCATGCCCAATTCATTCAAAGCATGCTATTGATTTGCATATCACATATTCAAGAAGAAGTTGTGTAGTGACCACCACTTTAGCCAAAATGCCATGTGCCCTACTCTATTTTATGTTTAAGTTAACCCCGTTGAGCCTTGTTAGCCTATGTTCTTTGTTAACCCATGTTTTCCTCACTTAGCCTAGATTAGGATTATCCATACCCTCGTTCTTAAAGTATAGTAAGCATGATTCAAATTGAATTCCTTTGTGGCAGAAATCAAGTGTGGGGGAAGTTTTTATTGTGTGCCTTAGGCACGGATAAAAAAAAAAAAAAAAAAAAAAAAAAAAAAAAAAAAAAAAAAAAAAAAAAAAAAAAAAAGTTGAAAAGATGACCAAAGTATTGTTTGTTGAAGTAAGGGTCCAAAACAATGAATTCGGCCCTAAAGAGTTATCTAAGTTTTCCCCTTGTGTTTTCAAGTTAAATTCCACAATCTAAGTGAATTCTAAGTCTTAATTTCATTACTTTGCTTACTATTGCTTGAAGAACGTTTGTTTTTCCCTATCCTTTCTTTGTTATCCAATACCCCAAGCCCCGTTGCAACCCTTAACTTCTTCTTGAGTGATATGTGTTTCAATTTGTGGAGTTTGAATTTGGTATGAGCATATGGTGTCATTGGTTCTCGCATCTAAATAGTAGTATTCCATTCATGAGATCATATCTAAACATGCTTATTAACTCCGGAAATTACGTCCTTTGTGATACATATATGTGAGCATTCGTTTTTATACATCAATTCTCTCACATATAACTAGTATAGGGTGTGTAGTTAGAAAATCTGAGTGAAAATAGAGTGCATATCTTGTAAGGATTGAGGGAATTCTCTAAAGGCATGTTACTACATTCAAAACATTGTTTTAATTGGTTCATTGTGAACTAGTAAGTAGTGACTATGATTAAGTATGTGCTTAAGTGTTAAATTGACTCAAATATGTGGGAATGATAATCTTTAACATGTCATGTGCATTGGAAATCCCTGAGGCAAACGTTGGAAGGTTTAGGTTATGTTTGTTTATTTGTTTTGTTTTATTTCTTTGTTTTGCTCGAGGACTAGCAAAAGCTAAGTGTGGGGGAATTTGATAGGAGCATATTTATGCGACTTAGCTTGCTTGTTTTCTTGCATTTTGGTTATTATTTAGTATTTATTATAGTGTTTAAAGTTAAATTCGTGTGTTTGTAGGTTTTATGGGCTAAGGGTGCATTATGAGCCAATTTGGAGTAGTTTGAAGTGTTTTTGGGCCCAAGATGGAGTGCTTATGATCCAAGCTAGATGGATGGACGAATTTGAAAGAAAAGAAGCCCAAAAATCTGATTCAAAGAAGCCCAAAAATGTATTGCAATGGGCCTAAAAATGTGATGTAATGCTTAGCTCACCATGACATTTGAGTGGATGATGCAATGATTAGCTCACCATGACATTTGAGTGGGTGATGTAATGCTTAACTCACCATGACATGTGAAGTGGATGACTCAAAACCTACCACCACCAACAATTCCCACTCTATGCCGTGAGTTCCATGTGTTCCCACCAGAATTTTGTGCTTAAACAAGTCCATCTCCATCCCTATAAATACCCATGGTAGCAACCTCATTCAAATCATCCAAGAATAAACCATTCTACAAGCCTTTCCTTGCCTCTCCCTACATATCTAAACTTCCTCCATCCATTCCTCCATAAAACCAATCCTTCAACATCATTCAAAGCCTTGTGCCGCAACAAAGAGAAGAAAAGGAAAGTCCTTGGATGCGCTTGGATCGTTGGAAAGTTTAGGTGTTTTCTTTCTTTTGCTTTTGTTTTTCAATGTTTAATTTAAATTGTTGTTCAATTATGTTAAACATGTGGAACTAATTTCTTTTTAGTTAGAGGTGAATTTGAAACCATGGATATATGTTTATTATAATTTGATTTACCCCAGTTATGAATTTATGAATGTTGGATGTGGTTTACTTTTCTGTTTTGATTAAGAACTTGTTTATGTATGTGGGTTAAGGGTCGACACTTAATTTGCATGCCTAAACTTGATGCTAGGATATAAGGGAATTTCACCTAATCGTTATGAACTTATATTCATGAGTAGTAAAGATCGCTAGTCACGATTGTGTTAAGTAAATCCTTGGCAAGAGTAACATGCGTATTCCATAGTTATGAATGCCTAGTCAATGTTTATGATTTCCGTTGAACTTAATGATCTTTGTTAAATGTCTCTATCATGCGTATTCCATAGTTAGGGACTTTGATGAGGAATAATTTGGTTGTAATGCGTATTCCTTGCAATCCAATGAATCTAGGGAAATCTAAAAGTTAATTTAAGCGGACCTAATTAACTTGGAGCATTGTCATTCATTCGTTTGTTGAATTCATAACTGGGAATCAAATTATATGCATATGTTCATGTGTGGATAAGGAACCCTCTAACTAGTTTCTCATCATTCTATTTCATCACAATCTATTTTGCTTTAAGTTTGTTTTCAAAGTTTAAGTTTTAATTGTTCAATTTCACCAATCCCAAATCCCCCTTTTACTTTCTTGTTTTAAAATCTTTTGTTTACATTTTTAACTTTGTTTTTTATATTTTTGAGTCTTATATTTATTGATTAGCATCCCTAGTTAATCCCCGGTCTAGAACGATCCCTACTTACATCATTACTACAATTGTCACAAATAGGGTTTAATTTGTGTGTCAAGAAATTCTCACATCAACTATCACTTAAACGATGTGATTGAGAGTATTGTATTAGAGAAGGACCGTATTGCATTGTAATTGTAACTGGATAGGTTCTCCAACCACTTCTACTTAGCTTGGGTAACCATGACATGTTGCTAGGTGTCACTCATGGTTTGTGGTAGCCCTAAAGATTGGCAAACACTAATCTTAAGGGAGAATTGAAATGTGGTTTCAATTCACAAACGATAGTTAAGAGTAACATCGCCCACTGCCTCGCTAATTGGAACCTAATGGATCGTACACCGAGTAAAGATGAAAGTGAAGTAATTAAATGAAATGGATAAGCATTTAAATAGTTAATTGAAGAATGGTCAAAATTAATTAATTAGTTAATTAATTATACGAAACGTTCGTATTGGGCTTCTAAGTTAGTTTTGGGTTTCGGGGCCCAAAAGTGTTTTGGTCCACAAGGCCCATTATGTTTAAGTTGTATGACAACTAAAACAAATTGGGCAATTAGCCCAAAGACAAAGCTAAGGCCGGCCATAAGGGTGAGGGGTAGCAAACTTGTGTTATTTACAAGTTTGCCACTCACTAGAAATGAAGTATAAATACAACTTTATAGCTTTATTTCATTTAGGGTTCTTTTGGATGAAATTGGGTGAAACACTTTCTCTCTAATTTCTCTAAAGGGGCGGGCCACATAGGGAGGGAAAATCTAGCAATTTTTCTTCCCTAAGTCATCCATTTTATCTTCACATTTTATCTTTGGTGTAGAGACTTGGAGACATCACGTCTTTGGTGTTTTGGAGAACAAATCCTCAAAGGAGCTAGGAGGTGACTTGAAGGCCCTCCACTTGGGTGAATCCCTTGTGTAATCAAGGATGAGCTTCAAGGGTAATATTCTCTAAATCCTTAATCTCTTTAATGTTGTTAAAGAGTCATGGTTCACCATCTACTAGGCTTTGAAAGTCATGGGTTTTATGAATTGATTTTGGATGCATGTTTAATTTAATTTGTTAATATTATGCATATGTATTCAAATGTTCTTTAATGTTCTTCACTAGGACATAAATTTTCCTTCAAACAAGGGTATGAACAGTCCTACACTAGGCTAGGTAAGGTTAATGTGGTTAACAAAGAACATAGGCTAACCAAGGCTCAAAAGGGATAAACCTACAAAACATAAGAAACATGGAAGGTAAGGCTTTTTGGATGTGGTGGTTCACTAAACAACTTCATCTTGATATGGTTATGCAATTCAATGTCATGCTTTGAATGAAACGGATATGAGTTCTAGTATTTGGAACTAAGATGATAAAACGCCTTCTAAGTAGCAACCAAGCAAAGAATAATGAGATCATGCAACGACTTTAGAAAACAAAAACATCAAGATTAATAACTCTCCAAAGAAGGTATAAGCTCAAGTCTCACAAGGATGTAGCATTAGTTTGAGTTCCTTCCTTCAAGCATGTTACAAAAACTGGTTTTATCCTTTTATGATCAAATTTGAATTCGTAAACAACTACAACTAAGCATAAACCAAGAGCATATCAAACTTCCATCTATGTTCATAACTTTCTTTAACAGTCATGCAATTAAAAACCAAATCCTCATCATTGTGTTGGAAGGTACCTAAGACACAAACACACAAAAACAACTCTTTTTGGCATTTTTCAAAACTTTTTTCAAAGTTTTTTTTTTAATTTTTGTATAATAACTTCAAACACAATAAAACACACCAAAACAGCTTAAAAACACTTAGAAATAGTGAGAAACAACTTAGCTTCATGTGGTAGATGATCTTTGGTCGCTTGTTGATTTTCCACAGCTTTGATCTTAAACTGGATGGGACTTTCAACAGCTTTCGAAGAAGTATTTTTCCACAGGTTGATTCTTGAACTGGGTTGGGGAGCTTTTTACTTACAAGTGATCCACAGCTTAGTTGAGGATGAATCAGCACATTGTCTCCACATGCTTCAAGTAATCAGGTCTCCATGCAGGTGTGGCATCTTCTCGAGTTCTTGGATCAACTCAGACTCCTTCTGCTCTTCGATGCAGCTCAGACTCCTCGTGCTCGTCTGTGAGATACTTTTGCTTTTGAAGAAGTATTTTCCCACAGGTTTATTCTTGAACTGGGCTGGAGGGGCTCGAAGATGAGTACTCGAGAGCAAAACTAGGTAAGCAATCAGGATCTCTCTTTCTCCTTGTTCTTCAGATGAAGGTGAGGAGAAAACATGATATGAGATACTTTTGCTTTTAACCTTCATGATATGAAATACTTTTTCTCTTGATGACTTGCTTGCAGAGGTACTCCAGGGGATGAGGAACACTGAGTGACTCGAGAGGCTTCGTTGGGAAATCATTCTCAGAGATGAAGAGAGGTTGAGTAAGTCTGCATTTGGTATGGAGGGCGAAGGTAGACACTTATAGGAATTTCTTCACAACCGGAATTATTCTCTTACTCTTGTCGGCAGCCGGTGGATGAATGAACAGTGCATGTGACGAGTGACGACAAATCTGGAAAAGTTGATCGCCTCGTGATTTCTGAGCAGACCCGGCTTTTGAGAAAGGCGCATCTCTTCGATTTGTGAGCAGGCGCCTCTCCGATTTCTTCTTTTTATAGAGGCGCGAATTTTGTTTCACAGCACACTTGAATTTCCTCCCGTAAAAACTCCCTTCTTGCACTTCTTTAATCTTGATCAGTTCAATCTCTTCTTGTTCAACACCTTCAGAAAATGTCTTGCCCCTCTGACCATCGCCTTAACTTGAATGTCGGGGAAGATGATGACTTGTCTTCTCCAAACAAAATTGGCATCCGTCCTTCTTATCCCCCAATGGTCCTCTTACAGTTGGGGACTCTATGACGAAGAACAATACAATTGCTACGGTGGTTGCTAGAAACCTTCTCACTCCAAGAGACAATAGGTTGCTTTCCAAGCGGTCCGACGAGCTCGCTGTTCAGGACTCTCTGGCGCTTAGCGTCCAGTGTGCAGGCTCAGTCTCAAACATAGGCCAACGCCTTCTTGCTCGATCTCGTCATGTTAAGTCTTTGATGGGTGAGGTCGCTAGTCTTCGGCAAGAGGTCAAAGGACTCAGGCACGAGAATAAGGAGTTGCACATGCTTGCAACTAGTTACTCAACAAGTATGAAGAGGAAGCTTGACCAGCTGCAGGAGTCCGAAGTGCGGATTCAGAGTGATCATCAAAGGTTTGTGGCGTTACTGCAGAGGCATCTTCTGCCTTCATCATCTGGAGTTGCACCAAGTGTTGAGGCTCCGGAGGATCAAACTCTGGCGCTTTGTCTTTCTGGAGCTCCGTCGACTGCTGAGGCACCACCTGACCAATGAATGCTATTAGTTTACACATTATTGTAAAATATTTTTGCTTTTATTTTTATTTTATTTGATTTTTTTTAAGCATGTTATCATTTCAAAAAAAATCAATGTAAAAACGTCCACGAAAATCAAAATCAATGTAAAAACTTTTATCCTTTCCAAAAAAAAAAAAAAATCAATGTAAAAACGTCTTAAACTAAACATTGCCCTCAATGTTTTAAATTTAAACTCACACAAATCAAACAAACAACACAATTAACTAAACATGGCAAAATAAATGCAGGAAAGAGAAGGGTTTAGGAATGCAAATCTGATTGTGAGCGATTCCTAGGCCTCCATTCTTTATTCAAATGCATGGGTTTATCCTTGAATGGACGGTGGTACTTGAAATGATCCGAAAACAGTCTAAGTTCTAATGGAGGTGCCTGAATCATCAAAATTAGATTGTTAGGAGAAAACAAAATTGAAATTGGAGAAGATGGCTTACTTTCTCGTTCAAACTCAATGACAAACACCACATCTTCAAAAGTGTCAGGGACTTTGAACTTGGCCAGATTGCATGTGATGATTGTGACTTGTCCCTTGTCATCAAATTCAACTTCTTTGGGCTTGATTGTCTCATGCACAACCTCTTTGATGTACTCTTGATATTCTCCAGCTACTTCATTCTCTTGAATCCCTCTTCTTGGTGTGCAAGGTTCTTTGAACGTTTCAACACCATCGGGAACTTGTTTTGGTGCACCAAGAATTGGGATATCACTTTGCACCTTTGGAAGAGCTTCCACAATGTCTTTTTCACTCTGTGAGGAAAATGGACATTTGGTGGAATGGGGTTAGAATGAATTGAATTTAGAACCTCATCACCTGAGTTGGACGACATAGGGACTTGAGGAGCTTGCGGCAAGAGTTCTTCTAAACTGCCCATGTCGTCCTCCTCATCTTCTTCTTGCAGCAACAATTCATCCATGTTTGGGCTATGTTTGGATGGTTCTAGGACAGCTTCATCCTCCATATCACTTTCCAAAGTGATGGCTTCATCGATTTCAACTTCTCCCTTTGAATTTGCAATGTTAGAGTTGGAGAGTTCACTTTGATCTTGAATCTGTGCCATGAACTCCATAATCTGCCCAACTTGCTTCTCCAATTCATCCTCCTTGTTGGCTTTATTTTGGATCTCCTTGTTTCGATTTTCTACTTCCTGGTTCAAAGAGGTGAGTAACTTCTTAAACATATCATTATCCATATATGTACCTGAATTGAATTGGGCAGATTGTTATGGTGGTGGTGATGGTTCATATGGCCATTGATAGAACTCCTCCGATGGCTGCAATTGTTCTTCTTTTTGTGAGCCCTGCATCAAAGAAATTAGTCCATCAAGAATTTCATTATAACTTATGGGCATACTTGAATTCGATTGGAATTGTTGTGGGGGAGGCTGTGGTGGCTGCATAGGCCTGGAATAGAACGCTTCATCTTGCTGCTAATATCCACTTTGTTGAACTTGTTGAGGTTCTCCCCACATATAATCTGAATAATCTCTCCAATCTGAATTGTAAGCGTTGGAAAACATGTTGTTGCTTGGTTAATCATAGCCTTGATAACCCCAAGCATCTCCGTTTGCAGCAAATTGAGGACATTGATGAGTTTGATATCCTTGCTCATATGGCACATCAAATGTAGGGACACTTGGCATTGTGGTCCTTTCGGCATTATGAGTCAATTGAGAAGTGAGATGCGCCAATTGAGCTTGTTTTGAGTCTTGTGAATCTGTTTTGAATTCCTTGAGTCTATTTAAACGTTTTTAACTTTGTTTTTATGTTTTTGAGTCAGTTTAGAGTAGATTAGCAATCCCTCCTAATCCCCGGTCCAAAACGATCCCTACTTGCAAAACTCGAAAGCGAACAAAGTAGCGGGAATGAAAGAAGAATAAGAGGAGAGAGCTGAAAAGGGTAAAGTAATGGATGATGAACACGTGGACAAAGCCCAACCACAAACACCAAAAAACAGCTTTCAAACGGGAACAACACACGGGAAGATAAATGTAAGAGGGGGCAGAATGGCCAATTCACAATAAAACCCCACCACAGCCGAAAAAAACTGAAGAGAAAGAGGGGCAAAACCGGGTGGGCACTGTTAATGAATAGTACCCATCCACCAGGTTTTAGTATATATAGAATTACTTTTTTGCGTGCAGGAAGTGAAAGCATGCATGATTTAACAAAAAATGTACATATGTAGTGATGCGTTGTAAACAACATACAAATTAAACCCTCTTGTTGACAATTGTAGTATAGATGCAAGTAGGGATCGTTCTAAACCGGGGATTAGGAGGGATTGCTAATCTATATAAAACTAACTTAAAAACACTAAATAAGACTCAAAAACACAAAACTAGGCAAAAGACACTTAACTAGACTCAAATAACTCAAAACACACTAGAATGACTCAAAACAACTTAAAACAAGCAGTTAGACTCAAACTAGATACTAGGGACTGATTTGGACAGAATTTGAATTAAAAGACTCAAAACAATGAAATCTAACTAAATTGGACAGATTGGAACCAAAAGACACTCAATGTAAAGGGGGGTTTGGCTTGCACGAAAATTAAAACACAAAGTAAATAACTTGCAGATTCTAAACAAAGACATAAAACTAAGGTGAATGGATGGGTGACAGACTAGCTAGATGATTCTTCTCCACACATGACACAATTGCATACAAATCAATTTTCAATTGTTCTTTCGATAAACTATGAAACTCAATACCCCAGTGATCGGATCATATTTATATATATTTTTATATCAAATTCACTCGTATTTTCTTAGTTAGTTCGTTATATTTTGAGCTATGTACGTTATTTTTATGTTTTATGAATTTATCAAGCAAAGAAAATAAAAATAGAATAAGTGAAGTGTTAAGTATTAATTTCATCTAAACTATCTTGTCTGTTGAATTATTCTTATCATTTGGAAAATAATATATATATTATATAGTTATATTTAAATATATTTTGTGTGTGTGTGTAAAGCAGCATGTACAATGAAGTTTTCGGTGGAGAAGATTAGAAATAATGAAAGGAATAAACAGAAAAGTGAAGGCATGCAATACAATGGGTGGAATGTGAGCTGCCAATGGGGCAGCTTAAGAAAAGAATTCCAAATAGAAAACACTTGAGGCCTCGGAGGAATAATGGGGCAGCTGGCAGCAAAAGCAGAAAAAAAAATAATAAAAAGAAAGAAGCCATCAGGGAGCATCTGGGGAGGAGAACGTGAATAAAGAGGCAGAAGACCATCTGCGAGGGGAGAGCTGCCTTAGAGCAGCGACTGAAAGAAAAACAAAAAAAAATAATAAGGAGCTGCTTGCGCAGCTCACGGAAGAGGGGAGAAAACATTTTGGCAAGGGGTTCCTCGGGTGAAGTCACGGAGGAAAACAGAAGCTAAGGCCTCGGGGCTGCTAGAGAGAGACCGAAGCTGCTATTGGGCAGCGAGAGAAAATAAAAAAATAAAATATAATATAATAAGAAGTAAGGCAGCGATAGAGGTTTGGAGGAGCTCGCAACACGGTGCAGAAGGCTGCCTTGGGTGCTGTCTGAAAAGGAAAGCTAAGTGGCGAGTCAGTCCAAAACCGAGCAATATATACTAAGCTGCAAGGCAGAGCAGCCAGGGGGTGAGTCACGGAGAAGCAGCTGGCGCAGGAAGAAATGGCAACCATTCAATTATTTTTGTTTGTTTGTTTGTTTGTGTTTTTGTTTGTTTTTGTGTTTGTGTATTTTACTTTTGATATTTGATTTATTTTTCTTTCTTTAATTTTAGGTACTAATGGAGCAAGATATGGCAACCATTCAAGCTCAATTGGCGCAGCTCACTGCTCAATTGACTCATAATGCCGAACGGACCTCAATGCCAAGTGTCCCTACACTTGATGTGCCCTATGGGCAAGGTTATCAAACTCATCAGTATCCTCAATTTTCTGCATATGAAGATGATTGGGGATATCAAGGTCACAGCCAATCAAGGGGCAACATGTTTTCCAACGCTTGCAATTCGAATTGGAGAGATTATTCAGATCAGATGTGGGATGAACCTCAGCAATTTCAACAAAGTGGATATTGGCAGCAAGACGAGTTCTATTCCAGACCTATGCAGCCACCACAGCATCCCCCACAACAATTCCAATCGAATTCAAGTATGCCCGTAAATTATAATGAAATTCTTGAAGGACTAATTTCTTTGACGCAGGGCTCGCAAAAAGAAGAACAATTGCCGTCATCGGAAGAGTTCTATCAGTGGTCATATGAGCCACCACAGCCACCACAACAATCTGCCCAATTCAATTCAGGTACATCTGTGAATAATGATAATATTATTCAATTACTCATCTCTTTGAACCAGGAAGTAGAAAATCAAACCAAGGAGATGGGAGAATTGAATAATCAAATGGGGCAGATTGTGGAAGCCCTTCCAGAGGTACAAAATGATATCTCGATTCTTAGTGCACCAAAACAAGTTCCCGAACCTTGCACACCAAGAAAAGAGATTCAAGATATCAAAGTGGCTGGAGAATGCGTTGCATATCAAGAATACATTCAAGAGGCTGTGCAGACTACAAAGGCCCAAGAAATTGAGTTTGATAACACGGGACAGGCCATAACCATCATTGTAAACCTGGCCCATTTCAAAATCCCGAAAATATCCAAAAATGTGGTTTTTGTAATTGAGTTTGTTTCGGAGAAAGACAGTAAGCCATCTTCTCCAATTTTAATTTTTATTTTATTTTATACTAACATATTTCTGATTTTAATGATTCAGGCACCCACCCGAGAATTTAAACCACTGCCGAATCATTTCCAGTATCACCTCCCATTGAAAGATAAATTCCATGCTTTGGAGCCGAGGGGAGGTTAATGGAAAGATTCGTCCGGCTAAAGACGTTAAATCAAGCGCTTCTTGGGAGGCAACCCAAGCAACCAGATTTGCATTTCTTAACCCTACTCTTTATTGCTTTTACTTTGCAATCTTTGTTTTGTTTAGTTAGTTGTGTTATTTGGTTGATTTTTGTTTAGTTTGTGTTTAAATAAATTAAGGGCCTTATTTATTTTAAGTGCGGGTAAATAAAGTCTTTTTGCATTAATTTACTTATTTTACTTTACATATTTTATATTGCTTAAAATAAACCTTAAAAAAAATTATTATTAATAATAATAATAATATTAGTACTATATATATATATATATATATATATATATATATAAATAAACTTAAAAAAAAAATTTTAAATTAAAATTTACATTAATTTACATATTTTGATTTACATTTATTTAATTTTGCTTAAAATAAACTTAAAAAAAAAAAAAAAAAATTACAATAAAACGAAAAGCCAGAGTTGGAATCTCCGGAGCCGGAACGCTTGGTGCAACTCCCGAGGACGAAGGCAACATAAACCTCGGGAGTAGCGCCATGAACCTTTCATGATCGCTCTGAATCCGACCGTCCGACTCCTGCAGCTGGTCCAGCTTCCTCTTCATGCTGGTCGAGTAACTAGTTGCAAACATGTGCAACTCCTTGTTCTCGTGCCTGAGTCCTCTGACTTCTTGCCGAAGACTGGCCACCTCCGCCATCAGTGACTCCACCTGACGAGTTCGGGCAAGCAGGCGCTGGCCCATGTTCGAAACTGAGCCTGCACTTTGGACGCTGAGGGCCAGAGATTCCTGAACGGCCAGCTCGTCCGACCGCCTAGATAGCATCCTATTGTCCCTTGGAGTGAGCAGATTTCTGGCAATCACCGTAGCGGTGATTTCATTCCTCATCATTGTGTCCCCGACTGTAAGTGGACCATTGGGGGATATGAAGGATGGATTCCAAATATTGTTCGGAGAAGACGAGTCATCGTCTTCCCCGACATTCAAGTTTAGGCGACGGTCGGAAGGGCAAGACATTTTTAGAGGGGGTTGAGGAAGAAAAGAGTTCGAAAAGATTAAGATTGCTGAAGCGGAAGAAGAGAGCGGAAAGATTAAAAGTGCAGAAGTGCAAAAAGAGTTCGGAAGGATTATGAGTGTTTACAGAAGGGAGTATTTTCAGAAGGAAGTGTTTGAGGGAGTTCAAGTGTGAGGTGGAGCAGAATTAGCGCCTCTATAAAAAGAAGCAAATCAAAGAAGCGCCCGCTCCTCAGAGGTGAAGACGCGTCCTCACGCAAATCGGAAAAGCTGGACGCTCATTTCTCAAATGGCGGAGTCCTGTCTCAAAAGAGCCGTTTCCTTTCTCAAAAGCTGGGCTTGACTCAGCAATCACGTGGCCTCAGCTTTTCCAATTTTGTCGTGACTCATGACGTGCAGCGTGGAGCGTTGCGAAAACCACGAGCCGGACCCCGTTTTGAACCCCGATTTTCAAAAGAGCATCATTCCAATTTGTCGTCACTCGTCGCATGCGCAGTCAGCTTCGCGGAAATTACGGAAGCTTTGTCAGAAAGCGCGTAACGGGCACTGTTCATCCATCCACCGGCTGCCGACAAATAGTGAAGGAAAAGTTCCGGTTGTGAAGCCAAATTTCTATAAGTTTGACCTTCGCCTTCCACAGCAAAGGCACACCTTCACACCCTCTCAACCTCTCAACCTCTCTTCATCTCCGATAATGTCTTCCCAAAGAAAGCTTTCGAGTCACTCAGTGTTCTTCATCCCTTGGATCACCCCAGAAAACAAACCTTCCAGAGCAAAAGTATTTCATATCAAAAAGGTTAAAAGCAAAAGTATCTCATATCATGCTTTCTCCTCTCCTTCATCTGAGGAACGTGGAGAAAGTAAGATCCTGATTGCTTACCTAGTCTTGCTCTCGAGTACTCATCTCAGACCCCTCCCAACCCACTTCAAAAATAAACCTGTGTTGAGGTACTTCTTCAAAAACAAAAGTACCTCACAGACGAAGCAGGAGGAGTCTGAGTTGCTTCGAAGAACAGATGAGTCTGGGTTGATCCAAGAGTTCAAGAAGATGCCACACCTGCGTGGAGACAACGTGCTGACTCATCCTCTACTAAGTTGAGGAGCACTTGCAAGAAGAAGGCCCATCCAGTTCAAGATGAAAGCTGTGGAAAATCAACAAGCGACCAATGACCACCTATTAGTTCTTTTCGTTGTCTTTTATTTTCATTTTCAATTTTTCGTTTGCATATTTTCTATATTTTCTTGCGTGCTTAACTGATTTATTTCTTTTCTTTGCAGGAACGTTTGGTTATTTCCTCCCTTGAAGTTGATTGCAAAATTTACGCTTGGGGGTCATCGCTTGGTTTTATGCAAATTAGAGAAGTTTTCAGTCCCTTTTCTTTATTTTGTTTTGTACTATTTATTCATTTTATTTTTAATTGCTTATTAATGTTTTCTGACATTGGGGACAATGTCTAGTTTAAGTGTGGGGGTATAAAGAGTATAAAAAAATGTAAAAAAAATGACCAAATTGAATTTTTTTGTACCTTCGACTTTGAACTGGTTTCATTTGTTTCCATGTTGTTGTTTTTGTTTTCTTAATTAATTTTGTGTTTTATTTAATTTTTTCGAAAAATTTAAAAAATCCAAAAATATTGTCTTGTTTTCCTTATATAAAGAGTATAAAAAATGTAAAAAAAATGACCAAATTGAATTTTTTTGTACCTTCGACTTTGAACTGGTTTCATTTGTTTCCATGTTGTTGTTTTTGTTTTCTTAATTAATTTTGTGTTTTATTTAATTTTTTCGAAAAATTTAAAAAATCCAAAAATATTGTCTTGTTTTCCTTATTGTTTTAATTTAGATTTTTATTAGTTTCCCGACTCAATGATATAACTGGATGAAATTTGAACCATGATTATCAAGAACTTAGTTAACATGTGTTGTGTGAAATTCCTTATTCTCTTGTTAGTATTGTACATATTTGATCATCTTCGAAAAACCAAATGCACATAGCCTTGTTGATGTGAAATTAAAGCATGACTTAAAGCTTCATATGTGAATTTAGTGACCATATACATCCTATGTGAGTTTTTGAGCCTATTGAAAGTGTGTGCATTTTTCATACACTCCTATTCTTTCATGTGTGATGAACTTATGTGAGATGCATCTCTAAAACTTGCGTAACGATCTTTCGAAATATTTGTCATTGATTGCATGAACTTGAAAATGATAGAGGCATTAGGTTCACCACCATGGCCCAAATAACCATATTTCCCAAAGAAAAAAATGATATCATTAGATTGCCAATTTGAGCCGTATTTGTTGAGCCTTTTATTTCTTATCACCAGATATGTCTACCCTTATACCTCAAACATGTTTCCTTACCCTTTCCAAGCGAGCAATTTGAGACTGTCTTTTGAGAAATGTTTGTGAAGTACTTGGTGATCGGATCATATTTATATATATTTTTATATCAAATTCTCTCGTCTTTTCTTAGTTAGTTCCTCATATTTTAAGCTATTTACTTTGTTTTTGTGTTTTAAAGAATTTATTTAGAAAAGAAAATAAAAATAGAATAAGTGAAGTATTAAGTAATAATTTTGTTTAAACTATCTTGCTTGTTAAATAAAACTTATCATTTGGAATATAAAATATATATATATATATATTTTTATATATATATATATATATTTTTATATATTTTTATTTATTTATATAGATATATTTATAATTTTATTTATATTTATATTTATATATTAATATATGTGTTTGTGTGTTATAGCTGGCATGCATGAAGCCTTCGGTGGAAGGCAGTCGGTGGAATAAAAATAAGAAGGCAGCAATGATGGCTGCCATTGGAGAGGAATAATAAGAAGGAAAGGAATCCAGGCCTCGGGGAGGGGGGGAGAAGAATAAGGAGAGCTGCGAGGGGAATAAACAGAAAATTGGGGGAGAAGCTGCCTGGGGCAGCGAGGCACCAAGTGAAAGAAAATAAAAAAATAAAATAAAATAAAACAGAAAAAAAAGGAAGGCAGCGGGGGAGATTGGAGTGACGGAAGCTGCCTTGGGCTGCTAGAGAGAGAGAGCGGGGCAGAGCTGCCTTGAGAGCAGCTGGCGTCGGTGAAGGCAGCTCGGAGAGAAGACACGGGTCAGACAGGAGGAAGGCAACGCTGGCAGCGACGAGGGGGCATTCGAATCCAGGAAAGTGTTTGGATTCCGGGATTCCCGATTCGTTGGAGCTCCAGCTCAGGCACGCCTCTGTCTCTGAGCATTCATTCAAATTTATCATCTTTTGGGTGCTGTTCAAAGGCAGCGACCAAGGGAAAAATAGAGGCAGTAAGGAAGCGGAGCCAATAAACAGGAAGCAGCACGGAGCTGCCCTTGGTGGAAGGCAGAAAAAAGAAAGGAAAACATAAGCTGCATTTTGCAGTTGGCAGCTCACGGTGCAAACAAGCACAATGCAAGCACACTGCACAGACAGTCCTAATTCACCCCATTTCGGTTTATCTCCTCCAAACTTATGTTTTTATTTCTGTTTTTAATTTATAAATAATGTGTAATTAATTTATTTTGGCTAGAGGATAATTCAAAACCATGATTATATTTGTAATTTGAATTGGTAACTTCAGTTGTGATTTCTGAGTTGTGATTTAATTTGCTTAACTGCTTGATTGATAACTTATTTGTGTATGTTGATTAAGAATGCATACTTAATTTACATGCATGAATTTGATGCTAGAATATAAGTGAATTTCACCTAATCGTTATGAACTTATATTCATGAGTAGTGAAGGTTGTTATCCACAATCGCGTTAAGTAAATTCTTGGCAGGAGTATCATGCTTTTCATAGTTACGAATGCCTCGTCAGTATTTATAGTTTTCACAAGGTTTAATGATCTTTGATTGTATCTCTATTGTGCTTTTCACGTAGGGGACTTTTGAGGAATGTTTTAAATTGTTGTATGCTGTTCATCCAATTTAATAACATAAGGAAAACTTGAAGATTAAAAAAGTGCTGTTCACGGTTAATCTAGAGTATTGAAATTTACAATTTATTGAAAGAACAACTGAAAATCAATTTAGGTTGCTTATGTGTCATGTGTGGAGAAAAACCCTCTAGCCAATCCGTCGCCCATCCATTCACTTTTATTTTATGTTTTTGTCAATTTTGTAATTTATTTAAGTTTAATTTACGTTTCGTGAAAACCAATTCCCCCCCATTATTAAAATATTATTATTTAGTTAGTTTTTATTATTTTTTATCTTTTAATTTAATTTCAGTCTAATTAATTTCCTAGTTTTTATTTTAAATTGTTTTCATTATTTTGAGTCATTTTTAGTGTGTTTCGAGTTTTTAGCTTAGTTTGTATTTTCTAGAGTCTTGAGTTGTTTTGAGTCTTTTGATTTGTTTTAGTTTATTTGTTAGTTTTATTTTGAGTTATTCTAGTTAAGTGTTTTGATTTTAGTTTAGTGTTGTAAATTTTGTTTTTACGTTTTTATATTTATTTTAGAGGTTTTAGCAAGCCCTCCTAATCCCCGGCCTAGAACGATACCCTACTTACATCTATACTACAACTGTCAAAAAGAGGGTTAAATTTGTGCGGTAATAAATACCCGTCAAATTTTTGGCGCCGTTGCCGGGGATTAGCAAATTTGCTAATCCCTTTATTTTTGTTTGTGTTTATTTTTATATTTGTGTTTACTTTTATTTTTGTTTTATTTTTGTTTATATTTGTATTTGTATTTGTGTATTTTACTTTTGATATTTGATTTATTTTTCTTTCTTTGATTTTAGGTAAAAATGGAGCAAGACATGGATAGTATTCAAGCTCAATTGGCACAGCTCACTGCTCAATTGGCTAATAATGCCGAAAGGACCTCAATGCCAAATGTCTCTACATTTGATGTGCCATATGGGCAAGGATTTCAGACTCATCAGTATCCTAAATTTTCGGCATATGACGATGATTGGGGATATCAAAGCCACAATCAATCAAGGGGCAACATGTTTTCCAACACTTGCAATTCGAATTGGCGAGGTTATTCAGATTATATGTGGGAAGAACCTCAACAGGTTCAACAAAGTGGATATTGGCAGCAAAATGAAGCGTTCTATTCAAGATCTATGCAGCCACCACAACCTCCCCCACAGCAATTCCAATCGAATTCAAATATGCCCATGAATTATAATGAAATTCTTGATGGACTCATTTCTTTGACGCAGGGCTCACAAAAAGAAGAACAACTACAGCCGTCAGAGGAGTTCTATCAATGGCCATGTGCACCACCACAGTCTCCACCACAACCTCCCCCTCAACCTTCACATCCAAATTCAGGTATATCAAATTATTATAAAGAAGTTATTCAGCAACTAAATTCTTTGGAGCAGGGTAGGGAAGCTCAACCATTTCAACAAGACGCATTTTGGCAACCAATTGAGGATTTCTATCAAGCAAAGGAGTTGGCTGAGTGGAACAATCAATTTGGGCAGAATGTAGAATGCATGGAACAAATTCAAGAATAAATGGTTGAAGATGAGCCCATGGATGAATTGCTACTGCTCGAAGAGGAGGCGGATGCACAAGGCACGACAAGGTTCATACAATCCACGAAAGATGAGGGGAAGAAAGGCATCTTGGACACCTTTCCAAAAATTCCAGAAAAGGAAGTGGCCGGAGAATATGTTGAACATATCAAAGAGGCTGTGCATGAGACAACAAAGGCCCTAGAAGTTGAGATTGAGGAAACGGGACAAGCCACAATCATCATATGCAATCTGGCTAAGTTCAAAGTCCCTGAGACTTTTGGAGACGTTGTGTTTGTGATTGAGTTTGAAAAAGAAAGTAAGCCATCTTCTCCATTTTTAATTTTGTTTTATACTAACAATTTAATTTTGATGATTCAGGCACCGTCATTAGAACTTAGACCGTTGTCGGATCATTTCAAATACCACCGTCCGTTCAAGGATAAATCCATGCAGTTGAATAAAGAAGGGAGGCCTAGGAATCACCCACAACCAGATTTGCATTCCTAAACCCTTCTCTTTACTGCTTTCATTTTATTTTGTTTATTTAGTTGTGATATTTGTGGTGATAGATTAAACATAGTCTTTTTACATTAATTTTCTTATTTTACTTTGATTTTTTTTTTTTTTAACTTAAAAAAAAATATAAACATTCATATAAACCTAAAAAAAAAAAATATATTTATTTACATTGATTGCCGTAGAAAAGCTCTAAAAAAAAAACATTCATATAAAAAAAAAATACATATATATATATACTTATATAATTAAATAAACTTGAAAGCTTAAATATTTTACAATAATACGAAAAACTAATTGTGTTCATTGGTCATTGATTAGGTGGCGCCTCAGAGGTCGACGGAGCTCCGGGAAGACGAAGAGCCAGAGTTGGAATCTCCGGAGCCGGAACGCTTGGTGCTACTCCAGAGGACGAAGGCAACATAAACCTCGGGAGTAGCGCCATGAACCTTTCATGATCGCTCTGGATCCGACCGTCCGACTCCTGCAGCTGGTCCAGCTTCCTCTTCATGCTGGTCGAGTAACTAGTTGCAAGCATGTGCAACTCCTTGTTCTCGTGCCTGAGTCCTCTGACTTCTTGCCGAAGACTGGCCACCTCCGCCATCAGCGACTCCACTTGACGAGACCGGGCAAGCAGGCGCTGGCCCATGTTTGAAACTGAGCCTGCACTTTGGACGCTGAGGGCTAGAGATTCCTGAACGGCCAGCTCGTCCGACCGCCTAGATAGCATCCTATTGTCCCTTGGAGTGAGCAGATTTCTGGCAATCACCGTAGCGATGATTTCATTCCTCATCATTGTGTCCCCGACTGTAAGAGGACCATTGGGGGATATGAAGGACGGATTCCAAATGTTGTTCGGAGAAGACGAGTCATCGTCTTCCCCGATATTCAAGTTTAGGCGACGGTCGGAAGGGCAAGACATTTTTAGAGGGGGTTGAGGAAAAAAAGAGTTCGGAAAAATTAAGATTGCTGAAGCGGAAGAAGAGATCGGAAAGATTAAAAGATTAAGAAGTGCAAGAAGAGAGCGGAAGGAGTATGAGTGCAGAAGTGTTTGAGGAAGGGAGTTCAAGTGTGATGTGAAGCAGAATTAGCGCCTCTATAAAAAGAAGCAAATCAAAGAGAGGCGCTCCTCTGAGGTTGAATACGCGTCCTCGCGCAAATCGAAATAGCCAGACACCTTTCTCAAATGCCGGAATCCTTTATCAAAAGCTGGGCGTGACTCAGGCATCACGAGGCGCTCAGTTTTTCGAGTTTGTCGTCACCTGCGTCACATGCGGCTTGGAGCGTTGCGAAAACCACGGGCCGCACCCGGATTTGAACCCCGGTTTTCAAAAGATCATCATTCCAGTTTGTCGTCACTCGTCGCATGCGCAGTCAGCTTCGCGGAAATTACGGACGCGTTGTCAGAAAGCGTGTAACGGGCACTGTTTATTCATCCACCGGCTGCCGACAAATAGTGCGGGAATAGTTCCGGTTGAGGAAGAAAAATTTCTATAAGTCTCGACCTTCGCTTTCCACATCAAAGGCACACCTTCACACCCTCTCCACCTCTCAACCTCTCTTCATCTCCGATAATGTCTTCCCAAAGAAAGTTTTCGAGTTATTCAGTGTTCTTCATCCCTTGGATCACCCCAGAAAACAAACCTTCCAGAGCAAAAGTATTTCATATCAAAAAGGTTAAAAGCAAAAGTATCTCATATTATGCTTTCTCCTCTCCTTCATCTGAGGAACGTGGAGAAAGTGAGATCCTGATTGCTTACCTAGTCTTGCTCTCGAGTACTCATCTCAGACCCCTCCCAGCCCACTTCAAAAATAAACCTGTGTTGAGGTACTTCTTCAAAAACAAAAGTACCTCGCAGACGAAGCAGGAGGAGTCTGAGGTGCACCCAAGAGCAGATGAGTCTGGGTTGATCCAAGAGTTCAAGAAGATGCCACACCTGCGTGGAGACCGGACTACTTGAAGCATGTGGAGACAACGTGTTGATTCATCCTCAACTAAGCTGAGGAGCACTTGCCAGAAGGAGGCCCATCCAATTCAAGAAGAAAGCTGTGGAAAATCAACAAGCAACCAATGATCGCATATTAGTTCTTTTCGTTATCTTTTATTATCATTTTCAAATTTTCGTTTACTTTATTTTCTATTTTTTTCTTGCGTGCTTAACTGTTTATTTCTTTTCTTTGCAGGAACGTTTGGTTATTTTCTCCCTTGAAGTTGATTGCAAAATTTACGCTTGGGGGTCATCGCTTGGTTTTCTGCAAATTAGGGAAGTTTTCAGTCCTATTGCTTTATTTCGTTTCTTTTCATTTAGTAATTTTATTTTTATATTTATTTTTATATTTATTTTTGCATTATTAATGTTTTCTGACATTGGGGACAATGTCTAGTTTAAGTGTGGGGGTATCAAGATAAAAAATGACCAAATTGAAAATTTTTGTACCTTCGACTTTGAACTGGTTTCATTTGTTTCCGTGTTATTGCTTTTTGTTTTCTTAGTGTTTTATGCTGTTTTGGTGTGTTTTATTGTGTTTTGAGGAAATCTTACGAAAATGACATAAAAATTTGAAAAATATTTTGAAAAACCCAAAAAGAATTTTTTTTAGTTGTTTTTGTGTGTTTGTGTCTTAGGTACCTTCCAACACAATGATGAGGATTTGGTTTTTAATTGCATGACTGTTAAAGAAAATTATAAACATGGATGGAAGTTTGATATGCTCTTGGTTTATGCTTAGTTGTAGTTGTTGTTTATGAATTTAAATTTGATCACAAAAGGATAAAATTAGTTTTTCTAACATGCTTTAAGGAAGGAACTCAAACTAATGCTACATCCCTGTGAGACTTGAGCTTATACCTTGTTTGGAGAGTTATTAATCTTGATGTTTTTGTTTTCTAAAGTCGTTGCATGATCTCATTATTCTTTGCTTGGTTGCTACTTAGAAGGCGTTTTATCATCTTAGTTCAAGATACTAGAACTCATATCCGTTTCATTCAAAGCATGACATTGAATTGCATAACACATATCAAGATGAAGTTGTTTAGCAAACCACCTTAACCAAAAAGCCTTACCCTCCATCTTTCTTATGTTTTGTAGGCTTAACCCATCTCGAGCCTTGTTTAGCCTATTTTTGTTGTTAACCTCATTAAACCGCACCAAACCTATTGTAGGACTGTCTGCACCCTTGTTCTTAAAGAATAGTGAGCATGACTTAAAAAGAATTCATTTTATTCTACACTATGCAGAAAAACAAGTGTGGGGGAAGGATTGGTTGTTTCGAGCTCAATTGTACGTTTTGTTCTTTAAAAAAAAAAAAAAAAAAAAAAAAAAAAAAAAAGAGAAAAACGCGTGAAAAGAAAAGAAAGAAGAAAAAGAGTTTGAAATTTGGCCATAAAATGTGTGAATCCTCCCCTCGGGTTTAGAGTTGAATTTTCATTCAAAAGTGAATTCTATGTGTTAACCTTATTACTTTGCTTACTATTTCTTTAAGAACATTTGTTTTTCCATAGCCTTCCTTTGTTAAGCCTATATCCTTAGCCCCGTTACAACCCTTTGACTTCTATCTTGGTTGTTGTGTGTTCAATATGTGGAGTTTGGGATTGGTATGAGCATATAGTGTCCCTGGTTCTCGCATCTAAGTAGTAGCATTCCGTTCATGAGATCATATTCATATGCACATTAATAACTCCAGAAAATGCTTTCTTTGCTATAACATATGTGAGTGATCGTTTCCTTGCTTACATCATTCTTCTCACATATACCTAGTGTAGGGAGTGTAGTCAGAAAATCTGAGCGAAAAATTGAGTGCATATCTAGTAAGGAATAGAGTAAATTCTGGCATGTTACTACATTCAAAATGTTGTTTTAATTGATTAAATGCGAACTAATAAATGGTGACTGTGATTAAGTATGTGCTTAAGGGTATGGATTGCCAAAATCTGTGTAAGTGATGATTTTTAATTTGTCATGTCCATTGGAAATCCCTGAGATAAATGTTGGAAGGTTTAGATTGAGTTTTGTTTTTGTTTCTTTGTTTTGCTCGAGGACTAGCAAAAGCTAAGTGTGGGGGTATTTGATCGGATCATATTTATATATATTTTTATATCAAATTCTCTCGTCTTTTCTTAGTTAGTTCCTCATATTTTAAGCTATTTACTTTGTTTTTGTGTTTTAAAGAATTTATTTAGAAAAGAAAATAAAAATAGAATAAGTGAAGTATTAAGTAATAATTTTGTTTAAACTATCTTGCTTGTTAAATAAAACTTATCATTTGGAATATAAAATATATATATATATATATATATTTATATATATATATATATATATATTTATATATTTTTATTTATTTATATAGATATATTTATAATTTTATTTATATTTATATTTATATATTAATATATGTGTTTGTGTGTTATAGCTGGCATGCATGGAGCCTTCGGTGGAAGGCAGTCGGTGGAATAAAAATAAGAAGGCAGCAATGATGGCTGCCATTGGAGAGGAATAATAAGAAGGAAAGGAATCCAGGCCTCGGGGAGGGGGGAGAAGAATAAGGAGAGCTGCGAGGGGAATAAACAGAAAATTGGGGGAGAAGCTGCCTGGGGCAGCGAGGCACCGAGTGAAAGAAAATAAAAAAATAAAATAAAATAAAACAGAAAAAAAAGGAAGGCAGCGGGGGAGATTGGAGTGACGGAAGCTGCCTTGGGCTGCTAGAGAGAGAGAGCGGGGCAGAGCTGCCTTGAGAGCAGCTGGCGTCGGTGAAGGCAGCTCGGAGAGAAGACACGGGTCAGACAGGAGGAAGGCAACGCTGGCAGCGACGAGGGGGCATTCGAATCCAGGAAAGTGTTTGGATTCCGGGATTCCCGATTCGTTGGAGCTCCAGCTCCGGCACGCCTCTGTCTCTGAGCATTCATTCAAATTTATCATCTTTTGGGTGCTGTTCAAAGGCAGCGACCAAGGGAAAAATAGAGGCAGTAAGGAAGCGGAGCCAATAAACAGGAAGCAGCACGGAGCTGCCCTTGGTGGAAGGCAGAAAAAAGAAAGGAAAACAGAAGCTGCATTTTGCAGCTGGCAGCTCACGGTGCAAACAAGCACAATGCAAGCACACTGCACAGACAATCCTAATTCACCCCATTTCGGTTTATCTCCTCCAAACTTATGTTTTTATTTCTGTTTTTAATTTATAAATAATGTATAATTAATTTATTTTGGCTAGAGGATAATTCAAAACCATGATTATATTTGTAATTTGAATTGGTAACTTCAGTTGTGATTTCTGAGTTGTGATTTAATTTGCTTAACTGCTTGATTGATAACTTATTTGTGTATGTTGATTAAGACTGCATACTTAATTTACATGCATGAATTTGATGCTAGAATATAAGTGAATTTCACCTAATCGTTATGAACTTATATTCATGAGTAGTGAAGGTTGTTATCCACAATCGCGTTAAGTAAATTCTTGGCAGGAGTATCATGCTTTTCATAGTTACGAATGCCTCGTCAGTATTTATAGTTTTCACAAGGTTTAATGATCTTTGATTGTATCTCTATTGTGCTTTTCACGTAGGGGACTTTTGAGGAATGTTTTAAATTGTTGTATGCTGTTCATCCAATTTAATAACATAAGGAAAACTTGAAGATTAAAAAAGTGCTGTTCACGGTTAATCTAGAGTATTGAAATTTACAATTTATTGAAAGAACAACTGAAAATCAATTTAGGTTGCTTATGTGTCATGTGTGGAGAAAAACCCTCTAGCCAATCCGTCGCCCATCCATTCACTTTTATTTTATGTTTTTGTCAATTTTGTAATTTATTTAAGTTTAATTTACGTTTCGTGAAAACCAATTCCCCCCCATTATTAAAATATTATTATTTAGTTAGTTTTTATTATTTTTTTTATCTTTTAATTTAATTTCAGTCTAATTAATTTCCTAGTTTTTATTTTAAATTGTTTTCATTATTTTGAGTCATTTTTAGTGTGTTTCGAGTTTTTAGCTTAGTTTGTATTTTCTAGAGTCTTGAGTTGTTTTGAGTCTTTTGATTTGTTTTAGTTTATTTGTTAGTTTTATTTTGAGTTATTCTAGTTAAGTGTTTTGATTTTAGTTTAGTGTTGTAAATTTTGTTTTTACGTTTTTATATTTATTTTAGAGGTTTTAGCAAGCCCTCCTAATCCCCGGCCTAGAACGATACCCTACTTACATCTATACTACAACTGTCAAAAAGAGGGTTAAATTTGTGCGGTAATAAATACCCGTCACTTGGAAGGTTTGGCAAAAGAATAAGTGTGGGGGTATTTCATGTTTGTATTTATTATAAAAAAAAAAAGAGAAAAAAAGAGAAGAAAAGAAAAAGAAAAAGAAAGATTGTATTCAACGAAGAAAATAAAAAGTTTCTTAAGTTTCAGTTTAAGGGTGTGATGGGAGGTGTTAGAAGAATCGATGGAAAGTTTGAGTTCTTATAAATCTCAACTAAAAGAATCGCTTGCAATATAGCTTGGAACTTGTGTTTTCCTATTCTTTCGTTTCAATAGCCCTATCCCTAAGCCTCATTACATCCAATAAAAGTCCTCTTGATTTAAGTTTTGCAATTATGATTGTGGAGAAGTGATTTTTATGCAAGCTTATGGTAGATCTTTCACATTTGTTTCTTTGAGCGAAACACATTAAAACTAAACACATGTGTGATTGAGTGCATATCCGTGAGAAGGTTGCTGGTTTGCATATGATGATTTTAAAAATAAAAACTTGAAATTGCATTAGCATGGCTATCTCACACACTACACTTCAAGGATGATTTAAAGATTACTGCTAATATTTGAATATGGAAGATGAGCTTGAATTAGCTTGTTTGGTGCTAGCTATGGTTCTTGCTGATTTATGTTCTCGAATGAAATTCTATGAGGGTCAAATAAGGGGAAGCTAATGTTTTTCATGTTATTACTTTTTCTGTTTTCTTTGTTTTGCTCGAGGACTAGCAAAAGCTAAGTGTGGGGGTATTTGATCGGATCATATTTATATATATTTTTATATCAAATTCACTCGTATTTTCTTAGTTAGTTCGTTATATTTTGAGCTATGTACGTTATTTTTATGTTTTATGAATTTATCAAGCAAAGAAAATAAAAATAGAATAAGTGAAGTGTTAAGTATTAATTTCATCTAAACTATCTTGTCTGTTGAATTATTCTTATCATTTGGAAAATAATATATATATATATATATATTATATAGTTATATTTAAATATATTTTGTCTGTGTGTAAAGCAGCATGTACAATGAAGTTTTCGGTGGAGAAGATTAGAAATAATGAAAGGAATAAACAGAAAAGTGAAGGCATGCAATACAATGGGTGGAATGTGAGCTGCCAATGGGGCAGCTTAAGAAAAGAATTCCAAATAGAAAACACTTGAGGCCTCGGAGGAATAATGGGGCAGCTGGCAGCAAAAGCAGAAAAAAAAATAATAAAAAGAAAGAAGCCATCAGGGAGCATCTGGGGAGGAGAACGTGAATAAAGAGGCAGAAGACCATCTGCGAGGGGAGAGCTGCCTTAGAGCAGCGACTGAAAGAAAAACAAAAAATAATAATAAGGAGCTGCTTGCGCAGCTCACGGAAGAGGGGAGAAAACATTTTGGCAAGGGGCTCCTCGGGTGAAGTCACGGAGGAAAACAGAAGCTAAGGCCTCGGGGCTGCTAGAGAGAGACCGAAGCTGCTATTGGGCAGCGAGAGAAAAAAAAAAAAAATATAATATAATAAGAAGTAAGGCAGCGATAGAGGTTTGGAGGAGCTCGCAACACGGTGCAGAAGGCTGCCTTGGGTGCTGTCTGAAAAGGAAAGCTAAGTGGCGAGTCAGTCCAAAACCGAGCAATATATACTAAGCTGCAAGGCAGAGCAGCCAGGGGGTGAGTCACGGAGAAGCAGCTGGCGCAGGAAGAAAAGGCAGCGACAAGCTGCCTCAGAAAGGGCACGGAGCCAGACGCAGGAGGGACAACTTGGAGATTGAGGGCGCTGCCCTTGGTTTTCCTTGAGGACGAGAGCGCAGCAAATTTGAGGGCAGTGCCCATCTAGCACAGAGAGCATTCTCCTCACTTCGGTTTTATTTTTCTTAAACTCTTGTTTAACTTTTGTTTTAATTTCAAAATAATGTGTAACTAATTTCTGTTTAGTTAGAGGTAAATTTGAAATCATGGATAAATGTTTATTATGATTTGATTTACTCCAGTTATGAATTTATGAATGTTTGGATGTGGTTTACTTTTCTGATTTGATTAAGAACTTGTTTATGTATGTGGGTTGAGGGTCGACACTTAATTTGCATGCTTAGACTTGATGCTAGGATATAAGGAAATTTCACCTAATCGTTATGAACTTATATTCAAGAGTAGTAAAAATCGCTAGTCACGATTGTGTTTAGTAAACCCTAGGTTGGATTAACATGCGTATTCCATAGTTATGAATGCCTAGTCGATGTTTATGATTTCCATTGAACTTAATGATCTTTGATATGTCTCTCTATCATGCGTATTCCATAGTTAGGGAACTTGATAAGAATAATTTGGTTGTGATGCGTATCCCGTCCAATTCAATAACTTAAGGAAAACTTGAAGATTAAAAAGGTGCTGTTCACGGTTAATCTGGAGTATTGAAATTTACAATTTATTGAAAGAACAACTGAAAATCAATTTAGGTTGCATATGTGTCATGTGTGGAGAAAAACCCTCTAGCCAATCCGTCGCCCATCCACTCACTTTTTATTTTATGTTTTTGTCAATTTGTAATTTATTTAAGCTTAGTTTACTTCGTCAAAACCAAATCAATCCCCCCATTATTAAAATATTATTATTTAGTTAATTTTTATTATTTTTAATCTTTTAATTTAATTTCCGTCCAATTGATTTCCTAGTTTTTATTTTAAATTATTTTCATTATTTTGAGTCATTTTTAGTGTGTTTCGAGTTTTTAGCTTAGTTTGTATTTTCTAGAGTCTTGAGTTGTTTTGAGTCTTTTGATTTGTTTTAGTTTATTTGTTAGTTTTATTTTGAGTTATTTTAGTTAAGTGTTTTTATTTTAGTTTAGTGTTTTAAACTTTATTTTTACGTTTTTAAATTATTTTAGAGGTTTTAGCAAGCCCTCCTAATCCCCGGCCTAGAACGATACCCTACTTACATCTTTACTACAACTGTCAAAAAGAGGGTTAAATTTGTGCGGTTAAAAATACCCGTCACCCAGGTTAACTGTGACAGCAATTTTTTAACCTTCAAGTTTTCCTAAAGTTATTGAATTGGACGGGAAAGCGCATACAACAATTCAAAACATTCTTTAAAAGTCCCCTACGTGAACAGCACAATAGAGATACAATCAAAGATCATTAAGCTTTGTGAAAACTATAAGCATTGACGAGGCATTCGTAACTATGAAAAGCATGATACTCCTGCCAAGAATTCACTTAACGCGATTGTGACTAGCAACCTCTACTACTTGTGAATATAAGTTCATAACGATTAGGTGAAACTCCCTTATATTCTAGCATCAAATTCATGCATGCAAACTAAGTATGCATCCTTAATCAACATACAAGAATAAGTTATCAATCAAACAGTTAAGCAAATTGCATTCACAATTTATGAAATTACAACTGAAGGTAATCAATTCATATTGCAAACATATTCATGGTATTGAATCAACCTCTAGCCAAGGCGAATTTATTTCCTCACAGTCGCAATTAAACAAAGATAATCAAATTTAAACATTTAAAACAAAGATAGATTACACCTAGAAACGCTCCAACAATCCAACGTCTTGAATGGCTAGGCACGGCTCCAAGGTAATCCTCTCCTTCCTCCTTTGTAAAGCTGCGGCACAAGGGATGGTGATGATGGTTGATGGCTGGTGCGACAAAGGGGTTGAATAGGTTTAGAGAATATGGAAGGGTGATAGGGGATGGAAAGGAAGAGAGGTGGATGGAATGGATGGAGGAAGAGAGAAGACTTGTGGTAGAAATTGTGTTGTGAATGTGTTGTGTGAATTCCTCCTTTGTCTTGTGATGGGCAAGCCTATTTATAGACTTTGAAAATGAATCACCACCACAAAATTTCTTGATGAAGTGGGTGGATGTTGTAGGTGAAGTAGGTGGATGTTGTAGGTGAAGTGAGTGGATGTTGTAGGTGAAGTAGGTGGATGTTGTAGGTGAAGTGTGTCCATATTTTAGCATATTTTGAAGCCCTTTCATGCACCAAAACGTCCAACCTTATGCATGCAATCCATTCCACCCCAAAATAGCTCCAAATTGCACCAAAATGCACTTCTTTGCTAACTTTGTTATTAGAACCTACAAACACACGAAAATAGCTTAAAACATTGTAATAAGATGACACTAATTAAGTAAATACAAGGAAAAAAACTAATAAAATCACATAAATATGTTCCTATCATGTAGTGTCACAAATAATTAGGTACCAAGAGGATTCTCGCCGAAGTCTCTTTTGTGAGTATTTTGGAGATCTTTCCATCACATACGTTCATCGTACATCGTGCGATCAGATTTCATTGTAAATTTTTTTTATTTAAAATTGAATATAAACAATAATTAACAAAAACTGGCTGCATGATGTACAATGAACGGATGTGATTGGAGGATTCTCAAGATCCTCACAAAAAGGATCCAGCGAGGATCCTCACTCAATTAGGTATGTAACTAATATAAAAAATGGGATGGCTAAAAGGCTCTAGATAAAGTATTAAAAAAAGGACTGAAATAGTAACATTAACACAAATTCTAAAAATACAGGATGAGACAATCATCCACATAAATCATTACCCACTTTACCTATTTAGTCATACCATATAGCTTGAAAGATACCAAGGTGATAGAAAAGAGGTCTAGGTTGAGTTATATATCACAGAAGTGCGTGTATCGAGGTATGATGTCTCTTATTATTATTTTTCATTATTAGTTATACAAAAAACAAAAAAACAAAAAGTAATTAAAGTAAGAGTACGCAGTGTGCAGGTTAGAACCTAAATTACAATACATAATGTTGAAGCATAAGTGTGAGTGTAGCATAAAGTAACAATTATTCTCATCCATGGTAGGATGGATATTTATACAATTAAAGAAAAAGACTTCCTACGTTGTCGGAAGTGGTGAAAAGTAATTGTTAGCATTATTCGTCGCCACAAGAACACTGCTGCTAGTCCTGGATGGGCAAGACAAAAATGTGAGTGGGCCGGAAAGCAAACTTTTGTAAAACCGTTTTTTTTTTTTTTGTAAAAACCTCCATGCGAAGAGAAGAGATCAAGTTGTTCCCGCACCCAATGCGAAGAACAAGACCGTCCTCGCTGCAAGTGGGGGCATTTCGGAGGTCATAACTCGAAGCAAGGCAAGAGCTCTTTTTGCTGCGTCTTCCACCCCTGCATCAACTTTGCTGGAGGAACAACAGCACCCGAGGCACGAGCCTGTGATCGCCCTAGCCTCACTAAAGGCGCCAAGGGAGGAAAGCCCGGGGAAGTACTCTGAGTCTCTACTTTCCGATGCCGACTCGAGCGGCAGCACAACCATGTATGACCACATGAGCGACTTCGATCGAGGAGCAGCTGGCTCAAATGAATGAAGCGATCGCAAAACTCACACAACCTGTGGAAGAAAAAGATTTGCAAATCGCCGCGCTCGCTAGCCAACTGGAGGCACAAGACGTGAAAGTCGACCTAAAGGTTGGCCCAACAAAGAAAGAAGCTGATGAAGAAGAGGAGCCTCCAGTAGAGAAAGATGAAGAAAAGCGGAAGCCAGACGAAGCGGCGGCGCTCATGGGATCTCTTTCTATCCAACAGTTGCAGGAGATGATCGCCAGCACCATCAAGGCGCAGTATGAAGGAAGCTCACATGACTCCATATTATACTCAAAGCCCTACTCCAGGAAGATTGACGCTTTGAAGATGCCGAGGGGATATTAGCCACCAAAATTCATGCAGTTCGATGGAAAGGGAAACCCAAAGCAACATGTCGCCCACTTCATTGAAACCTGCAACAATGCTGGAACAAAGGGAGACTACCTTGTTAAGCAGTTCGTGTGCTCGTTGAAAGGCAACGCCTTTGACTGGTACACCGACCTCGAGCCCGAGTTTATCAACAGTTGGGACCAGTTAGAAAGGGAATTCCTCAACCACTTCTACAGCACTCGCCGCACCGTTAGCATGCTAGAGCTAACAAGTACAAAACAATGGAATGATGAACCTGTTGTCGACTACATCAATAGATGGCGTTCATTAAGTTTGGATTGCAAAGATCGGCTTTCTGAAACCTCCACCATTGAAATGTGTGTTCAAGGCATGCACTGGGGGTTGCATTACATCCTCTAAGGCATAAAGCCAAGAACATTTGAGGAGCTGGCAACTCGTTCCCACGACATGGAGCTGAGCATCGCCAATCACGGGAAGAAAGAGCTAATCACCGACTTTAAGAAGGATAAGGTGTTCGCCCCAAATACAGACAAGACTGGGAAGAGAGCCGCCAAGGAAACTTTTACTGTCAACACTACCCCGATCAAAACCTCATCCACTCCCATCAAAACCTCATTTACGCCCAGCAAGGCCTCGTCTGCTCCTGTCAAGATTTCTTCCAAGAGCAAAGGGAATGAGGTCAAGAAAAGCGATCCTCCTTGCAACCAAGACAGGTATAAAAACACCTTGAGGGAGTTGGAGCAAAAGACGTACCCTTTTCCTGACTCAGACATGGATGCAAACGCCCTGAAGAAATGAATCGAGTCAACGATCCCAGGTACTGCAAATAACACCGTATCATAGGTCATCCAGTTGGCAAATGCTTCATCCTTAAGAAGCTTATCATGAAGTTAGCGCAACAAGGGCGAATTGAACTCGACCTAGAAAACACGGTCGCAACGCACATTACTACGATCGTGTTTGGGTCCCTCGATCCCGTTCCTCTCCAAATGACGCATGACCACTCCCTTTAATACTCAAGTCACACAGCACCCTCTGCGCAACTATCGCTGGGGGCAGATGACCTAAGTGCGCTTACCGACGATGAAGAAGGATGGACGTTGGTGACCTACAAAAAGACAAGGAAGCCAAAGTCACAAGCCGCAAGGCCAGAAGTGAAGAAAGGAAGAAAGCACGGCCGCAACAATAGGAAACCCAAAAGAAGCGCAAGAACTGCTAAGCCAAGATATGCTGAAGAGCCTATGGAACAAGGGCCACGCATTCCTATCTCCTTGCACGAGTACTTCCCAAGCAACTTCTTCCAACAATGCACTATCGCCGCATGTCACATGGTCGAAATAGAAGTGGAAGAATCCTCAAGAGGCAAAGCTATCGCCACCGAGGAAGACAGTACCTTCACGCCCAAGGAAAGTTTGCTGGTGCGCTCTAACATCGCGGAGGCATTACGGTCGCCCCAGGAGATGGAGAAAGAACTAGCAGCGGCCTCGGTGAGTCCCGACGACCACAAGGTGGAAGAAAGCAAGGACGAAGGCTTAAAGCTTTGGCCACATGAATATGCCGTGTGTTGTGCCGCCCGTGACGTAATCCACTTCACCGACGAAGACTTGCTACTAGGATCCAAGCCTCATAACTGTCCTCTCTTCGTATCGGGTTGCGTGAGGGGGCACAAAGTCAACCGTATGCTTGTGGATGGTGGATCGGCCATAAACATCATGCCAAAGTCAACAATGACCACAATCGGCATCAAGATGGATGAGCTGGCCCTAAGCCGTCTACTAATCCAGGGTTTTAACCAAGGAGGACAAAGGGCGATAGGCATGATCCGAGTAGAGATGACCACCGGTGAGCTCAAATCAAGCACGATATTTCACGTGATTGATGCAAGAACTTCATACAGCGTGCTCTTAGGAAGACCTTGGATCCACGAGAATGGGGTAGTACCATCCACCCTAAAATTCTACCGAGAATAAGAGAAGGTGATCCAAGGCGATACCAAGCCATTCACCGAAGTTGAATCACACTTTGCAGACGCCAAGTTCTACATGAAGGAAGACATGGTGCTAGAAGATCTTCCAAAAGAAATCAAGTCTACGGGCAAAGCAACACCCAAGAGGCAGAATGGCAAGCCGTACCCAATAAGCAAGAAGAAGAAGTCGTATCATCTTCAAGCAAAAAGGATGATGAGCCTGCTAAACCTGCAATAACCAAAGGGAGCAGGACGCCCTTAAAATGACCAAACACACCTGTCTTCCGATACGTCCCGATGTCGAAAAGAAAGAATGGTCAATCCCCATTCGAAACGAGGACAAGCAAAGCTAACATGCAGCAACGCGAGGGTGACATAGAATTGCTTAAGACAAATGCATTTTTACCTCTAACACAGCTAGGCGAGACTAAAATTGCAAAACCACCACGAAGCTTCATAAAAGCTCTGCCAAAAGAAGTAGAACCAAGCTTTCTCCCAACCAAGAGGACCGAAGAAGGTTTCGATCCAAACGCCTACAAACTCATGTCGAAGGCTGGATACACCTTCATTCCCTCTTTGAATCCCAAAAAGAAGGGTTCAGACACTGTCAGCAACATAGAACGTGGCCTCACCAAGACTCAAAAGAGGCTGAAAGAATATGGTTACGGAGTTGACAACGGCAAAGCAGGAATCAGCTTTACACCAAATGCACCTGTGAAGATTTCGAGCATAACGAAAAATGCAAGCGCTCAGCATATCAGCGTCAGCATCGTACAAAGTCAGAAGAACTTAATTCCGCCCCTCGAATATCAGTTTTTAGCAGGATGAATCGTCCAAGACTTAGAATATCCGCGCTCCATCACATGGGCAGTCAAAATCGAACCTCCGTCTTCAAGAGGCTTGAAACACCAACATCCCAAAGCTCTGTTTTCAAAAGGTTGTCAAAACCTAAGAAACAAAGCAACACAGCCAGCTCGCCTTTGCGACGGTCAGTTTTGGAGAAACTTGAAAACAATCAGAAGCCTTCTAGAAAGAGGGAGACAACGCCAAAGGAAGAAAAGCTCAACAGGCTAGCAGAAAAAGGCGACATTCGAAGCTCAATTCCTTCAAGGATGAAGCGCCAAGCAGTCTTGGAGATTAACACAAATAGGCCACTGAAAATAAGGAGGCACACCATCATCCATACTGGGCAGTCCTCATTCCAACAAGCCCAAGAAGACGACGCTGAAGAAGAAGCCCAAGATGTCTTCCACATCACAATCCAAGAAGGCAAAGAAGACAAAATCCTTGAGGGAGATGTCATTGATGCGCCACTATAGCTCGAAGATGGGGGCAAGCCACAGTTGATGATCTCAAGGAACTCAACTTAGGCACAAGCGAGGAACCAAAGCCTATCTTCGTAAGCACACTATTAAGTACAGACGAAATAGAAGAGTATTACCAGCTGCTATTAGAGTACAAAGACGTCTTTGCTTGGACGTACAAAGAAATGCCCGGCCTTGACCCTACCATCGTCGTGCATCACCTTGCGGTCAAGCCTGAAACGCGACCGATAAAGCAAACTCCAAGGCGTTATCGATCCGAGCTCATCCCACAAATTGAAGCTGAGATTGACAAGCTGATCGAAGCAGGCTTCATTCGAGAAATACAATACCCTAAGTGGATATCCAACATCATCATCGTCCTTAAGAAATCTGGACAAATACGTGTTTGCGTAGACTTCCGAGACCTCAATGATGCTTGCCCGAAAGACGACTTCCCATTGCCTATCATTGAAATCATGGTGGACGCAACCACTGGCCACGAAGCACTGTCGTTCATGAACGGCTCTTCTGGATACAATCAAATTCGCATGGCTCTCGAAGATGAGGAACTAGCAGCTTTTCGCACTGCAAAAGACATCTACTGCTACAAGGTGATGCCATTTGGACTAAAGAACGCTGGGGCTACATATCAACGCGCAATGCAGAAAATCTTCAATGACATGCTACATAAAAACGTAGAATGTTACGTAGACAACGTGGTAGTCAAGACAAAGAAAAGATCAGATCACTTGAAAGATTTGCGAACAGTGTTCGAAAGGCTGCGAAAATACAACCTCAAGATGAACCCGTTAAAGTGTGCATTTGGCGTCACATCCGGAAAATTCCTCGGTTTCATTGTCAAACACCATGGCATTAAGGTAAACCAATCAAAGATCAAGGCCATTCAAAGCATGCCTGAACCAAAAAACCTGCACGAACTGAAAAGTCTACAAGGACGGTTAGCCTTCATTAGGCGTTTTATCTCCAACCTCGCAGGGCGCTGTCAACCGTTCAGTCGACTCATGAAGAAGGATGCTCCATTTGTATGGGATGAAGCATGCCACCACGCTTTTGAAAGCATAAAAAAATATTTGTCAAGTCTAGCTGTCCTGGGGGCACCCAAGCCTGGAAAGCCGCTCATATTGTACATCGCCGCTCAGGAAAGCTCAGTTGGAGCACTCTTGGCACAAGAAAATGAATCCTAGAAAGAATGAGTGCTCTACTACCTCAGTCGAACTCTCACCGGCGCTGAGTTGAACTATTCCCCGATAGAAAAGATGTGCCTAGCCTTGGTGTTCGCCATCCAGAAGCTCAGGCATTACATGCAGGCTTACACCATCCACCTAGTCGCCAAAGCTGATCCAGTCAAATACGTCATGATTAAACTAGTCTTGACAGAGCGACTAGCTAAATGGGCATTGCTTCTTAATCAGTATGAAATCATCTACGTCCCTGCTAAAGCCGTCAAGGGACAAGCTCTAGCGGACTTCCTTGCTGATCATCCAATCCCAGCTGATTGGAAAATCTCAGACGACTTGCCTGACGAGGAGGTGTTCTACATCGACATCTACCCAAAATGGATGATGTTCTTCGACGGATCCGCACGAGTAGACGGAGCGGGGCAGGAGTAGTATTCATGTCGCCACAAAGGCAAATACTACCTTACTCCTTCCAGCTAAGCGAATTATGCTCCAACAACGTCGCCGAGTACCAAGCACTGATCATTGGTCTTCAAATGGCGATAAACATAGAAATCACAGCTCTCGAGGTATATGGCGACTCTAAGCTCGTAATCAATCAACTCTTGACTGAATATGAAGTAAAGAAGGATGATCTCGTCCCATACTTTCAGCTGGCAACTCAACTGCTACGAAAATTCGAGGCCGTGACACTAGAACATATGCCTAGGAAAGAGAATCAAATAGCAGACGCTCTAGCTAACCTAGCTTCGAGTATGACACTAAGAGAAGATGAAGATGCAAACGTACCGGTTTGCCAAAGATGGGTGATCCCACTCGTCACCGAAATGCTACTGGACGATACAAATGTCATCTCAATACTTCCAGTCGATGCTAAAGAATGGAGACAACAGCTAATCAACTACTTAGAGCATGGAAAGCTTCCAAATGATCCTAGACACCGCTCCGAAATACGTCGACAAGCACCTCGTTTTCTCTACTTCAAAGAAACACTCTATCGACGCTCTTTTGAAGGAGTACTTAAGATGCCTAGGTGAGGAAGAGGCTAATCAAGCCATGGAAGAAGCACACTCAGGCGTGTGCGGAGCACATCAGTCCGTGCCAAAGTTACATTTCCAGCTCAAAAGAATGGGTTACTACTGGCCAAGCATGGTGAAGGATTGTTTGGAATACGCCAAAAGGTGCCAAACCTGCCAATTCCATGCCAACTTCATACATCAACCACCTGAGCCATTACACCCTACAGTTGCTTCATGGCCCTTTGATGCATGGGGTTTGGACGTCGTAGGGCCGATCGCACCAAAGTCATATGCGGGAGAAGCTTACATCCTAGTTGCGACGGATTACTTCTCTAAATGGGCTGAAGCCATACCCCTAAGGGAAGTCAAGAAGGAAACCGTCGTCCGTTTCATCAAGGAACATATCATCCACCGATATGGTATGCCTCGCTACATCATCACCGACAATGGAAAACAGTTCTGCAATCGACTTGTGGACGAGCTCTGCAGGAAATACAAATTCAAACAGCACAAGTCTTCCATGTATCATGCTCCGGCCAACGGTCTTGCAGAGGCATTTAACAAAACATTATGCAACCTCCTGAAGAAAGTGATCGGCTGAACAAAGAAAGACTGGCACGAAAAAATAAGCGAAGCACTTTGGGCATATAGGACGACACACAGGACTTCCACCCAAGCTACGCCTTATTCTCTCGTATACGGTGTGGAAGCTGTTCTACCACTCGAAAGTCAAATCCCTTCACTAAGAATGGCTATACAAGAAGGCTTGACTGACGAAAAGAACGCAAAGTTGTGTCTCCAAGAGTTAGAAGCACTGGATGAGAGAAGGCTCGAAGCTCAGCAGTGTTGGAAATGTGCCCTAAAACCAATCATATGATGATACTTTACGGACATTTCACATGATTAAACTAATCTGGTTTAATATCAAGGGCAAAGATTACTGTTTGAGCGGTCTCATATAAATGTTATATGCTTAAACGATAAAGTCCAAGGAATATGTGATTGGGAGAATGCAATCTAAAAGAAGTTAGATTCATGAGACCATTCTTTCGTAGACACATCCTAAATGTTCCTGATCATAGGATTGCCAATTGGGCATTGACAGTCCGTTAAGATCAGTACGTGCTATGTCTTCTCTCAGGGAGAGTGACTAGTCTCGAGTCATTGGTGTAAGTGACACCAAGACAAGTACCTAGGTGCTCAATAGAGAATAAGTTCACTGAACACGATCAACGACGAGTTCTCATATTCATGTCACGTGAGAACTCATGGTTAGGATAATGCAAATTAGTCCTTTGACCTGAGGCATCATAGTTGTCTTGTGGTTAGGTCCTTGATCTTTGATCGTGTCAAATGGCATTCCTTTGGAGTGTCCACGGCATGGTTGGGGTCAAGCTATCTAGTCATGGAGACAAGTGAATGCGCAACAAGGGATCTCTAACCTTTAAACCGTTGAGGGAGAATACTCTATGATATGATTTAGAATCTCTGATCAGAGTATGAATGAGATGTTGGAATGCGTTCCATATCACATTCAAGGTAATCATATAAGTGCGAGATTCACATTGGATAGTAGACATGAATAAACTATCAAGCCAAACAATGTGGTCAAGAGTATTGTATTAGAGAAGGACCGTATTGCATTTGTAATCCTAAACTGAATAGGTTCTCCACCTCTTCTGATTAGCTTGGGTAACCATGATATGCTGCTAGGTGTCACTCATGGTTTGTGGAAGCCCTAAACGTTTGTAAACACTAAAGGGAGAATTGAAAGTAAGTTTCAAATTCACAATCGATTTGAAAGAGTTTGAATCGCCCACTGCCTCGCTAAAAGGAACCTAATGGATCGTACACCGTGTAAGGTAGAGATTGAAGATTCAACGGAGATGAGTAAGAATAATTAAATGGTTTGATTATTTATGGCAAGGATTAATTAATATGATTATTAATCAAACGAATAAGTTCGTTAAAGACCTCGGGATGGTTTTGGACCTTAAGGCCCAATGGGCTTCGAACGTCAAGTCCATTGACTTAAGTTGTATGACAACTTAATAAATAATGATTTACAAAGGCCCAAAAACTCCAAAAATATCCCTAAGGCCGGCCACTTAGTAAGGGTAGCAAACTTGGACTTATTTACAAGTTTGCCACTCAAATGAATTAAGGTATAAATTTGACTTTATAGCCAAAATTCATTTAGGGTTTGTTTTTGGGAAATTGGAGAGAAGAAAAGCTCTCCCTTCTCTCTAGAAATGGCCGGCCCCCTTGGAGGGTTTTAGCTAGCACTCTAGTTCCTCCAAGGTCACTCATTTCTTCTTAATCAAAACCTTGGTGTAGAAACTTAGAGGTTCTCAATTTTGAGAACTTAGAGAACCTATCCTTTCTATATAAATCCATAGATTTAAGATGCAAGGAATGAAGGCCCTCTCTTTGGGTGATTAGCCTTTGCTTAAGCAAAGAGGAATCTACAAAGGTATAAATCTCAACTCACTTTGTTTTGAGTTGTTTAAAGGTTCACCAATCTACTAGGCTTTGAACATTCATGGGTAATGTTTTGTTTTTAAGTATATGCAAGCATGATTCCGCCTTTAATTTGTTAATTGCATGCTAATGATATTGCTTAAATGAACATGTTTCTCTAAAATAATCCTTCAAGCAGCACTTGGAGTGTTATCAAGCACGACTGTCCAGGGCTTTCAACCTAAAAGTTCGCCCGCGTTCTTTTCAAGAATGAGACCTTGTCCTTGCATTGCGTAGACCTATCATCACAACTCACAAGACAAAAAGCAAGTTCACGTCAAAGTGGGATGGGCCTTACATAATACAAGAATTTTATACCAACGGTGCCGACTTAATCATGGCTGAAGACGGCCTCAGGATCGGCCCCATCAATGGCAGGTTCTTGAAGCGCTACTACCCCTAAAAAAAACAAACGCTCCATGCTCCTGGCCCGCAAGAGCATAAACTGTGAACAGCAAAATCATCACCAAAGCCTCTAAATATATATATATAAAATAAAAAAATAAAATAAAAATCCACCATTCGTTTGAACTATGTTATGACTTGATCTCTCATTTGGAAGAGTACATAGGCAACTTGAAACTTCAAAACTTCAAGTACAGTCACATCATCAACAACAACAAAAAAAAACACAAATGCTTTGAAGAGTAAAGAGCAGATTCAAGAACGAAAATGCTTTAATTTTCGAAAGGAAGGAGTCGGCCCTAAAGCCTTGTTACAAAAAGAGGGAATTGAAAGACACTATTCGAAAGCTATATCCCTAAAACTATGGAGGTGATCCTCGAGTAAGCCTTCCAAAGTCTTCAAAGTCTCTACTTCAGTAGGGGACAAAATAGGCGATTCCATTGCCGCACCCTTTTCCTGCTCTAAGCGAGAAATCTCTTCTTGGTACTGGGAAAGTATAGTTTTCTGCTCTGCGAGCGCTCCTTTAAGATGAGATGTTTCGATCTCCAACTGCTCCCGCTCTCGTATCAATGCATCGAGACGCGCTCGGACGGAAGCTAAAGAAGTTTCCGTAATCTGATAATCTCCCATAGCGGTTTGGTGAGAAGATCGGACCCGGGCTAGCGAAGAGTCTATTGTTGCAAGTTGTTGAGCTCTAACATCCTGACTCAACTTCTCCAAAGAAATGGCACGCAAGGAAGAATACTTAGTCTAAGCGGCCATAAGTTCGGCAACCTTAATCCTCAAGGATGAAGAATCAACTTTAAGGTTGTCAATTACAGAAACAAGTTTCAACAAATCCTCTCTGATCAACGTAAGGTCTTCCAACGGGCACTTTGAAATCCTGCTCTCAATATGGCTCTTGATGTCCATGGCCGCACGAAGGTTGATGCGGCGGATGAGCTGCTTGGTACCACTAAGGTTCGGCCCTCTCAAAGAAATCTCAGAACCAGCTGGCAAAAGTGTTGGGCGCACGACGAACGCTTGCACACCTTCACCTATGCACGGTAAACTTGGGAAGTTCGATGGACTTTGAACAAGCTCTGCACCAGGCAGATCCCCGATTTCCTCGTCGGTCGGTAAATTGACTCTAAATAGCCCAGAAGGCACAACCTAAAGAAGACAAAGAAAGGTGTTAGAAACGAAAGCTAAAATAATGAAAGAAGAAGAAATCATGGAAGGAAGAAGAAATCATGGAAGGAAGAGGAAATACATACATTTTCCTCAAATGACGTACGGCCGTCGGATTGAGGGGGCCTGAACACCTCCCTCTTCTTATGACGAAAATTAACGTCGCTGTCAACCTGAGCAACTTCAAATAGTCGCTTGCTTAAAACTTGTTGGCGCTGCCGCAAAACAAGTCCGTCTTCGTGCGAATCAACTTCGTCACCTGCTTCTTCAGAAACATCCGAACGAGAAGAAGGCAAACACAAGCGTGGACGGGCTGGAACCCCAGGTCTATCCTGCAGAGGGGAAGCGCTCGCACAATCAAAAGGTACCAGCTGCGTAGGAACTGCAGAACAACTTTCTTTCGACGCTTCATGGCGAGAATGGGAAAAATTAGTATCACTGGTCATCCCCAAATCCTCATAATGTACCCTCGACCACCAACTCACATAAACACAGGTCACTGGGTTATTCTTGAACTCATCTTTGGCCGACAGGGTGATAGAAGCATTTGTACATGCACGGGTACAAGACTCCCAATGAATATACACGGCTTGCAAGGATCTTGATTGGTCTCTCTCCTTCAGCTTACTTGGCACGTATTGGACAAAACCGAACTGTCTGCTAAAACGATGGGGATTATATGGCTGAATGATACATCGGCCTTCTTGCCGCAAAAAAACATACCCCGAGCGAAGACTTATGAAATAAGACAAGTCTGAGAAGCGAAGATGCGAATCATCCATGAGGTCTTGCCGCGCCAAGCCAACTCTTGCCAAGTGATCCATCCTCAAGCCTTCACAACTGCTAAACAATGTTTGCGCCTACGAATCATCAAGACTCTTCGCAGAAAGAACGCCGGAATACTTCGTCATTAGAGGCTCCGACTTGACTAAAGTCGGTGAAGAAGGCCTCGATTTGTCTAAAGTTGACGAAGAAAAATGAGTGCCAAAGTACTCACCCAACCAGCTATACACATAGTGGTAAGGAAGTACCGCGTCACGGTCTTCAATACTTGCCGACTTCAAAACAAAACTTAAGCCGTTGTAAATAATAGCTAAGACCGGAACAGCAAGGCTAAACGATTCGCCCACGGCCATTTTGCTAGCAACTTTGAAAACTCCGGGACGGACAAAGTTGACATCATCTTTTGGGAAAACGAACTTACAAAGCCATCAAGCCAAGAAAGCGGCTAAGTAAGATTCTTCCAAGTGCTCTAGCGCCACGCCAAGATCCTCAAACACCTTCGACTTGGCAGAGGTACGGCGCCCGGCTAGTGATCGGACCATATTTATACATAATTTTATATCAAATTCACTCATCTTTTCTTAGTTAGTTCGTTATATTTTGAGCTATTTACGTTGTTTTTATGTTTTATAAGATTTATCTAGTAAAGAAAATAAAAATAGAATAAGTGAAGTATTAAGTAATAATTTCGTTTAAACTATCTTGTTTGTTGAATAAAACTTATCTTTTGAAAAATAATATATATATATATATATATTTATATTTATATTTATATTTAAATATGTTTGTGATTGCAGCATGTGGGATGGAATAATTCGGTGGGAAGTGATGATGAAAACACACAAGGCTCCTGGACAGAAGCATGTGGACAGAAATAAGTGAGGATCCAGTCACAGTCAACAAAGGAGGAAGGGGAGAAGCAGCTCATAAGGAGAGCTGCCCGTAGGCAGCTGCGCAGAGAGGATATCAAAGCTGCCTTAGCAGCGGAGATAAACAGAGGGCTGCCATTGGCAGCCAAGAGGAAAACAAAGGCAAGCACGGAGAGAGCTCCAGAAGCTGCCTGGCAGCTTAAAGGCCAAGAGAAAAGCTCCGGTGGAAATAAAAGACTAGAGAGTCGCCTCGGGTTGGAGGAGAGCCCTCGGGAGTTTGGCGGCGCGAAGAAAGGGAGCACCGCGAGGAGGATCTGCCAGGTGGTTGCGCTGCAAAGGGCTGACATTTGAAGTCGAGCGCAGGAAAGGATAAGGAAACATTTGGAAGGGCTGCCTTCCTGGCAGCTTGCAATAGTCAACGGGCAGAGACAAAGGCAGTCGGCACTGCACACAAGTGCACAGATTCTTGCAACTTCTCGATTCGGTTTATCCTTTCCAACTCTGTTTTTACTTTTGTTTTAATTTATAAAAATGTGTAATTAATTTATTTTGGCTAGAGGATAATTCAAAACCATGATTATATTTGTAATTTGAATTGGTAACTTCAGTTGTGATTTCTGAGTTGTGATTTAATTTGCTTAACTGCTTGATTAATAACTTATTTATGTTTGTCGATTAAGAATGCATACTTAATTTACATGCATGAATTTGATGCTAGAATATAAGTGAATTTCACCTAATCGTTATGAACTTATATTCATGAGTAGTGAAGGTTGCTAGTCACAATCGCGTTAAGTAAATTCCTGGCAAACGTATCATGCTGTTCATAGTTACGAATGCCTTGTCAACACTTATGATTTTCATTGAACTTAATGATTCTCGCTTGTATCTCTATTATGCAATTCATGTAGGGAACTTGTGGGGAATGTTTTGGATTGTCGTATGCAATCATCCAATTCAATAACATAAGGAAAATCTGAAGGTTAATTTAAGCGTACCTAATTAATTTGGGGTGTTGAAATTTACAACTTATTGAAAGAACAACTGAAAATCAATTTAGATTGCATATGTGTCATGTGTGGAGAAAAACCCTCTAGCCAATCCGTCGTCCATCCGTTCACTTTTATTTTATGTTTTTGTCAATTTTATAATTTAGTTAAGTTTAATTTACGTTTCATCCAAACCAAACCCCCCATTATTAAAATATTATTATTTAGTTAATTTTTATTAGTTTTTATCTTTTAATTTAATTTCCGTCTAATTAATTTCCTAGTTTTTATTTTAAATTGTTTTCATTATTTTGAGTCATTTTTAGTGTGTTTCGAGTTTTTAGCTTAGTTTGTATTTTCTAGAATCTTGAGTTGTTTGAGTCTTTTAATTTGTTTTAGTTTATTTGTTAGTTTTATTTTGAGTTATTCTAGTTAAGTGTTTTGATTTTAGTTTAGTGTTTTAAACTTTGTTTTTACGTTTTTAAATTAATTTAGAGTAGATTAGCAATCCCTCCTAATCCCCGGCCTAGAACGATACCCTACTTACATCTTTACTACAACTGTCAAAAAGAGGGTTAATTTGTGTGCGTATAATTCTCACATCAGCTGGACCAATGACACCTGACGGATCCGAGTCTCCTTTAGGCCTGGTTGTCTTGTTATGGCCACTTTTCTTCGAAAGCCTCTTGTACTTCATGGCGCCCCGATACCAAAATCAGATCCATGAAGAAATCTTCACGCCTGGCTTACCCGGGGCCTCTTGGAAAAGCTTGTGATATGTTAGCGACAACTCGAAGGCAATCCTCGACTGTTGCAACAAAAGAACTCATCCACGCTAGGAACAACTTCATCATAAAATTTTCCCTGAATCGGCAAGCCTCTTATCTTGTGAAGATCCCTAAGTGAGAACGACATCTCCCCTCGAGCTGTATGAAGTGTGTTGGTCGCTAAACACCAATGCTCGAAGAATGCACGAATGACGGAAAGATGACGATCATAACTGAACAAAGATGTGTATACAGCATGATAAACGCACGTCTTGGTAAGCACATCTTTGGAGCGGCTCAAGACATCTTCAAGCCATTCCTAATAAAACTCAACAAAGGAGGCTCCTCCAGTAGTCGACAGGGTGCCACTCCAAGCCACAACTCCGTTACGGATACGATCGCTAAGAAGCTCGAACAAAGCTGGATGGTTGTCATGAACATGGTGCGAAGATTTTAGGATAAGAACCCTCGATGAACGCGCCCTCTTCTTTGTATTCGGTCGAGTAGAAACTACCACCTCCCAAGATACTTCAGAAGACCATGACTTAATATGCATGGAGTTGTCTTTTGCGGGAAGAACGAGCGCCTTGGGGCCAGTCAGTGGCGCGTAAAGCTTCAACGTCGTTCCACTATCTTGCGAATCACCCTCCCTTGCAAGAATGGTGATGGTGTTGCTCTTAAAACACTTGAAAAAGACCATGACCGCAACAAAGAGTCAACCACAAGACCGCTGCAGCCTCTGGCACAGCACCACACGGCAGCGCACCACCGAGGGAAAACTGTGATCCAAAGACACTACACAGCGAAACCCCACTGCAGTCCCTAGTACACCCACGCCCCGCTACCGCGGCTCTAAGAGCCTTATGAAGATCCTGGCGTCAAGATCTGCCTTCTCAAAAGGAAATCAAAGATTCCTAGCATCACAACAAAGAGATCCATCACTGGAAGGGCACGTACGCATTGTGCATAATAAAATAAAAAATAAAATAAATAAAATAAACGAAAAAAATAATAATAAATAAACGAAAAAAAAAAAAAAATATATATATATATATATGTATGTGTCTCAGGCCCAAAACCACTAAGGAAGGGACACTCCATTAAAGGCCCGACTCTCAAAAGCCCAATCCGCCTACACCACTTCGACTTTCGATTCTTTATTTTTAGGCTTGCCATGCTGAGATCAGTTTAGTAACTGTGCATCGATTCACCGTCACTGCCATATGCTTCAATGACGAACAACGAAGAAAGAGTGGAGGTGTCCTTCCCCAACAGTACCATGCAAGTAAAGCAGAACGTGCAATTGTAAAAAAAAAAAAAAAAAAAAGGTTCAGGGGCTGAGAGCACTGAAACTTTCCCCACAGTCCTACGTGCAGATGATCTCACCGTCGACTCCCCTGACAAGGCCGGCCTCGGCTGCGACCTCTGCAAAATTATCCATGGGTTTGACCATATGCACCACGAACCCACTCCCTCGTCTTCGTTATCGAATCCATCTGTAACTCTTCGTCGCAGGAACGCCATCGCAGCATATTTTGCGAAGTTTCCCCGACCGCTGTACAGGTCTCCCACGCGAAAGTCAAATCCTAATGCAGCTCCACCCATTGCTGCCACACCTCGAGTCCACCGATGGCCTCCTCGCCGCCAATGCTTCTCTCTCCTTGTGCACAACCAGCTCCACACGATCGATGACCCCTTCAAAATTCTCCTCCGGCTAAAGATAGACTCGTACTACTTTGGTAACGCGATACAGCGCATCCTAACTGTCGTTACCGTCGGCGAACTGTTGTCCCGGGATCTGCGCTGGGGTGCTAATCTCCTCCACAACAACGTGGTTGCGCACGATGACGCCACCGTGCGCCGCAACGTAGAGGATTGGGAGAGCGCACCGAGGCTGTTCCTGCTGGGGAACTTCGATGGCAAGATATCAGCTTTTCTAGGGAGGGAAAGCAGCGGCAGCGCTGATTTGGAGGTGGTTCTGGCTTCCGCGATGATGGCTGGGCTGCTGTCCGATGTGGAGTTCATGCAATACGTATCAATTGTAGGCTGAGGCGGGTTGTGGGTGATCAAGCCCCCACTGTAGGAGGACGTGAAGATAGAGGTAGAGGAGAACAGGGTGCCGAGGATCAGCGGTGAGCAGAAAGCCGGCGACCAGGAAGGGGATCAGGGCGACAACTATAAGTGGCACTGCGATGAGAGGACAAATGGCAAGCTCTCGAGGCAGTTTAAGTTGCCTGGAAACGTTGACTTGGATCAGATCAAGGCTCATCTCGAGAATAGTAACTGCAATCGCTACGGCGTCACCAAGAACAGAGCCGACGATGGCGTCTTCACATTGGACAGTCCCGTGCTCCCGGAACTTAGCGAGTTTATCGAAGAAGGTTCTGCCCTTCGTAAGTGGCGCCGTAAAAAATGCAATCCTGCTTGAGGAGAATGATGAAAAGGAAGAAAGAACAGAGGCCCATTCTGCTTCTTCTTGTTCGTCGATAGGGTCATGCTGATGACCTTCTAGAACGCCAAATTTGTCAAGGTCGACCAAGCCATGCTCTTAAATCTTATCCTAGTTGCACATTATTTGAATATAAAAGAGCTTGTTGGAGCTGTGCTGTCAATGTGCTTAGCATTTGCAAAGGAACCATTTGAGATAAAATCAGGTTTGATGTTTCCTGTTTCGAAATTCATGCTCTGCGGATTCTAAAGATATGAGCTTGGAAATGTTTTCTAACCTAAGAATGGTAGCATTCAAAATGTAGCAGAAGCTGAAAAGGAAAGACAGGTAGCCTGGATTTCTTCTCGAAAAAACACCGTAGCTTCTCCGTCTTGCATCTCTACCATAGCTGCACTCCACCGTCTCCACCACAGCTCCACTCTACCATCTCTACCAGGCTACACTGCCCACCACCTCCACGATAAAAAAAAAAAAAACAACTGCTCTTTCCTCCATAGCACCACGAGCTCCAGCTCTCCGTCCGCGCTCTCCTCCAAACCTTCATTCTCAATCTCCACCACAGAGGCTGCGCTACCACCAGGCTATACTCGGCCTTCTCTCCTTTGCATCCACCCCAGCTCCGCCACATCCACTCAATCAACTGCCACGGCCTGCAGATCCAGCTGCCACGACATCGCCGACGGGAACCCACGTGACTATCCAAGCATGGGCTCGTCAACTCTACTTCCACTGGTTGAGAACCCAACAGCGGAAACATGGAAGTCGGGGTAATATGTGCATGGCGTCCTAAACGGTCATATTATATATGTATATATAGGTGGTGGTATATATATATATATATATATGCATGGCGTCCTAAACAGTCAAATTTTGCATGTTTACATATATATATAAGCGGCAAGAAAGACAGTTACCATGTTATATGTATATATGTGGCCTCATTGACTTGAAACAAATGAACTGCACTCCTTCGTCTTAAAGACTGCTTGCTGCTTGAGGTATCTTCGCCACAACTGTTGCCCGCCGTCGTTTCGAAACTTCAACTAGCTGCATGCATGCACTTCGAACCGCAGTTGTTGAAGAACCAGGGCTTAATGAACTCAATGAACTCAAAGAACCCCTTTGGTCATATATATGCACATCATATATATAGGAAAAAACCGGTAAAAGCAAAAGAAGTGAGGACTGCACAAATGATGGTCTTATAACTGTGCAAGTTCGCATGCAAAAAAATGCAGAGGAGATGTCTCGTCAACAAACCTGGCAAAGCAGACGATGCAGTCACCATGTGAACCCACGTGCAAAAAGGGACGCAGGCAAAGGATTCCATCAAACAGTGACCCGCGTGCAGAGAAGAACACAGAAAAATAGGTGAGGCGAATGTGCAAATAGAAAAATGGAAGACCCATGCTCGCCACTTTGCTTCCCCGTTAAAGAATCATGTATATATATATATATATATATATATATATATATATATGTTTTGATGAAATATGGTGAAAAGTGTTTGGTATGTCAGCCAACATTCATCAAAACATATATATATATATATATATATATATGTGTGTGTGTGTGTGTATATATATGTATATAATGAAACCTTTAGTGAGATGTGTGTTTCAGCGCCATACACTGAATGAAATAAAGTCCGTTTATTGATATCTTCGATAAATTACAAAAAAAAAAAAAAAAAAAAAAAAGCCTTCCGAGAGGTCACTTATGTGAAGCCTCAGTACTCGGCAGAACCCTAGTGGAGGGAGGCACTGAAGGCGGATTATTTGGGGCCTCAATACTTGTTCGAACTCCAGATGATGAAGGCAAGAAGTGCCTCCATAATGCATCCTCGAACTTCTGACGGTCACTTTGAATTCGACCTTCGGAGTCCAACAGCTGATCAAGCTTCCTCTTCATGCCCGTCGAATACTTATTTACGAGTACATGCAACTCTTTATTTTCACGCTTCAGCTACCCGATCTCTTGACTAAGAGTCGCTACCTCAGCCATCAATGATTCAACTTGGCAAACTCGAGCAAGTAAGTGTTGACCCATGTTTGACACAGAGCCTGCACACTGGACACTGAGAGCCAGGGAATCTTGGACGGCCAACTCATCAGACTGTCTTGAAAGCAGCCTGCTATCTCTAGGGGTAAGGAGATTCCTGGCTACCACCGTAGCTGTTGTTGCATCCCTTATCACAGAGTCTTCAATCGTAAGAGGGCCATTAGAAGACAAGAAGGAGTGGCGCCATATGTCACCCTGACGCGGCACACCTGCATCGTTCCCAAGATTTGAATCGTCCCCAAGACTCAGATCTAAACAAATGTTAGACGGGCAAGCCATTATCAGAAATGGTAAAAGAGAATGGCCGGATGGAGTAAGATCTCGGAGATATGACAAAGATAATTTTCACAGGCGGAAATCTTCGAAGTGTGTATCTTGAATACAATCGATGCCTCTATAAAAAGAGAAGCGACACAACCACCTGTTCAGAAGTCAAAAACACATCACTCCCCATATTTCAAAGAGGCAGACTTTCCCGCCTAAAATCCGTCAACTCTTTCCAGACACAATCTCAACTTTTTCAGATATCATGTGCGACTCTGTCAAAAATTTCTGACAAAGACAAAAACGCGTAAAATTCACTGTTTCAACCACCACACGGCTGACAAGGTTGAAAAAACGCGTAGGAGCTGACTGTTTCAACCACCACACTACTGACAAAAACACGTGAAGTCTCGTGGTTTCAACTACCACACCAACAAGACCACTGTGTCAACTACCACACCAACATACTTCCACCGACGGGGCGTGAGTGAAATCCACATCCGCACACTACCTATCGCATCCCTCCCTATATACATCATCCTCATCCTTCATTGGTGAGGCACACATCCAAAATGCAAAGTTCTTCCTTTTCGCAAAAAATACTTCTGCAACCAAACCTCTTGAAAAAAAAAGGAGAAAATACTCAGTTCTCTTCCTCCCTGAGAACAACCCTTCAATCAAGCCACTCAAAAAGTCTGCACCAACATCAAAATCTTACACTTCTTTCCTGCAAGAGAAAAAGTATTTCATATCATCAGGGTTGAGAGCAAAAGTATCTCATATCATGCAATCTCCCTGTTCTTTCCCTTGCCCTCGCTCACGCTTGCAAAACGAGGAGAAAGAAAACAATCAGTTAGAACCCGAAATCAGATTTCTGGTTTGGAACTGACTGCATAGAACCCATTCCCTGATTGCTTACCTAGCCTTGCTCTCGAATACTCATCTTCAACATCTTGTGCTTCCAAAGAAGATGCCGCCTCTGCAAGTAGAACAGACGAAGCAGGTGAAATTGATACATCGAAGCACATGGAGATAAGCGCAACCAATACATATGTGCCGGTTCATCCACTACTTCTTCAAAAGCAAAAGTATCTCATATCATCGGGATCGAAAGCAAAGGTATCTCATATCATGCTTTTCCCCTGTCCTTTCTTTTGTCCTTGCTCTTGCCTACAAGACAAGGATGAAGAAAAGCAAGCGCTTGCTTTAACGTCTTCCAGCCCAACGATACCTCCAATTATGCTTCACTAGAGCCCACGGCATTGAGGGGTATTTCCTCCACAACATGCTCTTAAAAAAGGTCGTAGTAAGGCTTCAAACGGTGCCCATTCACTTTGAATTCTTGGTCGGTCTTTAAGCTTTGGATTTGGACTGCACCATAAGGAAAGACATTAGTAATAACCAATGGGCCAATCCATTTAGAATGAAACTTACCATGAAAAGTAACACTTTATGCCCTATTGAGAATGTTTTGCTACGAATCATCTTGTAATGGAATGCCTTTGTCTTCTCCTTGTAAATGCGAGCATTTTCATAAGCCTCATGCCTAATCTCTTCAAGCTCATTCAATTGAAGATTCCTATGAATGCCAGCCGCATCTACGTCCATGTTTAATGTTTTGACAACCCAATGCGCCTTGTGCTCTAATTCCATGGAAAGATGGCATGGTTTGCCATAGATGAGCCGAAATAGGGACATTGCAATGGGTGTTTTGTAAGCCATACGATATGCCCACAGTGCATCATCCAAATGCAAGCTCCAATCTTTCCGATTTGGTCCAACAGTCTTCTCCAAAATCTGCTTGATTTCTCTATTCAAAACCTTAGCTTGGCCACTTGTTTAGGGATGATAAGGTGTCGAAACCTTATGCGTGACATTATATTTCTTGAGCAGCGCCTCGGTGGTTCAATTGTAAAAATGAGAACCTCCATCACTTATGAGCACTCTAGGCATCCCAAATCTAGAAAAGATGTTAGTTTTAATGAAATCTGCAACCACTTTGGAATCGTTAGTACGGGTGGCTTTTGCTTCTACCCATTTCGACACATAATCAACCGCAAGAAAAATATAATTGAAACCATGTGAACAAGGAAAAGGACCCATGAAATCAATGGCCACAGATCAAAAATTTCGACAGAAAGAATGGATGTTTATGGCATTTGGTCTCTTTGACCTATGTTTGCCGTTGTTTGACAACGATCACATGTTATGCAGAAAGTTCTAGCATCCTTAAATAAAGTAGGACGATAAAATCCATATTCAAGAACCTTAAGTGTTGTCCTTTGGGTGCCCAAATGACCCCCACATGCATAAGTGTGACAAAAAGTTAAAATTGAATGAAACTCGGACTCATGCACACACCTTGTAAAATTTGATTAGGGCAATATTTCCACAAGTACGGGTCATCCCACACATAAAACCATGCATCCTTTTTGAGTTTATCACGTTAGTGCTTGTTTAAAGTGCTTGGAACTTGTTTAGTTACCAAATAATTCACCAAATTTGTATACCATGGCTCACTTCCCTCAATGGACAGCAACTGCTCATCTGGAAACGTTTTTGGAATGGGTAGACTCCTCATCAAGCACCAAACGACTCAAGTGGTCAGCCACCATGTTTTCACTCTCATTCTTGTCCCTAATTTCAATATCGAACTCTTGGAGAAGAAGCATCCAACGAATAAGCCTTGGTTTGGCCTCTTACTTCGTGAGTAAGTACTTCAACGATGCATGATCAGAATAAACAATGACTTTAGTGCCAAGTAAATAAGAATGAAACTTATCTAATGCAAACAACATCAAGGAGTTCTTTTTCAATGGTAGAGTAGTTCAATTGGTTGTCATTCAAGGTCCGGGAGGCATAATAGATGACACGTGGCTGGTTGTTCTTCCTTTGGCCTAAAATAGCTCCAATTGCATAATCTGAGGCATCACACATGAGCTCAAAAGGAAGGCTCCAATCTGGTGGAATTATGATTAGGGCCGAAATGAGCAATTCCTTGAGGTGTTTGAAAGCTTTCTCACATTCCTCGTTGAAGCCAAAGGGAACATCCTTTTGAAGGAGACGACAAAGAGGTTGGGATATTTTTGAAAAGTCCTTGATGAATTGTCTATAGAATCCTGCATGTCCAAGAAAAGATCGAACCTCTCTCACCGAAGTGAGAGAGGGTAAGTAGCGTACAAGATCTATTTTTTATTTATCAACCTCAATGCCTCTTTAAGAGATTATGTGACCCAAAACTATGCCTTGTTTAACCATGAAATGACATTTTTCCCAATTTAAAACAAGGTTAGTTTCAATGCATTGTTTCAAGATTAATTTGAGATTAGCCAAGCAATCATCAAACGAATTACCAAAAAATCTAAAATCATCCATGAAGACTTCAATGATCTTTTCAACATAATATGAGCAAATACTTACCATGCATCTTTGAAATGTGGCAGGTGCATTGCATAAGCCAAATGGCATTCGACGATAAGCAAACTTACCAAATAGGCAAGTGAAAGTGGTATTTTCTTGATCTTCCAGTTCTATGACAATCTGATTATAACATGAATAACCATCAAGAAAACAATAAAATGCATGACCAACTAACCTTTGAAGCATTTGATCAACGAATGGCAAAGGGAAGTGATCCTTTCTTGTGGTGGCGTTGAGCTTCCTATAATCAATGCAAACTCTCCAACTGGTTTGGATACGGGTAGGCACAAGCTCATTCTCTTCGTTCGTCACCATCGTAACTCTAGATTTCTTTGGAACAACTTGGATCGGCGAAACCCAACGACTATCGGAGATTTGACAGATCACTCCACAATCAAGTAGCTTGATAATCTGTTTTTTCACTACTTCCATCATTGGAGGGTTGAGTTAGCGTTGATCCTCTCGAGATGGTTTAGCCCCCTCCTCCAAAAGTATACGATGCATGCATATTGTAGGGCTTATTCCCTTTATGACGGCCAAGGTCCATCCAATGGCTATTTTGTATTCCTTTAACAACCTTACCAACTTTTCTTCTTCTTGTGTCGTAAGGGAGGAAGAGACTATGACAAGCAAAGTCTCTTGGTCTCCCAAGAAAACATACTTCAAATGGCTTGGTAAAGGTTTAAGTTCGAGGGAGGGTGCCTGAATTACTGAGGGTAGCAATTTATTAGCCGAAACTGAACTTGAAATTGGGATTAGAAGCTTACCATGTTGTTGTGGCAACATTTCTAGGGCATCCACCATCTCAACCACTTCTTCACTAGGGTGCACGGCAGGGATTTCTTCATGCATGTCATAGATTAGCATAGGTCATGCCCCTTTGTTTTTTAGGCCCACTCCCTTCGTAATGGTTGCTTCAAGGGCATCTTCATTCAAATCTTCAAGATATTGTTGCACCAATGAATCAATTATATCAATAGAAAAACAAGAATGATCATCACTAGGATATCTCATGGCTTCAGAAATATTGAAATCAATAACATCACCATCAAATTCCATTGTCAACCTCCCTTTGAACACATCAATCTTGGTGCGAGTTGTTTTCATGAATGGCCTTCCAAGTAGGATTGGCAATGGAGGAGAATGGTCTGAATCTTCCATTTCAGGCACATAGAAGTCCGCCAGAAAGATTAAGTGATTGACTTGCACCAAAACATCTTCCAAAACTTCTTTTGGATATGCATTAGAATGATCGGCCAATTGAATAATAACACCATCATTTTTCAGCTCTCCTAAGTTCATAGATGCATAAATAGAATAAGACATGTCATTAATGGATGCACCTAAGTCTAACATGGCATGTTCAAACCGAGTATTGTGATAGGAACATATTTATATGACTTTATTAGTTTGTTTCCTTGCATTTACTTAATTAGTTTCATCTTATTAGAATGTTTTAAGCTATTTTCGTGTGTTTGTAGGTTCTAAATAACAAAGTTAGCAAAGAAGTGCATTTTGGTGCAATTTGGAGCTATTTTGGGGTGAAATGGATTGCATGCATAGGGAGCATAAAAAATGGATGGTTGTGATTCATTCTCATCAACAAAATGGATGGTAGTGATTCATTCTCACCACTAAAAATGGATGGTGGTGATTCATTCTCACCAACAAAATGGCTGGTAGTGATTCATTCTCACCAACAAAAATGGATGGTGGTGATTCATTCTCACCAAGAAAATAGATGGTAGTGATTCATTCTCAAAGCCTATAAATAGGCTTCTCCATCAAGGCCAAAGACACCAATTCACACAACACTTCCATGCTACACTCCCTAAATTATCCTAGCCGCAACTCCCTTTACTTTCTTCCAAAAATCTGGTTCTAAACTATCCTAGCCTTACTCCTCCCTACCCATCCTAAACACCACCATACATCCCCCTATCCATTCCTCCATACAATCAACCCTTCAACCCACAACCACTCCTTGTGTCATAGCAAAGGAAGGGAAGGAAAGTGCTTGGACATGCTTGCCACTTAACGAGGATCGTTGGAGCGTTTAGGTGTTTTCTTTCTTTTATTTTCAATGTATAAATTTATTTACCTTTGTTTTATGATTATAAGGAACTAAACCCCCACCCTCCTTTTGCTAGGGGGGATTCAAAGCCATGATTACATTTGCATTATGAATTAATTACTTTTGGTTATGATTTAATAATTTGTGATTTCAATTCGCTTAACTATTTGATTGATAACTTATTTATGTATGTTGATTAAGAGTGCACGCTTAGTTCTCGTGCATAAGTTTGATGCTAGAATATAAGGGAATTTCACCTAATAGTTATGAACTTATATTCATGAGTAGTAAAGGTTGCTATCCACAATCGTGTTAAGTGAATTCTTGGCAAGAGTATCATGCTTTTCATAGTTACGAATGTCTCGTCAATACTTATAGTTCTCATGAATCTTAATGATCTTTGATTGTATCTCTATTGTGCTTTTCACGTATGGAACTTTTGAAGAATGTTTTGAATTGTTATATGCGCTATCCCATTCAATTCATTAACTTAAGGAGAATTTGAAGGTTAAAAAAGTGCTATCACGGTTAACCCGGAGTATTGAGTTTCATAAGTTATTGAAAGAACAACTAAAAATTGGTTTATATACAGTGTATCATGTGTGGAGGAGAACCCTCTAGCTAATCCATCGTCCATTCAAACAACAATATTTTGTGTCTAAATTTGTCTAGTTTATAATTTGTTTATTTTCAAGTTATTCTCATCAAAACCCAATCCCCCTTTTACAATTTGTGTCCTTAGATTTGAATATACTTTATTTGATTTCATTTGAGTTCTTTGAGTTAATTTAGTTTAGAGTTGGTTAATTTTCATAATTTGAATCTTTTAAATTCAATTCACGTCCTAAAACAACCCTAGAATCTGTTTTAGTTTATTTGTTAGTTTTGGGCTATTTTGAGTTATTCTAGTTTGTTTTGAATCATTTGAATCTAGTTAAGTGTTTTGATTTTAGATTCGTGTTTTTGAAGTTTTATTTAGTGTTTCTAAGTTCATTTTATAGATTAGCAATCCCTCCTAATCCCCGGTGTAGAACGATCCCTACTTGCATATATACTACAATTGTCAACAAGAGGGTTTAATTTGTGTGTTTGCATATTTACGCATCATATTGCCAATAACACAAGGAATTGTAAAACTACCAGGATCTTTGCATTTCGGGTACGGGTGTGTCATCAACGATCCGAACCGTTCATCTTCTTGTATCTTCTAACAGTTCATGTTTTCAAAAAAGATAATCTGAAAAAACAAAATTTGGTGAGAAAAATAAAGCATAAATGTAAACAACAATCGACGGTTAAATTTTGATCTATGATTTATATGATTATAGTGACACATTTCAAAGTTAAGCCCTTCATGAAAGTTGTGAAGTTTGTCATTACGAGTGTTTATATAAATATTTTTTCTATATTTGTCACACTTCTACATTAATTAAAAAACTATTAAAGACTTTACTTAAACAATAGCCATAGAATAAATGAGAAAATAGTGCTAATGTAGAAAGCCTCATTGAAACTATCATCAATATAACTCTTGAAGACAATATATCAAGCCAAAGTTTTAATACTATTTCCTATGGTAATTGATGACAATTGAAGAGTTTGATTGTAAGAAAATGTGCAAGGTTCCAAACCTTGAAACATAACTCTCTTAATTTTGCAAAATCTTTTGAACATTTGATATTTTGTAATGTTCTAATGTTATTTTTTATTTTTTATTTTTTATTATGCTCGTATTTGGGGTATGTAAATATGTAATACTTGAAAAACAAATGTGTTTTTATGTTTTGAATGTGATAATATGGTATGTATATATTTATTTAGTATTATATTTTTTATTTGATTATTTATTGGTTTAAAATATATTTTTCTTAACGGATAACGGGTCGGGTTATATTACCGGTTAATATTATCGGGTCGGGTTATTTTACCCATTTATTTTAACGGGTGTTACACGACACGACCTGTTTAGATATCGGGTATGACACGAAAACAACACGAACACGGAAAACACGACACGAATGCCAGATCAACATAGGATGTGTAGGCTGCAGGGGGCAAAATCGTCCATCAAAATTGATAAAGGGTCGTCCTTCCGGTCGGAGCCTACTCCTCCAGTTTTATCTAGTTTTCCTTTTCCCCCTATAAACTGTTTTCTTCTTCCATAACTCCACCACCACCAACCGCCCTCCCTCCCCCCGCCCCCCCCCCCTCTCTCTCTCTCTCTCTCTCTCTCTCTCTCGCACACGAAATCAAAGATACAAAAATTTCAGAAAATATTATAAAACCAATTTTTGCAGTAATTGAAGAAAATAGGCCCCTTTCGTGTATCAGTCTCTTCTTCCTACAGAGGTTTGTGTTTATAATTTTTTTTTTTTTGCTGTTCTATATATATATTTTTTGGATTAATGTATGTTGATTTTTATGTTTGTTTGTATATATGTGGATTTGTTTAAGCATTTGTATTGAGTGTGTGCATTACTTTGCCATTGAGATTTGGGGTTTTGATTGTGCAGAGGAAGTCAAGGGAATGCGGTTTTAGGGTTTTCTCTCTCTGTGCCCAGGCCCAGACTTCTTTGGCTGATGTAATTTTTTAATTGGGAATGGGAGGCAAAGTTAGGGTTTGATTTTCAGGTGTATTGTATTGGATAGGGGGTAATTTTTTGTGGGGTTTAAATTTTTTTTTGTTGATCATATGTGGTTTATATAGTGTTTGAGTTAATGGGCAAATTTGTTTAACATAGGATGGCTTGTGGAAATTCGATTTTAGTCGAGGGTCTTTTGTGTGAGAATGTCACCGAGGAGCAGATGGGCTCAGAGATCTTGGTGCAATCTGTTCCTGAGCAGCCATCCTGCTTAGAGCCTTCACTTGATTCTGATGTTCAACATGCCAGTGTACCAGATGGGACTCCGGGATTGTCTAGGAATGACAATGTTGGTTGTGTGAGCTCTGGTGAGGTTATAGAGTCGTGCACTGTTGATAGAGATGGTTTGGTGGGTGAGTGTGAGAATGCTAATGATTTGGAATTGCAAAGTATGTTGAGCGGAGAATGGAGGCTCAATAGGTGTTGCTCGACTGAGAGTCAGAGTAATGTCGGTTCCAATAGCAAAAGTGACCGGATGTGCTTGAAGGAAGGTGGGCCTCAACTTGAGGATGGATCTGCTGCTTTAGTTGGGGACTGTGAAATCCCTTTGGAAGTCATATGTCAGACTGGTTCATCAGGAGATGGTGTCCAACAGGATGAGCAGAGAGATGATAAGAGTTTTAGTTCTCTCTATTCTAAAGAGGTTATGGAAGTTACGGAAGAGAAAGGTGACATTTATCTTGAGATAAAGAATGATATCTGTGAACCAGTATCTCCTTTGCTGGGTGTTGAAATTCCCTCAGAACCAGCAGAAATGGAGGCTTGCAGTAGTCCCCATAAAGAAGAGAAGGGTTTCAACATCTTAGCTGGTCCCTCTTTGGAAGCTGCGTATGAGGAAAGTGTTGTTTCCAGTGGGATAGAAGCTGATTTGTGCAACAGGACATCACCTGCACGAGATGTTGAAATGCATTCAGAAGTATCATTTTCATGTGATTTAGTGCCTAATTGTGACTGTAAGAATGAGCAGATCGATGATAGTGGTGTTAGTGGTCCGAACAGCCTCTCTACTGAAAGGACTACAGAGGTTGTTGAGATGAAAAGTAATGTTGATACATGCACTCAATTATTTCCTTCGCAAGGTTTTGAGAGGGCCTTGGAAGATTTACATATGCCTGATTTACTGAGTAGTTGTGCCCAACAGAATGATCACAGTAGTGATAAAATTATTGACGGTTCCTTGGTAGAAAGGTCTATAGAGATTCTGGAAAAAGGTAGTGATGCTATGACAGATGTAGAGGTTGTAATTCCCACGCAAATATCTCCTGTAAAAGTTGATGTCCACTATTCTAAGGAAGGTCCCTCCGAAATAGCTTCCAACTGCATTATTGAGAACTCTGTTTCCATGCAGTCATGTCAAACCTTAGGGATTGCCGATAACAGTGTCAGTGGGCTATCTACTGATATGGTGGTTGTTATGAAAAGCAATATTAATGAAATATTGCCTCCTGAGAGTTGCCAGGGGGCCTTTAAAGGTTCACATGTGTCAGATTCATCGAGTGTTTGCACTCAAGAGAATGGTCTGAGGAACAATAAGGTTATTGATTTTGCGTCTTCTGAAAGGGTAACAGAATTTTTGGAACAGAATGCTACAACCAACATGAAGTTTGAAATTGGCACCCAGATATCACTAATGGAGGAAAAAGTCTCCAATCCGAATAAATGTTCTTGTGAACTATCCCCCAACAGTATTCACGAGAAGTCTGTTTCTCTGAACTTGTTTCAATCTTTTGATAGTGTCAACAATGGCTCTTCTGAGAGTGCGGATGTGCCAGATAAGAATGATTCCCCTGGTAATGTTGATTCTAGCATTTCATTTGACCGTTCTGGAGAGAAATACCATGAAGGAAATGATAATGTCAAAGTTGGTTGTGTTTCTAAAACCAAATGTCCTGACATTGTAGCATTGTCTTCTCGAAGGAGTGGCCGAAGTCGCAAGACTCAGACAAAAAGGGCCCCAAGGAAAGGCAGAAGCACATCTAAAGAGTTGCAACCACTTGGAAGCCTTGAAACTGTCTTCAAGGCTGCTGGAAGGAAGAGAAGCTGCCTTTCCAAACCAGCTCGTTCTTCTATATGGGGATTATTAGGGAGTGTAACACAATCTTTTGAAGAGAGTAACAGGCTTGAGGTCAGTCAAGTTAAGAATCAAGGATCACAGAAACGAAGGAGTAGACAAAGAAGTGGACAACGGAATCAGAGTGGTGCTGGTGGAAATTCACAAGGGTCTAGGGGTACAAGCCGTGCTTCAACTAATCGTGTTCGCTTGAAGGTTAAAGTGGGGAAAGAAGTGTGTAAAAGTTCTCTCTACATCACAGTATCTGAGGTTGTTGATACCTCAGCATCAGCAAATTCTGTTAAAAAAGGGAATGGCAATGAGGGTAATTGGAGAAATGCGACTGTTGGGGAGGATAGAACTTATCTGGATGCTCCTGTTATGGATGTTGATCTGGCTAATAAGGACTTGGAGAGTGTTGTTCTCACAGAGAATTCAGCTGAAGATGTTATTGATAATTTTCGTGGGGTTCCATCTCATTCAGTTGCTGTATCTTCAGGAGGATCAGTTGGGACAAGCTTTACAGATCCTGGAACTTCACCTGATTCGGAAATTATCAGTATGGTTCCAGATGCAGATGTTGAGGCAAGAACGCAAGAAGATTCTCATGGTAATGTTTTAACTTCTGACAAGGTTTTTGCTGCTTCTGGAGACTTTAAGAAAGGAAACAAGAAGCATAAAGTCCCTTATGCGAAAAATTGTGTTTGGGAAGGTGATAAACTGTATCCAGCAAGCATGAATAAAGAAATGCAATCAGAAAAAGATGGGTGCAGGCAAAGTCAGGATTTTTCCCCTAGTGAGACACTCACTTCATACACCTGTGGAAATGCTTCAAGCAACTCATCAAGTGATAAGGAATCATCTTTGGAAGCACTGCGCTTGTCAGGAGAAACTGATCATGGAATTTCTAGAGATGTTCTTAAAGTGGAACTGGGTGCAGATAATCTTGATGTGGGCTTAGGATTACCAAAATCACAATCCTCGAAATCTAAGGGACTGAAGCCTCCCAAGGGCAGGTCCAGAGGCTGTGACTCAGCAAGCAAGAAGGGTAATGCTCATAGACTGACGGAAAACTGGAAAAAGTCTGCTAACAAGAAGAAAGTCATGATAAAGGCTGATGGGGATCAGGTTTCATGCAAAGTGGAAAGTCTCCCAGAATCAGGTACTTGTTTGTTAATGTTAACAAAATGTTTAAGCATGTCTTCTATATATTACAATGTCATCCTCTTCATCATACCACTTTTTTTTTTTTGTTTTTTTTTGTTAAATATATACACGCTTGAGTTGATTTTACATGCATGTATGGTGTAGGAGATCACTTAGCGGACAACAATAGGAAAGCCGACTCTGTTAATGATGCTGAATGCATAGGTTTTCCCAACTTGGACATGGTACCTGTTGACTTAGATAAGCATTATTTACCACCACGTAATGCTTGGGTGCTCTGTGATGATTGTCATAAATGGAGGCGTATACCAGCTGAACTTGCAGATGTTATAGATGAACAAAAGTGCACATGGTAAGCCATTCATTTTTCATTTAATCATGTAGAAGCCGTTTAAGGATATATATTTCGTTAGTGTTTTCCAATGTTTGTGCAGGATTATTAGAATTGAGCCTGTTGATGTTGTATTTATAACAATGGTTTAATATATTAGGCTAAGCGGCATTGGCTCTACTTATAAATAAAGGGGTATTTGACCCATTATGATCATTTTTGTTCATTGCAATGCTTATTGATTTATTTTCTGTCCTTACTTTATGCCTTGGCGTAGTTAAATTTTGTCAACATATAATTTATGTAGAGAAATGTGTGGTTTGTTCCTAGTATAGTTATAGTCTCTAATATATTATATGGGGTATGTATGCATGGCATGGCAAATATTACTGCTGTTAAGATTATTCCATGGACTTCAAATATAATATTATCCTCATTTTATTAATGTTTGATTTCAACTTGAAGGACCTGTAAAGATAACAAGGATGAAGCCTTTGCTGATTGCTCAATCCCTCAAGAGAAGTCAAATTCTGAGATTAACGCAGAGTTGGATATATCAGATGCCTCAGGTGATGAAGATGTATCCGGCACCCGATCAAAGTACAAAGAATTGGAATGTCGGCGTCTAACAGGTATGTGCAATCTATTTGTGATAGAATAAGATTGGGTTCAGCTTTTTATTCTCTCTCTCTCTCTCTCTCACACACACACACACACGCACACACGTTCATGCTCACACACATTCAAAATTTACATATACTGACGATTAAAGTTCTGACGCTTATTTTGCTTTCAATTCCTTGCAGTTTCTCAGCAGAATGTTGCAAGCATAAAAACTAATCAGTTCCTTCACCGTGGCCGTAAAACTCAGAATATTGACGAGGTTTATGCATGACTTTAAGTTTTTACGTAACCTGATTGTTTAGTATTTTATGTCTGTTGTCGTGCAATCAGTCTGAGTATATTTGAGGGGAAAAGAGTAACCCTCTGATTTCGCTGGTGACAGTACTAAACGAGTGGACTTATTTCATATGGGAATGGTTCACACTTGGATAAGTATTATATACATTGCTGATCAAAGCCTTGGTTGAATCGAAACTATCATATGGAATGGGCTCACTGCCCCCAAATTATTTTTGAATTCCGCTGACCATACCCTATATATTGAAGGCCTATCATCTGTTATCTGAAAAAAGCATGAATGTCTACAAAGGCTCTTAGTCATAAATCTGCCTTCATCAGTAACCTTTGCTGTAAATATATGATGTGATTTTTCAAACCAGTGTACATAGTTTTCCTAATTTGTTTATGTTTCTTTATTTTCCAGATAATGGTTTGCCATTGCAAACCACCTTCAGATGGCTGGTTGGGTTGTGGAGATGATTGCCTGAATCGAATGCTTAATATTGAATGTGTTCGAGGAGCCTGTCCATGTAGAGACCTTTGTTCAAATCAGCAGGTATTTTTTTTTTTTTATTATAGAAAATTTTGTGTTGTTGTATAAATGAAATGTTTTAGTTAATGTATTTGTTTACAGTTCCAAAAACGCCAATATGCCAAACTAGAGAAGTTTCGAAGTGGAAAGAAGGGTTTCGGGCTCAGGTTGCTTGAGGATATATTTAAAGGGCATTTTCTTATTGAATATGTTGGAGAGGTAAATCGACAAACTTTAGTCTCTTTTCAACTTTGGTTAGCTAATGCAGTTGTGAATCTAGTATAGGTATTTACAATTTTAGCTATTTTGGTCAGTAATCAATGCTAAGTTTGTGTTTTTAGTTTTTACCCAGCTTTGGTTTATGCCTCTCACTGGAATCTCTCTCAAGGTTTTTGTTTCCATTACTCTTCTGTGGTATCCAGATGCATTGCTTGTGCATGATTTTAGAATATAAGAAAACTCACCAATTTATGAGATAACTTGAAAACAACATGATAGAATAAGGCAGAAAGCTAATTTATTCCTTCAGTTCAGCAGAGAGAACTGATCTTGAAGCGTTCTATAAGAACAAATTCGAGACCAGATCTATGAGTGGATTGGCGGATTCCTGTGAGGGCTTATGTAATTGTTATGCAAACAAAAAAGAATTAAAATTTGATTATGGCTAAAGCATTAAAACATTACATGGTGTTTTCAACTTTGCTCTTCTGCTCTAATTGTTGGTTTTGGTGTTTGATTGTGCGTATTGGCATGCTTGTGTTATGTATGATTATGTGTATCTAAGATCTTTTAATAAGCAGGTGCTTGATACAAATGCTTATGAGGCACGGCAAAAAGAGTATGCTGTGAAGGGTCACAGACATTTTTACTTCATGACATTGAATGGCAGTGAGGTTTATATCTTTCCTGATTTATGCTCACATCTACCTTTTCCTTCTGATCTTTTATCAGCAAACTTGCAGTTAGCGTGGAAGTTTAACTTGCTAAAATGTTGCATTTTATTTTTCTATTCATGAGTGTTCTTTTATTTCAGGTAATAGATGCATGTGCAAAGGGAAATTTGGGGCGTTTCATTAACCATAGTTGTGATCCTAATTGTCGCACAGAAAAGGTGAAGTTGCTTTTCTGCAATTACATTCATTTTGTGTATGTACAAGCTATGGTAAAGACTGAAGTTTAGGGGCAGGGGTTTTGGACATGAGATTTGGAAGTAACCATTTCGGTTATCCTATTACGTTGGCCAGTTATATCTGAAATTGGGCTTTCATTTTTTTGTTTTCCTGCTTTTGTAATGTATTACATGACCTCATTTTACGTGCTGGTTGCTTAATTGTAATCCTTGGGAAGCTGCTCGTGGGTAATTTACTTTTACTCGTTTCTTCCTAATCTAAACTTTTTTTTTCTATTGTCAACAGTGGATGGTGAATGGAGAGATTTGTATAGGACTATTTGCATTGAGAGATATAAAGAAGGTATGCTTATACCTTCCAGAATTACTTTCTTCCCTTTAATGTTTTGAATGTTTGAATTGCACCATAAATCATAACTGTAACTCACACAGCTTACAACCCTCTATGAGCTGGAAAAATCAGTTTTGAGTTTTCTGTTTATTTACCATATACTATTTAATTTGAACATGACTTAAGGGCAGCTGCTTATAAGTTGCATTTTATTCATCTATAAAACCGGCAATTGCTGACATTTCTGTTTTGGAGTCTGTAGGAGATAGAAGGTTGACCTAGGTCAGGGTAGTGTATATGCTGTACTTTTTAGGGACTTTACTTTATCATATCCACTCTTAAGCATGCTATTCATGAAAATTAATCCAGATCTACACTGTGGTATGCAATTTTAGGGTTAAAGCTTTTTTACTGGTTACTTCTTGGAGAATTTATTATTTCAGCAACCTTGTCGACTCACCAATTGCTCTTACACAATTGACAATTTTATTTCTGTCCTTAGTCTAAATCTAGTTGTCTGGAAAGATTATATTTTATGGTAGCCTTTTGCCAAATCATTTAGGTATCCTTTTAGCAAGTTTCCAATTCCTAGTGTTCTGTAGATATAATTTAAGTGAAAAAGGATCTAAAATTAAAATAATCCCAAAGGAAAACAAAAATAGCCTTGAATTTTTGGGTTATTTGTAGCAACCTATTTCCCTGCATTTGCTTCTAGAAGCTGTAATTTTTAGCTATATTTTTTCTTTTTCAATGCTGTGTTCATAATCGCCGTTCTGTATATATTGACCCATATAACTATATTTCAGGGTGAAGAGGTTACATTTGACTACAACTATGTAAGGGTTTTCGGAGCTGCTGCCAAAAAATGTCATTGTGGTTCATCTGTATGTCGTGGTTACATAGGTGGTGATCTTCTTGATACTGAAGTCATTGTTCAAGATGATTCAGATGAAGAACATATGGAGCCCGTGATGATTCCAGAAGATGCTGTATCTGAAGATAGGTCTGACAATACGTTGCCTGCAAATAAAGTAATTGATAATTCAATAATTGCTATTGGGGAATTGGAGTATACCGCCCAAAGAGAAGAGTCTGTGAATCGATCTGATTCACTTGTTCCTCACATACACGCTCCGTTGGAATTGAAGCACTCAAGACAGAAATTACCATCTTCCGTCCAACCAGTTGAAGCTTCCCAACAAACAGAAGATGTAGCTAGTATACCCATGCCTGTTATTGAGCAGAAAATTTTTGGACAAAAGGAGACTACAGAAAAATCCTCAAACTCCTTTGAAAGACTAGAGACTACTACGACAAAAGTGCTTAGCAAATCATTATCTGATGGGACTGATGGTGACAGAAAGTCCAAGTCTGGTACTATTGAAGCTGGACAGGGTCCTTCCAAAGTGCGTTCTAATGTGAAAACTTCCAAATCATCCAGTTTTGTGAAGAATAGCAAAGTGAAGATTACCCCAAATGGTAACAAAATTCAAGTGACAGCCACCAAATCTCACGTGCTATCTATCAAGCCCAAACGATTAACAGAAGGTTCAGGTTGGGGATTCTTTTCATCTTGTTTTCTTTAAAGTTAGAAGTAAGGGATACATTGATTGAGTGAGGCTTGATGCAAATGGTTGCAGTTGAGGAGAAGCTTAACGAGCTGTTGGATGGCGAAGGAGGGATAAATAAACGGAAAGTAAGTAGTAGCTATGGAAGCTAATATGCTTCATTTTGTGGATTCCTCATCATATATTATGCTATTCTGCATTTATTGGAGCATTTATGTGCCTGTATATTATCATAATACACCTTTCATTGTTTGGCTTTATTAGTCAAATCATGTGTGGTGGTCTCTCTCTGCTATTGAGCACACTGCATACCAATTTCTTTTCAATGTGATTTTGAAGCATATGCCTTTGTGAAGCATTTACCCTTTATAGCTTTTTCTCTTTTGTCTGTTATATTGGTAGTTTATATATGCATGGTATTTTCTTACAGGATTCCACTAAAGGCTACTTGAAGCTTCTGATCCTTACTGCAGTATCAGGTGATAGTGGCAGTGGGGAAGTAATTCAGAGGTATATTGAAATTTTTTACTTCATATTGTTGCCTATGTTGTAGTATTAGCCACTTTTCAAGCTTCATTTATTGTCATTGAGGTGAAGTGTTTAGTTAACAGTTCTCCATTAAAGTCATTCTTCTCTTTTGCAGCAATCGAGATCTTTCTATGATCCTTGATGCGCTTTTGAAAACAAAGTCACGGATGGTTTTGATTGATGTAATAAATAAAAACGGTGTGTACCCTCTCTTTTATCGCATGGGTTCCTCTTTTGTCGGTATCAAATGAATTAATTTACTGTGCCCCCATTTGCTTCAAATCGATGAATATTATTTTTTCTTAGGTTTGAGAATGCTACACAACGTAATGAAAAAATACAGAGAAGACTTCAAAAAGATACCAATCCTCCGGAAGCTTCTTAAGGTGTTTGCACTGAAAACTGTTTTAGTTATATAGTATTGTTTTATTTTTTTTATATTTTTTTATCATTATTTTTTTTTACTCCAGCTGCAAAATTGCCCATGTTTCAAGTATTAGCTCTCTCTCTCTGTGAGTGCCTTCAGGGATTCAAGAAAAAATGTGATACAGAGAACAATTCTTTATAAATATTTTGGTATTCAGCAGACTGCTGACTATTATTATTTTTGCAGGTCCTAGAGTATTTAGCCATGAAGCAGATACTTACATCGGATCATATTACTGGAGGTCCTCCCTGTGCTGGAATGGAGAGGTAATTATTTGTTTCATCATTAAATTTGTTTATTGATTTGGTATAATCACTTTGCTCTTTTTTTCTCCTTTGTTGGGTTGGCTTGTTTGACACTGGAAGTTGGTTTTGGATTTAACTGATGGCATCATTTGGAAAAGGTTTTCCAGTTGCTTTGTTGTTTATGTATTGACACACTTCTTATATTGTTAATCTGCTTTGTACAAGGCAGGTTTACTGTCGATTATATCTTGTTTCTTTGCTGTGCTATTTTTGGGAACATTTAACTTTGTGATATATTTGGTCCCAAGACTCAGCTCAGTTGAATGCTTCCAGCTGTTCAGTTTTTTCCTGCAAATTGATATCAGTGCTCAAACTTAATTCAAGTAAGTATTATCTCTTAGTAATGTTGCTGATTTCTTATAATTGTGTTTCTCTGCAGCTTTATGGAGTCAATGCTGTCACTGACGGAGCATGAAGACAGACAGGTCTAGTTTAGAAGAAAAATCTTAGATTACTTGATCATCTAGTTTGTTATCCTCTTTATCGAAAATAGTTGCTTAGGTGGGATTCATTTGATCTTCTCTGTCACATGTTGATGCTTAATACATTGACGAATGGATATAACCTCTGAGTCTGAATCAGTTGAGGATTCTACAGGTCCACCAAATAGCACGGAATTTTCGAGACAAGTGGATTCCCAGACCTTTCAGAAGACATGGCTATGTAGACAGGATTGATAGCAAGATGGAATTTAACAGAAGTTCAAACTGCAATAGATTTTCTGCATCAAATGATAATTGGCGTGATCAAAGTGGAAGGTCTACTGAAGCTATAGATAGTGCCAAACAATCAATGGTCTCAACAACTTCTGTGAGTACAGGTGTCCAGGAGGTCTCTTCCGCACCTTGTATGGGTGGTTGCCCTACCAGTGAGACCAAAGTTCGCAAGCGTAAAAGCCGATGGGATCAACCTGCAGACCCAGATTCAAGTTTACTTCAGAACAAAGAACAGAAGAGTGAGTCTGGATTGTGTAGACAGTTAGCAACTAGTCCATCTCTGGGGATAGGTGAAATGGCATTGCATCTGGAGAGGGTGAGTGGAGAAGATGGAACTTGTTCCAGCAGTGTGCGTGGTAACTGTCAGCAAAATGATGGAACAGAGATGAACCTTGATGATATTCCTCCTGGGTTTGATGCCCCTGCGACTTCATCTTTTGCTTCGTCATCACTTTGTCCTTTGAAGTGTGCTGCCCCAGCGGTAGGGCATCCACAGGAGAAATTTGTTTCTTGCTTACCTGTTTCATATGGAATTCCCATGTCTGTCATGCAGCAATATGTGACACTCCACGCTGAAACTGTAGAGACTTGGACTGTTGCTCCTGGGATACCTTTTCATCCTTTTCCACCTTTGCCCTCGTTTCCCCGTCAGAAGAAAGGCCCTTCACCTTCTCATACCGTCAATCATGTGGCAGTTAGTCAACCTGCGGAAGGAAAACATGACAGGTGCGTTCCTGCAACATCTCTCTCTAATGAAAGCATTCCTGGCACAACTGGTGCTAATCAGGCAGAGTTTAGCATTCCATGTGCAAACAACCGATATACATCTAAGCGCCCGAGAAGATTCTCAAATGATTTGGGAAGGAGATACTTTAAGCAGCAGAAGTACTGGAATAATAATAATAATACAAAATTTGGACCGCCATCTTTCAGCGACAGAAATGGGTTGGGGTGCAACGGAAACAACTCTGGAGGTGGAACGGACAGCGGCATAGGTGTAGGAAATGTAGCAACTGAGTATAGGAGTTCATATTATGCCAATGTCAATCAGCATCCACAACACCATTAATCAACGTTCTTTCATAGGGTGAGGCTGCTTAGCTTATTTGCTTTATACCTCAATGTGTTCCCCAATTCTTTCTCCTCTGTTTTTTGGGTTTATTTGATCTAAATATTTATTCGATATTCAAGTCTTGGAGTCGAAGTTCATGAAAAAATTGCTCCTGTATGGTGAAGTGCTCTTGCGAATATTCATCTGTCGACTCACACCTCGAAGAGGTAAGCAATTTTTATTTAACATTCTCATAGTGATATATGTTTTAAGAGAAATGAAATGGCTTAATTAATGTTCCCCATGATCAATTTTAGTTTTAAATTTTGAATTAGTTATCTGGTTAGTTTATTGTGTTACTGGCTGTTGATGAAGTTCCGTGCAACTCGAACACCAAGGTGGCGGTGTTTGTATTCCTTAATTTCGTCATGTCGCGTGAGTTAAAACATTTAACGACGTGTGATGGTCTTGGAATACTGATACCCCTATGAATCTTTAGTAGTTTTATATCAGAGTTGTGCTACTGGGCGATGCGGTGTGACAAAGTTACTTTAAGGGAAGTTCGATATTAAATTATTGCTCAACTCCGATCGCCCGTTATGGGCGTATAAAACTTGTGTTTTGGTTGAAAATTGGAGTGGCCCATTTTAAAAGGTTGTTATGCCATATTCGAATAATGGTGTCAAACTAGCTGAGGATTTACAACTCTCGACATATAACATAACGGAAATTCTTTTTAAGGGAAGGGATTTCTATATTTTTTATAAAATAGAGATTAGGTGTTAGGTCTACACCACATCAAATTTTAACGATATAAACCGTTTATTTTTCAAGTTGCACCTCATAGATCATCCTTGCAGAAAATTAGCCAAATCAAAAAATATTTGAGACATTTAATTGAGTTCAAAGAAATTGACAAACATTTTACTCTGTAAGAAATATTGAAATTTCATCGTGATAATTAAATAGGCAAACGGTTTTGAGTTAAATTGAATTTTTGTAAAGATTTATGAATCGAGATTTACAAAATAGAAAGCTCAGAACGTTGAAATTTGACGTGGAGTGGATCCCACAGTTGGTCTTTATTTTTTTTTTTCAAAAAATAGGATCCCTTCCCTTAAAGAGCTTGATAACACCAATTTGTACATGTATGTAATTTCGAGTATTTTTAATCCAAAAATTTATCCACATATTTTTAATAAATTTCCTCCAGTAAAAGCTTCTCTCCCCCCTATCCTTTAAAGCAAAGTGGAACCTTTGGAACAAAAATAGATAAAATAAAATGTAGGGTAAATTACATTTTACCCCCTCAGGTTTGTGATCGATTTCAATTCCTTACAACATCTTTAAAACATTTCACTTTCATACCATACGTACTATTTTATTTCAATATAATACATCCGTTACATTTTCCATCCATTGGTCTGTTAAGAGCTAACGTGGCTGCCACATTTGTGCTGATGTGGCTGCTATGTGGCATTTTAATTTTTTTTATACATTAAAAATATTATAATATTACCCAATTTTTTTTCAAAAGGCCCAAAAATCCTTCCCCGCAACCCCACATCCCACCCCACCCCCTACCCATCTTCTTCCCTCTCAGTTCTCTTTATCTCTTTCCAAACCTCCATAACTCTAATATCTTCTTCCTCAAAGCAAAAAACCAAAATCCATTTGAATTAAACCCTAATGGATTGCTAATAAAATCAATACCTTCAAACAAATTGGGACCCAAACCCCTCCCTCCATCCCCTCCACTCGAGCACCCCTCAGTGCAAGTCCCACTGCTGCCGGGCTCACTTCGACACATCCTTTTGCACCCCCAACTTCAATGACCCCTTCCTCTTCGACCCTTCCGACCTCGACCTCTCCTGCCTCACCTCCCCTAACCTCCTGCCATGTTTCTCAAGTCCGATGACTCCTTGGGGGGCTAACCACCCCACCCCCTTCTCCTCGACTCCCAAGCCCATCGCTTCCTCCAGCTCCACTGCCATTGCTGCCCACCTCCGGAGCCTCTTCGTCAACTTTGACTTTTTTGACGCCCTGGGCAGGACTCTCTACGGGTTTGGGGGTTAGGTTATTAGGGTTTCAGAGTAGGGATAAATGGGAGTTGCAGAGAGGTGAGGGGGAAGAAAGGGGATTTGGGTTTGGTGTTTTTTTTATTTATCTTTTTTATTTATTTTTTTAATAGGGTTAATATTATAATATTTTTAATGTATAAAAATTATTTTTTTGTCATGTGGCAGCCACATCAGCACAAATGTGGCAGTCATGTCAGCTTTTAATGGACCAATAGATGAAAAATGTAACAGATGTATTATATTGAAATAAAATAGTACATGAGATATGAAAGTGAAATGTTTTAAAGATATTGTAAAGAATTGAAATCGACCCAAAATCTGATGGGGTAAAATGTAATTTACCTTAAAATGTATAAAAAAGTAGATACAAACAATAGAATTAACATTTTGTAATGCAGCCGTGTGATTTTTACAGAATCAAAATCTCCTTAGGATGGTTCTGATGTGAACAAAACATCTAGTTCTAATCAATGTTTTGTGCTTCCTTCACCCACTGAAGTGCTTCCCAATCACCTTCTTATAACTCTGCCTCTGCTGCACCATAATCCAGTATTTAGTCGTCCTCGGCCGCCTATCGATATACTCCTCCTTTAAATTTAAGAGCTCTAGCCATGCTAGCACCAGAACAAGCATCACGTCCGCCATGCTAAACTCTTCGCCGGTTAGATAATCCGATTCATTCAGCTTTGTTTTGACTTGATCAATTAGTCTTATTAACTGTTCCTTGTTCTCTTTCAAAACCGCGGGGTCTTTCAACTTGTCTTCTGTCTCATACACTTCGTCTAACTTGGTGTGGTAGGCCGGCGCTAGATCAGTAGCTTCCGCCATTCGAACTATTCTGTGCATCTTTGGGATGTGAGAAAGTTCAAAGAACTTCGGGTTCCACTGTTTTATTCTGTGCATCCACGCGGTTACTTCTTCGCCACTTGAAGCGATGTTCTCTTCCCCTGATGAGACCAGTGCAATTCTTTCCACATACCTAGATAAACAATAACACATTGCTTGAAGATTAAAAGAGAAGAATGTCGAGGGCAGTATACTCGAAACCTGTTCATTACCATGTTTTGCTCGCTCTTTTGATGCAAATCTAAAGTGAATTCTGAAATCGATAGCGTAACTTATACAATAGTATCAGAGAGTATTAGTGAAGTGTCTAACATGCTGAATGATCTCGACGGTGTTGTAAATGATATGGTGCCCGTTCTGGAAAACCAGAAGTTTTGCGCTCGGATTCATCCTAAAGAATGAAGCATCCACGTTCGTTCCTGTCACAGGATTGACATGGAAGAATGTGTAAACAATGCCTTTTTCATCTAAAGCAAGCCTAGCTCTCTGCCTGTCCAATGAGTAAGGATGGTGATATAACTGCATCGTTAAGGAACCGAGCTCTTCTGTTTCGCCTTTCAATTGTTGGGGTCTGCAAATAGCAAGAAAATGTCAGTTAAAATGTGTTTGGGCCCAAAATAACAGTTTGGGCCGAGCGAAGTATTTCTCAGCTCGGAAAGAGATACTGCAGATAGTCGATTCGTGGGCCGACTGAATTGAGTCGGCCAAGTCCTAGCAGGAAAAGGATTTATCTCAAATAACGATAAGGGAAGCGAAATCCATCCGTGAAGACAAATAGTCCCAGTACGATAAGGAGTCTCGGTGGGAGTCCTAGCTGAAGAAGGAGTGGCCGAGGCAGTCCGATGGGGGTAAGGAGTCCCAATCCGAGTAGAATTATGATTGGATCAGAAGAGGATTCGGCTTCTATAAATACAGAAGCAGTGGTAGCATGCACGAGACCTCAAACTCAACACACAAATCTGCCCTACGTAATTTCTCGCTTTACGCGAAACCTCTCAACACCCTTGAGATTTTTTATTTTCTTTTTCGCCTTCACACCTTCAGTTTGGATAAACAGCACTGTGAAGGCAACCGGTAAACACCTTCAGTTTGGATAAACAGCACTGTTGCCGTAGAACCAGCCGTCCGTGAAGCACCTTCAGTTTGGATAAACAGCACTGCGACAGGGTCGACTGGTTATCTATCCAAGTCTCGGTCGACGAGGGTTTTCTGATCCCCGTCGATAGAGGTCATCTCACCAGCCATCTCGGCGAAGTGAGGTGTTACTGATACTTAGGCTCGGTGCGTCAATGCAGAGTTATTTTATGATTGCATATTCATAAGTGGGTTTCAGAGTTCGGCACTTGGACGGCCGAACCACGTTCATTATCAAGACCTTCATCCGCTTTGAGTATTTGTGCCCCTATACTGTAGTATCGATTCGGCGTGGTTTCACCTTCACAAATACGGTGACTAGTGCCGAATCGGACGACGACGAGCCGTAAACTTTGTAATTGGTAGCCTTGTCTTCAGGCTTGAGGACCCAGAGGCCGAGACGTGTTCCTTTCTCGGCCACAGTTGCAAGACACAGAAGTCAGCTGTGCGCATCCACACAACATCAAGACATTTTTACTCATCGGTCGAGCTCGGCCGACGAGTTGGCACGCCCCGCACACATTTGAAGGACATAGTTAGTCTACTAGTTACTCGGCCTGCACGCCACGTAGGCTAGGTGATTTTTGTAGTCAACATTTTGGCACGCCCAGTGGGACCGAGTGCTAAAACTGCGAAGTTCATGCTCGTTGAGACTCGTTCGGTGAAGAAAAAGACAGAAATGGGAAAGTCTACCACCGCACCCGTAACCCACAACACGGGTTCAGAACATTCATCACATGCACAGACCAATGATGCCGTGACACCTGATCCACGCCGAGAGAGGGGAATACTTCTCGGCGAGCCCCCTCATAACACAGGAGTTCTCACTAAAGTCATAAAGGACAAACCGGTCGAAGGAACAGTGGAGGACTGTGACGAGGATGGGGGTGACGCTACTGACCCACCACCCAGGTCGTTTTTTAGGAGACGATTGGAAGAACAATCTTGGCAATTCGAACAGACATTTGGCCGAGACATACAATCAATCCTGGAAGAAGTATGGGAGCAAAGCGCCACGCAGACCAAGTTGCTCGAGTACTTAGTCCACATTACCCCCAATTTGGGATTGATCGATCGAGCGCGACAGTCCTTGCCTAAACATAACATAGCGACCACGTCAACGGCCGAGGCAGGATCTGCTCGGCCTAGAGCAATTGATCCAGAAAAGAAGAGCGGATTAACCAGCACAACAAATGACTTTGGGTCCGGCCCGACTGCTGTGAATACCACATAAATCCAGCGAATGATTGATTCGGCCTTGAAGAAGGGGCCGAAATTCCCCAAGTTTATTCATCCATACCCGGAGTATGTCGAGCATTTTGAATACCCGAAAGGTTTTAAGATCCCAGATTTCAGTCTGTTTGCGGGAGAGTCTTCGTTATCTTCTCTAGAACACGTGGCTCGCTTCACCGCACAATGTGCGGATGTTAACAGTGATCATTATAAGCTACGATTGTTCAATTTCTCATTAACCGGACCGGCATTCGCATGGTATATTAACCTTCCTCCAAATTCGGTCCAAAGTTGGGAAGAGCTGGTTGAGAAATTTCATGAACAGTTCTATCGGCCAGAAATGGAGATGTCAGTATCTTCGTTGGCTAGGATGGCACAAGCATCCGATGAGTCACCAATGGAGTACTTAACGAGGTTTAAATCGGCCAGGAATTGGTGCCGAGTACCTTTCCCGATAGTAGAATTCGTAAGAATCGCTCTCAACGGCCTTGATCTGGAGTACAAGAAGAAGTTCTTGGGGGCCAATTTTCGGGATATGTACGAATTAGCTCACCATGTAGAGCAATATGAGTACCTACTCTGAGAAGAGAAGGTATCAAAGTCCTCAACCAGGGGTACCGTATACAAAAACCCTTCCGTTAGTTACGCCTCGACCGAAGGAGATAACTCCCAGTATGCCAGTATAGATACAGCCGAAATCATCATTGACAAACCATAGATCTGCAAAGCTCTGGCTCAAGCTAAAGATACGAAAGCTCGCATGGCCCTTGAGGAAGCTACAACCAAAATGTCGAAGGTTTATACCTTTGACATTATCAAGGGCGATGCTATCTTCGACCCGCTATTGATGGCAAAGATCATCAAGCTTTGGCCAGGACATAACATCCCAAAGGCCGAAGAGTTGAAAGATAAGGTGTACTGCAAGTACCACAATTCAAGTAAGCATACGACCAACAACTGTGTGGTGTTTCGCGATGCCATTTAAGGATGGATCGACAAGGGCAAATTAAAATTCCCAGAGAAGCAGATGGTCGTCGATGCCAATCCTTTTCCCTCAGCAACAGTCGGTATAGTGGATGCCCATCTACCTAAAAACAAGAGTAAGGAAAGAGCCGAGTTCATACAAGTGCGACACATTCCAAAACAGGGTTCTCGGCCACGGCTCAAAATCGATCTATCCTATAATGAGCCACCAACAGAGCTGACAGGGCCCGCGATTGTCCAAGCTATGTCCAGAATTAGTGAGGAAGAATCTGAAAAGCCACTAGTCGACATGATGAACGCCCATTTGCCTAAAAACACAAGCGAGGCAAAGGTCTAGTTCCTGCAGATGCAGCACATTCCGAAATAGGGTTCTCGGCCACGTCTCACACTTGATTTATCTGCTAACGAGCTGCCAACAGAGCCGACAAGCCCCGCAATAGTTGAAGCTATGTCAGGAGCTAGCGAGGATGAACCCGACAGGCCGGTAGTATTGTGCAGCCGTTGTAAGGTGCATGTAGTCATAACCGAGCCAAAAGAGAAGCAATCTCAAGCAGCGATACCACGCCAACCACAACCGAACGCGGCAACACCCAGACAAACACCCATGGTCGCGGCAATACCACCAAAGGTGCTCGGCTTGGGCCAGCGCCGCAAGGTTTTCGATAGACTCGGACCTCAACCGCGAGCCGAAAGATAGTCTTCGGCCACGCGACGACTCGACTTCGATGCCCCGTTTTACAATGAAGATTATTATGCATGAAGTTCCAGCAGTTCCGGTTCGGTGGCACACCAAAAGACGTTCAAACTACCCGAACCACGTGACCATCGATGGTACACGTACAATTCACCAACTGGCATGTACACCGCCCTATCCAAATCTCAGAAGCGTTGTCGCCAAAGGATAGATTGCATGGCTCGACGCCAGCCAACCCAAGTATCTTCGGCTCCCAAGTGGCAGCCTAAAACCACAGAGACAAATGAAGATGATCGTCAACCTCCGACGATCGTGACCGAGTTACTCGAAGGAAAGAAGGTCACAGATCGTGATATCGAAACTGCTTTCGACGAGTCCGACAAACGGATCAAGCTCCTACTTCAATCAGGAGAAATGAAGGCTCGCTTCGAGCAAATCAAGAAGGAGTCAGCGGAGAACCTCCCTTCAGCACCGACATCAGAACCATTGATCAAGATACGACAGAATCTCCATCATCCTTTCATTGGCGAAGCCCTAAAGTATATGCTGGATTTCCATAAGACACACTCAGCCAATGACTTGTACGGCTTACCAAAGGAATGTCAACAAGTCCTCGACCTGGCATTAACTTTCCTAGATGCCGAGCAAATAATTCAGAAGACTACAGACCCAGCCATAAAGGCACGTTTCCAGCACATACGGGAGGCTCAGGTGTTTGGCTTTGAGGTTGACCCATACACGGATCTACCCCCCACCGAGCTCCCTTTTTTCTTTGATGACCTTCGCGATCTGAGGTACCATTTCAAATTTTTCTCAGTAGTAGCGCTTTTCGGCCTCACGGCCGATGAACAAGAACGTATAACGCGCCTTGACGCATACCTTGACACAAGAAACATTCTAATTGCTTACCAAGAGCAAGTCCGTCAATCAATGCCTATCCAATTAAGTGAGCTCGAGGGTAACATTCAAGATAATTCAACACAAGAGGATGAGCTACTGCTCGCCGATCATACAATGGACGCCTTAGCTGAAGACGTTAAGGAACAAGCTGCTTCGATCGACAATCTTGGGACAGAGCATCATGACCTACTGGCACCTTCTGTCCTGGACAACATGGAGATCAGCATGGTCCACGTCTTACCCGCTGAATTTCAGCCAACTACTTCCCAACCATCATCCTTGGTTGGTGATGTAATGGCCGAGGAGGCAACACAGGTTGACCTCATTACCACTGAAGAAGACGAGATAGAAAGCACAAAAGACAGACTCGCGGCAGCCCTCGCTGAGTTGTTTCCTCGATCCCCCATTACCAATCTACAACATCTAAAGCCGTTATATGTTATGGCTCATATAGAAGGCTACCCTATCTCTAAGGTATTCGTCGATTATGGGGCCACTGTTATCGTTATGTCTGTGTCCGTCATGCGAGCCTTACGACGGTCGCACGACGAACACATCCCATCTGGGATAACTATGAGCAGTTTTGTGGGAGATCGGTCCCAAACAAAATGAGTGCTTCCTCTAGAGGTAACTATCGCCGGTCGTAATCACATGACTGCATTCTTCATTGTCGACTCTAAAACCGAGTATAACGCCCTGCTCGGCCGTGATTGGATCCATCAGACTGGCTGCATTCCATCGTCACTCTATCAAGTCCTCGTCTTCTGGGACGGGAAGTCGATCATTGTCCATCCGGCCGACACCCAGCCATTCAAGGCCAACATGATCCAAGCCCGTTACTATGATGATCACGTCGGCTACATTTCCCTTCAAGGCCTCAATGAGGACGGGCGGCCGAAAAAGATTTTCGTGCAGAAGGCTATTGAGGTTGCCGCCGAGACTGTCCACCAGGAATCGGCGAGACTCGGATTGGCCAACTTACTCACTAATATCAATGATTAATGCCAGCCAAGAACGATGCCAGGCCACAGTCTCCTCAACTATGGGGCGACTGCTAGCCCATTGGTATACGGTTTCCCAGCAACTAAACTCGGGAGTCAATCTGGTCGAGTCAATCTGGTCGAGTTTCCAAGCTGCACCGGCTGAACTTGAAGACAATTGGCCTCAGGTCAAAGACCCTTTGGAAGAAATAAATGTCGGGACGGCCGAAGAACCTCAGCCTTTATTTATTAGTGCTCTGTTGCCTCAACCTATGAAAACTGACCTGTGTAATTTATTAAATGAATTCAAAGATTGTTTTTCTTGGAGCTATCATGAGATGCCTGGTTTAGATCGTACGCTCGTCGAGCATGAGTTACGCATCAAGCCCGGATGCAAACTGTTTCGTCAGCCCCGTCGACGATTCTCGACCGAAGTACAACTTGGCATAAAAGACGAGATCATTTGGCTCTTGAATGCCGGTTTCATTCAGACAGCCCGATACGTCGAATGGTTGGCAAATAAGTTCCCGTTTTTAAGAAAAATGGAGCCTTGCGAATTTGTATCGATTTTCAGAACCTGAATCTGGCAACCCCAAAAGATGAATATACTATGCCAATTTCGGACCTCTTAATCGACGCAACTGACGGGATTTTAAACCGCACAAATTTAACCCTCTTTTTGACAGTTGTAGTATAGGTGTAAGTAGGGTATCGTTCTAGGCCGGGGATTAGGAGGGCTTGCTAATCTACTCTAAATTAATTTAAAAATATTAAACAAGACTCAAGGATACAAAATTAAGCTAAAAACTCTAATAATTCAAAACACACAAAAATGACTCAAAACAAAGAAAACAAATTAAATAAACACTAGGAACTAAAATGGACGGAAATCGAATTAAAAGATTAAAAATAATAAAAACTAACTAAATAATATAATATAATAATGGGGGGGTTTGGTTTTGATGAAAAGTAAATTAAACTTAAATAAATTACAGAACTGACAAAAACATAAAATTAAGGTGAACGGATGGGCGACTGATTGGCTAGAGAGTTTTTCTCCACACAAGACACATATGCAATCTAAATTGACCTTCAGTTGTTCTTTCAATAAGTTGTAAATCTCAATACTCCAGATTAACCGTGAACAGCACTTTTTTAATCTTCAAGTTTTCCTTATGTTATTAAATTGGATGAACAGCATACAACAATTTAAAACATTCCTCAAAAGTCCCCTACGTGAAAAGCACAATAGAGATACAATCAAAGATCATTAAACTTTGTGAAAACTATAAATACTGACGAGGCATTCGTAACTATGAAAAGCATGATACTCCTGCCAAGAATTCACTTAACGCGATTGTGACTAGCAACCTTCACTACTCATGAATATAAGTTCATAACGATTAGGTGAAATTTACTTATATTCTAGCATCAAATTCATGCATGTAAATTAATTTTCCATTCTTAATCGACAAACATAAATAAGTTATTAATCAAACAGTTAAGCAAATTAAATCACAACTCAGAAATCACAACTGAAGTTACCAATTCAAATTACAAATATAATCATGGTTTTGAATTATCCTCTAGCCAAAACAAATTAATTACACATATTTATAATTTAAAACAAAAATTAAAACTTGAGTTTGGAGGAGATAAACCGAAATGGGTATTTGCAAGTTTGCACCGTGCACTGTTTCTGGCAGCAATTGGCTGCCTTGCTTCTGTGTTCGACTTTTTCTTCTGGATCCGTGCCCAACGCTGCCTTGAATCCGAGGCCTTTTATTGGTTGCCAATAAGGCAGCCTTCTTCCCTCTGTTTAATCTTCTGTTTCTCTCGCGCCCTCCAGACTTCCCCAGCGCCTAGCCTTCTTCTTTCCCGAGTGCTGCTTGCGCTTTTTTCTGGCACCAGCTTTTGCTGCCAAATGGCGTGCTCTGTGACTTCTCTTTTTCTTTTAGTCCCGCTCCTTGTAATGTTGCCCAAAGCTGCCTTAAGGGCAGCTTGCTTTCTTTTGTTTTTTCCCTGACTTACTCTCCCATTATTTTATTTCCACCGAGTTCCATGGGCTCCCATGCCAGAGCCTTCCTTCTTTTTTTCAATGCAACGCTGCCCTTTGTTCTTTATATTTTTATTTTCTGTTTTTCCTTCTCACCAGCTGCCCGAGGCAGCCTCCTTGGCTTTGGTTCCCACTAAACAAAAGGCAGCCCCCCTTATTATTTTTGCTTGGCAAGATGCGGAGCACTAAGGCCTTATCATTTCTTTTCTGCTTTCGGTGGACTCCCTCCACATGCTTCTTAGTTTTCTTTTTATCACCTAATAATCACACACACACAATCATCACATATATAAATATATAAATATATATAAATATATAAATATATAAATATATATAAAAATATAAATATATAAATATATATATATAAATAAATATAAATATATAAATATATATATATATATAAATATATATATATATATATATATTATTATCTAAATGATAAGTGTAACAACCCGTCCCGATTTTATAGACTTATTATTTATGAAATGGCGGAATTACCCCTTCGGGGAATTATGTACGTATGCATGTGTGTGGTGTGAGGACCAATAGTTGGTGGCCCTCAATTATTGGAAGTTTAGTAATATTTGTGTGTTGAAAAATTTGGACCACACACCCTCTGATTTTCACCCTCACCGACACTCAGACCTTCTCTCTCTCTCTTCCCTCACGCACTCTCTTCCTTTCCCGTCGAAAACCCACGGTACACCCACACCCATTTTCAAAACTTCATAGATCGACAAAACAAATTACATATTCTTGATCGTGACGTCCATACGAACTCAGTGGTACCATTTTCAGGTAAGATCTACGACGATTTCACGTCCAAAACTCAAGTTTTGTAAATGGCACTATTCATCAACTTTTTCTACGTTGCGTTTTAGGAAAATCTAAAATCACAGCGACCTTCGTGAGGTCCCAAGGAGGCTCGGAATGGTGCGTTGGATGTGTTTGGACGTCAGGATCACGTAGAACGGAGATGGCCGGATTCTTGGAGATTTCCCGACGAGTTTCTCGTTAGATTTCGAGATTTTTGAAGGTATAGACTTGTAGTACTCTTAATTTAGAGCATGTAGGAAGAAAAATGGGACAAAATGGTTGAGAAACGAGTGAGATATCGCACACGGAAGTTTTTCCGTTCACCGGAAAAACCAGTCCGGCGAGACAAGATGACAGGGGCGCGTGGCCTGCACGCGCTGCGCGTGTGCCGTGCACTGTGCTGGCGCGTGGGACCTCCAAAAATTTTTCTAAAAATACCACGACGTTCGTGACGTCGAGTAGATCGATTTCATATATTTAAACTCTATATTTGGACAATCTATGAAGATTTTATTTACGTTTCCGTTTATGTGTTGTTAAACTAAGTTAATTAGAAATTTCACGTATAGGGAAACGTATTCCGAGGACGTATGTGATTGAGCCAAGCTAGGAGGCTTCGTCTCGACTACGTATCTGTGAGTGGGCAGTATTATTTTCCGTATAACCTATATATACATAATGATTTTCCCAGAATCATATTTTAAATGCAAAGTACGTTTTTAAACTATGCAAATGACTTGATTTTGATGCATGAGTATTTAATTATACATTTCATGCATATGTTGGTGCCGAGGACGCCAGGTAAGTACCAGGTAGGTACATGCATAGTTGAGAACGAATAACGATTGATATACGTATGAAATACATTTGAAATACGTACGAAATACATTTGATATACGTATGAAATGTGATTGAGATATAGTTGAGATATGTTTGAGATATAATTGAAATGTGATTGAGATACAATTGAGATATTATGCTGATAACGATCATGAGATATGATGAATTATATGATGTAAGTGATGAGATATGATGTGACATGATCAGATATCATGAATTGTTAGCTCATAGACCTGCACATATTGTTAGTGCTCACGCCCAGAGATAGGGGCATAGTCTTTCACGTGTCGTTCACCTCCCGCACCGCATGCTCGCCTTGGATCCAAGTTAGGTGCACAGTCTTGTCGTATAGACCACTTTTGAGTGGGTACGACATGTAGGTGACCCGCGTTCATACGCATAGTCTTCACGTGATTGTAGCACTAGAGCATTTATTATTGATACAGCGCTGATAATGATGATGATATGATGATGATATTGATGTATGTGCAGTGTATATATATATGATGATGAGATAGAGTGATGTTATGAGCTAAATTGCAGCCGAGGGCTGAGATGATATATGATAGCGAAATGAATATGATAATGCATAGTATGGCATTGTTTATGAGATTCAGATGGCCTTGAAATGCATTGCACATCATATATTTGAAATACTTTGAAAAAGTTTTATGCTGAGAAAGATGAGATATATATGTATGTATTATTTTCTGGGAATTATACAGGTTTTACGGAGAGGGGCTAGAATTTTGAGAAAAGAATGATTTGAAAAGGATTTGTTTTTGCTGACCCACTCCCTTTGTTTTTCGCCCCTCCAGGTTCTAGATTGCTTGAGGTACGGGTTTGGCTAGCGAGGATTCTCCGGCATTTCTGACAGATCTGTTATATGTAGGGCACCGTTGGTGTAATTGAACCTTGTTAAACATGCTTAACTGCACTCGACCTAGTACGCTCTGAATATGTATAAGTATTGAAGTATTCTAGCACACATTCTTATTTAGGTTGCTAGACTTTGGTTTTAATTCATTCGTACTTCGTCATCGATTTTCGCTTCCGCACAGCGCACATGGCTACGTCACACTCACGTGATGGCCAGCATGCCCTACTTTCGGGTACGGGTGTGTCAATAAGTATAATTAAACAAGCAAGATAGTTTAAACGAAATTATTACTTAACACTTCACTAATTCTAATTTTATTATCTTAGCTAGATAAATTCTATTAAAACAAAAAAATAACGTAAATAGCTCAAAATATAACGAACTAACTAAGAAAAGACGAGTGAATTTGATATAAAAATATACATAAATATGATCCGATCAGCAACGGCAAGCCATGCGATTTTTTCCTTCATGGACGGTCATGCTGGTTATAACCAAATTTTCATTGCCGAGGCCGATGTCCACAAAACTGCTTTTCGATGCCCGGGGGCACTTAGCACATATGAATGGGCCGTTATGCCGTTTGGTCTCAAGAATGCCGGTGTAACTTACCAGCGAGCATTGAATCCTATCTTTGATGATCTCATTGGGACAACGGTCGAAGTCTACATTGACGACGTTGTGGTCAAATCAAAACGTTGGCAGACGCACTTAGAGGATCTTCGCCAAGCCTTCCTACGCATACGCCGACATCACCTGAAGATGAACCCGGCAAAATGTGCTTTTGGCGTGTCGACCGACAATTTCTTAGGGTTCTTGGTCCATCACCTAGGCATTGAGATTGACGACAACAAGGCCCGAGCAATCATCAATGCACCACCACCAACCACCAAGCGACAGTTGCAGTTGTTGCTAGTCAAGATTAATTTCCTCAGCCGATTTATCGCTAATTCGGTAGGAAAAATGCGTGCTTTTTCCACGTTATTAAAACTTAAGGATTCCGACAAGTTTGAATGGCTCACTGAGAATCACAAATCAAGGTGGCTCTTTCCACCCTACCAGTCCTCGTTCCGCCCCGACGTGGCAAACCTCTCAAGTTATACATCTCTGCGGCCGACGAATCCATCGGTTGTCTTTTAGCACTGGACAATGATGCGGGGCGTGAACATGCTATCTTTTACCTTAGTCGCCACCTTAATGCTCCTGAAATCAATTATACGGCTGTCGAAAAACTCTGTTTAACATTGTTCTTCGCTGCCTCAAAACTCAGGCATTACATGCTCCCATCCGTCACTCAAGTCATCACCCAAACCGACGTCATCCGCTACATGCTCACTTGGCCAATCGTAAAAGGCCGAATCTGGAAATGGACGATGGCATTGTCCGAGTTTAGTTTACAATACGTGCCCCAGAAGGCTGTCAAGGGACAGGCACTGGCCGATTTCTTGGCTCAACATCCGTCCCTATACGATTTTGGAAGCAACGATTTCGAAATCGGCATGGTGGAAGCCCGGGACAATTTTCTGGACAATGTACTTTGATGGTTCGAGCACGACTGTTTCTGCTGGGGTGGGAATAGTTATTCAGTCTCCCACGCACCAGCGATGGTATTTCTCTCTCAAATTAGACTTCGACTGTACCAATAACCAGGCCAAGTACGAAGCCCTTGTCATCGGCCTCAGTATCCTTCACGACTTATGCGCACCTCGCGTTCTGGTCCTCGGCGACTCTGAACTTGTGATTAACCAGGTCAATGGCACTTTTCGTTGCATGAGTTGCACTTTGGCTCTTTATCACATGGTCGCCATCTATTTGGCCGAGTCCTTCGACGGCATCACTGAAGGATTATTTTTGGAAAACATGTTCATTTAAGCAACATCATTAGCATGCAATTAACAAATTAAAGGCGGAATCATTTTTACATGTACTTAAAAACAAAACATTACCCATGAATGTTCAAAGCCTAGTAGTTTGGTGAACCAATACACAACTCAAAACAAAGTGAGTTGAAATTTTACCGTTGTAGATTCCTCTTTGCATAAGCAAAGGCTAATCACCCAAAGAGAGGGCCTTCATTCCTTGCATCTTAGATCTAGGGATTTAGATGGAAGAATGGGTTATCTAAGTTCCCAAAATTGAGAACCTCTAAGTTTCTACACCAAGGTTAGATTGGAGAAGAAATGAGTGACCTTGGAGGAGTAGGATTGCTAGCTATACTCCTCTAGGTGGCCGGCCATTTTTAGAGAGAAAGGAGTTTGTGTTTTCTCCAATTTCCCCAAAAAAAAAGCCCTTAATGAATTTTGGCTATAAAGTCATATTTATACCTTAATTCATTTGAGTGGTGATAGGACCATATTTATGCGACTTAGCTTGCTTGTTTTCTTGCATTTTGGTAATTATTTAGTATTTATTATAGTGTTTTAAGTTAAATTCGTGTGTTTGTAGGTTTTATGGGCTAAGGGTGCATTATGAGCCAATTTGGAGTAGTTTGGAGTGTTTTTGGGCCCAAGATGGATTGCTTATGATCCAAGCTAGATGGATGGACGAATTTGGAGATTAATTGGGTTGAAATCTACTATGAAGATGGATAAGTGAAGCCCAAGTTCTTCACACATGACAAAAGAGCAAGAAACAAGGAACTTTCCTTTCCTTCCCACTTCACCTACAACATCCACCACCTTCACCTACAACATCCACCTACTTCACCTACAACATCCACCACCTTCACGTACAACATCCACCTACTTCACCTACAACATCCACCTTCACCTACAACATCCACCACCTTCACCTACTACCTTCACCTACTACCTTCACCTACAACCCTTTCCACATTCCCTATAAATACCACCCTATGCCACAACATTCTTAATCATTCTCCAAGCCTTGCCTTGCCTCTCCCTACATATCTAAACTTCTTCCCATCCATTCCTCTATATAACCAACCCTTCAAACATCACTCCAACCTTGTGTTGCGGCAAAGAAGAAGAGGAAAGTGCTTGGACGTGCTTGCTATCCAACATGGATCGTTGGAACGTTTAGGTGTTTTCTTTCTTTTGTTTTCAATGTCTAAATTTGTTTATCTTTGTTTTATGCTTATGAGGAACTAAACCCCCCTTAGCTAGGGGGGGATTCGAAACCATGTTATTGCTTACTATATGATTTGATTACTTTTAATTGTGTTTCATAAGTTGTGATTTCAATTTACTTATCTTCTTGAACTATAACTTATTTATGTATGGTTGTTGAGAGTGCACGCTTAATCTTCATGCATAAATTGAATGCTAGGATATAAGGGAATTTCACCTAATCGTTATGAACTTATATTCACAAGTAGTAAAGGTTGTTGATCACAATCATGTTAAGTAAATTCTTGGCATAAGTTTCATGCAATTCATAGTAACAAGTGCCTCGTCAATGCTTATGGTTTTCATAGAACTTAATGATTCTTGCTTGTATCTCTTTTATGCAATTCATTGAGGGAACTTGTGGGGAATGCCTTGGGTTGTCGTATGCAATCATCCAGTCCATTAACTTAAGGAAAATATGAGAATTAATCTATGCAATTCATGGTTAATTTGGGGCGTTGAGAATTCATAAGTTATTGAAATACAAATAGAAATCATTTTATATGCAAGCAAGACATGTGTGGAGAAGAACCCCTTAGCTAGCCTTCCATTCATTCATTTAAACCAAATTCGTTTTCAACCTTGTTTGTTTACAAAGTTTATTTGTTTTACTTTCAACTTCACCAAACCCAAATCCCCCTTTTACTTTCTTGTTTTAAAGTCTTTTGTTTACATTTTTAACTTTGTCTTTATATTTTTGAGTCAGTTTAGAGGTTTTAGCAAGCCCTCCTAATCCCCGGTTTAGAACGATCCCTACTTATACATATACTACAATTGATAAAAAGAGGGTTTAATTTGCGCGTTAACTAATTTTAGCGCATCAAGTGGCAAACTTGTAAATAAGTCCAAGTTTGCTACCCTCTCTAACATGGCCGGCCTTAGGGTGTTATTGGGCAATTTGGGCCTTTGTGAATCATTATTCATTAAGTTGTCATACAACTTAAGTTAATGGACTTGACGTTCGAAGCCCATTGGGCCTTAAGGTCCAAAACAATCCCGAGGTCTTTAACAAACTTATTCGTTTGATTAATTAACATATTAATTAATCCTTGCAATAAATCATTAAATCATTTAATTATTCTTACTCATCTCCATTGAATCTTCAATCTTTACCTTACACGGTGTATGATCCATTAGGTTCCTTTTAGCGAGGCAGTGGGCGATTAAAACTCTTTTCAATCGATTGGGAATTTGAAACTTACTTTCAATTCTCCCTTTAGTGTTTATACACGTTTATGAAGGATTATTTTGGAGAAACATGTTCATTTAAGCAATATCATTAGCATGCAATTAACAAATTAAAGGCGGAATCATGCTTGCATATACTTAAAAACAAAACATCAACCATGAATGTTCAAAGCCTAGTAGATTGGTGAACCTTTAAACAACTCAAAACAAGTGAGTTGAAATTAATACCTTTGTAGATTCCTCTTTGCATAAGCAAAGGCTAATCACCCAAAGAGAGAGCCTTCATTCCTTGCATCTTAAAACTATGGATTTATATAGAAAGGATAGGTTCTCTAAGTTCTCAAAATTGAGAACCTCTAAGTTTCTACACCAAGGTTTTGATTAAGAAGAAATGAGTGACCTTGGAGGAGCTAGAGTGCTAGCTAAAACCCTCCAAGGGGGCCGGCCATTTCTAGAGAGAAGGGAGAGCATTTCTTCTCTCCAATTTCCCCAAAAACAACCCTAAATGAATTTTGGCTATAAAGTCAAATTTATACCTTAATTCATTTGAGTGGCAAACTTGTAAATAAGTCCAAGTTCACTACCCTTACATTGTGGCCGGCCTTAGGGATATTTTTGGAGCATTTGGGCCTTTGTAAATCATTATTTATTAAGTTGTCATACAACTTAAGTCAATGGACTTGACGTTCGAAGCCCATTGGGCCTTAAGGTCCAAAACTATCCCGAGGTCTTCAACGAACTCATTCGTTTGATTAATTAACATATTAATTAATCCTTGCCATAAATAATTAAACCATTTAATTATTCTTACTCATCTCCGTTGAATCTTCAATCTTTACCTTACACGGTGTACGATCCATTAGGTTCCTTTTAGCGAGGCAGTGGGCGATTCAAACTCTTTTAAATCGATTGTGAATTTGAAACTAACTTTCAATTCTCCCTTTAGTGTTTACACACGTTTAGGGCTTCCACAAACCATGAGTGACACCTAGCACCATATCATGGTTACCCAAGCTAATCAGAAGAGGTAGAGAACCTATTCAGTTTAGGATTACAAATGCAATACGGTCCTTCTCTAATACAATACTCTTGACCACATTGTTTGGTTTGATAGTTTATTCATGTTTACTATCCAATGTGAATCTCGTGCTTATATGATTACCTTGAATGTGATCTGGAACGCATTCCAACATCTCATTCATACTCTGGCCAGAGATTCTAAATCATATCATAGAGTATTCTCCCTCAACAGTTTGAAGGTTAGAGATCCCTTGTTGCGCATTCACTTGTCTCCATGACTAGATAGCTTGACCCCAACCATGCCGTGGACACTCCAAAGGAATGCCATTTGACACGATCAAAGATCAAGGACCTAACCACAAGACAACTATGATGCCTCAGGTCAAAGGACTAATTTGCATTATCCTAACCATGAGTTCTCACGTGACATGAATATGAGAACTCGTCGTTGATCGTGTTCAGTGAACTCATTCTCTATTGAGCACCTACGTACTTGTCTTGGTGTCACTCACACCGATGACTCGAGACTAGTCACTCTTCCTGAGAGAAGACATAGCACGTACTGATCTTAACGGACTGTCAATGCCCAATTGGCAATCCTATGATCAGGAACATTTAGGATGTGTCTACGAAAGAATGGTCTCATGAATCTAACTATTTAGATCGCATTCTCCCAATCACATATTCCTTGGACTTTATCGTTTAAGCATATAACATTTATATGAGACCGCTCAAACAATAATCTTTGCCCTTGATATTAAACTAGATTAGTTTAATCATGTGAAATGTCCGTAAAGTATCATCATATGATTGGTTTTAGGGCACATTTCCAACAATCTCCCACTTGCACTAGAGCCAATCAGTTTGGTCATCAGTGATGATACCTCTTCTGCAGTCATTTCAAAAAATGGCTGAATAGTAGGCCTAGACAATGGATATCTATATGTTATCCATAGAAGCAACCTTGAGAATAACAACGTCACCATTATACATGATTCTCAATCATGTGGTTCAGTCTCTCATATGAGTTCGGACCTTGATGAGACCTTGATTCCCTGGCTTGAGCTATCGCCCCATTAGTGTCATACACTTTCTGGTTGGAACCGAATAGATAGTTCATAAATGAACTTTCCCATCCAAACAACATTGTTGTAAGCTTCTATATGGCAATATATTTTGCATTCATAATGGAACACACTAAAGTCATTACTTTAATGTTTCCATCCAAATATCTCTTTAGTCATAATAAAGAGATATCTGTTTATCTCTTCATTCATAATGAAGAAACATCCAATGATGGATTAGATTCATAATCTAATACATTTACGCTTCCATTACGTTACTTTGATTCTTCCTCAATTATTGAGAAATCTATCCTTCAGTATTTCTTAAATACTTGAGGACTCACTTGACAGTTGCCATGGTTCTGATCCTGGGCTTGCACTGATATCGTTTTGTACCATTCTAGGTACAACTCATATCAATGTTTTCATACAATATGAAATACTTAAATCACCTTTGTGCGTATGCATAAAGGATTCTGTTTACGCATTATTTCTTTGGGAGTCAAAGGGTACATTCCCTTTGAGAAGAACAATTTCCTAGTTTCACTAGAATTGTCATTCTAATTGAAGTTTATCATCATATGAGAAACTTCCTAGCGTCTCTTGTCTATTATAGACTATATCTCCCATATTTATTCTATCGTTTATAGAATGTTTAAAGTCATTACTTTAACGAAGAAGTATTCATGTCATTTCCAAAAAATTAATATATCATATATATATTTAAATTTAGGAATATGACAAACTCCCATTAATCTTTTGTAAACAAAAGATTCATTTACACCTTTATGAGAAATCAAACGATTTGATCTTTCATAAGACGGTTGTAGCTCCCACTAGCTTGCTAAGATCCATGATGGATGGATCTCTACAACTTACATGTCTTGTGATTTATAGTTTTAGACATACATTATCAAGACTATCTTAATAATGGTTATGGAAACCCATATTATGTCCAAACATTAAATCACCATTTAGTTGTAGCTAGCAATCCTCGAATTAATTGAAACTAAGACTATATCAAAGATGGTTTCTTCAAAGTCAACCATACTCTTTGAGTGTAGTTACCTTAAGCTACCAATTAGCTATTAAGGTTTCATTATTTCGAGTCAAATGGTATTTTACCATTTCCTTGAGTATATATCGTATATACACCCAATGTAGTCATAAGGATTTTTCATTCTTATTTCTTTCGAATTAAGAGGTGTAACTCTATGACACAGTCATAAAGTTCAAACCATTCAACTGAGACGGTTTATAAATCCTTCTTGACTACCTTGGAGCTTGTGGTATAGGAACTAGGTTGTTATATTTGTTGATTACTATCTTGTCTCTCAAAGAACCCATTCTTTGAGTTCTATCTCTCGTTCATTTGCGCTTATGCAAATCACATTGTAAGATTACAATGAACTACCCAACAAAACAACATTTGTTAGTTGGTTTATAGAAGTGATATCCAAAGGTTAATTTAAGGATATCTCACAAGATTGTTCTCAAACAAATATTGCTTATTAGCACACGACCCCAAATCTTAACATACTTAAGATTTTGTCTTTCTTTCCAACTACATATTATGGAGTTATGAAAATTTTGGAAGATCTTCTAATTGACAATCATATTGTTTTTAGAAGTATATATATATCCTATATATGGGTAATAGATAATATCCAACGAACTAAATCTTTATTCAAGTTCGTTCTTCTCCTAATGGAGAAGTTCATTATCTTATGATGCTACCTTCCTTGACATCTTTCAAGGAAACGTATCTAAAGTGTTACATTTCCTTGGATCAAATCTAAGGAGGTAAATACTTTTAGACGTCTTACTCATCAACTTACATTTCTTGAATTCTTTGAAACCTTTTGCAAAGTATTCGGACTTGTGTTTATTCAAAGTAAACTATAGTCCAACCGAGAGTGATCTTCGGTGAATGTCATATAACATGAGTAGTATTATGTTGTGGACTAGTGCCACTAACATCTAAGTGAATTAACCTCAACAACTTTGTGATTCTTTCTTCTTTCCAAAAGAATAAAGATTCAAACATTTCGCCTCTATACAATTTTAACAAGAAGGCATTGGATCCGGATCTAACGATCCAAAGCATCCATCCATAACCAACTCGTAATTTATGTTTTAGAGGTATCACAACTTAGTTGGGATTAGTCACTACCTTGCAACCTTTTGGGTTTTAAGCATCGTTATATTCTAAACAATTAACACTACCACATCATCTCTACTATAGAGACAATTAATTAGATTACAATAATCTAATCGTTCTTATTTGGTAGTTCATATGAGGAAGTAAGTACAATCCGCTTTCGCAGAGATCTATATTTTATTCACTTTCCGAATGTGAAGTACTTTCTCTTCTCTCATTAATCTTCTACTTCTTATTAGCCACACTTCTACAACAACTTGTAAAACATAGTTACTAATACAGAATCAAGCATTCAAGTAGAAGAACCAACTGTTATGAACTTTTCAAGAACATTCTACAACACCTTCGAAAGGTGTGTTCTTGACACTTGCAAGACATTTCTTGCAAATACCCCTTCCAATGTCCATCCTTTCATAAAGAAAGTTTGTTCCCTTGGAGTTATTTGTTTTCTTCATTTAACTTCTCCTTTGACTACAATAGTCATGGTCCCTAAACTCCCACTATCTCTCTTGAAACTTATTTCAATTGTGTTTTACACATCAAACGATTTGGAGAGCGTGTGGTTATTGTTCACCATATAGTTTACAATAAACTTAGTGAACGATTAGGATAGGGACACAAAGGTGAAGTCCTAATCTAGTTTCCGTCTCGTTAAGTGTTTTAACACTTCAACATACAATGATTCAAAATCATCATAAGTCCATGTTGATGGACTATTTTTGTCAACCAACCATTATGTTCTAAACATAATTACAAACATTCAAGAGTTGTTTAAGGCAACTCTCATTTCTTCATACAACGATTTGTAAGTGAAGAATCATGGCACATAAAGTGTCCATGCCCTTGTGCTTTCTTCTCAAGTTCCTTGTTCATGTAACAAAGAGACAAGCACTTAATGTTTGCGTTGATTAAGGGTTGTTCAAAGCAACTCTTATTTCTTCATACAACAATTTGTATTTGAAGAATTATGACAATAAAATTGTTGTCCTCTTTATGATAGACTTATCTAACATGTTCTTCCAATGATACATTTATCAATAGGAAGATTGTGAGGATGAGACTACTTTGGCACTTGTACAATCCATTCAAGACAATCTATGGGATTGTGGTACCAAGTTCGGAAACTAAAGTATTCGGCTTTTCTTTGTCAAGTATTGGATAGCGTTTGCAAATATATTGGTAAACAAATACATAACGTATATAAATTGATTGATTTTAAGCTATTTGATTTGGGTCTTTAAATCAAAATAGCACCACCCACTATTTTTGGCAAATTCCATATCCCTCATCGGAATTCGAGAGTTTTGGAGGAAACTCTTAGTAGGTTATGGGAGACTCACTATTACCAAGCCCACCTCACGATGATACGATGTTGGCTAGCATTAATAATAATGAGAGAGTACGCTTACTCATTTACATCTAATGTAAGTACCCATCTAATTTGGCCTCTAGAGAATGTCACCTCACAATGATATGATGTTGGCTCCATTGCACTTAGTTAAGTCATTCCCACCATGCGAGTTCAAGTTAGGGGTTCAAGAACAACCTCACGATGATACGATGTTGGCTATTCTTGTTGCCTACCTTTCACAACATCAAGTATGCATATAGAATCCTCCCCGAGTGTAAGCATGCACTTTGAACTCCCCCATGATAGGGTGAAGCCGATGTACACGTTACAAACGTTCGGACCTACCACGGTGGAAGGCCACGAAAGAGTGTTCAAAAGCACTCTCACGCTTATCAACTTAATATTGTTTAGGTTGAGGGTTTTTAGGTCTCATCACATATAAACATACATTTTAATCCAATTAAAACATTTTTGGTCCTATCACAACTATTGGTCCATATGATTTATTTAGTTGTATATAATACTCCCACTAAGCTTTTAAAACGGTTTTTAAAGCAAGAGTATATGATACTACTAACATAAGGTTTGCATTCATTGATGGACTATATAGTTGCCTTAGGGCCTTAGGATGACTATGAACCTTTTGTTTAGATCCAACACGAGCCTTGTGTTGAATCTCGGACTAGGGATGGTGATTGATTTTAGTTACGCATTTAATCACATTAAGGCGTGTTGTCTTAGGGGCGTTGGACCCAACTACTTCATTTTTCATGCATATCATATAAAGCAAGAAAGAAGTACTTCAAAGTAAAGAAGAGCTTATGCTCTTTTACAACAATTGATCAAATCAAATTACTTTAAATTAAAGAAGAGCTTATGCTCTTTTACAACATTTGATCTAATCAAATTACAACCAAAATCTAATCTACACATTCCCATGGTTCAAACAAATTTGAAACGGCCTTTCACATAGCTCAATTATCGTAGGCTTAGGTTCATAATCACCCTTTAATTAATTAACACTTTAACTAATTAAATTCAATGCAACATTTTTCATTTGGTTTTTGTATTCATAAAATTTGATTTTAAATGGAGCTAACTAAATGAAAATCCAATTCTCATTTAAAGAGACAAAACAATTTTTGTTCTCTATTTAATTTGGGACCTCAACTTATTTGGGCCATTATGCAATTAACCTCAACTTTTGGGCTATTTTGCAATTAGCCACAACTTTTGGGCCATAGTGCAATTAACCACAACTTTTGGGCTATTTTGCAAAAAACTTAAACTTTTGGGGTCACTTTGTAAAAACACAAAAGTACACTACTTCATGTAATCACAACTAGAACCCAAAATTTTCCACAAATGTAAAAACTTCATTAAAGGAGCAAAACAATTTGTCCTTTAGCGTTTTTGGACCTAAACGTAAAAACGTAAACTTTTGGGCCAAAGTGCAAATACACAAAAGTATCAAAAACTTTATGTAATTGCATGAAAGCCCCAAAAGTACTCCCACTTGAGGGAGTGGCCGGCCTTGGGATGAAAGGGAGTGATGTGTGTGTTGATTTGTAAGTTGACATAAAGCATGCAAGGTGTGTGTGAATGGGATTTAAACCTTACACACCCATTAAAGTTTCTTACACCTTTCAAACAAATATCTAACATATATTCAAAGTTTTTGACTAACATTAAAAATATTAATCATTAATAAATATATGAAAATATCTAATAACAAAACTTTATGAAATAATTCAAAACTTTGAATCAAAACATCAAACCTTTTTGTTCTTGGCTAAAAAGTCAAGAACAATGAAGAACACTCATGAAAAACTCAAAATTTTTCCATGATGATTTTTCATCCAAAAAACATCCCAAAACCATTTAAACTTAAGGGAAATTTCATATAACCAAACTAGGGTACTTAGGGGTTCCAAAAGTCACTTGAAAAACACTTTAACAAGACAAACAAGAACCCAAAAAATCACCCTTTTAATTTGGCCGAAAATCCCAAAATTTTTGGCACCAAATTTTAGCTTCAATATTCATGCTCATATGAACTACATCTACAACATTTGAGATGCCAAATTTTCCAACAAAATTTACATTCATAAAACAAGAATAAAGCTTGTAACATTTTACAACTTTTAAATCACATATTATGAAATACAAAACCCAAAAGGATTCACCAACTACTAGACCTAGGCTCTGATACCACTTGAAGGATTATTTTGGAGAAACATGTTCATTTAAGCAATATCATTAGCATGCAATTAACAAATTAAAGGCGGAATCATGCTTGCATATACTTAAAAACAAAACATCAACCATGAATGTTCAAAGCCTAGTAGATTGGTGAACCTTTAAACAACTCAAAACAAGTGAGTTGAAATTAATACCTTTGTAGATTCCTCTTTCCATAAGCAAAGGCTAATCACCCAAAGAGAGGGCCTTCATTCCTTACATCTTAAAACTATGGATTTATATAGAAAGGATAGGTTCTCTAAGTTCTCAAAATTGAGAACCTCTAAGTTTCTACACCAAGGTTTTGATTAAGAAGAAATGAGTGACCTTGGAGGAGCTAGAGTGCTAGCTAAAACCCTCCAAGGGGGCCGGCCATTTCTAGAGAGAAGGGAGAGCATTTCTTCTCTCCAATTTCCCCAAAAACAACCCTAAATGAATTTTGGCTATAAAGTCAAATTTATACCTTAATTCATTTGAGTGGCAAACTTGTAAATAAGTCCAAGTTCACTACCCTTACATTGTGGCCGGCCTTAGGGATATTTTTGGAGCATTTGGGCCTTTGTAAATCATTATTTATTAAGTTGTCATACAACTTAAGTCAATGGACTTGACGTTCGAAGCCCATTGGGCCTTAAGGTCCAAAACTATCCCGAGGTCTTCAACGAACTCATTCGTTTGATTAATTAACATATTAATTAATCCTTGCCATAAATAATTAAACCATTTAATTATTCTTACTCATCTCCGTTGAATCTTCAATCTTTACCTTACACGGTGTACGATCCATTAGGTTCCTTTTAGCGAGGCAGTGGGCGATTCAAACTCTTTTAAATCGATTGTGAATTTGAAACTAACTTTCAATTCTCCCTTTAGTGTTTACACACGTTTAGGGCTTCCACAAACCATGAGTGACACCTAGCACCATATCATGGTTACCCAAGCTAATCAGAAGAGGTAGAGAACCTATTCAGTTTAGGATTACAAATGCAATACGGTCCTTCTCTAATACAATACTCTTGACCACATTGTTTGGTTTGATAGTTTATTCATGTTTACTATCCATTGTGAATCTCGTGCTTATATGATTACCTTGAATGTGATCTGGAACGCATTCCAACATCTCATTCATACTCTGGCCAGAGATTATAAATCATATCATAGAGTATTCTCCCTCAACAGTTTGAAGGTTAGAGATCCCTTGTTGCGCATTCACTTGTCTCCATGACTAGATAGCTTGACCCCAACCATGCCGTGGACACTCCAAAGGAATGCCATTTGACACGATCAAAGATCAAGGACCTAACCACAAGACAACTATGATGCCTCAGGTCAAAGGACTAATTTGCATTATCCTAACCATGAGTTCTCACGTGACATGAATATGAGAACTCGTCGTTGATCGTGTTCAGTGAACTCATTCTCTATTGAGCACCTACGTACTTGTCTTGGTGTCACTCACACCGATGACTCGAGACTAGTCACTCTTCCTGAGAGAAGACATAGCACGTACTGATCTTAACGGACTGTCAATGCCCAATTGGCAATCCTATGATCAGGAACATTTAGGATGTGTCTACGAAAGAATGGTTTCATGAATCTAACTATTTAGATTGCATTCTCCCAATCACATATTCCTTGGACTTTATCGTTTAAGCATATAACATTTATATGAGACCGCTCAAACAATAATCTTTGCCCTTGATATTAAACTAGATTAGTTTAATCATGTGAAATGTCCGTAAAGTATCATCATATGATTGGTTTTAGGGCACATTTCCAACAGTTTAGGGCTTCAACAAACCATGAGTGACACCTAGCAGCATATCATGGTTACCCAAGCTAATCAGAAAAGGTGGAGAACCTATTCAGTTTAGGATTACAATGCAATACGGTCTTTCTCTAATACAATACTCTTGACCACATTGTTTGGTTTGATAGTTTATTCATGTCTACTATCCAATGTGATACGTGTACTTATATGATTACCTTGAATGTGATTTGGAACGCCTTCCTTCATCTCATTCATACTCTGGCCAGAGATTCTAAATCATATCATAGAGTATTCTCCCTCAAACAGTTTGAAGGTTAGAGATCCCTTGTTGCGCATTCACTTGCCTCCATGGCTAAGTGGCTTAACCCCGACGATGCCGTGGACACCCTGATAGAGTGACTCTAACATAATCAAAGATCAAGTACCTAACTGAAGGATTATTTTGTAATGACATGTTCATTTAAGCAACATCAATAGCATGCAATTAACAATTAAAGGCGGAATCATGCTTATATGCACTTAAAAACAAAACATTTACCCATGAAATTCAAAGCCTAGTAGATTGGTGAATCAATACATAACTCAAAAACAAATTGAGTTAATATTTAATACCTTTGTAGATTCCTCTTTGCATAAGCAAAGGCTAATCACCCAAAGAAAGGGCCTTCATTCCTTGCATCTTAGATCCATGGATTTGGATGGATGAAAAGGTTTCTCCAAGTTCCCAAAATTGAGAACCTCTAAGTCTCCACACCAAGGCATATTGGAGAAGAAATGAGTGACCTTGAGGAAGTAAGATTGCTAACTTTTTTCCTCAAGGGTGGCCGGCCATTTCTAGAGAGAAAGGAGAGTTTGTGTTTCTCCAATTTCCCCAAAATTAACCCTTAATAAATTTTGGCTACAAAGTCATACTTACACCTTAATTCATTTGAGTGGCAAACTTGTAAATAAGTCCAAAACCACTCCTTCTCTAACATGGCCGGCCATTGGATGTTTATTGGGCTTTTGGGCCTTTGTGAATCATTATTCATTAAGTTGTCATACATCTTAAGTCAATGGACTTGACGTTCGAAGCCCATTGGGCCTTAAGGTCCAAAAACCATCCCGAGGTCTTTCACGAACTTATTCGTTTGATTAATAATCATATTAATTAATCCTTGCCATAAATAATTAAACCATTTAATTATTCTTACTCATCTCCGTTGAATCTTCAATCTCTACCTTACACGGTGTACGATCCATTAGGTTCCTTTTAGCGAGGCAGTGGGCGATTCAAACTCTTTCAAATCGATTGTGAATTGAAACTTACTTTCAATTCTCCCTTTAGTGTTTACACACGTTTAGGGCTTCCACAAACCATGAGTGACACCTAGCAGCATATCATGGTTACCCAAGCTAATCAGAAGAGGTGGAGAACCTATTCAGTTTAGGATTACAAATGCAATACGGTCTTTCTCTAATACAATACTCTTGACCACATTGTTTGGTTTGATAGTTTATTCATGTTTACTATCCAATGTGATATGTGTACTTATATGATTACCTTGAATGTGATTTGGAACGCCTTCGTTCATCTCATTCATACTCTGGCTAGAGATTCTAAATCATATCCTAGAGTATTCTCCCTCAAACAGCTTGAAGGTTAGAGATCCCTTGTTGTGCATTCATATGCCTACATGACTAGATAACTTGACCCCAACCATGCCGTGGACACTCCAAAGGAATGCCATTTGACATGATCAAAGATCAAGGACCTAACCATTAGACATCTATGATGCCTCAGGTCAAAGGACTACTTTGCATTATCTCAACCATGAGTTCTCATGTGACATGAGTATGAGAACTCTTCGTTGATCGTACTCAGTGAACTCATTCTCTATTGAGCACCTACATGCTTGTCTTGGTGTCACTCACACCAATGACTCGAGACTAGTCACTCTCCCTAAGAGAAGACATAGCACGTACTGATCTTAACGGACTGCCAATGCCCAATTGGCAGTCCTATGATCAGGAACGTTTAGGATGTGTCTACGAAAGAATGGTCTCATGAATCTAACTTCTTTAGATCGCATTCTCCCAATCACATATTCCTTGGACTTTATCGTTTAAGCATATAACATTTATATGAGACGGCTCAAACAATAACCTTTGCCCTTGATATTAAACTAGATTAGTTTAACATGTGAAATGTCCGTAAAGTATCATCATATGATTGGTTTTAGGGCACATTTCCAACAATCTCCCACTTGAACTAGAGCCAATCAGCTTGGTCATCAGTGATGATACCTCTTTTGTAGTCATTTCAAAAATAGCTGAGTAGTAGGCCTAGAGAATGGATATCTATATGTTATCCATAGAAGCAACCTTGAGAATAACGACGTCACCATTATACATGATTCCTAATCATGTGGTTTAGTGTCTCATTTGAGTTCGGACCTTGATGAGACCTTGATTCCCTGGCTTGAGCTATCGCCCCATTAGTGTCATACACTTTCTGGTTGGAACCGAATAGAGAGTTCATAAATGAACTTTCCCATCCAAACAACAATGTTGTAAGCTTCTATATGGCAATATATTTTGCATACATGATGGAACACACTAAAGTCATTACTTTTAATGTTTCCACCCAAATATCTCTTTAGTCATAATAAAGAGATATCTGTTTATCTCTTCATTCATAATGAAGAAACATCCAATGATGGATTAGATTCATAATCTAATACATTTACGCTTCCATTACGTTACTCTAATTCTTCCTCAATTATTGAGGAATCTATCCTTTAGTATCTTAAATACTTAAGGACTCACTTGACAGTTGCCATGGTTCTGATCCTGGGCTTGCACTGATATCGTCTTGTACCATTCTAGGTACAACTCATATCAATGTTTTCATACAATATGAAATACATGAATCACCTTTCTGCATATGCATAAAGGATTCTATTTACGCATTATTTCTTTGGGAGTCAAAGGGTACATTCCCTTTGAGAAGAACAACTTCCTAGTCTCACTAGAATTGTCATTCTAATAGAAGTTTATCATCATATGAGAAACTTCCCAGCATCTCTTGTCTATTTTAGGGATTGATATAATCTAATTATATCTTGAAATATATCATTATAGATTTCCATCCCATATGTATAGACTATATCTCCCATATATATTCTATCGCTTATAGAATGTTTAAAGTCATAACTTTAACGAAGAAGTATTCTTTTCATTTCCAAAAATTAATATATCATATATATTTAAATTTAGGAATATGATTAACTCCCACTAATCTTTTGTAAACTTAGTAAACAAAAGATTCATTTACATCTTTATGAGAAATCAAACGATTTGATTTTTCTTCATAAGACGCTTATAGCTCCCACTAGCTTGCTAAGATTCATGATGGATGGATCTCTACAACTTACATGTCTTGTGATTCATAGTTTTAGACATATATTATCAAGACTATCTTAATAATGGTTTCGGAAACCCATATTATGTCCAAACATTGAATCACCATTTAGTTGTATCTAGCAATCTTCGAATTAATTGAAACCAAGACTATGTCAAAGATGGTTTCTTCAAAGTCAACCATTCTCTTTGAGTGTAGTCACCTTAAGCTACCAATTAGCTATTAAGGTTTCATTATTTCGAGTCAAATGGTACTTTACCATTTCCTTGAGTATATATCGTATATACACTCAATGCAGTCATAAGGATTTTCATTCTTATTTCTTTCGAATTAAGAGGTGTAACTCCATGACATAGTCATAAAGTTCAAACCATTCAACTGAGACGGTTTATAAATCCTTCTCGACTACATTGGAGCTTGTGGGGTAGGAACTAGGTTGTTATATTTGTTGATCACTTTTCTAAACAAATAAATATTGCTTATTAGCACACAACCCCAAATCTTAACATGCTTCAGATTTGTCTTTCTTTCCAACTACATCTTATGGAGTCATGAAAAATTTTGGAACATCTTCTAATTGACAATCATATTGTTTTAGAAGTATATATCCTATATATGGGTAATTGATAATGTCCATCGAACTAAATCTTATTTATAGTTCGTTCTTCTCCTAATGGAGAAATTCATTATCTTATGATGCTACTTTCCTTGATATCTTTCAAGGGAACTAATCTAAAGTGTTATCTTTCCTTGGATCAAATCTAAGGAGGTAAATACTTTAGACGTCTTACTCATCAACTTACATTTCTTGAATTCTTTGAAACCTTTTGCAAAGTATTCGGACTTGTGTTTATTCAAAGTAAACTATAGTCCAACCGAGAGTGATCTTCGGTGAATGTCATACAACATGAGTAGTATTATGTTGTGGACAAGTGCCACTAACATCTAAGTGAATTAACCTCAACAACTTTGTGATTCTTTCTTCTTTCCAAAAGAATAAAGATTCGAACATTTCGCCTTTATACAATTTAACAAGAAGGTATTGGATCCGGATCTTACGATCCAATGCATCCATCTATTACCAACTCGTAATTTATGTTTTAGAGGTGTCACAAATCAGTGGGATTGTCACTTCCTTGCAACCTTTTGGGTTTTAAGCATCATCGTATTCTAAACAGTTAATACTACCATATCATCTCTACTATAGAGACAATTAATTAGATTACAATAATCTAATCATTCATTAATAAAGAACAATGTTTTGTCAAACAAAACATTCATCCATCTCTACTATAGTGACGGAATTAAGTTCCTTAAAATTGGAACGTAAAGACAATCTTTGGTTTTTCCAATTTCTTTGGTAGTTCTTATGAGGAAGTAAGTACAATCCGCTTTCGCAGAGATCTATATTTGATTCACGTTTGGAATGTGAAGTACTTTCTCTTCTCTCATTAATCTTCTACTTCTTATTAGCACACTTTTACAACAATTGTAAAACATAGTTACTAATACAGAATCATGCATTTAAGTAGAAGAATCAACTGTTATGAATTTTTCAAGAACATTTTAGAACACCTTCAAAAGGTGTGTTCTTGACACTTGCAAGACATTTCTTGCAAATACCCCTTCCAATGTCCATCCTTTCATAAAGAAAGTGATGTGAGAATTTCTTGACACACAAATTAAACCCTATTTGTGACAATTGTAGTAATGATGTAAGTAGGGATCGTTCTAACCGGGGATTAACTAGGGATGCTAACCAATGTTAAATTAAATTAAAAACGTAAAAACAAAGTTTAAAACACTAAACTAAAATCAAAACACTTAACTAGAATAACTCAAAATAAAACTAACAAATAATCTAAAACAAATCAAAATACTCAAAACAACTCAAGACTTAAGAAAACACAAACTAAAATGATTTCTAATAAATCTAACACTTCCAAATAAATGGGGGATTGATTTTTTGACGAAATTTAATTTAAAACAGAAACTTATAAATAAACTTCAAAGAAAATAATATTTTATGAAATAGAATGATGAGAAACTAGTTAGAGGGTTCCTTATCCACACATGAACATATGCATATAATTTGATTCCCAGTTATGAATTCAACAAACGAATGAATAACAATGCTCCAAGTTAATTAGGTCCGCTTAAATTAACTTTTAGATTTCCCTAGATTCATTGGATTGCAAGGAATACGCATTACAACCAAATTATTCCCCATCAAAGTCCCTAACTATGGAATACGCATGATAGAGACATTTAACAAAGATCATTAAGTTCAACGGAAATCATAAACATTGACTAGGCATTCATAACTATGGAATACGCATGTTACTCTTGCCAAGGATTTACTTAACACAATCGTGACTAGCGATCTTTACTACTCATGAATATAAGTTCATAACGATTAGGTGAAATTCCCTTATATCCTAGCATCAAGTTTAGGCATGCAAATTAAGTGTCGACCCTTAACCCACATACATAAACAAGTTCTTAATCAAAACAGAAAAGTAAACCACATCCAACATTCATAAATTCATAACTGGGGTAAATCAAATTATAATAAACATATATCCATGGTTTCAAATTCACCTCTAACTAAAAAGAAATTAGTTCCACATGTTTAACATAATTGAACAACAATTTAAATTAAACATTGAAAAACAAAAGCAAAAGAAAGAAAACACCTAAACTTTCCAACGATCCAAGCGCCTCCAAGGACTTTCCTCTTCTTCTCTTTGTTGCGGCACAAGGCTTTGAATGATGTTGAAGAGTTGGTTTTATGGAGGAATGGATGGGGGAAGTTTAGATATGTAGGGAGAGGCAAGGAAAGGCTTGTAGAATGGTTTATTCTTGGATGATTTGAATGAGGTTGCTACCATGGGTATTTATAGGGAGAGGATGGACTTGTTTTATGCTTGTTTAATGCAAATTTCTGGTGGAAGTGACACAAAACCCACGGCAAGAATGGAAAATTGTTGGTGGGTTAGGTTTTGAGTCATCCACTTCACATGTCATGGTGAACTAAGCATTGCATCATCTACTCACATGTCATGGTGAACTAAGCATTGCATCATCCACTCAAATGTCATGGTGAGATAGGCATTACATCATATTTTTAGGCCCATTGCAAACAGATTTTTGGGCTTCTTTGCATCAAATTCTTGGGCTTCTTTGCATCAAATTCTTGGGCTTCTTTACATCAAATTCGTCCATCCTCATGCCTCCATGCTTGCACTATCCAATCTTGGCCCAAAAATGCTCTAGAATGCTCCAAATTGCTTCTTTTTGCATACTTTGACATATAAACCTACAAACACATGAAAATGACTTTAAACACTATAATAAATACTAAATAATAACCAAAATGCAAGAAAACAAGCAAGCTAAGTCGCATAAATATGCTCCTATCAAATTCCCCCACACTTAGCTTTTGCTAGTCCTCGAGCAAAACAAAGAAATAAAACAAAACAAATAAACAAACATAACCTAAACCTTCCAACGTTTGCCTCAGGGATTTCCAATGCACATGACATGTTAAAGATTATCATTCCCACAGATTTGAGTCAATTTAACACTTAAGCACATACTTAATCATAGTCACTACTTACTAGTTCACAATGAACCAATTAAAACAATGTTTTGAATGTAGTAACATGCCTTAGAGAATTCCCTCAATCCTTACAAGATATGCACTCTATTTTCACTCGGATTTTCTAACAACACACCCTATACTAGTTATATGTGAGAGAATTGATGTATATATAAAAACGAATGCTCACATATATGTATCACAAAGAACGTAATTTCCGGAGTTAATAAGCATGTTTAGATATGATCTCATGAATGGAATACTACTACTTAGATGCGAGAACCAATGCTTATGCTCATACCAAATTCAAACTCCACAAATTGAAACACATATCACTCAAGAAGAAGTCAAGGGTTGCAACGAGGCTTGTGGTATTGGTTAACAAAGAAAGGAAAGGGAAAACAAACGTTCTTCAAGCATTAGTAAGCAAAGTAATGAGATTAAGACTTAGAATTCACTTAGATTGCGGAATTTAACTTAAAAACACAAGGGGAAGATTTAGACAACTCTTTAGGGCCGAATTCATTGTTTTGGACCCTTACTTCAACAAACAATACTTTGGAACTCTTTTTTTTTTTTTTTTTTTTTTTTTTTTTTTTTTTCCCGTGCCTATGGCACACAATTCACAAAAGAAAAACTTCCCCCACACTTGATTTCTGCCACAAAGGAATTCAATTTGAATCGTGCTTACTTATACTTTAAGAACGAGGGTGGCTCTTTGGCTAAAGTGGTGGTCACTACACAACTTCTTCTTGAATATGTGATATGCAAATCAATAGCATGCTTTGAATGAATTGGGCATGAATTCTAGCATTTGGAACTAAACGATGAAACGCCTTCTAAGTAGCAATCAAGCAAAGAATAATGAGATCATGCAACGACTTTAGAAAAGCAACAAGTTCACAGATTATTAACTCTCCAAATAAACGTTTAGGCTCAAATCTCACAAGGTTGTAGCGTTAGTTTGAGTTACTTCCTTCAAGCATGTTACAAAAACTAATTTTTCCTTTATGATTACATGTGAATTCATAAGTTACAACCACAACCGAGCATAAACCAAAGAGTAAATCAAACTTTTATCCATGTTTATAACTTTCTTTAACCGTCATGCAATTACAAACCGAATCCTCATCATTGTGTTGGAAGGTACCCTAAGACACAAACAAACACACAAAAACAACTCTTTTTGGGTTTTTTTTTTAAAACAATTTTTCAAATTTTTATGGGATTTTCGGATTTTTGACTAAAACACACTAAAAACATTTTAAAACAGTGAGAAACAACATGTGAAGTGATAGGTGATAAAATCCCATGAATTTCATGCAAAAATAGCTTGTTTACCCCCCCACACTTAAACCAAACATTGTCCTCAATGTTTCAAACATAAATTAACACAAAAACAATCAACTAACACAATTCGCAAACATAACACAAATGGCAAAGTAATAGCAATAAAGAGACAGGTTAGGGACGCAAATCTGGGTTTGGAGTGAAAGTTCCTTCCTCTCATGTTTCAACACATGGGTTGCCTCCCAAGAAGCGCTTGCTTTAACGTCTTCCAGCCGGACGGTACCTCCGTTTAAGCTTGACTAGGTTCCACGGTATGGAGGGGTACTTCCTCCACGACATGCTCCTCAAACATCTCGTAATAGGGCTTTAATCGATGCCCATTCACTTTGAATTCTTGCTGTGTCCTTGAACTTTTGATTTGCACTGCACCATGAGAGAAGACATTAGTGACAATAAACGGACCAACCCATTTGGAACGCAACTTACCCGGAAATAACCGAAGGCGAGAATTGAACAACAACACTTTCTGCCCAATAGAGAATGTCTTGGCACGGATCATCTTGTCATGGAATGCCTTCGTTTTTTCCTTGTAAATCCGGGCATTCTCATATGCTTCATGTCGGATTTCATCAAGCTCACACATTTGAAGCTTTCTATGTAAACCTGCGGCATCAAGGTCCATGTTGAATGTTTTGACGGCCCAATGTGCACGATGTTCTAACTCGACAGGTAGATGGCATGGCTTCCCATAGATGAGCCGAAAAGGTGACATCCCAATGGGGGTTTTGTAGGCAGTGCGATACGCCCACAATGCATCGTTTAAGCGCAAACTCCAATCCTTCCTTGTAGGCCCCACGGTTTTCTCAAGAATCTGCTTGATTTCCCTATTTGAAACCTCGGCTTGCCCGCTCGTTTGAGGATGATAAGGTGTGGCCACCTTATGCTTGACATTGTATTTCTTGAGCAACGCCTCAATGGTTCGATTACAAAAATGGGAACCTCCATCACTGATTAGCACTCGTGGCATTCCAAACCTTGCAAAAATGTTAGTTTTCACAAAATCTGCAACCACTCGAGAATCATTAGTTCGGGTGGCTTTTGCTTCCACCCATTTCGACACATAGTCCACAGCAAGCAATATATAAAGAAACCCTTGTGACGAAGGAAATGGACCCATAAAATCAATACCCCAAACATCAAAGATTTCAACACTAAAAATGGGGGTTTGCGGCATTTGTTGTTTAGGACCAATATTGCCCGTTCTTTGACATCTATCACAAGACATGCAAAATATTCTAGCATCCCTAAAGATGGTAGGCCAATAGAAACCACATTCTAACACCTTAAGTGCTGTTCTTTGAGTGCCAAAGTGTCCTCCACAAGCATAAGTGTGACAAAAGGTTAGAATAGCATTAAACTCAGAATCGTGCACACACCTACGTATAACTTGGTCAGGGCAATATTTCCATAAATACGGGTCATCCCACACATAAAACCGTGCCTCTTTCTTCAATTTATCATATTGGTGTTTAAGTAATTCACTAGGAACATGTTTAGACACCAAATAATTCACCAAATCAGCATACCACGGTTCACTTACCTTGACGGACATCAGTTGCTCATCTGGGAATGTCTCTATGATAGGCACGGCATCCTCCTCATGCACCATACGGCTCAAATGGTCAGCCACCACGTTTTCACTTCCCTTCTTGTCCCGGATTTCGATATCGAACTCTTGGAGAAGAAGCATCCAACGAATGAGTCGTGGTTTGGCTTCCTTCTTGGTGAACAAATACTTCAATGCTGCATGGTCAGTATAAATAATAACTTTAGTACCAAGCAAATAAGAACGAAATTTATCTAAAGCAAATACAACAGCAAGAAGTTCTTTTTCAGTGGTAGAATAATTCAATTGTGCATCATTTAAAGTCCGAGAGGCATAATAGATAACATGCGGCCTCTTTTCCTTCCTTTGCCCTAAAACAGCTCCTAATGCATAATCGGAAGCATCGCACATAAGCTCAAAAGGAAGGCTCCAATCCGGTGGAACTATGATAGGGGCCGAAGTTAGCATTTCTTTGAGGTGATTGAACGCCTTCTCACACTTCTCGTTGAAGTCAAACGCCACATCTTTTTGGAGGAGATGGCAAAGAGGGTTTGAGATCTTGGAGAATTCCTTGATAAATCGCCTATAAAATCCTGCATGACCAAGAAACGAACGAATCTCTCGAACCGAAGTAGGAGAGGGTAAGTTGCGTATAAGATCTATTTTCGATTTATCCACTTCAATTCCTCTTTCTGAAACAATATGCCCTAGAACTATGCCTTGTCTAACCATAAAGTGACATTTTTCCCAATTAAGCACAAGGTTAGTCTCAACACATCGTTTCAAAATTATTGTGAGATTTTCTAAACACCCATCAAATGAATTTCCAAACACACTGAAATCATCCATAAATACCTCAATAATCTTTTCCACAAAATCTGAAAAGATACTTACCATACACCTTTGAAATGTGGCCGGAGCATTGCATAAACCAAAAGGCATGCGACGATAAGCAAAAGTACCAAAGGGGCATGTGAAAGTTGTCTTTTCTTGGTCATCCGGCGCTATGACAATCTGATTATATCCAGAATAACCATCAAGGAAACAATAATAAGAATGACCGGCTAACCTTTCAAGCATTTGATCAATGAACGGCAAAGGGAAGTGGTCCTTCCTTGTGGTGGTGTTGAGCTTCCTATAATCAATGCACACTCTCCAACCTGTTTGGATACGGGTTGGCACAAGCTCATTCTCGGCATTCTTCACCACTGTCACTCCGGACTTCTTTGGAACACATTGTACCGGTGATACCCAACGACTATCAGAGATCGGATAAATCACTCCACAATCAAGAAGTTTGATAATCTCCTTTTTCACAACTTCCATCATTGGAGGGTTGAGACGGCGCTGAGCCTCTCGAGTTGGTTTAGCCCCCTCCTCTAGAAGTATTCGATGCATGCACGTAGTCGGGCTAATTCCCCTAATATCGGCCAAAGTCCACCCAATGGCCGTCTTGTGCTCTTTCAACACTCGGATTAGCTTCTCCTCCTCTAGGGCTGTGAGTGAGGAGGAGACAATGACGGGCAATGTCTCGTTGTCTCCCAAAAAGACGTACTTTAAATGATCGGGCAACGGTTTAAGCTCAAGTACGGGTGCCTGAATCACTGAGGGTAACAATTTATTAGTGGAAACTGAAATTGAAATTGGTTTAGAAGGCTTACCATGATGTTGAGGTAGTGACTCAAGGGTAGCCACTATCTCGGCCTCCTCCACACTTCTAGGCACGGCAAAACCAGATTTTTGCCCAATTCCTTGTGCAATTGTTGTTTCAAGTGTATCCCTCTCCAAACAATCGAGAAAATCCTGCGCCAAATCATCAATTATGTCAATAGAAAAGCAAGAATGATCGTCCTTAGGAAATTTAATACTTTCAGAAAGATTGAAATCAATGACTTCCCCATCAAATTCCATCGTTAAAGTTCCTTTAAACACATCTATCTTGGTGCGGGCTGTTTTCATGAAGGGCCTCCCTAATAGAATCGGCAATGGGGTGGAATGGGGTGAATCCTCCATGTCAAGTACGTAGAAATCCGCTGGAAAAATCAAGTTACCAACCTGCACCAATACATCTTCCAAAACACCCTTTGGATATGCATTAGAACGATCGGCTAATTGAATTATCACACCATCATTTTTAAGTGCACCTAAGTTCATAGATGCATAAATAGAGTATGGCATAACATTAATCGAAGCCCCTAAGTCTAACATGCATTGTTCAAACTTAGTATTACCAATAACGCACGGAATTGTAAAACTACCCGGATCTTTGCATTTAGGGGGTAATTTCCTTTGTAACACAGCAGAAACATTTTCACTTACTTGAACCACCTCTTTGTTCGAAATCCTTCTGCTTGTTGTACAAAGTTCTTTTAAAAACTTAGCGTACCTCGGGACTTGCTTAATCGCATCAAGGAGCGGGATATTGACTTGAACTTTCCGAAAGGTCTCTAGAATGTCCTTCTCGGCTTCTTCCTTCTTTGATTGCCTAAACCTGCCAGGAAAGGGCACATTTAGTGGAATAGAACTAGAAAAAGTTGAATTGGGACTTACCTTGGTGGGTTGGGACGGTTTAGGAGGACTAGATGAATTCGGCAAGGTTTGGTCATCTTTGGCTGTGGGCTTTGCTCCCTGTGCTTCTTCTTGCAGCAACTTGTCCTCCTCGTCTTGACTTGATTTGGATATATTTGAGTCCGTTACAACCTGTTTACCACTTCTCAACGTGATGGCCTTAGCGGTTTCAAATCCTCCCTTCGGATTCATTACGGTATTGCTTGGTAACTTGCCTTGCTCATGAAACTGCCCCATAAACTCAGCAATTTGCCCAATTTGCTTCTCTAAATGGTCCACTCTTTTGTCTCGGTTTTGCATAGCCTTAGCTTGATCTTCCTGCCCATTAGACAATTTAGTTAGTAACTTAAGGAGTGTATCATTGTCAAGAGACGTACCTGAAGAGTTTGAGGCAGATGGTTGGTTTTGATTGGGGACGAATGGCTTTGTATAAAAGCCCGGTGGTTGCTGCCTAAATCCTCCTTGTTGTTGGGGTTGTTGAGGATCCCGCCATTTGAAATTTGGATGGTCCCTCCACCCCGGATTGTAGGTGTTAGAGTATGGATCATGGCGTGGTTGATTTTGGTTCCCAAAACCCACGGCTTTGGCAGATTCCCAACCCCCATTCTCAATCAATTGAGGACATTGATCGTTGGCATGTCCTTGCATAGAGCACACGCCACACACATTTGGTCCATGAATCTTCATTCCCTCGGCCAACTGAGAAACAATAGAAGTAAGGTTAGTTAATTGGGATTGAATGTCGGACGAAGAACTTACCTCATTCACTTGTGGCCGTGGGGGGTCTCTTTGCCCAACACCTTCGTATTGTTGTGCATTATGAGCTCGGTTGGCAATTAGAATTTTTGCAGCCCCCGGAGTTTTATCCACCAACGCACCTCCCGCCGCGGCATCAAGCATTTGGCGTTCCATGGGAAGGAGTCCTTCGTAGAAGTATTGAATGAGTAGCTCCTCTTTCATTTGATGCTGTGGACATGAAGCAACAAGTGATTTAAAACGTTCATAATAAGAAGGAAACGATTCACCTTGATTTTGTTGGATGCCACTAATCCGTTTCCTCAAGAGAATGACTCTTGAAGTTGGGAAAAACTTCTCCAAGAAAGCTCTTTTCATACTATCCCAAGATGTAACCGTTCCGGGTGCTAACTCATAAAGCCAATCCTTCGCCTTTTCCAAAAGTGAGAATGGAAATGACTTCATCATCAGAATGTTCCCATCGACATTGACGGGTGTCATGCTCGAACAAACCACCTCGAACTCCTTCAGATGCTTGTTGGGATCTTCCATGGACAGCCCATGGTATTTTGGAATGTGGTGCAACAAGCTTGATTTCAACTCGAACTCAGCAGTCTTGCCTAGGGCAGCCGCGGGGTATTGAATGCATAATGGTGCGGCATTGGTCAACCCCGAGGCCGAGAGCTCTTTAATGGTCCGATTGTCCGCTGCCATAACTTCTTCTTTTACTTCTTCAAACTCAGATTCGTCCTCTGAACTTGAACTAGGTTCACTAGGTTCGCTAGGTTCAGGATGCCTCCTCTTTCTTCTCAAATCACGTTCAAAATCGGCGTTAAAGTCCAAGATATGCACAGTTTGAGAACTCCGCGTCATGCATTAGTACCTAAACCAAGAAAACAAAACAAAATAAGAAAACTAGGTAAATTACACTAAAAACACACGGCAAAAAAACACAAGGGATTAGCAATTTCGCTAATCCCCGGCAACGGCGCCAAAATTTGATGTGAGAATTTCTTGACACACAAATTAAACCCTATTTGTGACAATTGTAGTAATGATGTAAGTAGGGATCGTTCTAACCGGGGATTAACTAGGGATGCTAACCAATGTTAAATTAAATTAAAAACGTAAAAACAAAGTTTAAAACACTAAACTAAAATCAAAACACTTAACTAGAATAACTCAAAATAAAACTAACAAATAATCTAAAACAAATCAAAATACTCAAAACAACTCAAGACTTAAGAAAACACAAACTAAAATGATTTCTAATAAATCTAACACTTCCAAATAAATGGGGGATTGATTTTTTGACGAAATTTAATTTAAAACAGAAACTTATAAATAAACTTCAAAGAAAATAATATTTTATGAAATAGAATGATGAGAAACTAGTTAGAGGGTTCCTTATCCACACATGAACATATGCATATAATTTGATTCCCAGTTATGAATTCAACAAACGAATGAATAACAATGCTCCAAGTTAATTAGGTCCGCTTAAATTAACTTTTAGATTTCCCTAGATTCATTGGATTGCAAGGAATACGCATTACAACCAAATTATTCCCCATCAAAGTCCCTAACTATGGAATACGCATGATAGAGACATTTAACAAAGATCATTAAGTTCAACGGAAATCATAAACATTGACTAGGCATTCATAACTATGGAATACGCATGTTACTCTTGCCAAGGATTTACTTAACACAATCGTGACTAGCGATCTTTACTACTCATGAATATAAGTTCATAACGATTAGGTGAAATTCCCTTATATCCTAGCATCAAGTTTAGGCATGCAAATTAAGTGTCGACCCTTAACCCACATACATAAACAAGTTCTTAATCAAAACAGAAAAGTAAACCACATCCAACATTCATAAATTCATAACTGGGGTAAATCAAATTATAATAAACATATATCCATGGTTTCAAATTCACCTCTAACTAAAAAGAAATTAGTTCCACATGTTTAACATAATTGAACAACAATTTAAATTAAACATTGAAAAACAAAAGCAAAAGAAAGAAAACACCTAAACTTTCCAACGATCCAAGCGCCTCCAAGGACTTTCCTCTTCTTCTCTTTGTTGCGGCACAAGGCTTTGAATGATGTTGAAGAGTTGGTTTTATGGAGGAATGGATGGGGGAAGTTTAGATATGTAGGGAGAGGCAAGGAAAGGCTTGTAGAATGGTTTATTCTTGGATGATTTGAATGAGGTTGCTACCATGGGTATTTATAGGGAGAGGATGGACTTGTTTTATGCTTGTTTAATGCAAATTTCTGGTGGAAGTGACACAAAACCCACGGCAAGAATGGAAAATTGTTGGTGGGTTAGGTTTTGAGTCATCCACTTCACATGTCATGGTGAACTAAGCATTGCATCATCTACTCACATGTCATGGTGAACTAAGCATTGCATCATCCACTCAAATGTCATGGTGAGATAGGCATTACATCATATTTTTAGGCCCATTGCAAACAGATTTTTGGGCTTCTTTGCATCAAATTCTTGGGCTTCTTTGCATCAAATTCTTGGGCTTCTTTACATCAAATTCGTCCATCCTCATGCCTCCATGCTTGCACTATCCAATCTTGGCCCAAAAATGCTCTAGAATGCTCCAAATTGCTTCTTTTTGCATACTTTGACATATAAACCTACAAACACATGAAAATGACTTTAAACACTATAATAAATACTAAATAATAACCAAAATGCAAGAAAACAAGCAAGCTAAGTCGCATAAATATGCTCCTATCAGAAAGTTTGTTCCCTTGGAGTTATTTTGCCTTCTTCATTTGACTTCTTCTTTGACTACAATAGTCATGGTCCCTAAACTCCCACTATCTCTCTTGAAACTTATTTCAATTGTGTTATACACATCAAACAATTTGGAGAGCGTGTGGTTATTGTTCACTATATAGTTTACAATAAACTTAGTGAACCATTAGGATAGGGACACAAAGGTGAAGTCCTTGCCTAGTTTCCGTCTTGTTAAGTGTTTTGACACTTCAACATTCAAATGATTCAAAATCATCATAAGTCCATGTTGATGGACTATTTTTGTCAACCAACCATTATGTTCTAAACATAATTACAAACATTCAAGAGTTGTTCAAGGCAACTCTCATTTCTTCATACAACGATTTGTAAGTGAAGAATTATGGCACATAAAGTGTCCATGTCCTTGTGCTTACTTCTCAAGTTCCTTTGTTCATGTAACAAAGAGACAAGCACTAGTGTTTGCATTGTCCTCTTCATGGTAGACTTATCTAACATGTTCTTCCATTGATACATTATCAATAGGAAGATTGTGAGGATGAGACTACTTAGGCACTTTTACAATCCAACGAACTAAATCTTATTCATAGTTACTAATATCCAACGAACTAAATCTTATTCATAGTTACTAATATCCAACGAACTAAATCTTATTCATAGTTCGTTCTTCTCCTTATGGAGAAGTTCATTATCTTATGATGCTATTTTCCTTGATATCTTTCAAGGAACCTAATCTAAAGTGTTACTTTTCCTTGGATCAAATCTAAGGAGGTAAATACTTTAGACGTCTTACTCATCAACTTACATCTCTTGAATTCTTTGAAACCTTTTGCAAAGTATTCAGACTTATGTTTATTCAAAGTAAACTATAGTCCAACCGAGAGTGCTCTTCGGTGAATGTCATACAACATGAGTAGTATTATGTTGTGGACAAGTGCCACTAACATCTAAGTGTATTAACGTCAACAACTTTGTGATTCTTTCTTCTTTCCAAAAGAATAAAGATTCGAACATTTCGCCTCTATAGAATTTTAACAAGAAGGTATTGGATCCGGATCTAACGATCCAAAGCATCCATCTATGACCAACTCGTAATTTATGTTTTAGAGGTATCACAACTCAGTTGGGATTAGTCACTACCTTGCACCCTTTTGGGTTTTAAGCATCGTTATATTCTAAACAGTTAACACTACCACATCATCTCTACTATAGAGACAATTAATTAGATTACAATAATCTAATCATTCATTAATAAAGAACAATGTTTTGTCAAATAAAACATTCATCCATCTCTACTATAGTGACGGAATTAAGTTCCTTAAAATTGGAATGTAAAGACAATCTTTGTTTTTCCAATTTCTTTGGTAGTTCATATGAGGAAGTAAGTACAATCCGCTTTCGCAGAGATCTATATTTTATTCACGTTTCGAATGTGAAGTACTTTCTCTTTTCTCATTAATCTTCTACTTCTTATTAGCACACTTTTACAACAATTGTAAAACATAGTTACTAATACAGAATCAAGCATTCAAGTAAAAGAACCAACTGTTTTGAACTATTCAAGAACATTTTCCAACACCCTCGAAAGGTGTGTTCTTGACACTTGCAAGACATTTCTTGCAAATACCCCTTCCAATGTCCATCTTTTCATAAAGAAAGTTTGTTCCCTTGGAGTCAAATTTTATCTTCTTCATTTAACTTCTCCTTTGACTACAATAGTCATGGTCCCTAAACTCACACTATCTCTCTTGAAACTTGTTTCAATTGTGTTTATACACATCAAACAATTTGGAGAGCGTGTGGTTATCGTTCACTATATAGTTTACAATAAACTTAGTGAACCATTAGGATAGGGACAGAAAGGTGAAGTCCTTGCCTAGTTTCGGTCTCATTAAGTGGTTTATCACTTCAACACTTAATGATTCAAAATCATCATAAGTCCATGTTGATGGACTATTTTTGTCAACCAACCATTATGTTCTAAACATAATTACAAACTTTCAAGAGTTGTTCAAGGCAACTCTCATTTCTTCATACAACAATTTGTAAGTGAAGAATCATGCCACATAAAGTGTCCATGCCCTTGTGCTTACTTCAAAAGTTCCTTGTTCATGTAACAAAGAAACAAGCACTAATGTTCGTTGATTAAGGGATGTTCAAAGCAACTCTTATTTCTTCATACAACAATTTGTATTTGAAGAATTATGACATTTAAAATTGTTGTCCTCTTTATGATAGACTTATCTAACATGTTCTTCCAATGATACATTATCAATAGGAAGATTGTGAGGATGAGACTACTTAGGTACATTTACAAGCCATTAAAGACAATCTATGGAATTGTAGTACTAAGTCTGGAAACTAAAGCATTCAGCTTTTTCTTTGTCAAGTTTAGGATAGCGTTTGCAAATATATTGGTAAACAAATACATAACGAATATAAATTGATTGATTTTAAGCCATTTGATCCGGGTCTTTAAATCAAAATAGCACCACCCACTATTTTTGGCAAATTCCATATCCCTCATCGGAATTCGAGAGTTTTGGAGGAAACTCTTAGTAGGGTATGGGAGACTCACTATTACCAAGCCCACCTCACGATGATACGATGTTGGCTAGCATTAATAATAATGAGAGAGTACGCTTACTCATTTACATCTAATGTAAGAACCCATCTTATTTGGCCTCTAGAGAATGTAACCTCACAATGATATGATGTTGGTTCCATTGCACTTAGTTAAGTCATTCCCACCATGCAAGTTCGGGTAGGGGTTCAAGAACAACCTCACAATGATATGATGTTGATCATTCTCGTTGCCTACCTTTCACAACATCATGTATGCATATAAACTCCTCCTGAGTGTAAGCATGCACTTTGTACTCCCCCATGATAGGGTGAAGCCGGTGTACAAGTCCCAAACGATTGGAGCCTACCACAGTGGAAGGCCACGAAAGAGTGTTCAAAGCACTCTCACACTTATCAACTTAATAATGGTTTGGTTGAGGGTTTTTAGGTCTCATCACATATAAACATACATTTTAATCTCTATTAAAACATTTTTGGTCCTATTACAACTATTGGTCCATTTGATTGATTTAGTTGTATATAATACTCCCACTAAGCTTTTAAAACGGTTTATAAAGCAAGAGTATATGATACTACTAACATAAGGTTTGCATTCATTGATGGACTATATAGTTGCCTTAGGGCCTTAGGATGACTATGAACCTTTGATTAGATTCAACACGAGCCTAGTGTTGAATCTCGGACTAGGGATGGTGATTGATTTTAGTTACGCGTTTAATCACATTAAGGCGTGTTGTCTTAGGGGCGTTGGACCCTCTACTCCATTTTCATGCATATCATATAAAACAAGAAAGGAGTACTTCAAAGTAAAGATGAGCTTATGCTCTTTACAACATTTGAATAATACAAATTACTTTAAAGTAAAGAAGAGCTTATGCTCTTTTACAACATTTGATCAAATCAAATTACAACCAAAATCTAATCTACACATTCCCATGGTTCAAACAAATTTGAAACGGCCTTTCACATAGCTCAATTATCGTAGGCTAAGGTTCATAATCACCCTTTAATTAATTAACACTTTAACTAATTAAATTGAATGCAACATTTTTCATTTGGTTTTTGTATCCATAAAATTGATTTTAAATGGAGCTAACTAAAATGAAAATCCAATTGTCATTTAAAGAGACAAAACAATTTTGTTCTCTACCTAATTTGGGCCAATTTTAATAACCTCAACTTATTTGGGCTATAATGCAATTAGCCTCAACATTTGGGACAAAATGCAAAGACCTCAACTTATTTGGGCCATAGTGCAATTAACCTCAACTTTTGGGCTATTTTGCAATTACTTAAACTTTTGGGGTCACTTTGTAAAAACACAAAAGTTCACTACTTTATGTAATTACAACTAGAACCCAAAAATTTCCACAAAAGCTAAACTTCATTAAAGGACCAAAACAATTTGTCCTTTTAGTGATTTTGGACCTTTGCGTAAAAACGTAAACTTTTGGGCCAAAATGCAAATACACAAAAGTATCAAAACTTTATGTAATTGCACAAAAGGCCCAAATATACCCTTCTAATATGGTGGCCGGTTTTTGACAAGATTTTTAAAAAAAATTTCAAAGTTTTTGTGAGGGTGTGAAAGGGAGACAAGCGGTGTGTGTGAAAGGGAATTAATCCTTACACACCACCAAAATTTCTTTCACCTTTTAAAACAAATATCCAAGATATTTACTAAGTGATATATTCTTTAAATATATGAAAATATCTTAAAACAAAAATTTTATGAAATTATTCAAAACTTTGAATCAAAACCCCAAGCTTTATTGTTCTTGGAAAAAACATCAAGAACAATGAAGAACATTCATGAGAAACCCATAAAAGTTTCATGAACATTTTTCATCCAAAAACATCCCAAAATCACTTAAACTTAAGGGAAATAACATATAACCAAACTAGGGTACATAGGGGTTCCAAAAGTCACTTGAAAAACACTTTCACAAGACAAACAAGAACCCAAAAAATCACCCTTTAAGTTTGGCCGAAATTCCCAAAATTCATGGCACCAAATTTTAGCTCCAATATTCATGCTCATATGAACTACATCTACAACATTTGAGATGGCAAATTTCCAACAAAATTTACATTCAAAGAAGCAAGAATAAAGCTAGTAACATATTACAACTTTTAAATCACATACTATGAACTACAAAACCCAAAAGGATTCACCAACTACTAGACCTAGGCTCTGATACCACTTGAAGGATTATTTTTGGAAAACATGTTCATTTAAGCAACATCATTAGCATGCAATTAACAAATTAAAGGCGGAATCATGCTTGCATGTACTTAAAAACAAAACATTACCCATGAATGTTCAAAGCCTAGTAGTTTGGTGAACCAATACACAACTCAAAACAAAGTGAGTTGAAATTTTACCTTTGTAGATTCCTCTTTGCATAAGCAAAGGCTAATCACCGAAAGAGAGGGCCTTCATTCCTTGCATCTTAGATTTAGGGATTTAGATGGAAGAATGGGTTCTCTAAGTTCCCAAAATTGAGAACCTCTAAGTTTCTACACCAAGGTTAGATTGGAGAAGAAATGAGTGACCTTGGAGGAGTAGGATTGCTAGCCATACTCCTCTAGGTGGCCGGCCATTTTTAGAGAGAAAGGAGTTTGTGTTTTCTCCAATTTCCCCAAAAAAAAAGCCCTTAATGAATTTTGGCTATAAAGTCATATTTATACCTTAATTCATTTGAGTGGCAAACTTGTAAATAAGTCCAAGTTTGCTACCCTCTCTAACATGGCCGGCCTTAGGGTGTTATTGGGCAATTTGGGCCTTTGTGAATCATTATTCATTAAGTTGTCATACAACTTAAGTTAATGGACTTGACGTTCGAAGCCCATTGGGCCTTAAGGTCCAAAACAATCCCGAGGTCTTTAACGAACTTATTCGTTTGATTAATTAACATATTAATTAATCCTTGCCATAAATAATTAAACCATTTAATTATTCTTACTCATCTCCGTTGAATCTTCAATCTTTACCTTACACGGTGTACGATCCATTAGGTTCCTTTTAGCGAGGCAGTGGGCGATTAAAACTCTTTTCAATCGATTGTGAATTTGAAACTTACTTTCAATTCTCCCTTTAGTGTTTATACACGTTTAGGGCTTCCACAAACCATGAGTGACACCTAGCAGCGTATCATGGTTACCCAAGCTAATCAGAAGAGGTGGAGAACCTATTCAGTTTAGGATTACAATGCAATACGGCCTTTCTCTAATACAATACTCTTGACCACATTGTTTGGTTTGATAGTTTATTCATGTCTACTATCCAATGTGATATGTGTACTTATATGATTACCTTGAATGTGATTTGGAACGCCTTCCTTCATCTCATTCATACTCTGGCCAGAGATTCTAAATCATATCATAGAGTATTCTCCCTCAAACAGTTTGAAGGTTAGAGATCTCTTGTTGCGCATTCACTTGCCTCCATGGCTAAGTGGCTTAACCCCGACGATGCCGTGGACACCCTGATAGAGTGACTCTGACATAATCAAAGACCAAGTACCTAACCACAAGACAGCTGTGATGCCTCAGGTCAAAGGACTACTTTGCATTATCCCAACCATGAGTTCTCATGTGACATGAGTATGAGAACTCCTCGTTGATCGTGTTCAGTGAACTCATTCTCTATTGAGCACCTACGTACTTGTCTTGGTGTCAGACACACCAATGACTTGAGACTAGTCACTCTCCCTAAGAGAAGGCATAGCACGTACTGATCTTAACGGACTGTCAATGCCCAATTGGCAATCCTATGATCAGGAACGTTTTAGGATATGTATACGAAAGAGAATGGTCTCTTGAATCTAACTTCTTTAGATTACATTCTCCTAATCACATATTCCTTGGACTTATCGTTTAAGCATATAACATATATATGAGACGGCTCAAACAATAACCTTTGCCTTTTATATATAAACTACATTAGTTTAACTTTGTGAAATGTCCGTAAAGTATCATCATATGATTGATTTTAGGGCACATTTCCAACAATCACGTTTATGCATGTATCTCGAGTCCATAATACCGATGCAGATGAGCTAGCCCAAATCGCCTCCAGTGCGCAACTCGTGGGGGGCAAACCTGGTCGGGCGATACCCGTCATACGACAGTCGTACCCGGCCTTGATTAATCAGCAAGTTCTCGATCAGGATCACGTGATCCGAACACGGGTCATGTCCTTACCGTCGTTACTAGAACGAGACGCTCCCGTCGAAGTCTGCGCGGTCGAAGCATTACCAGATGATTGGAGAGGAGCGATCGTGCGGTACCTTGATAATCCCAATGGAAAACATGAGCGCAGGACAAAGGTGCATGCCACAAACTATGTGTCATACCAAAACGTGTTATATAGAAAAGGTGAGGACGATTTGTTGTTGTTATGTCTCAGCCCCAAGGAGGCTGTACAAGCAATGGCCAAGGTCCATGAATGAATATGTGGAGCTCATCAATCCAGCCGAAAGATGCGATGGCTGCTTCGCCGACATGAATATTTTTGGCCGAATATCTTGAAAGACTACATTGAGTACGCGCGAGGATGCGTACAGTGCCAGATTCATGGCCCTATACAAAGGCCTCCGGCCGAATCATTGCATTCGGTCACCAAACCATGGTCATTCAGAGGTTGGGCTATGGATATCATCGGCAAAATTACACCATCGTCCGGCTTGGCAAAACATGCTTGGATATTAGTAGCAACAGATTATTTCAGCAAATGGGTCGAAGCGAAATCATACGCCAAACTGACATCCAAGGAATTGTGTGACTTCGTCGAAGAAAATATCGTGACCTGATTCAGTGTGCCAGAAACGATCATAACAGATAACGGCACAATCTTCACATCCGACCAATTTAAGGAATACATGGTGAATCTTAAAATCTAGCTCGAGCAATCTACACCGTATTACCCACAAGCGAATGGGCAACCGGAAGCAAGTAATAAAGTTTTGATTGGCATCCTTGAAAAAATGGTGAGAGAACGACCGGGTATGTGGCATGTAAAGTTGAATGAAGCGTTGTGGGCCTACCGAACGTCACCACGATCAGCCACTGGGACGACTCCATATGCATTGACTTATGGACATGATGCCATGTTACCAGTCGAGTTAAGTGTAAATTCGCTGAGAATGATAGAGAATTGTAGTTTGTTCAGTGATGAGTACAGTCAAGCCATGAGATAGGAGTTGGAAGATTTGGAAGGAGTTCGCCTTAACGCTTACAATTTATTGGTGGCGCAAAAGAAAATTGCCGAACGAGCGTACAATCAGCGAGTTAAACAAAAGACGTTCGGCGAAGGAGAATTGGTTTGGCAGACAGTTCTACCAGTTGGAATAAAAGACCCTAGGTTGGGCAAATGGTCGCCGAATTGGGAAGGGCCGTTTGTTGTTCATAAAGTCCTCGGCATGGGGGCATATCATTTGAAGGATCGCACTGGTTTAGTTCACAAATTGCCGATTAATGGAAAGTTCTTAAAAAAATATTATCCGACAAATTGGGAGATGCAGGAATAGGTATTTCATTCAGGACAAAATAAATTACAGAGTACAGTCCTAAGGGGATGAAGGAAGATAAGTCTCAAGGGCCACTTTCAGTTCCAGCCACCTCACTTCTCCAAGCGTGACTTCGGCCTGGCGTATCCTTCTCTCCGACCTCATGAGCGCGATCTACCTCGGGCCGGCTGCAAGTTCCGTTAATTTGGCTTTATTCGCTTCGAAAGTCGCTTCAAGAGCTGAGACGACATCCAACCTTCGGCGTTGAAGCACAGCTATCTGGTCGTCAAGGGCCGCCAGTTCCAGTTTCTTTTCCTTTATTATTTCAAGATCTGGTTGGGTGGCCTGCTGAGGCGAGGGCATTCAAGCATTCCCCGATAGCGTCAAGGCCGTTGCACTGTAAGACTTCCAAAGCCGATTGAAGACAATTGGGAAAAAATCTCGGGAAAAAATCGGGAAAAAATCGGGAAAAAATCTCGAGTCCTCTCTAGGATTGAAGACAATTGGGTAATGGTTGCATTATCCAGCTGGCCTTCAGAGGCGAGGGCATTCAAGCATTCCCCGATAGCGTCATGGCCGTTGCACTGTAAGACTTCCAAAGCCGATAAAGAAATGAGGTCTTGCAACCTGGTGAAGGCGGAATGATCGGCAGACGCGGTGGCAGACCTGGTCGAAGAAGTAGAAGAGCCGTCCCTGCCAGAAGCGGTATAGAACAGAGCATCAAGCTTGGCGTGCCAAGTGGGCTGCACGCAAGAACATACGTAAAACATCCAAGCTAAACAGGCGAGAACCTAAAGAGGGTTCTTCTCCACACATGACACATATGCAACGTAAATCAATTTTCAGTTGTTCTTTCGATAAATTGTAAATCTCACTACTCCAGATTAATCGTGAACAGCACTTTTTTAATCTTCAAGTTCTCCTTAAGTTATTGAATTGGATGGGAAAGCGCATACAACAATTCAACACATTCTCTAAAAGTCCCCTACGTGAACATCACAATAGAGATACAATCAAAAATCATTAAGATTCATGAGAACTATAAGTATTGACGAGGCATTCGTAACTATGAAAAGCATGATACTCTTGCCAAGAATTTACTTAACTCGATTGTGGATAGCAACCTTCACTACTCATGAATATAAGTTCATAACGATTAGGTGAAATTCCCTTATATTCTAGCATCAAATTATTGCATGCAAACTAAGTATGCATCCTTAATCGACATACAAGAATAAGTTATCAATCAAGCAGTTAAGCAAATTAAATTCACAACTCATGAAATCACAACTGAAGGTAATCAATTCATATTACAAATATGTTCATGGCTTTGAATCAACCTCTAGCCAAAACGAATTTAGTTACACATTATTCTTAAATTAAACCATAAGTAAAACATATGTTTGAGAAGATAAAACTGAATGAGGAGAGTGCAAAAACTTCCTCATTTGCACCGTGAGCTCTCTGTGCTTCTTTGATTTTCACCTCTCTGTGCACTTCTTGTTTGTTTGGCTGCCACTGCCTTCTAACAAACAGAAGGGTAGCGCCCTTCTGCTGCTCTCCTCGATCCGTGTTGCTCTCTGTCCGCACCGCAGCCTTGATTGGCTGCAATCTCCTTTTTTTTATTGCACCGTGTGCTCTCTACAAGCTCCGAGGAGCTCCGACGTGACTCCAGACTGCACTGCCTCTGCCTTCTGGCAGCTCCGTTTTTCTTTCCCTTGCTGCCTCTTTTTATCCCCTTATTCCGCTGACTGCCCACACTTTCTGGCCCGCTGCCTTCCTGGCAGCTATATAAAATATTGCCTTTTATTTTTCTTTTTCGCAGCACGCACTCAATTTTTCTTCTGTTTTGACCCGCTGCCTTCCTGGCAGCTATATAAAATACTGCCTTTTATTTTTCTTTTTCGCAGCCCGCACTCACGCTGCCTTGTGTATTATGGTGCTTTTTCCCTGTGCATGTGCGTGTTGTGCTGCCCTGCTGCCGCATGTGCAGCTTCTTGTTTTTGCATGTAATCACACACACACACACACACAACATCATATATATATATTTTTTTTTTCTTCTCCAAATGATAATTTCTATTCAACAGGCATGATAAGTTTACTTTGTTCACCTCCATATTGTCATGATAAGCACAATACTTTCTTATTTTTATTAACCAAATAGAATGGGCAAGGCAGTTTAGACGAATTTATTACTTAACATTTTACTTGTTCTATTTTTATTTTCTTTGCATGACAAATCCTATAAACACAAAAATAAAGCAAATAGCTCAAAAATATAAGGAACTAACTAAGAAAAGACAAGTGAATTTGATGTAAAATATATATAAATATGAGCTTATCAACACACAGCATTGAACTTGATGGGATACAAATTCTATGAAACTAATTTCAATGATTCAGCCGTCAAAATTTTTTGTATATGCTTCAAGATTGCATCAACAAAAAATCGCAAAAAACAAACATTCAAAGATCAAGTAACGGGACAAAACTTTTTGATGGTTATAAAATGAAAAATCACGATTTAACAGTTATTTTAACTCTGATTTTGAATTTTTTTTTTAAAGCTACACTCCTTGATCCTATATGAACACAATGAATGAATTTGATCTTCAATTTAAAATATTTACACTAGTGGATACTACAAAATCTTATGTTATACTTAATGAAAGTATAAATGAACTCTAAGTGTTAGTGAATCTATCGTTTTGATAGGATATGTATTCTACGAAACTAATTTCAACGATCCAACTGTCAAATTTGTTTGTATATCTTTGAGATCGCATACGCCAAAAATCGCAAAAAAAAACATTCAGAGATCAAGTAAAGGAACAAAACTTTTCAATAGTTATAAACGAAAAATCACGATTTAACTCCGATTTTGATGATTTTTTACAGCTACACTCCTTGACCCTATATGAATACAATGAATGAACTCGATCTTCAATTTAAAATATTTCCATTAGTGGATACCACAAAATCTTATGTTATACTTAATTAAAGTATGGATAAACTCTTCAGTGTTAGTGAATCTATTGTTTTGATGGGATACACATTCTACGAAACTAGTTTCAACGATCCAACAGTGAAACATGTTTGTATATGCTTTGAGATCGCATATGCCAAAAATCACAAAAATAAACATTCAGAGATCAAGTAACGGGACAAACCTTTTCGACGGTTATCAACGAAAAATCACGATTTAATGATTATTTTAACTCCAACTTTGATGATTCTTTACAGCTACACTCCTTAACCCTATACGAATACAATGGATGAATTTGATCTTCAATTTAAAATATTTACACTAGTGGATACCACAAAATCTTATGTTATACTTAATGAAAGTATGAATAAACTCAAAAGTGTTAGAGAATCTATTGTTTTGATGGTATACACATTCTACAAAAATAGTTTCAACGATCCAACGTCAAACATGTTTGGATATACTTCGAGATCGCATACGCCAAAAATTGCAAAAAACAAATATTTGGAGATCAAGTAACAGGACACAACTTTTCGAGAATTATAAACAAAAAATCACGATTTAACGGTTATTTTAACTCCGATTTTGCTGACTTTTTACAGCTGCACTCCATGACCTTATATGAATACAATGAATTGACTCGATCTTCAATTTAAAATCTTAACACTAGTGGATACCACAAAATCTTATGTTCCACTTAGTGAAAGTATGAATAAACTCTTAAGTGTTAGTGAATATATTGTTTTGATGGGATACGTATTCTATGAAACTAGTTTCAACAATCCAACCCTCAAATATGTTTGTATATACTCCGAGATCGCATACGCCAAAAATTAAAAAAAACAAACATTCAGAGATCAAGTAACGGGACAAAACTTTTTTACTGTTATCAACGAAAAATCACGATTTAATGGTTATTTTAACTCCAAATTTGATGATTTTTTACAGCTACACAATGAATGAACTCGATTTTCAATTTAAAATATTTACATTAGTGGATACCACAAAATCTTATATTTTAATGAAAGTATGAATAAACTCTGAAGTGTTATTGAATCTATTGTTTTGATGGGATACGTATTCTACGAAACTAGTTTCAATGATCCAACCGTCAAACATGTTTGTATATACTTTGACACTGTATACACCAAAAATTGCAAAAAACAAACATTCAGAGATCAAATAACAGGACAAAACTTTTTAGCAGTTATAAACAAAAAATTACAATTTAACGGTTATTTTCACTTTGATTTTGATGATTTTTTTACAGCTACACTCCTTGACCCTATATGAATACAATTAATGAAATCGATCTTCAATTTAAAAAATTTACACCAGTGGATACTGTTGAGAGTTCTATATTAGTTAAATTGTAAATAGTAGTTTGTTGTCCCACATTGGTGAAGTGCATATGTAATACAAATTGTAACTCCTATATATACTCCACTTTGGAGATTACTGAATATATAAGAAATTTCCAAATATTGTCAAATATATTTTTGGTATTTACCATGTTTAGTTTAATACACAAAATCTTATGTTATACTTAATGAAAGTATGAATAAACTCTGAAGTGTTAGTGAATCTATTGTTTTGATGAGAAACGCATTCTACGAAATTAGTTTCAACGATCCAACCGCCAAACATGTTTGTATATGTTTTGAGATCGCATACGCCAAAAATTGCAAACAAAAACAAACATTTAGAGATCAAGTAACGAGACAAAACTTTTTGAGTGTTATAAATGAAAAACAACGATTTAATGATTATTTTAACTCCAATTTTGATTTTTTTTACAACTACACTCCATAATCCTTTATGAATACAATGAACTAATTTGGTTGTCAATTTAAAATATTTACACAAGTGGATACCACAAAATTTTATGTCATTATGATCGATGAAAAATGAGGATTTTGTAAAAGAAATAACATGCAAGCTTTGAGTTCCATTAGCAAGGTTTAAACTTTTGAGAAAGGCTTCACAACCTTGAAAACGAAAACTGCTTCATTTTGCATATCCTTGCACATTTAATATTTTGTAATAGACTAATAGCGTATGGATGTTTATTTATTAGGGTCTTATTTTCGAGTGTAGATGTAGTACTTAAACGACAAATATGTTTTAATGTTTTTAAGTAATATTTATGTGGCAATGTGTGGTATGTGCAAAAAAATTTCATAACACGTCGTGTCACTTTACCCAAGCAAATTTAAGAAAAAAAATATTTTTCTTATCGGGTCATAATAGGTCAAGTCACTTTACCACCTGTTAAGGACCCGTTATGATAACGAGTGTGATATAGCATGACCCCGTTCATATAACAGGTGTTACACGAACACGACATATACGACCCATTTGCCAGCCCTAACTTTAGCCGAGAAATTGTTACAGGAAACCTCAGCACACACTCTGAGCATTTTCAAGTATTTAGAAGAAATTTTGAAGTGAAATGGGTTAGGGTTTTTTGCTGCTTTATTAATAAATAGATTGGAGGAAATTTGGTTGGGTGCTTCGTAACTGGCGGTGGCATTGAAGGAAATTTGGTTGTTGAGTGTAAAGTCATGGCTAATGAACTTAATGGAGAATTAACGGAAATTTTGTTTTTGGGCTTAAATTGTAAGAGACTTCACTAAAGGGGTTTAAATCATAATTGTTTTTTAACTCTATCACCACCAAGACCATTTATCTAATCAGGCCCTTATTTATATAATATATAATAAATTTACTTAAATCTGCCTATACCCTGCCTAGCAGCCTATGCGCTAGGTCCCAGTTTCCTGCCTGACTAGTAACTAGCGACTTTTAGAACCTTGCTTGATAGAGTTGGTATTCAATTGAGAATGTATTAATAATAAGATTTAATAATTAATCATATCTTTAATGTCTTTGACTTTTTCCACAGTACTAGTAGGGGAGCATTGAGAGTCGTAGTACACTGCTTGAATTTCCACAGATGTTGAGTTTGGAGTGAGAGTATTTGAGAAGTCTGTCAATTTAACAAAAATATTTTTGTCTTTCTTGAACAGAAGTTCATGCGTCGCCTAGTGAATTTTTAATTTCACAAAAGCGCCAAACTGTTTACTCTTAAAATTTGCAATTATTGTGGCTCCACAATATTAAAGTTAACATATCAGTATTTTGGAGCATGTGGCTAAAGAAATCATTGTGTCCGCACGAATTTAAGTATCCCGTGTCTATGCATAAAATAACGAAAAATATCATGCATATGCGTGAAATTACCATATACTTATACATAGTAACGAAAAATATACTTACATAGTAACGAAAAATATCATGCATATGCGTGAAATTACCATATACATACATGTAAGGATTTTAACCTCTATATGTGTTAACAAGTGATCTTGGGTTGTATACTCTAATTTTATCATGTTATGAGGTCAAGTGAATCACGTTCTGATGCAACGGCCACACAGTCGTATTCATATCAAAATATATGTTATTATTAACATTAAAAAATGGTCATATTAATTTTTATATACGTAAATCTTGTCCACACACGTCATCCCAAGCATAAAAGAGCTGGGAAACGTTGATGAGGCTTTCAAGTCGCTCCACTTTGTACATGCATCTTACTTTAGTCCATAAAATCATGCTAATTAACATCTTAAATAAAGTGGTTTAGAGTTTAGGGTTCTTCTTGTATAAAACTTTATGTCAACCTTTGCTAATGCTTTTTAATATGAATACATATCAAAATCTTATTTTAATATTTTTCGCTTTATATTTAAAAAAAGTATGCATCTTACTTTAGTCCATAAAATCATGTTAATTAACATCTTAAATAAAGTGGTTTAGAGTTTAGGGTTCTTCTTGTATAAAACTTTTTGTCAACCTTTGCTAATGCTTTTTAATATGAATACATATCAAAATCTTATTTTAATATTTTTCGCTTTATATTTAAAAAAAGTATTGAACTCACTTTAATAATCTTAATTTACTGATTAACAGGTGAAAAGTCAAGAATAAAGAAACAAGGAAGAGTTTCTAAAGGCAAACCCAAATATATATAACCATGGAGCCCCATCACTTGATGTACGCCAAGACATGTTGAACGCTGAGGTCCCAAAGCTAGGGCAACAAGCAGCATTGAAAACCATCAAAGAGTGGGGCCAACCCATCTCATCTTTTGCACAGCTTCTTGCATTGACATGCCAGGTGCCGACTTCCAATTGGTCAAGCTCCTAGGCCTTGGCCCATCCGTCACAAGAACTATGATCTACGCAGCTGGCTGCTATGCTGGTGCGACTGTCCTACGCCTGGCCAAAGACTTTGCAGAGAACAATAAGGGTGCACGCGTCCTTGTGGTATGCGCCAAGATCTTTACCTTGTATTTCCACGGACCCACCGACAGCCACTTGGACATTTTGGTTGGCCAAGCTCTTTTTGCTGACGCAGTATCAACTGTTATAGTTGGGGCCAATCCAAATCTTGAAACTGAGAGTCCATTGTTTGAAATCGTGGCAGGCAGGCAGACAATCGTTCCCAATTCAGAGCATGGTGTGGTTGTCCACATTCGTGAAATCGGGTTTGAGTATTATTTATCAGAAGAAGTCCCAAAACTTGTAGGTGGAAATGTTGTGGATTGTGTGACTAGAACTTTTGAAAAATTTGATGGGAATTATAGGGACTGAAACTCCTTGTTTTTCAGTGTGCACCCAGGTAGGAGCACCATTGTAGACCAAGTAGAAGAGCAGTTGGGTTTGAAGGAATGGAAGCTTGGGGCAACAAGGCATGTGTTGAGTGAGTATGGCAACATGGGAGCTCCATCTGTGCACTTTATTTTGGATGAGATGAGAAACAAGTCCATCGAGGAAGGTAAAGCCACAACTGCTGAAGGTTTGGAATGGGGTGTCGTGATTGATGTTGGACCAGGACTCACTATCGAGACAATTGTGTTACGCAGCGAATCTATTATAGGAAGAAACTTGGGTTAAACGGTGTATGAATGCACAGATTGTGTATTTCATCGATGCGAGAGGCTATGACACAACTGGTGTATACACTCGATGCGACTAAGTTTTCTCCTATTCCTACTTATCAGATAATCATATGCATCTATAAAAAAATAATTAGTTGGTGGTTTTGTTTGTTCCCTTTTTCCTATGTTGTATGTCTTGTTTTTGGTTTGTTCGCTCTTTCCTATATTGTATGTCTGTTGCTTAGGCGTGTTGACCTTTGTATTTCCAGGTATTAATGAAGTTAAGAATAATAGCATTTGGATTAACGTTAATTTATGGATCATTCTCCAGAGAACCTCATTACTCACATATATTTTGGTTTTTTTTTCATTTTTTTTTAAACCTCATATATATATATAAGAGATGGTTTTGTGATTGGTTTCGAGTTTCGTGCGAAATATGTATGCATTATTGTAAGAGTAAGTTTGAACCAAGTGTTTGTCTTATTAAGTTGAGAAAACTGGAATTTATGTATATCAACCAGAATCAGTAAAATTAATTGGATTAGAATTTTCTATCCTCCTATTCTCATTCTTTTCCATCTTTTCATCTCACAAATTATTTTTTTTGTCGTCTTCAAGCTATTAAAAAAATAACATAAAATGTTGACATGATCTAACCGTAACTGTTCAAATGGAAGGAAATAAAAGAGAGATACTAAGAGGGAAGAAAATCCACTCCAAATTAATTATCCCATCCTTCCATTTGCCGGTCCCTAAGAGGTAGATATGGGTTGTCCAAGACGCACTCAAGGAAACCCCGTGTAAAGGAGGCAGATCCATTTCATCATATTGTTCTACATGAATTTTGACGGAATTCAGAGATCATCTCTAACAGAGATGTCAAAAAGTTCACAATAGCAAATTACTAGAGATCATCTCTAACAGAGATCATCTCTAACTGAAATGTCAATTCTTATGTGGCATAACCTAAATTGGCAGCAAAGGAATTGCTTTCAACTTCAAATCTTTTTTAAGTGATTTAATAAATATTTTTTGTTGTAGGCCTATTTTATTGAACAATAATAAATGACAAAGAGGGAGAGGGATGACGACACACAAAGAGATATTTAATTGTGAGGTGTATGTTATTCCACCCCATTGTGCATTTATTAATAGTAATAGGGATGGTAAATTCATTATCCCAATAAGATTACAACTCTAATAGAATAATATCTAACTCTAGAGATATGATAGAATCTGCTAAAGATATCCCAAATAATTTAGGTTTTACACAATCACATTCTTATATTAAATATGATTGCAACACTCCCCCTTGAGTGTGTAAATACTCAAACAAAACATTGCATCAAGTCTACAACGCATGAAGTTAATCAGTTGATGAAGTCGTCGACATAATGGGAAAATGTGAATCTCAAAATAAAGAAAGTATGCATTGGTAGTAGAATTCACAAAACCTCGCTATGGTAAAACCTAAACCCATAGACTCAATAGGAAAGTGAGAAGAATGCATAATGTCTAGAACAAACGCCATACGGGACGAATGTAGTAAACCTCAAAAAAGTATGATCATCCCAGGATGGGTGCCTTATCAAAACCTCGTTGGGTACCAAAAATTTAGTGGAAAAAATGCTCATAATCGTAGGAAAAATAGTACATTAAGATAAAGTGAGTAAACTTCGGGATACTCCTCTTGAGTTAGACATAACTTCCAAATAAGAGAGCTATAATCAATCCAATTCAGAAGGTTTACACATACCGATTCCTTGGACGTGCTTTTAAAAGTAGACTTGGGCAATCACTTCATGAAGAGATTGGCCAGGTTGTCCTGGGAATGGATTTGCTTGACTTCGATATTCTAATGTTGTTGTTGTTGGTGAGAATAAAAGAACTTCAACGTAATGTGTTTGGTGTGGTCTCCTTTGATGTATCCCTTCTTCAGTTGATCGATATATGCGGTATTGTTTTCAAAGATCGTCATATGAACGTTAACAATGGTGAAAGACCATTAGTGCTTCAAATCTGTTCCGTGATTGCTCTCAACCAAAAGCATTCATGCAAGGTGAGAATCTCAGCATGGTTCAAAGAAGTCGCAAGTAGCTATTGCTTGGTAGACTTCCAAGATATTACAGTGTCTCCAATGGTAAAGACATAACCCATTTGAGAACATGCCTTATGTGGGTCAGATGAATAATCTACATTCGCATAACCAACAAGGCGAGAATCGACCCGAGGACCCAAGGGACAGCTGCTTATCTCGAGGATTCGTAAATGTAGAAAAAGCCCAAATTGGTCGTACACTTGAGGTAGCTAAAAATGTCTTTAACACCATTCTAGTGTCCTCGTGTAGACGCATTACTGTATCTTGTCAAAAGATTCACAGCAAAAGAGATGTCAATTCTAGAGCATTGAGCCAAATACAATAAAGCACCAATTGCACTTAGGTATGTAACTTCAGGCTCTTAAATCTCTTCCATATCCTATTTGGGATGGAAGGGATCTCGTTTTGCATCTAGAGTCCGAACGACCATATGAGTAGTTGAAGGCTTCGTTTTATCCTCATTAATATGTCGCATCACCTTTTGTGTGTAGTTTGATTGATGTGCTAGGATTCCATCCAAACAGTGCTCGATCTCCAGGCCAAGATGATATCAAGTTTTCACAAGATCTTTTATCTCAAATTTTAATTTTAAGTGAGCGACAGTTCTCTCAAGATCTTCAGGAGTTCGGATGAGATTCATGTGGTCGACATAAACTGCAACGATCGTAAATTTGGAATGTGACTTCTAAATAAACACATATAGGCATAGTTCATTGTTCACATAACCCTGACTTGTAAAATATTCACTTAGACTGTTATACCACATCTGCCTGGATTGTTTCAATCTGTAAAGTGATTTCCACAATCTAATTGAGAAGGTGTTTCATAGTCTAGAACTATTTGAACTAGTAAATGGAAGTCCTTCAAGAACTTTCATATAAATTTTCTTATCTAGATCCTTATAGAGATACGTGGTTACCATGTCCTTAAGTTGTATATTCAGTTTATTAGATACCACCAACCTAATAAGGTAGTTGAATGTTATGACATCCATTATGGGGGAGCTGTTACCTCTTGAAAATCTAAAACCTCCATGGTTGTGGAAGTATTGTTAGGATGTTCCACATGTGCAAAGTTATACTCACAATGGGAATGATACTTGGCAATAGACTCAGAGGGAGCTCGGCATACGCGTGACCAATGGTCTCTTGATCCGTAGTGGTAACACATGTCCAATGTAGGGGAATCAGATTGAACGGTAGCTTTTCCTTTATTCTTGAAGTTACGGGCCTTAGGGGGCAAGGGGATTGCATTTCCGGGTCAAATTTCCTCATTTGCCAAGGCCTTTGCTCTGTATACCTTGGGCCCGTGGCTGGAGTTGCCACCCGGTTCCATAGCCACAACAATTCTTCCATTGTTTGTGGCTGCTAGAATTGATCACATGCGCTTTAAGCGTAACGTTCGAACCAGAGGGTCGAGCTTGATGATTCTTGATCAAAAGCTAAATCTACTTCTCAACAAAAAGTAAAACAGAGATCAAATTTGAAAATTTGAAGAACTTTTAAGCCTTATATTATTACTGCAAGACAATATTGGTGGCACTGAAGTTCGAATATGTCTTATCTAAGAGATCCTATTCGGTCAAGTCCTTGTTACAAAACTTAAGCAGTGATCAGATTCTACAAACTTCAGAGTTGTATTCGTTCATGGACTTAAAGTCTTAGAAGTGAAGATGCTGCCACTTATATCTTACTTAAGGCAAGTACATGTCTTTCTGGAGATCGAAGCAATTGGCTAGTTTGAGCTAGAGGGCTCATGGGCCATTCTCAACGAGGTACTTAGTCTATAGTGCATCATGGATATGTCTTCGAATGAAGATCATGATAGTAGCTTTCTAATCTTCATCAACCGGATCATTCATAGCCTCTAAGATGGTGGCTCATAGACTTTTAGCAGTGAGATCGAGTTTCACATCTTGAACCCACTTCATGTAGTTTCTTCTTGATACTTCTAAGCGGTGAAATCGATCTTGTTCATGTTTGGCATGTCCCTAAAACAAAGGGAACCAAAAAAATTTGGGGTTAGTTATATGGTAAGCCATAGACATACAGGTTAGAACATTCGAAGTTCTATAGACATGTATAGGTTTAAATTAAACATTAAAGCTTCGGTTTCATGGTGTAAGTTTTGATTGAAAACTTTGGGTTTCAAAAGCACTAAATTTGAAACTATAGGTTCAATTTAGTTTATGAACGTTTAGTTCATAAATGAGAGGTTAAAAAATGTGTACAACATATTTGATAAGCAAAGAAATACATTACCGAGAAGTTATATCAACTATGTTAACCATGTGTACTAATTGAAATACTTTGCATTTGGTTGCTAGCATAGTCTATGGTAGGGGGTGTGCAATTTGACAACATACTAACCTATATGTGAGGGGAAATGTTTTTTTTCTTTACACAATTTGCAAGCAACGTTGAAGTTGGGACAACAAATGAGTGGTAGGGATTCCTACAAATTTTGTAGGTCACATGCATCACATCCTCACCGCATAAATACATTCAACACAATCCTTTTTTTACCAAATGGGTTTTCATCCACATCATGCTACACTTGTATAAATAGGCTTTTCATACTTAGTTTCCATAACCATTAAACCTATAGCAAAAAAGGCATTCAACTTCTCAGATAGCCAAAACAATTCACAACACATACATGTCTAAGTTCAAAAATGAAACTGACAGTTTTAACGTCGAGTTCCACATGTGGTACAACATGGAACGTCCTCCACTTTTGGGGTCACCCTAGGCAAATCCTACATCATCGTTTAGCTCGGTCGACTAGGAGACACCGCCTAATGAAGGCAGAAGAAAAATATTGAAGACCTTAACGGTAGGGATTTGCCAAAATGGAGAAGGAACGCAACAAGATGTTTAAGGATTTTCGTCAGGTAGCGAAAAGAGAGGAACCGCATTAACCACAATGGGATTTTATGAAAGTGAAGGGGGTCGAATCATTTAATAAGCTTGGTATCAGTGATTGTTGGATGAAGGTTATGCTTAATAGCTATGGCTCAATAAATTTGATGTCGTGCCTATGATTGACTTGTAATGCTTAATTATATGTTAAGAAATGTAATATAGTTCTGCAGTGTATTTGCTAACTATTAAATGATAAAAACATGAATGCATCCTTGTTATCTTGAGCGCCTACCATGTCCTAAACTACCTTAATGCGAAGAGACTCAAATATGTAAATACGCATTATATATACTGTATGTACATGACATACACATGGCATGCATACTATATGCAAACCACATGCACATGATATTACACTATATGCACATGATCTGCAAAAAACTGGAGGTTGGCAGGGAGCTGCTTTTGGAACTTATAAGACAAATTAACAGCACGTTATTTGATTGTGGATACAATTACAACATAATCCATAATGATCACATATATAAGTTTGAGTTATGTGAATAGTTACCATGACATCGGAAGAATCATGTGGTCACATATAAATTAGAACATAATCCACAAGGATCACATATACAATTAGAACATAATCCATAACAATCACATATACAATTAGAAAATAATCCATAATGATCGCAGGTCAAAATTAATTTAATCTAAAATTACCATGACATCAGAAGAATTATGTGGTCTCGAGGATTGAAAAAAAATTGCGCTACAACTTCGCTAGTTATGACCAAGCTTTTGGCAACGCTAACATTTCCGATGGACTACAATTAAAACATTAGCCACAATGATCAAATATACAATTCTAGCATAACGATCACATATGAAAATTAGGTTTAATAGAAAATTACCATGGTATCAGAAGAATCATGTACTTTCAAGGATTGCAACAAGTTCCTTGTAAGTTTGCTCGTTATGACCAAGCTTTTAGCAATGCTTACATTTCTGATGGACTACATCTTTTCTTTGTGACGGGATACGCCGCTTCTTGGGTCTCCTAGACACTACCTTACCTGTAGGAGGTAAGACTATCGTGTCTTTGGCTCTCTTGTTGCTTTCATTAGATAGTATGGAATACTTGGTATATTGAATTAGAATAGGCAGCCTCTCAAGGTGGAAGGCAACTCATAAAAGTTACAGTTTGCAAATAAGCATACTGCAATGGCGTGTTTGCAGGGAAATTGCTCCAGATCGAATTTCATACAGGTGCAAGTCTTGTTGTATATCAACCACCGCTTCACCGTCCACGTGGAAAACATGAAACTCGTTATCTCTTATTTTATGGACATGCATGAGCCTTGCATTCCCTAGCCTTTTTCTTAATTTTTTTTTTTTTTACCAAGCCCAGAGCACAACTTGGTTGTCGTTATCTCTTTTCCTTGTATCGTTGATTTTGTTTCTAGAAGGGTAAGGTTTATGTCCCTCTTCTTTTCTTGTTTTTTTTTTATCCTTTTCCCTTGTACTATGAGGGGTTAGGTTTATGTCCCTCCTGATTAAGTGTACCATTTTTTCGATATCAATAACATTTCCCATGTATTGTTGAGCTTTTGCTTTCGGCGGAAAAAAATAAAAATAAACAAGAAATAACAAAAACATTTGAAAATGATAAATCATGAATCTTTCTTGAGCTTCTATCTTCAGCGGCAAACTAAAAAAAAATAAAAAAAGTAAGGAAAAAAAGGGTTTGTTTCTTTCTCGTTTAGGTGACGTCCCATTTTAATATATTGGGAGTTCTCTGAGTGAGGAGAGAACCTGATGCAGATAATGCACAATATTTTTTGCTTGTGATTGGTATGAACTAATAAGAGAAATGGACAAAAAAGAAAAAAAGAAATTATAACACTAACTTGTGATAAGTAAGAGTCATTAACATTGTAGTGTCTGAATCCAAATATAAAAATAGATACATAGAAGGCGTGTGAGTGATAAAAAAAACATAACTAGGAAATGGTGTGACAACCCGTCCCGATACATATATTATTTAGTTATGAATTGACGAAAATACCCCTTCGGGGTTGCGTACGTGTGTGTAAGTGTTGTGTGATGACTAATTATGATGGGCCCTCAATTATTGGAGCCAATCAGATTTATTGGATCCTTGATATCTGATTAGAGGCTATTGACCACACACATGTACAAACCCTCTCTTTCTCCCATCCCGTAGCCTCACTATCTCTTTCTTCTCTCGAAACACTCTCTCTCTCTACCATATATGTACGGCACACCCATAACCCTTCCCAAATCTCACAGATCAAAGGTACAAAGACCACCATCGTGATCCTGAGGTCCTTGCGAGCACAGCGTCACCCATTTCAGGTATGAACTTCATCGTTTTCACGTCGGAAACTCACTCCCCGAGTTTGTCACTGTTCATGAAATTTTTACGGGTTGTATTTTAGGCAAATCTAAGATCACCACGAACCTTAGAAGGTCGCCACGAGGCTCGGAGACTATCGTTTGCATAGCTTGGACGTCGGGTTAGCAGTAAACCAAAGAGGCCGGTTTTGGAGATTTTCCCCGACGAGTTTTCAGAGGTTTTTCTTGATTTTTAAAGGTATAGACTTGTTCCTCATTTGATTTACAGTATGTAGGAAGAAAAATGGGACAAAATGGTGCAAAAATGGCCGAGAAAACCCAAGTTGCAGGTTCCCAGCGCCGGCAAAATTTTTCGGCGAGCTGGAGGTAGGGGATGACGCGTGCCAGGCACGTGCCGCGTATGGGGGCGCGTTGCATCGTGCCCTGGCAAGCGCGTGGGCCACCCAAAAATTATTTTTAAAAAATGTTGACGTCCGTGACGTCGAGTAGGTCGCGTTGGTATATTTGTATGCCAAAATTGAGCTATGTATGAGAAGTTATTTCCGTAGTTGCGTATATGTGCTTAAATAACGTATTTTTAGTAATTTCTCATATAGGTGAGACTTATTCCGAGGACGAGCGTAGCCAGGCTAGACGTGGGGGCTACGACCCGACGACCTATCAGTGAGTGGGCAGCTATTTTTCCGTATAACCTATATTTATATATAATGATTTTCCCATAATCAACTTTTAAATGAAAAGTACGTTTTTATCACCATGCATATAACTTAATATTGATGCATGAGTATTCATATATACATTTCATGCATATGTTGGTGCCGAGGACGCCAGGCAAGTACCAGGTAGGTACATGCATTGTTGAGAAAGAACAGACGATATATGATGAGATATGATGTGATATGTTAGCTCATAAACCTGCACATATTGTTAGTGCTCACGCCCAGAGTTAGGGGTACAGTCTTTCACTTGTCGTTCACCTCCCGCACCGCATGCTCGCCTTGGATCCAAGTTAGGTGCACAGTCTTGTCTTATAGACCACCTTTGAGTAGGTTCGACTTGTAGGTGACCCGCGAATTATTCGCACAGTCTTCACGTGATTGTAGCACTAGAGCATTCTTTATATTGATACAGTGATGTGATGATGACCTCATGAGGATATTGATGTATGTGCAGTGTATATATGTGATGAGATTGAGATGTTACGAGCTATATGTACAGCCGAGGGCTGAGTTGATATCTAGTAGATATATGGATATCCAGATGCATCGCATTACATGATTTTTGAGATTCAAAATGGTTATTCAAATGCAGTGCATGGCATATTATGAGATACATTTTATACTGATTAATGCTGAGAAAGTTTGTGATATATACGTACGTATTATTTTCTCGGAAACTATACAGGTTTTACGGTGAGGGGCTATACTTTTGAGAAAATAATGATTTTGAAAACATTTGTTTTGCTGACCCACTCAATTTTGTTTTTCGCCCCTCCATGTTCTAGATAGCTAGAGTACTCGGGGTGGCTAGCGAGGACCATTTGACAGTTCTGACAGACTCATTCTTATGTAGGACACTCGTTGGTGTTATTCGAATTTAATTATTAATGCTTGACTGTACTTTGACTTAGTACGCTCTAGTTCTGTATAAGTACTATAATAACTCTCTAGGACACTATCTCTTTTAGGTTGCTAGTGGATTGGTTTTAATTAGTTCGTACTCCGTTAATGATTCTTGCTTCCGCACTGTGCACTTGGCTACGTCACACTCACGTGACGGCCAGCACGCCCCACTTTCGGGTCGGGGTGTGTCAAATGGACACTGCAACACAAATAAAAAACTGAACAAAAAATGAACACTGCAAAGCAGCGTTTGAATACAAAAGTACAAAACATAACCAGAAAATGGACACCATAAAGTAGCGTCTAAATCTAAATGTAATGTAGAAGGTGTGTGAGTGATGGAAAAATAAAACTAGCAAATGGACACTGCAACACAGCGTCAGAATTCAAAAGTAAAAAGGACACAAATAAGGCGTGTGAGTGATGTTAAAAAAGAAACCAGGAAATGGACATTTCATTGCATTGTTGGAGTCCAAATGTGAAACGAAACTAGGAAATGGATACTCCAACGCAACATCTGAATTCAAATGTAAAAGACAGAATCAAGAAATAAATATTGTGTTATAGTGTCTAATCGATATTGAACTATTTATATATATATATATATATATATATATATATATATATATATATATATATATAATGTGAAAATGGGTGTCAATTGAAGTATGTGCTAGCTATAAGTTATGAGGCAAATCAGAAAAATTATTAGTTGGAAATCTAAAGGGTCTAGGTGGGCGCCTAAGGGGTCTAGGCGGGCACTAAAAGGCTTAAGAGGTTTGAGTGTGGTTGTAGTAGCAAGATTATAATTTGGAATTTTGCTACTATTTTGAATTTGCAAATAATGAGGAGGAGCCTTCTCATTCCAATGAAGAAGACGATGCAAAGCTTACTTTTTTTCCATTCCCACGTGACAAAGCAACCTTTTGTCTCCATTTGTAATTGTGTCCAATGAGGCTACTCCACTTGGCACACTATTAAGCTCCTTACTAATGAACAAAGGCTGGAAAAAGTTATGACTTATAACCCTAAGTACATGTCAGAGATGTATTGTGGCATTGAATCAGTGGCTCATGTTTTAAAAAATTGTCTAAAAGGCAAGAGAAGTTTGGCAAAGGTTGGGAGTGCATAATCAACAATAAGACCACATTGATTTTCATGATTGGCTTCATTTTAATCTCACCATTAATTCTCTCATATTGGGGAGTTTAGAGTGGAGCTTGATTTTCATGATTGGCATTATTTTAGCAAGATTTTGCAATGACTGATGAGCCTACAATTGTTATTTGTACTTATCTTCGTGAATGGTTGGCATCAAATACTCACAAGATTGATAAACCACATAAGATTGAATTTGTACTCCATTAGAATTTCTTCCTTCAGGTTGGTTTAAGCTTAATGTTGATGATTGCAAGTAGTGGCAAAGCTACGTGAGGGCGGGGAGTGGCAGCTGCCCCTCCCTTCGCTGGAAAACATGCTTAGAAGTGCTAGTTTAGCCCCTCCCCTTTCATCAAAATCAAGGGTCAGGTGCTGGTTCTGTCGAGATTTGCTGACGAAAAGAGAAGGAGCCATTCAGGGGTCGGGATGGTCCTAGGATCCTCCAGAAGTCCGAAAAGTAGCTTAGAGAACCTTTCAGGACCACCTGATCGGACCATATTTATATACATTTTTACATCAAATTCACTCGTCTTTTCTTAGTTAGTTCGTTATATTTTGAGCTATTTACGTTGATTTTGTGTTTTATAAGAATTTATCAAGTTAAGAAAATAAAAATAGAATAAGTAAAATGTTAAGTAATAAACTCGTCTAAACTATCTTACCTGTTGAATTGAACTTATCATTTGGAAAATAATATATAAATATATATATATATATTTATTTATAATGTGTTTTGTGTGTGTGATTACAGGTGAAAGAAGCAGAAAATAATAATAGGGAGCTGCCCTTTGGAGCTGGAATGCACACGACAGAAAGCAGTGCACATGTAGCTTGATGAAGTAGGGAATAAAGAAATAAAAAGAAAAGCCCTCGGTGGAAGGCAGCTATCACCACAAGCAGCTCTCGGTAGGTGAGCCGGAAAGCAAATAAACCTCGGGGGAGAAAACAGATATGGGAAGAAGGCAGCTGGCGCGGCACATTGGAGAGCTTGCGGAAGTCGCTGAAAACAAAAAGAAAGGAGGTAGGAGGCTTCCTCGGGGCTGCCAGGAACCAAGCCGAAGCACGCTGCCACTTGGCAGCAACGGACAAAGAAAACAGAGGCAGCTTGAAGCTGCCAAGGGTGCAAGCAGCGGCTCAAGGAGGGAATTGTGGAGAAGCAGCGCCGATTGCAAGAGGTGCTGACTAAAGCAGCTGACAGCACTGAGGCGCGGGGAAAAAAGACAGAAGCTCGGAGGAGCAAGGCTGCCTTGACGGTGGAATAAGAAGCTGCCAGGCAGCTTGGAAAAGCAGCGGGTCAGACAAACAAAATTGCACAGAGCACAGAAAATCCCCATTTCGGTTTAATCTCTCCAAACTCAGTTTTACTTTTATTTAATTTATAAATAATATGTAATTAATTTGTTTTGGCTAGAGGTTAATTCAAAGCCATGATTATATTTGTAATTTAAATTGATACCTTCAGTTGTGATTTCTGAGTTGTGATTTAATTTGCTTAACTGCTTGATTAATAACTTATTTGTGTTTGTCGATTAAGAATGCATACTTAATTTACATGCATGAATTTGATGCTAGAATATAAGTGAATTTCACCTAATCGTTATGAACTTATATTCATGAGTAGTGAAGGTTGCTAGTCACAATTGCGTTAAGTAAATTCCTGGCAAACGTATCATGCTGTTCATTGTTACGAATGCCTTGTCAACACTTATGATTTTCACGAAGCTTAATGATCTTTGATTGTATCTCTATTGTGCTTTTCACGTAGGGAACTTTTGGGGAATAATTTGAGTTGTTGTATGCTGTTCATCCAATTCAATAATATAAGGAAAATCTGAAGATTAATTTAAGCGTACCTAATTAATTTGGGGTGTTGAGATTTACAATTTATTGAAAGAACAACTGAAGGTCAATTTAGATTGCATATGTGTCTTGTGTGGAGAAAAACCCTCTAGCCAGTCCGTCGCCCATCCGTTCACTTTTATTTTATGTTTTTGTCAATTTTGTAATTTATTTAAGTTTAATTTACGTTTCATCAAACCCCCCCCCCCCCATTATTAAATTATATTATTTAGTTAGTTTTCATTATTTTTAATCTTTTAATTCAAATTCCGTCCATTTTAATTTCCTAGTGTCTATTTAAATTGTTTTCATCATTTTGAGTCATTTTAAGTGTGTTTCGAGTTATTAGAGTTTTTAGCCTAGTTTTGTATCCTTGAGTCTTGTTTAATATTTTTAAATCAATTTAGAGTAGATTAGCAATCCCTCCTAATCCCCGGCCTAGAACGATACCCTACTTACACCTTTACTACAACTGTCAAAAAGAGGGTTAAATTTGTGCGGTTTTAAAATCCCGTCAAATTTTTGGCGCCGTTGCCGGGGATTAGCAACTTTGCTAATCCCTTTATTTTTGTTTGTGTTTATTTTTATATTTGTGTTTATTTTTATTTTTGTGTTTGTGTATTTTACTTTTGATATTTGATTTATTTTCGTTCTTTAATATTAGGTAAAAATGGAGCAAGACATGGCATTTGCGACCATTCAAGCTCAATTGGCGCAGCTCACTGCTCAATTGACTAATAATGCCGAGCGGACCACAATGCCAAGTGTCTCTACACTTGATGTGCCTTATGGGCAAGGATATCAGACTCATCAATATCCTCAATTTTCTGCATATGAAGATGATTGGGGATATCAAGGCCACAGCCAATCAAGGGGCAACATGTTTTCCAACGCTTGCAATTCGAATTGGAGAGATCATTCAGATTATATGTGGGGAGAACCTCAACAAGTTCAACAAAGTGGATATTGGCAGCAAGATGAAGCGTTCTATTCAAGACCTATGCAGCCACCACAACCTCCCCCACAACAATTCCAATCGAATTCAAGTATGCCCGTATATTATAATCAAATGCTTAATGAATTAAACTCTTTGGTGCATGGGTCAAAAAATCAAGCTAAGGAGACTCACCAAGGAGAATATTGGCAACCGTATGATAAGTTCTATACAACACCACCACAGCCTCCATCACAATCTGACCAATTCAATTCAGGTACATCTGTGGATAATGATCATATTATTCAATTACTCATCTCTTTGAACCGGGAAGTAGAAAATCAAACCAAGGAGATGGGAGAATTGAATAATCAAATGGGGCAGATTGTGGAAGTCAAGGCACAGATTCAAGAGCAACGTGAACTCTCCAATTCACCTATTGAAAATTCAAAGAAAGATTGTGAAGTTGATGAAGCCATCACGTTGGAAAGTGATATGGAGGATGAGGCTGTTCCAGAACCATCCAATCACAGCCCGAACTTGGATGAATTGCCGCTGCAAGAAGAAGATGAGGAGGACGACCTGGGCAGTTTGGAAGAATTCTTGTCTCAAACCCCTCAAGTCCCTATGTTTTCCAACTTCGGTAATGTTGTTCCAATTTCAATTCACTCTAACATTATTCCACTAAATGTCCCTTTTCCTTGCAGGTTTTTTATTCCTAATAACGAAGAAAGTGGAAAGGACATGGTGGAAGCTCTTCCAGAGATGCAAAGTGATATCCAAATTCTTGGTGCACCAAAGCAAGTTCCCGATGAGGTTGAAACGTTCAAAGAACCTTGCACACCAAGAAAAGGGATTCAAGAGAATGAAGTGGCTGGTGAATGCGTTAAAAAAATCAAAGAGGCTGTGCATGAGACAATCAAGCCCAAAGCAGTTGAGTTTGATGACACGGGACAGGCCACAATCATCATAGTCAATCTGGCCAAGTGCAAAGTCCCGGAAATGTTCAAAGATGTGGTGTTTATCCTCGAGTTTGTGTCGGAGAAATACAGTAAGCCATCTTCTCCAATTTTAATTTTAATTTATACTAATATGTTTCTCATTTTTATGATTCAGGCACCCACCCGAGAATTCAAACCATTGCTGAATCATTTCAAGTATCACCTCCCATTAAAAGATAAATTCCATGCTTTAGAGCCGAGGGGAGGTTAATGGAAAGATTCGTCCGGCTAAAGACGTTAAATCAAGCGCTTCTTGGGAGGCAAGCCAAGCAACCAGATTTGCATTTCTTAACCCTCCTCTTTATTACCTTTATTTTGAAATCTTTGTTTTGTTTAGTTAGTTGTGTTATTTGGTTGATTTTTGTTTAGTTTGTGTTTAAATAAATTAAGGGCCTTGTTTATTTTAAGTGCGGGTAAACAAAGTCTTTTTACATTAATTTACATATTTTAATTTGCTTAAAATAAACTTGAAAAAAAAATTTACAATAATACGAAAACTAATAACAATCATTGGTCATTGGTCATTGGCCAAGTGGTGCCTCAGAGGTCGACGGAGCTCCGGGAAGACGAAGAGCTAGAGTTGGGATCTCCGGAACCGGAACACTTGGTGCAACTTCAGAGGACGAAGGCAACATAAACCTCGGGAGTAACGCCATGAACCTTTCATGATCACTCTGGATCCGACCGTCCGACTCCTGCAGCTGGTCCAGCTTCCTCTTCATGCTGGTCGAGTAACTAGTTGCAAGCATGTGCAACTCCTTGTTCTCGTGCCTGAGTCCTCTGACCTCTTGCCGAAGACTTGCCACCTCTGCCATCAGCGACTCCACCTGACGAGTTCGGGCAAGCAGGCGCTGGCCCATGTTTGAAACTGAGACTGCACTTTGGACGCTGAGAGCTAGAGATTCCTGAACAGCCAGCTCGTCTAACCGCCTGGATAGCATCCTATTGTCCCTTGGAGTGAGCAGATTTCTGGCAATGACCGCATCGGTTATTTCATTCCTCATCATTGTGTCCCCGACTGTAAGAGGACCATTGGGGGATATGAAGGACGGATTCCAAATATTGTTTGGAGAAGACGAGTCATCGTCTTCCTCGACATTCAAGTTAGGGCGACGGTCGGAAAGGCAAGACATTTTTAGAGGGGGTTGAGGAAGAAAAGAGTTCGGAAAGATTAAGATTGCTGAAGCGGAAGAAGAGAGCAGAAGGAGTAAGATTGCAGAAGTGCAGAAGGGAGTGTTTGAGGAAGGGAGTTCAAGTGTGATGTGAAGCAGAATTAGCGCCTCTATAAAAAGAAGCAACTCAAAGAGGCGCCCGCTCCTCAGAGATCAAAGAAGCGTCCTCACGCAAATCGGAAAGGCCGGATTCCTGTGTCAAAAGAGCCGTTCCTCTATCAAAAGTCGGGATTGCTCAGCATCACGAGGCATTCAGCTTTTCCAATTTTGTCGTCACTCGTCACATGCGTCACATGCAGCTTGGAGCTGTGCGAAAACCACGAGCCGAACCCGGATTTGAACCCCGGTTTTCAAAAGATCATCATTCCAGACGTGTCGTCACTCGTCGCATGCGCAGTCAGCTTCGCGGAAATTACGGACGCTTTGTCAGAAAGCGCGTAGCGGGTACTGTTCATCCATCCACCGGCTGCCGACAAATAGTGAGGGAATAGTTCCGGTTATGAAGAAAAATTCTATAAGTTCTACCTTCGCCTTCCACAGCAAAGGCACACCCTCTCCACCTCTCTTCCTTTCTTCATCTCCGAGAATGTATTCCCAAAGAAACCTTTCGAGTCACTCAGTGTTCTTCATCCCTTGGATCACCCCAGAAAACAAATCATCCAGAGCAAAAGTATTTCATATCAAAAAGGTTAAAAGCAAAAGTATCTCATATCATGCTTTCTTCTCACCTTCATCTGAGGAACGTGGAGAAAGTGAGATCCTGATTGCTTACCTAGTCTTGCTCTCGAGTACTCATCTCAGACCCCTCCCAACCCACTTCAAAAATAAACCTGTGTAGAGGTGCTTCTTCAAAAGCAAAAGTACCTCACAGACGAAGCAGGAGGAGTCTGAGTTGCTACGAAGAGCATATGAGTCTGGGTTGATCCAAGAGTTCAAGAAGATGCCACACCTGCGTGGAGACCGGACTACTTGAAGCATGTGGAGACAACGTGCTGATTCATCCTCAACTAAGCTGAGGAGCACTTGCAAGAAAGAAGGCCCATCCAGTTCAAGATGAAAGCTGTGGAAAATCAACAATCATGACCAATGATCACCTATTAGTTCTATTCGTTGTCTTTTATTTTCATTTTCTATTTTTCGTTTGCATTTTCTACATTTTCTTGCGTGTTTAACTGATTTATTTCTTTTCTTTGCAGGAATTTTTGAATATTTCCACCCTTGAAGTTGATTGCAAAATTTACGCTTGGGGGTTTTCGCTTGAGTTTTCTGCAAATTAGGGAAGTTTTCAGCCCTTTTGCTTTATTTTGTTTCTTTTCATTTAGTAATTTTATTTTTATTTTTTATTTTCATATTTATTTGCATTATTATTGTTTTCTGACATTGGGGACAATGTCTAGTTTAAGTGTGGGGGTATCAAGAGTATAAAAAATGACCAAATTGAAAATTTTTGTACCTTCGACTTTGAACTGGTTCATTTGTTTCCGTATTATTGCTTTTTGTTTTCTTAATTAGTTTTGTTTTATTTAATTTTTTCGAAAAATTTTAAAAAAATCCAAAAATATTGTCTTGTTTTCCTTATTGTTTTGAATTAGATTTTTTATTAGTTTCCCGACCCAATGATATAATTGGATGAAATTTGAACCATGATTATCAAGAACTTAGTTAACATGTGTTATGTGAAATTCCTAATTCTCTTGTTAGTATTGTACATGTTTGATCATCTTTGAAAAACCAAATGCACATAGCCTTGTTGATGTGAAACTAAAGCATGAATTAAAGCTTCATATGTGAATTTAGTGACCATATACATCCTATGTGAGTTTTTGAGCTTATTGAAAGTGTGTGCATTTTTCATACACTCCTATTCTTTCATGTGTGATGAACTTATGTGAGATGCATCTCTAGAACTTGCGTAACGATCTTTCGAAATATTTGTCATTGATTGCATGAACTTGAAAATGATAGAGGCATTAGGTTCACCTGTAACAACCCGTCCCGAATATATATTGAGTTTATTAAATTTGGGCCAATTATGTGTTTTCCAAACTTTTGGGGGCCAATGAGGAAGTTAAGAAAATAATTTTGTGATTGGTGGTTCAGGTCCACCGACACCTTTTCTCTCTCTCAGTCCCTCAGACCTTCTCTCTCTCTCTACCTCACGATCTCTCTCTCTCCCGTAGCATTCACACGGCACACCCACACCCATTTTCAAAACTTCATAGATCGACAAAACAAATTACATATTCTTGATCGTGACGTCCATACGAACTCAGTGGTACCATTTTCAGGTAAGAATTACGACGATTTCACGTCCAAAATTCAAGTTTTGTAAATGGCACTATTCATCAACTTTTTCTACGTTGCGTTTTAGGAGAATCTGAGATCACAGCGACCTTTGTGAGGTCCCAAGGAGGCTCGGAGTGGTGCGTTGGAAGTGTTTGGACGTCGGGATCACGTAGAACGGAGATGGCCGGATTCTTGGAGATTTCCCGACGAGTTTCTCGTTAGTTTTCGAGATTTTTGAAGGTATAGACTTGTTCTACTCTCAATTTAGAACATTTTGGTGAAAATTTCATGAAGAATGGTTGAGAAACGAGTGAGAAATCACACACGGAAGTTTTCCGATCACCAGAAAAACCAGTCCGGCGAGGACCAATGACAGGGGCGCGTAGCCCGTGCCTTGTCCTGGCGCGTGAGGGCGCGTGGGACCTCCTAAAATTTTTCTAAAAATATAACGACGTTCGTGACGTCGAGTAGATCAATTTCATATATTTAAACCCTATATTTGGACAATCTATGAAGATTTTATTTACGTTTCCGTTTATGTGTTATTAAACTAAGTTAATTAGAAATTTCACGTATAGGGAAACGTATTCCGAGGACGTATGTGATTGAGCCAAGCTAGGAGGCTTCGTCTCGACTACGTATCTGTGAGTGGGCAGTATTATTTTCCGTATAACCTATTTATATTTAATGATTTCCCAGAATCACTTTCGAAATGGAAAATACGTTTTATCGACTTGCATATTACTTGATTTTTATGCATGAGTATTTAATTATACATTTCATGCATATGTTGGTGCCGAGGACGCCAGGTAAGTACCAGGTAGGTACATGCATAGTTGAGAACGAATAACGATGAGATATAACGTGAAATGATGAGATATCATGAATTATTAGCTCATAGACCTGCACATATTGTTAGTGCTCACGCCCAGAGATAGGGGCATAGTCTTTCACGTGTCGTTCACCTCCCGCACCGCATGCTCGCCTTGGATCCAAGTTAGGTGCACAGTCTTGTCGTATAGACCACTTTTGAGTGGGTACGACATGTAGGTGACCCGCATTCATTCGCACAGTCTTCACGTGATTGTAGCACTAGAGCATTTATTATTGATACAGCGCTGTTAATGATGATGATATGATGATGATATTGATGTATGTGCAGTTTATATATATATGATGATGAGATAGAGAGATGTTATGAGCTATATTACAGCCGAGGGCTGAGCGGATATATAATAGCGATATGATTATGATAATGCATAGTATGGCATTGTTGATGAGATTCAGATGGCCTTGAAATGCATTGCACAGCATATATTTGAGATACTTTGAAAATGTTTTATGCTGAGAAAGATTGAGATATATATGTACGTATTATTTTCTGGGAATTATACAGGTTTTACGGAGAGGGGCTAGAATTTTGAGAAAAGAAATGATTTTGAAAAGGATTTGTTTTTGCTGACCCACTCCCTTTGTTTTTCGCCCCTCCAGGTTCTAGATAGCTTGAATTTCCGAGTTGGGCACATCGAGGATCCTTCGGCCTTTCTGACAGATTTGACATATGTTGGGCACCGATGGTGTAAATAACTCTTTTATTCATGCTTGACTGCAGTCGACCTAGTACACTCTGAATATGTATAAGTATTGTAATACTTCTAGCACACATTCATTTCTGGGTTGCTAGACTTCGGTTTTAATTCATTCGTACTTCGTCATCGATCTTCGCTTCCGCACAGCGCACATGGCTACGTCACACTCACGTGACGGCCAGCATGCCCTACTTTCGGGTACGGGTGTGTCATCACCACCATGGCCCAAATAACCATATTTCCCAAAGAAAAAGAAAATGATATCATTAGATTGCCGATTTGAGCCGTTTTTGTGAGCCTTTTATTTCTTATCACCAGATATGTCTACCCTTATACCTCAAACCATGTTTCCTTACCCTTTCCAAGCGAGCAATTTGAGACTGTCTTTTGAGAAATGTTTGTGAAGTACTTGGAAGGTTTGGCAAAAGAATAAGTGTGGGGGTATTTCATGTTTGTATTTATTCTTAAAAAAAAAACAAAAAGGGAGAAAAGAAAAAGAGAGGTTGTATACAAGGAAAATAAAAAGTTTTTAAAGTTTCTGTTTAAGGGTGTGGTTGGAGGTGTTAGAAGAATAGCTGGAGAACTTGAGTTCTTATAAATCTCAACAAAAGAATTGCTTGCAATGTAGCTTGGAACGTGTGTTTTCCTATTCTTTCGTTTCAATAAGCCCTATCCCTAAGCCTCATTACATCCAATAAAAGTCCTCTTGATTTAAGTTTTGTAATTATGATTGTGGAGAAGTGATCTTTATGCAAACTTATGGTAGATCTTTCACATTTGTTTCTTTGAGCGAAACACATTAAAACTAAACACATGTGTGATTGAGTGCATATCCCGTGAGAAGGTTGCTAGTTTGCATATGATGATTTTGAAAATTAAAACTTGAAATTGGATTGGCATGGCTATCTCACACACTACACTTCAAGGATGTTTTAAAGATTACTGCTAATATTTGAATAAGGAAGATGAACTGGGATTAGCTTGTTTGGTGCTAGCTATGGTTCTTGCTGATTTGTGTTCTCGAATGAAATTCTATGAGGGTCACATAGGGGGAAGCTAATGTTTTTCATGTTATTACTTGTTCTTGTTTTCTTTGTTTTGCTCGAGGACTAGCAAAAGCTAAGTGTAGGGGTATTTGATCGGACCATATTTATATACATTTTTACATCAAATTCACTCGTCTTTTCTTAGTTAGTTCGTTATATTTTGAGCTATTTACGTTATTTTTATAAGAATTTATCAAGTTAAGAAAATAAAAATAGAATAAGTAAAATGTTAAGTAATAAATTCGTCTAAACTATCTTACCTGTTGAATTGAACTTATCATTTGGAAAATAATATATAAATATGTATACATATTTATTTATTTATAATGTGTTTTGTGTGTGTGATTACAGGTGAAAGAAGCAAAAAATAATAATAGGGAGCTGCCCTTTGGAGCTGGAATGCACACGGCAGAAAGCAGTGCACATGTAGCTTGATGAAGTGGGGAATAAAGAAATAAAAAGAAAAGCCCTCGGTGGAAGGCAGCTATCACCACAAGCAGCTCTCGGTAGGTGAGCCGGAAAGCAAATAAACCTCGGGGGAGAAAACAGATCTGGGAAGAAGGCAGCTGGCGCAGCACATTAGAGAGCCTGCGGAAGGCGCTGAAAACAAAAAGAAAGGAGGTAGGAGGCTTCCTCGGGGCTGCCAGGAACCAAGCCGAAGCACGCTGCCATTTGGCAGCAACGGACAGAGAAAACAGAGGCAGCTTGAAGTGCCAAGGGTGCAAGCAGCGGCTCAAGGAGGGAATTGTGGAGAATCAGCGCCGATTGCAAGAGGTGCTGACTAAAGCAGCTGGCAGCACTGAGGCGCGGGGAAAAAAGACAGAAGCTCGGAGGAGCAAGGCTGCCTTGACGATGGAATAAGAAGCTGCCAGGCAGCTTGGAAAAGCAGCGGGTCAGACAAACAAAATTGCACAGAGCACAGAAAATCCCCATTTCGGTTTAATATCTCCAAACTCAGTGTTACTTTTATTTAATTTATAAATAATGTGTAATTAATTTGTTTTGGCTAGAGGTTAATTCAAAGCCATGATTATATTTGTAATTTAAATTGATACCTTCAGTTGTGATTTCTGAGTTGTGATTTAATTTGCTTAACTGCTTGATTAATAACTTATTTGTGTTTGTCGATTAAGAATGCATACTTAATTTACATGCATGAATTTGATGCTAGAATATAAGTGAATTTCACCTAATCGTTATGAACTTATATTCATGAGTAGTGAAGGTTGCTAGTCACAATCGCGTTAAGTAAATTCCTGGCAAACGTATCATGTTGTTCATAGTTACGAATGCCTTGTCAACACTTATGATTTTCACGAAGCTTAATGATCTTTGATTGTATCTCTATTGTGCTTTTCACGTAGGGAACTTTTGGGGAATAATTTGAGTTGTTGTATGTTGTTCATCCAATTCAATAATATAAGGAAAATCTGAAGATTAATTTAAGCGTACCTAATTAATTTGGGGTGTTGAGATTTACAATTTATTGAAAGAACAACAGAATGTCAATTTAGATTGCATATGTGTCTTGTGTGAAGAAAAACCCTCTAGCCAGTCCGTCGCCCATCCGTTCACTTTTATTTTATGTTTTTGTCAATTTTGTAATTTATTTAAGTTTAATTTATGTTTCATCAAAACCCCCCCCCCCCATTATTAAATTATATTATTTAGTTAGTTTTCATTATTTTTAATCTTTTAATTCAAATTCCGTCCATTTTAATTTCCTAGTGTCTATTTAAATTGTTTTCATCATTTTGAGTCATTTTAAGTGTGTTTCGAGTTATTAGAGTTTTTAGCCTAGTTTTGTATCCTTGAGTCTTGTTTAATATTTTTAAATCAATTTAGAGTAGATTAGCAATCCCTCCTAATCCCCGGCCTAGAACGATACCCTACTTACACCTTTACTACAACTGTCAAAAAGAGGGTTAAATTTGTGCGGTTTTAAAATCCCGTCACCACCCAGCAGCCTAGAGCTGTGGCGAAGGGGAGATATGCAGTGGCGACTCTATGTGCAGACTGCTGATGGAAAAGGAAGAAGGTTGTTTTCTTGTTAAAATGAATTGGCTAAAACGGTTTGTTTGAGCCCAATACAATTAAAATAAATGTGTGACCGTCTATAAAAAAGCCACGTGACTCTCTTTCAAGTTTAAAATCCAATTCCCTCGTCAAAAAAAAAACCCAATTCCTAATTTAATATTTATATTGGAGACCCCAATCGGTAATCCCGATACCCAATCCTTTTTTCCTCTCTCCTTAGTTTCCTTTTTCTTTCTAACCCCATATGACTAGGTCATCACTGCTTATCCACCTCTCTCCTCTCAACCACCACTTCATTTCTTAATTTTATTTTTTTATATTTTAATAGTGTCCTAATTTCTAAATTTAAATAAGTTTTCTAATTTTAGTCCAAAATAGAATGCTATTAAATTGATGTGTATCAGATAAAAATGTTAGATTCCGAATAGATACTAGTTATTGTTTGGATTGTAATTTATGATTTTTTTTTAAATATTGATTTGATCATCCCGCAGAGAAGGCCACGGCGAGACGAGCCATTTATGAACAATAGAGTGACGCCAAGGGCGATAAAGGTCTTCCAAGGTTAGTGCCTATTTATATAATATATGTTTTTAGCTCCATTAATTGATATGAATTTTTGTTTTAATAACTCAATGTGTAGAAATTAGGAACATGAATCGATTAGTTTAAACAATGTTATTCCGAATAGTAGAACACCAATTTTGATGGCTTCGATCCGATTTCAGATAGTTCAACTCCAATATTGGGACCACCCAATGATAAAAGTCTGGATCCGCCACTGCAGACGAGGGTGTCGGATTTTCAAAGGAAGGGCGATGAGGGAGAATGTTGGGTGGAAGGAACGAAGGTGGATTCGATGGAGGAGCGAAGTTGGAGGAAACAATGATAAAAGTCTCCCACATTATCTATAAATATTGTACTAATTTTTTAAAAATAAAGTAATATTTAATGCTTATTTTACGATAAAAGAAATTTATTTAAATCCATCTAGGCTCCTGCCTAAATCTTGCCTAGACGCCTAGCTACTAGGCCCCAGTTCGCGGCCTAACTAGCACCTAATGTTTTTTAGAATATAATCCTAACTAATTTAAGCTTCTTACATGGCTTTGATATTACTGCTTACAACTGCTTTGGTAAAGAGATTGTTTTCTGTTATGAATATTGACTCAAGACTTTGCACTCTCCAATATGAAAGCAAGTGCTTCGATTGAACCTTGTACCCTTTTGAATTTCGCTCCTCCCATCGACAAATCCTGGCTTTGCCACTGGTTGCAAGAAGGGAAGTAATAAATCTACTAGAGCAGGTGGTATTTTGAGAAATTTTGATGGTAAATGGATTTCTGGGTTTTGTGCCAGTTGTGGGGTCTTTACTTGGGCTTACAATTAGCATGGAGATAATCATCCTTTAGGTCCCTTTGTTTCTGCGTGTTGAGATTTGCTTTCAAGATCTTGGCAATGTGAACTTCGCCATGTCTACAGAGACAAGATATTTGTGGCAGACAGTTTAGCAACCTATAGTCTTGATTTAGATTTAGGTAATTTTTATTTGGATACTCCTCCTTGTTGTTCAGTTAGTTTTATTTGTGAGGATCAACTTGTGATGTCCCGATCAAGATTTATTATTAAGTATGTTTATTTTGGCTCCATTTTTCAACAAAAAAAAAGTACTGCAAACTCTTAATCATTTAAATTTTTATCTCACATCATCTAATTGTTTAAGATACTAAACTTAATTAAAATAATAATAAAAATTAAAAAAAATTAATTAAAATAATAAACCCAAATTTCTAATATACGTATAATTTTTTACAGTGTAAATGGACATTTATTTGTATGATAAATAATAAATTTACTTAAATCTGGCTAGGCTCCTATCTAGGCCCCAACTAGCCGACTAGGCGCTAGGCTCCAGTTTGCCGTCCAACTAGCACTTAACGTCTTTTAGAACCTTACTTGATAGAGTTGGTCTTCAATTGAAAATGTATTAAAGATATAATTTAGTAATTAATCTTATCGTTAAAGATTTCATGCCACTAGCAAGGAAGCCTTTAGTAGTCGTAGTCTGCTGCTTGAACTTTCAAGGATGTTGAGCTCCACATGGGTGCATTTGAGATGTTTACCCATTTAATGAAGACAATCTTATCTTTCTTAAATAAAAATTCACGTGTCCTCTTCTGAATTTCTAAAATTATATTTTGTTCTACATGTGCGTTTTTACAAGTGCGTCAAACTGTGAACGCTTAAAATTTGCGATCATTGTGGCTCCGCAACATAAAGTTAACATAACAATACTTTTGGAGTTTGTGGCAAAAGAAATGCACTCATTGTGTTCAGACAAATTTATAGATTGTTATGAATCAGGCAAAGTAGGTGTGGTGCATTCAGATGCAATACCTTTTGACTTTTTTGTGATATATCCTATCTTTAATGTCATTGACGAGCGGAGAGCTTTGAGCAATTGTAGTGTGCTGCTTGAACTGGGTGCTGAGCTCAATATGAGAGTATCTGAAAAGTCTACTCATTTAATGAAGACAATCTTATCTTTCTTGAGTAAAAGTTCACGTGTCATTTTTTGAATTTTTTAAATTATTTTTTGTTCCATACCTGCCCTTTCACAAGGGCACCAAACTGTTAACTCTTAAAATTTGCAATCATTGTGGCTCCACAATATTAAAGTTGACATATCGATATTTTTGGAGCTTGTGGCAAAAGAAATGCACTGATTGTGTCCAGACAAATTAAAAGATTGTTATGAATCAGGCAAAGTTGAAAGTGTTATCTTAGTCTTTCTAAAAAGAAAATAACACGTGTTTATGCATACTCCTTGGGGGTGGGGATACAAAGAAAGCTCCACAATCAATGATTCAATTATATATTTTCTAAAAAGAAAATAACACGTGTTTATGCATACTCCTTGGGGGTGGGGATACAAAGAAAGCTCCACAATCAATGATTCAATTATATATTACTTCCGATACGTCTGTTGGAGAATTCTAGTAACGCCCTCCCCCACCGTCTTCAATTAGATAGCTAGGTTTAGATTTCTCCTATCTTCAAGGGGTCCTCAAAAAATTGTAATCGATTGTCAATGGTCTTCATTGTTAAAATTAGATATCAATGAACACAAATTGCAGATATAAAGAATGGAGGACTTAGCGATCGTCATGCCGCGCCAGTCTTGACCATTGCCAAAAAAAATTTAACACCGCCTTTGGTACGTAACTGGACTTTAACGGCAGAAGCCGATTCATTTTAATTGTCTACGTGTCAAACTTCTTGTGGATCAGTACCACCACTCAGCAGTGTCAGCTGATGCTGTGGTACCACTTAATAATTTCTCGAGAACGGGACGTGGGAGTTAGGTTGTACATGTCACTATTAGACAAACTCTTTACTTCATAACTTTAGAAAAACTAATGAAAATGACTTGAAAACTTTGAGTTTTACTGATAAGGACAAAATAAAAGGTAAAGTGAATAGTACCAGAATTGACTTTTTAGTGTAAAAATGTAGGTTTTCGTTAAAGTAAATAGTACCAGAAACTTTTTGTTAAAGTTCTCTGACTTCTTCCACCAAATTCATGTGGTGTATATATATTCCTTTCCCCACACATGCAAAACTAAATAGGGGAAACCAATTTCACATGTGTTGCAGCCTATATTTAACTAAGGAAAAGGGGCCATTGACAAGGAGAGATTGTAAAGAGAGATATGTTTGTAGGGATGTGTAGAGGAATGTGTGCTATTCCCCTCTACATAGTGCCTTTATTTATAGTAATAAGAGAGAGAAGAAATCCTTCATCCCTAAGGAATACAAATCCATATAGGAAAGAATAATTAGAAGCAAATCCAATTTAGGATTTACACAATCACACTTAAACTAGAAAGTTTACAACACTCCCCCTCGAGTGTGTAAATACTCAAGGTAAGTTCGGCATCATGTAGAAGTTTGAGGAAGTCAACTCCTCAGTATTGATTATGGGAACAAGCTATTCTCAAATAAGGTAGGAATTTACATAAGAAAGTAAGACTCACAAAAAGACCTAAGGCTATGGCAAAAACCCGAGTGGGGACAAAATCCATAGTCTAAGGAAAAATGTGTGAGCAATGCAAAGTCAAGTGAAACATCTATGGCACGTCATCAGGAATATGATCAACTCAAGATGGGTGCCTTGTTAAAACCTAGTTAGGTAGCAAAAACCCAGAGGGAAAAATACTCCTAATTGCAGGGAAAAATAGTACATTAAGATCATACAAGTATACTATTCTCCCCTGAGTTTGACACAATTCCAAAGAGAACTAGCAATGTTACAAGTCAGAAAGTTTATGCATACCAATTTCTTGAACAAGCTTTTGAAACGTCGTCTTTATCAGTGATTTGGTGAAGTGATCGGTTAGATTATCTTGTGAACGGATTTGTGTGACTTCAATCTTCTGATGCTTTTATTGTTGGTGTGAGAAGAACTTTGGCACAATGTGCTTGGTGTTGTCTCCTTTGATGTAACGCTTTTTGAGTTGTTCAATGCATGATGTGTTCTCTTCATAGATCATCGCCAAGACATCAACGACTGGGCAAAGATCGTAGGAGCTTCGAATATGGCCCATAACTACTTTCAACCAAAAGCATTCTTGAGTTGCTTCATGTAAGAGAGAATTTCAGCATGGTTAGAGGAAGTAGCAACTAAGGTCTGTTTAGTTAACCTTCAAGAGATTACAGTGCCTCCAACGGTAAAGACATAACCCGTTTGAGAGTGCGCCCGTGTTGGCATAACCACTAAGGCGAGAATCGACTCGAGATGAAGGGGTGCATCATCACTTAAGGATCCGCAGGGATAGAACAAGACTAAATCCACTGTACGCTTAAGGTAGCGGAAGATGTCTTTAACACCAGTCTAGTGTCTGCTTGTTGGTGCATTACTGTATCTTGCCAAAAGATTAACAGCGAAGGAGATGTCAGGTCTAGTGCATTGAGCTAAGTACAATAAAGCGCATATTGCAATTACATAAGGAACCTCAGGCTCGAAAATCTCTTCATCATTCTCCTTCGGACGGAAGGGATCTCATTTTGCATATAGCGATCAAACGACCATCGGAGTACTCGAGGGCTTCACTTTATCCTTGTTAAATAAAGTGGCACAACACCTTCTGGGTGTAGTTCTATTGATGTATTAAGATTCCATCCAAACGGTGCTCTATCTCGAGACTAAGACAATATCGAGTCTTTCCTAAATCTTGCATCTCAAATTTTGACTTCAGGTGAATGGCAGTTCTCGCAAGCTCTTGAGGAGTTCTGATGAGATTCATGTCATCGACATATATTACAACAATCAAAAAACTAGAATGTGACTTCTTAATGATTACACAAGGGCATAGTTCGTTGTTCACATATCCCTGACTAGTTAAATACTCACTAAGACAGTTATACCACATTCCTCCAGATTACTTCAAACCGTAGAGTGAACGCCTCAGTCGAATAGAGAGCGTATTCTGGAGTTTGGAAATGTTTGATCCAGTCAATGATAGTCCTTTAGGAACTTTCATTTAAATTTCCATATCAAGATCCCTATAAAGATACGCAATTACTACGTCTATCAGCTGCATACTCAGTTTTTTTGGAAACTACCAAACTAATAAGGTAACGAAAAGTAATAATATCCATAACAGGTAAATAAGTTTCGTCATAGTCAATCCCGAGGTGTTGTGAGAAGCCTTGTGCAACAAGACAGGCTTTGTAACACACAATTTCATTCTTTTCATTACGCTTCCGAACGAAAACCCACTTGTAGCTAACTGGCTTCACATGTGGAGGAGTAGGAGCTACAGGTCCAAACACCTTACATTTCGCAAATGAATCGAGTTCAACTTAGATTGTTTGTTTCTAGTTTGACTAAGCGGTTCTACATTGACATTCATCAATAGAACGTGGTTTAATGCCATTGCTCAACATGATCTCAGTAACTACTTCATAAGCTAATGCATCATTGATGATCATCTCATTTCTATAACACACATCATCTAAGCTAGCATAATAGACCAAAATCTCACGATTCTCGGGAGGTGGGTTCGTCTCTTCAAGGACTCTTCCGTAATCTAGAATTTCCTCATGAGTTGGATAAAACGAGTAAGCGACAGTCAGATTCACAGTAGGCTCAGCAGGAGGCTGTGTCGTGGGTTTCCCTTTCGGGGGTGTGAATCCTTTGAACCAAGAAGTTTTCCATGCTTATGTGTAGGGGCAAATGATTGGCTAGCCGCTAATGTATGTGAATCGGCCAACGTGGCACCCTGGCCTCCTATAGGGAAGTCCATCTTACATTTGGTACACCCATCTTTGCAGGCACATTCGCAGCTGGAATATGTGATCTTGTCACTCACCCTGATATTGCTTATGCAATTAGTGTGGTAAGTCAGTTTATGCACTCACCTAGTGAAGCTCATATGGATGCAATAACCTGTATTTTGAGGTACTTGAATATGGCTCATGGCAGAGGCTTGGTTTTCTCCAAGAATGGTCATTTGAATGTCGAAGGGTATACAGATGCAGATTGGGCAGGTTTTGTCACTGATCGATGATATACATCTGGATACTTTACGTTTGTGGGTGGTAATCTAGTTACTTGGAGAAGTAAGAAACAAAAGGTGGTGGCCAGGTCAAGTGCAGAAACTGAGTTTCGTCGTATGTCTCATGGTGTATGTGAGTTGTTGTGGTTGAAAAAATTGTTGAGAGATCTTGAGTTTAAACCCAAGGGTTCTAGGAAACTTCATTGTGATAACAAGGCTGCTATTGAGATTGCTCATAATCCAGTGCAACATGATCGAACAAAACATGTGGAGATTGATCGACATTTCTTCAAGGAAAAATTGGATGCTGGAATTATTATGTTTCTGTTTGTGGGATCTGAGGATCAATTGGCTAATGTGCTTACTAAGGTTGTGTCTAATAGTGTGTTTTCCAACTCGCTTGACAAGTTGGGCATACGCGACATCTTTGCACCAACTTGAGGGGAGTGTTGCGCGTTCTATATTAGTTAAAGTGTAAATAATATTTTGTTGTCTCACATTGGTGAAGTGCATATGTAATACAAATTGTAACTCTTATATATACTCCACTTTGGAGATTAATGAATACATAAGAAATTTCCAAATATTGTCATATATATTTTTGGTATTTACCATGTTTAGTTTAATACACAAAATCTTATGTTATACTTAATGAAAGTATGAATAAACTCTGAAGTTTTAGTGAATCTATTGTTTTGATGAAAAACGCATTCTACGAAATTAGTTTCAACGATCCAACCGCCAAACATGTTTGTATATGCTTTGAGATCACATACGCCAAAAATTGCAAACAAAAACAAAAATTTAGAGATCAAGTGTGACATCCCACATCGCCCAGGGGAGTGATCCTTAAGGGTGCGTTTGGTACGCGGGACGGGACGGGACGAGGCGTTCCATCCCGCGTTTGGTACGCCTAAAACGAGTGGGACGAGGCGTTCCACGGGACAAGTTTTGGATGATTGTTGGTTCCACCTCCCCCCCCTCGAACGGGGTTGTTCCACGTCTGTGGGACATAAATTTTTAACATTTTAGGACAACAATGCCCCTTGTCTTTTTCAAAATTTACAACATCCGTCCCGTCCTGTTCCGTCCCTTCCCGTTCCGTCCTGTCCCGTCCCATCCCGTCCTGTCCCGTCCCGTCTGCGTACCAAACGCACCCTAAATGTATATTCCCATCCCTACCTAGCACGAGGCCTTTTGAGAGCTCACTGGCTTCGGGTTCCATAGGAACTTTGAAGTTAAGCGAGAAGGGGGCTAGAGCACTCCCATGATGGGTGACCCACTGGGAAGTTGCTCGTGAGTTCCCAGAAACAAAACCGTGAGGGCGTGGTCGGGGCCCAAAGCGGACAATATCGTGCTACGGTAGTGGAGCGGGCCCGGGAAGTGGTCCCGCCCGAGCCGGGATGTGACAATTGGTATCAGAGCCTAACCCTGGCCGCGTGTGTGCCGACGAGGACGTCGGGCCCTTAAGGGGGGTGGATTGTGACATCCCACATCGCCTAGGGGAGTGATCCTTAAATGTATATTCCCATCCCTACCTAGCACGAGACCTTTTGGGAGCTCACTGGCTTCGGGTTCCATTGGGACTCTGAAGTTAAGCGAGAAGGGGGCTAGAGCATTCCCATGATGGGTGACCCACTGGGAAGTTGCTCGTGAGTTCCCAGAAACAAAACCGTGAGGGCGTGGTCGGGGCCCAAAGCGGACAATATCGTGCTACGGTAGTGGAGCGGGCCCGAGAAGTGGTCCCGCCCGGGCCGGGATGTGACATCAAGTAACGAGACAAAACTTTTTGACTGTTATAAACGAAAAACAACGATTTAATGATTATTTTAACTCCAATTTTTATTTTTTTTACAGCTACACTCCTTAATCCTTTATGAATTCAATGAACTAATTTGATTGTCAATGTAAAATATTTACACAAGTGGATACCACAAAATTTTAGGTCATGATGATCGATGAAAATTGAGGATTTTGTAAAAGAAATAACATGCAAGCTTTGAGTTCTATTAGCAAGGTTTAAAATTTTGAGAAAGACTTCACAACCTTGAAAACGAAAACTGTTTCATTTTGCATATCCTTGCACATTTAATATTTTGTAATAGACTAATAGCGTATGGATGTTTATTTATTAGGCTCTTATTTTCGAGTGTAGATGTAGTACTTAAACGAAAAATGTGTTTTAATATTTTTAAGTAATATTTATGTGGCAATGTGTGGTATGTGCAAATTTTTTTCATAGCACGTCGTGTCACTTTACCCAAGCAAATTTAAGAATTTTTTTTTTTCTTATCGGGTCATAATAGGTCAGGTCACTTTACCACCTGTTAAGGACCCGTTATGATAACGAGTGTGATATAGCATGACCCCGTTTATATAACAGGTGTTACACGAACACGACATATACGACCCATTTGCCAGCCCTAGTTTTAGCCGAGAAATTGTTACAGAAAACCTCAACACACACTCTTGAGCATTTTCAAGTATTTAGAAGAAATTTTGAAGTGAAATGGGTTAGGGTTTTTTGCTGCTCTATTAATAAATAGATTGGAGGAAATTTGGTTGGGTGCTTCGTAACTGGCGGTGGCATTGAAGGAAATTTGGTTGTTGAGTGTAAAGTCATGGCTAATGAAGTTAATGGAGAATTAACAGAAATTTTGTTTTTGGGCTTAAATTCTAAGAGACTTCACTAAAGGGGTTAAAATGAAAATTGTTTTTTAACTCTATCACCACCAAGACCATTTATCTAATCACACTACTACAAAAGAGCCTTATAATGTCGGTGGCTTGTGTCGGTTTAATATAATATAGTGGCGGATTAGACAGTTCCGACACTTATTAGATATAACGTCGGATTTAAACCGACGCAAAGACTTAGTGTCGCTTTTAACCGACACAGATTTAAATATTTTTAATTATTAGCGTCGGTTTAAAACCGACGCTAAATATTTGCGTCGGTTTTAAACCGACGCAGAGTTTATTTTTTAATTTTTTTTAAGCCTGCGTCGGTTTTGAGCGACATAAATTTTAATTTTTAAATTATTTTGAAACCTAGTGTCGGTTCTAAGCGACAGATAGATTGTCTTTATATACTCTCTACCCGTGTTCACTTCTTTCTGTTCTGCATTTTTCTTATTGTTTCTTCCAATTCACAAACCTTCCCGTGTTTTCCTCTTGCACTTCTTGTACTTCCTACTTCGTTTTCTTGATTTGCAACAGTAAGTATTTCTTACTTTTAATATTTTTATTTTCTCTATTTATGTTTAATTTTTAATTACAATTTATTTTTGTAGGAAATTCATTTGAATTGATTGAGTACATAATAAATTGATCGAGGACGGAATTCTTCTATAATCCAGGTTTTTTTACTACATTCTTTAATTTAAAATTGTTTAATATATAAATTTATTTGTTTAAAAGTTCTAGTTTAAGTAGTTAGATAAATCTCTATTATTTTTGTTTAAGTAGTTAATATAGATGTTAATTTTGTCACTTGAATTGTTATGAGAAAATGGAAATGAATAATATTTATTAGCATTTATGTGAAATTAACAATATTAAATATAATATAAACTTTTAATATTTAGTAATATAAGAATATATTATGCTAAATTAATTTGTTTTGCATTATAATTGTTATTTTAATTTGTTTTTATTGTTATTTTGATAACTTTGTTAACTTTTGGTTGTTATTATCTAGAATGGATTAGATGAGCATAATTTTGATAACTTTTTGTTGTTATATTAATTTGTTTTTACTATAATAGGTGTTGAAAATTGAAATATTACAATCGTGATAGAGTTCGAGGGTTGAAAGATAGAATTTGAAAATTCTGATAGTTATGCCTACATGATAGGGATTGAAAGATTGTAGGCATTTTAGTGTGAACATAATATTTTGCCCTCGCAAAGTGGTAAAACATGGACAAGAGTTGGTTGACGATACCCCGAAATTTTGAAGCGTATACAGCTGGAATTAATTTGTTTTTGGATCAAGCAATTTCAAATGGTGTTGGTCCTGATAAGTTTAGATGTCCTTGCAAAAGATGTTGTAATCGATATACTTTTGTTAGGAGCACTATTGTTGAACATCTTATATTGTATGATATGGATAAAGAGTATAAAAACGCTTGTTGGCGACATCATGGCGAGCAAAACATTGGAGAGCAAAATGTGTCAATTGGAGAAGAAGAAACAGGAGATGAGGTGACTGGCATGCATGATTTTCTTAATGATGTATTTGTCCAACCATTAACAGAAGAAGGTGTTGGGCCGTCTACTGAACCCCCTATTGGGGAAAAGCGTCCAGAAGAGGTGGAGACTTTTTTTAGGTTGCTTGAAGAGGCAGATAAAGATTTGTGGCCAGGTTGTAAGGAGTTTAAGAAATTGGAAGTAGTTATCAGACTGTATCAGATCAAGTGTTTAGCAGGAATGCCAGACGAAATCTTCACAACTTTGTTGGAGTTAATTAAAAGAATGTTGCCTGAAGGGGATTGTTTGCCTGAATCATGTTATAAGGCAAAAAAACTTATAAATGACTTGGGTCTGACGTATGTGAAAATTGATGCATGTCCCAATGATTGCATGATCTATCGGAAAGATACTTCAGATTTGACCGCGTGCTCAGTTTGTGGTAAATCAAGATATAAAATTACCAACACAGAGGATAGCTCGAGAAAAAAGATTGCAGCTAAGGTTATGTGGTATTTTCCTTTAAAACCCCGATTAAAACGATTTTTTATGTCGAAGCATACAGCTGAACATATGAGGTGGCACGCAACTGAATGTCCTAAGGATGAGTTTATGAGACATCCTTCAGATTCTCCAGCATGGAAGCATTTGGATAATTTATATCCGGATTTTACGTCAGAAATTCGAAATGTCCAATTAGGGTTGGCCAGTGATGGATTTAATCCTTTTGGGAAAATGAGGAATGACCATAGCACGTGGCCTGTGGTGCTTTCTGTTTACAATTTGCCGCCTTGGATGTGCATGAAGCAACCAAATTTGTTGTTGTCTCTGTTAATACCAGGACCGCGCAGTCCTGGTAAAGAGATTGATGTATACATGCGTCCATTAATTGACGAGTTGAATGAGTTATGGGATGTGGGCACTCCCACTTATGATGCTTATTCCAACCAAAGTTTTACGATGAAGGCTGCTGTCTTATGGACTATAAGTGATTTTCCAGCTTATGGAATGTTGTCAGGATGGAGTACGCATGGCTATAAAGCTTGTCCACATTGCATGCATGATAAAGAATCTATTTACTTGCCGGCGAGTCGTAAGATTTGTTATATGGGGCATCGACGCTTTCTTGAAGATAATCATAGATTTCGAAGGCAAACTACAACTTTTAATGTCGCCGAGAGCATCGTAGTGCACCAAGGCAGTGGACTGGGTTACAATGTCTCGAATAACTTTCTACATTGAGATTTACTTTTGGAAAACCAAACAAAGATGCTTCAGTTGGGCAACGCAGAAGAAGAACTTCGAGCAGTACAAGTAGTAACAGTCAGTGGAAGAAGAAATATATTTTTTATGAACTACCTTATTGGAGGCATCTGTTGATTAGACACAATCTTGATGTTATGCATATCGAGAAGAATATATGTGATAGGGTGGTGGGAACATTGCTAGATATAGAAAAGTCTAAAGATGGATTGGCTGCACGTGCAGATCTTGAATTCTTGAACATAAGACGTAGCCAACACCCACGTAGAGAAGGAAATAGAACATTTCGACCTCCAGCATTGTTCACGCTGAACAGAGAAGAAAAAACTGCGTTTTGCAAAGTCTTGTCTACTATTCGGGTCCCCGATGGATATTCATCAAATTTGTCACGGTGTGTGCACGTGAATGAACGAAAAATACATGGGTTGAAAAGTCATGATTGTCATGTTTTAATGCAGCAGTTACTCCCACTTGCAATACGCCCGGTTTTGCCCAAAGCTGTTACTATGGTATTATTAGAGTTGAGTGTAATTTTCAGACAGTTGTGTAGTAAGAAGGAGTCTGAGGAAGGATTCAAGCAACTGAATTCTAGAATTGCCTTGACATTATGTCAACTTGAAAAAATATTCCCTCCTGCATTTTTTGATATAATGGTGCACCTCCCAGTTCACTTGGCAGATGAAGCAGCTCTTGCAGGGCCTGTACAATATAGATGGATGTATCCAATTGAACGGTAATTAATAATTTTTTATAATTTTTTTACAATTGTAGTCATAACTTTAATTAATAATTATAATCATTTATATTTTGTTTTATAATTGTAGGTATTTGCAAACACTGAAGCGCTATGTTCGTAATAAAGGTCGTCATGAAGGTTCCATTGCTGAAGCATATTTGGTGGATGAGTGTTTATCCTTCTGTTCCATGTATCTTAGAGACATTGAGTCTCGTCGTACCCATAGAGGCCGAAATGAAGATGGTATTGGACGTGGAGTATCTGGTGGGTTATCAATTTTTGACTCAAAAGGATGTTATATGGGTTCAGGAGAAAATGTGGAGCTCGATCTAGATGTTCTTGATCAGTGCCATAAATACATTTTAAATAATTGTGATGAAGTTAGCCCATTTAGAAGGTAAAAACGTTTAATCATACATCTTAATGTTTTATTGATTTTCTTAACTTTGAAAAATTAATTATCTAAATTTGGACATAATTGTCTAGGCAACACGAGGAATTCTTGAAAACTAAATATCGTCGAGAAAGGTTAACTATGAGACAAATTAAGGAGCTAAGCAAGAAAGAATTTCCAGAATGGTTCAAGCAACATGTGAGTATAACAATCACATTATTTATTTATTGTTTTGCATTTTAATTATAACGTGTTTATAGTTATTATGTCAATTTTTATCTTTATACTTATTACAGATGAATTCAAAATGTCATGCTAATGACACGTTGATATCTCAAGACTTGTATTGGCTAGCTAATTATCCTAGTAGGATTGTGAGTAGATACAAAAGTCACATAGTTCATGGGTTTAGATTTCGTATAAAATCTGTGGATGATAGGCATAAGAATCAGAATTGTGGTGTTTTTGTACCTGCAAATATTCCTGGAGCAATTGGGCAAGTAAATTGTTATGGCAGAGTTGTAGAAATGTTCGAGATTAAATATTGTGGGCCTACTGAGGCAGGAGATAGGGGTCGAGCTGTGATGTTATTTAAGTGTGAATGGGTTAATAGTGAAAGTCCACGAGGAATGAAGACCGATCAATATGGATTTACTATGGTGAATTTCAATCAATTGGGATTTAACGATGATCCTTTCATATTAGCATCACAAGCATCACAAGCATTTTACGTGGAGGACACAATTGAAAAGAATTGGCATGTAGTTGTTCGAACCCAGCCGAGAGATTTGTTTGACATATTAGAAGATGGTGATGCAATTGATGATTATGCCATACCTAACTTGGATGATCTAATTCTTGATAATGAAGATTTCCATACAAGGATTGGCGTGGAAGAAACTCCTTTTCTGGAATCACTACCGTTGCCTACTGGTTTCGTTAATCATGCCAATGCGGACGACGAGCTAACAGATGATGACATGGAATAATCATAGTAGTTATTTTATGTATTAATTAGAGGATGTTTCAATTTGTGTGTGATGATATCTTATAAAAAAAAATTATATTTTTGTTTTTTATTAAGTATTATATATAAGTTAAATTTGGGTTTATTTTTATTTTTTATATAAATTTGGGTTTAATTTTTATATAAGTTAAAATATTATATAAGATAATAAAACCACTAATTTTATAACGTTGGATTTTTTTTTTTTTCAACGTTTCCTGTCGGTTTAAGCCGACGGCATAGGTCATATGCGTCGGTTTAGTTTAAATATAGTTGGGCGGGAAATTTCCATTTTTTTGAACAATAAGATAGCGTCGGTTTCAACCTATTCCGACGCTACTGACAAATCTGTCAGTGGGCGCATCAGTCGAAGAGTAGCAGATTTTGATGCCAGAGATAGCGTCGGATTAATCCGACACTATATGAGCACATTCCGACGCTACTGACACATCTGTCAGTGGCGCGTCAGTCAAAGCGTAGCAGGTTTCAATGCCAGAGATAGCGTCGGTTTAATCCGACACTATATGACCTATTCCGACGCTACTGACACATCTGTCAGTGGGCGCAGGGATAGCGTCGGTTTAATCCGACACTATATTAGCATATTCCGACGCAATGCTGCATGCCAGTCAACGGTGTCATAATGAGTTTGTCTCGGAAATTGGGGCATTTATTCCGACGCAACACCTCTTAATCCGACGCAACACCTCTTAATCCGATGCAATCCCTATTAATCCGACGCAATCCCTACGATTTAATCACCTAGGAAATTGGGGCATTTAATCCGACGCAATTCTTCTTCCATTTCACTTATCTCCCATTTCAGTTTTGTTCCCTAAACCCTTTCCGACTTCTCTCCCAATTCCATTTCACTTAGCTCTCCCATTTCTCTCCCATTTCGTCCTCCCGTTTCCCATTTCTCTCCCGTTTCCCTCAGTTTTATTGCCCCTCTTTCGCTCTCTCCTCCTCCCCTACTAACTTGAGATATGGATAATCTTCATGACGATCAACCTCATGTTCAAGAGGAAGAGCTCCAAGACGGTAATTTTTGATATATTAGTTAATTCATTTTTTGTTTTGTATTTTTTATTTATTATGTGATCGGATCATATTTATACATATTTTTATATCAAATTCACTCGCCTTTTCTTAGTTAGTTCGTTATATTTTGAGCTATTTACGTTGATTTTATGTTTTATAAATTTATCTCGCTAAGAAAATAAAAATAGAATAAATGAAGTGTTAAGTAATATTTTCGTTTAAACTATCTTGCTTGTTGATTAGAATTTATCATATGGAAAATAAATATTTATATATATATATATATATATATATATTTATATATTTTTATATATATATATATTTAAATATATTTATATATATTTAAATATATTTATATATTTAAATATAATTATAATGTGTGTGTAGGTGGAAAAGCTTTGAATGATGGAATGCATTCGGTGGAGTCAAAAGCAGAAAAGAAAAGAAACGGAAATAATGAGAGATGCCCTTTTGGAGGGCTGCCACATGCTTTGGCAGCTAAGTGGAAGACCAAAAGAAAAATAATAGAGAGGAGTCGGTGGGAAAAAGGGAAGCTGGCGTGCTGCCAGCTTGGAGAAAGAAAATTATAGAAAAGAAAAAATAAAAGGCAGAGGAGGCCATTAACGAGGAGAGGGGAACCATTAGAGAGCTGCCTGAAGCAGCACAGAAAAAGAAAAAAAAAAAAGAAATAAGGGGAATAAGGCAGCTTTGCTGCCAGGAAGAAAAACCAGAGGGCGGTTCAGAAACGAAGGGGAGCGACTTGAGAGCTCCGAGGTGCGCAGCTTGAGAGAGAAAGCTGCCTTAGAGGCAGCGGCTGGGAGCAACTCGCAGGGAGTCTCGGACTTGAGGAGAAGGGCTGCCTGGTTCAAAAGCACCGACGGAAATAAAAGAAGGGGGGAGTTCAGAGGACAGAGCGGGAGAGGGCGAGCCACGAAGCAAATTTGGAAAGCTGCCCTTTCAAGGCAGCTGGCGGTGCAGGAACAAGTCAAAGACTTGAAGCAGGGTCTCGGGCAGGAAACGGAAACAGTAAGGAACTCACGGTGCAGAGCCAGTGAGAAGAAAGGAAGGCTGCGGTGGAGCTCCTCGGGGAGGACAGATCAGACAGAGAAGCACAGAGCACAAATTACCCTCTTTGGTTTATTCCTCCAAACTTTATATTTATTTCTGTTTTAATTTCTGTTATAAATAATGTGTAAATAAATTTTATATTGGCTAGAGGTTAATTCGAAACCATGATTATATTTGTAATTTGAATTGGTAACTTCAGTTGTGATTTCTGAGTTGTGATTTAATTTGCTTAACTGCTTGATTAATAACTTATTTGTGTATGTTGATTAAGAATGCATACTTAATTTACATGCATGAATTTGATGCTAGAATATAAGTGAATTTCACCTAATCGTTATGAACTTATATTCATGAGTAGTGAAGGTTGCTAGTCACAATCGCGTTAAGTAAATTCCTGGCAAACGTATCATGCTGTTCATAGTTACGAATGCCTTGTCAACACTTATGATTTTCATAGAACATAATGATCTTTAATCGTATCTCTATTGTGCTTTTCACGTAGAGAACTTTTGGGGAATAATTTGAGTTGTTGTATGCTGTTCATCCAATTCAATAACTTAAGGAAAATCTGAAGGTTAATTTAAGCGTACCTAATTAATCTGGAGTATTGAAATTTACAATTTATTGAAAGAACAACTGAAGGTCAATTTAGATTGCATATGTGTCATGTGTGGAGAAAAACCCTCTAGCCAGTTCGTCGCCTTTCCGTTCACATTTATTTTATGTTTTTGTCAATTTTATAATTTAGTTAAGTTTAATTTACGTTTCATCAAAATCAATCCCCCCCATTATTAAAATATTATTGTTTAGTTAATTTTTTTTATTTGTAATCTTTTAATTTACTTTCCGTCCAATTAAATTCCTAGTTTTTATTTTAAATTGTTTTCATTATTTTGAGTCATTTTTAGTGTGTTTCGAGTTTTTAGCTTAGTTTGTATTTTCTAGAGTCTTGAGTTGTTTTGAGTCTTTTGAGTTGTTTTAGTTTATTTGTTAGTTTTATTTTGAGTTATTTTAGTTAAGTGTTTTTATTTTAATTTAGTGTTTTAAACTTTGTTTTTACGTTTTTAAATTATTTTAGAGGTTTTAGCAAGCCCTCCTAATCCCCGGCCTAGAACGATACCCTACTTACATCTATACTACATCTTTCAAAAAGAGGGTTAAATTTGTCGAGTTAATTCTCGCATCAAATTTTTGGCGCCGTTGCCGGGGATTAGTAAATTTGCTAATCCCTTTATTTTTTTGTTTGTGTTTATTTTATTTTATTTTATTTTTTTTTTTTTTTTTGTTTGTTTGTGTTTATGTTTATATTTGTGTTTGTGTATTTTATTTTTGATATTTGATTTAGTTTTCATTCTTTAATTTTAGGAAAAAATGGATGAAGATATGGCAACCATTCAAGCTCAATTGGCGCAGCTCACTGCTCAATTAACACATAATGCCGAACGGACCTCAATGCCAAGTGTCCCTACACTTGATGTGCCTTATGGGCAAGGATATCAAGCTCATCAGTATCCTCAATTTTCGGCATATGACGATGATTGGGGATATCAAAGCCACAGCCAATCAAGGGGCAATATGTATTCCAACGCTTGCAATTCGGATTGGAGAGGTTATTCAGATCAGATGTGGGATGAACCTCAGCAGTTTCAACAAAGTGGATATTGGCAGCAAGAAGCGTTCTATTCAAGACCTATGCAGCCACCACAACCTCCCCCACAACAATTCCAATCGAATTCAAGTATGCCCGTAAATTATAATGAAATTCTTGAAGGACTAATTTCTTTGACGCAGGGCTCGCAAAAAGAAGAACAATTGCCGTCATCGGAAGAGTTCTATCAGTGGCCATATGAGCCACCACAGCCACCACAACAATCTGCCCAATTCAATTCAGGTACATCTGTGAACAATGACAATATTATTCAATTACTCATCTCTTTGAACCAGGAAGTAGAAAATCAAACCAAGGAGATGGGAGAATTGAATAATCAAATGGGGCAGATTGTGGAAGTTCTTCCTGAGATCCAAAGTGATATCCCGATTCTTGGTGCAATAAATCAAGTTCCAGATTTTGCTGAAGTTGTTCCAGAACCTTGTGCACCAAGAAAGATGGTTGAAGATATCGAAGTGGCTGGGGCATATCAAGAATACATCCAAGCGGTTGTGCATGAGGCAACAAAGGCCCATGAAATTGAGATTGATGACACGGCACAGGCCACAACCATCATCGTCAATCTGGCCAAGTGCAAAGTCCCCGAAACGTTCAAGGGAGTAGTTTTTGTTATTGAGTTTGTTTCGGAAAAATATAATAAGCCATTTTCTCCAATTCCAATTTTATTTTTATTTTATACTAACATATTTCTAATTTTAATGATTCAGGCACCCACTCGAGAATTTAAACCACTGCCGAATCATTTCAAGTATCACCTCCCATTGAAAGATAAATTTCATGCTTTGGAGCCTAGGGGAGGTTAAGGAAAGATTCGTCCGGCTAAAGACGTTAAAGCAAGCGCTTCTTGGGAGGCAACCCAAGCAATCAGATTTGCATTTCTTAACCTTCTTCTTTATTGCTTTTACTTTCATTTTGTTTTGCTTAGTTAATTTTGTTATTTGGTTGATTTTTATTTAGTTTGTGTTTAAATAAATTAAGGGCATGTTTATTTTAAGTGCGGATAAACGAAGTCCTTTTACTTTTATTTACATATTTTACATATTTTATTTTACTTAAAATAACCCTGAAAAAAAATAAAAAATAAAAAAAAAAAAAAAACAAAAACAAAAACAAAAAAAAAAAAAAAAAAAAAAAAAACAAAAAAAAAAAAATAATAATAATAAAAATAATATTAGTAATATATATATATATATATATATTTAGTTAAATAAACATTAAAAGCATAAAAAAAAAAAATTACAATAATACGAAAAACTAATAGCAATCATTGGTTTTGGTTAGGTGGCGCCTCAGAGGTTGACGGAGCTCCGGGAAGACGAAGAGCCAGAGTTGGAATCTCCGGAGCCGGAACGCTTGGTGCTGCTCCAGAGGATGAAGGCAACATAAACCGCGGGAGTAACGCCATGAATCGCTCATGATCACTCTGGATTCGACCGTCCGACTCCTGCAGCTGGTCCAGCTTCCTCTTCATGCTGGTCGAGTAGCTAGTTGCGAGCATGTGCAACTCCTTGTTCTCGTGCCTGAGTCCTCTGACTTCTTGCCGAAGACTGACCACCTCCGCCATTAGCGACTCCACCTGACGAGATCTTGCAAGCAGGCGCTGACCCATGTTTGAAACTGAGCCTGCACACTGGACACTGAGAGCCAGTGAGTCCTGAACAGCCAGCTCGTCTGACCGCATAGACAGCAACCTAGTGTCTCTGGGAGTAAGAAGGTTTCTTGCAACCACCGTTGCGGTTATATCGTTCCTCATCATTGTGTCCCCGACTGTAAGAGGACCATTGGGGGATATGAAGGATGGATTCCAAATGTTGTTCGGAGAAGACGAGTCATCGTCTTCCCCGACATTCAAGTTTAGGCGACGGTCGGAAGGGCAAGACATTTTTAGAGGGGGTTGAGGAAGAAAAGAGTTCGGAAAGATTAAGATTGCTGAAGCGGAAGAAGAGAGCGGAAAGATTAAGAGTGCAGAAGTGCAAAAAGAGTTCAGAAGGGAGTATTTTCAGAAGGAAGTGTTTGAGGGAGTTCAAGTGTGAGGTGGAGCAGAATTTGCGCCTCTATAAAAAGAAGCAAATCAAAGAGGCGCCCGCTCCTCAGAGGTGAAGACGCGCCCTCACGCAAATCGGAAAAGCTGGACGCTCCTTTCTCAAATGCCGGAGTCCTGTCTCAAAAGAGCCGTTTCCTTTCTCAAAAGCTGGGCTTGACTCAGCAATCACGTGGCATCACGAGGGCTCAGTTTTTCCAGTTTGTCGTGACTCATCACGTGCAGCGTGGAGCGTTGCGAAAACCACGGGCCGCATCCGGATTTGAACCCCGGTTTTCAAAAGATCATCATTCCAGTTTGTCGTCACTCGTCGCATGCGCAGTCAGCTTCGCGAAAATTACGGACGCGTTGTCAGAAAGCGCGTAACGGGCACTGTTCATCCATCCACCGGCTGCCGACAAATAGTGAAGGAATAGTTCCGGTTGTGAAGCCAAATTTCTATAAGTTCAACCTTCGCCTTCCACATCAAGGGCACACCTTCACACCCTCTCAACCTCTCTTCATCTCTAAACCTCTCAACCTCTCTTCATCTCCGATAATGTCTTCCCAGAGAAAGCTTTCGAGTTATTCAGTGTTCTTCATCCCTTGGATCACCCCAGAAAACAAACCTTCTAGAGCAAAAGTATTTCATATTAAAAAGGTTAAAAGCAAAAGTATCTCATATTATGCTTTCTCCTCTCCTTCATCTGAGGAACGTGGAGAAAGTGAGATCCTGATTGCTTACCTAGTCTTGCTCTCGAGTACTCATCTCAGACCCCTCCCAGCCCACTTCAAAAATAAACCTGTGTTGAGGTACTTCTTCAAAAACAAAAGTACTTCACAGACGAAGCAGGAGGAGTCTGAGGTGCACCCAAGAGCAGATGAGTCTGGGTTGATCCAAGAGTTCAAGAAGATGCCACACCTGCGTGGAGACCGGACTACTTGAAGCATGTGGAGACAACGTGCTGATTCATCCTCAACTAAGCTGAGGAGCACTTGCCAGAAGGAGGCCCATCCTGTTCAAGATGAAAGCTGTGGAAAATCAACAGTCATGACCAATGACCGCCTATTAGTTCTTTTCGTTATCTTTTATTTTCATTTTCAATTTTCGTTCGCATTTTCTATATTTTCTTGCGTGCTTAACTGATTTATTTCTTTTCTTTGCAGGAACGTTTGGTTAATTTCTCCCTTGAAGTTGATTGCAAAATTTACGCTTGGGGGTCATCGCTTGGTTTTCTGCAAATTAGAGAAGTTTTCAGTCCCTTTTCTTTATTTTGTTTCGTATTATTTATTCATTTTATTTTTATTTGCATATTAATGTTTTCTGACATTGGGGACAATGTCTAGTTTAAGTGTGGGGGTATCAAGATAAAAAATGACCAAATTGAAAATTTTTGTACCTTCGACTTTGAACTGGTTTCATTTGTTTCCGTGTTGTTGCTTTTTGTTTTCTTAGTGTTTTATGCTGTTTTGGTGTGTTTTATTGTGTTTTGAGGAAATCTTACGAAAATGACATAAAAATTTGAAAAATATTTTGAAAAACCCAAAAAGAATTTTTTTTTTAGTTGTTTTTGTGTGTTTGTGTCTTAGGTACCTTCCAACACAATGATGAGGATTTAGTTTTTAATTGCATGACTGTTAAAGAAAATTATAAACATGGATGGAAGTTTGATATGCTCTTGGTTTATGCTTAGTTGTAGTTGTTGTTTATGAATTTAAATTTGATCACAAAAGGATAAAATTAGTTTTTGTAACATGCTTGAAGGAAGGAACTCAAACTAATGCTACATCCCTGTGAGACTTGAGCTTATACCTTGTTTGGAGAGTTATTAATCTTGATGTTTTTGTTTTCTAAAGTCGTTGCATGATCTCATTATTCTTTGCTTGGTTGCTACTTAGAAGGCGTTTTATCATCTTAGTTCCAGATACTAGAACTCATATCCGTTTCATTCAAAGCATGACATTGAATTGCATAACACATTTCAAGATGAAGTTGTTTAGTAAACCACCTTAACCAAAAAGCCTTACCCTCCATCTTTCTTATGTTTTGTAGGCTTAACCCATCTCGAGCCTTGTTTAGCCTATTTTTGTTGATTAACATCATTAAACCGCACCAAACCTACTGTAGGACTGTTTGTACCCTTGTTCTTAAAGAATAGTGAGCATGACTTAAAAAGAATTCATTTTATTCTACACTATGCAGAAAAACAAGTGTGGGGGAAGGATTGGTTGTTTCGAGCTCAATTGTACGTTTTGTTCTTAAAAAAAAAAAAAAAAAAAAAAAAAAAAGAAAAGAGAAAAACGCGTGAAAAGAAAAGAAAGAAGAAAAAGAGTTTGAAATTTGGCCATAAAATGTGTGAATCCTCCCCTCGGGTTTAGAGTTGAATTTTCATTCAAAAGTGAATTCTATGCGTTAACCTTATTACTTTGCTTACTATTTCTTTAAGAACATTTGTTTTTCCATCGCCTTCCTTTGATTAAGCCTATATCCTTAGCCCCGTTACAACCCTTTGACTTCTATCTTGGTTGTTGTGTGTTCAATATGTGGAGTTTGGGATTGATATGAGCATATAGTGTCCCTGGTTCTCGCATCTAAGTAGTAGCATTCCGTTCATGAGATCATATTCATATGCACATTAATAACTCCAGAAAATGCTTTCTTTGCTATAACATATGTGAGTGATCGTTTCCTTGCTTACATCATTCTTCTCACATATACCTAGTGTAGGGAGTGTAGTCAGAAAATCTGAGCGAAAAATTGAGTGCATATCTAGTAAGGAATAGAGTAAATTCTCTAAGGCATGTTACTACATTCAAAATGTTGTTTTAATTGATTAAATGCGAACTAATAAATGGTGACTGTGATTAAGTATGTGCTTAAGGGTATGGATTGCCAAAATCTGTGTAAGTGATGATTTTTAATTTGTCATGTCCATTGGAAATCCCTGAGATAAATGTTGGAAGGTTTAGATTGAATTTTGTTTTTGTTTCTTTGTTTTGCTCGAGGACTAGCAAAAGCTAAGTGTGGGGGTATTTGATCGGATCATATTTATACATATTTTTATATCAAATTCACTCGCCTTTTCTTAGTTAGTTCGTTATATTTTGAGCTATTTACGTTGATTTTATGTTTTATAAATTTATCTCGCTAAGAAAATAAAAATAGAATAAATGAAGTGTTAAGTAATATTTTCGTTTAAACTATCTTGCTTGTTGATTAGAATTTATCATATGGAAAATAAATATATATATATATATATATATATATATTTATATATTTTTATATATATATATATTTAAATATATTTATATATATTTAAATATATTTATATATTTAAATATAATTATAATGTGTGTGTAGGTGGAAAAGCTTTGAATGATGGAATGCATTCGGTGGAGTCAAAAGCAGAAAAGAAAAGAAACGGAAATAATGAGAGATGCCCTTTTGGAGGGCTGCCACATGCTTTGGCAGCTAAGTGGAAGACCAAAAGAAAAATAATAGAGAGGAGTCGGTGGGAAAAAGGGAAGCTGGCGTGCTGCCAGCTTGGAGAAAGAAAATTATAGAAAAGAAAAAATAAAAGGCAGAGGAGGCCATTAACGAGGAGAGGGGAACCATTAGAGAGCTGCCTGAAGCAGCACAGAAAAAGAAAAAAAAAAGAAATAAGGGGAATAAGGCAGCTTTGCTGCCAGGAAGAAAAACCAGAGGGCGGTTCAGAAACGAAGGGGAGCGACTTGAGAGCTCCGAGGTGCGCAGCTTGAGAGAGAAAGCTGCCTTAGAGGCAGCGGCTGGGAGCAACTCGCAGGGAGTCTCGGACTTGAGGAGAAGGGCTGCCTGGTTCAAAAGCACCGACGGAAATAAAAGAAGGGGGGAGTTCAGAGGACAGAGCGGGAGAGGGCGAGCCACGAAGCAAATTTGGAAAGCTGCCCTTTCAAGGCAGCTGGCGGTGCAGGAACAAGTCAAAGACTTGAAGCAGGGTCTCGGGCAGGAAACGGAAACAGTAAGGAACTCACGGTGCAGAGCCAGTGAGAAGAAAGGAAGGCTGCGGTGGAGCTCCTCGGGGAGGACAGATCAGACAGAGAAGCACAGAGCACAAATTACCCTCTTTGGTTTATTCCTCCAAACTTTATATTTATTTCTGTTTTAATTTCTGTTATAAATAATGTGTAAATAAATTTTATATTGGCTAGAGGTTAATTCGAAACCATGATTATATTTGTAATTTGAATTGGTAACTTCAGTTGTGATTTCTGAGTTGTGATTTAATTTGCTTAACTGCTTGATTAATAACTTATTTGTGTATGTTGATTAAGAATGCATACTTAATTTACATGCATGAATTTGATGCTAGAATATAAGTGAATTTCACCTAATCGTTATGAACTTATATTCATGAGTAGTGAAGGTTGCTAGTCACAATCGCGTTAAGTAAATTCCTGGCAAACGTATCATGCTGTTCATAGTTACGAATGCCTTGTCAACACTTATGATTTTCATAGAACATAATGATCTTTAATCGTATCTCTATTGTGCTTTTCACGTAGAGAACTTTTGGGGAATAATTTGAGTTGTTGTATGCTGTTCATCCAATTCAATAACTTAAGGAAAATCTGAAGGTTAATTTAAGCGTACCTAATTAATCTGGAGTATTGAAATTTACAATTTATTGAAAGAACAACTGAAGGTCAATTTAGATTGCATATGTGTCATGTGTGGAGAAAAACCCTCTAGCCAGTTCGTCGCCTTTCCGTTCACATTTATTTTATGTTTTTGTCAATTTTATAATTTAGTTAAGTTTAATTTACGTTTCATCAAAATCAATCCCCCCCATTATTAAAATATTATTGTTTAGTTAATTTTTTTTATTTGTAATCTTTTAATTTACTTTCCGTCCAATTAAATTCCTAGTTTTTATTTTAAATTGTTTTCATTATTTTGAGTCATTTTTAGTGTGTTTCGAGTTTTTAGCTTAGTTTGTATTTTCTAGAGTCTTGAGTTGTTTTGAGTCTTTTGAGTTGTTTTAGTTTATTTGTTAGTTTTATTTTGAGTTATTTTAGTTAAGTGTTTTTATTTTAATTTAGTGTTTTAAACTTTGTTTTTACGTTTTTAAATTATTTTAGAGGTTTTAGCAAGCCCTCCTAATCCCCGGCCTAGAACGATACCCTACTTACATCTATACTACATCTTTCAAAAAGAGGGTTAAATTTGTCGAGTTAATTCTCGCATCATTATGCTTAAAATGAAAAATGACATGTCTTTCGTCGTTTTTAATTTTTTTTTGGTGGTTGTTATTTTAATTAGGAACAACTCAAAGGACGCGAGGTCCCTCAGTTCCCAAGTGGACGAAGCAACTCTGCTCTTTTGATGCTTCGGGAAAATGTGTTAGTGAGAACTCTGGTGCTTTTGCGAGATATGTGGCTGGGGAGGTTAGAGACCACCATGTTCTCCCACTGGTGAGTGGTTGGCGAAGGATTGATAAACCAACGAAGGAACGTTTTTGGGAGAGAATAAAGGTATAAATATTTGTATTTTTATCTGAAAATAGGACATGTAAATGATTTAAAAAATAATTGATTATCTTGGTTTTTTTTTGGGATGTAGGGAAATATCTTTTTTGAAGATGAAGATATAGTAAAAATGCCCGTCATCCGTTATATGACGCTTAAATGTGCGGAACATGCCCACAAGGAATATAGAAACACGTTGAAAAAAAAATATTACACTAAACGAGCAGAGGAGGACCGCATCCACCCTCCACCTAATGTGGATCCCGAACAGTGGAGTCTATTGGTGGATCACTGGAATAGTAAAAGAACAATGGTAATTGTTATGGTTTGTTTTTATTACCGGTTTAAAATTGTCCTAACATTTTTTTTCTTCAGGAAATTGCATAACAAAACAAAATTAATAGGCAAATGAAAACGATGAACCATACTACTGGAACCACATCATTTGCAAGAAGGCGGGAAGATTTTGTATGGATTGTACATTATAAAAATATGTTATTTGTTTATAAATTATATATTGTTTTAAAAATTTATTTTTAATAATTGTTTATATATTATATATTGTTTTAAAAATTTGTTTGTATGAATAAATTTTTTTTGATAAAGCGGAAGACGCACGGGAAAGAGGCAGATCCAGTAACTTTTTTTCGTGAATGTCACACTAGAAAAGATAAGAGTTGGGTCGATGAATCATCGGAGCGCACTGGGGTAAATGATTTTTTCGTTTTCGTGTTTAGCTGTTATTAACTTTTATTGTCTATAGCTTATTTATTTTTTTAACAATTGTTTTTTTTTTTAAACTGTAATGCAAGGCAACAATGGAGAGTAGTCTGCAAACTATGCTTGAGTCGGGCGAAGCGGATAGTGAAGAACTGAGAACGCGTGTTTATGTTGATATAATGGGTCCCGAGACTCGTAATAGAGTTAGGGGATATGGTCATGGGGTGACTCCTGATATGGTGTCCTATGCATCTTCTTCATCTTGTAATCCTAATTCCTTTAGGAGGTCATCTAACAGCGTAATGGCAGTGTTGATGACTGAAAATAATCAGTTGAAAATGAGGGAGGAAAAAAGTGAAAAACGGATTTCCTACTTAGAGGGTAGGATTGAACAATATGATATGCGGCAGAATCAGTTGTTTGAAATGTTTATGCAAAGGTTTCCGACACAGCAGCCGAATAGCCCGGGCAGCCAACAGTCGGGCCCGAATCAACCTCTTCAACGGTCGGGCCCGAGTCAACCTACTCAACGGTCTGGCCAAAGTCAGCCACCTACATATCCGTATGTAGGCCATAATCAGCAGGGGCCATATCCTATGTATTTGATGCCTATGCAGCCGCCTCCCATGCCATATATGCAGCAGCCTTCCATGCCTTATATGCAGCAACACCCCATGTCATATATGCAGCAGCCTTCATATCAAATGCCAGTATATCGACCTGAGATGGCTGCTCCTGGTGGATTTTGTCCTGAAGCTCCACCTGGGGAGTTTTCTCGAATGCTTGCAGGTGCTGGAATTGAAGCGGGTGTTGGATTTGACGTGGACTTTGCAGGGGTTCTTGGATCGAATGGGGGATCTCTAGGGCAAGAAGGAAGCCGAGGTGTTCATCGAAGTGAAGGAAGTCAAGGAAGGGAGGAATCTGGGCCACATTCAGGGTCAAATGTGGTTGAGTAGTTTATGTGGTTCTTGTCGGATAAATATGACACTTTAATCGTTTTATATATTTTATTTTTTGTTTGTTATGTTTGTGATGTAGGATTTAACGTTTATTGCGACGGACAAGTTTTTTTATATTATGAATGTTTTGTTAAGTATTTTTTTTGTTAAGTATTTTTATGAATGTTTTTGGTGATATAATGATTATAATATTGAAAACGTTTTTTTCTTTATTTTTTTTTTTAACGTCGGTTTAATGCGACACAAGGTTTATTATTATATATGTATTTTATTGAATAACGTCGGTTTTAGCCGACACTAGGCTTATTATTATATAGTTATTTATTTATATAACGTCGGTTTAACGGAAACTAGGTTATTATTATATATAGTATTTTATGCTACAACGTCGGTTTTAGCCGACACTAGTGTTTTAATTATATAGTTATTTATTTATATAACGTCGGTTTAACGGAAACTACGTTATTATTATATATAGTATTTTATTCTACAACGTCGGTTTTAGCCGACACTAGTGGTTTAATTATATAGTTATTTATTTATATAACGTCGGTTTAATTATATAGGTTATTATTATATAAGTATTTTATTTATATAACGTCGGTGGAATCTGACGCATATTTAAAATTTTATAGTTATTTTATTAAACAACGTCGGTTTGCTCCGACATTACGTTTAATATTTTATAGGTATTTTATTAGTTTGCGTCGCTTTAATGTGACACTGGTTTGAATATTATAATGTTTATTTAATTATATTACGTCGGTTTAAACCGACGTTGGTTTAAGTGTCGCTTTGTACCGACGCTAGTTAGTGGCGGATTAATTATACAATCCGACGCTGAAGGCCTTTAGTGATGCTAGCAAATGTGTCGCTATGGCTACCCGACATTACATGATTTAACGTCGGATTTTTGCCAATTTTCCGACGCAATCACTATTTAATGTCGGTTTTAGATCTGACAGTGATAGCCTGTATTGTAGTAGTGTCAGGCCATTTGTTATATAATATATAATAAATTTACTTAAATCTGCCTAGACCCTGCCTAGCAGCCTATGCGCTAGGTCCCAGTTTCCTTCCTGACTAGTAACTAGCGACTTTTAGAACCTTGCTTGATAAAGTTGGTATTCAATTGAGAATGTATTAATAATAAGATTTAATAATTAATCATATCTTTAATGTCTTTGACTTTTTCCACAGTACTAGTAGGGGAGCATTGAGTGTCGTAGTACACTACTTGAATTTCCACAGATGCTTAGTTTGGAGTGAGAGTTTTTGTGAAGTCTGTCCATTTAATAAAAATATTTTTGTCTTTCTTGAACAGAAGTTCATCTATCGCCTAGTGAATTTTTTATTTCACAAAAGCGCCAAACTGTTTACTCTTAAAAGTTGCAATTATTGTGGCTCCACAATATTAAAGTTAACATGTCAGTATTTTGGAGCATGTGGCTAAAGAAATCATTGTGTCCGCACGAATTTAAGTATCCCGTGTCTATGCATAAAATAACGAAAAATATCATGCATATACGTGAAATTACCATATACTTATACATAGTAACGAAAAATATCATGCATAAAATAACTTTACAGTAGTATGTAAGGATTTTAACCTCTATATGTGTTAACAAGTGATCTTGGGTTGTATACTCTAATTTTATCATGTTATGAGGTCAAGTGAATCACGTTCTGATGCAATGGCCACACAGTCGTATTCATATCAAAATATATGTTATTATTAACATTAAAAAATAGTCATATTAATTTTTATATACGTAAATCTTGTCCACACACGTCATCTCAAGCATAAAAGAGCTGGGAAACGTTGATGAGGCTTTCAAGTCGCTCCACTTTTTACATGCATCTTACTTTAGTCCATAAAATCATGTTAATTAAGATCTCAAATAAAGTGGTTTAGAGTTTAGGGTTCTTCTTATATAAAACTTTATGTCAACCTTTGCTAATGCTTTTTGATATGAATACATGTCAAAACCTTATTTTAATATTTTTCGCTTTATATTTAGAAAAAGTATTGAACTCACTTTAATAGTCTTAATTTACTGATTAACAGGTGAAAAGTCAAGAATAAAGAAACAAGGAAGAGTTTCTAAAGGCAAACCCAAACATATATAACAATGGAGCCCCATCACTTACGCCAAGACATGTTGAACGCTGAGGTCCCCAAAGCTAGGGCAACAAGCAGTATTGAAAGCCATCAAAGACTGGGGCCAACCCATCTCAGAGATCACCCATTTCATCTTTTGCACAACTTCTTGCATATCTTTAGGGTGCGTTTGGTACGCGGGACGGGACGGGACGAACCGTTCCGTCCCGCGTTTCGTACGCCTAAAACGAGTGGGACGAGGCGTTCCACGGGACAAGTTTTGGATGATTTTTGGTTCCACCTCCCCCCTGGAACGGGGTTGTTCCACGTCTGTGGGACAAATTTTTTTAACATTTTAGGACAACAATGCCCCTTGTCTTTTTCAAAATTTACAACATCCATCCCGTCCTGTTCCGTCCCGTCCCGTCTGCGTACCAAACACACCCTTAATGTCTTTGATTTTATCCACAGTACTAGTAAGGAAGCATTGAGAGTCGCAATACACTGCTTGAATTTCCACAGATGCTGAGTTTGGAGTGAGGGTATTTGAAAAGTCTGTCTATTTAATAAAAATATTTTTGTTTTTCTTGAACAGAAGTTCATGCGTTGCCTAATGAATTTTTTATTTCACAAAAACGCCAAACTGTTTACTCTTAAAATTTGCAATTATTGTGGCTCCACAATATTAAAGTTAACATGTCAGTATTTTGGAGCATGTGGCTAAAGAAATCATTGGGTCCGCACGAATTTAAGTATCCCGTGTCTATGCTTACAAATACCCTAGTCTACATCTTGTTAGCTGTAAAGCGAGATGCGCTAAATTATTGTAATACCATGGCCTGGGAGGAGCTTAAATCTATACTGAACATTTCTGTCGTGTTTTTGGTATTTTTGTGTCGTTTTAGTATAATGTCTGTCAGAAACTGCACTTGAATCCAAGGAGCTGTCATCAAAGCTGTTGTCTCGTGCCTGGGTGAGGCAGGACCAGATGTACTCTATGTCCTCCGTTATGTCTCCATCACAGCAAAGCACTGGCATGAAAGAGTGATGAAGAGACACATCTGGTGCTACAAAAATCTGGTAATGTTATGCCATGGCGATCATCCTATAGCTAGGGCTTGCTTAGTAGACTTCGAGAACAAAATCAAAGTTGTAAGCTTTGTGGTTCCTTAGATCTGTTGGAAATTATATATTATAATATGAAATATTGTAATATAATAATTTTAATAATTGAATGAAAAATAGTGTTAACCAATTTCTAGAAAGGTTATGTTGTTTAGGTGTGTTCCTTTGTCAAATTATGTATACTTATAGATGATAAGTTACATCTCTTTAACAAGAAGTACTTGGGTTCTATATAAACCCATAATACCATTGGTATTGATATATATAAAATTAGAGTTAATTGTTACTTTTGAAAAATAGAGTTTCCCCACTTTATTTTTTCTCATTATCCGTATGTCAAATTCCGAGTCGTGTCTTGAGAGTACAGAATATATGAAGTTCGACAGAGTCCGAAGATTGAAGTGCTTTGACTTCGGATTATAGATTGTTGAATCCTGGGAGACGGACGCCTACCGAACTACAAGCACAAGAGTAGGGGCGAAATTCTGTCTTTAGGACATTGCATTTATGCAAGCCTCAATCTCCAAGTTTGTTAGTTTTTCTAACTTTCTTTCTAGTTGTTTATATTAATCTCATATAAGAAATTCACAACATCAATTTATATATGAGATTAATATAAACAACTAGAAAGAAAGTTAGAAAAACTGACAAACTTGGAGATTAAGGCTTGCATAAATGCAATGTCCTAAAGACAGAATTTCGCCCCTACTCTTGTGCTTGTAGTTCGGTAGGCGTCCGTCTCCCAGGATTCAACAATCTATAATCCGAAGTCAAAGCACTTCAATCTTTGGACTCTGGCGAACTTCATATATTCTGTACTCTCAAGACACGACTCGGAATTTGACACACGGATAATGAGAAAAATAAAGTGGGGAAACTCTATTTTTCAAAAGTAACAATTAACTCTAATTTTATATATATCAATACCAATGGTATTATGGGATGTAACTTATCATCTATAAGTATACATCATTTGACAAGGGAACACACCTAAACAACATAACCTTTCTAGAAATTGGTTAACACTATTTTTCATTCAATTATTAAAATTATTATATTACAACATTTCATATTATAATATATAATTTCCAACAATCCCCCATATGAATGAAAAATCAAGAAGAATTTGAGAGTAGACACCTCTCCCAATGCATCTCATGTGGCTAAAGAAATCATTGTGTCCGCACGAATTTAAGTATCCCGTGTCTATGCTTACAAATACCGTAGTCTACATCTTGTTAGCTGTAAAGCGAGATGCGCTAAATTATTGTAATACCATGGCCTGGGAGGAGCTTAAATCTATACCTAACATTTATGTCGTGTTTTTGGTATTTTTGTGTCGTTTTCGTATAATGTCACCGTGTCGTGTCAGAAACTGCACTTGAATCCAAGGAGCTGTCATCAAAGCTGTTGTCTCGTGCCTGGGTGAGGCAGGACCAGATGTACTCTATGTCCTCCGTTATGTCTCCATCACAGCAAAGCACTGGCATGAAAGAGTGATGAAGAGACACATCTGGTGCTACAAAAATCTGGTAATGTTATGCCATGGCGATCATCCTATAGCTAGGGTTTGCTGAGTAGACTTCGAGAACAAAATCAAAGTTGTAAGCTTTGTGGTTCCTTAGATCTTCTAACGTAAACTTATACGTCTGGTTATGATGCTTAAAAGACTGCACTGGTAAATCTTCAGTATCAAAATAAAGCCGTCCATCAAGATTTCTGTTCCTAATAACGATTTCAATTATATATACGTCCAATACGTCTGTTGTAGAGAATGCTAGAAAGTCCCTCCGTCACCATCTTCAAGTAGCTAGCTAGGTTTAGATTTCTCACATCTTCAAGGGGTGCTCACAAAACTGAAATCGATTGTGGCGGTGGCCATGTTTGTTGCAATGGTCTTCATTGTTAAAATTATATATTGATGACACAAATTGCAGATATAAAGAATGGAGGACTCAGTGATCGTCATGCCTCTTCAGTCTTGACCATTGCCAAAAAAATTTGACAGTGTCTATGGTATGTAACTGGTCTTTAACAGCAGAAGCCGATTTGTTTTAATTGTATATGTGTCAAATTTCTGGTGGATCAGTACCATCACTCAACACGAGAAATTTTTAATTGTGACAGAAACACACCCACCACGTGTTTTTATACAAGTGGTGAAAAATTTTAATTTTTAAGTTATTAACCTTTTACCATACAAAACCAACCATTTATATAAAAACAAGTGGTGTATTATCTCATGTGACGGTCACACTAAAAAATAATGTGACGGTCACATTAAAAAATAACACTACCAGTTGGGATATGTCATCACATGTCGCACTTTAGCACCACATTAGCAGAAATGGATCATCTTGGAATTCCTTTCACCTAAGCTACAAATTTAAATTTTTGAAATTTGATCAAACAACTAAAATTATGAAATTTCATTAAAAGTTATAATAACTTTAACTATTGAATCAAATTTCAAATACTCGAATTTGTGTTTTAGATAGAAGGGATCCCTTTCATAAACAACACATTGTCACTCTAAGGCATTTGTAAACATTTTTTGGAAATTTCCACATTAGCATTTTAACAGCACATTAGCACTTTAACACCACATAAGCATCACCTTGTCACATCAACACTGGCCGCTAGTGGTACGGTGCCCAACATTATTATTTTTTAATTTTATTTGAAAATTTTAAAGATTGGTAAATTATGTCTGTTTATTATAAATCGTAATATTAATTTTTATCGAATATTTTTTATTTTAAATAAAAAATATTTAAAATAAACAAATATATTTCACATATTCCAGATATTCTAAAAAAAATCCTACAAAGATCTGAAGTGCTGCAGTATCACTTAATAATTTCTTGAAAGGGACCACCTCATAATTTCTGGAGGAGACATGGGAGTTAGATTGTACGTATAACTATCAGACAAATTTCAAGTGGTAATTTCTGGAAAGGGACCACCTAATAATTTCTGGAGGAGACATGGAAGTTAGGTTGCAAATTTCAAGTGGTAATTTCTGGAAAGGGACCACGTACTAATTTCTGGAGGAGACATGGAAGTTAGGTTGTATTTATCACTCGCTATCAGACAAATTTCAAGTGGTAAATATAATTCCTTTCCCCACGTATGCAGAGCATTTCTAGTAGAATCTCTAAATAGAGACAATTATTGTATAAAATGAGTATAAAATAAATATAGGAACAAAATATATTTTTAATGAATTAGAAAGTGAGTCTCTAAAATAAAGAAACTCATCAGAATGTATGTCCTCACATATAAAGACTATATAAATATAATATTGAATGGAAAACGAGACCCACAATTTTGATTAAAACTTTTAATATGTAAAAAAAAAATGTGCACCTTGAGTGGAAAACCGGACACACAATCTTGATTGAAGATTTTAATGTTTTTAATACTTTTAATTAATAAAAAAATTAACATAAACAAAAAATTTGCACCTAATCAAATTATCACATAAAATCATAAAAACTTTAAATTTAGATATTTTATTATAAAAACTCTACCATTTAGAGACAATATTATTTTAGAGACACAAAGATTTCCTTTAATTCTTTAAATGAGTATTAAAATGGTGGTGGGAGTCCTTAAATGGGGACTTCCATTGGAGCTCTAAGATAAAGACTTTTTAGATTAAAGAAATCCTGAATAATGTTTGTATATTTGTAGATGTGCATTAAAAATATCCCAACTTTGAAAGATTCTACAAGGTAAGATCATCTCCAACAAATGGGTTAAAATCTAAATTTTTAACTAAAAACAGCTTTCTGCTCCAATCATTTTGGGTTAAATTTTTAGCCCGAAATTATTAAATTAGGATAATTATTTTTCTTAAAGTAACTTAAAAAAAGCAAGTATGTCGATTATATTAATTTTGTGACATCCCACATCGCCCAGGGGAGTGATCCTTAAATGTATATTCTCATCCCTACCTAGCACGAGGCCTTTTGGGAGTTCACTGCTTCGGGTTCCATAGGAACTCCGAAGTTAAGCGAGAAGGGGGCTAGAGCAATCCCAGGATGGGTGACCTCCTGGGAAGTTGCTCGTGAGTTCCCAGAAACAAAACCGTGAGGGCGTGGTCGGGGCCCAAAGCGGACAATATCGTGCTACGGTGGTGGAGCGGGCCCGGGAAGTGGTCCGCCCCGGGCCGGGATGTGACAAATTTAGTTTTATGAATATTTTAACTCAAAAGATTTAAATTCGGATAAATATTAAAAAAATCACTAAACCGACACCATGAAACTTGTGAAACACTATGAAAGAAAATGAAATATATGAAAGAATTTATTTTTATTTTATTATTTTAACCGTTTGATGTAAATTTAGTCCGTTAGATTTTTTTTTCACCATAGGATATGATTATATTAGGACTTAACCGTTGGATTTAATAGATTTATAAATATAAAGCTAAAAAAATGCACATATATGGTAGGTCAGCCCAAAAGAGAATTTTGGCCTAAGTTTGCTTCAAAAATGAGTTTTGGGTTAAAATTCATATTTGGGCCAAATGTTGGAGCAAGTTGGAGTTAGTCTACTAGGATCTCTGATTGCTATAAAAGAAATGGGGGTCAGTGACATTCATTTCATTGTAACTTTTGAACTTCCCCTTCTTTCAAGTTTTAGAAAATCCCAATTCCATCTGCTCTTTCACTCTCCAATGGCGCGTTCGGTTAACAATCATGTAGAGCCTCAAAATGCCAAAATCCTAGCCATTGGCACTGCAAATCCACCCAATGTCTACTACCAAAAAGACTATCCCGATTTCTTATTCAGAGTCACCAAAAACGAGCACAGAACGAATTTGAAGGAGAAATTTGATCGTATATGTAAGTGTAACTTTTGCAAGTGCTACTTGCATTATATATATATATATATATATATATATATATATATATATATATATATATATATATATATATATATATATATATATATATATATATATATATATATATATATATCTATATATACATAATAGGAATTGCTTAAAGAGAGGGATTCTGAAAAAATGGGGACATGCTCCCTATCGTTGGATTTAACTTTAATGAAATTGTGTGGTTGAGATTGTGTAACCTGTGTTTTAATCTCAATCACACAATTTCATTAAAGTCAATCTAATGGTAGGGAGTGTGTCCCTATTTTTTTTTTTTTAAATAGAGATCCCTCCTCTTAAGCTCCATATATATATAATGCATATGCGTGAAATTACCATATACTTATACATAGTAACGAAAAATATCATGCATAAAATAACTTTACAGTAGTATGTAAGGATTTTAACCTCTATATGTGTTAACAAGTGATCTTGGGTTGTATACTCTAATTTTATCATGTTATGAGGTCAAGTGAATCACGTTCTGATGCAACGGCCACACACGCGTATTCATATCAAAATATATGTTATTATTAACATTAAAAAATAGTCATATTAATTTTTATACACGTAAATCTTGTCCACACACGTCATCTCAAGCATAAAAGAGCTCGGAAACGTTGATGAGGCTTTCAAGTCGCTCCACTTTGTACATGCATCTTACTTTAGTCCATAAAATCATGTTAATTAAGATCTCAAATAAAGTGGTTTAGAGTTTAGGGTTCTTCTTATATAAAACTTTATGTCAACCTTTGCTAATGCTTTTTGATATGAATACATGTCAAAACCTTATTTTAATATTTTTCGCTTTAGATTTAAAAAAAGTATTGAACTCATTTTAAGAGTCTTAATTTACTGATTAACAGGTGAAAAGTCAAAAATAAAGAAACGTTACATGTACCTAACAGAAGAGTTTCTAAAGGCAAACCCAAATATATATACACATGGAGCCCCATCACTTGATGTACGCCAAGACATGTTGAACGCTGAGGTCCCAAAGCTAGGGCAACAAGCAGCATTGAAAGCTATCAAAGAGTGGGGCCAACCCATCTCAGAGATCACCCATCTCATCTTTTGCACAGCTTCTTGCATTGACATGCCAGGTGCCGACTTCCAATTGGTCAAGCTCCTAGGCCTTGGCCCATCCGTCACAAGAACTATGATCTACGCAGCTGGCTGCTATGCTGGTGCGACTGTCCTACGCCTGGCCAAAGACTTTGCAGAGAACAATGAGGGTGCACGCGTCCTTGTGGTGTGCGCCGAGATCTTTACCTTGTATTTCCACGGACCCACCGACAACCACTTGGACATTTTGGTTGGCCAAGCTCTTTTTGCTGATGGAGCATCAGCTGTTATAGTTGGGGCCAATCCAAATCCTGAAACTGAGAGTCCATTGTTTGAAATCGTGGCATGCAGGCAGACGATCGTTCCCAATTCAGAGCATGGTGTGGTTGTCCACATTCGTGAAATCGGGTTTGAGTATTATTTATCAGAAGAAGTACCAAAACTTGTTGGTGGAAATGTTGTGGATTGTGTGACTAGAACTTTTGAAAAAGTTGATGGGAATTATAGGGACTGGAACTCCTTGTTTTTCAGTGTGCACCCAGGTGGGCGCGCTATTGTAGACCAAGTAGAAGAGCAGTTGGGTTTGAAGGAAGGGAAGCTTAGGGCAACAAGGCATGTGTTGAGTGAGTATGGCAACATGGGAGCTCCATCTGTGCTCTTTATTTTGGATGAGATGAGAAACAAGTCCATCGAGGAAGGTAAAGCCACAACTGCTGAAGGTTTGGAATGGGGTATCGTGATTGACGTTGGACCAGGACTCACTATCGAGACAATTGTGTTACGCAGCGAATCTATTATAGGAAGAAACTTGGGTTAAACGGTGTATGAATGCACAGATTGTGTATTTCATCGATGTGGGGCTATGACACAACTGGTGTATACACTCGATGCGACTAAGTTTTCTCCTATTCCTACTTATCAGATGATCATAAGCATTTGAAAAAAAATAATTAGTTGGTGGTTTTGTTTGTTCCCTTTTTCCTATGTTGTATGTCTTGTTTTTGGTTTGTTCGCTCTTTCCCATATTGTATGCCTGTTGCTTAGGCGTGTTGTCTTTTGTATTTCCAGGTATTATTGAAGTTAAGAATAATAGCGTTTGGATTAACGTTAATTTATGGATCATTCTCCAAAGAACCTCATTAGTCACATAGATTTTGGTTTTTTTTTTCATTTTTATTTTTAAACCTAATATATATATATATATATATATATATAAGAGATGGTTTTGTGATTGGTTTCGAGTTTCGTGCGAAATATGTATAGAAAACTTCATTTTAATCCTTAAAAAAGATGAGTTTTAGACTTTAACCTTATATAAGATTAAAATCCAATTTTAGTCCCTAGTACATTTAATCATATCATTTATTAGTTATATTTTGATGTTTTATTTATATTTTAATGTATTAATTACATTTAAATTTAATTTTTATTTCATTCATCATAATATATTTTAGTGTCTACATTTAGACAATTAATTTTTTATAATATATATTCCGATAACAATTTTGTATGTTTTTCATTTAGATACATTAATACATTTGAATATTTCGGTATATCTATCGGTACAAACATATAGGTACATTGATTCAATATAATGCATTTCGTTAAGTACATTTTGGTACGCATATTTGAGTATTGACTTTTAGGTACATTAATTCAATATATTATATTTCTGTACATACATTTAGGTACGTACATTTTGGTACGTACATTTCGGTATTGACGTTTATGTACATACATTTTGGTACATACATTTCGGTATTGACATTTAGGTACATTAATTCAACATAATATATTTCGGTACATACATTTAGGTTCATTATAATATATTTCAATACAATCATGTAGGTACAAATATTTCGGTACAAAAACGTCAATTTTATATATTTCGGCAGTCATTTATCTACACTTATGTACTTATATATTTTTGTATCACAAATTTCTTTTAATATTTTCTCATTTACGTTCATTTTTAATTAAAAAACTAAATATAGAAAACTTTATTTTAATCCTTGGCAAAGATTACTTTTTGATTAAAACCGTGAGTAAGTTTAAAATCTAATTTTAGTCTCTTGATACATTAATAACCTCATTTATTCATTATATTTAGGTTTTTTAATTATTTATCTTTTTCTTTTTAATTTTTAATGTATTAATTTTATTTCATTTATAATTTTTATTTTCATTTCATTCATTTTAATATATTTTTGTTGTGAACATTTAGATAAACTAATTTTTGTTATACAATATATTTCAATGTACTGTAACTTTTTCATTTAGGTATATTAGATTCATTATAATACATTTCAGTGCATACATTTAGGTACACAGATTTTGATACTAACATTTCGGTGCATACATTATGGTGCACAAATTTTGGTACACACATTTCGGTGCATACATTTAAGTACATACATTTCGGTGCATACATTTAAGTACATACATTTCGGTGCATACATTTCGGTACACACATTTAGGTACATTAATTTAATATTAATACATTTCAGTGCATATATTTAGGTACATACATTTCGGTGCATATATTTAGATACATACATTTCGGTGCATATATTTAGGTACATACATTTCGGTGCATATATTTAGGTACACACATTTCGGTGCATATATTTTGATACACACATTTAGGTACATTAATTTAATATTAATACATTTAGGTGCATATATTTAGGTACATACATTTCGGTACTAACATTTAAATATATTAGTTCAATATAATATATTTCGGTACTAACATTTAGGTACATTAATTGAGTATTTCAAGTTTGAAGAATGTTAAATACAATTAATAAATTTAAAAACTCTTTTTTGGTCAAAAATAAATTAAAATTTGTGTATTAATAAATTTAAATATTTAATGGGAGATATTAAATAAAATGCACATTAATTATTTTGAATTAAGGACAAATTAGGGACTAAAAATCAATATTCAATCTAACACCAAGTTTTTTTTTAAATTTTAATCTTCTTGAAGGATTAAAGTTCAAAAACCCCGTATGCATTATTGTAAGAGTAAGTTTGAACCAAGTGTTTGTCTTATTAAGTTGAGCAAACGGGAATCTATGTATATCAACCAGAATCAGTAAAATTAATTGGATTAGAATTTTCTATCCTCCTATTCTCATTCTCTTCAATCTTTTCATCTCACAAATTATTTTTTTGTCGTCTTCCAGCTATTAAAAAAAAGAGAGATACTAAGAGGGAAGAAAATCCACTCCAAGTTAATTATCCCATCCTTCCATTTGCCGGCCCTTAGTATTATTGTAACACAAAAAAACAAAAGTTTATAATGTGATTCTAATGCACGTATTGCCTAGTTCAATGAGAAAGGGTCGAACACAGATGAGATTTGTTGGCCAAGAAGAGGTCTAGTTTGGCTTGAACTTCTTTAAACCGAAGTTTCAACTTGTAACATATGTGTGTATATTAAAATGTAGCACTAATCATTCATTTTAACAAATAAAAAGTTGTAGGCAACCCAAAATTTGAGAGCTAAATGGGCACGCTTTTTACACAAATTGAAGTCATGCTTAAAAGGTAGATATGGGTTGTCCAAGCCGCACTCAAGGAAACCCCGTGTAAAGGAGGCAGATCCATTTCATCACATTGTTCTACATGAATTTTGACGGAATTCAGAGATCATCTCTAACAGAGATGTCAAAAAGTTCACAATAGCAAATTACTAGCCACAAAACAAAATATTAGTGTTTTCTAACTGAAATGTCAATTCTTATGTGGCATAACCTAAATTGGCAGCAAAGGAATTGCTTTCAACTTCAAATCTTTTTTAAGTGATTTAATAAATATTTTTTGTTGTAGGCCTATTTTATTGAACAATAATAAATGACAAAGAGGGAGAGGGTTGACGACACACAAAGAGATATTTAATTGTGAGGTGTATGTTATTCCACCCCATTGTGCATTTATTTATAGTAATAGGGATGGTAAATTCCTTATCCCAATAAGATTGCAACTCTAATAGAATAATATCTAACTCTAGAGATATGATAGAATCTGCTAAAGATATCCCAAATAATTTAGGTTTTACACAATCACATTCTTATATTAAATATGATTGCAATACTCCCCCTTGAGTGTGTAAATACTCAAACAAAACATTGCATCAGGTCTACAACGCATGAAGTTAATCAGTTGATGAAGTCGTCGACACAATGGGAAAATACGAATCTCAAATTAAAGAAAGTATGCATTGGTAGTAGAATTCACAAAACCTCGCTATGGTAAAACCTAAACCCATAGACTCAATGGGAAAGTGAGAAGACTGCATAATGTCTAGAACAAACGCCATACGGGACGAATGTAGTAAACCTCAAAGGAGTATGATCGTCCCAGGATGGGTGCCTTATCAAAACCTCGTTAGGTACCAAAAATTCAATGGAAAAAATGCTCATAATCGTAGGAAAAATAGCACATTAAGATAAAGTGAGTAAACTTCGGGATACTCCTCTTGAGTTAGACATAACTTCCAAATAAGAAAGCTATAATCAATCCAATTCAGAAAGTTTACACATACCGATTCCTTGGACGTGCTTTTAAAAGTAGACTTGGGCAATCACTTCATGAAGAGATTGGCCAGGTTGTCCTGGGAATGGATTTGCTTGACTTCGATATTCTAATGTTGTTGTTGTTGGTGAGAATAAAAGAACTTCAACGTAATGTGCTTGGTGTTGTCTCCTTTGATGTATCCCTTCTTCAGTTGATCGATATATGCGACATTGTTTTCAAAGATCGTCGTATGAACGTTAACAACGGTGAAAGACCATTAGTGCTTCAAATATGTTCCGTGATTGCTCCCAACCAAAAGCATTCACACGAGGCTTCATGCAAGGTGAGAATCTCAGCATGGTTCAAAGAAGTCGCAAGTAGCTATTGCTTGGTAGACTTCCAAGATATTACAGTGTCTCCAATGGTAAAGACATAACCCATTTGAGAACATGCCTTATGTGGGTCAGATGAATAATCTACATTCGCATAACCAACAAGGCGAAAATCAACCCGAGGACCCAAGGGGCAGCTGCTTATCTCGAGGATAAGTAGATGTAGAAGAAGCCCAAATTGGTCGTACACTTGAGGTAGCTAAAAATGTCTTTAACACCATTCCAGTATCCTCGTGTAGACGCATTACTGTATCTTGTCAAAAGATTCATAGCGAAAGAGATGTCAATTCTAGAGCATTGAGAAAAATACAATAAAGCACCAATTGCACTTAGGTATGTAACTTCAGGCTCTTAAATCTCTTCCATATCCTTTTTGGGATGGAAGGGATCTCGTTTTGCATCTAGAGTCCGAACGACCATATGAGTAGTTGAAGGCTTCGTTTTATCTTCATTAATATGTCGCATCACCTTTTATGTGTAGTTTGATTGATGTACTAGGATTCCATCCAAACAGTGCTCAATCTCCAGGCCAAGATGATATCAAGTTTTCACAAGATCCTTTATCTCAAATTTCAATTTTAAGTGAGCGACAGTTCCCTCAAGATCTTCAGGAGTTCGAATGAGATTCATGTGGTCGACATAAACTGCAACGATCGTAAATCTAGAATGTGACTTCTAAATAAACACATATGGGCATAGTTCATTGTTCACATAACCCTGACTTGTAAAATATTCACTTAGACTGTTATACCACATCTGCCTGGATTGTTTCAATCTGTAGAGTGATTTCCACAATCTAATTGAGAAGGTGTTTCATAGTCTAGAACTATTTGAACTAGTAAATGGAAGTCCTTCAAGAACTTTCATATCAATTTTCTTATCTAGATCCTTATAGAGATATGTGGTTACCATGTGCTTAAGTTGCATATTCAGTTTATTAGATACCACCAAACTAATAAGGTAGTTGAATGTTATGACATCCATTATGGGGGAGCTGTTGCCTCCTGAAAATCTAAAACCTCCATGGTTGTGGAAGTATTGTTAGGATGTTCCACATGTGCAAAGTTATACTCACAATGGGAATGATACTTAGCAATAGACTCAGAGGTAGCTCGGCATACGTGTGACCAATGGTCTCTTGATCCATAGTGGTAACACATGTCCAATGCAGCGGAATCAGATTGAACGGTAGCTTTTCCTTTATTGTTGAAGTTACGGGCCTTAGGGGGCAAGGGGATTGCATTTCCGGGTCAAATTTCCTTATTTGGCAAGGCCTTGGCTCTGTATACCTTGGGCCCGTGGCTAGAGTTGCCACCCGGTTCCATAGCCACGACAATTCTTCCATTGTTTGTGGCTGCTAGAATTGGTCACATGCGCTTTAAGTGTAATGTTCGAACCAGAGGGTCGAGCTTGATGATTCTTAATCAAAAGCTAAATCTACTTCTTAGGAAAAAGTAAAACAGAGATCAAATTTGAAAATTTGAAGAACTTTTAAGCCTTATATTATTGCTGCAAGACAATATTGGTGGCACTGAAGTTCGAATATGTCTTATCCAAGAGATCCTATTCGATCAAGTCCTCGTTACAAAACTTAAGCAGTGATCGGATTCTACAAACTTCAGAATTGTATTCATTCATGGACTTAAAGTCTTAGAAGTGAAGATGCTACCACTCATATCTTCCTTAAGGCAAGTACATGTCTTTCTGGTGATCGAAGCAATTGGCTAGTTTGAACTAGAGGGCTCATGGGCCATTCTCAACGAGGTACTTAGTCTATAGTGCATCATGGATATGTCTTCGAATGAAGATCATGATAGTAGCTTTCTAATCTTCATCAACCGGAACATTCATAGCCTCTAAGATGGTGGCTCGTAGACTTTTAGCAGTGAGATCAAGCTTCACATCTTGAACCCACTTCAGGTAGTTTCTTCTTGATACTTCCAAGCGGTGAAATCGATCTTGTTCATGTTTGACATGTCCCTAAAACAGAGGGAACCAAAAAATTTGGGGTTAGTTATATGGTAAGCCATAGACATACAGGTTAGAACATTCGGGGTTCTGAAGACATGTATAGGTTTAAATTAAACATTAAAGCATTGGTTTCTTGGTGTAAGTTTTGATTGAAAACTTTGGGTTTCAAAGGCACTAAATTTGAAACTATAGGTTCAATTTAGTTTATGAACGTTTAGTTCATAAATGAGAGGTTAAAAAATGTGTATAACTTATTTGATAAGCAAAGAAATACATTACCGAGAAGTTATATCAACTATGTTAACCATGCGTACTAATTGAAATACTTTGCATTTGGTTGCTAGCATAGTCTATGGTAGGGGGTGTGCAATTTGAGAACATACTAACCTATATTAGAGGGGAAATTTTTTTTTTCTTTACACAATTTGCAAGCAACGTTGAAGTTGGGACAACAAATGAGTGGTAGGGATTCCTACAAATTTTGTAGGTCACATGCATCACATCCTCACCGCATAAATACATTCAACACAATCCTTTTTTTACCAAATGGTTTTTCATCCACCTCATGCTACACTTGTATAAATAGGCTTTTCATACTTAGTTGCCATAACCATTAAACCTATAGCAAAAAAGGCATTCAACTTCTCAGATAGCCAAAACAATTCACAACGCATACATTTCTAAGTTCAAAAATGAAACTGACAGTTTTAACGTCTAGTTCCACATGTGGTGCAACATGGAACGTCCTCCACTTTTGGGGTCACCCTAGGCAAATCCTACATGATCGTTTAGCTCGGTCGACTAGGAGACACCGCCAAATGAAGGCAGAAGAAAAATATTGAAGACCTTAACGGTAGGGAAATGCCAAAATGGAGAAGGAACGCAACAAGATGTTTAAGGATTTTCGTCGGGTAGCGAAAAGAGAGGAACCGCATTAACCACAATGGGATTTTATGAAAGTGAAGGGGGTCCAATTGTTTAATAAGCTTGGTATCAGTGATTGCTGGATGAAGGTTATGTTTAATAGCTATGGCTCAATAAATTTGATGTCGTGCCTATGGTTGACTTGTAATGCTTAATTATATGTCAAGAAATGTAATATAGTTCTGCAATGTATTTGCTAACTATTAAATGATAAAAAGATGAATGTATCCTTGTTATCTTGAGCGCCTACCATGTCCTAAACTACCTTAATGCGAAGAGACTCAAATATGTAAGTACACATTATATATACTGTATGTACATGACATACTGGTGAGAGAATTATACGCACACAAATTAAACCCTCTTTTTATCAATTGTAGCAAATACGCAAGTAGGGATCGTTCTAGGCCGGGGATTAGGAGGGATTGCAAAATCACTTGGAATTGACTCAAAAACGTAAAAACAAAGTTTAAAACACTAACTAGACTCAAACAATGCAAAACTAGAACTTGAAACACCAAAACAAACCAAAAGACTCAAAATAACACAAAAACACTCAAAACTGCCTTAAAACCACTTTCTGGGCAGTTTTGAACACTAAAGAAGATTTTGGACAAAAATACTTATAACTTTGACTCAAAACACTTAAAAACACAAATCAAAACACTTTCTAACTAATTTGACACTTGAAAACAAAAGGGGGGGGATTGGTTTTGACGAATTTAAAAACAAAACATAAACTTGTAAATCAAAACAGATTTTAAAACGAATTTGGCTTAAAACAATGGATGAAAGGCTAGCTAAGGGGTTCATCTCCACACATGTTATCCTTGCATACGAAACGATTTCGAATTGCTTTTCAATAAACCATGAATTCTCAACGCCCCAAGTTAATTAGGTTCGCTTAAATTAACCTTCAGATTTTCCTAAAGTTATTGAATTGGATGATTGCATACGACAACCCAAAGCATTCCCCACAAGTCCCCTACACGATTGCATAATAGAGATACAAGCAAGAATCATTAAGTTCTATGAAAACCATAAGCATTGACGAAGCACTCATTACTATGATTGCATGAAACTTATGCCAAGAATTTACTTAACTCGATTGAGATCATCAACCTTTACTACTTGTGAATATAAGTCCATAACGATTAGGTGAAACTTTCTTATATCCTAGCATTCAATTTATGCATGATAATTAAGCGTGCACTCTCAACCAACACACACAAACCAATGTAATTCACATAGATAAGTAAATTGAATTCATAACTTATGAAACCGCAATTAGAAGTAATCAAATCATATCGCAAGCATAAACATGTATTTCGAATCCCCCCTAGCCAAGGGGGGGTTTAGTTCCTCATACACACAAAACAAAGAGAATTAAATTTAAACATTGAAATCAAAGGAAAAGAAACACCTAGAAATTCCAGCGACGCGAACTTGAATTGCATGAACTTCCAAGCTTCCTTCTCCTCCTCCTTGGTGCGGCAAAGGGTCTAGATCAGGTTCTAAGGTATTAGGTGCATGGATGAATGGTTATGGATGGATATAGTAGTGTTTATGGGAGGTAGATGGTGCGGCAAGAACCTAAAACTAGGGAGAAGGGTGTTTAGTGGCTGTGGCAAAGGTTTAGGGGAGGTTTGGGCGAATTTCTGAACTGTGGAGTGAATGAATTAAATGGTGCGGCAAAGGCCTCTATTTATAGTGTTTAGAGTGCAGGTTTAAGGCATAGGAACCAGAGAAGGAATACATCATCTAAACCCCATAGGAATAGGCCATCTAGAAGGTAGGAAACCCCAAAGGATAAAGGAAACTTGCGACAGATTTGGAATAGGGAGATAGGGCTTCTAGAATGCCTTGCAAGGCAAGGAATTAGGGACCATCTAGAAGGCTAGGTGCGGCACCAATGTAGGGATTAGGGATAGGGCTTCTAGAAGCCCAAATCTGCTAGGAATTGGACCAAACCCACAGCAAGGAGGAGGAAAGTTCTAGAATCTTCTCATTTGTGTCCTACCATGTTTAAGAGTCCTTCTAGCATTAGGAAAACATGTCTCACTCCATCCTTGACTTGGAATTCTTCTCCTTCTTCATCTTGGAAACCTTTTCCTTCTTGGACTTGGAAATCTCCCTTGTAGCTGCAACTTGATGCCATTTGGGGTTTACATTTCCTACTTCAAGTAGGAAACCTTGTTTGAGTAGGAAACTTCAATCTTCTAGGTTTCCCAATTCAACTAGGAAACCAATTTCAACTAGGATTCCCATTTCAACTAGGAAACCCAATTTAGCTAGGACTCCATCTTCCATTAGGGCTTTTCCTACTCCAACTAGGAAACCTTGCTCAAGTAGGAATCATCATCTTCAAGTCTTCAATTTCGTCCATCCTCATGGCTCCAAGCATATGACATTCATTCCAAGCTCTAATTTGCTCCAAAAGGCTCCAAAATGCTCCCTTTTGCTTCCTTTGCCCTTAAAACCTGAAAACACATAAAACTAGCTTAAAAGACTACTTTACTAAGGAAAAACACTATAAATGCACAAGAACAAGCTAAACTAAGGAGCATAAATATGCTCCTATCAAATTCTCCCACACTTAGCTTTTGCTAGTCCTTGAGCAAAACAAAACGAAACAAAGTAAACAAATGAAACAAAACGAGTAAAACACAACCTAAACCTTCCAACAATCGCCTCAGGGATTTCCAATGCACATGACATGTTAAAAATCATCGTTCCCACATATTTTAGCCATCTTTACGCTTAAGCACATAGTTAATCATAGTCACTACTTACTAGTTCACAAATAACCAATTAAAACAATGTTTTGAATGTAGTAACATGCCTTAGAGAATTTCCTCAATTCCTTACTAGATATGCACTCTATTTTCACTCAGATTTTCTAACTACACACCCTACACTAGTTATATGTGAGAAGATTGATGTACATATGAAAACGAATGCTCACATACATGTATAACAAGAAAAGCATTTTCCAGAGTAAATAACATGTTTAGATATGATCTCATGAATGGAATGCTACTACTTAGATGCGAGAACCAGTGACACCTATATGCTCATACCAAATTCAAACTCCACAAATTGAAACACACAACACTCAAGATTAAAGTCAAGGGTTGTAATGGGGCTTGGGGAGTTGGCTAACAACGAAAGGATAGGGAAAACAAACGTTCTTAAAGCAATAGCAAGCAACATAATGAAATTGAACTTAGAATTCCCCTAGCATGCAGAAATCAACTTTTTAACCACAAAGGGAAGATTCAAGCAATAATTAGGGCCGAATTCAATGTTTTGGACCCTTCCTTCAACAAACAACACTTAAGAACTCTTTTCAACTCCTTTTTCATTCTTTTCACAACTTTCCTTTTTTCTTCTTTATTTTCCACGAATTTTTTTTCTTTTTTTTTCTTCTACCCGTGTCTTATTCAAGACTTTGGCACATCCACATATCAAGAATTCTTCCCCCACACTTGTTTTCTGCAATGCGATGATCAAAAGGAAATCATCTTGAGTTATGCTTTACTATGCTTCAAGAAACAAAGGTATGGATGGTCCTATTCTAGGCTAGGTGAGGATAATGTGGGTTAACAAAGAAAATGGGCTACACAAGGCTCAACGGGGTTAAAACCTACAAAACACAATGAATTAGGGAGATATGGCCATTTGGCTATGGTGGTCACTACACGACTTCATCTTGAAAATGTGTTATGCAAATCAATAACATGCTTTGAATGAATTAGGCATAAGTTCTAGTGTTTGGAACTAAATGATGAAACGCCTTCTAAGTAGCAACCAAGCAAAGAGTAATGAGATCATGCAACGATTTTTAGAAAACAACAATGCACAGATTATTAACTCTCCAAATAAACATTTAGGCTCAAGTCTCACAAGGTTGTAGCGTTAGTTGAGTTCCTTCCTTCAAGCATGTTACAAAAACTGATTTTTCTTTTATGATTGCATGTGAATTCATAAATTATAACCACAACCAAGCATGAACCAAAGAGTAAATCAAACTTTCATCCATGTTTACAACTTTCTTTAACAGTCATGCAATTACAAACTGAATCCTCATCATTGTGTTGGAAGGTACCCTAAGACACAAACAAACACACAAAAACAACTCTTTTTGGGTTTTTTAAAACAATTTTTCAAATTTTTATGGGATTTTCGGATTTTTGAATCAAAACACACTAAAACAGCTTAAAAACACTTAAAAACAGCAAAGAACAACATTTAGAAGTTATGAGTGATAAACCCTACGAATTTGCATCAAAACACTTTGGTTACCCCCCCACACTTAAATCAAACATTGTCCTCAATGTTTCAAGCATAGACTCACACAAATAACAAACAAACAAACGAAACAACATCTAAGCAACCTAACATGGCAGAAACAAAATAGCAACAAAGAGAAGGGTTTAGGAACGCAAATATGGAATTGGAGTGCTTTCTCGGTCTTCCTTTGTTGAATGCATGGGTTGCCTCCCAAGTAGCGCTTGCTTTAACGTCGTACAGCCGGACGAAGTCCCCAATTACTCCATATTGGACCCCACGGCCTCCAAGGTAATGTCTTCCACGGGTTGCTCCACAAAGTGCTCATAGTACGGCTTCAAACGATGCCCGTTCACCTTGAATTCTTGTCCCGTTTTCAAGCTTTGGATTTGGACGGCTTCAAACGATGCCCGTTCACCTTGAATTCTTGTCCCGTTTTCAAGCTTTGGATTTGGACTGCACCATGAACAAAAACATTAGTAATAACAAACGGTCCAATCCACTTAGAACGTAACTTACTGGGAAACAAGCGTAAACGGGAATTGAACAATAGCACTTTCTACCCAATGGAGAATGATTTCCCACGGATCATGTTGTCATGGAAAGCCTTGGTCTTTTGCTTGTAAATGCTCGCATTCTCGTACGCCTCGTGCCGTATCTCATCAAGCTCATTCAATTGGAATTTCCTATGACTTCCCGCGTCATCGAGGTTCATGTTAAATGATCGGATCATATTTATATATATTTTTATATCAAATTCACTCGTCTTTTCTTAGTTAGTTCGTTATATTTTGAGCTATTTACGTTGATTTTGTGTTTTATAAGAATTTATCAAGTTAAGAAAATAAAAATAGAATAAGTGCAATTTTAAGTGACAAATTCGTAAAAACTGCCTTGTCCACTCTATTTGGTTAATTAATATAAGAAAGTATTGTGTTTATCATGACAATATGGAGGTGAACTAGGTAAAACTTTCATGCCTGTTGAATAGAAATTATCATTTGAGAATAAAATATATATATATGATGTTGTGTGTGTGTGATTACAGCAAAGATGCAAGGAAGCAGCTGCGCATGGGATTATAAAAGGAAAACAGATTAACAAATGAAGATGGCAGCTGGAAAGCACACAGAAGCAAGAGAGGGACGCTGCCTTTGGCAGTTCAAAAAAAAAAGAAAGGCACGGAAGGAATTAATAAAGAAAGGCAGAAGCATCTTGCCTTAGTCTGGTGGAAAGACTAAAGAAAAACAAAAGAAAAATAGGCTGACAGTGTGGGCTCGGCAAAAGAAAACAAAATAAAAAAAAGAACACATGCATTCGGTGGAAAAGTTTAGTCAAAAGACAGACATGGGAGACCAGGCTTTGAAGGAATTTGGGAGCAGCTGGAAAGCTGCTTTGGCGGTGCAGAAGAAGAAAATTAAAAAGAAATAAAAAAAAAAGAAGAATATGCCTCGGGGACAGAGGGAATAAAAGGAGAGGATCAGGAGGTAATGGGTAAGCTGCCTTAGTGAGCAGCCAGAAAAACAAAACAGAAAAATAAAAGAAAAATCAGAGAGAGGAGGGAGCTCCTGGGGGGAGCTCCTCGGAGCCAATTGAAAAGCTGCGGATAGAAAAACAGAAGGAGATAAAGCTGCCTGATTGGCAGCTCGCAGCCATTTTTTGAAAAGTCTCGGCAGGGAGAGGAAAGCTGCCTGGAGGGGGCAGTCAGGCAGAAGCATAAGGGCAGCTGCCATTTGAAGGCAGCGCAGAGGGGGAGAGAGTTGCCAGGTGCAGCTATAGTGCACGGACTAGCAAGGCTCAGGGGAGTGCTGACAAAAGGCAAGTACCGAGGAAGGCTCACGGAACCAAAAGGGGGAGGCTGCCCTTTATTTTACATGCAGTTTTACATAAGCACAGTGGCTCACGGTGGAGAGGAAGAAATTCCTCATTCGGTTTTATCCTTTCCCAAACTTAGATTTTATTTCTGTTTTAATTTTTAAATAATGTGTAATTAATTTGTGTTGGCTAGAGGATAATTCAAAACCATGATTATATTTGTAATTTGAATTGATTACCTTCAGTTGTGATTTCTGAGTTGTGATTTAATTTGCTTAACTGCTTGATTGATAACTTATTTGCGTATGTTAATTAAGGATGCATACTTAATTTACATGCATGAATTTGATGCTAGAATATAAGTGAATTTCACCTAATCGTTATGAACTTATATTCATGAGTAGTGAAGGTTGCTATCCACAATCGTGTTAAGTAAATTCTTGGCAGGAGTATCATGCTTTTCATAGTTACGAATGCCTCGTCAGTATTTATAGTTTTCACAAAGTTTAATGATCTTTGATTGTATCTCTATTGTGCATTTCACGTAGGGGACTTTTAGAGAATGTGTTGAATTGTTGTATGCTGTTCATCCAATTCAATAACTTAAGGAAAACTTGAAGATTAAAAAAGTGCTGTTCACGGTTAATCTGGAGTATTGAAATTTACAATTTATTGAAAGAACAACTGAAAATCAATTTAGGTTGCATATGTGTCATGTGTGGAGAAAAACCCTCTAGCCAATCAGTCGCCCATCCGTTCACTTTAATTTTATGTTTTTGTCAATTTTGTAATTTATTTAAGTTTAATTTACGCTTCTTCAAAACCAAACCCCCCCATTATTATATTATATTATTTAGTTAGTTTTTATTATTTTTAATCTTTTAATTCGATTTCCGTCCATTTTAATTCCTAGTGTGTATTTAATTTGTTTTCTTTGTTTTGAGTCATTTTAGTGTGTTTTGAATTATTAGAGTTTTTAGCCTAGTTTTGTGTTTTTGAGTCTTATTTAATATTTTAAAATTAATTTAGAGTAGATTAGCAATCCCTCCTAATCCCCGGCCTAGAACGATACCCTACTTACACCTATACTACAATTGTCAAAAGAGGGTTAAATTTGTGCGGTTTTAAAAACCCGTCATTAAACTTCTTGATGGCCCAAAGCGCTTTGTGCTCCAATTCAACGGGAAGGTGGCACGCCTTGCCATAGACAAGTCGAAAGGGGGACATCCCAATGGGGGTTTTGTACGCCGTACGATAAGCCCAAAGTGCATCATTTAGCCGTAAGCTCCAATCCTTCCTTGTTGGCCCAACAGTCTTCTCAAGTATTTCCTTGATCTCTCGGTTGGAAACCTCGGCTTGGCCATTCGTTTGAGGATGATAAGGTGTAGAAACCTTATGGGTGACACTGTATTTCCTCAATAACGCTTCAATGGTCCGATTGCAAAAGTGTGACCCTCCATTACTAATGATTACTCGTGGCATTCCAAACCTTGCAAAAATGTTAGTTCTAATAAAATCTGCAACCACTTTAGAATCATTAGTCCGGGTGGCCTTTGCTTCCACCCATTTCGACACATAATCAACCGCAAGCAAAATATACATGAAACCATACGATGAAGGAAAGGGACCCATAAAATCAATACCCCAAACATCAAAAATTTCAACATTTAGGATAGAAACCTGCGGCATTTGGTCCCTTGCACTAATAGCACCCATTCTTTGGCATTTATCACATGTTAAACAAAAAGTTCTAGCATCCTTAAAAATACTAGGCAAATAGAATCCACATTGTAACACTTTGAGGGCTGTGCGTTGTGTGCCAAAGTGCCCTCCACATGCATATGTATGACAAAAACTCAAAATTGAATGACATTCAGAATCATGCACACAACGACGTATAATCTGATCAGGACAAAATTTCCATAAGTATGGATCATCCCACACATAAAACCGTGCATCATGCCTAAGTTTGTCACGTTGGTGCCTAGTGTACTCACTTGGAATTCGTTTTGACACCAAAAAGTTAACAATATCGGCATACCAAGGGGTACTAACCTTAATGGATAGCAATTGTTCATCGGGGAATGTCTCCGCAATGGGTAGGGACTCCTCATTATGCACCATTCGGCTTAGGTGGTCAGCCACCACATTTTCACTTCCCTTTTTGTCACGAATCTCTATGTCGAACTCTTGAAGTAGCAACATCCACCGAATTAGCCTTGGCTTGGCCACCTTTTTGGTGAGCAAGTACTTCAAAGCTGCATGGTCAGTGAAAACAATTACTTTAGTACCAATAAGATATGATCTAAACTTATCTAAAGCAAAGACAACGGCAAGAAGTTCTTTTTCCGTCGTGGAGTAGTTCAATTGCGCATTATTCAACGTCCGTGAGGCATAGTAGATGACATGCGGCCTCTTGTCCTTTCTTTGTCCCAAAACAGCTCCTAAAGCATAATTGGACGCATCACACATAAGCTCGAACGGTAAGCTCCAATCCGGTGGGACAATGATGGGTGCCGTGGTCAATAATTCCTTGAGTTGATTGAATGATGCCGCACACTCCTTGGTGAATTCAAACGCCACGTCTTTTTGTAGGATAGAAACCGGCATGGCCAAGAAAAGAACGAACCTCTCTAACCGAAGTCGGAGAGGGTAAGTGACGTACAAGATCTATTTTTGACTTATCAACCTCAATGCCGTTTTCAGAGATGATATGACCTAAAACAATGCCTTGTTTAACCATGAAATGGCACTTTTCCCAATTAAGCACAAGGTTAGTTTCAACGCAACGTTTTAAGATCAAACCAAGATTATGCAAGCAACCATCAAAAGAATCACCAAACACGCTAAAATCATCCATAAACACTTCAATGATCTTTTCAACATAATCAGAAAATATGCTCATCATGCATCTTTGAAATGTAGCAGGTGCATTACATAAACCAAAAGGCATGCGACGATATGCAAAAGTGCCAAAAGGACATGTGAAAGTGGTTTTTTCTTGATCCTCAGGTGCTATGACAATTTGATTATAACCAGAATAACCATCAAGAAAACAATAGAAAGCATAACCGGCTAACCTTTCAAGCATTTGGTCAATGAATGGCAATGGAAAGTGATCCTTCCTTGTGGTGGCGTTTAGTTTCCTATAATCGATGCACACCCTCCAACCGGTTTGAATGCGCGTAGGAACAAGCTCATTCTCGGCATTAGCTACCACTGTCACTCCGGACTTCTTTGGAACGCATTGAACGGGCGAGACCCACTTACTATCCGAGATTGGATAGATTGCTCCACAATCCAAAAGCTTGATTACCTCCTTGTTCACAACTTCCATCATCGGAGGGTTGAGACGGCGTTGAGCCTCTCGAGATGTTTTGGACCCCTCCTCTAGAAGTATGCGATGCATGCACGTAGTAGGGCTAATTCCCTTTATATCGGCCACAGTCCATCCAATTGCCGTTTTGTACTCCTTAAGCACTCGCACCAATTTGCTCTCTTCTTGTGCCGTGAGTGATGATGAGATAATGACGGGCAACGTCTCATCCTTTCCCAAGAAAACGTACTTCAAGTGACTAGGCAACGGCTTAAGTTCAAGTGTAGGTGGCTGTACAACTGAGGGAAGCATTTTATTAGCCGAAACTGAACTTAAAATAGGGTCCGAATACTTACCAAATTGTGATGGCAATGACTCGAGGGCAGCCACCATCTCCATGACATCTTCACTAGGGGGCACGGCAAAGGACTCCTCATGCATGCCGTGGGGTTCCTTGGTGTTTATTTCAATGTTTTGCATGTCTCTTCCTTGTGCAATGGCCAATTCAAGTGCATCGTCCTTCAAATTATCCAAATGGTCCTGCGCCAAAGAGTTAATTACATCAATAGCAAAACATGAATGATTCTCACTAGGGTACTTCATAGAATCAGAAAGATTGAAATTAATAACTTCCCCATCAAATTCCATCGTCAAAGTGCCATTATATACGTCAATCTTCGTACGAGCAGTTTTCATGAATGGCCTTCCAAGGAGGATGGGCAATGAAGGGGCATGGTCTGATTCATCCATCTCAAGTACATAGAAATCCGCCGGAAAGATCAAATGATTAACCTGCACTAGAACATCCTCCAAAACTCCCTTTGGATAGGCATTAGATCTATCGGCCAATTGTATAATCACACCATCGTTTTTCAACTCTCCTAGGTTCATAGATGCATAAATTGAATATGGCATGACATTTATAGATGCACCTAAGTCTAACATGGCAGATTCAAACCTAGAATTACCAATAACGCACGAAATTGTAAAACTACCCGGATCCTTGCATTTAGGGGGCAGTTTGCGTTGTAGGATGGCTGAAACGTTTTCACCCACTTTGACCACCTCCTTGGTCGAAATTCTCCTCCTATTGGTGCAAAGTTCCTTCAAGAACTTGGCGTACCTCGGGACTTGCTTGATTGCATCCAAAAGGGGGATATTGACTTGAACTTTCCGAAACGTCTCCAAAATGTCCTTTTCCGCTTCTTCTTTCTTTGTTTTCTTAAACCTACTAGGAAAAGGTACATTCGAAGGAAAATCATCAGTAGGAACTAAACTTGACACGTTTTTACCTTTATTGGCCAATTTGGACGAATTGGGATCACTTGGGATTTGCGGCAATGGTGGTTCTCCTTTGGCCGTGAGTGGCCTTTGCTCTTCCTCTTCAATACTCAACTTTTCCTCCTCGTTGGAGCGTGATTTGGATGGTTTGAGGTTAGATCCAACTTGCTTCCCACTTCGCAAATGCATAGCTTTTGCAGATTCGAATCCACCTTTCGGATTGACCACCGTTGAGCTAGGCAACCTTCCTTGCTCACGAAATTGCCCCATGAACTCGGCAATTTGTCCCACTTGCTTCTCCAAGTTGTCCACCCTCTTGTCTTGGATTTGCCTCTCTTTGTTCTAAGTTTGGACTTCCTGCGTCAAAGTAGTAAGTAATTGAAAAATCTTATCATTATCACTTGAATTACCTGAATTGCTTTGGGCAGGTTGTGCTTGGGCTTGTGGTGGTGCCAACGGCTTTTGATAGAAACCCGGTGGTTGTTGCCTAAATCTGCTTTGTTGTTGGCCTTGTTGGGGGTCTCGCCATTTGAAATTTGGATGATCACGCCAACCGGGATTGTAAGTATTGGAAAACGGATCACTACGTGATTGGTATTGGTTGCCATATCCCACGGCATTGAGTGTCTCCCACCCTCCATTCTCGATCAATTGTGGGCACTTGTCCGTATGGTGGCCTTGCATGGAGCATACGCCACACGAAGCTACGATTTTAACTTTTGGACCCTCCACCACCTGAGAAAGCAACGTAGTAAGGTTAGCCATTTGATTTTGAAGTTCGGTTATGGCACTTACCTCATTGACTTGATGTTGCCGTGGGGTTCCTCTCTGTCCAACACCTTCGTATTGTTGAGCGTTCAACGCTCGGTTAGCAATCAACATCTTTGCAGCCGTAGGGGTCTTGTCCACCAAAGCTCTTCCCGCTGAGGCATCTAGCATTTGACGTTCAATTGGTAGGAGTCCCTCGTAGAAGTATTGTAGCAGTAGTTCCTCCTTCATTTGATGCTGTGGACATGAAGCAACAAGTGATTTAAAACGTTCATAATAAGTAGGGAAAGATTCACCTCATCTTGTTGAATGCCACTTATCCTTTTGCGTAGGAGGATGACTCGAGAAGTTGGGAAAAACTTCTCCAAGAAGGCTCGCTTCATGCTTTCCCAAGATGTGACGGTTCCGGGACCCAATTCATACAACCAATCTTTCGCCTTTTCTAGGAGAGAAAAGGGAAAGGCCTTCATCTTCAATATGCTCTCATCAACATTCACCGGGGTCATGCTCGAACACACTACTTCAAACTCCTTCAAATGCTTGTTCGGATCCTCCATGGACAGCCCATGGTACTTCGGAATGTGATGTAACAAGCTTGACTTTAATTCGAACTCGGCAGTCTTGTCCGGAGCCGCCCTAGGATATTGGATGCAAAGGGGTGCGGCATTGTCTAATCCCGAAGCGGAAAGCTCCTTGATTGTTCGGTTGTCCGCTGCCATGTCTTGAACTTTTTCTTCAAATTCAGGAACGGACTCGGAACTTGCACTTGATTCACTAGGTTCTGGGTTCTTCCTCTTGCGTCTCAACTCGCGCTCGAAATCGTTGTCAAAGTCCAAAATATGGTCACGAATCGGATGAGAACTCCGAGTCATAAACTAGTACCTAAAACAAGAAACAAAACAAAGTCAGAATCTGTCCTAATTAAAAACAAACGAAAATACAATCCAAGGGATTAGCAAAGTTGCTAATCCCCGGCAACGGTGCCAAAACTTGGTGAGAGAATTATACGCACACAAATTAAACCCTCTTTTTATCAATTGTAGCAAATACGCAAGTAGGGATCGTTCTAGGCCGGGGATTAGGAGGGATTGCAAAATCACTTGGAATTGACTCAAAAACGTAAAAACAAAGTTTAAAACACTAACTAGACTCAAACAATGCAAAACTAGAACTTGAAACACCAAAACAAACCAAAAGACTCAAAATAACACAAAAACACTCAAAACTGCCTTAAAACCACTTTCTGGGCAGTTTTGAACACTAAAGAAGATTTTGGACAAAAATACTTATAACTTTGACTCAAAACACTTAAAAACACAAATCAAAACACTTTCTAACTAATTTGACACTGGAAAACAAAAGGGGGGATTGGTTTTGACGAATTTAAAAACAAAACATAAACTTGTAAATCAAAACAGATTTTAAAACGAATTTGGCTTAAAACAATGGATGAAAGGCTAGCTAAGGGGTTCATCTCCGCACATGTTATGCTTGCATACGAAACTATTTCCAATTGCTTTTCAATAAACCATGAATTCTCAACGCCCCAAGTTAATTAGGTTCGCTTAAATTAACCTTTAGATTTTCCTAAAGTTATTGAATTGGATGATTGCATACGACAACCCAAAGCATTCCCCACAAGTCCCCTATAGGATTGCATAATAGAGATACAAGCAAGAATCATTAAGTTCTATGAAAACCATAAGCATTGACGAAGCACTCATTACTATGATTGCATGAAACTTATGCCAAGAATTTACTTAACTCGATTGAGATCATCAACCTTTACTACTTGTGAATATAAGTCCATAACGATTAGGTGAAACAGCACGTTATTCGATTGTGGATACAATTACAACATAATCCACAATGATCACATATATAAGTTTGAGTTATGTGAATAGTTACCATGACATCGGAAGAATCATGTGGTCACATATAAATTAGAACATAATCCACAAGGATCACATATACAATTAGAACATAATCCATAACAATCACATATACAATTAGAAAATAATCCATAATGATCACATGTCAAAATTAATTTAATCTCAAATTACCATGACATCAGAAGAATTATGTGGTCTCGAGGATTGAAAAAAATTGCGCTACAACTTCGCTAGTTATGACCATGCTTTTGGCAACGCTAACATTTCTGATGGACTACAATTAAAACATTAGCCACAATGATCACATATACAATTCTAACATAACGATCACATATGAAAATTAGGTTTAATTGAAAATTACCATGGTATCAGAAGAATCATGTACTCTCAAGGATTGCAACAAGTTCCTTGTAAGTTTGCTCGTTATGACCAAGCTTTTAGCAATGCTTACATTTCTGATGGACTACATCTTTTCTTTGTGACGGGATACGCCGCTTCTTGGGTCTCCTAGACACTACCTTACCTGTAGGAGGTAAGACTATCGTGTCTTTGGCTCTCTTGTTGCTTCCATTAGATAGTAGGGAATACTTGGTATATTGAATTAGAATAGGCAGCCTCTCAAGGTGGAAGGCAACTCATAAAAGTTACAGTTTGCAAATAAGCATACTGCAATGGCGTGTTTACAGGGAAATTGCTCCAGATCGAATTTCATACAGGTGCAAGTCTTGTTGTATATCAACCACCGCTTCACCGTCCACGTGGAAAACATGAAACTCGTTCTCTCTTATTTTATGGACATGATTGAGCCTTGCATTCCCTAGCCTTTTTCTTAATTTTTTTTTACCAAGCCCAGAGCACAACTTGGTTGTGGTTAACTTTGCTAAATTCCACTTATCACAAAACCATTTTTGCAACACTACACTAATGAAGTTGATCAAGTAGAGTATAGGCAGCCCACTCGCAAATCGTAACATTTCTTCTAAGCCAAAACTTAGCCTTCATATTACCTTTCAACTGATACATACATAAACCATGATGAGCGTCCCTAAAAACCTTATTCATGATGTTTGCAACACTTGCATTCCTGTCACAAATTAGAACCAAATTCGGTACATCCCCAAACACTCCATGCAGTTGCTTGAAAAACCACTCCTAGTAATCATCATTTTCTGTGTTGCCTATGCCGAAAGCCAAAAGGTTGATGTTCCAAATGCAATCAAATGATGTCACGACAAAAAGGACACATTTGTACTTTGATTTTAAGTGAGATGCATCAACGACAATAACTAGATGCATCCATGATAGAAAACCCCTGATTAATGTAATTGAACCCCTGATTGATGCACCAATTCCTAAGAATAAGTATCAAAACTAGTGGTCTCCGTCAGTTAGAATGGCAGTTGGCTGCCCAAATTTAGCCTCTCAAATTTGGGACAATATGCGTGCAAATTGGCATACGACTCCTCCGGTGAACCGCATCGTGATACTAATGCAGCCGATATAGCCCAGGATGTTGTCCTATAGCTAATAATCACATCTAGAGAGTGATTTTAACATCCCGTGTGACATCTTTAGCGGTGTACATAGTATCGAGATTGTTGAACTTGACCCTCATTATGTGACTGATAAACCGCATGTTGACTTGCAGATGATGGTTCTTAAACAAAACCAAATCACATATGTGGTAGACTTATTTTGCACAATCCTTGTAATGACCTGTTCTAGATTTTACGGTGTTTATAAGTTTAAAGCGTGAATTTACAAAAATGCCATTCGAGGCAAAAATATTGACTTTTCTTTAGCGCCTTGTCGTGTCACATGAGATTCGTTTCCTTGGTGTATCCTTGTTGTATTCGTTACTATGAGTGCGTGGGCTGAAGCAAAATCAAATTTGGAGCTAGAATGAAGATTTCGGCACTCTGGCCACGGTCAAGGAAACCAAAGGTGCATCGGTGGAAGGTGACTCCAACCTCACTAGTTCAAGCGGCTCTTGGGCAACAAAATATCTGTGAGTGGACCCTTTCTAAACTCGCATGTTTTTATAAAATATTAGGGTTGCATGCATTTCATATTTCATGCATTGAATATGTTTTATATTATGTTTTCTGAATTTCTATAATTATGGTTACGTAAAAATGATGATTTATTTAAATTTCTTTTACGAAATATTTATGATTTATCGAATTTATGTTTTTACGAAAGGTTATGGAGTATTGGATTTTCATATATGAAATTCTATGGCTTACGAATATGATTTATTTTAAGGATAGATTAGGATTTACTATGGATTTACGAAATGAGGTTTTGAACTCTAGTGTTTTAATATAAGATTTTGAGAAATGTTTTCTATGCTTAGCTAGTGGGCTATCATACGGCACATACACACAACACAGGTATGACGTCTATGGCTATAGGACACAGTTGATTATATTTATGATATACGCCTAACTTCACTGGCGAAACCAATGTCAAACAGTTTCACTAGCCACGGCTAGTGTAAGTGTGTATGTTATGCTATTTTATACAACTTCACCTTCGAGGTCATGGACACGTTATTCAGCTTCACCTTCAAGTGATGGACAAGTTATGCATTCGGGCGACTATGATATCCCTAGTTGAGTGCCTGACTGAGGTTATTTACAGTTGTTTTACCGATTTCCCTTGGGCGACGATATATCCATTACCGAGCACTGTTTTACACATATCTGTTTTACAAATGATTTCATGGCATGCTAGAGTTTTCAGAAAACCTATTACGTATTATTATATATGTGTTTTCAAAACAGGGGGTTAATATGTTCATAAAGAAAATGGTTTTCTTGTCCTATTTTGTCTTATTAGTGTAGAGTTCGCATATCAGTGAGGCTGGCATTGTCTTTGGCTGGAAAGTGACTCTTCTAGTGTTATTTATGTTCTCCAATTGACTTGTTTTGATCCTTGTTGGCCTCTTTGTACGCAATAGTCTATTTGTTTGGACCACATTCTGAAGATGGCTTTCTCTGCCTCTCACATATATCGCAAAAGAAATGTGGTTGTAGAAAATTTTGCTAACATGGGTTTGTCTTCTCTAACTTTGGTATGGCTTGATTCCCTTTCGATAGGGGTTTGTGCTACTTAGTTTTCAGACTACATTGGCCTTTTTAGCTTTCGCTTCTCAAATTAATGTGCATCTCGGCATTTAGGTTTGTCTTACTTTCTATATTTTGTCCTTAGACTTGTGATGTTGCTTGTTTTGTTTTGCAGGTTTAGACCTTTAGGTTCAGCTTTAGAGGGGTTAGGTTTCATGTCCCCCTCTTTTCCTTGTATCGTTGATTTTGTTTCTAGAAGGGTAAGGTTTATGTCCCTCTTCTTTTCTTGTTTTTTTTTATCCTTTTCCCTTGTACTATGAGGGGTTAGGTTTATGTCCCTCCTGATTAAGTGTACCATTTTTTCGATATCAATAACATTTCCCATGTATTGTTGAGCTTTTGCTTTCGGCGGAAAAAAATAAAAATAAACAAGAAATAACAAAAACATTTGAAAATGATAAATCATGAATCTTTCTTGAGCTTCTATCTTCAGCGGCAAACTAAAAAAAAAAAAAAAAGTAAGGAAAAAAGGAGTTTGTTTCTTTCTCGTTTAGGTGACGTCCCATTTTTAATATATTGGGAGTTCTCTGAGTGAGGAGAGAACCTGATGCAGATAATGCACAATCTTTTTTACTTGTGATTGGTATGAACTAATAAGAGAAATAGACAAAAAAGAAAAAAAGAAATTATAACACTAACTTGTGATAAGTAAGCGTCATTAACATTTTAGTGTCTGAATCCAAATATAAAAAATGGATACATAGAAGGCGTGTGAGTGATAAAAAAACATAACTAGGAAATGGTGTGACAACCCGTCCCGATACATATATTATTTAAGTTATGAATTGACGAAAATACCCCTTTGGGGTTGCGTACGTGTGTGTAAGTGTTGTGTGATGACTAATTATGATGTGCCCTCAATTATTGGAGCCAATCAGATTTATTGGATCCTTGATATCTAATTAGAGGCTATTGACCACACACATGCACAGACCCTCTCTCTCTCCCATCCTGTAGCCTCACTCGCTCTCTCTTCTCTCCAAAAACTCTCTCTCTCTACCATATATGTACGACACACCCATAACCCTTCCCAAATCTCACAGATCGATGGAACAAAGACCACCATCGTGATCCTGAGGTCTTTACGAGCACAGTGACACCTATTTCAGGTACGAACTTCATCGTTTTCACGTCGGAAACTCACTCCCCGAGTGTGTCACTGTTCATGAAATTTTTATGGGTTATTTTTAGGCAAATCTAAGATCACTACGAGCCTTAGAAGGTCCCCACCAGGCTCAGAGACTATCGTTTGCACAGCTTGGACGTCGGGATAGCACTGAACCAAAGAGGCTGGTTTTGGAGATTTTCCCCGACGAGTGTTCAGAGGTTTTTCGTGATTTTTAAAGGTATAGACTTGTTCCTCATTTGATTTAGAGTATGTAGGAAGAAAAGGGGACAAAATGGTGCAAAAATGGCCGAGAAAACCCAAGTTGCAGGTTCCCGGTGCCGGCGAAATTTTTCGGCGAGCTAGAGGTAGGGGATGACGCGTGCCAGGCACATGCCGCGCGTGGGGGCGCGTTGCATCGTGCCCTGGCAGGCGCGTGGGCCACCTAAAAATTATTTTACAAAAATGTTGACGTCCGTGACGTCGAGTAGGTCGCGTTGGTATATTTGTATGCCAAAATTGAGCTATGTATGAGAAGTTATTTCCGTAGTTGCGTATATGTGCTTAAATAACGTATTTTTAGTAATTTCTCATATAGGTGAGACTTATTCCGAGGACGAGCATAGCCAGGCTAGACGTGGGGGCTACGACCCGGCGACCTATTAGTGAGTGGGCAGCTATTTTTCCGTATAACCTATATATATATATATATATAATGATTTTCCTAGAATCAGCTTTTAAATGAAAAGTACGTTTTTATCGCCATGCATATAACTTAATATTGATGCATGAGTATTCATATATATATTTCATGCATATGTTGGTGTCGGGGACGCCAGGTAAGTACCAGGTAGGTACATGCATTGATGAGAAAGAACAGATGATATATGATGAGATATGATGTGATATGTTAGCTCATAAACCTGCACATATTGTTAGTGCTTACGCCCAGAGTTAGGGGTACAGTCTTCCACATGTCGTTCACCTCCCGCATCGCATGCTCGCCTTGGATCCAAGTTAGGTGCACAGTCTTGTCGTATAGACCACCTTTGAGTGGGTTCGACTTGTAGGTGACCTGCGAATTATTCGCACAGTCTTCACGTGATTGTAGCACTAGAGCATTCTTTATATTGATACAGTGATGTGATGATGACCTCATGAGGATATTGATGTATGTGCAGTGTATATATGTGATGAGATTGAGATGTTATGAGCTATATGTACAGCCGATGGCTGAGTTGATATTTAGTAGATATATGGTTATCCAGATGCATCGCATTACATGGTTTTTGAGATTCAGAATGGTTATTTAAATGCATTGCATGGCATATTATTAAATACGTTTGATACTGACTAATGCTGAGAAAGTTTGTGGTATATACATAAATATTATTTTCTGGGAAACTATACAGGTTTTACGGTGAGGGCTATACTTTTGAGAAAAGAATGATTTTGAAAAGATTTGTTTTGCTGACCCACTCAATTTTGTTTTTCGCCCCTCCATGTTCTAGATAGCTAGAGTACTCGTGGTGGCTAGCGAGGATCATTCGACAGCTCTGGCAGACTCATTCTTATGTAGGACACCCGTTGGTATTATTCGAATTTAATTATTAATGATTGACTGCACTTTGACTTAGTACACTCTGGTTCTGTATAAGAACTATAATAACTCTCTAGCACACTGATCGGATCATATTTATATATTTTTTTATATCAAATTCACTCGTCTTTTCTTAGTTAGTTCGTTATATTTTGAGCTATTTACGTTATTTTTGTGTTTTATAGAATTTATCTAGCTAAGAAAATAAAAATAGAATAAGTGAAGTGTTAAGTAATAATTTCGTCTAAACTATCTTTCTTGTTGATTAGAACTTATCTTTTAAAAAAATAATATATATATATATATATATATTTATATATTTATATATATATATATATATATATATATATATGTGATAACAGGTTGTGTGTGTGTGATTACTAGCTGGAAGGCAGCATGTGGGGGGAGTCCTCCACCGTAAGACATAATGATGAAAAGAAATGATAAGAGGAATATTACAGCTGCCCTAGCAGCCAACGAGGGGAAAATTGGAGAAGCACCGAGAGGGATAGAGAAGGCTGGGAAGGAGAGTTCACCGAGGAGAACTGCGAGAGGCGCCCATTGGAGAGCTGCCGCAAGGCAGCAGAAAAGAGAAAGAAAAAAAAATAAATAAAAGGCAGAGGCTGCCTTAGTGCGAGAGCATCTTGCCAGCCGAGAGAAGACACAAGGAATAAGCTGCCAGCTGGGCAGCTTGCGGAGCAGCTATACACGGGGGAGAAAGAAGGCTGCCTGGGCGCGCAATCAGAAGAAGAAAAGGACGCTGCCTTGGCAGCTGTAGAAGCGACACGAAGAAGAGGAAGCTGCCTTGAAGGCAGGGAGGAGAGAAACAGGTGACCTGCCATTTGGCAGCGCGCAGGGAGTGAGGCGCAAGGTTTTCAAGAAAACCAAGGAAGCAGCAAGGCTGCCTTGACGTGGAACCCTTGGATTGGCACGGTGCAAACCAAATCAGCACAGTGCACAGAAAATCCTTGCACACTCATTTGGTTTAATCCCTCCAAACTCTGATTTTATTTCTGTTTTTAATTTATAAATAATGTGTAATTAATTTGTTTTGGCTAGAGGATAATTCAAAACCATGATTATATTTGTAATATGAATTGATACCTTCAGTTGTGATTTCTGAGTTGTGATTTAATTTGCTTAACTGCTTGATTAATAACTTATTTATGTTTGTCGATTAAGAATGCATACTTAATTTACATGCATGAATTTGATGCTAGAATATAAGTGAATTTCACCTAATAGTTATGAACTTATATTCATGAGTAGTGAAGGTTGCTATCCACAATCGTGTTAAGTAAATTCTTGGCAGGAGTATCATGCTTTTCATAGTTACGAATGCCTCGTCAGTATTTATAGTTTTCACAAAGTTTAATGATCTTTGATTGTATCTCTATTGTGCTTTTCATGTAGGGGACTTTTAGAGAATATGTTGAATTGTTGTATGTTGTTCATCCAATTCAATAACTTAAGGAAAACTTGAAGATTAAAAAAGTGCTGTTCATGGTTAATCTGGAGTATTGAGATTTACAACTTATTGAAAGAACAACTGAAGGTCAATTTAGATTGCATATGTGTCTTGTGTGGAGAAAAACCCTCTAGCCAATCCGTCGCCCATCCGTTCACTTTAATTTCATATTTTTGTCAATTCTATAATTTATTTAAGTTTAATTACTTCTCGTCCAAACCAAACCCCCCCCCCCATTATTAAATTATTATTTAGTTAATTTTCATTTTTTTAGTCTTTTAATTCAATTTCCGTCCATTTCAATTCCTAGTGTCTAATTTGATTGTTTTCATTATTTTGAGTCATTTTAAGTGTCTCGAGTTATTAGAGTCTTTAGCATAGTTTTGAGTTTTGATTCTTATTTTAATATTTTTAAATTAATTTAGAGTAGATTAGCAATCCCTCCTAATCCCCGGCAACGGCGCCAAAAATTTGACGGGTTTTTAAAACCGCACAAATTTAACCCTCTTTTTGACAATTGTAGTATAGGTGTAAGTAGGGTATCGTTACAACGCATCAAATTTTGGCGCCGTTGCCGGGGATTAGCAACTTTGCTAATCCCTTTATTTTGATTTGTGTTTATTTTTATATTTGTGTTTATGTTTATATTTGTGTTTGTGTATTTTACTTTTGGTATTTGATTTATTTTTCTTTCTTTGATTTTAGGTACAATTGGGGTAAGACATGGCATTTGCGACCATTCAAGCTCAATTGGCACAGCTCACTGCTCAATTGACTAATAATGCCGAAAGGACTACAATGCCAAATGTCCCTACATTTGATGTGCCCTATGGGCAAGGTTATCAAACTCATCAAAGTCCTCAATTTTCTGCATATGAAGATGTTTGGGGATATCAAGGCCACAGCCAATCAAGGGGCAACATGTTTTCCAACACTTGCAATTTGGATTGGAGAGATGATTCCGATCATATGCGGGGAGAACCTCAGCAATTTCAACAAGGTGGATATTGGCAGCAAGACGAGTTCTATTCAAGACCTATGCAGCCACCACAACCTCATATGCAATATGCTCAATCAAACTCAGGTTCGTCAATAGATTATAATCAAATCCTTAATGAATTAAACTCTTTGGTGCAGGGGTTACAAAATCAAGCTAAGGAGACTCACCAAGGAGAATATTGGCAGCCGTATGATGAGTTCTATACAACACCTTTGCAGCCACCATAGCCACCACAACAATCTGCCCAATTCGATTCAGGTACATCTCTGGATAATGATACATTTAATAAGTTACTCACCTCTTTGAATCAGGGAGTGGAAAATCGAATCCAGGAGATGCAAGACCGGACCAACAAGGTGGATGAATTGGAGAGGCAAGTTGGGCAGATTATGGAGATCATGGCACAGATTCAAGATCAAAGTGAACTTTCCAACTCCACATTTGCAAATTCAATGGAAGAAGCTGAAGTTGATGAAGCCACCACTTTGGAAGGTGACGTAGAGGATGAAGCTGTTCCAGAACCATCCATGCACAGCCCGAACTTGGATGAATTGCCGCTGCAAGCAGAAGAGGAGGAGGACGACCTGGGCAGTTTAGACGAATTCTTGTCTCAAACCCCTGAAGTCCCTATGCTGTCCAACTCCAGTAATATTGTTCCAAGTTCAATTCATTCTAACCCCATTCCACCAAATGTCCCTTTTCCTTGCATAATTTTGATTCCAAATATCGAAGAGAGTGAAAAAGACATTGTGGAAACTCTTCCAAATATCCAAAGTGATATTCCAATTCTTGGTGTATCAATTCAAGTTCCCGACGGTGTTGAAACATTCAAAGAACCTTGCACACCAAGAAGCGGGATTCAAGATAATGAAGTGGCTGGAAAATATGTGGAATGCATCAAAGAGGATGTAATTGTGGAAACAAAGGGCAAAGGAGTTGAGTTTGATGACACGGGACAGGCCACAACCATCATAGTAAACCTGGCCAAGTTTAAAGTCCCGGAAATGTCCAAAGGCGTAGTTTTTGTCATTGAGTTTGTGTCAGAGAAAGACAGTAAGCCATTTTCTCCAATTTTAATTTTAATTTTATTTTATACTAACATGTTTCTGATTTTAATGATTCAGGCACCCGTTCTTGAATTCAGACCACTGCCGAATCATTTCAAGTATCACCTCCCATTAAAAGATAAATTCCATGCTTTGGAGCCAAGGGGAGGTTAATGGAAAGATTCGTCCGGCTAAAGACGTTAAATCAAGCGCTTCTTGGGAGGCAACCCAAGCAACCAGATTTGCATTTCTTAACCCTCCTCTTTATTGCCTTTACTTTGCAATTTTTGTTTTGTTTAGTTAGTTGTGTTATTTGGTTCATTTTTGTTTAGTTTGTGTTTAAATAAATTAAGGGCCGTGTTTATTTTAAGTGCGGGTAAATAAAGTCTTTTTACATTAATTTACTTATTTTACTTTACATATTTTACATTGCTTAAAATAAACTTGAAAAAATAATAATAATAATAATAATAATAATATATATATATATATATATTTAAATTTTTTTTTTTTTACAATAATGCGAAAAACTAATAGCAATCACTGGTCATTGGTTAGGTGGTGCCTCAGAGGTCGACGGAGCTCCGGGAAGACGAAGAGCCAGAGTTGGAATCTCTGGAGCCGGAACGCTTGGTGCAACTCCAGAGGACGAAGGCAACATAAACCTCGGGAGTAACGCCATGAACCGTTCATGATCGCTCTGAATCCGACCGTCCGACTCCTGCAGCTGGTCCAGCTTCCTCTTCATGCTGGTCGAGTAACTAATTGCAAGCATGTGCAACTCCTTGTTCTCGTGCCTGAGTCCTCTGACCTCTTGCCGAAGACTTGCCACCTCTGCCATCAGCGACTCCACCTGACGAGTTCGGGCAAGCAGGCGCTGGCCCATGTTTGAAACTGAGCCTGCACTTTGGACGCTGAGAGCTAGAGATTCCTGAACAGCCAGCTCGTCCGACCGCCTGGATAGCATCCTATTGTCCCTTTGATCGGACCATATTTATACATATTTTTATATCAAATTCTCTCGTCTTTTCTTAGTTAGTTCGTTATATTTTGAGTTATTTACGTTATTTTTGTGTTTTAAGAATTTATCTAGTTAAGAAAATAAAAATAGAATAAATGAAGTGTTAAGTATAATTTCATCTAAACTATCTTGTCTGTTGAATTATACTTATCATTTGAAAAATAATATATATATATATTTATTTATTTAAATATATGTGCAGTCGGTGGAAAGCAGTGGGAGCACTTATGGAATAAAAATGAGGAAGCTGCAATTGGAAATGAGGGTGGAAGGAACAAAGGGCATGTGGAAGCCACCGAAAGAGAAACATATGCTGCTGGGGCAGCTGGCCAAAGTAGAATAAAAAATAAAATAAAAAAATAGAGAGACCTAATAATTAAAGAGGAAAAGCAAAGCTGCCTTTGGGCAGCCAATGGGAGAAGGGCTGAAAATCAGAAAAGAGGCTTCGGGGAGGTCCTGGGGAGAAAAGAAAAACAGAAGAAATAAAAGAAGGGAGATAGGCTACGGGAGAGGGGAGCTCTCGGACAGCTGCTAGCTTGGGCAGAAACATAAGCAGCGCATGCAATTGGAGAGCTGCCTTGCAGCGTGTAGCCAATCCAGAGGCCTCGGGGCAGCTGGGCAGCTTGTGATACGAGGCTGTTGCGTGAGGAGGGAAGACCAAAGCTGCGAGAATGAGCGCCACAAGGCTGCCTTGGCAGTCGGTGCAGTCAGTAGAAAAACAGGTGGCTCACGGTGGACTCAAGGCAGAGGGCAGTCAGCCCTTTGGCAGGAACCAGAGTCAGCGTGCACAGAAGCATTGCACACGGTGCAATTGAAAACCAATCCTTGCACACTTCGTTTCGGTTTATCTCCTCCAACTTATGTTTTTAATTTATGTTTTTAAATAATGTGTAATTAAATTTATATTGGCTAGAGGTTAATTCGAAACCATGATTATAATTGTAATTTAATTTGATTTACTCCAGTTATGAATGTATAAATGTTTGGATGTGGTTTACTTTTCTGTGTTGATTAATAACTTGTTTATGTATGTGGGTTAAGGATCGATACTTAATTTGCATGCTTAGACTTGATGCTAGGATATAAGGGAATTTCACCTAATCGTTATGAACTTATATTCACAAGTGGTAAAAATCGCTAGTCACGATTGTGTTTAGTAAACCCTAGGTTGGATTAACATGCGTATTCCATAGTTATGAATGCCTAGTCGATGTTTATGATTTCCATTGAACTTAATGATTCTTGCTTGTTTCTCTATTATGCAATTCATGTAGGGAACTTGTGGGAAATGTTTTGGGTTGTCGTATGCAATCATCCAATCTAATGACTTTAGGGAAATCTGAAAGTTAATTTAAGCGGACCTAATTAACTTGGAACATTGTCATTCATGCGTTTGTTAAATTCATAACTGGGAATCAATTTAGGTTGCTTTTGTGTCATGTGTGGAGAAAAACCCTCTAGCCAATCCGTTATCTATCATTTCACCTTTATTTTATGTTTTTGTCAATTTTGTAATTTATTTACGTTTAATTTACGTTTCATCCAAAATCAATCCCCCCATTATTATATTATTTAGTTAATTTTTATTAGTTTTTATCTTTTAATTTAAATTCCGTCTAATTAATTTCCTAGTTTTTATTTTAAATTGTTTTCATTATTTTGAGTCATTTTTAGTGTGTTTCGAGTTTTTAGCTTAGTTTGTATTTTCTAGAGTCTTGAGTTGTTTTGAGTCTTTTGATTTATTTTAGTTTATTTGTTAGTTTTATTTTGAGTTATTTTAGTTAAGTGTTTTTATTTTAGTTTAGTGTTTTAAACTTTGTTTTTACGTTTTTAAATTAAAATAGAGGTTTTAGCAAGCCCTCCTAATCCCCGGCCTAGAACGATACCCTACTTACATCTATACTACATCTGTCAAAAAGAGGGTTAAATTTGTGCGGTTTTAAAAACCCGTCAAATTTTTGGCGCCGTTGCCGGGGATTAGCAAATTTGCTAATCCCTTTATTTTTTTTGTTTGTGTTTATTTTATTTTATTTTATTTTATTTTATTTTATTTTATTTTTGTTTTGTTTGTTTGTGTTTATTTATGTTTATATTTGTGTTTGTGTATTTTATTTTTTATTTTTGATTTAGTTTTCGTTCTTTAATTTTAGGTAAAAATGGATGAAGATATGGCAACCATTCAAGCTCAATTGGCGCAGCTCACTGCTCAATTGACACATAATGCCGAACGGACCTCAATGCCAAGTGTCCCTACACTTGATGTGCCCTATGGGCAAGGATATCAAGGCTATGATCAACCAAGCGGCAACTTGTATTCCAACGTTCGCAATTTGGATTGGAGTGATCATTCAAACTCTATGTGGTGGGAAGCTCAACAAGTTCAACATGAAGCATATTGGCAGCCATATGAGGAGTTTCATTCAAGACCTATGCAGCCACCACAACCTCATATGCAATATGCTCAATCAAACTCAGGTTCGTCAATAGATTATGATCAAATCCTTAATGAATTAAACTCTTTGGTGCAGGGGTCACAAAATCAAGCTAAGGAGACTCACCAAGGAGAATATTGGCAGCCGTATGATGAGTTCTATACAACACCACCACAACCTCCATCACAATCTGCCCAATTCAATTCAGGTACATCTGCAGATAATGATAATATTATTCAATTACTCATCTCTTTGAACCAGGAAGTAGAAAATCAAACCAAGGAGATGGGAGAATTGAATAATCAAATGGGGCAGATTGTGGAAGTCAAGGCACAAATTCAAGAGCAACGTGAACTCTGCAACGCCACATTTGCAAATTCAAAGGGAGAAGTGGAAATCGATGAAGCCACCACTGTGGAAGGAGAGATGGATGAATTGCAGCTGCAAGAAGAAGATGAGGAGGACGACTTGGGCAGTTTAGAAGAATTTTTGTCTCAAACCCCTGAAGTCCCTATGTTGTCCAACTTCGGTAATGATGTTCCAATTAAAATTCATTCTAACATTATTCCATTAAATGTCCCTTTTCCTTGCAGGTTTGTAATTCCAAATAACGAAGAAAGTGAAAAAGACATTGTGGAAGCTCTTCCAAAAGCCCAAGAAATTGAGTTTGATGACATGGGACAGGCCACAACCATCATAGTAAACTTGGCCCAGTTCAAAATCCCGGAAATATCCAAAGGCGTAGTTTTTGTCATTGATTTTGAGTCGGAGAAAGATAGCAAGCCATCTTCTCCAATTTTTATTTTTATTTTATTTTATACTAACATGTTTCTAATTTTAATGATTCAGGCACCCACCCGAGAATTTAAACCACTGCCGAATCATTTCAAATATCACCTCCCATTGAAAGATAAATTCCATGCTTTGGAGCCGAGGGGAGGTTAAAGGAAAGATTCGTCCGGCTAAAGACGTTAAAGCAAGCGCTTCTTGGGAGGCAACCCAAGCAATCGATTTGAATTTCTTAACCTTCTTCTTTATTGCCTTTACTTTCATTTTTGTTTTGTTTAGTTAGTTGTTTTATTTGGTTGATTTTTATTTAGTTTGTATTTAAATAAATTTAGGGCCTTATTTATTTTACGTACGGATAAATAAAGTATTTTTACATTAATTTACATTTATTTACTCTACATATTTTAATTTGCTTAAAATAAACCTAAAAAAAAAAAAATAAAAATTAATAAAAAATAAAAATAAAAAAAAAAAATAAAAAAAAAATAAAAATAATAATAATATTAGTAACATATATATATATATATATAGTTAAATAAGCATTAAAAGCATAAATAAATTTACAATAATACGAAAACTAATAGAATTCATTGGTCATTGGTCATTGGGCAGGTGGTGCCTGAGAAGTCGACGGAGCTCCGGGAAGACGAAGAGCCAGAGTTGGAATCTCCGGAGGCGGAACGCTTGGTGCAACTCCCGAGGACGAAGGCAACATAAACCTCGGGAGTAGCGCCATGAACCTATCATGATCGCTCTGAATCCGACCGTCCGACTCCTGTAGCTGGTCCAGCTTCCTCTTCATGCTGGTCGAGTAACTAGTTGCAAGCATGTGCAACTCCTTGTTCTCGTGCCTGAGTCCTCTGACTTCTTGCCGAAGACTGGCCACCTCCGCCATCAGCGACTCCACCTGACGAGTTCGGGCAAGCAGGCGCTGGCCCATGTTCGAAACTGAGCCTGCACTCTGGACGCTGAGGGCAAGGGATTCCTGAACGGCCAGCTCGTCCGACCGCCTAGATAGCATCCTATTGTCCCTTGGAGTGAGCAGATTTCTTGCAACCACCGTTGCGGTTATATCGTTCCTCATCATTGTGTCCCCGACTGTAAGAGGACCATTGGGGGATATGAAGGATGGATTCCAAATGTTGTTCGGAGAAGACGAGTCATCGTCTTCCCCGACATTCAAGTTTAGGCGACGGTCGGAAGGGCAAGACATTTTTAGAGGCGGTTGAGGAAGAAAAGAGTTCGGAAAGATTAAGAGTGCAGAAGTGCAGGAAGAGTTCGGAAGGATTTTGAGTGTTTACAAAAGGGAGTATTTTCAGAAGGAAGTGTTTGAGGGAGTTCAAGTGTGAGATAGAGCAGAATTAGCGCCTCTATAAAAAGAAGCAAATCAAAGAGAGGCGCTCCTCTGAGGTTGAAGACGCGTCCTCGCGCAAATCGATTTCCTTTCTCAAAAGCTGGGCTTGACTCAGCAATCACGTGGGTCGGTTTGTCCGGATGTGTCGTCACTCATGACGTGCAGCGTGGAGCGTTGCGAAAACCACGAGCCGCACCCGGTTTTGAATCCCGGTTTTCAAAAGATCATCATTCCAATTTGTCGTCACTCGTCGTATGCGCAGTCAGCTTCGCGGAAATTACGGACGCGTTGTCAGAAAGCGCGTAACGGGCATTGTTCATTCATCCACCGGCTGCCGACAAATAGTGAGGGAACAGTTCCGGTTGTGAAGGAAAATTTCTATAAAGTCGACCTTCGCCTTCCACATCAAAGGCACACCTTCACACCCTCTCAACCTCTCAACCTCTCAACCTCTCAACCTCTCTTCATCTCCGATAATGTCTTCCCAAAGAAAACTTTCGAGTTATTCAGTGTTCTTCATCCCTTGGATCACCCCAGAAAACAAACCTTCCAGAGCAAAAGTATTTCATATTAAAAAGGTTAAAAGCAAAAGTATCTCATATTATGCTTTCTCCTCTCCTTCATCTGAGGAACGTGGAGAAAGTGAGATCCTGATTGCTTACCTAGTCTTGCTCTCGAGTACTCATCTCAGACCCCTCCCAACACACTTCAAAAATAAACCCGTGTTGAGGTACTTCTTCAAAAACAAAAGTACCTCACAGACGAAGCAGGAGGAGTCTGAGGTGCACCCAAGAGCAGATGAGTCTGGGTTGATCCAAGAGTTCAAGAAGATGCCACACCTGCGTGGAGACCGGACTACTTGAAGCATGTGGAGACAACGTGCTGACTCATCCTCAACTAAGCTGAGGAGCACTTGCAAGAAGGAGGCCCATCCAGTTCAAGATGAAAGCTGTGGAAAATCAACAAGGACGACCAATGATCACCTATTAGTTCTTTTTGTCATCTTTTATTTTCATTTTTAATTTTTCGTTTGCATTTTCTATTTTTTTTCTTGTGTGCTTAACTGATTTATTTCTTTTCTTTGCAGGAACGTTTGGTTATTTCCTCCCTTGAAGTTGATGGCAAAATTTACGCTTGGGGGTCATCACTTGGTTTTCTGCAAATTAGGGAAGTTTTCAGTCCTATTGCTTTATTTTATTTTGTTTTGTATTTTTTTTTATTCATTTTTATTTTTATTTGCTTATTATTGTTTTCTGACATTGGGGACAATGTCTAGTTTAAGTGTGGGGGTATCAAGTATAAAAAATGACCAAATTGAAAATTTTTGTACCTTCGACTTTGAACTGGTTTCAATTGTTTCCATGTTATTGCTTTTTGTTTTCTTAATTAGCTTTGTGTTTTACTTAATTTTTTTTGGAGTTTTGTGTTTTATTTAATTTTTCTCGAAAATTTTAAAAAATCCAAAAATATTGTCTTGTTTTCCTTATGGTTTTAAATTAGATTTTTATTAGTTTCCCGACCCAATGATATAACTGGATGAAATTTGAACCATGATTATCAAGAACTTAGTTAACATGTGTTATGTGAAATTCCTTGTTCTCTTGTTAGTATTGTACATGTTTGATCATCTTTGAAAATCCAAATGCACATAGCCTTGTTGATGTGAAACTAAAGCATGAATTAAAGCTTCATATGTGAATTTAGTGACCATATACATCCCATGTGAGTTTTGAGCCTATTGAAAGTGTGTGCATTTTTCATACACTCCTATTCTTTCATGTGTGATGAACTTATGTGAGATGCATCTCTAGAACTTGCGTAACGATCTTTCGAAATATTTGTCATTGATTGCATGAACTTGAAAATGATAGAGGCATTAGGTTCACCACCATGGCCCAAATATCCATATTTCCCAAAGAAAAAAATGATATCATTAGATTGCCAATTTGAGCCGTTATGTGAGCCTTTTATTTCTTATCACCATATATGTCTACCCTTATACCTCAAAACATGTTTCCTTACCCTTTCCAAGCGAGCAATTTGAGACTATTTTATGAGAAATGTTTGTGAAGTACTTGGAATGAGTTTGGCAAAAGAATAAGTGTGGGGGTATTTCATATTTATAAAAAAAAAAAAAATGAGAAAAGAGAAAAAAAGAAAAGAAAGATTGTATTCAAAGAAAATAAAAATAAAAAGTTTAAAGTTTCAGTTTAAGGGTGTTATGGGAGGTATTAAAAGAATCGTTGGAAATTTTGAGTTCTTATAAATCTCAACAAAAGAATTGCTTGCAATATAGCTTGGAACTTGTGTTTTCCTATTCTTTCGTTTCAATAGCCCTATCCCGAAGCCTCATTACATCCAATAAAAGTCCTCTTGATTTAAGTTTTGCAATTATGATTGTGGAGAAGTGATTTTTATGCAAGCTTATGGTAGATCTTTCACATTTGTTTCTTTGAGCGAAACACATTAAAACTAAACACATGTGTGATTGAGTGCATATCCCGTGAGAAGGGTGCTAGTTTGCATATGATGATTTTGAAAATAAAAACTTGAAATTGCATTGGCATGGCTATCTCACACACTACACTTCAAGGATGATTTAAAGATTACTGCTAATACTTGAATAAGGAAAATGAACTTGGATTAGTTTGTTTGGTGCTAGCTATGGTTCTTGCTGATTTATGTTTTCGAATGAAATTCTTTGAGGGTCAAATAGGGGGAAGCTAATATTTTTCATGTTATTACTTATTCTGTTTTCTGTGTTTTGCTCGAGGACTAGCAAAAGCTAAGTGTGGGGGTATTTGATCGGACCATATTTATACATATTTTTATATCAAATTCTCTCGTCTTTTCTTAGTTAGTTCGTTATATTTTGAGTTATTTACGTTATTTTTGTGTTTTAAGAATTTATCTAGTTAAGAAAATAAAAATAGAATAAATGAAGTGTTAAGTATAATTTCATCTAAACTATCTTGTCTGTTGAATTATACTTATCATTTGAAAAATAATATATATATATATTTATTTATTTAAATATATGTGCAGTCGGTGGAAAGCAGTGGGAGCACTTATGGAATAAAAATGAGGAAGCTGCAATTGGAAATGAGGGTGGAAGGAACAAAGGGCATGTGGAAGCCACCGAAAGAGAAACATATGCTGCTGGGGCAGCTGGCCAAAGTAGAATAAAAAATAAAATAAAAAAATAGAGAGACCTAATAATTAAAGAGGAAAAGCAAAGCTGCCTTTGGGCAGCCAATGGGAGAAGGGCTGAAAATCAGAAAAGAGGCTTCGGGGAGGTCCTGGGGAGAAAAGAAAAACAGAAGAAATAAAAGAAGGGAGATAGGCTACGGGAGAGGGGAGCTCTCGGACAGCTGCTAGCTTGGGCAGAAACATAAGCAGCGCATGCAATTGGAGAGCTGCCTTGCAGCGTGTAGCCAATCCAGAGGCCTCGGGGCAGCTGGGCAGCTTGTGATACGAGGCTGTTGCGTGAGGAGGGAAGACCAAAGCTGCGAGAATGAGCGCCACAAGGCTGCCTTGGCAGTCGGTGCAGTCAGTAGAAAAACAGGTGGCTCACGGTGGACTCAAGGCAGAGGGCAGTCAGCCCTTTGGCAGGAACCAGAGTCAGCGTGCACAGAAGCATTGCACACGGTGCAATTGAAAACCAATCCTTGCACACTTCGTTTCGGTTTATCTCCTCCAACTTATGTTTTTAATTTATGTTTTTAAATAATGTGTAATTAAATTTATATTGGCTAGAGGTTAATTCGAAACCATGATTATAATTGTAATTTAATTTGATTTACTCCAGTTATGAATGTATAAATGTTTGGATGTGGTTTACTTTTCTGTGTTGATTAATAACTTGTTTATGTATGTGGGTTAAGGATCGATACTTAATTTGCATGCTTAGACTTGATGCTAGGATATAAGGGAATTTCACCTAATCGTTATGAACTTATATTCACAAGTGGTAAAAATCGCTAGTCACGATTGTGTTTAGTAAACCCTAGGTTGGATTAACATGCGTATTCCATAGTTATGAATGCCTAGTCGATGTTTATGATTTCCATTGAACTTAATGATTCTTGCTTGTTTCTCTATTATGCAATTCATGTAGGGAACTTGTGGGAAATGTTTTGGGTTGTCGTATGCAATCATCCAATCTAATGACTTTAGGGAAATCTGAAAGTTAATTTAAGCGGACCTAATTAACTTGGAACATTGTCATTCATGCGTTTGTTAAATTCATAACTGGGAATCAATTTAGGTTGCTTTTGTGTCATGTGTGGAGAAAAACCCTCTAGCCAATCCGTTATCTATCATTTCACCTTTATTTTATGTTTTTGTCAATTTTGTAATTTATTTACGTTTAATTTACGTTTCATCCAAAATCAATCCCCCCATTATTATATTATTTAGTTAATTTTTATTAGTTTTTATCTTTTAATTTAAATTCCGTCTAATTAATTTCCTAGTTTTTATTTTAAATTGTTTTCATTATTTTGAGTCATTTTTAGTGTGTTTCGAGTTTTTAGCTTAGTTTGTATTTTCTAGAGTCTTGAGTTGTTTTGAGTCTTTTGATTTATTTTAGTTTATTTGTTAGTTTTATTTTGAGTTATTTTAGTTAAGTGTTTTTATTTTAGTTTAGTGTTTTAAACTTTGTTTTTACGTTTTTAAATTAAAATAGAGGTTTTAGCAAGCCCTCCTAATCCCCGGCCTAGAACGATACCCTACTTACATCTATACTACATCTGTCAAAAAGAGGGTTAAATTTGTGCGGTTTTAAAAACCCGTCACCCTTGGAGTGAGCAGATTTCTGGCAATGACCGTAGCAGTTATTTCATTCCTCATCATTGTGTCCCCGACTGTAAGAGGACCATTGGGGGATATGAAGGACGAATTCCAAATGTTGTTCGGAGAAGACGAGTCATCGTCTTCCCCGACATTCATGTTTAGGCGACGGTCGGAAGGGCAAGACATTTTAGAGGGTGTTGAGGAGGAAGAGTTCGGAAAGATTAAGATTGCTGAAGAGGAAGAAGAGTTCGGAAAGAGTAAGATTGCAGAAGTGCAGAAGGGAGTGTTTGAGGAAGGGAGTTCAAGTGTGATGTGAAGCAGAATTAGCGCCTCTATAAAAAGAAGCAAATCAAAGAGGCGCCCGCTCCTCAGAGATCAAAGAGGCGCTCGTCTCACAAATCAATGAGTGACGCTCCTTTCTCAAAGGCCGGATTCTTGTCTCAAAAGAGCCGTTTCCTTTCTCAAAAGTCGGAATTGCTCAGACATCACGAGGCGTTCTGTTTTTCCAATTTTGTCGTGACTCATCACGTGCAGCTTGGAGCTTTGCGAAAACCACGAGCCGAACCCGGATTTGAACCCCGATTTTCAAAAGATCATCATTCCAGACGTGTCGTCACTTGTCGCATGCGCAATCAGCTTCGCGAAAATTACGGACGGCTTTGTCAGAAAGCGCGTAACGGGTACTGTTCATCCATCCACCGGCTGCCGACAAATAGTGCGAGAATAGTTCCGGTTGTGAAGAAAAATTTCTATAAGTTCTACCTTCGCCTCCCACAGCAAAGGCACACCCTCTCCACCTCTCTTCCTTTCTTCTTCTCCGAGAATGTATTCCCAAAGAAAGCTTTCGAGTCACTCAGTGTTCTTCATCCCTTGGATCACCCCAGAAAACAAATCATCCAGAGCAAAAGTATTTCATATCAAAAAGGTTAAAAGCAAAAGTATCTCATATCATGCTTTCTCCTCACCTTCATCTGAGGAACGTGGAGAAAGTGAGATCCTGATTGCTTACCTAGTTTTGCTCTCGAGTACTCATCTCAGACCCCTCCCAACCCACTTCAAAAATAAACCTGTGTTGAGGTACTTCTTCAAAAACAAAAGTACCTCACAGACGAAGCAGGAGGAGTCTGAGTTGCTTCGAAGAGCAGATGAGTCTGGGTTGATCCAAGAGTTCAAGAAGATGCCACACCTGCGTGGAGACCGGACTACTTGAAGCATGTGGAGACAACGTGCTGATTCATCCTCAACTAAGCTGAGGAGCACTTGCAAGAAGAAGGCCCATCCAGTTCAAGAAGAAAGCTGTGGAAAATCAACAGTCATGACCAATGATCACCTATTCGTTCTATTCGTTGTCTTTTATTTTCATTTTCAATTTTTCGTTTGCATTTTTCTATATTTTCTTGCGTGTTTAACAGTTTTATTTCTTTTCTTTGCAGGAACTTTCGGTTATTTCCACCCTTGAAGTTGATTGCAGAGTTTAAGCTTGGGGGTCATCGATTGAGTTTTCTGCAAATTAGGGAAGTTTTCAGCCTTTTTGCTTTATTTTGTTTCTTTTCATTTAGTAATTTTATTTTTATTTTTATTTTTATTTTTATTTGCTTATTAATGTTTTATGACATTGGGGACAATGTCTAGTTTAAGTGTGGGTGTGACATCCCGTCCCGAGATTTATATTACGTTGAACTGATATGACGAAATTGCCCTTACCTAAGTGTGAACGGGTACATTCGGGCACGAAATTGGGCTTTGGGTGTCCGGTATATTAAGCCCCAAAGATTTGGGCTGATAAAGCTACACGTGTGCTTGCACATGCACACGCCCACGTACACAACCCTACTTATTCATTCTTCTTCCTTATCCCTCCCTTTCCAGAAACTCTCTCTCTCTTCTCTCGACTTCTCCCTACGGACGAACACACACAAGACGTATCGAACTCGACCAAGGCCTAAGGTAAGCCTATTCTTACTCCCCGAGACTTGCTGAGCTTGTTTATATAGGTTTTAGGTTTGGAAACCCTTGAAAACATACCAAACCCGTGACCTAAACTCGGGGCACTGTTCATGTACTTTTGTTTTGGATCGTTTTAGGTGAAAACAAAGATCACCACGAATTCTAAAACCTTCCCACGAACCTCGGAGTGCCTAGTTTGCAAGGTTTGGACGTCGGAGTTGATAGTTACAAAGTTCACCGACTTTGGAGAAATTTCCCAACGATTTTTCCGTGGTTTTTTTGAAGGATTTGAAGGTATATTTGTGTTCTACATTGAATTTAGAGCATGTAGGAAGAAAAACGAGTGAAAAAGGATGAAAAATAAAGGAGATAGGAAGATTTGAAGTTCGCCGGAACACTCGCCGGAAAAACCAGTCCGGTGCCGGCACCGGCGAAGGTCGCCGGAGTTGGAGGTTAGGGGTGACGGAATATTCCGTCAAAGTTGACGGAATATTCCTCACGCCGTCAGTTAACTCTAACGGAATCCGTTAGAAGTTAACGGAATATTCCCAACGAAATATTCCTTTGCTGTTAGGGTTAACCGCGCGTGCACAGCACGTGACAGCGCGTGGGGGCGCGTCTGTCCGTGCGATTCCTGGCGCGTGGGGGTGCGTGAACAGTCCAAAAATTATTTTAAAAATATCACGACGATCGTGACATCGTGTAGGTCGCGTTGGTATATTCAAATACCAAAATTGACCTTCGTATGAAAAGTTATTTACGTAGGTCGTTTATGTGCTGTTAATGACGGTTTTACGATTAATTCACGTATAGGTGAGACGTATCCAGCGGACGAACGCAATCGTTCTAGGCTCGGGGGATACGACCCGTCGACATATCAGTGAGTGGGCTTTGTTTTCAGTATATATATATATGACGTTTTTCCCAGAAACGTACATTGATTGATTTACGAATTGATTGGATTTGATAATTAGATTGCCATGTCGCATGCCTACTATTGTGTATAAATATGATTATAATTGCATTCATTATGCACTGACGCCGAGGACGGCTGGTAAGTCAGGTAAGTACTGTGATAGTGCTTGAAATGATGATAAGTACTGTAGTAGTGCTTGAAATGATGATAGATTGTGATTTAGCTAATCACCTGCACCTCGGGTGTTGTGCTGGCCAGAGTGGGGCCTAGCCTTCACGTGATCGTTCACCTCACGCACCGTACGCTCACCTTGGATCCAAGTCAGGTGCCTAGCCTGTCGTACAGACCACACTAGGTGGTTCCGACTCGTTGGTGACCCGCGATTCGTCGCACAACCTTCACGTGATCGGAGCACAGAGCGTAATAGTATACACCTAGCCTGTCGTACAGACCACAATAGGTGGTTCCGACTCGTGTGCAGGATGATAATGAGGATGATAATGATTGTTATGATTGAGTATGTTTGATGAACTATAGATTCAGCCGTACAGGTCATTAGAGGTGACTCCGGCTGATAGGGCACTAGGGATACCCTAGTTTTATATTACTTGCCTGATGATAATGAGTTTCGGAATTGATATTGACATGGCTTAATCTTGAGCTTGATGATGAGTTTTGATATGTAGACGATGTTTTCGTATATAAGTTTATATACGTATTATTTTCTGGGAAAATTATACTGATTTCCAGCGAGGGGTTATTTATGGAATTATGAAATGGTTTTCGAAAACTTTGTTTTTGCCCACTCACCCTTTTATGTTTTGCGCCCCTCCAGGTTCTAGATAGCTTGAATTCCGAGTTGAGCACATCGAGGATTCTCCGGCCTTTCTGACAGATTCGACATATGTAGGCACCGAAGGTGTAAATAACTCTTTCATTTATGCTTGACTGCACTCGACCTAGTACGCTCTGAATATGTATAAGTATCAGATTATTTCTAGTACACATCCTTATTTAGATTGTTAGATTTCGATTTTAATAAATTCGTACTACGTCATCGATCTTCGCTTCCGCACAGCGCACATGGCTACGTCACACTCACGTGACGGCCAGCATGCCCTACTTTCGGGTCGGGGTGTGTCAGTGGGGGTATCAAGAGTATAAAAAAATGACCAAATTGAAAATTTTTGTACCTTCGACTTTGAACTGGTTCATTTGTTTCCATGTTATTGCTTTTTGTTTTCTTAATTGGTTTTGTTTTATTTAATTTTTTCGGAAAATTTAAAAATCCAAAAATATTATCTTGTTTTCCTTATTGTTTTGAATTAGATTTTTATTAGTTTCCCGACCCAATGATATAATTGGATGAAATTTGAACCATGATTATCAAGAACTTAGTTAACATGTGTTTTATGAAATTCCTTGTTCTCTTGTTAGTATTGTACATGTTTGATCATCTTTGAAAAACCAAATGCACATAGCCTTGTTGATGTGAAACTAAAGCATGATTTAAAGCTTCATATGTGAATTTAGTGACCGTATACATCCTATGTGAGGTTTTGAGCCTATTGAAAGTGTGTGCATTTTTCATACACTCCCATTCTTTTATGTGTGATGAACTTATGTGAGATGCATCTCTAGAACTTGCGTAACGATCTTTTGAAATATTTGTCATTGATTGCATGAACTTGAAAATGATAGAGGCATTAGGTTCACCACCATGGCCCAAATAACCTTATTTCCCAAAGAAAAATGATATCATTAGATTGCCAATTTGAGCCGTATTTGTTGAGCCTTTTATTTCTTATCACCAGATATGTCTACCCTTATACCTCGAACCATGTTTCCTTACCCTTTCCAAGCGAGCAATTTGAGACTGTCTTTTGAGAAATGTTTGTGAAGTTCTTGGAAGGTTTGGCAAAAGAATAAGTGTGGGGGTATTTCATGTTTGTATTATAAAAAAAAATGAGAAAAAAAAAAGAAAAAAAAAAAGAAAGATTGTATACGAAGAAAAAAAAAGAAGAAGTTTTTAAAGTTTCAGTTTAAGGATGTGGTTGGAGGTGTTAAAAGAATCGCTGGAAAGTTTGAGTTCTTATAAATCTCATCAAAAGAATTGCTTGCAGTGTAACTTGGAACTTGTGCTTTCCTATTCTTTCGTTTCAATAGCCCTATCCCTAAGCCTCATTACATCCAATAAAAGTCCTCTTGATTTATGTTTTGCAATTATGATTGTGGAGAAGTGATCTTTATGCAAGCTTATGGTAGAACTTTCACATTTGTTTCTTTGAGCGAAACACATTAAAACTAAACACATGTGTGATTGAGTGCATATCTCATGAGAAGGTTGCTAGTTTGCATATGGTGATTTTAAAAATAAAAACTTGAAATTGCATTAGCATGGCTATCTCACACACTACACTTCAAGGATGATTTAAAGATTACTGCTAATATTTGAATAAGGAAGATGAGCTTGGATTAGCTTGTTTGGTGCTAGCTATGGTTCTTGCTAATTTATGTTCTCGAATGAAATTCTATGAGGGTCACATAGGGGGAAGCTAATGTTTTTCATGTTATTACTTTTTCTGGTTTTCTTTGTTTTGCTCGAGGACTAGCAAAAGCTAAGTGTGGGGGTATTTGATCGGATCATATTTATATATATTTTTATATCAAATTCACTCGTCTTTCTTGTTGATTAGAACTTATCTTTTAAAAAAATAATATATATATATATATATATATATATTTATATATTTATATATATATATATATGTGATAACAGGTTGTGTGTGTGTGATTACTAGCTGGAAGGCAGCATGTGGGGGGAGTCCTCCACCGAAAGACATAATGATGAAAAGAAATGATAAGAGGAATATTACAGCTGCCCTAGCAGCCAACGAGGGGAAAATTGGAGAAGCACCGAGAGGGATAGAGAAGGCTGGGAAGGAGAGTTCACCGAGGAGAGCTGCGAGAGGCGCCCATTGGAGAGCTGCCGCAAGGCAGCAGAAAAGAGAAAAAAAATAAATAAATAAAAGGCAGAGGCTGCCTTAGTGCGAGAGCATCTTGCCAGCCGAGAGAAGACACAAGGAATAAGCTGCCAGCTGGGCAGCTTGCGGAGCAGCCATACACGGGGGAGAAAGAAGGCTGCCTGGGCGCGCAATCAGAAGAAGAAAAGGACGCTGCCTTGGCAGCTGTAGAAGTGACACGAAGAAGAGGAAGCTGCCTTGAAGGCAGGGAGGAGAGAAACAGGTGACCTGCCATTTGGCAGCGCGCAGGGAGTGAGGCGCAAGGTTTTCAAGAAAACCAAGGAAGCAGCAAGGCTGCCTTGACGTGGAACCCTTGGATTGGCACGGTGCAAACCAAATCAGCACAGTGCACAGAAAATCCTTGCACACTCATTTGGTTTAATCCCTCCAAACTATGATTTTATTTCTGTTTTTAATTTATAAATAATGTGTAATTAATTTGTTTTGGCTAGAGGATAATTCAAAACCATGATTATATTTGTAATATGAATTGATACCTTCAGTTGTGATTTAATTTGCTTAACTGCTTGATTAATAACTTATTTATGTTTGTCGATTAAGAATGCATACTTAATTTACATGCATGAATTTGATGCTAGAATATAAGTGAATTTCACCTAATAGTTATGAACTTATATTCATGAGTAGTGAAGGTTGCTATCCACAATCGTGTTAAGTAAATTCTTGGCAGGAGTATCATGCTTTTCATAGTTACGAATGCCTCGTCAGTATTTATAGTTTTCACAAAGTTTAATGATCTTTGATTGTATCTCTATTGTGCTTTTCACGTAGGGGACTTTTAGAGAATATGTTGAATTGTTGTATGTTGTTCATCCAATTCAATAACTTAAGGAAAACTTGAAGATTAAAAAAGTGCTGTTCACGGTTAATCTGGAGTATTGAGATTTACAACTTATTGAAAGAACAACTGAAGGTCAATTTAGATTGCATATGTGTCTTGTGTGGAGAAAAACCCTCTAGCCAATCCGTCGCCCATCCGTTCACTTTAATTTCATGTTTTTGTCAATTCTATAATTTATTTAAGTTTAATTACTTCTCGTCCAAACCAAACCCCCCCCCCCATTATTAAATTATTATTTAGTTAATTTTCATTGTTTTTAGTCTTTTAATTCAATTTCCGTCCATTTCAATTCCTAGTGTCTAATTTGATTGTTTTCATTATTTTGAGTCATTTTAAGTGTGTGTCGAGTTATTAGAGTTTTTAGCATAGTTTTGTGTTTTGAGTCTTATTTTAATATTTTTAAATTAATTTAGAGTAGATTAGCAATCCCTCCTAATCCCTGGCCTAGAACGATACCCTACTTACACCTATACTACAATTGTCAAAAAGAGGGTTAAATTTGTGCGGTTTTAAAAACCCGTCACACACTATCCCTTTTAGGTTGCTAGTGGATTGGTTTTAATTAGTTCGTACTCCGTTAATGATTCTTGCTTCCGCACTGTGCACTTGGCTACGTCACACTCACGTGACGGCCAGCACGCCCCACTTTTGGGTCGGGGTGTGTCAAATGGACACTGCAACACAAATCTGAATTCAAATGTAAAAAACTGAACAAAAAAATGAACACTGCAAAGCAGCGTATGAATACAAAAGTACAAAACATAACTAGAAAATGGATACTATAAAGTAGCGTCTAAATCTAAATGTAATGCAGAAGGCGTGTGAGTGATGGAAAATCAAAACTAGCAAATGGACACTGCAACGCAGCGTCAGAATTCAAAAGTAAAAAGGACACAAATAAGGCGTGTGAGTGATGGAAAAAACGAAACCAGGAAATGGACATTGCAACGCAGCGTCTGAATTCACAAGTAAAAAACTAAACCAGGAAAGGGGCACTTCATTGCATTGTCGGAGTCCAAATGTGAAACGAAACTAGGAAATAGATACTCCAACGCAACATCTGAATTCAAATGTAAAAGACAGAATCAAGAAATAAATATTGTGTTATAGTGTCTAATCGATATTGAACTATTCCTTTATATATATATAAAATGTGAAAATGAATGTCAATTGAAGGGGGTGCTAGCTATAAGTCATGAGGCAAATTAGAAAAATTATTAGTTGGAAATCTAAGGGGTCTAGGTGGGCGCCTAAGGGGTCTAGCCGGGCACTAAAAGGCTTAAGAGGTTTGAGCGTGGTTGTAGTAGCAAGATTATAATTTGGAATTTTGCTTCTATTTTGAATTTCCAAATAATGAGGAGGAGCCTTCTCCTTCCAATGAAGATGACGATGCAAAGCTTACTTTTTTCCATTCCCACGTGACAAAGCAACCTTTTTTCTTCATTTGCAATTGTGTCCAATGAGGCTGCTCCACTTGGCACACTATTAAGCTCCTTACTAATGAACAAAGGCTGGAAAAAGTTATGACTTATAACCCTAAGTACCTGTCAGATATGTATTGTGGCATTGAATCAGTGGCTCATGTTTTAAAAAATTGTCTAAAGGCAATACAAGTTTGGTGGAAAGGTTAGCCGGTTATGAATTTTATTGCTTTCTTGATGGATATTCCGGATATAACCAGATTGTGATCGCTCCGGAGGACCAAGAGAAGACAACATTTACGTGCCCCTTTGGCACCTTTGCATATAGGCGCATGCCATTTGGCTTGTGCAATGCTCCGGCGACGTTTCAACGATGCATGGTGAGTATATTCTCTGATTATGTGGAGAAGATTATTGAGATATTCATGGATGATTTTAGCGTGTTTGGCAATTCATTTGATCATTGCTTGAATAATCTGACTTTAATCTTGAAACGTTGTGTTGAAACGAATCTTGTGCTTAATTGGGAAAAATGTCACTTCATGGTTAAGCAAGGTATTGTTCTAGGCCATATTATTTCCGAAAAAGGCATTGAAGTGGATAAATCTAAGGTAGACCTTGTTCGCCACTTACCCTCTCCAACTTCGGTTAGAGAGGTTCGTTCGTTTCTTGGCCACGCAGGTTTTTATAGGCGTTTCATTAAGGATTTCTCCAAGATTGCACAGCCACTATGCCGATTGCTTCAAAAAGAGGTGGTTTTCAAGTTTGATGAAGCATGCTCCACGGCATTCAAGCACTTGAAGGAGGCTCTCACTTCGGCTCCTATTATCACACCTCCAGATTGGAGCCTTTCATTCGAGTTGATGTGTGATGCTTCGGACTATGCCATTGGTGCTGTTTTGGGGCAGCGAAAGAACAAGCAACCCCACGTTATCTATTACGCTTCTAGGACATTGAATGATGCTCAATTAAATTATTCAACCACTGAGAAAGAATTACTTGCTGTGGTTTTTGCATTAGATAAGTTCCGATCTTACTTACTTGGTACTAAAGTTCTTATTTTTACTGATCATGCAGCTCTGAAATATTTGCTCACGAAAAAGGAGGCCAAGCCTAGATTAATTCGATGGATGTTGCTTCTACAAGAGTTTGACATTGAGATTCGGGATAAGAAGGGCGTGGAGAATGTGGTGGCTGACCACCTAAGCCGAATGGTGCATGAGGAAGCAATGCCAATTTCTGAAACCTTCCCCGATGAACAATTAATGTCTATCCAGGTAAGTGAGCCTTGGTACGCAGATTTGGTGAACTTTTTGGTGTCTAAACATACCCCTAGCACACTTAATAGGAATCAACGTGATAAGCTTAGAAAGGATGCTAGATTTTATGTTTGGGATGACCCATACCTTTGGAAATTTTGTCCCGATCAGATTGTCCGACGTTGTGTGAATGAATCTGAGTTTCAATCTATTTTAACATTTTGTCATTCATATGCATGTGGGGGACATTTTGGCACCCAACGCACTGCCCTTAAAGTCTTAGAATGTGGGTTTTATTGGCCAACCATCTTTAGGGATGCTAGGATGTTTTGCCTTACATGTGATCGTTGTCAAAGAATGGGTAATATAAGTGCTAAGGATCAAATGCCACAAAACCCTATACTTTCTGTTGAAATATTTGATGTGTGGGGCATTGATTTTATGGGTCCTTTTCCTTCATCACATGGTTTTCTCTATATCTTGTTGGCGGTGGATTATGTTTCCAAATGGGTGGAAGCAAAAGCCACCCGTACTAACGATTCCAAGGTAGTTGCAGATTTTGTGAAGTCTAACATTTTTGCTAGGTTCGGGATGCCTCGAGTCCTTATAAGTGATGGCGGTTCACATTTTTGTAATCGCACAATCGAGGCCTTGCTTAAGAAGTACAACGTTACACATAGGGTTTCCACACCCTATCATCCTCAAACAAGCGGGCAAGCCGAGGTGTCGAATCGGGAGATCAAACAGATTCTTGAGAAGACGGTTCGGCCAACAAGAAAAGATTGGAGTTTAAGGCTAGAAGATGCATTGTGGGCTTATAGGACTGCCTACAAAACACCCATAGGAATGTCCCCCTTTCGGCTTGTTTATGGCAAGCCATGTCACTTACCTGTGGAGTTGGAGCACAAGGCTCATTGGGCCGTGAGGAAGTTCAACATGGATGTGGATGCAGCGGGAATTCATCGTAAGCTTCAATTGAATGAACTTGAGGAGATACGGAATGAAGCTTACGAGAATGCTCGCCTTTACAAGGAAAAGACAAAAGCCTTTCATGACAAGATGATTCGCACCAAGTCCTTCTCTGTTGGACAGAAAGTGTTGTTGTTTAATTCTCGTCTTCGTCTATTTCCGGGTAAGTTACGTTCACGTTGGATTGGACCCTTTGTTATTACTCACGTTTTTCCTCATGGTGCAGTCCAAGTTTGTAGCTTCAAAACAGGTCAAGAGTTCAAAGTGAATGGGCACAGATTGAAGCCTTACTACGAGGGCTTTGTAGAACATGATGTTGAGGAGACAACCCACTATGCCGTGGGTTTCCATGAAGGTTGATCACTGTGGCATCGTCCGGCTGCACGACGTAAAAGAAAGCGCTACTTGGGAGGCAACCCATGCATTCAACAAAGGAAGCTCTAGGAATCACTCCAATTCCAGATTCGCGTTCCTAAAACCCTTCTCTTTGTTGTTGTTTCTAATCTGCCCAGTTTTGCATTTTAGTTGCTGTTTGTTTAATTTTTTGTGTTTTGTGTGGTTTTATGCTTGAAACAATGAGGACAATGTTTGATTTAAGTGTGGGGGGGATAACTAAGTGTTTTTTATGCAAATTCGTGGGATTTTATCACCCTTTACTTATAGACTTGTTCCTTGCTGTTTTCATGAAGGGACGGCCTAGCAAGATTGGCAATGATGGAGCATGGCTTGAATCCTCCATGTCTAAAACATAGAAATCTGCGGGGAAAATAAGGTGATTGACCTGCACTAAAACATCCTCAAGGACTCCCTTGGGATAAGCGTTAGAACGATCGGCCAATTGCATTATAACGCCATCTTGTTTTAACTCACCAAGGTTCATTGATGCATAAATGGAATATGGCATTACATTGATGGATGCACCTAGATCTAACATGCATTGTTCAAATCTAGTGTTTCCAATTATGCATGGGATAGTAAAACTCCCTGGATCCTTACACTTTGGAGGTAACTTGCGTTGCAAGATCGCAGACACATTTTCACTTACTTTCACAACTTCTTTGTTTGAAATTCTTTTCCTAGTTGTGCATAATTCTTTTAAAAACTTTGCATACCTGGGCACTTGCTTAATAGCATCAAGTAAAGGAATGTTTACTTGAACTTTGCGAAAGGTCTCCAAAATGTCCTTTTCGCCTTCTTCCTTCTTTGATTGTGCAAATCTACGAGGAAAAGGAACATTGGGCAGATTAGTGTTTGAAATCACAACATTTGGAACAACAGTACCTGAGGTGGACGATTTGGAAGGGTTAGATGGCTGCGGCATGGTTGGTGCCATCTTTGCCGTGGGGTGGGATTGCTCCTCTTCTTCCAATTGTAACTTCTCATTTTCCTTGTTTGGGGCAGATGCATGTGCTTTGCTTCCCACTTCTTTTCCACTTCTTAAAATGATGGCTTTTGCAGATTCAAAACCACCCTTTGGATTGATCTCCGTAGTGCTTGGTAACTTACCACTCTCACGGAATTGTCCCAAAAATTCGGCCATTTGGCCCATTTGCTTCTTGAGCTCATTCACCTCCTTTGCTTGATTCTGCATTCCCTGCGCCATTGTGGTTAATAATTGATACGTTTTATCATCATTCATGGACATACCTGAGTTCGTTTGGGATGATTGTGCTTGAGGAGGTGGTTGTGGTGCCATTGGCCTCGGGAAGAAACCCGGGGGTTGTCGGAATCCACTTTGTTGGGCAGGTTGTTGTGCATCCCTCCATCTGAAATTGGGGTGGTCACGCCATCCCGGATTGTATGTATTAGAGAAAGGATCACCCCTTGGTTGGTTTGGATTCCCATAACCCACGGCATGGGCAGATTCCCACCCTCCATTTTCAATTAATTGAGGGCATTGATCAGATTGGTGTCCTTGAATGGAACATACACCACACATTGTAGTTCCTTGCGGTTTGGGGCCTTCAACAAACTGTGACAACATGGACGTAAGGTTAGCCATTTGGGATTGTAACTCAGAAATAGAACTTACCTCATTGACATGATGTGGCCGTGGGGCATCTCTTTGCCCAACACCTTCATATTGTTGTGCGTTGAGTGCTCGATTAGCAATGAGAATTTTGGCATCCATGGGTGTCTTATCCACTAAAGCTCCTCCCGCGGATGCATCCAACATTTGACGTTCAATTGGTAAAAGCCCTTCGTAGAAATATTGAAGAAGAAGCTCCTCCTTCAATTGGTGTTGTGGACATGAAGCAACAAGGGTTTTAAAACGTTCATAATAAGTTAGGAAAGATTCACCTTGGTTTTGCTGAATTCCACTAATCTTCTTGCGAAGAAGAATGATGCGTGATGTTGGAAAGAACTTCTCCAAGAAAGCTCGCTTCATACTCGCCCATGATGTGACAGTTCCGGGAGCCAACTCGTACAACCAATCCTTGGCCTTTTCCAACAAAGAAAAAGGAAAAGCCTTCATCTTTAATATGTTGCTATCCACGTTCACCGGTGTCATACTTGAGCATACGACTTCAAACTCCTTCAAATGCTTATTAGGGTCCTTTATTGATAACCCATGGAACTTGGGTATATGATGTAGCAAACTGGACTTCAATTCAAATTCATCGGTCTTCTCAGGGGCTGCCCTAGGGTATTGGATGCAAAGAGGGGCTGCATTGTCCAAACCCGAGGCGGAAAGCTCCTTGATGGTTCGGTTGTCTACTGCCATGGTTGGTACTTCTTCTTCACACCTTGCCGTGGGCTCTTCTTCAATCTCCACTTCTTGCTCTTCTATTTCAGGTTCGGGACTAGAAGGATTAGATGCTTGTAGTTTCCTTTCTCTCCTCAAAGTCCTCTCAAAGTCGTCGTTAAAGTCGAAGATATTCTCACGAACAGGTTGTGAGCTACGAGTCATAAACTAGTACCTGCACACAAGAGCAAACAAGATAAGTAACACACTTAAAAGACTCGGCACAAGTAAGGAAACAATAGGCCTATACACGGTACAAAAACAAACATACACACACGGTGCAAAAATATAAAACAAAACAGAAACTAAACAAATTAAACAAGACTCAAAACAAGGGATTAGCAACTTTGCTAATCCCCGGCAACGGCGCCAAAATTTGATGCGAAACAAATGTGACACACAAATTAAACCCTATTTGTGATAATTGTAGTAATGAAGTAAGTAGGGATCGTTCTATCCGGGGATTAACTAGGGGTGCTAAAACCTCTAGACTGACTTAGAAACACAAAAATAAACTTAAAAACGTTTGAAAAGACTCAAGGGACTCAAAACAGATTCACAATACTCAAAACAAGCTAAAAACTCTCAAAACTGCCTAAAAACACAAACTGGGCAGTTTTGACACTAAACTCAACTTTGGACGAAAATTAGGTTTGGGCTTGACTCAAAACACTTAAAAACACAAACTAAACAGATTTAAAACACTCTAAGACAAGGAAGTAAAAGAGGGGTTTTGGTTTGGACGAATTTAGACTAAAAACAAACAGAAACTAAACTAGGCAGATTTGGACGAAATTGAACTTTCTTATGACTCAAAATGGTTCAAAACACAAAATAAGACAGATTCTAAGCCTAAGACTTAACAAAATATGGGGGGATTTGTGTTTGGACGAAAATTAACTAAATGGACAGATTGTAAAGAAAACAGATTGTAAAGCAAATTGATGTAAAACAATGGATGATGGAATGGCTAAGGGATTCTTCTCCACACATGAAATATATGCAACTTAAATCAACTTCCAGTTATCAATTCGACAAGTTATGAACCTCGACACTCCAAGTTAATTAGGTCCGCTTAAATTAACCTTCAGATTTCCCTAAGATCATTGAATTGAATGAATATGCATTGCAACCAAATTATTCCTAACAAGTTCTCTATAAGAACAGCATGATAAAGATACAAGTTAGAATCATTACGTTCATTGGAAATCATAAGCATCGACAAGGCAATTGTAACTATGAAAAGCATGATACTTTCGCCAGGAATCTACTCAACACGATCATGACTAGTGACCTTCACTACTTGTGGATATAAACTCATAACGATTAGGTGAAACAAATTCATATCCTAGCACCAGATTCAAGCATGCAAATTAAGTGTGCACTCTCAATCAACATACAAGAATAAGTTCTAAATCACATAGTTAAGCAGATTGTATTCATGACTTATGCAACGATAACTGGAGTAATCAACTTATTTCACATATATATCCATGGTTTCGAATACACCCTTATCCAAAACGAATTTAGCCAATCATACTCAGAGCAAAACAAAGATTACATGAATTAGACATTGAAATATAAGAGAGAATACACCTAAAATCGTTCAACAACTCAGAATGAAGAGCCAAACAATCTTGCGCATCTGTCTCCTTCCTCTTGCTTGCGGCAGATTGGATGGGGATGAATTCTGGGACGTTTTGATGGTGTAGAACGGGTTGTGGGATGTTTTGAGACACGGCAAGGGAAGTAGGATGGTTATGGATGAGTGTTTGATGGTTGGGAAGTGGTGGAATGGCTGATTGTGTCTCTAGGTTGAAGAATGGTGTTTTGGGATCAATGGATGTGGCTGGAATAGAATGGACGAATTTTTATGATGAATGGATTCTTTTTGGCTGCCACAATGAAGTTTATTTATAGGGATGGGAAAGTCCTAATCCCTAATTAATTTAGAATGACATAATTTCAGCCCAAATCCAAAAGTGTGGCAGATTTTAGGGAAAAGTTGTGGCAGATTTTAGGGAAAAGTTATGGCAGATTTTAGGGAAAAGTTGTGCCAGATTTTAGGGAAAATGGGAATACAAAAGTATGGCAGATTTTAGGGAAAAGGTAATCAGATTTTCTTCCTCTCTTTGGCTGATTCCTAGCATGCTTTGGACTTTAATTTCGTCCATCTACATTGCTCCAAACTTATGCTATCCATTTCATGCCCAAAACTGCTCCAAAAGGCCCAAAATGCATGTCCAATCCATCATAGGCCCAAAATCGCTCCAAAACACACCAAAATGCACTTCTTTGCTCCAATAGCCCAATAGACCTACAAACACACGAAAATGGCTTAAAGTACTAAAATAACTAGGAAACACAACGCCAACGCACGAGAACAAGCCAATTAAGTTGCATAAATATACTCCTATCATTTGGCAAAGGTTGGGAGTGCATAATCAACAATAAGACCACATTGATTTTCATGATTGGCTTCATTTTAATCTCACCATTAAATCTCTCATATTGGGGAGTTTAGAGTGGAGCTTGATTTTCATGATTGGCATTATTTTAGCAAGATTTTGCAATGACTGATGAGCCTACAATTGTTATTTGTACTTATCTTCGTGAATGGTTGGCATCAAATACTCACAAGATTGATAAACCGCATAAGATTGAATTTGTACTCCATTAGAAGTTCTTCCTTCAGGTTGGTTTAAGCTTAATGTTGATGGTTGCAAGTAGTGGCGAAGCTACGTGAGGGCAGGGAGTGGTAGCTGCCCCTCCCTTCGCTGGAAAACATGCCTAGAAGTGCTAGTTTAGCCCCTCCCTTTTCATCGAAATCAAGGGTCAGGTGCTGGTTCTGTCGGGATTTGCTGACGAATAGAGACAGATCCATTCAGCGGTCGGGATGGTCCTAGGATCCTCCAAAAGTCTGGAAAGTAGCTCAGAGAACCTTTCAGGACCACGCGACAGCCTGGAGCTGTAGCGAAGGGGAGATATGCAGTGGGGACTCTATGTGCAGACTGCTGATGGATAGTTGTAAAGTTCTTCTTAGACCGCCACCTTTACTGTTCCTGAAGATCACATCAGTGCCTTACTGAAGGTGTGAAGAGTTGTCTTCCCCTAGTTGATGTTGTCGAGAATTATTATCTTTGGTTGTATCCTTGAATAGGACGCTGACTCTTAAACCATTGTCGACCAAGACATGGCTCACTAGGGCATTAGATTTGGACCTTAACGACAATGTCTTCATCATTGGGTGAGTGGACGTCTTCCAAATCACAATCTAAAAACATTATAATGTTATAATCGATCATCTGTGGCTTGTTAATAGTGGCATCATTCTTGGTTTCTTGCAAGCCTCATTTCTTTCTTTCTGGATGTTTTTCAAATATTCTTGCTTGACGTATATACAGTTTACCTTAAGAGATGCTTCTCCCCTCGATCGCCTGCCATGATGGAGACCCAGTAGCGTTCTAGATTTTCTATTGTGTTTTTCGGGGATAGGGCGTTGAGATGACTCCTCAGATGTCAGATCATGACTTCCATCATTTGGGTAGGCAATTCCTCGAAATGGAAAACAGCTTATTTAAGGTCTTTGACTTGTGCCTTTATATTTGCGAGTCTGGCAGGTTTCCTAGCCAATGGGCTTCGCGAAACACCTTCTAGAGATAAACAAATTTCCATGACGTCTTTCCACATCTCGTTGTTGGCAACAACGTCATCATGCTCATAGTGGGTATCGCCTTAGGAGGCAACAAAGTCGTTGGGAGGAATATGAGTTCATTCTTAATAGAAGCACCAATTGTTAGAACTAAATTCGCTCTCGGTGTTTTTCGGGGATAGGGCGTTGAGATGACTCCTCAAATGTCAGATCATGACTTCCATCCTTTGGGTAGGCAATTCCTCGAAATGGAAAACAGCTTATTTAAGGTCTTTAACGTGTGCCTTTATATTTGCGAGTCTAACAGGTTTTCTAGCCAGTGGGCTTCGCCAAACACCTTCTAGAGATAAACAAATTTCCATGACTTTTTTCCACATCTTGTCTATGGCGACAACACCATCAAACTCGTAGTGGGTATCGCCTTGGGAGGCAACAAAGCCGTTGGGAGGAATATGAGTTCATTCTCAATGGAAGCACCAATTATTAGAACTAAATTCACGCACCAGCATGAGTGGTGGTTAAGCACAAACTCAAACAACTTGAAAATATAATGAAACAACTGTAAGTAAGTGCCAAGCCAGAAAGGGGATACCAGCCAAATGCTCTCCGACGGTCAAGTTATTAAATGATTTTAGAATCAAGCAGTGGGAAAGAAAATTCAAGTGTTTAGATTGCATTACTATAAATGAACCCTAGATTGGTGTATTTATACCTTAAGGGGAGAGACCATTTTAGGATAAAATCCTCGTCTAAGCCATGAGAATCCTAGAGGATATCTAGGAGTAGATATTGCATCATCTTAGGAGTTATGATTACTTGCAGCGCATGCTAATTCCTAAATTGTATGAATTCTTTAACTTATAGAATCTGATTGTGTTCATATCCAGATTAGATTACGTGTCTTCTAGAATAAGCATGGTCATCTTGCAAAGTCGCTGGGACTTTGTCTAGTGCCCTGGAGTAGAGTAATGGTGGCACCGCTACTCCATTTAATACAACTCTACCCGGAGCTGGCGAATCCATGACCAAACTTCTAAGGTAACTGCATTCGAATCAGCCTTACTCCGGCCTTGAAAAACCATGGTCCCACAAATAGGATTGAGGGGAAGAATGTCTGTATCCATAAGTTTGGCACCGACAATGATTGGGCAATTTTTAAATTCCCAACAGATTCTAAATACTTCACCAATAGAAATAGATAAATTAAACTCTTGATCAAGTGGTGTAGGATAGGTATCCACCATTTGTGCAATTTGGGGAGAAATATAAGGATGTGTAGCTTCAGGATCAATACATACTTTGGCTGAATAACCAAAAGTATTTAACGTACCAATTCTGACATTCAGATCCTCATTATCTTGCTGCTGATTCATGGCAAACACACGACCGTGAGCTGCTCCTCCATGACTGTTGGCTTCACCATAGGCTGATTGGGTTGATAAAACTAATGACCCTACAAATAAATCAGCTGATATGGCTAGTAAGTAGAGTAATATGGCAAATCTGTGATACCAATATCTGCATGTTAAGTCATACCAGAATACATCCCAAAATTCTGCTTAGGATTAAGACAATTCCTCTGTTAATGTCCTTACTAACTACAACAACAAGAAAGCCTTTTCCCACTAAGTGGGGTCGATTATATGAATCCTAGAACGCCATTACGCTCGGTCATGTGTCATGTCTTCCGTTAGATCCAAATACTCTAAGTCTTTTCTTAGAGTCTCTTCCAAAGTTTTCCTAGGTCTTCCTCTACCCCTTCGGCCACGGACCTCTGTCTCGCAGTCACATCTTCTAACCGGAGCGTCAGTAGGCCTTCGTTGCACATGTCTAAACCACCGTAACCGATTTTCTCTCATCTTTCCTTCAATTTCGGCTACTCCTACTTTACCTCGGATACCCTCATTCCTAATCTTATCATTTCTCATGTGCCCACACATCCAACGAAGTATCCTCATCTTTGCTACACTCATTTTATGTAAGTGTTGATGCTTCGCCGCCCAACATTCCATGCCATACAGCATCAGTAGCCTTATTGTCGTCCTATAGAATTTTTCCTTGAGCTTTAGTGGCAAACGGCGGTCACACAACCCGCTGGATGCACTATTCCACTTCATCCATCCAGCTTGTATTCTATGGTTGAGGTCTCCATCTAAATCTCCGTTCTTTTACAAGATAGATCCTAGATAGCAAAAACGGTCCCTCTTTGGTACTTCCTGTTCTCCAATCCTCACCTATAACTCATTTGGGCCTCTAGTTACACTGAACTTGCACTCCATATATTCTATCTTTGACTGACTTAGGCAAGGACCTTTAGATTCCAACACTTCTCTCCTAAGGTTAAGCTTCGCATTTACCCCTTCCTGAGTTTCATCTATCAACACTATATCGTCTGCGAAAACCATACACCAAGGAATATCATCTTGAATATGTCCTGTTAACTCATCAATTACCAATGCAAAAAGGTAAGGACTTAAAGTTGAGCCTTGATGTAACCCTACTAACTACAATTGAAACATAATTTGAATCGGGACCTACATTCACCATCATAATAAGTGAAACAGGTAATGCACAGGGCGAATAGGGTCCTTCCTGGAAGAACCACTCCTTGATACACTTTTAGAGAAACAAGCATTTCCAGTCGACCTTTACTCACATGAGGTGTACTAACATTAGATCCACCATTAGTAGACCTCACAGGTTGACCCCTCTTCTTGAATGCAGTTTTCTGTTTGGTGCCACCAATGAACAAGGCTTCCTTGATATTAATATCTTCACCTTGAATTTATTACGAAGTCCACTGAATTGGCCACCACTACTATTGGCTTGCTTATCCTTCAAAGCTTGTTTTTATTTATTTATTTCTTTCTTTCTTTCTTTCTGTTATTCACCTGTTCCACTCTCTGAGCAATACGGAAAGCAGACTAATAAGTTGCCTCATCATTCACCACAACATAGGTGCACAAGTCAGGGTTAAGTCCCGCAATAAATTGGTTCTTCTTCTCTTGTTCATTGTCCCTAAATCTTGGACACTACTGTCAGTTCTCGTAACTCTCGTTCATAATCGGCTATAGACATGTAAGTCAAAGAAACTCTTGCCTCCTTAGTGCCTGAAACTTAAGACTCAGACAATTACTCTTAAACCTTGCCTTAAAGAGTTTCCAAGTTCGATTGACGGCTGGATTATCGAGTTTCACCTCAAACCTCACTAGAGATCCCCGAGCCTCAAGTTCTATTAGGACTCGGTTGAATCGCTGGCATTCCATCCCGGGCTGAGAATGTCTCCTGGACTAAATATTTACTACTAGGTCGAGGCTTATAGTATTCCGTTCTTGATTTATTTCTTCTCAGCCCAAATTCTAAATTTCAGGCCCAATCATCATCATAATTCTAGCTATCATTGGATCGTTTGAAAATTGTATAAATCAACAAAATACAACATTGATTATGTTCCAATAAGGTCTACGAAAAAATCTAGCATGAAAGTGACTAGCCTCTGTTGTACAAGGACAAGGCTTTGCTGAGCATCCAATCAATAAATTTACAAGGATTATTTGTTTCCCTACAAAGATTTTATTTTGAATAGCTCAAGTCCATGTCAACCCCAAAGACGAATAGAAGAACACCGGAAATCTTTGGTTTCATTGCTTTAGGATCATATAAATCCTCTGCAAATCTTTGTGTTCATGGGCATACAAATCCTCTGAAAATCTCTAAAAGATTGCTATATTATTAGTCCTACTTACTGTTCACTACTTACTGTATGGGGGCTTAATTCACTACTTACTGTTCTTGGTTGGATGCTTTGACCTTGTACACATTTTGTAATGATTAGATCAAAGTAGAATAAGAACAAAAATCAAGAAAAAAGTGTATAAAAAGGGGGGAAAATTGTACTGAAATCAACACCCATTAACAAAAAATTTGTAGCCAAATTTTGAAAGGTTTAATTGATACGATGCCCCTGAAAGTACGATAGAATCCCATATTGTTTCTTAGAAGTAATGATTTGAAATAGGACCTATTTTTAGCGTCCTATTTTGCCCCATAACCTTTAGTTTGTCAAAAAGTTGACTCAAGTCGTTAAGCATGACACATATGAGACGCCACTGTTTAGAGGAATGAGAAACCGAACACGAAACCTCGGATGTATCAGTTTAACCTTGTGAAAAAGCTTATATGAATTTCATTTGACTCGGGTGCAGTGTTGTTTGGTTGGAGTCCATACATGGATTGCAAATGAAGAAAGCTTCGTTTCCTCCAATCACGGAAAAAGGAGAAATTAGGAAAAGCCACGCGTATGGATTTTGTTTCAAATTAAATTCATCATGAAACATTAAAAAGGTGTTTTTAAGTGTAGACTTAATAGTGGCCCCTGCCAAGTTAAAAATTTCCTGGATTACCTATAAGGTAGTCCAAGTTTTTTTTCTTTTTTTTCTCAATCAAAGTAAATTTTATGGAAGAGAAAGCTACTATGAGGATAATTTCCAAAAAGAGAGTTCAAAATGACCAAGTAAAAGTCCAACTCTATAAAAGAAAATTACAATAAAATGAGCACAAAGTGAGCAGCCCACAGCAACAAATAAACCGAAAAATCTAGACATAAAAATGTAAAACAGTCATCTCCAGCAAAACAGCTACATCACCGTCGCAGATCCGTTGCCACCACCCGGAAGAACAAGGCATAGAAAGCACAAAGCAGCTATGAGATAAACTCAGAGGAAACTGAGATCAAGCTCAAGGCAACTTGAAACACAAAATGCTTAGAACGAAAACAGCCGAAATCTAAGTGCATAAAAAGAAAATCGGAATCACCAACCATGGTGATTTGGGAAGGGGAAAACTGGGGAGAGGGGTGGGGGGAGTCAGAGGAAAAGGTGAGAACCAAGAAACAAGGAAAAATGGAGGGATAGGGAGGAAGAAAAGGGAAGAAGGAGGGGTGGGCACTCGGCTTTCAGAAATTTAGGGTTTTGAGAGAGAGAGAGAGAGAGAGAGAGAGAGAGAGAGGAGTAAAACGGTAGTCCAAGTTAAAGGGGGGATCTTGGCTTACGCAAATGTGCGTGGGAATGCCCTTTTTTTTCTTTTTCTTTTTTCTTTTTCTCAATGTGCGTGGGAATGTAGGCTTATGCAAATGTGCGTGCGAATGTAGGGTGTCAGCTTTTACAAAAGCTACTTAAAAGGAATTAGTTACTCTTATTGCCGATTGGTCTTAAAATGAGCCACACAAGCTACACATCACCAAATACATGTGGTTTAGAGAGTCACCACACGTGAATGAAACCTCAACTTCCTTCAGTCTGGTGGCTAGAATCTAATTCATGTACCAAAAACTTTTTCACGGCAATGCTCATAAGATGGTAATAATTGATGCTTTCCTTAACAATTTTACTCCACCAGAAAATTAGCTGATTTCTTATACTGAAAACAAAAGGGTCAAAAATGAAATTAGCTAGTGTCTTGGACGAATACGCCTCGTATGCACAAGTATCTTAAACCAAATTCATTCAATTTACAGATGTGAACAATTATCCCAAGGAAATTTCACTCCACCAGGGCAACTTTCTTCCACTGCAATAACCCAAGGCATTAACTTCCCAGCAAAATATTCGTGAGCAAATGAAAATCAATGTGCGATTTGGGGCAGTGATTAGAGCAGTGGGAATTGAAATGTTGCAGAAGCATCATGAAGCATTTCTTGTGCATCAATGACCAGGAGAAACTGGGGCGCTTCCTGGAGGTCCAGGTTGGGTAACTCTTAGTGTCCCTCCAAGCTCCACCAGAACAAGAGGGACTAGAGAATGTAAAACATCTGTTATCAGAGGGCGGTAACTTGGTTCCGGTTGCACACATAACACAGCAACAGCAGCAACCTGTATTTAACGTATTGCAACAGATCAATTATAAGAATTGGGTCCATTCAGTATTCAGTACTAACAGTCTATCAAAGGAATCAATACACAGAGTCAAGCAGGAGTCTAACATTTGAGTTTTCAATGGGAATAATGTAAATTAATTTAATGGAGAGCAGTTCAGAGAAAGGCATACCCATGTGACTATAGATTGGCACTGAGTCGGTGCTTGTTTTTCAACAGGCCTTCTTCCTAGTAGAAGCTCCAGAAGCACAACTCCAAAAGCATAGACATCACTCTTATCTGTCAATTTACCGGAAAAATAACACGAATAGTTTTCTTAGACACTGCCAAAACATGAAGGGATAAACAAGTAAGTTTAGAGATGTTTTAAATTGTGAGAAGTCTGGTACCGGGAAGCTTGCATAACTGATTATGTGCACTGTTGTGAATGTTATTGTCTAAATGCGAGATTCTAAGTTCTAACATGCATACGCCAACCCCATCTATAACCCAAAAATTTTGCTATCAACCAGCTAACATATCTTCAACGCGAGTCCAAACTTTTCATAAAATCAAGAAGTCATCCAATAGTTGAACTCCGGCGACTACATTTCTCTTCTCTCATGTTCCAATTGGATCCACCTAAATGTTTTCCCCATCCCTAACTTCGATTGAGCTCAAGTAAAACAAGTCCGGAATTTCCTCTTCCAAACCAGAAATGGAATATGCCCCCAGTGGCAGAACATGTGCAGCAATGGACACAAGATAGCATAATTTAAAAATAATTATTTAATATCTCTATCAAACTTAGTGCCAATGCAGTTGTCAAGGGTCCGAAGAACACTTAGATTACACCTAGATAAGCGAAAAGAAAGCTAAAATTCAATCAGTAAGATTCAAAGAATACATGTTGCAATTATTACAAGTTTAGTTGGCATACCATCTAAAAGATACTCTGGAGCAACATAACCCAAGGTCCCAGAGAGCTTGACATTCTTACTGTTTTTGGCCCCGTCAGCCACGGCAAGACCAAAATCTGAAAGCTGAAACCAGCCACCATGAGAGAGAGAAAAGCTTCAGTGAAATTAAATGCATGAGGATAATAATGCATGGAAGCAATTTTTAAATGGAAACTCAATATTTTACAAGGAAAGATGAGACACTGCAATAATCATATAACCCTACCTTGGCATTGAAGTTGGCATCTAAAAGAATATTAGATGTTTTCAGATCTCTATGGATCATTGAAGGGTTGCAATCTCTTACATTGTATTGCTTTTGAACCTTTACCTTTTCAGGTAGACGAGATAAATCATTTCGATCGGTTCAACATTACTTTGGGTCTTATTTGTATCTTTTGTTGGAAGAAACTCGAACACAAGTGCATTCAAGTGAGACTATTTACAAAGCACCATTTGATGAAATATTTGCTTATAAGAGTACGGGAAAAATCTATATGACGTTAAGATTGTCACCGGAGAAACAAGTTCAGTGATGAGCGAAAGTTTGGCCGATAATATTTTCATAGCTCTTGGTCAAAGAAATTGAGAAGTATGAAAAATCGAAGGGAAATATTGCACAATGAAAAATATATAGTTTTGTAATTAGTTTAGTTAAGAAAGGGTATTGTAGTATTTTTATGTCAAGTTCAAGTTCGAAATATGAAAAGTTTTAATTGTTGGTTAAAATTCTATTTAGACTCTAAAATTTGACTAATTTTCCAAATTTCCCTAGCAACTTAGCAAGTAGCCATATTTTCTTATGAACTTCCTTTTAAATCTATCATTTCCACCTGCAAAAGTTTAAAAGCGGAAAAAAATGGATGCAGAGAAAAAAAAGCTGTGATTTATGCTCTATTCAGGTGTGGTGGTGTCTGTGAGGACAGTTACAACACAATCATGTAGGCACTCAATAAACCATGGTTTTTGCACTTAGTATTATGGTTTAGTGGTATTCCTCCTAACGAGAAGTTTTAGATCCAATTCTTGCTAAAAGCAAATTTAAACCACATTATTACTAGTCCATTGTGAGGGTAAACTCAACTCATTCCCTTAAAATAAATAATATCATTTGTTAAAAAAAATAAAAAAAAAACCACCGTTTTTTTAGAAAATTAAATTAACATTTTCTGCATGAACAATTAGAAGAAGACAACAAATTGAATTCAGTGTGATACATAATTTTTCTTTTCTTTTCTTTTCTTCAATAGTTTAGGACTAATGAGTAGTTCGAGAACTACCACTATGTTTGGATGAGAGAAATAAACTTGGAATTTAGATAAAAGTCAGAATTTGTAAATTGACATGCCCCAATTCCCTTGTTTGGATTAAAAAACTTATGAATTTAGAATTTTCGCTTGGAAAAAAACTTGGAATTTGAGGCCTCCAATTCCCAAGTTTAAATTCCATGTAAATAGGTGTCATTTCCCAATTTCTATGATTGAAAGCTTAAAAATAACAAATTTCATATTCAATTTCATTGCTCTTTTAGGTTAACCAAACAAGAAAATTCACAAATTCTAGAAAATAAAATCTCATCAATTCAATTTCCATCATTTTAAAATTTATTGATAATCTTAAATTTCTTCATCCAAACACAGTGTAAGCGAAGCACATTAACTCTAAAACTTCAAGCAGCGAAAATTATATAAACATGGGACTACTATTGAGGATAGAATACCAAAAACTAGAAATTAGCATCCTAAAATGTCAAAACTCTTTACTATTATCCTCAATTTCATTGAAATCCAACGTCATTTTTACTACTAGTAAGTTATGTGCATTTATTCTTTATTTACATGTGACTACATGCACGATGTCACGATGTCACATGCCTTGGAAACAAAATTTTGAAAATGACAACAGAAAATTTAGCTGAACAAAATTTGGTTGGATGCAGTGTTTCTTTTAGATGTCTCATCCAAATTGTAGAGAAATTTTTCATTCTATGGTGGTACACTACGAGTCATTGTACAAGTGAAAGGAAGTCTTATATTTTAGGTTGTTAACTTTTTAATACAAGTATTTAACTACTTGTATAATAACACGTAGTACACCTTTTCGTATTTCGAACGCTGAAAATTATCTCTAAATTGTGAAAGTCTTATAATTAATGACCTTTTTATCTAGCTTTTGTCTTGTCCTATAATTAACTAGTCTTTGCCCTGTTTGTGTTTTTATTTTTTGAACAAGCGCTATTATTTGTGCTAAAACAGAAGGTGCAATTGGCCCTTTACTATAATGGTGGAAAAATATTGAGCTCTGGCATGACGACGTGGATCCAAACCTCATTGGGACTAATATAACATCTAATCTAACAAAATTTATCGTTTGACAAAACAAAAGGGGAGGGTAGGTTTAGCCTCACAATAAGCTAGTAATAATGTGATTCAAATTCTCTTTTAACGAGAACCGAACTTAAAACCTCTAATTAGAAGTGAACCTAAATACCAAGTAGATCGTATTACTAAATGACTGTTTGTATTTATTAAGTGCCTCCACTGCACCAAACAAAGTTAGTGGAGTGATTGTTCATCACAAAATTGGCACTATCTACACCCTAAATGTGGGGCAAGATTACACATTTGGGAGGCATTTGTTTGCCCTCACAAAGCATCACTGGACTAGACTGGACTAACTATTAGTCCAGTGCTCTGTTTGTTCAGTATTGGGATTATGTTTAATGGGACTAAAGGGGACTTGCACGGACAAACTCCTTCGCTAAGAGTTCTTAGTGAGACGGCCCAATACCCATGGTATTGCTAAGACCTTCCCTTCCTCTCCTTCACATCGCGTCCTTTATCTGCTCTCTGTTCTCATGAACAACGAGAGTTACCACCGATTACTCACCAACTTTGGTGAGATCGCCACCAGACCACCACCACTTCTCATCGCCTCGAACCTCAACCGGAAACCCCAATCTCTCGTCGTCATCTCATTCGAACGAGACCCCAGATTCATCACCATTGTCTTGCCATCGTCTGATTCACCTCTCACCCGTCTAGGCCGTCACCGGAAGACATGGGTGGAGAGCTTGACAGGCGACGACCATGGCGAATAGAGTTTTCTGAGAGTGAAGGATTTGATTTTTTTTTTCTTCAGGATTTTGGGTTATGATTTGAGGTTTCTGGGATTTTGGGTTCTGATTCAAGGGTCTGATGTATTAGAAATTTCGAATATAGTTCTGTGGGGTATTTGGGAGGTTTAGATAGGAAGTGGATGAAGTAAAAGATGACAGGTTTGGATAGACGAAGTCTGGAAGATGATTCTAAAAAATAAAAAATGATAACCTAATAATAAATATTAGTAGTATAGATTAAATTAATAATAAAATATTATAGATATAGATTAAATAATATAATATTAGAGTCATGTTTTTTTAGTCCAACACTTTACCAAACGCTTCACAAAATTGTTGGAAATGTGCCCTAAAACCAATCATATGATGATACTTTACGGACATTTCACATGATTAAACTAATCTAGTTTAATATCAAGGGCAAAGATTATTGTTTGAGCGGTCTCATATAAATGTTATATGCTTAAACGATAAAGTCCAAGGAATATGTGATTGGGAGAATGCGATCTAAATAGTTAGATTCATGAGACCATTCTTTCGTAGACACATCCTAAACGTTCCTGATCATAGGATTGCCAATTGGGCATTGACAGTCCGTTAAGATCAGTACGTGCCATGTCTTCTCTCAGGGAGAGTGACTAGTCTCGAGTCATTGGTGTGAGTGACACCAAGACAAGTACGTAGGTGCTCAATAGAGAATGAGTTCACTGAACACGATCAACGACGAGTTCTCATATTCATGTCACGTGAGAACTCATGGTTAGGATAATGCAAATTAGTCCTTTGACCTGAGGCATCATAGTTGTCTTGTGGTTAGGTCCTTGATCTTTGATCGTGTCAAATGGCATTCCTTTGGAGTGTCCACGGCATGGTTGGGGTCAAGCTATCTAGTCATGGAGACAAGTGAATGCGCAACAAGGGATCTCTAACCTTCAAACCGTTGAGGGAGAATACTCTATGATATGATTTAGAATCTCTGGCCAGAGTATGAATGAGATGTTGGAATGCGTTCCATATCACATTCAAGGTAATCATATAAGTGCGAGATTCACATTGGATAGTAGACATGAATAAACTATCAAGCCAAACAATGTGGTCAAGAGTATTGTATTAGAGAAGGACCGTATTGCATTTGTAATCCTAAACTGAATAGGTTCTCCACCTCTTCTGATTAGCTTGGGTAACCATGATATGCTGCTAGGTGTCACTCATGGTTTGTGGAAGCCCTAAACGTGTGTAAACACTAAAGGGAGAATTGAAAGTTAGTTTCAAATTCACAATCGATTTGAAAGAGTTTGAATCGCCCACTGCCTTGCTAAAAGGAACCTAATGGATCTTCCAAAATAATCCTTCAAGTGGTATCAGAGCCTAGGTCTAGTAGTTGGTGAATCCTTTTGGGTTTTGTAGTTCATAATATGTGATTTAAAAGTTGTAAAATGTTACAAGCTTTATTCTTGTTTTATGAATGTAAATTTTGTTGGAAAATTTGGCATCTCAAATGTTGTAGATGTAGTTCATATGAGCATGAATATTGAAGCTAAAATTTGGTGCCAAGAATTTTGGGATTTTCGGCCAAATTAAAAGGGTGATTTTTTGGGTTCTTGTTTGTCTTGTTAAAGTGTTTTTCAAGTGACTTTTGGAACCCCTAAGTACCCTAGTTTGGTTATATGTTATTTCCCTTAAGTTTAAGTGATTTTGAAATGTTTTTGGGTGAAAAATGTTCATGGAACTTTTATGGGTTTCTCATGAATGTTCTTCATTGTTCTTGATGTTCTTGCCAAGAACAATAAAGCTTGAGGTTTTGATTCAAAGTTTTGAATTATTTCATAAAGTTTTGTTATAAGATATTTTCATATATTTATTAATGATTAATATTTTTAATGTTAGTCAAAAACTTTGAAAATATCTTAGATATTTGATTATAAAAGGTGAAAGAAATATTGGTGGGGTGTGAAATGATTAATTCCCTTTCACACACACTTGCATGGTTTTATGACACCAAAACCACCTCACAAAAACTTTGAAATTTTTTTTCTAAAATTTGCTTCAAAACCGGCCACCCTATAGAGTAGGGTTATTTTGGGCCTTTTGTGCAATTACATAAAGTTTTGATACTTTTGTGTATTTGCATTTTGGCCCAAAAGTTTACGTTTTTACGTTTAGGTCCAAAAACGCTAAAGGACAAATTGTTTTGCTCCTTTAATGAAGTTTTTACATTTGTGGAAAAGTTTGGGTTCTAGTTGTGATTACATAAAGTATTGGACTTTTGTGTTTTTACAAAGTGACCCCAAAAGTTTAAGTATTTGCAAAATAGCCCAAAAGTTGAGGTTAATTGCACTATGGCCCAAATAAGTTGAGGTCTTTGCATTTTGGCCCAAATGTTGAGGCTAATTGCATTATAGCCCAAATAAGTTGAGGTTATTAATATTGGCCCAAATTAGGTAGAGAGCAAAAATTGTTTTGTCTCTTTAAATGAGAATTGGATTTTCATTTTAGTTAGCTCCATTTAAAATCAAATTTTATGGATACAAAAACCAAATGAAAAATGTTGCATTCAATTTAATTAGTTAAAGTGTTAATTAATTAAAGGGTGATTATGAACCTAAGCCTACGATAATTGAGCTATGTGAAAGGCCGTTTCAAATTTGTTTGAACCATGGGAATGTGTAGATTAGATTTTGGTTGTAATTTGATTAGATCAAATGTTGTAAAAGAGCATAAGCTCTTCCTTAATTTAAAGTAATTTGATTTGATCAATTGTTGTAAAAGGGCATAAGCTCTTCTTTACTTTGAAGTACTTCTTTCTTGCTTTATATGATATGCATGAAAATGAAGTAGTTGGGTCCAACGCCCCTAAGACAACACGCCTTAATGTGATTAAATGCGTAACTAAAATCAATCACCATCCCTAGTCCGAGATTCAACACAAGGCTCGTGTTGGATCTAAACAAAAGGTTCATAGTCATCCTAAGGCCCTAAGGCAACTATATAGTCCATCAATGAATGCAAACCTTATGTTAGTAGTATCATATACTCTTGCTTTAAAAACCGTTTTAAAAGCTTAGTGGGAGTATTATATACAACTAAATAAATCATATGGACCAATAGTTGTGATAGGACCAAAAATGTTTTAATTGGATTAAAATGTATGTTTATATGTGATGAGACCTAAAAACCCTCAACCTAAACAATATTAAGTTGATAAGCGTGAGAGTGCTTTTGAACACTCTTTCGTGGCCTTCCACCGTGGTAGGTCCGAACGTTTGTGACGTGTACACCGGCTTCACCCTATCATGGGGGAGTACAAAGTGCATGCTTACACTCGGGGAGGATTCTATATGCATACTTGATGTTGTGAAAGGTAGGCAAAGAGAATAGCCAACATCGTATCATCGTGAGGTTGTTCTTGGACCCCTAACTTGAACTCGCATGGTGGGAATGACTTAACTAAGTGCAATGGAGCCAACATCATATCATTGTGAGGCATCATTCTCTAGAGGCCAAATTAGATGGGTACTTACATTAGATGTAAATGAGTAAGTGTACTCTCTCATTGTTATTAATGCTAGCCAACATCGTATCATCGTGAGGTGGGCTTGGTAATAGTGAGTCTCCCATAACCTACTAAGAGTTTCCACCAAAACTCTCGAATTCCGATGAGGGATATGGAATTTGCCAAAAATAGTGGGTGGTGCTATTATGATTTAAAGACCCGAATCAAATAGCTTAAAATCAATCATTTATATTCGTTATGTATTTATTTACCAATATATTTGCAAACGCTATCCAATACTTGACAAAGAAAAGCCGAATACTTTAGTTTCCGGACTTAGTACTACAATTCCATAGATTGTCTTTAATGGATTGTAAAATGTACCTAAGTAGTCTCATCCTCACAATCTTCCTATTGATAATGTATCATTGGAAGAACATGTTAGATAAGTCTATCATAAAGAGGACAACAATTTTAATGTCATAATTCTTCAAATACAAATTGTTGTATGAAGAAATAAGAGTTGTTTTGAACAACCCTTAATCAACGCAAACATTAGTGCTTGTTTCTTTGTTACATGAACAAAGAACTTGAGAAGTAAGCACAAGGGCATGGACACTTTATGTGCCATGATTCTTTACTTACAAATTGTTGTATGAAGAAATGAGAGTTGCCTTGAACAACTCTTGAATGTTTGGAATTATGTTTAGAACATAATGGTTGGTTGACAAAAATAGTCCATCAACATGGACTTATGATGATTTTGAATCATTGAGTGTTGAAGTGTTAAACCACTTAACGAGACGGAAACTAGGCAAGGACTTCACCTTTGTGTCCCTATCCTAATGGTTCACTAAGTTTATTGTAAACTATATAGTGAACAATAACCACGCGCTCTCCAAATTGTTTGATGTGTAAAACACGATTGAAACAAGTTTCAAGAGAGATAGTGGGAGTTTAGGGACCATGACTATTGTAGTCAAAGGAGAAGTTAAATGAAGAAAACAAATAACTCCAAGGGAACAAACTTTCTTTATGAAAGGATGGACATTGGAAGGGGTATTTGCAAGAAATGTCTTGCAAGTGTCAAGAACACACCTTTCGAAGGTGTTGTAGAATGTTCTTGAAAAGTTCATAACAGTTGGTTCTTCTACTTGAATGCTTGATTCTGTATTAGTAACTATGTTTTACAAATTGTTGTAAAAGTGTGACTAATAAGAAGTAGAAGATTAATGAGAGAAGAGAAAGTACTTCACATTCGGAAAGTGAATAAAATATAGATCTCTGCGAAAGCGGATTGTACCTACTTCCTCATATGAACTACCAAATAAGAATGATTAGATTATTGTAATCTAATTAATTGTCTCTATAGTAGAGATGATGTGGTAGTGTTAACTGTTTAGAATATAACGATGCTTAAAACCCAAAAGGTTGCAAGGTAGTGACTAATCCCAACTAAGTTGTGATACCTCTAAAAACATAAATTATGAGTTGGTCATGGATGGATGCTTTGGATCGTTAGATCCGGATCCAATGCCTTCTTGTTAAAATTGTATAGAGGCGAAATGTTCGAATCTTTATTCTTTTGGAAAGAAGAAAGAATCACAAAGTTGTTGAGGTTAATTCACTTAGATGTTAGTGGCACTAGTCCACAACATAATACTACTCATGTTATATGACATTCACCGAAGATCACTCTCGGTTGGACTATAGTTTACTTTGAATAAACACAAGTCCGAATACTTTGCAAAAGGTTTCAAAGAATTCAAGAAATGTAAGTTGATGAGTAAGACGTCTAAAGTATTTAACTCCTTAGATTTGATCCAAGGAAAGATAACACTTTAGATGAGTTTCCTTGAAAGATATCAAGGAAAATAGCATCATAAGATAATGAATTTCTCCATTAGGAGAAGAACGAACTTGAAAAAGATTTAGTTCGTTGGTTATTATCTATTACCTATATATATGATATATATACTTCTAAAACAATGTGATTGTGAATTAGAAGATCTTCCAAAATTTTCATGACTCCATAAGATGTAGTTGGAAAGAAAGACAAATCTTAAGCATGTTAAAGATTTGGGGTTGTGTGCTAATAAGCAATATTTGTTTGATAACAATCTTGTGTGATATCCTTATATTAATTTTTGGATATCGCTTCTATAAACCAACTAACAAATGTTGTTTTGTTGGGTAGTTCATTGTAATTCTACAATATGATTTGCCTAAACGCAAATGAACGAGAGATAGAACTCAAAGAATGTGTTCTTTGAGAGACAAGATAGTAATCAACAAATATAACAACCTAGTTCCTATACCACAAGCTCCAAGGTAGTCAAGAAGGATTTATAAACCGTCTTAGTTGAATGGTTTGAACTTTATGACTATGTCATAGAGTTGCACCTCTTAATTCGAAAGAAATAAGAATGAAAATCCTTATGACTACATTAAGTGTATATACGATATATACTCAAGGAAATGGTAAAATACCATTTGACTCGAAATAATGAAACCTTAATAGCTAATTGGTAGCTTAAGGTAACTACACTCAAAGAGTATGGTTGACTCTGAAGAAACCATCTTTGATATAGTCTTAGTTTCAATTAATTCGAGGATTGCTAGCTACAACTAAATGGTGATTTAATGTTTGGACATAATATGGGTTTCCATAACCATTATTAAGATAGTCTTGATAATGTATGTCTAAAACTATGAATCACAAGACATGTAAGTTGTAGAGATCCATCCATCATGGATCTTAGCAAGCTAGTGGGAGCTATAACCGTCTTATGAAAGATCAAATCGTTTGATTTCTCGTAAAGATGTAAATGAATCTTTTGTTTACTAGGTTTACAAAAGATTAGTGGGAGTTTATCATATTCCTAAATTTAAATATATATATATGATATATTAATTTTTGGAAATGAAATGAATACTTCTTCGTTAAAGTAATGACTTTAAACATTCTATAAACGATAGAATAAATATGGGAGATATAGTCTATAATATACAAGAGACGCTAGGAAGTTTCTCATATGATGATAAACTTCAATTTGAATGACAATTCTAGTGAGACTAGGAAATTGTTCTTCTCAAAGGGAATGTACCCTTTGACTCCCAAAGAAATAATGCGTAAATAGAATCCTTTATGCATACGCACAAAGGTGATTTATGTATTTCATATTGTATGAAAAACATTGATATGAGTTGTACCTAGAACGGTACAAAACGATATCAGTGCAAGCCCAGGATCAGAACCATGGCAACTGTCAAGTGAGTCCTTAAGTATTCAAGAAATACTAAAGGATAGATTTCTCAATAAATGAGGAAAAATTAGAGTAACGTAATGGAAGCGTAAATGTATTAGATTATGAATCTAATCCATCATTGGATGTTTCTTCATTATGAATGAAGAGATAAACAGATATCTCTTTATTATGACTAAAGAGATATTTGGATGGAAACATTAAAGTAATGACTTTAGTGTGTTCCATTATGAATGCAAAATATATTGCCATATAGAAGCTTACAACAATGTTGTTTGGATGGGAAAGTTCATTTATGAACTCTCTATTCGGTTCCAACCAGAAAGTGTACGACACTAATGGGGCGATAGCTCAAGCCAGGGAATCAAGGTCTCATCAAGGTCCGAACTCATATGAGAGACTAAACCACATGATTGGGAATCATGTATAATGGTGACGTCGTTATTCTCAAGGTTGCTTCTATGGATAACATATAGATATCCATTGTCTAGGCCTACTATTCAGCCATTTTTTGAAATGACTGCAGAAGAGGTATCATCACTGATGACCAAGCTGATTGGCTCTAGTGCAAGTGGGAGATTGTTGGAAATGTGCCCTAAAACCAATCATATGATGATACTTTACGGACATTTCACATGATTAAACTAATCTAGTTTAATATCAAGGGCAAAGATTATTGTTTGAGCGGTCTCATATAAATGTTATATGCTTAAACGATAAAGTCCAAGGAATATGTGATTGGGAGAATGCGATCTAAATAGTTAGATTCATGAGACCATTCTTTCGTAGACACATCCTAAACGTTCCTGATCATAGGATTGCCAATTGGGCATTGACAGTCCGTTAAGATCAGTACGTGCCATGTCTTCTCTCAGGGAGAGTGACTAGTCTCGAGTCATTGGTGTGAGTGACACCAAGACAAGTACGTAGGTGCTCAATAGAGAATGAGTTCACTGAACACGATCAACGACGAGTTCTCATATTCATGTCACGTGAGAACTCATGGTTAGGATAATGCAAATTAGTCCTTTGACCTGAGGCATCATAGTTGTCTTGTGGTTAGGTCCTTGATCTTTGATCGTGTCAAATGGCATTCCTTTGGAGTGTCCACGGCATGGTTGGGGTCAAGCTATCTAGTCATGGAGACAAGTGAATGCGCAACAAGGGATCTCTAACCTTCAAACCGTTGAGGGAGAATACTCTATGATATGATTTAGAATCTCTGGCCAGAGTATGAATGAGATGTTGGAATGCGTTCCATATCACATTCAAGGTAATCATATAAGTGCGAGATTCACATTGGATAGTAGACATGAATAAACTATCAAGCCAAACAATGTGGTCAAGAGTATTGTATTAGAGAAGGACCGTATTGCATTTGTAATCCTAAACTGAATAGGTTCTCCACCTCTTCTGATTAGCTTGGGTAACCATGATATGCTGCTAGGTGTCACTCATGGTTTGTGGAAGCCCTAAACGTGTGTAAACACTAAAGGGAGAATTGAAAGTTAGTTTCAAATTCACAATCGATTTGAAAGAGTTTGAATCGCCCACTGCCTTGCTAAAAGGAACCTAATGGATCGTACACCGTGTAAGGTAGAGATTGAAGATTCAACGGAAATGAGTAAGAATAATTAAATGGTTTAATTATTTATGGCAAGGATTAATTAATATGATTATTAATCAAACGAATAAGTTCGTTAAAGACCTCGGGATGGTTTTGGACCTTAAGGCCCAATGGGCTTCGAACGTCAAGTCCATTGACTTAAGTTGTATGACAACTTAATAAATAATGATTTAACAAAGGCCCAAAATACTCCAAAAATATCCCTAAGGCCGGCCACTATGTAAGGGTAGTGAACTTGGACTTATTTACAAGTTTGCCACTCAAATGAATTAAGGTATAAATTTGACTTTATAGCCAAAATTCATTTAGGGTTTGTTTTGGGGAAATTGGAGAGAAGAAATGCTCTCCCTTCTCTCTAGAATGGCCGGCCACTTTGAGGAAATAATCTAGCAATTCAACTTCCTCAAAGTCACTCATTTCTTCTTCATCTAACCTTGGTGTGGAGACTTAGAGGTTCCCAATTTTGGGAACTTGGAGAAACCATTTCATCCAACCAAATCCATAGATCTTAGATGCAAGGAATGAAGGCCCTCTCTTTGGGTGATTAGCCTTTGCTTATGCAAAGAGGAATCTACAAAGGTATTAATCTCAACTCACTTGTTTTGAGTTGATTAAAGGTTCACCAATCTACTAGGCTTTGAACATTCATGGTTAATGTTTTGTTTTTAAGTATATGCAAGCATGATTCCGCCTTTAATTTGTTAATTGCATGCTAATGATATTGCTTAAATGAACATGTTTCTCTAAAATAATCCTTCATAAATCAGTCCAGCTTAGTCTATTTTAAGGCAATCTAGCTTAGTCCCTAAAGTTAGTCCAGTCCGAAATATTCCAGTGCAACAAACGCACCCTTGAGTTCTAATTATAAAATTGGCCAAACCATCAAGGATCCCAATATTATATAAACAAATAAGACTTGTCACGTGCTTGGTGAAAAACATGTAACAAATTGTAATTCATAGCCCCATGTTACCCTTATTTTTCTAAGGGGAACTTCTTTTCTTTTTCCTTTTTTTTTAATTTTATTTTTTTATAATTTATATATTTAAAGAAAAAAACTAATTGCTAAGGATTACGGAGACCCACGTGACACACCCCGACCCGTAAGTGGGGCATGCTGGCCGTCACGTGAGCGTGACGTAACCATGTGCACAGTGTGGAAGCAAGATTCATATTAAAAATACGAACTAATTAAAACCAATCCTCTAGCAACCTAGAAGAGATAGTGCTAGAGTGAGATTTAAGTACTTATACAGAACCAGAGCGTACTAAGTCAAAATGCAGTCAAGCATGAAATAATAAATTCGAGAGACCCCAAAGGGTGCCCTACATAAGACGAAGTCTGTCAGAACTGCCGAACGATCCTCTCTAGCCACCAACGATACTCTAGCTACCTAGTACCTGGAAGGGCGAAAAACAAAACTAAGTGGGTCAGCAAAACAATTCTTTTCAAAACCATTCTTTTGTCAAAAGTATAACCCCTCTCCGTAAAACCTGTATAAATTCCCAGAATCAAAGTATATACTCGTGTGTGTGTATATATATATATATCTCTCTCTCAAAATCATGCTGGAAAAGAGTATGTATGCCATGCCAAAGTATCATAACTGAATCTTAATCATAAATCTGTAGATGTGATCAAATGTTAGGTAATCATCTTGGCCCTCGGCCATATAAATATCTCATAATCAATAACAAAAATAAACTCAGCCCTCGGCTGCACATATAGCTCATAATCAACTCATCACATCATATATATATATATATCAATCATGCACATACATCAGTACAACCTTTAGTGGTCTACTCATCATATCATGTAAATATGCTCTAGTGCTCCAATCACGTGAAGATTGTGCGAATTATTCGCGGGTCGCCTACGAGTCGAGCCCACTTATAGTGGTCTATACGACAGGACTGTGCACCTAACTTGGATCCAAGGCGAGCATGCGGTGTGGGAGGTGAACAACACGTGAAAGACTGTGCCTCTAACTCTGGGCGGGAGCACTACTATCAATGTGCAGGTATATGAGCTCTAATCATATCACATCACATCGTTCATTCTCATTCTCATTATAACCATTATCTAAACTTACCGGACACTTACCTGTGCGTCCACAAAACCATCATACAATATGCAATCACTAATGCAGCATTTAAAATAAATGAATACTTTGCATGGCATTTCAAATCACATAAACGTTCATTTTCAATTTCTGGGGAAAATAGTAATATATAGGTACATATGGAAAAATAGCTGCCCACTCACTGATAGGTCGCCGGGTCCTAGCCCCCACGTCTAGCCTGGCTACGCTAATCCTCGGGGTAAGTCTCACCTATATGAGAATGTACTGAAAATACGTTATTTAAGCACATATACGCAACTATGGAAATAACTTCTCATACATAACTCAATTTTGGTATACGAATATACCAATGCGACCTACACGATGTCACGGACGTCGACAAATTTTTAAAATAATTTTTAGGTGGCCCACGAGCCTGCCAGGGCACGGTGCAACGCGTCCCCACGCGCGGCACATGCCTGGCACGTGTCGTCTCCTACCTCCAACTCGTCAGAAAATCTCGTCGGCGTCGGAAAACCTGTAACTTGGGTTTTCTCTCTCGATTCTACACCATTTTGACCCATTTTTCTTCCTACATGCTCTAAATCAAGACGAGAACAAGTTTATACCTTAAAAAACTTCTAAAAATGTCTGCAATCTCGTTCGATGCTGTCCCGATGTCCAAACTTAGCAAACGATGGTCTCCGAGACTCGTGGTGAGCTTGGTTTCACTTAAAACGCAACCAATGAAAAGTTGATGAACAGTGACAAACTTGGGGGGGGGGGGTGAGTTTTCAACGTGAAATCGTAAGAGATCTTACCTAAAATGGATGTCGATGCACTCGTCTGGTCTCAAGGAACATAAATATGGTCTTTGCTTCTTCAATCTGTGCCTGGGTGAACGGATGTGGGTGCGTCCGTATGAGAATGAGAAAGAGAGAGTGAGTTTTCGAGAGAGGATAGAGAGAGTTACGGGATGGAAGAGAGAAAATGGTTTGAGTGTGTGGTCAGTCACCAATCAGAAGTAAGGGATCCTAAAGGATCAGATTGGCCCCAATAATTGAGGGCAAGAAATAATTAGTCATCACATGAACACATACACACATACACGACCCTGAAGGGGTATTTTTGTCATTTCACTTCGTCAAAATAAAAATCCCGGGATGGGCTGTCACACCACGTGTGAGAATTAAAAATAGTCAACAGATCCAAGAGTTAGTAGAGTGTCACACTCAGACCAATTTTGTGACAGCTCGTCCCGAAATATTATTTACGCTGATATGAATTGACAGAATTGCCCTCGAACGTAGAGGTACGTTTGTAATCTTACTTAAAGTATTGGTCCAATTACATAATTCCCTTTGTTTTTGGGACCAATGGAAAGTTAAGAATTATTGGTTTTAATAGGTGGCTTTTAAACCACTCATTCTTTCTCTCTCCTCTCACTTCCGCATATCTCTCAAACTCTCAGTCACTCTCTCTCTCCTCCCTCGACTTCTTCCTTCTTCTTCGCACAAAAATTGTACGGACAAACACGCACCCAAGCTTCCAGACGCAGATTGAACTTCTGGTAAGCTTATTCTTATTTCTTATGCCCTTTCGAATCCATCCATACTAGTTTTAAACCCTAGAACTCTCGAAATCACGAAGAAATCTCAATCTCAGATTTGGTCACTGTTCACAAAGTTTTTGTTAGATGTGTTTTAGGCGAAACCAAGCTCACCACGAGCTTTAGAATGTCATCACGAACCTCGGAGACCTTCGTTTGCAAGTTTTGGACGTCGAAATCACGCCATTCGAAGTTGGCCGGTTTTGGTAGATTTTCCTGACGAATTTTCAGAAGTTTTTAAAGGTATAGCTTCCTTCCCCTCTTGATTTAGAACATGTAGGAAGAAAAATGAGTCAAAATGGTGAAGAAATGGCCGACAAAACCCAAGTTGCAGGTTTCCGGCCGGCGACTTTTTTCGGCGAACCGAGGAAGACAATGATGCACGTGGGCCCGAGAAAAATTATTTTAAAAATTTGTCGACGTTCGTGACGTCGTGTAGGTCGCGTTGGTATATTCAAATGCCAAAATTGATCAACGTGTTGGAAGTATGCCCACAAAGCCACTCATTTGATGTAATAGCTTTTGGAATACTTATTGTGTTAAACTATAATATGTTTAATAGAGGGCAAAGCTTATTGTTAATCACTATTTATTGTATTATGTGTTTAAGCAATAAGGGAATCCAAGGAATGTATTTAATCTAAGAGAAAAGTGATCTAAGTGAGTTGGATTAACGAGACCTTTCTCTTATGTTCATTCCTGAAACGTTCATAGCCATAGGATTGCCAATTGGGTATTGACAATCCGCTAAGGTTAGTATGTGTTATGTTAACTCAAGCGTGAGTATGATTGGTCTCAAGTCATTTAGTGTTGGACACTGAGACAAACACATAAGTGCTCAAAAGGTAATTGAGTACACTGAACAACGATCAAAAGAGAGTTCGAACATACATGTCATGTAAGAACTCGTAAGTTGCAATATGCAAAGTAGTCCTTTGACCTGAGGCATCATAGATGTCTAATGGTTGGATCCTTGATCTTTGATCATGTCAAAGGCATTCCATTGAGAATGTCCACGGCATCATTGGGGTCAAGCTACCTAGTCATGTAGGCATATGAATGCACAACAAGGGATCTCTAACCTTCCATGGTGGAAGGAGAATACTCTGAGATATGATTCGAGAGTCTTTGGCCAAAGAATATGAATATGACTTAGGAAGTTTGTTCCAAATCATATTCAATTGAATCATATAGAGAAGTATCACATTGGATAGTAGACATGAAACAAACTATCACTTAAACAATGTGATCAAGAGTATTGTATTAGAGAAGGACCGTATTGCGTTGTAGTTATAACTGGATATGTTCTCCAACCACTTCTACTTAGCTTGGGTAGCCATGACATACTGCTAGGTGTCACTCATGGTTTGTGGAAGCCCTGGGGATAAGCAAACACTAATCTTCATCAAAGGGAGAATTGAAATGTAGTTTCAATTCACAATCGATCGTTAAGAGTAACAATCGCCCACTGCCTCGCTAAATGGAACCTAATGGATCGTACACCGAGTAAGGATGAATGTGAAGATATAAAAGAGATGGATAAGCAATTAAATGGTTTAATTGAGAATGGTCAAGATTAATTAATTAGTTAATTAATTATACGAAAGGTTCGTATTGGGCTTTTAAGTTGGTTTTGGGTTTCGGGGCCCAAAAGGGTTTTTGGTCCACAAGGCCCATTGAGTTTAGGTTGTGTGACAACTAAAAATTAAATGGAAATTAACGCAAAAACAAAGCCAAAACCGGCCTAGGGTGAAGGGGTAGCAAATTTGGGTTAATTGCAAGTTTGCCACTCAAATGTGAGGTGGTATAAAAGCAACGTTATAGCCATTCTCTCACTAGGGTTTTCTAGAGGCAAAGAAGAGAAACTTTCTCTCTTTTTTTCTCCATTGAGGCCGGCCATCTTAGAGGGTTTTTACTAGCATCAAAAACTCTCTAAGTCATCCATTTCATCTACACACCTCATTCTTGGTGTGGAGACATAGAGACACCAAATCTTTGGTGTTCTTGGAGATCCTTTCCTCATATCCTCAAGGAGCAAAGGAGCATCAACAAAGAAGAAAATCACAAGGAAGATCCAAGGAGCTAGGAGGTGACTTGAAGGCCCTCCACTTGGGTGAATCCCTTGTGTAAACAAGGATGAGCTTCAAGGGTAATGAATCTCAAATCCTTCCTTCTCTTTAATGTTGTTAAAGAGTCTTATGGTTCACCATTCTCTAGGCTTTGAAAGTCATAGGTTTTAGAATTGTTTTTGAATGCATGCCTACTTTAAAGTGTTATTAGTTTGCATATGTTTTCAAATGTTCCCACATGTTCTTAGCTAGGACAAATTTTTTCCTTCAAGTGGTATCAAGAGCCTAGGTTTAGAGTATGGTGAATCCTTTTGGGTTTTGTGTTTTTCATGATTTATGATTTAAATGTTGTAAATGTTACAAGCTTTGTTCTTGCTTTTGAATATAAATTTTGCTTGAAAATTTAGCATCTCAAATGTTGTAGATGTAGTTCATTTAAGCATGAATATTGGAACTAAAATTTGGTGCCATGTATGTGGGGAAATTCGGCCAAATCCAAAGGGTGGAATTTTGGATTCATGTTTGTCTTGTTAAAAATATTTTAAAGTGACTTTTGGAACCTCTAAGTGCCCTAGGATGTTAACACTCTTTTGGGTAGTGAAAATTTGAATTTTATTGAGTGAAAACATTCATGGAGCTCTTATGAGTTTTCATGTGTGTTCTTCAATGTTCTTGATGTTCTTACCAAGAACAAAAAGGTTTGGTGTTTTGATTCAAAGTGTTTGTTGTCTTTTAATAAAGTTTTGTTTATGGTGGTTGGTGTGACATTATTGTGATGGATGGTAAGACATGATTTGTACTTTTTCAATCAACACCCATACCAATCACCTTTTCCACACCTACCTATCACCTTTTTCCACACACTTTGAAAATTTGAATTTTCACCAAAACCACCCCCCCCCCTTTTTCACTACCAAAACCGGCCACCCTACAATGTAGGGTACTTTTGGGTCTTTTATGCAATTACATAAAGTTTTGATACTTTTGTGTATTTGCACTTTGACCCGAAAGTTTACGTTTTTACGTAAAGGCCCAAAATCACTAAAGGACAAATTGTTTTGCTCCTTTAATGAAGTTTTTATAATTGTTGAAATTTTTGGGTTCTAGTTGTAATTACATGAAGTTGTGGACTCTTGTGTTCTTACAAAGTGATCCCAAAAGTTTATGTATTAGCATTGTAGCCCAATAGTTGTGGTCATTGCTTTTTCGGCCCAAATTGTGATGAGAACAAAATTGTTTTGTTTCTTTAATGAGAATTGGATTTTCATTTCATTTAGTTCCATTTAAATCAATTCTATGAATCCGAAAACCAATTGTTTAAGTTGCTTTCTTAGTTAATATGATTGATTAAGAAAAAGGGTGATTATGAACCAAATGCCTCGATAATTGAGCTATGTGATTGGCCGCTTTACATTATGAATGTTTGGGTTAAGTAGCTTAGATTTGAATGTAATTTGATTAATTCAAATGTGTTGTAAAAGGACATAAGTCCTTCCAATGTGTTGTAAAAGGGCATAAGCCCTTCTCTTTATTTCATGTATTCCTTTTGTTTATTTGTATGCAAATTGGAATAGTTGGGTCCAACGCCCAATAGAAAATGACAGTTTAATTAGATTAAACGCGTAACTAAAATCAACAACTACCTACCTTAGACCCAAGGGCCAACACAAGACTCGTGTTGGATCAAATCAAATGGTTCATAATCATCCCAAGTCCTTTTAATATGATTAAAATGAAATTGATGTAGCCCAACACTACTCCCTCAACAAAACGAATGTTAAGTTGATAAGTGAGAGATGCTTTGAACATCTCTTCGTAGGCCTTCCACCGTGGTGGGCTCCAATCTTTTGTGACTCATACACCGGCTTCACCCTATCATGGGGAAGTTCAAAGTATGTGCTTACCTAAAGGAGGAGTCCATATGAACATACATGATGTGGTGAAGTAGGCAACAAGGATGGCCAACATCATATCATTGTGAGGCTATTCTTGAACCCCTACACGAACTAGCATGGTGGGAATAACTTAACTAAGTGCAATGGTGCCAACATCATATCATTGTGAGGCATCATTCTCTAGAGGCCAAACTAGATGGGTAATTACAAGAGTTGTAAATGACTAAAGCGTTATTCTCTCATCATTATTTTTGCTAACCAACATCATATCATTGTGAGGTGGGCTTGGTAATGGTGAGCCTCCCATACCCCGCTAAGAGTTCAACATAACTCTCGGATTCCATTGAGGGATGTGGAATTTGCCAAAAATAGTGGGTGGTACTATTTGATTTAAGACCCAATCAAGTAGTTATAAAATCAACAATCTAATACGATTTCTGTTATGTTATGTAGTTAACGACATGCCTAAAATTACACCTACCATTATACTTGACAAAAATGGCCTTAGGGGCCAACATTTCCTTGCTTGGTATCATCACATTGAGAATGTCTCAAAGATGAATAACATATCGTATGTGCTCAAGCAATCCCCTCCTCATGTACCTCTTACGAAACTAGCTTCAAAAGAAGAGTGTCAAAATTACACTAGACACTATGAGGATGACTTACAAGCCAAATGCTTAATCCTCACCTCACTAAGTGAGGAGCTTAAGAAGCTACATAAGCATATGGACACTTCTTGTGCCATAGTTGATAGTTTGCATAAGATGCCTGACATTGAGACAAGTAACGTACGATTCTCAAATGTTTGTAATCTATTGAATGCCAAAATGGCAAAGGGGACATCGGTCCAAAAACATGGACAAAAGATGGAAAGGATCTTTCAAGATCTTGAAAGTTTAGGAACTTCCATCGATGGGAAAATGGCCCAAGACTTTTTCCTTGCATCTCTCTCGGATGATTTCACTAAGTTTATAGTAAACTATAAAGTGAATAGATTCGATCATACTTTTACCAAGATGATTGACATGTGCTGTAAGTTTGAACAAAGTTTCAAAAAAGACAGTGGGAGTGAGAATGCAATCATAAGGAAAAGGTTGCATAAGAAGAAGGCAAGAAAATCCAAAGGAACATGCTTTCATTGTGGAAAGGATGAACGTTGGAAGAAGAAATACAGGGTGCGCATTGCGAGCGTTATGACATGAACTTTTGAAGGGACTATTTCTGTCATAGAAAGTGCTTTTACTGTAAGCTCCAATTCTTGGATATTCGATTCAGGCGCTAGTCAGCATATCTGCAATTCGTTGCAGGGACTAACGGAGAGCAAAACACTGCGCAATGGGGAGATGATTGTGCGAGTTGGGAACGACACTAAAATCTCTGCAAAAGCAATAGGCACCCACATGCTTAAACTACCCTCTGGGGAAGTCTTGGAACTTAAAAATTGTTTATATTTTCCTTCATGTATAAAGAATTTGATTTCCATCTCTATGCTTTTACGAGATGGGCACTCAGTATTGTTTGACAAAATGAGTTGCACTTTATCCTTGAACGGTCGTATTATCTCTTATGGTAATATGATAGAGGGACTTTTTCACCTAGAGACAAGTAGTGGGATGCACTGTATTGAAAGCGGGAATACCTCAAAACCCAAAAGGGCTAGAGAAGAAGTTAACCAAGAGAAGATGTGGCATCTTAAACTTGGACATGTGAACCTTGATAAGATTCGCAAGATGTCGAAAGACGAATATTTCTGCCCGTTAGGTAATGACCAAATGGGTACTTGTGAGTGTTGCTTGAAAGGCAAGATGACCAAATCTCCATTCACTGGGAAGGGATAGCGTGCCACAGAGATTCTAGGGTTAATCCATACTGACGTATGTGGACCTATGTCTACTATGTCGAGAGGAGGCTTCTCCTACTATATCACATTCACCGACGATCACTCTCGGTTTGGCTATGTGTATCTTATGAAGTACAAGTCAGAATCCTTTGAAAAGTTCAAAGAGTTCAAGAATGAAGTTGAGAAGTAAACTGGGAAACAGATAAAGATCCTAAGATCAGATCGAGGGGGAGAGTATCTAACTAACGAGTTCCTAGATTATCTCAAAGAGTGTGGAATAATATCACAGTGGACTCCACCAGGAACTCCACAACTTAATGGAGTTTCTGAAAGAAGAAACCGAACCTTGATCATGGTTCGTTCTATGATGAGTTCCGCCGATCTACCAGTAACATTTTGGGGATACGCTTTATATACAACAGCTTACTTGCTTAATAGAGTACCTTCCAAATCAGTTTCACAAACGCCCTATGAGATATGGCATGGAAGAAAGCCAAGTCTTAATCATATTAAGATTTGGGGTTGTGAAGCATATGTCAAGAAGCTTGAAGCTACTAAGCTTGAAGCGAGATCCGTTAGGTGCTATTTTGTGGGATATCTTAGAGAAACTATGGGCTATGAGTTCTTCCATCCTGACGACCAGAAAGTCTTTGTCGCCAGAACTGCTAAGTTTCTAGAGGACGAATTTGTTCTCAAAGGAACTACAAGTAAAACGATGGAAATTAATGAGATTAATGATGAACCACAAACAAGCACTCGACAAGTTGACAACCCTGTTCCTGAACCCCTAGCTCCACGTAGATCTGAATAGGTCAGCAAGCCACCTAAGAGGTATGACTTGGATAATGACTTTGGGGAATTGCACCTCCTAGGTGACAATGACACAAATGAGGACCCTAGAGACTACACTAAAGCAATGTCCGACATTGATTCAAAGAGATGGCAAGAGGCCATGAAATCCGAGATGGGTCTTCAAGAGGAAGATAGGCGCTGATGGGAACGTGGAGACTTATAAGGCTAGACTAGTAGCCAAGGGTTATAAGCAACGAGAAGGGATTGACTATGAAGAAACCTTCTCACCTGTAGCTATGATTAAGTTCATTCGGATTTTGCTTGCTATAGCTGCATACCATGATTATGAGATATGGCAAATGGACATGAAGACGGCCTTTCTGAATGGCTACCTAGAGGAAGAGCTCTATATGACTCAACCCGAAGGTTTCGTGTCCAAGTCTGAAAAGACTAAGGTATGCAAGCTTCAGAGGTCCATTTATGGACTTAAGCAAGCCTCCAGGAGCTGGAATATTTGTTTTGACACTGAAATCAAAACGTTTGGTTTTACTCAAAATGAAGACGACAATTGTGTTTATCAAAAGGTCGTTGGGGATGTAGTTGTATTCCTATTGTTATATGTAGATGACATATTACTATTCAGGAATGACACTGCAGTACTTTCTTTTGTAAAAGTGTGGTTGTCCAAAACCTTCCACATGAAAGATTTGGGAGATGCATCTTATGTGCTTGGGATAAAGCTATATCGTGATAGATCCAGAAAATTAATTGGATTATCCCAATATTTCTACATAGACAACGCGCTAAGTAGGTTCCAGATGGAACAATCAAAGAAAGGTCTTCTTCCTGTGAGACATGGAATTCACCTTTCAAAATCCATGGGACCGAAAACTCCTGAAGAAATTCGGCAGATGAACAAGATTCCTTATGCTTCCGCCATAGAAAGTCTCATGTATGCCATAATATGCACAAGGCCTGATATCGCATATGATGTGAGCATTACTAGTCGATATCAATCTAACCCAGGATCATAACACTGGGCAACTGTCAAGACGGTCCTTAAGTACTTAAGAAGAACTAAGGATATGTTCCTCGTTTATGGAGGAGCGACAGAGTTGCGAGTGGAAGCCTATAGAGACGCAGATTTCCAATCTGACGTCAACGATAGAAGTTCCAACTCCGGATATGTGTTCACTCTGAATGGTGGGGCTGTCAGCTGGAAAGCAAGAAACAAGATGTAATTGCTAATTCCACGACAGAGACTGAATATGTCGCTGCAGCTGAAGCCGGCAAAGAAGCGTTCTGGATGAAGAAGTTCATTACTGAACTTGGAGTGGTTCCAACCATTACATCACCAGTAACTTTGTACTGTGATAATAGTGGGGCGATAGCTCAAGCCAAGGAACCCAGGGCTCATCAAAAGAACAAGCATTTTGACAGACGCTTTAATATCATGAGAAGATATGCTGCCGAGGGGAAAGTCAACATCCTCAAGGTTGCCTCAGCCGATAACGTAGCAAATCCACTGACGAAGCCAATGTCTCAGATCCAACTTGACCGCCATATGGAAAAGATCGGTATTAGATACATGGGAAGGTGGCTTTGAGTGCAAGTGGGAGATTGTTGGAAGTATGCCCACAAAGCCACTCATTTGATGTAATAGCTTTTGGAATACTTATTGTGTTAGACTACAATATGTTTAATAGAGGGCAAAGCTTATTGTTAATCACTATTTATTGTATTATGTGTTTAAGCAATAAAGGAATCCAAGGAATGTATTTAATCTAAGAGAGAAGTGATCTAAGTGAGTTGGATTAACGAGACCTTTCTCTTATGTTCATTCCTGAAACGTTCCTAGCCATAGGATTGCCAATTGGGTATTGACAATCCGCTAAGGTTAGTATGTGTTATGTTAACTCAAGCGTGAGTATGATTGGTCTCAAGTCATTTAGTGTTGGACACTGAGACAAACACATAAGTGCTCAAAAGGTAATTGAGTACACTGAACAACGATCAAAAGAGAGTTCGAACATACATGTCATGTAAGAACTCGTAAGTTGCAATATGGAAAGTAGTTCTTTGACCTGAGGCATCATAGATGTCTAATGGTTGGATCCTTGATCTTTGATCATGTCAAAGGCATTCCATTGAGAATGTCCACGGCATCATTGGGGTCAAGCTACCTAGTCATGTAGGCATATGAATGCACAACAAGGGATCTCTAACCTTCCATGGTGGAAGGAGAATACTCTGAGATATGATTCGAGAGTATTTGGCCAAAGAATATGAATATGACTTAGGAAGTTTGTTCCAAATCATATTCAATTGAATCATATAGAGAAGTATCACATTGGATAGTAGACATGAAACAAACTATCACTTAAACAACGTGATCAACAGTATTGTATTAGAGAAGGACCGTATTGCGTTGTAGTTGTAACTGGATAGGTTCTCCAACCACTTCTACTTAGCTTGGGTAGCCATGACATACTGCTAGGTGTCACTCATGGTTTGTGGAAGCCCTAGGGATAAGCAAACACTAATCTTCATCAAAGGGAGAATTGAAATGTAGTTTCAATTCACAATCGATCATTAAGAGTAACAATCGCCCACTGCCTCGCTAAATGGAACCTAATGGATCGTACACCGAGTAAGGATGAATGTGAAGATATAAAAGAGATGGATAAGCAATTAAATGGTTTAATTGAGAATGGTCAAGATTAATTAATTAGTTAATTAATAATACGAAAGGTTCGTATTGGGCTTTTAAGTTGGTTTTGGGTTTCGGGGCCCAAAAGGGTTTTTGGTCCACAAGGCCCATTGAGTTTAGGTTGTGTGACAACTAAAAATTAAATGGAAATTAACCCAAAAACAAAGCCAAAACCGGCCACTCAAATGTGAGGTGGTATAAAAACAACTTTATAGCCATTCTCTCACTAGGGTTTTCTAGAGGCAAAGAAGAGAAACTTTCTCTCTCTTTTTCTCCATTGAGGTCGGCCATCTGAGAGGGTTTTTAGTAGCATCAAAAACTCTCTAAGTCATCCATTTCATCTACACACCTCATCCTTGGTGTGGAGACTTAGAGACACCAAATCTTTGGTGTTCTTGGAGATCCTTTCCTCATATCCTCAAGGAGCAAAGGAGCATCAACAAAGAAGAAAATCACAAGGAAGATCCAAGGAGCTAGGAGGTGACTTGAAGGCCCTCCATTTGGTTGAATCCCTTGTGTAAACAAGGATGAGCTTCAAGGGTAATGAATCTCAAATCCTTCATTCTCTTTAATGTTGTTAAAGAGTCTTATGGTTCACCATTCTCTAGGCTTTGAAAGTCATGGGTTTTAGAATTGTTTTTGAATGCATGCCTACTTTAAAGTGTTATTAGTTTGCATATGTGTTCAAATGTTCTCACATGTTCTTAGCTAGGACAAAATTTTTCCTTCACAATGTATGAGAAGTTATTTCTAAAGTTTTGTTTATGTACATTAAATAACATTTACTCAGTTACTTCTCATATGGGCGAGACCTATCCCGACGACGAGCGTAGCCAAGCTGGACGTGGGGGCTACAACCCGGCTATTTATCAGTGAGTGGGCAGTTGTTTTTCCGTATATACCTATATATAAAGCTATTTCCCCAGAAAACGAATTTAAATGATGAAATGATTTGAGATGCCATGCAAAGTATCTATTTTATTTTAATTATGCATTAGTACTTGCATATAATTGTGATGGTGCTGCGGACGCACAGGTAAGTATCAGGTAAGATTCTATACTGATCATGATGAGAATGAAATGATGTGATATGAATGAATGAAATGATGTGATTAGAGCTCATACACCTGCACATCTATAGTAGTGCTCCCGCCCAGAGTTAGGGGCATAGTCTTTCATGTGATGTTCACCTCCCGCACCGCATGCTCTCCTTGGATCCAAGTAGGTGCACAGTTCTGGCGTATAGACCACTATAGGTGGGTTCGACTCGTAGGTGACTCGCGAATCATTCACATAGTCTTCACGTGATTGTAGCACTAGAGCGTATTATGTTATATACAGAAATGAGTTGCAGACCACTAGAGGTGGTATTGATTTATGTGTAGGATATATATATACAGCTGAGGGCTGAGTTGATATAATGAGATGATGAGATGATTATGAGCTATATATGCAGCCGAGGGCTGAGATGATTATCAGATATTTATTCACATCACAGATTCACGATATGAGTATACAGTTGAGATACTTTGGCATGGTATACATACATATATTTCCAGAATGACTTTGAGATATATATGTATATGAGTATATTTTATTTCTGGAAAATTATACAGGTTTTACAGAGAGGGGTTACAGTTTTTGAAAAAAGAATGATTTTGAAAAGATTTGTTTTGTTGACCCACTCAACTTTGTTTTTCGCCCCTCCAGGTATTAAGTAGTGTTCGTTGGTGGCTTACGAGGATTCATCGGACGTTCTGACAGAACTCATTCATGTAGGACCACTTACGGGTGTTGTTTCCATTAGTACTTTCTGCTTGACTGCATTGACTTAGTATGCTCTGAGTTTGTATAAGCACTTTAACTCTCGCACTAGCACTATCTTTTATTAGATTGCTAGTGGCTTGGTTTTAGTTGGATCGTATATTTCTAATTATTCTTGCTTCCGCACTGTGCACATGGTTACGTCATGCTCACGTGACGGCCAGCACGCCCCACTTTCAGGTCGGGGTGTGTCAAATTTTATATGGAGGTAGATTGTCTGCTCTCTCACTTTCCATATACTTCCATTCTCTCTTATTTGTGCGGTCATGGTTAAGTCACGTCAACATTTTATATTACTATTGTTTTTGTCTTATTATCTTTATAAAAAAATCAATATTGACGTGGCTTAACCGTAACCGTACAAATAGAGAGAGGATGGAAGTGTATGAAAAGTGAGAGAGCAGATAATCTACCTCCATTTTATATGCAAGAGCTGACAATTTGTAAGATTATTTGCGTGCCTCTAGTTCCAAAGTTCATCACACATGCTCAACTTTTTGTGCAATTTTCTTTGTTTTTTTTTTTTGGCATTTTATAGCTTGTCCCCATGTTGTTTTTGTGACGATTTTTTTTTTAAATGTATGGAGACTAAGATGTTTGGTCATCTCCAATCGATCTGCCTAGATGGTCATAGGGTGAAAAATAGTCGAAAATTACACGAAAACCATCTCCAACCGAAGGTTAGGCCAAATGGCCCATGGGCCCTATCGAGCCACAATTGCAGAACCGAGCCAACTGGCTAGATTAAACTAGCCAGCTAGCCAGCTGAGGCCAGTCCAGAATTTGTAGCCGTTGGATTTGATATTTTTTTTTACAAAATTTTAAAAAAATTAAATTAAATTCTAATTTTTTTTCTATAACTACCTAAGCCATTAAATAACATTAAACAACATTAAACTTAAACAACATAAAAGAACACAACTTAAACAACATTAAAAAAACATTTAACAACATAAAACTTAAACGCCTACTCTGTGCTTCTTTTGGCCCAAAGATGTGCAACAAGATCCTCTTGTCGGTACTTGTTTGTGGCACGCGAACGTATCATCCTATACAGCCTCATGTACTCATTTAATGAGATATTACCAATTCTTGGAACAAAAGGAAAATTAAGCCCATCATATATTATTACACGAGCCTTCCTTGGTCGTCATCAGATTCTCCATCAATATAGCCATCACATTCATCCTCCAATATCATGTTGTGTAATATGATGCATTGACACACCCCGACCCGGAATGTCCACTAGTACTCCGAAATCGAGCTGTGCTGGCTGACACCTGGAAGGTGACGAAGCCATAAAGTGTAGTGATGTGGAAATGTGAATAAATTTAAAACTAAAAGTGCCTAAACACTAGAGTGCGTTGGTGAGCGGGAGGGAACCCATCTCAGACGTGATGTTAGAACATAAGTAAGGTGCAGTGGAGTGGGTAAGAATCATACCCTCATAAAGTAGCCACCAATCCTCAGATTTTCCAAAAATCCTCGTTGAGACAAACGTTTAGAAATTCAATAACCCCTTGTTGAATCCGTATAATTCCCCAGAAATTACCAATACATATTCACATAAAAATCATGCTGAAAAGTGGTAAAACCAAGGCATACCATGTCGAAGTATCTCAGCAAACACCATTTATGCAAGATGAAATAAATCAATATAAAATGAATGTCAGTCGCAGTCACCTGGAATGACCTGTACGACTCATCCACATCTCATCAATTAGGTGCCAGCATGTGAGTTGGAGTCACCTATAGTGACCTGTATGACTCATCCATATCTCATCAATCATGTGCTAGCACGTGAGTCGGAATCAGTTATAGTGACCTGTACGACTCATCCATATCTCATCAATCAGATGCTAGCACGTGAGTCGGAGTCACCTATAGCGACCTGTACGACTCATCCCCATCTCATCAATCAGGTCATGCACACGAGTCGGAACCACATATAGTGGTCTATATGACAGGCTGGGTGTATATAATTACGCTCAGTGCTACGATCACGTGAAGGCTGTGCGACGTATCACAAGTCACCTATGAGTCAGAACCACCTATAGTGGTCTGCACAATAGGCTGGCACCTACCTTGGAATCCAAGGTGAGCGTAAGGTGTGGGAGGTGAACGATCACGTGAAGGCTGGGCCTAGCCTCGGGCAGAGAACTAACACCGTGGTGCCGGACAACGAATTCTACTCAAATCCATTCATCACTAATTACCATTCGATCAAACCAACACTATAAACTCACCTAAACTTACCTTGGCCTCCGCATTGTTGTGCAACGTTGTGTAAAGTTGTACTAAATCACATACTAAAATATAAACTAATTATGGCATGGCATTTATAAAACGTAAAACCATAATTTCTCATTTCCTCGCACAATGACTTATAACCAACATTAAATCACCAAAACATAGGGTTAAATCTCACATTCTTCGCCAAATTCCTTCACATTGCTCAATTTTCCAAACAAAGCTTTTATCTTGATTATTTAATCTCACTTATTTCATGGCTGCATCTAACGTCTTGTTAGACTACCTACGTACCCTAAACAGAGATCAAGCCAATCGTAGTTCACCAGAATTATTTGTCGGTAATATGCATATGGATATATCATGATATAATCTAAACTCAACCTTCTCATAGTACTTTATAACATATAAACATATATGACATGGCATAAATATATGATAAGATGGAAAAGATCCACTCACCTGGAGTTCGCGCTACAACTTCCTACCATAAACGTTGAGATGTCACGAATGATCAGCGCCTAGAACCATCATAAAATCACATCTCATAATTCTTGTCGATAAAGTACATAACTTACATAGAACATGTGTCTACGTAATTCGATCCAGATGATCCACATATTAGATCTCTAATCCGTAACTTCCAAGGATCCACATTATGCTTCTAGAACAATATCCTAAAGTTTCATTACGATCCAACGGTTGGATCTCCGCCAATTGCCAAAACCAAGTGGCGGTTAACATTTTATTTACGAACTTACAATTCCAATTCATGAAGATCCGTACTACGGATTCCTGATCCGTAAATTCCTATATTCCTCAAATATTATTAATAACGACCTACTAAATTTGGGTGACGATGTAACGGTCGGATCGTCAATTCATACAAGGACCTATTAACGTATCGTAGCGAATTTAGGTCCTAACGATTAATCTACATCAATCTATTCTCAAAACTGAACTCAAGGTATCCAATATAACCTAAAAAAAGCGTTGGCGGTCCTCTGGCCACGCGCCGTAGTGAGTGGCGGTCGGCCACTTCGGCTCGTCGAAAAATTGAACTTTCTCCAAAAATTCTCAAAATTTATAGAATTAATGATCTTAATGAGTAGAGCAACTTTAATACCTATAGACAAGGCTAATTTGGCCTAGAAAGGCTCCAATTTCATCAAAACCCATCTGAACCCTAATATGAGTGTGCTCCAATTCGACTTCCTATGCAACTCTGACGCTTCAACCATGGATTGATTGGGCTTTGTTCCAGGCCTCAAGGGAAGTTTAATGGTGGTGGTAATTTAATGAAATCATTTCAGATTTGGGTGATCCGAACACACCCCCGCCGCACCCCACCGTGTGGTTTCTCTCAATTTCAAGCCTAAATCTCTTGAATTTTGAGGTATAAGAGGAAGATGGAAAGTCGTGGAGGGGTTTCCAAGTGGTTGTTTGGGGGTAATTCACCGGAAAAAGGGGTGAAAAACCATTGGAAATGGCTAAAGGTAACGCTCTGGTCGGGTCACCCAATGTCCGGGTCTCGATCCCCCGTTTCTCACTTCTCTCATTTCCCCTCCCTTTTCTCTCTCCCCAGTGGTCCATTTGTCACATCCCGGCCCGGGCGCAGCCACCTCCCGGGCCCGCTCCACCACCGTAGCACGATATTTTCCGCTTTGGGCCCCGACCACGCCCTCACGGTTTTGTTTTTGGGAACTCACGAGCAACTTCCCAGTAGGTCACCCATCATGGGAGTGACCTAGCCCCCCTCTCGCTTAACTTCAAAGTTCTTACAGAACCCGAAGCCAGTGAGCTCCCAAAAGGCCTCGTGCTAGGTAGGGATGGGAATATACATTTAAGGATCATTCCCCTGGGCGATGTGCGATGTCACACCATTCCTCTCTTATCCTTCTCCTTTATCTATTTTCTATTATTTTCTTTTAATCACAACCATTCATTCCTCTCTTATCCCACAACTTCCCAATTTTTTGGAGCCTCCTCAAAAATAATTATTTGACCATTTTGCCCTCAACCTTGAACGTTAATAATTTCTTCCTTATAGCTCCAAATTCAATTTTGCTTGCGCCCACGCATTCGTAGCAACAGGTACTATAAGGATCGGCCAAGAAAATGAACCTTACGTGACACGACACTTTAGTCAACAAAAGTCAACACTTTGTCTCGAAGGGCATTTCTGTAAACTCACCTATTAAAATTATGATGGAGTTCAATTTATCTCGATTCCACCATCTTGCCGGTTCCTTGATAATCTCCACTGTGCTTGAAGAATATCGAAAACTCTCTCAACATCTTTACAGTATGCCTCTTGGTGTCAGGTAAACCACATTTGGGCGTTATCCATAGGGACTGGAATTGCTTGGATAAGTGTCGCCCACTTTGGGTGGATGCCATCTGCTAAGTATACCCTATATTATACTGACAGTCATTAATGTAGTAGTCAAGTTGAGGTGATTTACCCTCTGTCAAGTTATTGAAGATGAGTGAACACCCAAGAACTGTAATGTCATTGTGGGATCCTAGGACTCCAAAGAAAGCTTGCCAGATCCATGTGTCAAACGACGCAACCGCCTCTAACACAATAGTTGGCTTTCTTGATCATCTGCTAAAGCCTCATTGCCATTTGGTAGGACAGTTCTTCCACTGTTAATGCATGCAATCTAATGACCCTATCATGCCCAGCAAGCCATGATCTTCAGCTTTGCAAAGGAGCCGATCCAGATTTGCTTGATTTGGTTCACGGAGCTACTCCTCTTTGCAAAGCTGAACAACTGTATGACAAAATTTGATGTGGCAGAAAGTAACACACAAATTAAACCTTATAAATTATGCAATCATAGTATGAGTAAGTAGGGATCATTCTATTCCGGGGATTTGAAGGGATGCTAACCAACACAAATTAAACTTATAAAACTGAAAATTAAGTTAAACTAACAACAAAACACTGGGGGGGGGGAGATTTTGGACGAATTTAACCAAAACAAAAGTAAAGAGCATCGAGTAAATTAAGTTGTGAATGAAATATGGATGAAATGATAGCTAAAGTTTTCTTCTCCACACATGAATCGTATGCATACAAATCGATCTCCAGTTATTCTTTCTATAAACCATGAATGATAATGCCCCAAATTAATTGTGAACAACACTAATTAACTCTCAGATTTTCCTAAGTTCATTGAATTGGACTCAGCGACGCAACCAAATTATTCTTCTCAAGTTCCCTAACTATGAAAATCATGATAGAAATAGATCTCAAAGATCATTAAGTTTTGTGAAAATCATAAGCATTGACAAAGCATTTGTAGCTATGAAAAGCATGATACTTTTGCCAAGAATTTACTTAACTCAATCATGACTAGTGACTTTTACTACTTGTAAATATAAGTTCATAACGACTAGGTGAAGTTCCTTTATATTCTAGCATCAAATCCCTGCATGCAAACTAAGTCTGCACCCTTAATAAACATACAAGAATAAGTTCTTTATAAAGCAGATAAGTAAATTGCATTTATATTTTATGAAACAATAACTGGATATAATCAATTTATATAAAACATATTTTATGATGAAAGAACCCAGAAAACTCCAGCAACTTCAATGGATGATTGGCAGGTACGACACACTTCAATTGTTGCAGAAATTTCATATATATATATATATATATATATATATAGAGAGAGAGAGAGAGAGAGAGAGAGGGAACGACTGAATTCAAAGAGGAAAAGGTTTTGGCATTTTGAATTATTTTAGGACTCTAAGAATCAGGTAAAAAGTGTTGGAATGTGATAAGGATTCCTCCTTGTAGCTAGAGATAAGATAAGATAATGTTGGATAAGATAGATAAGATAAGATAGGATAAGACAATGTTCCTCTCCAACTAGGATTCCTTTTTCTAGTGTAATTCCTTATCTTCCAGGCTTCAACTTTGATTCCTCCAGATTTTAGCATACGTTTAACATCTTTTAAACACCAAAAAACGTTCAGCCCATATGTTATCCACGCATGCTATCCAATCCAAGTCTAAAACTGCTCCAAATTGCTCTAAGTAAATGCAAATAAATAAGATAATAAAGTCGTATAAATATGCTCCTATCAAATTTCCCAACACTTAGCTTTTGCTAGTCCTAGAGCAAAACAATGAAACCAAAACAAAACCTAAACCTTCCAACAATTGCCTCAGGGATTTCTAATGAAACATGACATGTTAAAAATAATTACTCATATAGATTTTAGCCATCCGTACTCTTGAGCTTAAACTTAACCGCAGTAATCACTTACTAGCATGCATTTAATCAATTAAAACAACATTTGAATGTAGTAACATGCCTTAGAGAATTCACTCAATTACTCACCTGATATACTCTCTATTTTCACACATATTTTTTTACTACACTCCATCTACTAAGTATATGTGAGAAGATTGATGCAAACATGTAGACTAGCACTCACATATGTTATAACAAAGAAGGCATGATAGGAACATATTTATGTGATTTTATTAGTTTGTTTCCTTGCATTTACTTAATTAGTTTCTGTAACATCCCGTTCCAAATTTTCTATATCCTCGACGTGGAATGACGATTTTGCCCTTGACTACGCGGGAACGGATGTGTTTTTTTGGCTTGGTTTTGGGCTATAGGGTCCTGAGCCCTTGGGCCCAATAATTTGGGCTGATATTATAACCAGACACACACACACACCATGCACACACGTGCTTCCCTTTCTGTTTCTCCCTCTCTCCTACAACTCTCTCGAACTCTCTCACTCTCTTCACTGTTTCGTACGGACAACCACACCACACGCGATCGAAGCACGGATCAACTTCAAAGAAGGCATATTTGGACTCCTGGGAACCTGGTAAGTCATATAGTAGCATTAGTTTAGTTCGAAACGTGATAGAACTCCTTAAACCCGAGGATAATTACTAGGGTACTATTCATCAACTTTGGATTGGTTGCGTTTTAGGTGAAACAAAAATCACAGGGACACTCTAGAGACTTCCACGAGGCTCGGAGTACCTCGTTTATGAACGTTGGACGTCGGGATCACTGAGTTCTGGATTTGGCCGAGTTTGGAGAAATTTCCCCGTGGAATTTCTAGAAGTTTTTCGAAGAATTTGAAGGTGTAACGTTGTTCTACACTGAATTTGGAGCATTTTGGCATAAATTTCATGAATTTTGGGTTAAAAGTGAGCTAGAACGGACGTTTTGAAGTTTTACCCAGTTTCCGGCGCCGGCGCCGGCGAAGGTCGCCGGAGCTGGAGGTTAGGGGTGACGGAATATTCCGTTAAAGTTGACGGAATATTCCTCACGCCGTCAGTTAATTCTAACAGAATCCGTTAGAAGATAACGGAATATTCAAAAGGAATATTCCTGACGCCGTTAGGGTTCAGTCGCGCGTGCGCAGCACGTGACGCGCGTGGGGGCGCGTCTGTCCGTGCGTTACTTGGCGCGTGGGGGGGCGTGCCACAGTAAAAAATTATTTTAAAATTATCACGACGATCGTGACGTCGTGGAGGTCGCGTTGGTATATTCAAATACCAAAATTGACCTTCGTATGAAAAGTTATTTACGTGGTTCGGTTATGTGCTGTTAATGACGGTTTTACAGTTGTTTCACATATAGGTGAGACGTACCCAGAGGACGAGCGCATTCATTCTCGGCTCGGGGGATACGACCCGTCGACATACCAGTGAGTGGGCTTTTGTTTTCAGTATATATATATAATTGACGTTTTTCCCAGAAACGCAAATCTCATGATTTATCAACGAAATTGGTTTTACAATTATATTGCCATGTCATATACCTAAAATAGATTATAAATATGATCATGATTGCATCTATTACGCTCTGACGCCGAGGACGGCCAGGTAAGTCAGGTAAGTATGATAGATAGTGTTTGAGACGATGATAGATTGTGATTAGCTCATCGCCTGCACCTCGGGTGTTTGTGCTCCGCCAGAGTAGGGCCTAGCCTTCACGTGATCGTTCACCTCACGCACCGTACGCTCACCTTGGATCCAAGGCAGGTGCCTAGCCTGTCGTACAGACCACTATAGGTGGTTCCGACTCGTAGGTGACCCGCGATTCGTCGCACAGCCTTCACGTGATCGTAGCACTGAGCGTAATATTATACACCTAGCCTGTCGTATAGACCACTATAGGTGGTTCCGACTCGTGTGCAGGATAATAATTGATAGTGATTGAGTATGATGGATGAGCTATAGATTCAGCCGTACAGGTCACTAGAGGTGACTCCGGCTGACATGACCCTAGGGACACCCTAGATTTATATTACTTGCCTGATGATAATGATTTTCTGAGTTGGTATATCGACATGGCCTATTCTTGAGTTTGATAATGAGTTTTGATTCTTAGACGAGGTTTTCGTATATAAGTTATATATGTACTATTTTCTGGGAAAATTATATGGGTTTCACAGTGAGGGGTTACTTATGGTTTTTATAAAATGATTTTGAAAAGTATTTGTTTTTGCCCACTCACATTTTCTGTTTTGCGCCCCTCCAGGTTCTAGGTAGCGACGACGTGGCGGCTATCGAGGCACCGAGGCAGTTTTGACAGACCACCACTGATGTAGGGTTTCTGTTGTAATTGTGTCGTTTTGTTTTAAGTGACTGCACCTAGGATTGGCTCTGTGACTTTTAACTATTTCACTTCCGCCCTCTATCACTTTTTATCATATGTATATCATCAACTTGACCTTCACTGTTGCATTTCATGCATAATTACCTTCCGCTGACGTTTTTGGCTATGTCAGTTTCATCTTATTAGAATGTTTTAAGCTATTTTCATGTGTTTGTAGGTTCTAATAACTGTTGGAAAAGTGCCCTAAAACCAATCATATGATGATACTTTATGGACATTTCACATGTTAAACTAATCTAGTTTAATATAAAGGGCAAAGATTATTGTTTGAGCGGTCTCATATAAATGTTATATGCTTAAACGATAAAGTGCAAGGAATATGTGATTGGGAGAATGCAATCTAAAAGAAGTTAGATTCATGAGACCATTCTGAAGGAAAAATTATGTCCTAGTGAAGAACATTAAAGAACATTTGAATACATATGCAAAATATTAACAAATTAAATTAGACATGCATTCAAAACAATTCATAAAACCCATGACTTTCAAAGCCTAGTAGATGGTGAACCATGACTCTTTAACAACATTAAAGAGAAGAGAGTTTTAGAGAATCATTACCCTTGAAGCTCATCCTTGATTACACAAGGGATTCACCCAAGTGGAGGGCCTTCAAGTCAACTCCTTGCTTCCTTGAGGATTAGTTCTCCAAAACACCAAAGATTTGATGTCTCCAAGTCTCTACACCAAAGAAAAATGTGAAGATAAAATGGATGACTTAGGGAAGAAGAAATTGCTAGATTTCCTTCCCTAAGGTGGCCGGCCTGCTTGTAGAAAAATAGAGAGAAAAGTTTCACCCAAATTTCTATTAGAAAACCCTAAAATGAAATAAAGCCATAACTTTGAATTTATACTTTATTTCTTGTGAGTGGCAAACTTGTAATTAACACAAGTTTGGTACCCCTCACCACATATGGCCGGCCATGCTTTGTCTTTGGGCTAATTGCCCATTTTGTTTTAGTTGTCATACAACTTAAACATAATGGGCCTTGTGGACCAAAACACTTTTGGGCCCCGAAACCCAAAATCAACTTAGAAGCCCAATACGAACGTTTCGTATAATTAATTAACTAATTAATTAATTTTGACCATTCTTCAATTAACTACTTAATTGCTTATCCATTTCATTTAATTACTTCACTTTCATCTTTACTCGGTGTACGATCCATTAGGTTCCAATTAGCGAGGCAGTGGGCGATGTTACTCTTAACTATTGTTTGTGAATCGAAACCACATTTCAATTCCCCCTTAAGATTAGTGTTTGCCAATCTTTAGGGCTTCCACAAACCATGAGTGACACCTAGCAGCATGTCATGGTTACCCAAGCTAAGTAGAAGTGGTTGGAGAACCTATCCAGTTAAAATTACAATGCAATACGGTCATTCTCTAATACAATACTCTTAATCACATTGTTTAAGTGATAGTTTGTTTCATGTCTACTATCCAATGTGATACTTCTCTATATGATTCGCTTGAATAAGATTTGGAACAAATTTCCTCAGTCATATTCATATGCTTTGGCCAAAGACTCTCGAATCATATCTTAGAGTATTCTCCTTTCATAAGGTTAGAGATCCCTTGTTGTGCATTCATATGTCTACATGACTAGATAGCTTGACCCCAACCATGCCGTGGACACTCCAAAGGAACGCCATTTGACACGATCAAAGATCAAGGACCTAACCTTTAAACATCAATGATGCCTCAAGTCAAAGGACTACTTTGCATATTGTAACCATCGAGTTCTTACATGACATGTATGTTTGAACTCTGTTTTGATCGTAGTTCAGTGTACTCGATTACTCTTTCAAGCACCTATGTGTTTGTCTTAGTGTCTAACACTAAATGACTTGAGACTTGTCATATGATCGGATCATATTTATATATATTTTTATATCAAATTCACTCGTCTTTTCTTAGTTAGTTCGTTATATTTTGAGCTATTTACTTTGTTTTTGTGTTTTATAGAATTTATCTAGTTAAGGAAATAAAAATAGAATAAGTGAAATTTTAAGTGCTAAATTCGTCAATACTACATTTATCACTTATTTTCTTTGTTTATGTTTTCGATTCGGATTGGAGTGATTGTAATTGGGTTGGTTTATTTTATTTGAAAAATAAAATAAAAACAGAATTAAAAGAGGCAGCAGGCCACGGGGAAGAAAAGGTGGACAAGCTGCCTTTGGCAGCTTAAAAGGCCAAGCATGCAGCATGGATTTAAGGAGAATAATTAGCACATGCAGCTGGTGGGAAACAGAAAATAAAGGGCAAGGCTTAAAGAGGTGGGCTCGGCAAAAGATAAGGAAATGCAGAAAATGATGCGAAAATAAACTAACACACAAATTAAACCCTCTTGTTGACAATTGTAGTATATATGCAAGTAGGGATCGTTCTTAAACCGGGGATTAGGAGGGATTGCTAATCTATATAAAATGAATTTAGAAGCACTAAATAAAACTTTTAAAAACACAAATCTAAAATTAGAACATTTAACTAGATTCAAATGATTCCAAATAAACTAGAATAACTTAAAATAAAATTAATAAATAAACTAAAACAAAATCACGAATGAATTTAAAAGATTCAAGCTATGAAAATTAACCAACTCTAAACTAAATTACTCAAAGAACTCAAAAGAAATCAAATAAGGTAAATTCAAGTCAAAAGACAAAAATTGAAAAAGGGGGATTTGATCTTGATGAGAATAACTTGAAAATAAACAAATTGAAAACTAGATAGATTTAAGCACAAAATATGGTTGTATGAATGGATGATGGATTAGCTAGAGGGGTTTCCTCCACACATGATACACTTGTATATAAACCAATTTTTAGTTGTTCTTTCGATAACTTATGAAACTCAATACTCCGGGTTAACCGTGATAGCACTTTTTTAACCTTCAAGTTCTCCTTAGTTTAATGAATTGAATGGGAAAGCGCATATAACAATTCAAAACATTCTTCAAAAGTTCCATACGTGAAAAGTACAATATAGATACAATCAAAGATCATTAAGATTCATGAGAACTATAAGTATTGACGAGGCATTCGTAACTATGAAAAGCATGATACTCTTGCCAAGAATTCACTTAACACGATTGTGGATAGCAACCTTCACTACTCTTGAATATAAGTTCATAACGATTAGGTGAAATTTCCTTATATTCTAGCATCAAACTTATGCATGAAAACTAAGCGTGCACTCTTAATCAACATACATAAATAAGTTATCAATCAAATAGTTAAGCGAATTGAAATCACAAATTATTAAATCACAACCAAAAGTAATTAATTCATAATGCAAATGTAATCATGGCTTTGAATCCCCCCTAGCAAAAGGGGGGTTTAGTTCCTCATAATCATAAAACAAAGGTAAATAGATTTATACATTGAAAATGAAAGAAAGAAAACACCTAAACGCTCCAACGGTCCTTGTTGAGTGGTATGCACGTACAAGCACTTTCCTTCCCTTCCTTTGCTATGGCACAAGGAGTGGATGTGGTTTGAAGGTTTGGTTGTATGGAGGAGTGGATCGGGGGATGTATGGTGGTGTTTATGATGGCTAGGATAGGTTTATGGGCAGATTTTGTGGAGGAAAGAAGGGGGGGTTGCGGCTAGGATAGTTTAGGGTCTGTGAAATGGGATTGTTGTGTGAATTGGTGAGTCTAAGCCTTGCAAGAAGGCTTTATTTATAGGTGCACAAAGGTAAGGAGCCACTCAAGTGATTCTAATAAACAAATACAAAGCAAGAATTAATCATCAAAAACAGCTAGCACACATGCTTCATTGCAGAAATTTCATGATGAAACAACTTGCATTCATCCTCCTTGGTCAATGCCTTGGATTCCTCTTGGTCTTCTCATGATGAATCAGCTAGAACACTTGCAAAACAGCTAGCACACTTGTATTTCATGATTTAAACAAGCTAGCACACTTGCAAAACATAATCATTCATCCATGTCGTGGGTCATCCTTGCAGCTGTCCGCCTATTCCTTCCCCATGTGCTCTCTTGACCTTCCTTTACTAAAATGCCCATAACGTCTTCTAGAAAACTGATCTTAACAATCTGCAAAATGCTCCACAAAATAGACATCTGTAGCTTTCCAAGCATATAAGGCTCATTCTCTAGTTCATTTTGGGCCGTTCGCAAATTGCTTCCAAAATGGGCTGATCTGCACAGGCAGTTTTGACCCATGTGCTCTCTTGACCTTCCCTTACTAAAATACTCATAACTTCTTCTAGAAACATGATCTTAACAATCCGCAAAATGCTCCAGAAAATAGACATCTGTAGCTTTCCAAGCATATAAGGCTCATTCTCTAGTTCATTTTGGGCCGCTCGCAAATTGCTTCCAAAATGGGCTGATCTGCACAGGCAGTTTTCACGAATTTGTTACATAAAATCTCACTTGTGCTATTTTTCTTTTATTTGCTTGACAAATCATATAAAACACAAAATCAAAGTAAATAGCTCAAAAATATAAGGAACTAACTAAGAAAAGGCGAGAGAATTTGATGTAAAATATATATAAATATGAGCTTATCAAATACCCCCACACTTAGCTTTTGCTAGTCCTCGAGCAAAACAAAGAAAACAAAAAGAAACAAAAAACAATCTAAACCTTCCAACGTTACCTTAGGGATTTCTAATGCACATGTTAAAAACCATTACTTGCACAGATTTTGGTCATCAATATCCTTAAGCATACACTTAACCACAGTCACCATTTACTAGTTCTCTTTTAATCATTTAAAACATCGTTTTGAATGTAATAACATGCTTTAGAGAATTCCCTCAATTCCTTACTAGATATGCACTCATTTTTCACTCAGATTTTCAAACTCATTCCCTACACTAGGTATATGTGAGAAGATTGATATACACATGAAAACTAAAACTCACATATTTTAACAAAGAAAGCTCTTTTCTGGAGTTATAAGTGAATATATGAATATGATCTCATGAAAGGAATGCTACTACTTAGATGCAAGAGCTAGTGACACCATATGCTCATACCAATCCCAAACTCCACATATTGAACACATAACACTCAAGATAGAAGTGTAAGGGTTGTAACGGGGCTAAGGGTGATAGGTTACAGCGAACAGATACGGAAGACAAGGGTTCTTAAAAACATAGTGAGCAATAGCAATGAAATCAACTTAGAATTCACTTTTGAATGCAAACTCAAATTTGAACACAAGGGGGGATTCATGCAACACTTAGGGTCAAATTCAAACTTTTGGACCCTTTTCTTCAACAATCAACACTTTCAAACTCATTCTTTCTTCTTTTCTTTTCTTTTTTTTTTTTTTTTTTTCAAAACGTACAAATGAGCTCAAAAATAACCATTCCCTCCCCCACACTTATTTTCTTGCATAATGTAACTCAAAAGGAATTAATTTTAAGTTATGCTCACTATATTTTAAGAACAAGGGGTGGACTGTCCTAAACTAGGATAGGTGAGGTTAATGTAGTTAACAACAAAACATAAGCCATAAGGGAAGTAAGGCTATTTGGCTATGGTGGCAACTACACAACTTCATCTTGATCGTGTGTTATGCAATTCAATATCATGCTTTGAATGATACGGATATAAGTTCTAGCATTTAGTTCTATCATGATACGCATGCATTCTAAGTAGCAACCAAGCAAAGAATAATGAGATCATGCAACGACTTAAGAACACAAGAAATCACAGATTATAACTCTCCAAAAGAAGTAAAGGCTCAAGTCTCACAAGGATGTAGCGTTAGTTGAGTTCTTTCCTTCAAGCATGTTACAAAAACTGATTTTAACCACTTTATAATCAAATGTGAGTTCATAAACATCAACTACAACTAAGCATAAGCCAAGAACATATCAAACTTCAATCCATGCTTGTAACTTTCTTTAATAGTTATGCAATTCAAAACCAAATCCTCATCATTGTGTTGGAAGGTACCTACGACACAAACACACCAAAACAACTCAAAAACAACTCTTTTTGGTATTTTCCAAACTTATTTTCAAATTTTTATGAGTTTTTCGGATTTATATGCCACAACACACTAAAATGCTTCAAAACACACTAAAAACACTTAAAAACAGTGAGAAACAACATTGGAAGTGATAGGTGAATAAAACCCACGAAAATCATGAAAAACAGATTGTTTACCCCCCCACACTTCAATCAAACATTGTCCTCAATGTTTTAAATAGAAACTAAAACCAAATTAAACAAACTAAACATAGAAGAATATAAACAACAAAGAGAAAGAGTTAGGAACGCAAATCTGGAATTGGAGTGATTCCTAGGTCTTCATTTGTTGAATGCATGGGTTGCCTCCCACGAAGCGCTTGCTTTAACGTCTTGCAGCCGGACGATGCCACAGTGATTAACCTTCATGGAAACCCACGGCATAGTGGGTTGTCTCCTCAACATCATGTTCTACAAAGCCCTCGTAGTAAGGCTTCAATCTGTGCCCATTCACTTTGAACTCTTTACCTGTTTTGAAGCTACGAACTTGGACTGCACCATGAGGAAAAACGTTAGTAATAACAAAGGGTCCAATCCAACGTGGACGTAACTTACCCGGAAATAGACGAAGACGAGAATTAAACAACAACACTTTCTGTCCAACAGATAAGGACTTGGTGCGAATCATCTTATCATGAAAGGCCTTCGTCTTTTCTTTGTAAATGCGAGCATTCTCGTAAGCTTCATTCCGTATCTCCTCAAGTTCATTCAATTGAAGTTTACGATGAAGTCCCGCGGCATCCACATCCATGTTAAACTTCCTCACGGCCCAATGAGCCTTGTGCTCCAACTCCACAGGTAAGTGACATGGCTTGCCAAAAACAAGCCGAAAGGGGGACATTCCTATGGGTGTTTTGTAGGCGGTCCTATAAGCCCACAATGCATCTTCTAGCCCTAAGCTCCAATCTTTTCTTGTTGGACCCACCGTCTTCTCCAGAATCTGTTTTATCTCCCGATTCGACACCTCGGCTTGCCCGCTTGTTTGAGGATGATAGGGTGTGGAAACCCTATGTGTAACGTTGTACTTCTTGAGCAAAGCCGCAATTGTACGATTACAGAAATGTGAACCTCCATCACTTATAAGGACTCGAGGCATCCCGAACCTAGCAAAAATGTTAGACCTCAAAAAATCTGCAACTACCTTGGAATCGTTAGTACGGGTGGCTTTTGCTTCCACCCATTTGGAAACATAATCCACCGCCAACAAGATATAGAGAAAACCATGTGATGAAGGAAAAGGACCCATAAAATCAATGCCCCACACATCAAATATTTCAACAGAAAATATAGGGTTTTGTGGCATTTGATCCTTAGCACTTATATTACCCATTCGTTGACAACGATCACATGTAAGGCAAAACGTCCTAGCATCCCTAAAGATGGTTGGCCAATAAAACCCACATTCTAAGACTTTAAGGGCAGTGCGTTGGGTGCCAAAATGTCCCCCACAGGCATATGAATGACAAAATGTTAAAATAGATTGAAACTCAGATTCATTCACACAACGTCGGACAATCTGATCGGGACAAAATTTCCAAAGGTATGGGTCATCCCAAACATAAAACCTAGCATCATTTCTAAGCTTATCACGTTGATTCCTATTAAGTGTGCTAGGGGTATGTTTAGACACCAAAAAGTTCACCAAATCTGCGTACCAAGGCTCACTTACCTGGATAGACATTATTTGTTCATCGGGGAAGGTTTCAGAAATTGGCATTGGTTCCTCATGCACCATTCGGCTTAGGTGGTCAGCCACCACATTCTCCACGCCCTTCTTATCCTGAATCTCTATGTCAAACTCTTGTAGGAGCAACATCCATCGTATTAGTCTAGGCTTGGCCTCCTTTTTCGTGAGCAAATATTTGAGAGCTGCATGATCAGTAAAAATAAGAACTTTAGTACCCAGTAAGTAAGATCGAAACTTATCTAATGCAAAAACCACACCAAGTAATTCTTTCTCAGTGGTTGAATAATTTAATTGAGCATCATTCAATGTCCTAGAAGCATAATAGATAACGTGGGGTTGCTTGTTCTTTCGCTGCCCCAAAACAGCACCAATGGCATAGTCCGAAGCATCACACATCAACTCGAATGGAAGGCTCCAATCTGGAGGTGTGATAATAGGAGCCGAAGTGAGGGCCTCCTTTAAGTGCTTGAATGCCGTGGAACATGCTTCATCAAACTCGAAAACCACCTCTTTTTGAAGCAATCGGCATAGTGGCTGTGCAATCTTGGAGAAATCCTTAATGAAACGCCTATAAAAACCTGCGTGACCAAGGAACGAACGAACCTCTCTAACCGAAGTTGGAGAGGGTAAGTGGCGAACAAGGTCTACCTTAGATTTATCCACTTCAATGCCTTTTTCAGAAATAATATGTCCTAGAACAATACCTTGCTTAACCATGAAGTGACATTTTTCCCAATTAAGCACAAGATTCGTTTCAACACAACGTTTCAAAATTAAGGTCAGATTATTTAAGCAATGATCAAATGAATTACCAAAAACACTAAAATCATCCATGAATATCTCAATAATCTTTTCCACATAATCAGAAAATATACTCACCATGCATCGTTGAAACGTCCCCGGAGCATTGCACAAACCAAATGGCATTCGTCTATATGCAAAAGTGCCAAAGGGGCACGTAAATGTTGTCTTCTCTTGGTCCTCCGGAGCTATCACAATTTGGTTATATCCGGAATATCCATCAAGAAAGCAATAAAATTCATAACCGGCTAACCTTTCCAACATTTGGTCGAGGAATGGTAATGGAAAGTGATCATTCCTTGTCATGGCATTTAACTTTCTGTAACACGCCAACCAGTAACAACACGAGTGGGTACAAGCTCTTGTTCTTCATTCTTTACCACTGTGACTCCGGACTTCTTTGGAACAACCTGCACAGGTGACACCCAACGACTATCATAAATAGGATATATAACACCACAATCAAGCAATTTTATAACCTCTTTTTTTACTACTTTCAACATGGGTGGATTAAGGCGACGTTGAGCTTCACGAGATGGTTTGGCTTCCTCCTCCAAAAGGATACGATGCATGCACGTGGTGGGACTAATGCCTTTGATATCCGCCAATGTCCATCCAATGGCAGATTTGTGCTCTTTTAACACCCTTATCAACTTGTCTTCTTCTTGGGCATTGAGTAAGTTGGAGATGATGACGGGTAGCGTCTGATCTTGTCCCAAGAAAACATACTTCAAGTGACTAGGTAATGGCTTTAACTCAAGTGTAGGTGGCTGCACAATTGATGGAGGTAACTTGTTAGTCAAAACTGAATCTAAAACTGAGAGTGGAGACGTACCAGAGTAGGAGGGCAATGACTCGAGGGCAGCGACCATTTCAAGTACTTCATCACAAGGGGGCACGACAATATGGTCAGATTGCATGCCGTGGGTTTCAAAGGCTCCCCCACACCTAATTCTCGCTCCTATGCCGTGCACTAGAGCTACCTCAAGTGCATCTTCGTTCATTTGATCCAATTGCACCTGTGCCAAAGAATCAACAATGTCAATAGCAAAACAAGAATGGTCCTCAAATGGATATTTAATGGTTTCAGAAAGATTAAAATGAATAATGTCCCCATCAAACTCCATGGTTAATGTTCCCGTGAACACATCAATCTTTGTTCTTGCTGTTTTCATGAATGGACGGCCTAGCAAGATTGGCAATGATGGAGCATGGCTTGAATCCTCCATGTCTAAAACATAGAAATCTGCAGGGAAGATAAGGTGATTGACCTGCACTAAAACATCCTCAAGGACTCCCTTGGGATCAGCGTTAGAACGATCGGCCAATTGAATTATAACGCCATCTTGTTTTAACTCACCAAGATTCATTGAAGCATAAATGGAATATGGCATTACATTGATAGAAGCACCTAAATCTAACATGCATTGTTCAAATCTAGTGTTTCCAATTATGCATGGGATAGTAAAACTCCCTGGATCCTTACACTTTGGAGGTAATTTTCGTTGCAAGACTGCGGATACATTTTCACTTACTTTCACAACTTCTTTGTTTGAAATTCTCTTCCTAGTTGTGCATAACTCTTTTAAAAACTTTGCATACCTGGGCACTTGCTTAATGGCATCAAGTAAAGGAATGTTTACTTGGACTTTTCGAAAGGTATCCAAAATGTCCTTGTCGCTTTCTTCCTTCTTTGATTGTGCAAATCTGCGAGGAAAAGGAACATTGGGCAGATTAGTGTTTGAAATCACAACATTTGGGACAACATTACCTGAGGTGGACGGATTGGAATGCTTAGATGGCTGCGGCATGGTTGGTTCCATCCTTGCCGTGGGGTTGAATTGCTCTTCTTCTTCCTTGTTTAGGGCATGTTCATGTGCTTTGCTTCCCACTTCTTTTCCACTTCTTAAAATGATGGCTTTTGCAGATTCAAAACCACCATTTGGATTGATCACTGTATTGCTTGGTAACTTACCATTCTCACGAAATTGTCCCAAAAATTCGGCCATTTGGCCCATTTGCTTCTTAAGCTCATTAACCTCCTTTGCTTGATTTTGCATTCCCTGTGCCATTGTGGTTAATAACTGATATGTTTTATCATCATTCATAGACATACCTGAGTTGGTTTGGGATGATTGTGCTTGAGGAGGTGGTTGTGGTGCCATTGGCCTTGGAAAGAAACCCGGGGGTTGTCGGAATCCACTTTGTTGGGCCGGTTGTTGTGCATCTCTCCATCTGAAATTGGGGTGATCACGCCATCCCGGATTGTATGTATTAGAGAAATGATCACCCCTTGGTTGGTTTGGATTCCCATAACCCACGGCATGGGCAGATTCCCATCCTCCGTTTTCAATTAATTGAGGGCATTGATCAGATTGGTGTCCTTGAATGGAGCATACACCACAGATTGTAGTTCCTTGCGGTTTGAGGCCTTCAACAAACTGTGACAACATGGACGTAAGGTTAGCCATTTGGGATTGTAACTCAGAAATAGAACTTACCTCATTGACATGATGTGGCCGTGGGGTCTCTATCTGCCCAACACCTTCATATTGTTGTGCGTTGAGTGCTCGATTAGCAATGAGAATTTTGGCATCCATGGGTGTCTTATCCACTAAAGCTCCTCCCACGAATACATCCAACATTTGCCGTTCAATTGGTAAAAGCCCTTCGTAGAAATATTGAAGAAGAAGCTCCTCCTTCAATTGGTGCTGTGGACATGAAGCAACAAGGGTTTTAAAACGTTCATAATAAGTTGGAAAAGATTCACCTTGGTTTTGCTGAATTCCACTAATTTTCTTGCGAAGAAGAATGACTCGTGATGTTGGAAAGAACTTCTCTAAGAAAGCTCGCTTCATACTCTCCCATGATGTGACAGTTCCGGTAGCCAACTCGTACAACCAATCCTTGGTCTTTTCCAACAAAGAAAAAGGAAAAGCCTTCATCTTCAATATGTTGCTATCCACGTTCACCGGTGTCATACTTGAGCATACTACTTCAAACTCCTTCAAATGCTTATTGGGGTCCTCCATTGATAACCCATGGAACTTAGGTATGTGATGTAGCAAACTGGACTTCAACTCAAATTCATCGGTCTTCTCAGGGGCTGCCCTAGGGTATTGGATGCATAGGGGTGCGGTGTTGTCCAATCCCGAAGCTAAGAGCTCTTTGATTGTTCGGTTATCCGCTGCCATGACTTGTGGTTGCTCAACTCCTTGAGCCTTGGGCTCCTTTTCCTCTTCTACTTTGTTTTCCTCAAGCTCAGGTTCAAGATTGGATGGTTGAGCTTCTTGTTGTTTCTTTGTCCTTCTCAAAGTTCGCTCAAAGTCATTGTCAAAGTCAGAGATGTGCTTTTGAGCCGGATGAGAACTTCGAGTCATACACTAGTACCTAAGAAGCAAGAAGAATAAAGCAAAGTTACTATCTAAATTAAAACATAAAAAATAAAAAAATAAAAAAAAGAAATAAGGGATTAGCAAAGTTGCTAATCCCCGGCAACGGCGCCAAAATTTGATGCGAAAATAAACTAACACACAAATTAAACCCTCTTGTTGACAATTGTAGTATATATGCAAGTAGGGATCGTTCTTAAACCGGGGATTAGGAGGGATTTCTAATCTATATAAAATGAATTTAGAAGCACTAAATAAAACTTTTAAAAACACAAATCTAAAATCAGAATATTTAACTAGATTCAAATGATTCCAAATAAACTAGAATAACTTAAAATAAAATTAATAAATAAACTAAAACAAAATCATGAATGAATTTAAAAGATTCAAGCTATGAAAATTAAACAACTCTAAACTAAATTACTCAAAGAACTCAAAAGAAATCAAATAAGGTAAATTCAAGTCAAAAGACAAAAATTGAAAAAGGGGGATTTGATCTTGATGAGAATAACTTGAAAATAAACAAATTGAAAACTAGATAGATTTAAGCACAAAATATGGTTGTTTGAATGGATGATGGATTAGCTAGAGGGATTTCCTCCACACATGATACACTTGTATATAAACCAATTTTTAGTTGTTCTTTCGATAACTTATGAAACTCAATACTCCGGGTTAACCGTGATAGCACTTTTTTAACCTTCAAGTTCTCCTTAGTTTAATGAATTGAATGGGAAAGCGCATATAACAATTCAAAACATTCTTCAAAAGTTCCATACGTGAAAAGCACAATATAGATACAATCAAAGATCATTAAGATTCATGAGAACTATAAGTATTGACGAAGCATTCGTAACTATGAAAAGCATGATACTCTTGCCAAGAATTCACTTAACACGATTGTGGATAGCAACCTTCACTACTCTTGAATATAAGTTCATAACGATTAGGTGAAATTCCCTTATATTCTAGCATCAAACTTATGCATGAAAACTAAGCGTGCACTCTTAATCAACATACATAAATAAGTTATCAATCAAATAGTTAAGCGAATTGAAATCACAAATTATTAAATCACAACCAAAAGTAATTAATTCATAATGCAAATGTAATCATGGCTTTGAATCCCCCCTAGCAAAAGGGGGGTTTAGTTCCTCATAATCATAAAACAAAGGTAAATAGATTTATACATTGAAAATGAAAGAAAGAAAACACCTAAACGCTCCAACGGTCCTTGTTGAGTGGTATGCACGTCCAAGCACTTTCCTTCCCTTCCTTTGCTATGGCACAAGGAGTGGATGTGGTTTGAAGGTTTGGTTGTATGGAGGAGTGGATCGGGGGATGTATGGTGGTGTTTATGATTGCTAGGATAGGTTTATGGGCATATTTTGTGGAGGAAAGAAGGGGGGGTTGCGGCTAGGATAGTTTAGGGTGTGTGAAATGGGATTGTTGTGTGAATTGGTGAGTCTAAGCCTTGCAAGAAGGCTTTATTTATAGGTGCACAAAGGTAAGGAGCCACTCAAGTGATTCTAATAAACAAATACAAAGCAAGAATTAATCATCAAAAACAGCTAGCACACATGCTTCATTGCAGAAATTTCATGATGAAACAACTTGCATTCATCCTCCTTGGTCAATGCCTTGGATTCCTCTTGGTCTTCTCATGATGAATCAGCTAGAACACTTGCAAAACACCTAGCACACTTGTATTTCATGATTTAAACAAGCTAGCACACTTGCAAAACATAATCATTCATCCATGCCGTGGGTCATCCTTGCAGCTGTCCGCCTATTCCTTCCCCATGTGCTCTCTTGACCTTCCCTTACTAAAATTCCCATAACTTCTTCTAGAAAAATGATCTTAACAATCTGCAAAATGTTCCACAAAATAGACATCTGTAGGTTTCCAAGCATATAAGGCTCATTCTCTAGTTCATTTTGGGCTGCTCGCAAATTGCTTCCAAAATGGGCTGATCTGCACAGGCAGTTTTGACCCATGTGCTCTCTTGACCTTCCCTTACTAAAATGCTCATAACTTCTTCGAGAAACATGATCTTAACAATCCGCAAAATGCTCCAGAAAATAAACATCTGTAGCTTTCCAAGCATATAAGGCTCATTCTCTAGTTCATTTTGGGCCGTTCGCAAATTGCTTCCAAAATGGGCTGATCTGCACAGGCAGTTTTGACGAATTTGTTACATAAAATCTCACTTGTGCTATTTTTCTTTTATTTGCTTGACAAATCATATAAAACACAAAATCAAAGTAAATAGCTCAAAAATATAAGGAACTAACTAAGAAAAGACGAGAGAATTTGATGTAAAATAGATATAAATATGAGCTTATCAGAAAAATAATTAAAGCAGTCGGTGCGTGCACAAAGGAGTGGGGCAGTTTGTTTTTGGGAGAAGGCTGCCTCTTGGCAGCTTGAGAAGACAAAGGGGGAATAAGAAATCAGTAAAGGGCAGAACAGAGGCTGCCAGAAAATAAAAAGAAAATATAAAAAAAAATGGAAGCACTTGCAAAAAGAGAAGTCAGCGAGTCCTTTATTGAAATGGAGAACAGCTGCATTGGCAGCTGGGGAATTGAAGGCTCGGCATAAAAGGAATGAAGGCAGGAGAAGATTGGTAAGCTGCCTTAGTGTGCAGCTAAGAAAACAAAAAAAAAAAAAAAGAAAAGAATAAGCTGCGCAAGCAGCGAGTTGAGAAAAGAGAATAAGGAAGGCTGCCTTCCAGGCAGCTTGTAATAGCCGAGAGGAGTGAAGGGCAAGCCTTGAGGGAAAGCCGAGAGGGAGCAGGCGCACTGGGGGAGAGCTGCCCTTGAGGGCAGCAGCAAGCAGAGCAGTCTCGAGGTGTGCGCAGCTTGGAAGGGAGGCGAGGAAGAACACCAAGAGCACGAGGGAATCACGGAGCAGAAGACCAGCGCAGCCAATCAATCTGTCAACAGAGGCGCCAGCTCGAGCTGGCAGCACACTTGTCACCGAAAGAAGAAATAGTGCACAACAAGTACACAGAACATCCTTGCACACTCTTTCGGTTTAATCTCTCCAAACTCATATTTTAATTTCTGTTTTAATTTATAAATAATGTGTAATTAATTTGTTTTGGCTAGAGGTTAATTCAAAGCCATGAATATATTTGTAATATGAATTGATTACCTTCAGTTGTGATTTCTGAGTTGTGATTTAATTTGCTTAACTGCTTGATTAATAACTTATTTATGTTTGTCGATTAAGAATGCATACTTAATTTACATGCATGAATTTGATGCTAGAATATAAGTGAATTTCACCTAATCGTTATGAACTTATATTCATGAGTAGTGAAGGTTGCTAGTCACAATCGCGTTAAGTGAATTCTTGGCAGGAGTATCATGCTTTTCATAGTTACGAATGCCTCGTCAGTATTTATAGTTTTCACAAAGTTTAATGATCTTTGATTGTATCTCTATTGTGCTTTTCACGTAGGGGACTTTTAGAGAATGTGTTGAATTGTTGTATGTTGTTCATCCAATTCAATAACTTAAGGAAAACTTGAAGATTAAAAAAGTGTTGTTCACGGTTAATCTGGAGTATTGAGATTCACAACTTATTGAAAGAACAACTGAAAATCAATTTAGGTTGCATTTGTGTCATGTGTGGAGAAGAACCCTCTAGCCAGTCCGTCGCCTATCCGTTCACTTTTATTTTATGTTTTTGTCAATTTGCAATTTATTTAAGTTTAATTTACGTTTCGTCAAAACCAAACCCCCCCCCCCATTATTAAATTGTATTATTTTATTAGATTTCATTGTTTTTAGTCTTCTAAATTCAATTTCCGTCCATTTCAATTCCTAGTGTCTAATTTGATTGTTTTCATTATTTTGAGTCATTCTAAGCGTGTTTAGAGTTATTAGAGTTTTTAGCCTAGTTTTGTGTCCTTGAGTCTTGTTTAATATTTTTAAATCAATTTAGAGTAGATTAGCAATCCCTCCTAATCCCCGGCCTAGAACGATACCCTACTTACACCTATACTACATCTGTCAAAAAGAGGGTTAAATTTGTGCGGTTTTAAAATCCCGTCATCATATCCACGCTTGAGTCGACATAACACATACTAACCTTAGCAGATTGTCAATGCCCAATTGGCAACCCTATGGCTTGAAGGATTATTTTAGAGAAACATGTTCATTTAAGCAATATCATTAGCATGCAATTAACAAATTAAAGGCGGAATCATGCTTGCATATACTTAAAAACAAAACATTACCCATGAATGTTCAAAGCCTAGTAGATTGGTGAACCTTTAAACAACTCAAAACAAAGTGAGTTGAGATTTATACCTTTGTAGATTCCTCTTTGCTTAAGCAAAGGCTAATCACCCAAAGAGAGGGCCTTCATTCCTTGCATCTTAAATCTATGGATTTATATAGAAAGGATAGGTTCTCTAAGTTCTCAAAATTGAGAACCTCTAAGTTTCTACACCAAGGTTTTGATTAAGAAGAAATGAGTGACCTTGGAGGAACTAGAGTGCTAGCTAAAACCCTCCAAGGGGGCCGGCCATTTCTAGAGAGAAGGGAGAGCTTTTCTTCTCTCCAATTTCCCAAAACAAACCCTAAATGAATTTTGGCTATAAAGTCAAATTTATACCTTAATTCATTTGAGTGGCAAACTTGTAAATAAGTCCAAGTTTGCTACCCTTACTAAGTGGCCGGCCTTAGGGATATTTTTGGAGTATTTGGGCCTTTGTAAATCATTATTTATTAAGTTGTCATACAACTTAAGTCAATGGACTTGACGTTCGAAGCCCATTGGGCCTTAAGGTCCAAAACCATCCCGAGGTCTTTAACGAACTTATTCGTTTGATTAATAATCATATTAATTAATCCTTGCCATAAATAATTAAACCATTTAATTATTCTTACTCATCTCCGTTGAATCTTCAATCTCTACCTTACACGGTGTACGATCCATTAGGTTCCTTTTAGCGAGGCAGTGGGCGATTCAAACTCTTTCAAATCGATTGTGAATTTGAAACTTACTTTCAATTCTCCCTTTAGTGTTTACACACGTTTAGGGTTTCCACAAACCATGAGTGACACCTAGCAGCATATCATGGTTACCCAAGCTAATCAGAAGAGGTGGGGAACCTATTCAGTTTAGGATTACAAATGCAATACGGTCATTCTCTAATACAATACTCTTGACCACATTGTTTGGCTTGATAGTTTATTCATGTCTACTATCCAATGTTAATCTCGCACTTATATGATTACCTTGAATGTGATATGGAACGCATTCCAACATCCCATTCATACTCTGATCAGAGATTCTAAATCATATCATAGAGTATTCTCCCTCAACGGTTTGAAGGTTAGAGATCCCTTGTTGCGCATTCACTTGTCTCCATGACTAGATAGCTTGACCCCAACCATGCCGTGGACACTCCAAAGGAATGCCATTTGACACGATCAAAGATCAAGGACCTAACCACAAGACAACTATGATGCCTCAGGTCAAAGGACTAATTTGCATTATCCTAACCATGAGTTCTCACGTGACATGAATATGAGAACTCGTCGTTGATCGTGTTCAGTGAACTCATTCTCTATTGAGCACCTACGTACTTGTCTTGGTGTCACTTACACCAATGACTCGAGACTAGTCACTCTCCCTGAGAGAATACATAGCAGGTACTGATCTTAACGGACTGTCAATGCCCAATTGGCAATCCTATGATCAGGAACGTTTAGGATGTGTCTACGAAAGAATGGTCTCATGAATCTAACTTCTTTTAGATTGCATTCTCCCAATCACATATTCCTTGGACTCTATCGTTTAAGCATATAACATTTATATGAGACCGCTCAAACAATAATCTTTGCCCTTTATATTAAACTAGATTAGTTTAATCATGTGAAATGTCCGTAAAGTATCATCATATGATTGGTTTTAGGGCACATTTCCAACATGGCTAGGAACATTTTAGGAATGAGCATAAGAGAAAGGTCTCGTAAATCTAACTTACTTAGATCACTTATCTCTTAGATCAAATACATTCCTTGGATTCCCTTATTAATTAAACACAAGATACAATAAACAGTGATTAACAATAAGCTTTGCCCTCTATTAAACATATAAAAGTTTAATACAATAAGTATTCCAAAAGGCTATCAAATCAAATGAGTGGCTTTGTGGGCATACTTCCAACACATTCTTTCGTAGACACATCCTAAACGTTCTTGATCATAGGATTGCCAATTGGGCATTGACAGTCCGTTAAGATCAGTACGTGCTATGTCTTCTCTCAGGGAGAGTGACTAGTCTCGAGTCATTGGTGTGAGTGACACCAAGACAAGTACGTAGGTGCTCAATAGAGAATGAGTTCACTGAACACGATCAACGACGAGTTCTCATATTCATGTCACCTGAGGCATCATAGTTGTCTTGTGGTTAGGTCCTTGATCTTTGATCGTGTCAAAAAGCATTCCTTTGGAGTGTCCACGACATGGTTGGGGTCAAGCTATCTAGTCATGGAGACAAGTGAATGCGCAACAAGGGATCTCTAACCTTCAAACCGTTGAGGATGAATACTTTATGATATGATTTAGAATCTCTGGCCAGAGTATGAATGAGATGTTGGAATGCGTTCCAGATCACATTCAAGGTAATCATATAAGTGCAAGATACGCATTGGATAGTAAACATGAATAAACTATCAAACCAAACAATGTGGTCAAGAGTATTGTATTAGAGAAGGACCGTATTGCATTTGTAATCCTAATATGAATAGGTTCTTCACCTCTTCTGATTAGCTTGGGTAACCATGATATGCTGCTAGGTGTCACTCATGGTTTGTGGAAGCCCTAAACGTGTGTAAACACTAAAGGGAGAATTGAAAGTAAGTTTCAAATTCACAATCGATTTGAAAGAGTTTGAATTGCCCACTGCCTCGCTAAAAGGAACCTAATGGATCGTACACCGTGTAAAGTAGAGATTGAAGATTCAACGGAGATGAGTAAGAATAATTAAATAGTTTAATTGTTTATGGATAGGATTAATTAATATGATTATTAATCAAACGAATAAGTTCGTTAAAGACCTCGGGATAGTTTTGGACCTTAAGGCCCAATGGGCTTCGAACGTCAAGCCCATTGACTTAAGTTGTATGACAACTTAATGAATAATGATTCACAAAGGCCCAAATAGTCCATTAAATCCCACATGGCCGGCCATTTAGAGTTAGGGTGGGTTTTGGACTTATTTACAAGTTTGCCACTCAAATGAATTAAGGTATAAATATGACTTTATAGCCAAAATTCATTTAGGGTTGTTTTTGAAGGATTATTTTGGAAGATCATGTTCATTTAAGCAATATCATTAGCATGCAATTAACAAATTAAAGGCGGAATCATGCTTGCATATACTTAAAAAACAAAACATTAACCATGAATGTTCAAAGCCTAGTAGATTGGTGAACCTTTAATCAACTCAAAACAAAGTGAGTTGAGATTTATACCTTTGTAGATTCCTCTTTGCTTAAGCAAAGGCTAATCACCCAAAGAGAGGGCCTTCATTCCTTGCATCTTAAATCTAGGGATTTGGTTGGATGAAAAGGTTTCTCTAAGTTCCCAAAATTGGGAACCTCTAAGTCTCCACACCAAGGCAAGATTTTAGAAGAAATGAGTGACCTTGAGGAATAAATATTGCTAGATATTTCCTCAAGGTGGCCGGCCATTCTAGAGAGAAGGGAGAGCATTTCTTCTCTCCAATTTCCCCAAAACAAACCCTAAATGAATTTTGGCTATAAAGTCAAATTTATACCTTAATTCATTTGAGTGGCAAACTTGTAAATAAGTCCAAGTTCACTACCCTTACATAGTGGCCGGCCTTAGGGATATTTTTGGAGTATTTTGGGCCTTTGTTAAATCATTATTTATTAAGTTGTCATACAACTTAAGTCAATGGACTTGACGTTCGAAGCCCATTGGGCCTTAAGGTCCAAAACCATCCCGAGGTCTTTAACGAACTCATTCGTTTGATTAATAATCATATTATTTAATCCTTGCCATAAATAATTAAACCATTTAATTATTCTTACTCATTTCCGTTGAATCTTCAATCTCTACCTTACACGGTGTACGATCCATTAGGTTCCTTTTAGCGAGGCAGTGGGCGATTCAAACTCTTTCAAATCGATTGTGAATTTGAAACTAACTTTCAATTCTCCCTTTAGTGTTTACACACGTTTAGGGCTTCCACAAACCATGAGTGACACCTAGCAGCATATCATGGTTACCCAAGCTAATCAGAAGAGGTGGAGAACCTATTCAGTTTAGGATTACAAATGCAATACGGTCCTTCTCTAATACAATGCTCTTGACCACATTGTTTGGCTTGATAGTTTATTCATGTCTACTATCCAATGTGAATCTCGCACTTATATGATTACCTTGAATGTGATATGGAACGCATTCCAACATCTCATTCATACTCTGGCCAGAGATTCTAAATCATATCATAGAGTATTCTCCCTCAACAGTTTGAAGGTTAGAGATCCCTTGTTGCGCATTCACTTGTCTCCATGACTAGATAGCTTGACCCCAACCATGCCGTGGACACTCCAAAGGAATGCCATTTGACACGATCAAAGATCAAGGACCTAACCACAAGACAACTATGATGCCTCAGGTCAAAGGACTAATTTGCATTATCCTAACCATGAGTTCTCACGTGACATGAATATGAGAACTCGTCGTTGATCGTGTTCAGTGAACTCATTCTCTATTGAGCACCTACGTACTTGTCTTGGTGTCACTCACACCAATGACTCGAGACTAGTCACTCTCCCTGAGAGAAGACATGGCACGTACTGATCTTAACGGACTGTCAATGCCCAATTGGCAATCCTATGATCAGGAACGTTTAGGATGTGTCTACGAAAGAATGGTCTCATGAATCTAACTATTTAGATCGCATTCTCCCAATCACATATTCCATGGACTTTATCGTTTAAGCATATAACATTTATATGAGACCGCTCAAACAATAATCTTTGCCCTTGATATTAAACTAGATTAGTTTAATCATGTGAAATGTCCGTAAAGTATCATCATATGATTGGTTTTAGGGCACATTTCCAACAATCTCCCACTTGCACTAGAGCCAATCAGCTTGGTCATCAGTGATGATACCTCTTCTGCAGTCATTTCAAAAAATGGCTGAATAGTAGGCCTAGACAATGGATATCTATATGTTATCCATAGAAGCAATCTTGAGATTAACAACGTCACCATTATACATGATTCTCAATCATGTGGTTCAGTCTCTCATATGAGTTCGGACCTTGATGAGACCTTGATTCCCTGGCTTGAGCTATCGCCCCATTAGTGTCATACACTTTTTGGTTGGAACCGAATATAGAGTTCATAAATGAACTTTCCCATCCAAACAACATTGTTGTAAGCTTCTATATGGCAATATATTTTGCATTCATAATGGAACACACTAAAGTCATTACTTTAATGTTTCCATCCAAATATCTCTTTAGTCATAATAAAGAGATATCTGTTTATCTCTTCATTCATAATGAAGAAACATCCAATGATGGATTAGATTCATAATCTAATACATTTACGCTTCCATTATGTTACTCTAATTCTTCCTCATTCTTTGAGGAATCTATCCTTTAGTATTTCTCAAATACTTAAGGACTCACTTGACAGTTGCCATGGTTCTGATCCTGGGTTTGCACTGATATCGTTTTGTACCGTTCTAGGTACAACTCATATCAATGTTTTTCATACAATATGAAATACATAAATCACCTTTGTGCATATGCATAAAGGATTCTATTTACGCATTATTTCTTTGGGAGTCAAAGGGTACATTCCCTTTGAGAAGAACAATTTCCTAGTTCTCACTAGAATTGTCATTCTAAGTGAAGTTTATCATCATATGAGAAACTTCCTAGCATCTCTTGTCTATTATAGACTATATCTCCCATATTTATTCTATCGTTTATAGAATGTTTAAAGTCATTACTTTAACGAAGAAGTATTCATTTCATTTCCAAAAATTAATATATCATATATATATATTTAAATTTAGGAATATGATAAACTCCCACTAATCTTTTGTAAACCTAGTAAACAAAAGATTCATTTACATCTTTACGAGAAATCAAACGATTTGATCTTTCATAAGACGGTTATAGCTCCCACTAGCTTGCTAAGATCCATGATGGATGGATCTCTACAACTTACATGTCTTGTGATTTATAGTTTTAGACATACATTATCAAGACTATCTTAATAATGGTTATGGAAACCCATATTATGTCCAAACATTAAATCACCATTTAGTTGTAGCTAGTGATCCTCGAATTAATAGAAACTAAGACTATATCAAAGATGGTTTCTTCAAAGTCAACCATACTCTTTGAGTGTAGTTACCTTAAGCTACCAATTAGCTTTTAAGGTTTCATTATTTCGAGTCAAATGGTATTTTACCATTTCCTTGAGTATATATCGTATATACACTCAATGTAGTCATAAGGATTTTCATTCTTATTTCTTTCGAATTAAGAGGTGCAACTCTATGACATAGTCATAAAGTTCAAACCATTCAACTAAGACGGTTTATAAATCCTTCTCGACTACCTTGGAGCTTGTGGTATAGGAACTAGGTTGTTATATTTGTTGATTACTATCTTGTCTCTCAAAGAACACATTCTTTGAGTTCTATCTCTCGTTCATTTGCGTTTAGGCAAATCATATTGTAGAATTACAATGAACTACCCAACAAAACAACATTTGTTAGTTGGTTTATAGAAGCGATATCCAAAAATTAATATAAGGATATCCCACAAGATTGTTATCAAACAAATATTGCTTATTAGCACACAACCCCAAATCTTTAACATGCTTAAGATTTGTCTTTCTTTCCAACTACATCTTATGGAGTCATGAAAATTTTGGAAGCTCTTCTAATTGACAATCATATTGTTTTAGAAGTATATATATATCCTATATATGGGTATTAGATAATATCCAACGAACTAAATCTTATTCAAGTTCGTTCTTCTCCTAATGGAGAAGTTCATTATCTTATGATGCTACCTTCCTTGACATCTTTCAAGGAAACGTATCTAAAGTGTTACTTTTTCCTTGGATCAAATCTAAGGAGGTAAATACTTTAGACGTCTTACTCATCAACTTACATTTCTTGAATTCTTTGAAACATTTTGCAAAGTATTCGGACTTGTGTTTATTCAAAATAAACTATAGTCCAACCGAGAGTGATCTTCGGTGAATGTCATATAACATGAGTAGTATTATGTTGTGGACTAATGCCACTAACATCTAAGTGAATTAACCTCAACAATTTTGTGATTCTTTCTTCTTTCCAAAAGAATAAAGATTCGAACATTTCGCCTCTATACAATTTTAACAAGAAGGCATTGGATCCGGATCTAACGATCCAAAGCATCCATCCATGACCAACTCATAATTTATGTTTTTAGAGGTATCACAACTTAGTTGGGATTAGTCACTACCTTGCAACCTTTTGGGTTTTAAGCATCGTTATATTCTAAACAATTAACACTACCACATCATCTCTACTATAGAGACAATTAATTAGATTACAATAATCTAATCATTCTTATTTGGTAGTTCATATGAGGAAGTAAGTACAATCCGCTTTCGCAGAGATCTATATTTTATTCACTTTCCGAATGTGAAGTACTTTCTCTTCTCTTATTAATCTTCTACTTCTTATTAGCCACACTTTTACAACAACTTGTAAAACATAGTTACTAATACAAAATCAAGCATTCAAGTAGAAGAACCAACTGTTTTGAACAATTCAAGAACATTTTACAACACCTTGAAAAAGGTGTGTTCTTGACACTTGCAAGACATTTCTTGCAAATACCCCTTCCAATGTCCATCCTTTCATAAAGAAAGTTTGTTCCCTTGGAGTTATTTGTTTTCTTCATTTAACTTCTCCTTTGACTACAATAGTCATGGTCCCTAAACTCCCACTATCTCTCTTGAAACTTATTTCAATTGTGTTTTACACATCAAACGATTTGGAGAGCGTGTGGTTATTGTTCACCATATAGTTTACAATAAACTTAGTGAACGATTAGGATAGGGACACAAAGGTGAAGTCCTTATCTAGTTTCCGTCTCGTTAAGTGTTTTAACACTTCAACATACAATGATTCAAAATCATCATAAGTCCATGTTGATGGACTATTTTTGTCAACCAACCATTATGTTCTAAACATAATTACAAACATTCAAGAGTTGTTCAAGGCAACTCTCATTTCTTCATACAACGATTTGTAAGTGAAGAATCATGGCACATAAAGTGTCCATGCCCTTGTGCTTTCTTCTCAAGTTCCTTGTTCATGTAACAAAGAGACAAGCACTTAATGTTTGCGTTGATTAAGGGTTGTTCAAAACAACTCTTATCTCTTCATACAACAATTTGTATTTGAAGAATTATGACAATAAAATTGTTGTCCTCTTTATGATAGACTTATCTAACATGTTCTTCCAATGATACATTTATCAATAGGAAGATTGTGAGGATGAGACTACTTAGGCACTTGTACAATCCATTCAAGACAATCTATGGGATTGTGGTACCAAGTTCGGAAACTAAAGTATTCGGCTTTTCTTTGTCAAGTATTGGATAGCGTTTGCAAATATATTGGTAAACAAATACATAACGAATATAAATGATTGATTTTAAGCTATTTGATTCGGGTCTTTAAATCAAAATAGCACCACCCACTATTTTTGGCAAATTCCATATCCCTCATCGGAATTCGAGAGTTTTGGAGGAAACTCTTAGTAGGTTATGGGAGGCTCACTATTACCAAGTTCACCTCACGATGATACGATGTTGGCTAGCATTAATAATAATGAGAGAGTACACTTACTCCTTTACATCTAATGTAAGAACCCATTTTATTTGGCCTCTAGAGAATGTAACCTCACAATGATATGATGTTGGCTTCATTGCACTTAGTTAAGTCATTCCCACCATGCGAGTTCAAGTTAGGGGTTCAAGAACAACCTCACGATGATACGATGTTGGCTATTCTCGTTGCCTACCTTTCACAACATCAAGTATGCATATAGAATCCTCCCCGAGTGTAAGCATGCACTTTGAACTCCCCCATGATAGGGTGAAGCCGGTGTACAATTTTACAAACGTTCGGACCTACCACGGTGGAAGGCCACGAAAGAGTGTTCAAAGCACTCTCACGCTTATCAACTTAATATTAGTTTGGTTGAGGGTTTTTAGGTCTCATCACATATAAACATACATTTTAATCCAATTAAAACATTTTTGGTCCTATCACAACTATTGGTCCATATGATTTATTTAGTTGTATATAATACTCCCACTAAGCTTTTAAAACGGTTTTTAAAGCAAGAGTATATGATACTACTAACATAAGGTTTGCATTCATTGATGGACTATATAGTTGCCTTAGGGCCTTAGGATGACTATGAACCTTTTGTTTAGATCCAACACGAGCCTTGTGTTGAATCTCGGACTAGGGATGGTGATTGATTTTAGTTACGCATTTAATCACATTAAGGCGTGTTGTCTTAGGGGCGTTGGACCCATCTACTTCAATTTCATGCATATCATATAAAGCAAGAAAGAAGTACTTCAAAGTAAAGAAGAGCTTATGCTCTTTTACAACAATTGATCAAATCAAATTACTTTAAATTAAAGAAGAGCTTATGCTCTTTTACAACATTTGATCTAATCAAATTACAACCAAAATCTAATCTACACATTCCCATGGTTCAAACAAATTTGAAACGGCCTTTCACATAGCTCAATTATCGTAGGCTTAGGTTCATAATCACCCTTTAATTAATTAACATTTTAACTAATTAAATTGAATGCAACATTTTTCATTTGGTTTTTGTATCCATAAAATTGATTTAAATGAAGCTAAACAAAATGAAAATCCAATTCTCATTTAAAGAGACAAAACAATTTTTGTTCTCTATTTAATTTGGGCCAAAATGTAATGACCTCAACTTATTTGGGCCATTATGCAATTAACCTCAACATTTGGGCTATTTTGCAATTAGCCACAACTTTTGGGCCATAGTGCAATTAACCACAACTTTTGGGTTATTTTGCAAATACTTAAACTTTTGGGGTCACTTTGTAAAAACACAAAAGTCCAATACTTTATGTAATCACAACTAGAACCCAAACTTTTCCACAAATGTAAAAACTTCATTAAAGGAGCAAAACAATTTGTCCTTTAGCGTTTTTTGGACCTAAACGTAAAAACGTAAACTTTTGGGCCAAAGTGCAAATACACAAAAGTATCAAAACTTTATGTAATTGCATAAAGCCCCAAAAGTACTCCCACTTGAGGGAGTGGCCGGCCTTGGGAGTGCACATGGTGTGATGTGTGTGTTGATTTGTAAGTTTGACATAAAGCATGCATGTGGTGTGTGTGAATGGGATTTATGCCTTACACACCCATTAAAGTTTCTTACACCATTCAAACAAATATCTAACATATATTCAAAGTTTTTGACTAACATTAAAAATATTAATCATTAATAAATATATGAAAATATCCAATAACAAAACTTTATGAAATAATTCAAAACTTTGAATCAAAACACCAAACCTTTTTGTTCTTGGCTAAAATGTCAAGAACAATGAAGAACACTCATGAAAAACTCAAAATTTTTCCATGATGATTTTTCACCCAAAAACATCCCAAAACCATTTAAACTTAAGGGAAATTTCATATAACCAAACTAGGGTACTTAGGGGTTCCAAAAGTCACTTGAAAAACATTTTAACAAGACAAACAAGAACCCAAAAAATCACCCTTTTAATTTGGCCGAAAATCCCAAAATTCTTGGCACCAAATTTTAGCTTCAATATTCATGCTCATATGAACTACATCTACAACATTTGAGATGCCAAATTTTCCAACAAAATTTACATTCATAAAACAAGAATAAAGCTTGTAACATTTTACAACTTTTAAATCACATATTATGAACTACAAAACCCAAAAGGATTCACCAACTACTAGACCTAGGCTCTGATACCACTTGAAGGATTATTTTGGAAGATCATGTTCATTTAAGCAATATCATTAGCATGCAATTAACAAATTAAAGGCGGAATCATGCTTGCATATACTTAAAAAACAAAACATTAACCATGAATGTTCAAAGCCTAGTAGATTGGTGAACCTTTAATCAACTCAAAACAAAGTGAGTTGAGATTTATACCTTTGTAGATTCCTCTTTGCTTAAGCAAAGGCTAATCACCCAAAGAGAGGGCCTTCATTCCTTGCATCTTAAATCTAGGGATTTGGTTGGATGAAAAGGTTTCTCTAAGTTCCCAAAATTGGGAACCTCTAAGTCTCCACACCAAGGCAAGATTTTAGAAGAAATGAGTGACCTTGAGGAATAAATATTGCTAGATATTTCCTCAAGGTGGCCGGCCATTCTAGAGAGAAGGGAGAGCATTTCTTCTCTCCAATTTCCCCAAAACAAACCCTAAATGAATTTTGGCTATAAAGTCAAATTTATACCTTAATTCATTTGAGTGGCAAACTTGTAAATAAGTCCAAGTTCACTACCCTTACATAGTGGCCGGCCTTAGGGATATTTTTGGAGTATTTTGGGCCTTTGTTAAATCATTATTTATTAAGTTGTCATACAACTTAAGTCAATGGACTTGACGTTCGAAGCCCATTGGGCCTTAAGGTCCAAAACCATCCCGAGGTCTTTAACGAACTCATTCGTTTGATTAATAATCATATTATTTAATCCTTGCCATAAATAATTAAACCATTTAATTATTCTTACTCATTTCCGTTGAATCTTCAATCTCTACCTTACACGGTGTACGATCCATTAGGTTCCTTTTAGCGAGGCAGTGGGCGATTCAAACTCTTTCAAATCGATTGTGAATTTGAAACTAACTTTCAATTCTCCCTTTAGTGTTTACACACGTTTAGGGCTTCCACAAACCATGAGTGACACCTAGCAGCATATCATGGTTACCCAAGCTAATCAGAAGAGGTGGAGAACCTATTCAGTTTAGGATTACAAATGCAATACGGTCCTTCTCTAATACAATACTCTTGACCACATTGTTTGGCTTGATAGTTTATTCATGTCTACTATCCAATGTGAATCTCGCACTTATATGATTACCTTGAATGTGATATGGAACGCATTCCAACATCTCATTCATACTCTGGCCAGAGATTCTAAATCATATCATAGAGTATTCTCCCTCAACAGTTTGAAGGTTAGAGATCCCTTGTTGCGCATTCACTTGTCTCCATGACTAGATAGCTTGACCCCAACCATGCCGTGGACACTCCAAAGGAATGCCATTTGACACGATCAAAGATCAAGGACCTAACCACAAGACAACTATGATGCCTCAGGTCAAAGGACTAATTTGCATTATCCTAACCATGAGTTCTCACGTGACATGAATATGAGAACTCGTCGTTGATCGTGTTCAGTGAACTCATTCTCTATTGAGCACCTACGTACTTGTCTTGGTGTCACTCACACCAATGACTCGAGACTAGTCACTCTCCCTGAGAGAAGACATGGCACGTACTGATCTTAACGGACTGTCAATGCCCAATTGGCAATCCTATGATCAGGAACGTTTAGGATGTGTCTACGAAAGAATGGTCTCATGAATCTAACTATTTAGATCGCATTCTCCCAATCACATATTCCTTGGACTTTATCGTTTAAGCATATAACATTTATATGAGACCGCTCAAACAATAATCTTTGCCCTTGATATTAAACTAGATTAGTTTAATCATGTGAAATGTCCGTAAAGTATCATCATATGATTGGTTTTAGGGCACATTTCCAACAGTTTTTGGGGAAATTGGAGAGAACACAAGCTCTCCTTTCTCTCTAAAATGGCCGGCCACCTTGAGGAAAAATCTAGCAATTCCACTTCCTCAAGGTCACTCATCTCTTCTTCATCTAACCTTGGTGTGGAGACTTAGAGGTTCCCAATTTTGGGAACTTGGAGAAACCTCTTCATCCATCCAAATCCATAGATCTAAGATGCAAGGAATGAAGGCCCTCTCTTTGGGTGATTAGCCTTTACTTATGCAAAGAGGAATCTACAAAGGTATAAATTTCAACTCACTTTGTTTTGAGTTGTTATTGGTTCACCAAACTACTAGGCTTTGAACATTCATGGTTGATGTTTTGTTTTTAAGTACATGCAAGCATGATTCCGCCTTTAATTTGTTAATTGCATGCTAATGATGTTGCTTAAATGAACATGATCTTTCAAAATAATCCTTCAAGTGGTATCAGAGCCTAGGTCTAGTAGTTGGTGAATCCTTTTGGGTTTTGTAGTTCATAGTTTGTGATTTAAAAGTAAAATGTTACAAGCTTTATTCTTGTTTTATGAATGTAAATTTTGTTGGAAAATTTGGCATCTCAAATGTTGTAGATGTAGTTCATATGAGCATGAATATTGGAGCTAAAATTTGGTGCCATGAATTTTGGGAATTTCGGCCAAAATTAAAGGGTGATTTTTTGGGTTCTTGTTTGACTTGTTAAAAGTGTTTTCAAGTAACTTTTGGGACCCCTAAGTACCCTAGTTTGGTTATATGTTATTGCCCTTAAGTTTAAATGGTTTTGGGATGTTTTTGGGTGAAAAATTATCATGGAAAATTTTGAGTTTTTTTCATGAGTGTTCTTCATTGTTCTTGACATTTTAGCCAAGAACAAAAAGGTTTGATGTTTTGATTCAAAGTTTTGATTTATTTCATAAAGTTTTTGTTATAAGATATTTTCATATATATAAAGTATATATAACTTAATAAATATGTTAGATATTTGTTTGAAAGGTGTAAGAGATATTAATGGGTGTGTAAGGATTAAATCCCTTTCACACACCACATGCACCACTTGCATGCTTTATGTCTAAACTTACAAATCAACACACACATCACACCAAGTCCTCTCCCAAGGCCGGCCACTCCCTAGTGGGAGTACTTTTGGGGCTTTCATGCAATTACATAAAGTTTTGATACTTTTGTGTATTTGCACTTTGGCCCAAAAGTTTACGTTTTTACGTTTAGGTCCAAAAACGCTAAAGGACAAATTGTTTTCCTCCTTTAATGAAGTTTTTACATTTGTGGAAAATTTTGGGTTCTAGTTGTGATTACATGAAGTAGTGGACTTTTGTGTTTTTACAAAGTGACCCCAAAAGTTTAAGTTTTTGCAAAATAGCCCAAAAGTTGAGGTTAATTGCACAATGGCCCAAACAAGTTGAGGTCATTGCATTTTGGCCCAAATTAAATAGAGAACAAAAATTGTTTTGTCTCTTTAAATGAGAATTGGATTTTCATTTTGTTTAGCTCCATTTAAATCAATTTTATGGATGCAAAAACCAAATGAAAAATGTTGCATTCAATTTAATTGATTAAAGTGTTAATTAATTAAAGGGTGATTATGAACCTAAGCCTACGATAATTGAGCTATGTGAAAGGCCGTTTCAAATTTGTTTGAACCATGGGAATGTGTAGATTAGATTTTGGTTGTAATTTGATTTGATCAAATGTTGTAAAAGAGCAAAAGCTCTTCTTTAATTTAAAGTAATTTGATTTGATCAATTGTTGTAAAAGAGCATAAGCTCTTCTTTACTTTGAAGTACTTATTTCTTGCTTTATTTTGATATGCATGAAATTGAAGTAGATGGGTCCAACGCCCTAAGACAACACGCCTTAATGTGATTAAACGCGTAACTAAAATCAATCACCATCCCTAGACCGAGATTCAACACAAGGCTCGTGTTGGATCTAAACAAAGGTTCATAGTCATCCTAAGGCCCTAACGCAACTATATATAGTCCATCAATGAATGCAAATCTTATGTTAGTAGTATCATATACTCTTGCTTTAAAAACCGTTTTAAAAGCTTAGTGGGAGTATTATATACAACTAAATCAATCAAATGGACCAATAGTTGTAATAGGACCAAAATGTTTTAATGTGATTGAAAGCATGTTTATATATGTGATGAGACCTAAAACCCTCAACTAAACCAATATTAAGTTGATAAGCGTGAGAGTGCTTTGAACACTCTTTCGTGGCCTTCCACCGTGGTAGGCTCCAATCGTTTGTGACTTGTACACCGGCTTCACCCTATCATGGGGGAGTACAAAGTGCATGCTTACATTCAAGAGGAGTCTATATGCATACTTGATGTTGTGAAAGGTAGGCAACGAGAATAGCCAACATCGTATCATCGTGAGGTTGTTCTTGAACCCCTAACTTGAACTAGCATGGTGGGAATGACTTAACTAAGTGCAATGGAGCCAACATCATATCATTGTGAGGTGACATTCTCTAGAGGCCAAATAAGATGGGTACTTACATTGGATGTAAATGAGTAAGTGTACTCTCTCATTATTATTAATGCTAGCCAACATCGTATCATCGTGAAGTGGGCTTGGTAATAGTGAGCCTCCCATACTGATCGGATCATATTTATACATATTTTTATATCAAATTCACTCGCCTTTTCTTAGTTAGTTCGTTATATTTTGAGCTATTTACGTTGATTTTATGTTTTATAAATTTATCTCGCTAAGAAAATAAAAATAGAATAAATGAAGTGTTAAGTAATATTTTCGTTTAAACTATCTTGCTTGTTGATTAGAATTTATCATATGGAAAATAAATATTTATATATATATATATATATTTATATATTTATATATATATATATATATTTAAATATATTTATATATATTTAAATATATTTATATATTTAAATATAATTATAATGTGTGTGTAGGTGGAAAAGCTTTGAATGATGGAATGCATTCGGTGGAGTCAAAAGCAGAAAAGAAAAGAAACGGAAATAATGAGAGATGCCCTTTTGGAGGGCTGCCACATGCTTTGGCAGCTAAGTGGAAGACCAAAAGAAAAATAATAGAGAGGAGTCGGTGGGAAAAAGGGAAGCTGGCGTGCTGCCAGCTTGGAGAAAGAAAATTATAGAAAAGAAAATAATAAAAAAGAAGAGGCCTGCGGACGGAGAAAATAAAAGGCAGAGGAGGCCATTAACGAGAAAGGGGGAACCATTAGAGAGCTGCCTGAAGCAGCACAGAAAAAGGAAAAAAAAAAGAAATAAGGGGAATAAGGCAGCTTTGCTGCCAGGAAGAAAAACCAGAGGGCGGTTCAGAAACGAAGGGGAGCGACTTGAGAGCTCCGAGGTGCGCAGCTTGAGAGAGAAAGCTGCCTTAGAGGCAGCGGCTGGGAGCAACTCGCAGGGAGTCTCGGACTTGAGGAGAAGGGCTGCCTGGTTCAAAAGCACCGACGGAAATAAAAGAAGGGGGGAGTTCAGAGGACAGAGCGGGAGAGGGCGAGCCACGAAGCAAATTTGGAAAGCTGCCCTTTCAAGGCAGCTGGCGGTGCAGGAACAAGTCAAAGACTTGAAGCAGGGTCTCGGGCAGGAAACGGAAACAGTAAGGAACTCACGGTGCAGAGCCAGTGAGAAGAAAGGAAGGCTGCGGTGGAGCTCCTCGGGGAGGACAGATCAGACAGAGAAGCACAGAGCACAAATTACCCTCTTTGGTTTATTCCTCCAAACTTTATTTTTATTTTTCTAAAACTCATATTTTTAATTTCTGTTTTTAATTTATAAATAATGTGTAATTAATTTATTTTGGCTAGAGGATAATTCAAAACCATGATATATTTGTAATTTGAATTGATTACCTTCAGTTGTGATCTCTGAGTTGTGATTTAATTTGCTTAACTGCTTGATAGATAACTTATTTGTGTATGTTAATTAAGGATGCATACTTAATTTACACGCATGAATTTGATGCTAGAATATAAGTGAATTTCACTTAATCGTTATGAACTTATATTTATGAGTAGTGAAGGTTGCTATCCACAATCGTGTTAAGTAAATTCTTGGCAGGAGTATCATGCTTTTCATAGTTACGAATGCCTCGTCAGTATTTATAGTTTTCACAAAGTTTAATGATCTTGGATTGTATCTCTATTGTGCTTTTCACGTAGGGGACTTTTAAAGAATGTGTTGAATTGTTGTATGCTGTTCATCCAATTTAATAACATAAGGAAAACTTGAAGATTAAAAAAGTGCTGTTCACGGTTAATCTGGAGTATTGAAATTTACAATTTATCGAAAGAACAACTGAAAATCAATTTAGATTGCATATGTGTCTTGTGTGGAGAAAAACCCTCTAGCCAATCCGTCGTCTATCCGTTCACTTTATTTTATGTTTTTGTCAATTTTATAATTTAGTTAAGTTTAATTTACGTTTCATCAAAATCAATCCCCCCCATTATTAAAATATTATTATTTAGTTAATTTTTATTAGTTTTTGTCTTTTAATTTAATTTCCGTCTAATTAATTTCCTAGTTTTTATTTTAAATTGTTTTCATTATTTTGAGTCATTTTTAGTGTGTTTCGAGTTTTTAGCTTAGTTTGTATTTTCTAGAGTCTTGAGTTGTTTTGAGTCTTTTGATTTGTTTTAGTTTATTTGTTAGTTTTATTTTGAGTTATTTTAGTTAAGTATTTTTATTTTTAGTTTAGTGTTTTAAACTTTGTTTTTACGTTTTTAAATTATTTTAGAGGTTTTAGCAAGCCCTCCTAATCCCCGGCCTAGAACGATACCCTACTTACATCTATACTACAACTGTCAAAAGAGGGTTAAATTTGTGCGGTTTAAAATCCCGTCAAATTTTTGGCGCCGTTGCCGGGGATTAGTAAATTTGCTAATCCCTTTATTTTTTTGTTTGTGTTTATGTTTATTTTTGTGTTTTTGTCTTTTACTTTTGATATTTGATTTATCTTTCTTTCTTTAATTTTAGGTACTAATGGATGAAGATATGGCATCCATTCAAGCTCAATTGGCAAATCTTACTTCTCAATTGTCGCATAATGCCGAACGGACCACAATGCCAAGTGTCCCTACACTTGATGTGCCCTATGGGCAAGGATATCAGACTCATCAGTATCCTCAATTTTCTGCATATGAAGATGATTGGGGATATCAAGGCTATGATCAATCAAGGGGCAATATGTATTCCAACGATTGCAATTCGGATTGGAGGGATTATTCAAATCAAATGTGGGATGAACCTCAACAAGTTCAACAAAGTGGATATTGGCAGCAAGATGAATTCTATTCAAGACCTATGCAGCCACCACTACATCCCCCACAACAATTCCAATCGAATCAAAGTATGCCCGTGGATTATAATCAAATCCTTAATGAATTAAACTCTTTGGTGCAGGGGTCACAAAATCAAGCTAAGGAAACTCACCAAGGAGAATATTGGCAGCCGTATGAGGAGTTCTGTACAACACCTTTGCAGCCACCACAGACACCACAACAATCTGCCCAATTCGATTCAGGTACATCTGTGGATAATGATAATATTATTCAATTACTCATCTCTTTGAACCAGGAAGTAGAAAATCAAACCAAGGAGATGGGAGAATTGAATAATCAAATGGGGCAGATTGTGGAAGTTCTTCCTGAGATGAAAAGTGATATCCAAATTCTTGGTGCAACGAATCAAGTTCCAGATTTTGCTGAAACGTTCAAAGAACCTTGCACGCCAAGAAGAAGGATTCAAGAAATCGAAGTGGGTGAAGAATCTGTAAATTGCATCAAAGAGGCTGTGCAGGAAACAAAGGCCCAAGCAATTGAGTTTGATAACACGGGACAGGCCACAACCATCATAATTAATTTGGCCAAGTTCAAAATCCCGGAAATATCCAAAGACGTGATTTTTGTTATTGATTTTGAGTCGGAGAAAGATAGTAAGCCATCTTCTCCAATTTTAATTTTAATTTTATTTTATACTAACTTGTCTCTAATTTTAATGATTCAGGCATCCACCCTGGAATTCAGACCATTGCCGAATCATTTCAAGTATCACCTCCCATTAAAAGATAAATTCCAAGCCTTGGAGCCGATGGGAGGTTAAGGAAAGAATCGTCCGGCTAAAGACGTTAAAGCAAGCGCTTCTTGGGAGGCAACCCAAGCAACCAGATTTGCATTTCTTAACCCTTCTCTTTATTCCCTTTACTTTCATTTTGTTTTGTTTTGTTAGTTGTGTTATTTGGTTGATCTTTGTTTAGTTTGTGTTTAAATAAATTGAGGGCCTTGTTTATTTTAAGTGCGGGTAAACAAAGTCTTTTTGCATTAATTTACATATTTTACATTTACATATTTTATTTTGTTTAAAATAAACCTGAAAAAAAAAAAAACAAAAAAAAACAAAAAAAACAAAAAAAAATTAATAATAATAATAATATTAGTAATATATATATATATATATATATATATTTATTTAAATAAACTTAAAAAAAAAATTTACAATAATACGAAAACTAATAGCGTTCATTGGTCATTGGTCATTGGTCAGGTGGCGCCGCAGAAGTCGATGGAGCTCCGGGAAGACGAAGTGCTAGAGTTGGAATCTCCGGAGCCGGAACACTTGGTGCTGCTCCAGAGGACGAAGGCAACATAAACCGCGGGAGTAACGCCATGAACCGCTCATGATCACTCTGGATCCGACCGTCCGACTCCTGCAGCTGGTCCAGCTTCCTCTTCATGCTGGTCGAGTAACTAGTTGCAAGCATGTGCAACTCCTTGTTCTCGTGCCTGAGTCCTCTGACCTCCTGCCGAAGACTGGCCACCTCCGCCATCAGCGACTCCACCTGACGAGATCTTGCAAGCAGGCGCTGGCCCATGTTTGAAACTGAGCCTGCACTTTGGACGCTGAGGGCCAGAGATTCCTAAACGGCCAGCTCGTCCGACCGCCTAGATAGCATCCTATTGTCCCTTGGAGTGAGCAGATTTCTGTCAATCACCGTAGCGGTGATTTCATTCCTCATCATTGTGTCCCCGACTGTAAGTGGACCATTGGGGGATATGAAGGATGGATTCCAAATATTGTTCGGAGAAGACGAGTCATCGTCTTCCCCGACATTCAAGTTTAGGCGACGGTCGGAAGGGCAAGACATTTTTAGAGGGGGTTGAGGAAGAAAAGAGTTCGGAAAGATTAAGATTGCTGAAGCGGAAGAAGAGAGCGGAAAGATTATGAGTGCAGAAGTGCAGGAAGAGTTCGGCAAGATTAAGAGTGCTTACAGAAGGAAGTATTTTCAGAAGGAAGTGTTTGAGGGAGTTCAAGTGTGATGTGAAGCAGAATTAGTGCCTCTATAAAAAGAAGAAAATGAAGAGCGCCCGCTACTCAGAGATCAAAGAGCGCTCCTCGGAGGTTGAAGACGCGTCCTCGCGCAAATCGAAGGCCGACGCTCCTTTCTCAAAAGAGCCGTTTCCTTTCTCAAAAGCTGGGCTTGACTCAGCAATCACGTGGTTCTGCTTTTCGAGTTTGTCGTGACTCATGACGTGCAGCGTGGAGCGTTGCGAAAACCACGAGCCGCACCCGGTTTTGAACCCCGGTTTTCAAAAGATCATCATTCCAATTTGTCGTCACTCGTCGCATGCGCAGTCAGCTTCGCGGAAATTACGGAAGCTTTGTCAGAAAGCGCGTAACGGGCACTGTTCATCCATCCACCGGCTGCCGACAAATAGTAAGGGAACAGTTCCGGTTGTGAAGGAAAATTTCTATAAAGTCGACCTTCGCCTTCCACATCAAAGGCACACCTTCACACCCTCTCAACCTCTCAACCTCTCTTCATCTCCGACAATGTTTTCCCAAAGAAAGCTTTCGAGTCACTCAATGTTCTTCATCCCTTGGATCACCCCAGAAAACAAACCTTCCAGAGCAAAAGTATTTCATATTAAAAAGGTTAAAAGCAAAAGTATCTCATATTACGCTTTCTCCTCACTTTCATCTGAAGAACATGGAGAAAGTGAGATCCTGATTGCTTACCTAGTCTTGCTCTCGACTACTCATCTCAGACCCCTCCCAACCCACTTCAAAAATAAACCTGTGTTGAGGTGCTTCTTCAAAAGCAAAAGTACCTCACAGACGAAGCAGGAGGAGTCTGAGGTGCATCCTGATGAAGGCGGAAGGTGAGATGATCCAAGAGTTCAAGAAGATGCCACACCTGCGTGGATACCGGACTACTTGAAGCATGTGGAGACAACGTGCTGACTCATCCTCAACTAAGCCGAGGATCACTTGCCAGAAGGAGGCCCATCCTGTTCAAGATGAAAGCTGTGGAAAATCAACAGTCATGACCAATGACCGCCTATTAGTTCTTTTCGTTATCTTTTATTTTCATTTTCAATTTTCGTTCGCATTTTCTATATTTTCTTGCGTGCTTAACTGATTTATTTCTTTTCTTTGCAGGAACGTTTGGTTAATTTCTCCCTTGAAGTTGATTGCAAAATTTACGCTTGGGGGTCATCGCTTGGTTTTCTGCAAATTAGAGAAGTTTTCAGTCCCTTTTCTTTATTTTGTTTCGTATTATTTATTCATTTTATTTTTATTTGCATATTAATGTTTTCTGACATTGGGGACAATGTCTAGTTTAAGTGTGGGGGTATCAAGGTAAAAAATGACCAAATTGAAAATTTTTGTACCTTCGACTTTGAACTGGTTTCATTTGTTTCCGTGTTGTTGCTTTTTGTTTTCTTAGTGTTTTATGCTGTTTTGGTGTGTTTTATTGTGTTTTGAGGAAATCTTACGAAAATGACATAAAAATTTGAAAAATATTTTGAAAAACCCAAAAAGAATTTTTTTTTTTAGTTGTTTTTGTGTGTTTGTGTCTTAGGTACCTTCCAACACAATGATGAGGATTTGGTTTTTAATTGCATGACTGTTAAAGAAAATTATAAACATGGATGGAAGTTTGATATGCTCTTGGTTTATGCTTAGTTGTAGTTGTTGTTTATGAATTTAAATTTGATCACAAAAGGATAAAATTAGTTTTTGTAACATGCTTGAAGGAAGGAACTCAAACTAATGCTACATCCCTGTGAGACTTGAGCTTATACCTTGTTTGGAGAGTTATTAATCTTGATGTTTTTGTTTTCTAAAGTCGTTGCATGATCTCATTATTCTTTGCTTGGTTGCTACTTAGAAGGCGTTTTATCATCTTAGTTCCAGATACTAGAACTCATATCCGTTTCATTCAAAGCATGACATTGAATTGCATAACACATTTCAAGATGAAGTTGTTTAGTAAACCACCTTAACCAAAAAGCCTTACCCTCCATCTTTCTTATGTTTTGTAGGCTTAACCCATCTCGAGCCTTGTTTAGCCTATTTTTGTTGATTAACATCATTAAACCGCACCAAACCTACTGTAGGACTATTTGTACCCTTGTTCTTAAAGAATAGTGAGCATGACTTAAAAAGAATTCATTTTATTCTACACTATGCAGAAAAACAAGTGTGGGGGAAGGATTGGTTGTTTCGAGCTCAATTGTACGTTTTGTTCTTTAAAAAAAAAAAAAAAAAAAAAAAAAAAAAAAGAAAAGAGAAAAACGCGTGAAAAGAAAAGAAAGAAGAAAAAGAGTTTGAAATTTGGCCATAAAATGTGTGAATCCTCCCCTCGGGTTTAGAGTTGAATTTTCATTCAAAAGTGAATTCTATGCGTTAACCTTATTACTTTGCTTACTATTTCTTTAAGAACATTTGTTTTTCCATCGCCTTCCTTTGATTAAGCCTATATCCTTAGCCCCGTTACAACCCTTTGACTTCTATCTTGGTTGTTGTGTGTTCAATATGTGGAGTTTGGGATTGATATGAGCATATAGTGTCCCTGGTTCTCGCATCTAAGTAGTAGCATTCCGTTCATGAGATCATATTCATATGCACATTAATAACTCCAGAAAATGCTTTCTTTGCTATAACATATGTGAGTGATCGTTTCCTTGCTTACATCATTCTTCTCACATATACCTAGTGTAGGGAGTGTAGTCAGAAAATCTGAGCGAAAAATTGAGTGCATATCTAGTAAGGAATAGAGTAAATTCTCTAAGGCATGTTACTACATTCAAAATGTTGTTTTAATTGATTAAATGCGAACTAATAAATGGTGACTGTGATTAAGTATGTGCTTAAGGGTATGGATTGCCAAAATCTGTGTAAGTGATGATTTTTAATTTGTCATGTCCATTGGAAATCCCTGAGATAAATGTTGGAAGGTTTAGATTGAATTTTGTTTTTGTTTCTTTGTTTTGCTCGAGGACTAGCAAAAGCTAAGTGTGGGGGTATTTGATCGGATCATATTTATACATATTTTTATATCAAATTCACTCGCCTTTTCTTAGTTAGTTCGTTATATTTTGAGCTATTTACGTTGATTTTATGTTTTATAAATTTATCTCGCTAAGAAAATAAAAATAGAATAAATGAAGTGTTAAGTAATATTTTCGTTTAAACTATCTTGCTTGTTGATTAGAATTTATCATATGGAAAATAAATATTTATATATATATATATATATATTTATATATTTATATATATATATATATATATTTAAATATATTTATATATATTTAAATATATTTATATATTTAAATATAATTATAATGTGTGTGTAGGTGGAAAAGCTTTGAATGATGGAATGCATTCGGTGGAGTCAAAAGCAGAAAAGAAAAGAAACGGAAATAATGAGAGATGCCCTTTTGGAGGGCTGCCACATGCTTTGGCAGCTAAGTGGAAGACCAAAAGAAAAATAATAGAGAGGAGTCGGTGGGAAAAAGGGAAGCTGGCGTGCTGCCAGCTTGGAGAAAGAAAATTATAGAAAAGAAAATAATAAAAAAGAAGAGGCCTGCGGACGGAGAAAATAAAAGGCAGAGGAGGCCATTAACGAGAAAGGGGGAACCATTAGAGAGCTGCCTGAAGCAGCACAGAAAAAGGAAAAAAAAAAGAAATAAGGGGAATAAGGCAGCTTTGCTGCCAGGAAGAAAAACCAGAGGGCGGTTCAGAAACGAAGGGGAGCGACTTGAGAGCTCCGAGGTGCGCAGCTTGAGAGAGAAAGCTGCCTTAGAGGCAGCGGCTGGGAGCAACTCGCAGGGAGTCTCGGACTTGAGGAGAAGGGCTGCCTGGTTCAAAAGCACCGACGGAAATAAAAGAAGGGGGGAGTTCAGAGGACAGAGCGGGAGAGGGCGAGCCACGAAGCAAATTTGGAAAGCTGCCCTTTCAAGGCAGCTGGCGGTGCAGGAACAAGTCAAAGACTTGAAGCAGGGTCTCGGGCAGGAAACGGAAACAGTAAGGAACTCACGGTGCAGAGCCAGTGAGAAGAAAGGAAGGCTGCGGTGGAGCTCCTCGGGGAGGACAGATCAGACAGAGAAGCACAGAGCACAAATTACCCTCTTTGGTTTATTCCTCCAAACTTTATTTTTATTTTTCTAAAACTCATATTTTTAATTTCTGTTTTTAATTTATAAATAATGTGTAATTAATTTATTTTGGCTAGAGGATAATTCAAAACCATGATATATTTGTAATTTGAATTGATTACCTTCAGTTGTGATCTCTGAGTTGTGATTTAATTTGCTTAACTGCTTGATAGATAACTTATTTGTGTATGTTAATTAAGGATGCATACTTAATTTACACGCATGAATTTGATGCTAGAATATAAGTGAATTTCACTTAATCGTTATGAACTTATATTTATGAGTAGTGAAGGTTGCTATCCACAATCGTGTTAAGTAAATTCTTGGCAGGAGTATCATGCTTTTCATAGTTACGAATGCCTCGTCAGTATTTATAGTTTTCACAAAGTTTAATGATCTTGGATTGTATCTCTATTGTGCTTTTCACGTAGGGGACTTTTAAAGAATGTGTTGAATTGTTGTATGCTGTTCATCCAATTTAATAACATAAGGAAAACTTGAAGATTAAAAAAGTGCTGTTCACGGTTAATCTGGAGTATTGAAATTTACAATTTATCGAAAGAACAACTGAAAATCAATTTAGATTGCATATGTGTCTTGTGTGGAGAAAAACCCTCTAGCCAATCCGTCGTCTATCCGTTCACTTTATTTTATGTTTTTGTCAATTTTATAATTTAGTTAAGTTTAATTTACGTTTCATCAAAATCAATCCCCCCCATTATTAAAATATTATTATTTAGTTAATTTTTATTAGTTTTTGTCTTTTAATTTAATTTCCGTCTAATTAATTTCCTAGTTTTTATTTTAAATTGTTTTCATTATTTTGAGTCATTTTTAGTGTGTTTCGAGTTTTTAGCTTAGTTTGTATTTTCTAGAGTCTTGAGTTGTTTTGAGTCTTTTGATTTGTTTTAGTTTATTTGTTAGTTTTATTTTGAGTTATTTTAGTTAAGTATTTTTATTTTTAGTTTAGTGTTTTAAACTTTGTTTTTACGTTTTTAAATTATTTTAGAGGTTTTAGCAAGCCCTCCTAATCCCCGGCCTAGAACGATACCCTACTTACATCTATACTACAACTGTCAAAAGAGGGTTTAATTTGTGTCGAGTTAATTCTCGCATCACATACCCTACTAAGAGTTTCCTCCAAAACTCTCGAATTCCGATGAGGGATATGGAATTTTCCAAAAATAGTAGGTGGTGCTATTTTGATTTAAAGACCCAGATCAAATAGCTTAAAATCAATCAATTTATATACGTTATGTATTTGTTTACCAATATATTTGCAAACGCTATCCAAAACTTGACAAAGAAAAGCCGAATGCTTTAGTTTCCGGACTTAGTACTACAATTCCATAGATTGTCTTTAATGGCTTGTAGATGTAACTAAGTAAGTCTCATCCTCACAATCTTCCAATTGATAATGTATCAATGAAAGAACATGTTAGATAAGTCTATCATAAAGAGGACAACACTTTTAATGTCATAATTCTTCAATTACAAATTGTTGTATGAAGAAATAAGAGTTGTTTTGAACAACCCTTAGTCAATGCAAACATTAGTGCTTGTTTCTTTGTTACATGAACAAGGAACTTGAGAGGTAAGCACAAGGGCATGGACACTTTATGTGCCATGATTCTTCGCTTACAAATCGTTGTATGAAGAAATGAGAGTTGCCTTGAACAACTCTTGAAAGTTTGTAATTATGTTTAGAACATAATGGTTGGTTGACAAAAATAGTCCATCAACATGGACTTATGATGATTTTGAATCATTGAATGTTGAAGTGTTAAAACACTTAACGAGACGGAAACTAGGCTAGGACTTCACCTTTGTGTCCCTATCCTAATGGTTCACTAAGTTTATTGTAAACTATATAGTGAACAATAACTGCACGCTCTCCAAATCGTTTGATGTGTAAAACACAATTGAAATAAGTTTCAAGAGAGATAGTGGGAGTTTAGGGACCATGACTATTGTAGTCAAAGGAGAAGTTAAATGAAGAAGATAAAATTAACTCCAAGGGAACAAACTTTCTTTATGAAAGGATGGACATTGGAAGGGGTATATGCAAGAAATGTCTTGCAAGTAGAGATGGATGAATGTTTTGTTTGACAAAACATTGTTCTTTATTAAAGAATGATTAGATTATTGTAATCTAATTGATTGTCTCTATAGTAGAGATGATGTGGTAGTGTTAACTGTTTAGAATACAACGATGCTTAAAACCCAAAAGGTTGCTAGGTAGTAACTAATCCCAACTGAGTTGTGATACCTCTGAAACATAAATTGCGAGTTGGACATGGATGGATGCTTTGGATCGTTAGATCCGGATCCAATGCCTTCTTGTTAAAATTGTATAGAGGCGAAATGTTCGAATCTTTATTCTTTTGGAAAGAAGAAAGAATCACAAAGTTGTTGAGGTTAATTCACTTAGATGTTAGTGGCACTTGTCCACAAACATAATACTACTCATGTTATATGACATTCATCGAAGATCGCTCTCGGTTGGACTATAGTTTATTTTGAATAAACACAAGTCCGAATACTTTGCAAAAGGTTTCAAAGAATTCAAGAAATGTAAGTTGATGAGTAAGACGTCTAAAGTATTTACCTCCTTAGATTTGATCCAAGGAAAAGTAACACTTTAGATTAGTTTCCTTGAAAGATGTCAAGGGGAATAGCATCATAAGATAATGAATTTCTCCATTAGGAGAAGAACGAACTATGAATGAGATTTAGTTCGTTGGACATTATCAATTACCCATATATAGGATATATATATATATATATATATATATATATATATACTTCTAAAACAATGTGATTGTGAATTAGAAGATCTTCCAAAATTTTCATAACTCCATAAGATGTAGTTGGAAAGAAAGACAAATCTTAAGCATGTTAAGATTTGGGGTTGTGTGCTAATAAGTGACGGGATTTTAAAACCGCACAAATTTAACCCTCTTTTTGACAATTGTAGTATAGGTGTAAGTAGGGTATCGTTCTAGGCCGGGGATTAGGAGGGATTGCTAATCTACTCTAAATTAATTTAAAAATATTAAACAAGACTCAAAAACACAAAATTAGGGTAAAAACTCTAAACACACTTAGAATGACTCAAAATAATGAAAACACACAAATTAAATAAACACTAGGAACTAAAATGGACGGAAATCGAATTAAAAGATTAAAAATAATAAAAACTAACTAAATAATATAATTTAATAATGGGGGGGAGGGGGGTTTGGTTTGGTTTTGGCGAAACGTAAATTAAACTTAATTAAATTACAGAATTGACAAAAACATAAAATAAAGTGAATGGATGGGCGACGGACTGGCTAGAGGGTTTTTCTCCACACAAGACACATATGCAATCTAAATTGACCTTCAGTTGTTCTTTCAATAAATTGTAAATCTCAACACCCCAAATTAATTAGGTACGCTTAAATTAACCTTCAGATTTTCCTTATGTTATTGAATTGGATGAACAGCATACAACAACTCAAATTATTCCCCAAAAGTTCCCTACGTGAAAAGCACAATGGAGATACGATTAAAGATCATTATGTTCTATGAAAATCATAAGTGTTGACAAAGCATTCGTAACTATGAACAGCATGATACGTTTCCCAGGAATTTACTTAACGCGATTGTGACTAGCAACCTCCACTACTCATAAATATAAGTTCATAACGATTAGGTGAAATTCACTTATATTCTAGCATCAAATTCATGCATGTAAATTAAGTATGCATTCTTAATCGACAAACATAAATAAGTTATTAATCAAGCAGTTAAGCAAATTAAATCACAACTCAGAAATCACAACTGCAGGTATCAATTCAAATTACAAATATAATCATGGCTTCGAATTAACCTCTAGCCAAACACAAATTAATTACACATTATTTATAAATTAAAACAGAAATTAAATCTGAGTTTGGAAAGGATAAACCGAATCGGGGATTTTCAAGGATCTGTCTGTGCACTGTGCTCCACATGGCAGCCTCTGTGCTTGCCTTTGATTTCTTCTCGCAAGACTTGCCAAAATCAATCGAGGCGCCAGCTGCCAAAGGCAGCTTCCTCTGGCTCCGTGATACCCCCTTTTGGTTTCTTCCGAGGCTCCCCTCCTCTCGGTGCTCTTTTTCTGGCCGCAATTGGCTGCCTTCCTTCTGTCAACGCTGATCCCTGGCGAGCTGCCCTTCTTCTCTCCGTTTCAATTGGCTGCCAAATGGTAGCCTCGTCTTTTGTTCTCGCTGCCTAAGGCAGCACCACTTCTTTTTTTTTTTTGATTTTCTTTCTGACAAGCTGCCAAGGGCAGCTTTGTGACCTCCCTTGTTTTCTGCCAAGCTGCCTAATCGCAGCCTTGGTCTTCCCTTTCTTATTTCCGCCACCAGACTCCTTCCACCTCCTTAGTGCTCTGCCTTTAATTATTTCTCGTTTCCACCGAATGTTTTCCTCCTTTTGTTTTTATTTCTTTGCCAGCTGCCCACTCTCCTTTTGTATTATTTTCTTATCTTCCTTTCCAACCGTGACTTTCCTTTTGAATGGCCTCCAGGCCAACTTTTATTTTTATTATATTTCTTTTCATTTAATTTTTCACACACAACAGATTATATTTATATATATATATAAATATATATATATATATATATATATATGTATATTATTTTCCAAATGATAAGTTCTAATCAACAAGCAAGATAGTTTAGACGAATTTAGCACTTAAAATTTCATTTATTCTATTTTTATTTTCTTAGCTAGATAAAATCTATAAAACACAAAAACAAAGTAAATAGCTCAAAATATAACGAACTAACTAAGAAAAGACGAGTAAATTTGATGTAAAAATATATATAAATATGATCCGATCAAATACCCCCACACTTAGCTTTTGCTAGTCCTCGAGCAAAACAAAGAAAACAGAAAAAGTAATAACATGAAAAACATTAGCTTCCCCCTATTTGACCCTCATAGAATTTCATTTGAGAACATAAATCAGCAAGAACCATAGCTAGCACCAAACAAGCTAATTCAAGCTCATCTTCCTTATTCAAATATTAGCAGTAATCTTCAAATCATCCTTGAAGTATAGTGTGTGAGATAGCCATGCTAATGCAATTTCAAGTTTTTATTTTTTAAAATCACCATATGCAAACCAGCAACCTTCTCACGGGATATGCACTCAATCACACATGTGTTTAATTTTAATGTGTTTCGCTCAAAGAAACAAATGTGAAAGTTCTACCATAAGCTTGCATAAAGATCACTTCTCCACAATCATAATTGCAAAACTTAAATCAAGAGGACTTTTATTGGATGTAATGAGGCATAGGGATAGGGCTATTGAAACGAAAGAATAGGAAAACACAAGTTCCAAGCTACATTGCAAGCAATTCTTTTGTTGAGATTTATAAGAACTCAAGTTCTCCAACGATTCTTTTAACACCTCCAACCACACCCTTAAACTGAAACTTTAAACTTTTTATTTTCTTTGTATACAATCTTTCTTTTCTTTTTTTCTTTTTCTTCTTCCTTTTCTCATGTTTTTTTTATAATAATAAATACAAACATGAAATACCCCCACACTTATTCTTTTGCCAAACCTTCCAAGTACTTCACAAACATTTTTCAAAAGATAGTTTCAAATTGCTCCCTTGCAAAGGGTAAGGAAACATGGTTTGAGGTATAAGGGTAGACATATCTGGTGATAAGAAATAAAAGGCTCACAAAAACGGCTCAAATTGGCAATCTAATGATATCATTTTTCTTTTCTTTGGGAAATATGGTTATTTGGGCCATGGTGGTGAACCTAATGCCTCTATCATTTTCAAGTTCATGCAATCAATGACAAATATTTCGAAAGATCGTTATGCAAGTTCTAGAGATGCATCTCACATAAGTTCATCACACATGAAAGAATAGGAGTGTATGAAAAATGCACACACTTTCAATAGGCTCAAAAACTCACATAGGATGTATATGGTTACTAAATTCACATATGAAGCTTTAAGTCATGCTTTAGTTTCACATCAACAAGGCTATGTGCATTTGTTTTTTTTTTTTCAAGAATGATCAAACATGTACAAACTAACAAGAGAATTAGGAATTTCACACAACACATGTTAACTAAGTTCTTGATAATCATGGTTCAAATTTCATCCAATTATATCACTGGGTCGGGAAACTAACAAAAAATCTAATTCAAAACAATAAGGAAAACAAGACAATATTTTTGGATTTTTTTTTAAATTTTTCAAAAAAAAATTAAATAAAACAAAACTAATTAAGAAAACAAAAAGCAATAACATGGAAACAAATGAAACCAGTTCAAAGTCGAAGGTACAAAAATTTTCAATTTAGTCATTTTTTTCATTTTTTTATACTTGATACCCCCACACTTAAACTAGACATTGTCCCCAATGTCAGAAAACATTAATATGCAAATAAATATAAAAATAAAAATAAAATAAAAATAAAATTACTAAATGAAAAGAAACAAAATAAAGCAAAAGGGCTGAAAACTTCCCTAATTTGCAGAAAACTCAATCGATGACCCCCAAGCTTAAATTCTGCAATCAACTTCAAGGGTGGAAATAACCGAAAGTTCCTGCAAAGAAAAGAAATAAATCAGTTAAGCACGCAAGAAAAAGTAGAAAATTGCAAACGAAAAATTGAAAAATGAAAATAAAAAACAACGAATAGAACTAATAGGTGATCATTGGTCATGATTGTTGATTTTCCACAGCTTTCATCTTAAACTGGATGGGCCTTCTTCTTGCAAGTGATCCTCAGCTTAGTTGAGGATGAATCAGCACGTTGTCTCCACATGCTTCAAGTAGTCCGGTCTCCACGCAGGTGTGGCATCTTCTTGAACTCTTGGATCAACCCAGACTCATCTGCTTTTCGAAGCAACTCAGACTCCTCCTGCTTCGTCTGTGAGGTACTTTTGCTTTTGAAGAAGCACCTCTACACAGGTTTATTTTTGAAGTGGGCTGGGAGGGGTCTAAGATGAGTACTCGAGAGCAAGACTAGGTAAGCAATCAGGATCTCACTTTCTCCACGTTCCTCAGATGAAGGTGAGGAGAAAGCATGATATGAGATACTTTTGCTTTTAACCTTTTTGATATGAAATACTTTTGCTCTGGATGATTTGTTTTCTGGGGTGATCCAAGGGATGAAGAACACTGAGTGACTCGAAAGGTTTCTTTGGGAATACATTCTCAGAGATGAAGAGGGGAAGAGAGGTGGAGAGGGTGTGCCTTTGCTGTGGAAGGCGAAGGTCGAAACTTATAGAATTTTGGCTTCACAACCGGAACTATTCCTTCACTATTTGTCGGCAGCCGGTGGATGGATGAACAGTACCCGTTACGCGCTTTCTGACAAAGCCGTCCGTAATTTCCGCGAAGCTGACTGCGCATGCGACGAGTGACGACACGTCTGGAATGATGATCTTTTGAAAACCGGGGTTCAAATCCGGGTTCGGCTCGTGGTTTCCGCAAAGCTCCAAGCTGCACGTGACGAGTCACGACAAAATTGGAAAAACAGAACGCCTCGTGACGTCTGACCAATTCCGACTTTTAAGAAAGGAACGTCACTCTTTGATTTACGAGAGGAGCGCCGCTTCGATCTCTGAGGAGCGCCTCTTTGATTTGCTTCTTTTTATAGAGGCGCTAATTCTTCTCCACCTCACACTTGAACTCCCTCCTGTAAACACTCTCTTCTGCACTTCTGCAATCTTACTCCTTCCGCTCTCTTCTTCCGCTTCAGCAATCTTAATCTTTCCGAACTATTTTCTTCCTCAACCCCCTCTAAAAATTTCTTGCCCTTCCGACCGTTGCCTAAACTTGAATGTCGGGGAAGACGATGACTCGTCTTCTCCGAACAACATTTGGAATCCGTCCTTCATATCCCCCAATGGTCCTCTTACAGTCGGGGACACAATGATGAGGAATGAAATAACCGCTACGGTGATAGCCAGAAATCTGCTCACTCCAAGGGACAATAGGATGCTATCCAGGCGGTCGGACGAGCTGGCTGTTCAGGAATCTCTAGCTCTCAGCGTCCAAAGTGCAGGCTCAGTTTCAAACATGGGCCAGCGCCTGCTTGCAAGATCTCGTCAGGTGGAGTCACTGATGGCGGAGGTGGCAAGTCTTCGGCAAGAGGTCAGAGGACTCAGGCACGAGAACAAGGAGTTGCACATGCTTGCAACTAGTTACTCGACCAGCATGAAGAGGAAGCTGGACCAGCTGCAGGAGTCGGACGGTCGGATCCAGAGTGATCATGAAAGGTTCATGGCGTTACTCCCGAGGTTTATGTTGCCTTCGTCCTCTGGAGTAGCACCAAGCGTTCCGGCTCCGGAGATTCCAACTCTGGCTCTTCGTCTTCCCGGAGCTCCGTCGACCTCTGAGGCGCCACCTAACCAATAACCAATGATTGCTATTAGTTTTTCGTATTATTGTAATTTTTTTTTAAGTTTATTTAAATATATATATATATATATATATTACTAATATTAATATTAGTATTATTATTATTATTATTATTATTATTATTATTATTATTATTCAGGTTTATTTTAAGCAAAATAAAATATGTAAATCAAAATATGTAAATTAATGTAAAAAGACTTTATTTACCCGCACTTAAAATAAACATTGCCCTTAATTTATTTAAACACAAGCTAAACAAAATTCAACCAAATAACACAACTAATTAAATAAAACAAAAATTGCAAAGTAAAGGCAATAAAGATGAGGGTTAAGAAATGCAAATCTGATTGCTTGGGTTGCCTCCCAAGAAGCGCTTGATTTAACGTCTTTAGCCGGACGATTCTTTCCATTAACCTCCCTTCGGCTCCATAGCATGAAATTTATCTTTCAATGGGAGGTGATACTTGAAATGATTCGGCAGTGGTTTGAATTCCAGGGTGGGTGCCTGAATCATAAAAATCAGAAACATGTTAGTATAAATTAAAATTAAAATTGGAGAAGATGATTTACTTTCTTTCTCCGACATAAACTCAAGTACAAACACCACATTTTTGGATATTTCCGGGATTTTGAACTTGGCCAGGTTTATTATGATGGTTGTGGTCTGTCCCGTGTCATCAAATTCAATTTCTTGGGCCTTGATTGTCTGCACAGCCTCTTTGATGTTTTCAACGCATTTTCCAGCCACTTTGATATCTTGAATCATTTTTCTTGGTGCACAAGGTTCTTTGAACGTTTCAACCTCATCGGGAATTTGTTTTGGTGCACCAAGAATTTGGATATCATTTTGTACCTCTGGAAGGGCTTCCACATTGTCCTTTTCACTTTCTTCGTTATTTGGAATAAAAAATCTGCAAGGAAAATGGACATTTGGTGGAATGGGGTTAGAATGAATTGAACTTGGAACAATATTACTGGAGTTGGACAGCATAGGGACTTCAGGGGTTTGAGACAAGAATTCGTCTAAACTGCCCAGGTCGTCCTCCTCCTCTTCTGCTTGCAGCGGCAATTCATCCAAGTTCGGGCTGTCTTTGGATGGTTCTGGAACAGCTTCATCCTCCACGTCACCTTCCAAAGTGGTGGCTTCATCAACTTCAGCTTCTTCCATTGAATTTGCAAATATGGAGTTGGAGAATTCATTTTGATCTTGAATCTGTGCCTTAACTTCCACAATTTGCCCCATTTGATTATTCAATTCTCCCATCTCCTTGGTTTGATTTTCTACTTCCTGGTTCAAAGAGATGAGTAATTGAATAAACCTATCATTATCCAGAGATGTACCTGAATCGAATTGGGCAGATTCTTGTGGTGGCTGTAATGGTTCATATGGCCACTGATAGGACTCTTCCGAAGGCTGCAACTGTTCTTCTTTTTGTGAGCCTTGCGTTAAAGAAATTAGTCCTTCAAGAATTTCATTATAATTCACGGGCATACTTTGATTCGATTGGAATTGTTGTGAGGGATACTGTGGTGGCTGCATAGGTCTTGAATAGAACTCGTTTTGCTGCCAATATCCACCCTGTTGAAATTGTTGAGGTTCATCCCACATTTGATTTGAATAATCCCTCCAATCCGAATTGCAAGCGTTGGAATACATATTGCCCCTTGATTGATCATAGCCTTGATATCCCCAAACATCTTCATATGCAGAAAATTGAAGACTTTGATGAGTCTGATATCCTTGCCCATAGGGCACATCAAGTGTAGGGACACTTGGCATTGTGGTCCTTTCGGCGTTATGTGTCAATTGAGCAGTGAGCTGCGCCAATTGAGCTTGAATAGTCGCAAATGCCATGTCTTGCTCCATTTTTACCTAAAATCAAAGAAAGGAAAATAAATCAAATATCAAAAGTAAAATACACAAATACAAATAGAAACAAAAAAAACAAAAATAAAAATAAACACAAATATAAAAATAAACACAAACAAAAATAAAGGGATTAGCAAAATTGCTAATCCCCGGCAACGGCGCCAAAAATTTGACGGGATTTTAAAACCGCACAAATTTAACCCTCTTTTTGAAGGATTATTTTAGAGAAACATGTTCATTTAAGCAATATCATTAGCATGCAATTAACAAATTAAAGGCGGAATCATGCTTGCATATACTTAAAAACAAAACATTACCCATGAATGTTCAAAGCCTAGTAGATTGGTGAACCTTTAAACAACTCAAAACAAAGTGAGTTGAGATTTATACCTTTGTAGATTCCTCTTTGCTTAAGCAAAGGCTAATCACCCAAAGAGAGGGCCTTCATTCCTTGCATCTTAAATCTATGGATTTGGATGGATGAAGAGGTTTCTCCAAGTTCCCAAAATTGGGAACCTCTAAGATTCTACACCAAGGTTAGATTGGAGAAGATATGAGTGACCTTGGAGGAGTAGGATTGCTAGCTAATCCCTCCAAGGGGGCCGGCCTTTTAGAGAGAAAAATGGAGATTGTGTTTCACCAATTTCCCCCAAAAAGAACCCTTAATGAATTTTGGCTATAAAGTCAAATTTATACCTTAATTCATTTGAGTGGCAAACTTGTAAATAAGTCCAAGTTTGCTACCCTTACATAGTGGCCGGCCTTAGGGATTAATTTGGGCAATTTGGTCTTTGTGAATCATTATTCATTAAGTTGTCATACAACTTAAGTAAATGGACTCGACGTTCGAAGCCCATTAGGCCTTAAGATCCAAAATTATCCCGAGGTCTTTGACGAACTTATTCGTTTGATTAATTAACATATTAATTAATCCTTGCCATAAATAATTAAACCATTTAATTATTCTTACTCATCTCCGTTGAATCTTCAATCTTTACCTTACACGGTGTACGATCCATTAGGTTCCTTTTAGCGAGGCAGTGGGCGATTCAAACTCTTTTAAATCGATTGTGAATTGAAACTTCTTTCAATTCTCCCTTTAGTGTTTACACACGTTTGGGGCTTCCACAAACCATGAGTGACACCTAGCAGCATATCATGGTTACCCAAGCTAATCCGAAGAGGTAGAGAACCTATTCAGTTTAGGATTAGAAATGCAATACGGTCATTCTCTAATCCAATACTCTTGACCACATTGTTTGGCTTGATAGTTTATTCATGTCTACTATCCAATGTGAATCTCGTGCTTATATGATTACCTTGAATGTGATCTGGAACGCATTCCAACATCTCATTCATACTCTGGCCAGAGATTCTAAATCATATCATAGAGTATTCTCCCTGAACGGTTTGAAGGTTAGAGATCCCTTGTTGCGCATTCACTTGTCTCCATGACTAGATAGCTTGACCCCAACCATGCCGTGGACACTCCAAAGGAATGCCTTTTGACACGATCAAAGATCAAGGATCTAACCACAAGATAACTATGATGCCTCAGGTCAAAGGACTAATTTGCATTATCCTAACCATGAGTTCTCACGTGACATGAATATGAGAACTCGTCGTTGATCGTGTTCAGTGAACTCATTCTCTATTGAGCACCTACGTACTTGTCTTGGTGTCACTCACATCAATGACTCGAGACTAGTCACTCTCCCTGAGAGAAGACATAGCACGTACTGATCTTAACGGACTGTCAATGCCCAATTGGCAATCCTATGATCAAGAACGTTTAGGATGTGTTAACGAAAGAATGGTCTCATGAATCTAACTTCTTTTAGATTGCATTCCCCCAATCACATATTCCTTGGACTTTATCGTTTAAGCATATAACATTTATATGAGACCGCTCAAACAATAATCTTTGCCCTTGATATTAAACTAGATTAGTTTAACATGTGAAATGTCCGTAAAGTATCATCATATGATTGGTTTAAGGGCACATTTCCAACAATCTCCCACTTGCACTAGAGCCAATCAGCTTGGTCATCAGTGATGATACCTCTTCTGCAGTCATTTCATAAATGGCTGAGTAGTAAACCTAGACAATGGATATCTATATGTTATCCATAGAAGCAACCTTGAGAATAACGACGTCACCATTATACATGATTCCCAATCATGTGGTTTAGTCTCTCATATGAGTTCGGACCTTGATGAGACCTTGATTCCCTGGCTTGAGCTATCGCCCCATTAGTGTCATACACTTTCTGGTTGGAACCGAATAGAGAGTTCATAAATGAACTTTCCCATCCAAACAACATTGTTGTAAGCTTCTATATGGCAATATATTTTGCATTCATAATGGAACACACTAAAGTCATTACTTTAATGTTTCCATCCAAATATCTCTTTAGTCATAATAAAGAGATATCTGTTTATCTCTTCATTCATAATGAAGAAACATCCAATGATGGATTAGATTCATAATCTAATACATTTACGCTTCCATTACGTTGCTCTAATTCTTCCTCAATTATTGAGGAATCTATCCTTTAATATTTCTCAAATACTTAGGGACTCTCTTGACAGTTGCCATGGTTCTGATCCTGGGCTTGCACTGATATCGTTTTGTACTGTTCTAGGTACAACTCATATCAATGTCTTTCATACAATATGAAATACATAAATCACCTTTCTGCGTATGCATAAAGGATTCTATTTACGCATTATTACTTTGGGAGTCAAAGGGTACATTCCCTTTGAGAAGAACAATTTCTTAGTCTCACTAGAATTGTCATTCTAATTGAAGTTTATCATCATATGAGAAACTTCCTAGCATCTCTTGTCTATTTCAGGGATTGATATAATCCAATTATATCTTGAAATATATCATTATAGATTTAAATCCCATATACATAGACTATGTCTCCCATATATATTCTATCGTTTATAGAATGTTTAAAGTCATTACTTTAACGAAGAAGTATTCTTTTTCATTTCCAAAAATTAATATATCATATATGTTTAAATTTAGGAATATGATAAACTCCCACTAATCTTTTGTAAACAAAAGATTCATTTACACCTTTATGAGAAATCAAACGATTTGATCTTTCATAAGATGGTTGTAGCTCCCACTAGCTTGCTAAGATCCATGATGGATGGATCTCTACAACTTACATGTTTTGTGATTTATAGTTTTAGACATACATTATCAAGACTATCTTAATAATGGTTATGGAAACCCATATTATGTCCAAACATTAAATCACCATTTAGTTGTAGTTAGCAATCCTTGAATTAATTGAAACTTAGACTATATCAAAGAGGGTTTCTTCAAAGTCAACCATACTCTTTGAGTGTAGTCACCTTAAGCTACCAATTAGCCATTAAGGTTTCATTATTTCGAGTCAAATGGTATTTTACCATTTCCTTGAGTATATATCGTATATACACACACTTAATGTAGTCATAAGGATTTTCATTCTTATTTCTTTCGAATTAAGAGGTGCAACTCTATGACATAGTCATAAAGTCCAAACCATTCAACTAAGACGGTTTATAAATCCTTCTCGACTACCTTGGAGCTTCTGGTATAGGAACTGGTATAGGAACTAGGTTGTTATATTTCATATAGGAACTAGGTTGTTATATTTGTTGATCACTAACATGCTAATTTTAATGATTCAGGCACCCACCCGAGAATTTAAACCATTGCCGAATCATTTCAAGTATCACCTCCCATTGAAAGATAAATTCCATGCTTTGGAGCCAAGGGGAGGTTAAAGGAAAGAATCGTCCGGCTAAAGACGTTAAATCAAGTGCTTCTTGGGAGGCAACCCAAGCAATCAGATTTGAATTTCTTAAACCCCTTTTTTATTGCCTTTACTTTCATCTTTGTTTTGTTTAGTTAGTTGTGTTATTTGGTTGATTTTTGCTTAGTTTGTGTTTAAATAAATTAAGGGCCTTGTTTATTTTAAGTGCGGGTAAATAAAGTCTTTTTGCATTAATTTACATATTTTACATTACATATTTTAATTTGCTTAAAATAAACCTGAAAAAAAAAATATATATATATATAATAATAATAATAATAATAATTATAATATTAGTAATATATATAAATAGTAATATATATATATATATATATATATTTAAATTAACATAAAAGCAAAAAAAAAAAATTTACAATAATGCGAAAAATTGATAGAATTCATTGGTCATTGGTCATTGGGCAGGTGGTGCCTCAGAGGTCGACGGAGCTCCGGGAAGACGAAGAGCCAGAGTTGGAATCTCCGGAGCCGGAACGCTTGGTGCTGCTCCAGAGGACGAAGGCAACATAAACCTCGGGAGTAACGCCATGAACCTTTCATGATCACTCTGGATCCGACCGTCGGACTCCTGCAGCTGGTCCAGCTTCCTCTTCATGCTGGTCGAGTAACTAGTTGCAAGCATGTGCAACTCCTTGTTCTCGTGCCTGAGTCCTCTGACCTCCTGCCGAAGACTTGCCACCTCCGCCATCAGCGACTCCACCTGACGAGATCTTGCAAGCAGGCGCTGGCCCATGTTTGAAACTGAGCCTGCACTCTGGACGCTGAGAGCAAGGGAGTCCTGAACGGCCAACTCGTCCGACCGCATGGATAGCATCCTATTGTCTCTAGGAGTAAGCAAATTCCTAGCAACCACCGTAGCGGTTATCGTTTCTCATCATTGTGTCCCCGACTGTAAGAGGACCATTGGGGGATATAAAGGACGGATTCCAAATGTTGTTCGGAGCAGACGAGTCATCGTCTTCTCCGACATTCAAGTTTAGGCGACGGTCGGAAGGGCAAGACATTTTTAGAGGGTGTTGAGGAAGAAAAGAGTTCGGAAAGTTTAAGAGTGCAGGAAGAGTTTGGAAGGAGTAAGAGTACAGAGAAGAGTGTTTTCAGGAGGGAGTTCAAGTGTGAGGTGGAGCAGAATTAGCGCCTCTATAAAAAGAAGAAAATGAAGAGGCGCCCGCTCCTCAGAGGTTGAAGACGCGTCCTCACGCAATTCGGAAAAGCTGGACGCTCCTTTCTCAAAAGAGCCGTTTCCTTTCTCAAAAGCTGGGCTTGACTCAGCAATCACGTGGCTTCAGCTTTTCCAGTTTTGTCGTCGCTCTCACATGCGGCTTGGAGCTTTGCGAAAACCACGGGCCGCACCCGGATTTGAACCCCGGTTTTCAAATGATCATCATTCCAGTTTGTCGTCACTCGTCGCATGCGCAGTCAGCTTCGCGGAAATTACAGACGCGTTGTCAGAAAACGCGTAACGGGCACTGTTCATCCATCCACCGGCTGCCGACAAATAGTGCGGGAATAGTTCCGGTTGAGGAAGAAAAATTTCTATAAGTTCGACCTTCGCCTTCCACATCAAAGGCACACCTTCACACCCTCTCAACCTCTCTTCATCTCAACCTCTCAACCTTTCTGCTTCTTCGATAATGTCTTCCCAAAGAAAGCTTTCGAGTTACTCAGTGTTCTTCATTCCTTGGATCACCCCAGAAAACAAACCTTCCAGAGCAAAAGTATTTCATATCAAAAAGGTTAAAAGCAAAAGTATCTCATATCATGCTTTCTCCTCACCTTCATCTGAGGAACGTGGAGAAAGTGAGATCCTGATTGCTTACCTTGTCTTGCTCTCGAGTACTCATCTCAGACCCCTCCCAACACACTTCAAAAATAAACCTGTGTTGAGGTACTTCTTCAAAAACAAAAGTACCTCACAGACGAAGCAGGAGGAGTCTGAGGTGCATCCAGATGAAAGCGGAGTGTGAGAAGATCCAAGAGTTCAAGAAGATGCCATCTGCATGGAGACCTGAGTACTTGAAACATGTGGAGACAACGTGCTGACTCATCCTCAACTAAGCTGAGGAGCACTTGCAAGAAGAAGGCCCATCCAGTTCAAGATGAAAGCTGTGGAAAATCAACAAGCGACCAATGACCACCTATTAGTTCTTTTCGTTGTCTTTTATTTTCAATTTTTCGTTTGCATTTTTCTATATTTTCTTGCGTGTTTAACTGATTTATTTCTTTTCTTTGCAGGAACTTTCGGTTATTTCCACCCTTGAAGTTGATTGCAGAATTTAAGCTTGGGGGGTCATCGCTTGAGTTTTCTGCAAATTAGGGAAGTTTTCACCCCTTTTGCTTTATTTTGTTTCTTTTCATTTAGTAAGTTTATTTTTATTTTTATTTTTATATTTTTAATTGCTTATTAATGTTTTCTAACATTGGGGACAATGTCTAGTTTAAGTGTGGGGGTATGGGTAGTATAAAAAATGATAAAAAATGACCAAATTGAAAATTTTTGTACCTTCGACTTTGAACTGGTTCATTTGTTTCCATGTTATTGTTTTTTTTGTTTTCTTAATTAGTTTTGTTTTATTTATTTATTTTTTCAAAAATTTTAAAAAAATCCAAAAATATTGTCTTGTTTTCCTTATTGTTTTGAATTAGATTTTTTTATTAGTTTCCCGACCCAATGATATAATTGGATTAAATTTGAACCATGATTATCAAGAACTTAGTTAACATGTGTTATGTGAAATTCCTAATTCTCTTGTTAGTATTGTACATGTTTGATCATCTTTGAAAAACTAATTGCACATAGTCTTGTTAATGTGAAACTAAAGCATGACTTAAAGCTTCATATGTGAATTTAGTGACCATTTACATCCTATGTGAGGTTTTGAGCCTATTGAAAGTGTGTGCATTTTTCATACACTCCTATTCTTTCATGTGTGATGAACTTATGTGAGATGCATCTCTAGAACTTGCATAACGATCTTTCGAAATATTTGTCATTGATTGCATGAACGTGAAAATGATAGAGGCATTAGGTTCACCACCATGGCCCAAATAACCATATTTCCCAAAGAAAAAAAAAATGATATCATTAGATTGCCATTTTGAGCCGTTTTGTTGAGCCTTTTATTTCTTATCACCAGATATGTCTACCCTTATACCTCAAACATATTTCCTTACCCTTTCCAAGCGAGCAATTTGAGATTGTCTTATAAGAAATGTTTGTGAAGTACTTGGAATGAGTTTGGCAAAAGAATAAGTGTGGGGGTTTTTCATGTTTATTTTTATTTAAAAAAAAAAAAGAGAAAAGAGAAGAAAAAGAAAAAGAAAAAGAAATAGTGTATACAAAGAAAATAAAAAGTTTCTAAAGTTTCAGTTTAAGGGTGTGATTGGAGGTATTAAAAGAATCGTTGGAAATCTTGAGTTTTTATAAAATCTCAACAAAAGAATTGCTTGCAATATAGTTTGGAACTTGTGTTTTCCTATTCTTTCGTTTCAATAGCCCTATCCCTAAGCCTCATTACATCCAATAAAAGTCCTCTTGATTTAAGTTTTGCAATTATGATTGTGGAGAAGTGATTTTTATGCAAGCTTATGGTAGATCTTTCACATTTGTTTCTTTGAGCAAAACACATTAAAACTAAACACATGTGTGATTGAGTGCATATCCCGTGAGAAGGTTGCTAGTTTGCATATGATGATTTTAAAAATAAAAACTTGAAATTGCATTAGCATGGCTATCTCACACACTACACTTCAAGGATGATTTAAAGATTACTGCTAATATTTGAATAAGGAAGATGAACTGGGATTAGTTGTTTTGTGCTAGCTTTGGTTCTTGATGATTTGCGTTATCGAATGAAATTCTATGAGGGTCAAATAAGGGGAAGCTAATGTTTTTTATGTTATTACTTTTTCTGTTTTCTTTGTTTTGCTCGAGGACTAGCAAAAGCTAAGTGTGGGGGTATTTGATCGGATCATATTTATATATATTTTTATATCAAATTCACTCGTCTTTTCTTAGTTAGTTTGTTATATTTTGAGCTATTTACGTTATTTTTATGTTTTATAAGATTTTCAAGAAAAGAAAATAAAAATAGAATAAATGAAATTTTAAGTGCTAAATTCGTCTAAACTTTCTTGCCTGTTAAATAGAACTTATCATATGGAAAATAAATATTTATATATATATATATATATATTTATATATATTTATATATTTAAATAATATGTTGTGTGTGATTTCAAGCTGGCATGCAGCTTGATGAAGTGGGGATTAAAGAAAACAGAAAGGAGGGCAGCGTGCAAATCATAGAGATTAAACAAAGAATGAGAATGGTAGCCTGGCATTAAAGAAAAGAAGAATAAAAACAAGTGAGGCTGCTTGGGGGTATTTACAAGCCTGGGGATAGAAGTCAGAGGTAGGCCTTGCAAAAGAAAGGGAGAGAACGGCGCTGCCTTGGGGGCAGCGAGAGAGGAAGAACAGAAAATAAAAAAAAAATAGAAGAAGGAAAGAAAGGCAGCAATTGAAAGCTGCCTCTTGGCAGCTTGAGTGTAAAGTCTCGGAGGGAGTCAGCTGTTTGGCAGCTTACGGGGCAGTCAGGGAGCCAGTGCGCTGCCTTAGGCAGTTAAGGGAATAAAAGGAAACAGGACGCTGCCCTCGGGCAGCTGAGCTTTCAGAAACCGCATCAAGCAGCGCCTGGGAGAATAATAAGGCCGCCATTTGGTAGCCTCGGGTGAGGGCAGCTGGAGGAGCACAGCGCAAGGCCTCGGGGGAATCTGAAGATGCTGCCTTTGGCAGCGTGAAAGGGATGAAAACAGAAGGCACCGAGCAAAGCACTTGTCACCGAGAGCACAGAAAACAGAATTGCACAGCACAGTGATTCCTTTTTCGGTTTAATCCTCCAACTTATGTTTTATTTCTGTTTTTAATTTATAAATAATGTGTAATTAATTTGTGTTGGCTAGAGGTTAATTCAAAGCCATGGATATATTTGTAATTTGAATTGGTAACTTCAGTTGTGATTTCTGAGTTGTGATTTAATTGGCTTAACTGCTTGATTAATAACTTATTTATGTTTGTCGATTAAGAATGCATACTTAATTTACATGGATGAATTTGATACTAGAATATAAGTTAATTTCACCTAATCGTTATTAACTTATATTCATGAGTAGTGAAGGTTGCTAGTCACAATCGCGTTAAGTGAATTCTTGGCATAAGTTTCATGCAATTCATAGTAATAAGTGCCTCGTCAATGCTTATGGTTTTCATAGAACTTAATGATTCTCGCTTGTATCTCTATTATGCAATTCATGTAGGGAACTTGTGGGGAATGTTTTGGGTTGTCGTATGCAATCATCCAATCTAATGACTTTAGGAAAATCTGAAAGTTAACTAGTGCAATTCACGGTTAATTTGGGGCGTTACCCTCTAGCCAATCCGTCGTCTATCCGTTCACTTTTAATTTTATGTTTTTGTCAATTTGTAATTTATTTAAGTTTAATTTACTTCGTCAAAACCAAATCAATCCCCCCATTATTAAAATATTATTATTTAGTTAATTTTTATTATTTTTAGTCTTTTAATTCAATTTCCTTCCATTTCAGTTCTTAGTGTCTAATTTTTGTGTTTTAATTATTTTGAGTCATTTTAAGTGTGTTTCGAGTTTTTAGCTTAGTTTGTGTTTTTTTTAGAGTCTTGAGTTGTTTTGAGTCTTTTCATTTGTTTCAGTTTATTTGTTAGTTTTATTTTGAGTTATTCTAGTTTAGTGTTTTAAACTTTGTTTTTACGTTTTTAAATTTAATTTAGAGTAGATTAGCAATCCCTCCTAATCCCCGGCCTAGAACGATACCCTACTTACACCTATACTACATCTGTCAAAAAGAGGGTTAAATTTGTGCGGTTTAAAATCCCGTCAAGTATTCAGACTTGTGTTTATTCAAAATAAACTATAGTCCAACCGAGAGTGATCTTCGGTGAATGTCATATAACATGAGTAGTATTATGTTGTGGACAAGTGCCATTAACATCTAAGTGAATTAACCTCAACAACTTTGTGATTCTTTCTTCTTTCCAAAAGAATAAAGATTCGAACATTTCGCCTCTATACAATTTTAACAAGAAGGCATTGGATCCGGATCTAACGATCCAAAGCATCCATCCATGACCAACTCATAATTTATGTTTTAGAGGTATCACAACTTAGTTGGGATTAGTCACTACCTTGCAACCTTTCGGGTTTTAAGCATCGTTGTATTCTAAACAGTTAACACTACCACATCATCTCTACTATAGAGACAATTAATTAGATTACAATAATCTAATCATTCTTTATATGGTAGTTCATATGAGGAAGTAAGTACAATCCGCTTTCGCAGAGATCTATATTTTATTCACTTTCCGAATGTGAAGTACTTTCTCTTCTCTCATTAATCTTCTACTTCTTATTAGCCATACTTTTACAACGATTTGTAAAACATAGTTACTAATACAGAATCATGCATTCAAGTAGAAGAACCAACTGTTATGAACATGTTCAAGAACATTTTACAACACCTTGAAAAAGGTGTGTTCTTGACACTTGCAAGACATTTCTTGCAAATACCCCTTCCAATGTCCATCCTTTCATAAAGAAAGTTTGTTCCCTTGGAGTTATTTTTGCTTTCTTTATTTAACTTCTCCTTTGACTACAATAGTCATGGTCCCTAAACTCCCACTATCTCTCTTGAAACTTGTTTCAATTGTGTTTATACACATCAAACAATTTGGAGAGCGTGTGGTTATTTGTTCACTATATAGTTTACAATAAACTTAGTGAACGATTAGGATAGGGACACAAAAGTGAAGTCCTTGCCTAGTTTCCGTCTCGTTAAGTGGTTTAACACTTCAACACTCAATGATTCAAAATCATAATAAGTCCATGTTGATGGACTATTTTTGTCAACCAACCATTATGTTCTAAACATAATTACAAACATTCAAGAGTTGTTCAAGGCAACTCTCATTTCTTCATACAACGATTTGTAAGTGAAGAATCATGGCACATAAAGTGTCCATGCCCTTGTGCTTTCTTCTCAAGTTCCTTGTTCATGTAACAAAGAGACAAGCACTTATGTTTGCGTTGATTTAAGGGTTGTTCAAAGCAACTCTTATTTCTTCATACAACAATTTGTATTTGAAGAATTATGACATTAAAATTGTTGTCCTCTTTATGATAGACTTATCTAACATGTTCTTCCAATGATACATTATCAATAGGAAGATTGTGAGGATGAGACTACTTAGGTACATTTACAATCCATTAAAGACAATCTATGGAATTGTAGTACTAAGTCCGGAAACTAAAGTATTCGGCTTTTCTTTGTCAAGTATTGGATAGCGTTTGCAAATATATTGGTAAACAAATACATAACGAACATAAATTGATTGATTTTAAGCTATTTGATTCGGGTCTTTAAATCACAATAACACCACCCACTATTTTTGGCAAATTCCATATCCCTCATCGGAATTCGAGAGTTTTGGAGGAAACTCTTAGTAGGTTATGGGAGACTCACTATTACCAAGCCCACCTCACGATGATACGATGTTGGCTAGCATTAATAACAATGAGAGAGTACGCTTACTCATTTACATCTTTATGTAAGAACCCATCTAATTTGGCCTCTAGAGAATGTCACCTCACAATGATATGATGTTGGCTCCATTGCACTTAGTTAAGTCATTCCCACCATGCGAGTTCAAGTTAGGGGTTCAAGAACAACCTCACGATGATACGATGTTGGCTATTCTTGTTGCCTACCTTTCACAACATCATGTATGCGTATAGAATCCTCCCCGAGTGTAAGCATGCACTTTGTACTCCCCCATGATAGGGTGAAGCCGATGTACACGTCACAAACGTTCGGACCTACCACGGTGGAAGGCCACGAAAGAGTGTTCAAAAGCACTCTCACGCTTATCAACTTAATATTGGTTAGGTTGAGGGTTTTTAGGTCTCATCACATATAAACATACATTTTAATCCAATTAAAACATTTTTGGTCCTATCACAACTATTGGTCCATATGATTTATTTAGTTGTATATAATACTCCCACTAAGCTTTTAAAACGGTTTTTAAAGCAAGAGTATATGATACTACTAACATAAGGTTTGCATTCATTGATGGACTATATAGTTGCCTTAGGGCCTTAGGATGACTATGAACCTTTTATTTAGATCCAACACGAGCCTTGTGTTGAATCTCGGACTAGGGATGGTGATTGATTTTAGTTACGCGTTTAATCATATTAAGGCGTGTTGTCTTAGGGGCGTTGGACCCAACTACTTCATTTTCATGCATATCAAATAAAGCAAGAAATAAGTACTTCAAAGTAAAGAAGAGCTTATGCTCTTTTACAACAATTGATCAAATCAAATTACAACCAAAATCTAATCTACACATTCCCATGGTTCAAACAAATTTGAAACGGCCTTTCACATAGCTCAATTATCGTAGGCTTAGGTTCATAATCACCCTTTAATTAATTAACACTTTAACTAATTAAATTGAATGCAACATTTTTTCATTTGGTTTTTCTATCCATAAAATTTGATTTTAAATGGAGCTAACTAAATGAAAATCCAATTCTCATTTAAAGAGACAAAACAATTTTTGTTCTCGATTTAATTTGGGCCTAAATGTAATGACCTCAACTTATTTGGGCCATTGTGCAATTAACCTCAACTTTTGGGCTATTTTGCAATTAGCCACAACTTTTGGGCCATAGTGCAATTAACCACAACTTTTGGGCTATTTTGCAAAAACTTAAACTTTTGGGGTCACTTTGTAAAAACACAAAAGTACACTACTTCATGTAATCACAACTAGAACCCAAAATTTTCCACAAATGTAAAAACTTCATTAAAGGAGCAAAACAATTTGTCCTTTAGCGTTTTTGGACCTAAACGTAAAAACGTAAATTTTTGGGCCAAAGTGCAAATACACAAAAGTATCAAAACTTTATGTAATTGCATGAAAGCCCCAAAAGTACTCCCACTAGGGAGTGGCCGGCCTTGGGAGACAACTTGGTGTGATGTGTGTGTTGATTTGTAGTTTTTGACATAAAGCATGCAAGGTGTGTGTGAATGGGATTTATACCTTACACACCCATTAATGTTTCTTACACCTTTCAAACAAATATCTAACATATTTTCAAAGTTTTGACTAACATTAAAAATGTTAATCATTAATAAATATATGAAAATATCTAATAACAAAACTTTATGAAATAATTCAAAACTTTGAATCAAAACACCAAACCTTTTTGTTCTTGGCTAAAATGTCAAGAACAATGAAGAACACTCATGAAAAACTCAAAATTTTTCCATGATCATTTTTCACCCAAAAACATCCCAAAACCATTTAAACTTAAGGGAAATTTCATATAACCAAACTAGGGTACTTAGGGGTTCCAAAAGTCACTTGAAAAACATTTTAACAAGACAAACAAGAACCCAAAAATCACCCTTTTAATTTGGCCGAAAATCCCAAAATTCTTGGCACCAAATTTTAGCTTCAATATTCATGCTCATATGAACTACATCTACAACATTTGAGATGCCAAATTTTCCAACAAAATTTACATTCATAAAACAAGAATAAAGCTTGTAACATTTTACAACTTTTAAATCACATATTATGAACTACAAAACCCAAAAGGATTCACCAACTACTAGACCTAGGCTCTGATACCACTTGAAGGATTATTTTAGAGAAACATGTTCATTTAAGCAATATCATTAGCATGCAATTAACAAATTAAAGGCGGAATCATGCTTGCATATACTTAAAAACAAAACATTACCCATGAATGTTCAAAGCCTAGTAGATTGGTGAACCTTTAAACAACTCAAAACAAAGTGAGTTGAGATTTATACCTTTGTAGATTCCTCTTTGCTTAAGCAGGCTAATCACCCAAAGAGAGGGCCTTCATTCCTTGCATCTTAAATCTATGGATTTGGATGGATGAAGAGGTTTCTCCAAGTTCCCAAAATTGGGAACCTCTAAGATTCTACACCAAGGTTAGATTGGAGAAGATATGAGTGACCTTGGAGGAGTAGAATTGCTAGCTAATCCCTCCAAGGGGCCGGCCTTTTAGAGAGAAAAATGGAGATTGTGTTTCACCAATTTCCCCCAAAAAGAACCCTTAATGAATTTTGGCTATAAAGTCAAATTTATACCTTAATTCATTTGAGTGGCAAACTTGTAAATAAGTCCAAGTTTGCTACCCTTACATAGTGGCCGGCCTTAGGGATTAATTTGGGCAATTTGGTCTTTGTGAATCATGTTGGAAATGTGCCCTAAAACCAATCATATGATGATACTTTACGGACATTTCACATGTTAAACTAATCTAGTTTAATATTAAGGGCAAAGATTATTGTTTGAGCGGTCTCATATAAATGTTATATGCTTAAACGATAAAGTCCAAGGAATATGTGATTGGGAGAATGCAATCTAAAAGAAGTTAGATTCATGAGACCATTCTTTCGTAGACACATCCTAAACGTTCCTGATCATAGGATTGCCAATTGGGCATTGACAGTCCGTTAAGATCAGTACGTGCTATGTCTTCTCTCAGGGAGAGTGACTAGTCTCGAGTCATTGGTGTGAGTGACACCAAGACAAGCACGTAGGTGCTCAATAGAGAATGAGTTCACTGAACACGATCAACGACGAGTTCTCATATTCATGTCACGTGAGAACTCATGGTTAGGATAATGCAAATTAGTCCTTTGACCTGAGGAATCATAGTTGTCTTGTGGTTAGGTCCTTGATCTTTGATCGTGTCAAATGGCATTCCTTTGGAGTGTCCACGGCATGGTTGGGGTCAAGCTATCTAGTCATGGAGACAAGTGAATGCGCAACAAGGGATCTCTAACCTTCAAACCGTTGAGGGAGAATACTCTATGATATGATTTAGAATCTCTGGCCAGAGTATGAATGAGATGTTGGAATGTGTTCCAGATCACATTCAATGGAATCATATAAGCACGAGATTCACATTGGATAGTAGACATGAATAAACTATCAAGCCAAACAATGTGGTCAAGAGTATTGTATTAGAGAAGGACCGTATTGCATTTGTAATCCTAAACTGAATAGGTTCTCTACCTCTTCTGATTAGCTTGGGTAACCATGATATGCTGCTAGGTGTCACTCATGGTTTGTGGAAGCCCTAAACGTGTGTAAACACTAAAGGGAGAATTGAAAGTTAGTTTCAAATTCACAATCGATTTAAAAGAGTTTGAATCGCCCACTGCCTCGCTAAAAGGAACCTAATGGATCGTACACCGTGTAAGGTAAAGATTGAAGATTCAACGGAGATGAGTAAGAATAATTAAATGGTTTAATTATTTATGGCAAGGATTAATTAATATGTTAATTAATCAAACGAATGAGTTCGTTGAAGACCTCGGGATAGTTTTGGACCTTAAGGCCCAATGGGCTAAGAACGTCAAGTCCATTGACTTAAGTTGTATGACAACTTAATAAATAATGATTTACAAAGGCCCAAATGCTCCAAAAATATCCCTAAGGCCGGCCACAATGTAAGGGTAGTGAACTTGGACTTATTTACAAGTTTGCCACTCAAATGAATTAAGGTATAAATTTGACTTTATAGCCAAAATTCATTTAGGGTTGTTTTTGGGGAAATTGGAGAGATGAAATGCTCTCCCTTCTCTCTAGATATGGCCGGCCCCCTTGGAGGGTTTTAGCTAGCACTCTAGCTCCTCCAAGGTCACTCATTTCTTCTTAATCAAAACCTTGGTGTAGAAACTTAGAGGTTCTCAATTTTGAGAACTTAGAGAACCTATCCTTTCTATATAAATCCATAGTTTTAAGATGCAAGGAATGAAGGCCCTCTCTTTGGGTGATTAGCCTTTGCTTAAGCAAAGAGGAATCTACAAAGGTATAAATCTCAACTCACTTTGTTTTGAGTTGTTTAAAGGTTCACCAATCTACTAGGCTTTGAACATTCATGGTTAATGTTTTGTTTTTAAGTATATGCAAGCATGATTCCGCCTTTAATTTGTTAATTGCATGCTAATGATATTGCTTAAATGAACATGTTTCTCCAAAATAATCCTTCAAGTGGTATCAGAGCCTAGGTCTAGTAGTTGGTGAATCCTTTTGGGTTTTGTAGTTCATAATATGTGATTTAAAAGTTGTAAAATGTTACAAGCTTTATTCTTGTTTTATGAATGTAAATTTTGTTGGAAAATTTGGCATCTCAAATGTTGTAGATGTAGTTCATATGAGCATGAATATTGAAGCTAAAATTTGGTGCCAAGAATTTTGGGATTTTCGGCCAAATTAAAAGGGTGATTTTTTGGGTTCTTGTTTGTCTTGTTAAAATGTTTTTCAAGTGACTTTTGGAACCCCTAAGTACCCTAGTTTGGTTATATGTTATTTCCCTTAAGTTTAAGTGATTTTGAAATGTTTTTGGATGAAAAATGTTCATGGAACTTTTATGGGTTTCTCATGAATGTTCTTCATGTTCTTGATGTTCTTGCCAAGAACATTAAAGCATGTGGTTTTGATTCAAAGTTTTGAATTATTTCATAAAGTTTTGTTATAAGATATTTTCATATATTTATTAATGATTAATATTTTTAATGTTAGTCAAAAACTTTGTAAATATCTTAGATATTTGAATATAAAAGGTGAAAGAAACTTTGGTGGTGTGAAAGGATTAATTCCCTTTCACACACACCACTTGCATGGTTTTTGAAACCAAAACCACCTCACAAAAACTTTGAAAATTTTTCTTAAAATTTGCTTCAAAACCGGCCACCCTATAGAGTAGGGTCATTTTGGGCCTTTTGTGCAATTACATAAAGTTTTGATACTTTTGTGTATTTGCATTTTGGCCCAAAAGTTTACGTTTTTACGTAAAGGTCCAAAATCACTAAAAGGACAAATTGTTTTGATCCTTTAATGAAGTTTTAACTTTTGTTGAAATTTTTGGGTTCTAGTTGTAATTACATAAAGTAGTGAACTTTTGTGTTTTTACAAAGTGACCCCAAAAGTTTAAGTAATTGCAAAATAGCCCAAAAGTTGAGGTTAATTGCACTATGGCCCAAATAAGTTGAGGTCTTTGCACTTTGGCCCAAATGTTGAGGCTAATTGCATTATAGCCCAAATAAGTTGAGGTTATTAATATTGGCCCAAATTAAGTAGAGAACAAAAATTGTTTTGTCTCTTTAAATGAGAATTGGATTTTCATTTTTGTTAGCTCCATTTAAAATCAAATTTTATGGATACAAAAACCAAATGAAAAATGTTGCATTCAATTTAATTAGTTAAAGTGTTAATTAATTAAAGGGTGATTATGAACCTAAGCCTACGATAATTGAGCTATGTGAAAGGCCGTTTCAAATTTGTTTGAACCATGGGAATGTGAAGATTAGATTTTGGTTGTAATTTGATTAGATCAAATGTTGTAAAAGAGCATAAGCTCTTCTTTAATTTAAAGTAATTTGATTTGATCAATTGTTGTAAAAGAGCATAAGCTCTTCTTTACTTTGAAGTACTTCTTTCTTGCTTTATATGATATGCATGAAAATGAAGTAGTTGGGTCCAACGCCCCTAAGACAACACGCCTTAATGTGATTAAATGCGTAACTAAAATCAATCACCATCCTTAGTCCGAGATTCAACACAAGGCTCGTGTTGGATCTAAATAAAAGGTTCATAGTCATCCTAAGGCCCTAAGGCAACTATATAGTCCATCAATGAATGCAAACCTTATGTTAGTAGTATCATGTACTCTTGCTTTAAAAACCGTTTTAAAAGCTTAGTGGGAGTATTATATACAACTAAATAAATCATATGGACCAATAGTTGTGATAGGACCAAAAATGTTTTAATTGGATTAAAATGTATATTTATATATGATGAGACCTAAAAACCCTCAACCAAACGAATATTAAGTTGATAAGCGAGAGATGCTTTGAATGTCTCTTCGTGGCCTTCCACCATGATAGGTTCAATCGTGTGTGACTCATACACCGTATTCGTCCAGTTCTAGGGTTGCAAAGTATGTGCTTACATTCAGGAGAAGCCTATAAACATATGATGAGGTGAAAGTAGGCAACGAGTATGGCCAATAAGATATTCTTCTGAGGCCATTCTTGAACCCCTACTTGAACTAGCATGGTGGGAATGACTTAACTAAGTGCAATGGTGCCAACAAGATATTCTTCTGAGGCATCATTCTCTAGAGGCCAAATTAGATGGGTACTTGCATGAGATGCAAATGAGTAAGCGTACTCTCTCATTATTATTATTACTTGCCAATAAGATATTCTTCTGAGGTGGGCTTGGTAATAGTGAGCCTCCCATACCCTACTAAGAGTTTCCTCCAAAACTCTCGAATTCCGATGAGGGATATGGAATTTGCCAAAAATAGTGGGTGGTGCTATTATGATTTAAAGACCCAAATCAAATAGCTTAAAATCAATCAATTTATATTCGTTATGTATTTGTTTACCAATATATTTGCAAACGCTATCCAATACTTGACAAAGAAAAGCCGAATACTTTAGTTTCCGAACTTGGTACCACAATCCCATAGATTGTCTTGAATGGATTGTACAAGTGCCTAAGTAGTCTCATCCTCACAATCTTCCTATTGATAAATGTATCATTGAAAGAACATGTTAGATAAGTCTATCATAAAGAGGACAACAATTTTATTGTCATAATTCTTCAAATACAAATTGTTGTATGAAGAAATAAGAGTTGCTTTGAACAACCCTTAATCAACGCAAACATTAGTGCTTGTTTCTTTGTTACATGAACAAAGAACTTGAGAAGTAAACACAAGGGCATGGACACTTTATGTGCCATGATTCTTCACTTACAAATCGTTGTATGAAGAAATGAGAGTTGCCTTGAACAACTCTTGAATGTTTGTATTTATGTTTAGAACATAATGGTTGGTTGACAAAAATAGTCCATCAACATGGACTTATGATGATTTTGAAGCATTGTATGTTGAAGTGTTAAAACACTTAACGAGACGGAAACTAGATAAGGACTTCACCTTAGTGTCCCTATCCTAATCGTTCACTAAGTTTATTGTAAACTATATGGTGAACAATAACCACACGCTCTCCAAATCGTTTGATGTGTAAAACACAATTGAAATAAGTTTCAAGAGAGATAGTGGGAGTTTAGGGACCATGACTATTGTAGTCAAAGGAGAAGTTAAATGAAGAAAACAAATAACTCCAAGGGAACAAACTTTCTTTATGAAAGGATGGACATTGGAAGGGGTATTTGCAAGAAATGTCTTGCAAGTGTCAAGAACACACCTTTTTCAAGGTGTTGTAAAATGTTCTTGAATTGTTCAAAACAGTTGGTTCTTCTACTTGAATGCTTGATTCTGTATTAGTAACTATGTTTTACAAATCGTTGTAAAAGTGTGCTAATAAGAAGTAGAAGATTAATGAGAGAAGAGAAAGTACTTCACATTCGGAAACGTGAATAAAATATAGATCTCTGCGAAAGCGGATAGTACTTACTTCTTCATATGAACTGCCAAATAAGAATGATTAGATTATTGTAATCTAATTAATTGTCTCTATAGTAGAGATGATGTGGTAGTGTTAACTGTTTAGAACATAACGATGCTTAAAACCCAAAAGGTTGCAAGGTAGTGACTAATCCCAACTAAGTTGTGATACCTCTAAAAACATAAATTATGAGTTGGTCATGGATGGATGCTTTGGATCGTTAGATCCGGATCCAATGCCTTCTTGTTAAAATTGTATAGAGGCGAAATGTTCGAATCTTTATTCTTTTGGAAAGAAGAAAGAATCACAAAGTTGTCGAGGTTAATTCACTTAGATGTTAGTGGCACTAGTCCACAACATAATACTACTCATGTTATATGACATTCACCAAAGATCACTCTCGGTTGGACTATAGTTTACTTTGAATAAACACAAGTCCGAATACTTTGCAAAAGGTTTCAAAGAATTCAAGAAATGTAAGTAAATGAGTAAGACGTCTAAAGTATTTAACTCCTTAGATTTGATCCAAGGAAAGATAACACTTTAGATGAGTTTCCTTGAAAGATATCAAGGAAAGTAGCATCACAAGATAATGAATTTCTCCATTAGGAGAAGAACGAACTTGAATAAAGACTTAGTTCGTTGGTTATTATCTATTACCAATATATAGGATATATACTTCTAAAACAATATGATTGTCAATTAGAAGAGCTTCCAAAATTTTCATGACTCCATAAGATGTAGTTGGAAAGAAAGACAAATCTTAAGTATGTTAAGATTTGGGGTTGTGTGCTAAAAGGCAATATTTGTTTGAGAACAATCTTGTGAGATATCCTTAAATTAACCTTTGGATATCACTTCTATAAACCAACTAACAAATGTTGTTTTGTTGGGTAGTTCATTGTAATCTTACAATGTGATTTGCATAAGCGCAAATGAACGAGAGATAGAACTCAAAGAATGGGTTCTTTGAGAGACAAGATAGTGATCAACAAATATAACAACCTAGTTCCTATACCAAAAGCTCCAAGGTAGTCGAGAAGGATTTATAAACCATCTTAGTTGAATGGTTTGAACTTTATGACTATGTCATAGAGTTGCACCTCTTAATTCGAAAGAAATAAGAATGAAAATCCTTATGACTACATTGAGTGTATATACGATATATACTCAAGGAAGTGGTAAAATACCATTTGACTCGAAATAATGAAACCTTAATAGCTAATTGGTAGCCTAAGGTGACTACACTCAAAGAGTATGGTTGACTTTGAAGAAACCATCTTTGATATAGTCTTAGTTTCAATTAAATCGAGGATTGCTAGCTACAACTAAATGGTGATTTAATGTTTGGACATAATATGGATTACCATAACCATTATTAAGATAGTCTTGATAATGTATGTCTAAAACTATAAATCACAAGACATGTAAGTTGTAGAGATCCATCCATCATGGATCTTAGCAAGCTAGTAGGAGCTACAACCGTCTTATGAAAGATCAAATCGTTTGATTTCTCATAAAGGAGTAAATGAATCTTTTGTTTACAAAAGATTAGTGGGAGTTTATCATATTCCTAAATTTAAATATATATATGATATATTAATTTTTGGAAATGAAATGAATACTTCTTCGTTAAAGTAATGACTTTAAACATTCTATAAACGATAGAATAAATATGGGAGATATAGTCTATAATAGACAAGAGACGCTAGGAAGTTTCTCATATGATGATAAACTTCAATTTGAATGACAATTCTAGTGAGACTAGGAAATTGTTCTTCTCAAAGGGAATGTACCCTTTGACTCCCAAAGAAATAATGCGTAAATAGAATCCTTTATGCATACGCACAAAGGTGATTTATGTATTTCATATTGTATGAAAACATTGATATGAGTTGTACCTAGAACGGTACAAAACGATATCAGTGCAAACCCAGGATCAGAACCATGGCAACTGTCAAGTGAGTCCTTAAGTATTTAAGAAATACTAAAGGATAGATTGCTCAATAATTGAGGAAGAATCAAAGTAACGTAATGGAAGCGTAAATGTATTAGATTATGAATCTAATCCATCATTGGATGTTTCTTCATTATGAATGAAGAGATAAACAGATATCTCTTTATTATAACTAAAGAGATATTTGGATGGAAACATTAAAGTAATGACTTTAGTGTGTTCCATTATGAATGCAAAATATATTGCCATAAAGAAGCTTAGAACAATGTTGTTTGGATGGGAAAGTTCATTTATGAACTCTCTATTCGGTTCCAACCAGAAAGTGTATGACACTAATGGGGCGATAGCTCAAGCCAGGGAATCAAGGTCTCATCTAGGTCCGAACTCATATGAGAGACTAAACCACATGATTGGGAATCATGTATAATGGTGACGTCGTTATTCTCGAAGTTGCTTCTATGGATAACATATAGATATCCATTGTCTAGGCCTACTATTCAGCCATTTTTTTGAAATGACTGCAGAAGAGGTATCATCACTGATGACCAAGCCGATTGGCTCTAGTGCAAGTGGGAGATTGTTGGAAATGTGCCCTAAAACCAATCATATGATGATACTTTACGGACATTTCACATGTTAAACTAATCTAGTTTAATATTAAGGGCAAAGATTATTGTTTGAGCGGTCTCATATAAATGTTATATGCTTAAACGATAAAGTCCAAGGAATATGTGATTGGGAGAATGCAATCTAAAAGAAGTTAGATTCATGAGACCATTCTTTCGTAGACACATCCTAAACGTTCCTGATCATAGGATTGCCAATTGGGCATTGACAGTCCGTTAAGATCAGTACGTGCTATGTCTTCTCTCAGGGAGAGTGACTAGTCTCGAGTCATTGGTGTGAGTGACACCAAGACAAGCACGTAGGTGCTCAATAGAGAATGAGTTCACTGAACACGATCAACGACGAGTTCTCATATTCATGTCACGTGAGAACTCATGGTTAGGATAATGCAAATTAGTCCATTGACCTGAGGCATCATAGTTGTCTTGTGGTTAGGTCCTTGATCTTTGATCGTGTCAAATGGCATTCCTTTGGAGTGTCCACGGCATGGTTGGGGTCAAGCTATCTAGTCATGGAGACAACTGAATGCGCAACAAGGGATCTCTAACCTTCAAACCGTTGAGGGAGAATACTCTATGATATGATTTAGAATCTCTGGCCAGAGTATGAATGAGATGTTGGAATGTGTTCCAGATCACATTCAATGGAATCATATAAGCACGAGATTCACATTGGATAGTAGACATGAATAAACTATCAAGCCAAACAATGTGGTCGAGGGTATTGTATTAGAGAAGGACCGTATTGCATTTGTAATCCTAAACTGAATAGGTTCTCTACCTCTTCTGATTAGCTTGGGTAACCATGATATGCTGCTAGGTGTCACTCATGGTTTGTGGAAGCCCTAAACGTGTGTAAACACTAAAGGGAGAATTGAAAGTTAGTTTCAAATTCACAATCGATTTAAAAGAGTTTGAATCGCCCACTGCCTCGCTAGAAGGAACCTAATGGATCGTACACCGTGTAAGGTAAAGATTGAAGATTTAACGGAGATGAGTAAGAATAATTAAATGGTTTAATTATTTATGGCAAGGATTAATTAATATGTTAATTAATCAAACGAATGAGTTCGTTGAAGACCTCGGGATAGTTTTGGACCTTAAGGCCCAATGGGCTAAGAACGTCAAGTCCATTGACTTAAGTTGTATGACAACTTAATAAATAATGATTTACAAAGGCCCAAATGCTCCAAAAATATCCCTAAGGCCGGCCACAATGTAAGGGTAGTGAACTTGGACTTATTTACAAGTTTGCCACTCAAATGAATTAAGGTATAAATTTGACTTTATAGCCAAAATTCATTTAGGGTTGTTGACGGGATTTTAAACCGCACAAATTTAACCCTCTTTTTGACAGTTGTAGTATAGGTGTAAGTAGGGTATCGTTCTAGGCCGGGGATTAGGAGGGATTGCTAATCTACTCTAAAATAATTTAAAAACGTAAAAACAAAGTTTAAAACAGTAAACTAAAATAAAAACACTTAACTAAAATAACTCAAAATAAAACTAACAAATAAACTAAAACAAATCAAAAGACTCAAAAATACAAAACTAGGTTAAAAACTCGAAACACACTTAAAATGACTCAAAATAATGAAAACAATTTAAAATAAAAACTAGGAAATTAATTAGACGGAAATTAAATTAAAAGATTAAAAATAATAAAAACTAACTAAATAATAATATTTTAATAATGGGGGGATTGGTTTGGTTTTGACGAAGTAAATTAAACTTAAATAAATTACAGAATTGACAAAAACATAAAATAAAAGTGAACGGATATGCGACGGATTGGCTAGAGGGTTTTTCTCCACACATGACACAAATGCAACCTAAATTGATTCCCAGTTATGAATTCAACAAACGAATGAATGACAATGCTCCAAATTAATTAGGTCTGCTTAAATTAACTTTCAGATTTCCCTAGATTCATTGAATTGGACGGAATACGCATCACAACCAAATTATTCTTATCAAGTTCCCTAACTATGGAATACGCATGATAGGGAAACATATCAAAGATCATTAAGTTCAATGGAAATCATAAACATCGACTAGGCATTCATAACTATGGAATACGCATGTTAATCCAACCTAGGGTTTACTAAACACAATCGTGACTAGCGATTTTTACTACTCATGAATATAAGCTCATAACGATTAGGTGAAATTCACTTATATTTTAGCATCAAGTCTAAGCATGCAAATTAAGTGTCAACCCTTAATCCACATACATAAACAAGTTATTAATCAAATCAGAATAGTAAACCACATCCAAACATTTATAAATTCATAACTGGAGTAAATCAAATTAAATTACAAATATAATCATGGTTTCGAATTAATCTCTAGCCAAAATAATTAATTACACATTATTATAAATTAAAAACAGAAATTAATGGCATAAGCTTGGAGAGGATTAAACCGAAAGAGGGACTGTGCACTGTGCTTGTTTCTGTGATCAAGACGCCTCTGTGCACTGCACTCGGTGCACTGCCGTAGCACTCCTGGAAACCCTGCTTTCTTCTCCAAGCTGCCAAAGCAGCTTTGTCGTTGTGCGCCTGCTGTCGAGCATCCCCCCAGGCTTGCGCCTCTGTCCTCTCCAAGCTGGCCGCGCTGGCCTTCTTCTAAGCTGCCAGATGGCAGCACAGTTCCGTCCGTGCCCAAAGCTCACGCCCTGTTTTTCTTCTGCTTTGACCCGGCCTCCCCGTGGCCTTGCTTCTGTTTCCTCAATTCGCTGCCACAAATGGCAGCTTTCTATATTTTTTTATTTTTTTTATTTTCTTCTTTCCTTTTCTCCCAGAACCGCTGCCTCTTCGCAGCTTATTTTTCTGACTTCTCCTTAAGGGCAGCACCCTCTCTCCAGTTTCCCCCGCTCCGAGGAGCTCTAGCAGCTTTATATTTCTCCCACCGAGAGCAGTCTTGGTTTTGCTTTTTTTTTTAAAGCCTTGCTTTCCGTCCTTCATTCTTTACTGCCCAAGGCAGTGCCGTGACCTAACTTTCTTTTGTTTTCTTAATTCCCACTTCATCAAGCTGCATGCCAGCTTCAAATCACACACAATATTAAATTATATTAATATAATATATTAATATATAAATAAATATAAATATATAAATAAATATAAATATATATATATTATTTTCTAAATGATAAGTATTAATTTAACAAGCAAGATAGTTTAAACGAAATTATTACTTAATACTTCATTTATTCTATTTTTATTTTCTTTTCTTGAAAAACTTATAAAACATAAAAATAACGTAAATAGCTTAAAATATAACGAACTAACTAAGAAAAGACGAGTGAATTTGATATAAAAATATATATAAATAAGGTCCGATCAAATACCCCCACACTTAACTTTTGCTAGTCCTCGAGCAAAACAAAGAAACAAAAACAAAACTCAATCTAAACCTTCCAACATTTATCTCAGGGATTTCCAATGGACATGACAAATTAAAAATCATCACTTACACAGATTTTGGCAATCCATACCCTTAAGCACATACTTAATCACAGTCACCATTTATTAGTTCGCATTTAATCAATTAAAACAACATTTTGAATGTAGTAACATGCCTTAGAGAATTTACTCTATTCCTTACTAGATATGCACTCAATTTTTTCGCTCAGATTTTCTGACTACACTCCCTACACTAGGTATATGTGAGAAGAATGATGTAAACAAAGAAACGATTACTCACATATGTTAAAGCACATAAAGCATTTTCTGGAGTTATTAATGTACATATGAATATGATCTCATGAACGGAATGCTACTACTTAGATGCGAGAACCAGGGACACCATAAGCTCATACCAATCCCAAACTCCACACATTGAACACACAACAACCAAGATAGAAGTCAAAGGGTTGTAACGGGGCTAAGGATATAGGCTAACAAAGGAAAGATATGGAAAAACAAAGGTTCTTAAAGAAATAGTAAGCAAAGTAATGAGATTAACGCATAGAATTCACTTTTGAATGAAAATTCAACTCTAAACCCGAGGGGAAGATTCACACATTTTATGGCCAGATTTCAAACTCTTTTTCTTCTTTCTTTTCTTTTCACGCGTTTTTCTCTTTTTTATTTTTTTTATTTTTTTATTTATTTAAGAAACGCAAAACGTACAATTGAGCTCGAAACAACCAATCCCTCCCCCACACTTGTTTTTCTGCATAGTGTAGAATAAAATGAATTCTTTTTAAGTCTTGCTCACTATTCTTTAAGAACCAGGGTGCGGACGGTTAGGTGCGGTTTAATGAGGTTAACAACAAAAATAGGCTAAACAAGGCTCGAGATGGGTTAAGCCTACAAAACATAAGAAAGATGGAGGGTAAGGCTTTTTGGTTAAGGTGGTTTACTAAACAACTTCATCTTGATATGTGTTATGCAATTCAATGTCATGCTTTGAATGAAACGGATATGAGTTCTAGTATCTGGAACTAAGATGATAAAACGCCTTCTAAGTAGCAACCAAGCAAAGAATAATGAGATCATGCAACGACTTTAGAAAACAAAAACATCAAGATTAATAACTCTCCAAACAAGGTATAAGCTCAAGTCTCACAGGGATGTAGCATTAGTTTGAGTTCCTTCCTTCAAGCATGTTACAAAAACTAATTTTATCCTTTTGTGATCAAATTTAAATTCATAAACAACAACTACAACTAAGCATAAACCAAGAGCATATCAAACTTCCATCCATGTTTATAATTTTCTTTAACAGTCATGCAATTAAAAACCAAATCCTCATCATTGTGTTGGAAGGTACCTAAGACACAAACACACAAAAACAACTAAAAAAAAAAATTCTTTTTGGGTTTTTCAAAATATTTTTCAAATTTTTATGTCATTTTCGTAAGATTTCCTCAAAACACAATAAAACACACCAAAACAACATAAAACACTAAGAAAACAAAAAGCAACAACACGGAAACAAATGAAACCAGTTCAAAGTCGAAGGTACAAAAATTTTCAATTTGGTCATTTTTTTATCTTGATACCCCCACACTTAAACTAGACATTGTCCCCAATGTCAGAAAATAATAATAAGCAAATAAAAATAAATAAATAAATAATACGAAACAAAATAAAGTAAAGGACTTAAAACTTCTCTAATTTGCAGAAAACCAAGCGATGACCCCCAAGCGTAAATTTTGCAATCAACTTCAAGGGAGGAAATAACCAAACGTTCCTGCAAAGAAAAGAAATAAATCAGTTAAGCACGCAAGAAAATATAGAAAATTCAAACGAAAAATTGAAAATGAAAATAAACGACAACGAAAAGAACTAATAGGCGATCATTGGTCGCTTGTTGATTTTCCACAGCTTTCATCTTGAACTGGATGGGCCTCCTTCTTGCAAGTGCTCCTCAGCTTAGTAGAGGATGAGTCAGCACGTTGTCTCCACATGCTTCAAGTACTCAGGTCTCCATGCAGATGGCATCTTCTTGAACTCTTGGATCATCTCGGACTCCGACTTCATCTGGATGCACCTCAGACTCCTCCTGCTTCGTCTGTGAGGTACTTTTGTTTTTGAAGAAGTACCTCTACACAGGTTTATTTTTGAAGTGGGCTGGGAGGGGTCTGAGATGAGTACTCGAGAGCAAGACTAGGTAAGCAATCAGGATCTCACTTTCTCCACGTTCCTCAGATGAAGGAGAGGAGAAAGCATAATATGAGATACTTTTGCTTTTAACCTTTTTAATATGAAATACTTTTGCTCTGGAAGGTTTGTTTTCTGGGGTGATCCAAGGGATGAAGAACACTGAGTAACTCGAAAGCTTTCTTTGGGAAGACATTATCGGAGATGAAGAGAGGAAGAGAGGTTGAGAGGTGGAGAGGGTGTGAAGGTGTGCCTTTGCTGTGGAAGGCGAAGGTCGAACTTATAGAAATTTGGCTTCACAACCGGAACTATTCCTTCACTATTTGTCGGCAGCCGGTGGATGGATGAACAGTGCCCGTTACGCGCTTTCTGACAACGCGTCCGTAATTTCCGCGAAGCTGACTGCGCATACGACGAGTGACGACAAATTGGAATGATGATCTTTTGAAAACCGGGGTTCAAAACCGGGTGCGGCTCGTGGTTTTCGCAACGCTCCACGCTGCACGTGATGAGTCACGACAAACTGGAAAAGCTGAGGCCACGTGATTGCTGAGTCAAGCCCAGCTTTTGAGAAAGGAAACGGCTCTTTTGAGACAGGACTCCGGCATTTGAGAAAGGAGCGTCCAGCTTTTCCGATTTGCGTGAGGACGCGTCTTCACCTCTGAGGAGCGCCTCTCTTTGATTTGCTTCTTTTTATAGAGGCGCTAATTCTGCTTCACATCACACTTGAACTCCCTTCCTCAAATACTCTCCTCTGTAAACCCTCTCTTCTGCACTTCTTAATCTTTCCGATCTCTTCTTCCGCTTCAGCAATCTTAATTTTTCCGAACTCTTTTCTTCCTCAACCCCCTCTAAAAATGTCTTGCCCTTCCGACCGTCGCCTAAACTTGAATGTCGGGGAAGACGATGACTCGTCTTCTCCGAACAACATTTGGAATCCATCCTTCATATCCCCCAATGGTCCTCTTACAGTCGGGGACACAATGATGAGGAACGATATAACCGCAACGGTGGTTGCAAGAAACCTTCTTACTCCCAGAGACACTAGGTTGCTGTCTATGCGGTCAGACGAGCTGGCTGTTCAGGACTCACTGGCTCTCAGTGTCCAGTGTGCAGGCTCAGTTTCAAACATGGGTCAGCGCCTGCTTGCAAGATCTCGTCAGGTGGAGTCGCTAATGGCGGAGGTGGTCAGTCTTCGGCAAGAAGTCAGAGGACTCAGGCACGAGAACAAGGAGTTGCACATGCTCGCAACTAGCTACTCGACCAGCATGAAGAGGAAGCTGGACCAGCTGCAGGAGTCGGACGGTCGAATCCAGAGTGATCATGAGCGGTTCATGGCGTTACTCCCGCGGTTTATGTTGCCTTCGTCCTCTAGAGCAGCACCAAGCGTTCCGGCTCCAGAGATTCCAACTCTGGCTCTTCGTCTTCCCGGAGCTCCGTCAACCTCTGAGGCGCCACCTAACCAAAACCAATGATTGCTATTAGTTTTTCGTATTATTGTAATAATTTTTTTTTATGTTTATTTAAATAAATATATATATATATATATTATTATTATTATTATTAATTTTTTTTAAGGTTTATTTTAAGCAAATTAAAATATGTAGAGTAAATAAATGTAAATTAATGTAAAAAAAAACTTTATTTATCCGTACGTAAAATAAATAAGGCCCTTAATTTATTTAAACACAAACTAAATAAAAATCAACCAAATAAAACAACTAACTAAACAAAACAAAAATGAAAGTAAAGGCAATAAAGAAGAAGGTTAAGAAATGCAAATCTGATTGCTTGGGTTGCCTCCCAAGAAGCGCTTGCTTTAACGTCTTTAGCCGGACGAATCTTTCCTTAACCTCCCTTCGGCTCCAAAGCATGGAATTTATCTTTCAATGGGAGGTGATACTTGAAATGATTCGGCAGTGGTTTGAATTCTCGGGTGGGTGCCTGAATCATTAAAATCAGAAATATGTTAGTATGAAATAAAATAAAAATTAAAATTGGAGAAGATGGCTTACTGTCTTTCTCCGACTTAAACTCAAATACAAAAACTACGCCCTTGGATATTTCCGGGATTTTGAACTTGGCCAGGTTTACTATGATGGTAGTGGCCTGTCCCGTGTCATCAAACTCAATTTCTTTGGGCTTAATTGTCTCATGCAAAGCCTCTTGGATGTTTTCAACGCATTCTCCAGCCACTTTGATATCTTGACTCATTTTTCTTGGTGCACAAGGTTCGGGAACTTGTTTTGGTGCACCAAGAATTGAGATATCACTTTGCACCTCTGGAAGATGTTCCACAATGTCTTTTTCACTTTCTTCGTTATTTGGAAAAAATCTGCAAGGAAAAGAGACATTCGGTGGAAAAATGTTAGAATGAATTGAACTTGGAACTACCTCACCATAGTTGGACGACATAGAGACTTGAGGGGTTTGAGACAAGAATTCGTCTAAACTGCCCAAGTCGTCCTCCTCATCTTCTGCTTGCAGCGGCAATTCATCCAAGTTCGGGCTGAGTTTGAACGGTTCTAGGACAGCCTCATCCTCCATATCACCTTCCAAAGTGATGGCTTCATCAACTTCACAATCTTCCTTTGAATTTTCAATAGGTGAGTTGGAGAGTTCACTTTGATCTTGAATCTGTGCCATGATCTCCATAATCTCCCCAACTTGCCTCTCCAATTCATCCACCTTGTTGGTCCGGTCTTGCATCTCCTGGATTCGATTTTCCACTCCCTGATTCAAAGAGGAGAGTAACTTATTAAACGTATCATTATCCAGAGATGTACCTGAATCGAATTGGGCTGATTGTTGTGGTGGCTGTGACGGTTGACATGGCCATTGATAGAACTCTTCCGATGACGGCAATTGTTCTTCTTTTTGTGAGCCCTGCGTCAAAGAAATTAGTCCTTCAAGAATTTCATTATAATTTACGGCCATACTTGAATTCGATTGGAATTGTTGTGGGGGATACTGTGGTGGCTGCATAGGTCTGGAATAGAACTCGTCTTGCTGCCAATATCCACTTTGTTGAAAATTTTGAGGTTCATCCCACATTTGATTTGAATAATCCCTCTAATCCGAATTGCAAGCGTTGGAATACATATTGCCCCTTGATTGGCTGTGGCCTTGATATCCCCAATCATCGTCATATGCCGAAAATTGAGGATACTGATGAGCTTGATATCCTTGCCCATAGGGCACATCAAATGTCGGGACATTTGGCATTGTAGTCCGTTCGGCATTATGCGACAATTGAGCAGTGAGCTGCGCCAATTGAGCTTGAATACTATCCATGACTTGCTCCAATTAGTACCTAAAATTAAAGAAAGAAAAATAAATCAAATATCAAAAGTAAAATACACAAACACAAAAACAAACAAAAACACAAACAAACAAACAAACAAAAATTAAACACAAACAAAAAAAAAATAAAGGGATTAGCAAAGTTACTAATCCCCGGCAACGGCGCCAAAAATTTGACGGGATTTTAAACCGCACAAATTTAACCCTCTTTTTGACAGTTGTAGTATAGGTGTAAGTAGGGTATCGTTCTAGGCCGGGGATTAGGAGGGATTGCTAATCTACTCTAAAATAATTTAAAAACGTAAAAACAAAGTTTAAAACAGTAAACTAAAATAAAAACACTTAACTAAAATAACTCAAAATAAAACTAACAAATAAACTAAAACAAATCAAAAGACTCAAAAATACAAAACTAGGTTAAAAACTCGAAACACACTTAAAATGACTCAAAATAATGAAAACAATTTAAAATAAAAACTAGGAAATTAATTAGACGGAAATTAAATTAAAAGATTAAAAATAATAAAAACTAACTAAATAATAATATTTTAATAATGGGGGGATTGGTTTGGTTTTGACGAAGTAAATTAAACTTAAATAAATTACAGAATTGACAAAAACATAAAATAAAAGTGAACGGATATGCGACGGATTGGCTAGAGGGTTTTTCTCCACACATGACACAAATGCAACCTAAATTGATTCCCAGTTATGAATTCAACAAACGAATGAATGACAATGCTCCAAATTAATTAGGTCTGCTTAAATTAACTTTCAGATTTCCCTAGATTAATTGAATTGGACGGAATACGCATCACAACCAAATTATTCTTATCAAGTTCCCTAACTATGGAATACGCATGATAGGGAAACATATCAAAGATCATTAAGTTCAATGGAAATCATAAACATCGACTAGGCATTCATAACTATGGAATACGCATGTTAATCCAACCTAGGGTTTACTAAACACAATCGTGACTAGCGATTTTTACTACTCATGAATATAAGCTCATAACGATTAGGTGAAATTCACTTATATTTTAGCATCAAGTCTAAGCATGCAAATTAAGTGTCAACCCTTAATCCACATACATAAACAAGTTATTAATCAAATCAGAATAGTAAACCACATCCAAACATTTATAAATTCATAACTGGAGTAAATCAAATTAAATTACAAATATAATCATGGTTTCGAATTAACCTCTAGCCAAAATAATTAATTACACATTATTATAAATTAAAAACAGAAATTAATGGCATAAGCTTGGAGAGGATTAAACCGAAAGAGGGACTGTGCACTGTGCTTGTTTCTGTGATCAAGACGCCTCTGTGCACTGCACTCGGTGCACTGCCGTAGCACTCCTGGAAACCCTGCTTTCTTCTCCAAGCTGCCAAAGCAGCTTTGTCGTTGTGCGCCTGCTGTCGAGCATCCCCCCAGGCTTGCGCCTCTGTCCTCTCCAAGCTGGCCACGCTGGCCTTCTTCTAAGCTGCCAGATGGCAGCACAGTTCCGTCCGTGCCCAAAGCTCATGCCCTGTTTTTCTTCTGCTTTGACCCGGCCTCCCCGTGGCCTTGCTTCTGTTTCCTCAATTCGCTGCCACAAATGGCAGCTTTCTATATTTTTTTATTTTTTTTATTTTCTTCTTTCCTTTTCTCCCAGAACCGCTGCCTCTTCGCAGCTTATTTTTCTGACTTCTCCTTAAGGGCAGCACCCTCTCTCCAGTTTCCCCCGCTCCGAGGAGCTCTAGCAGCTTTATATTTCTCCCACCGAGAGCAGTCTTGGTTTTGCTTTTTTTTTTAAAGCCTTGCTTTCCGTCCTTCATTCTTTACTGCCCAAGGCAGTGCTGTGACCTAACTTTCTTTTGTTTTCTTAATTCCCACTTCATCAAGCTGCATGCCAGCTTCAAATCACACACAATATTAAATTATATTAATATAATATATTAATATATAAATAAATATAAATATATAAATAAATATAAATATATATATATTATTTTCTAAATGATAAGTATTAATTTAACAAGCAAGATAGTTTAAACGAAATTATTACTTAATACTTCATTTATTCTATTTTTATTTTCTTTTCTTGAAAAACTTATAAAACATAAAAATAACGTAAATAGCTTAAAATATAACGAACTAACTAAGAAAAGACGAGTGAATTTGATATAAAAATATATATAAATAAGGTCCGATCAGTTGTTTTTGGGGAAATTGGAGAGATGAAATGCTCTCCCTTCTCTCTAGATATGGTCGGCCCCCTTGGAGGGTTTTAGCTAGCACTCTAGCTCCTCCAAGGTCACTCATTTCTTCTTAATCAAAACCTTGGTGTAGAAACTTAGAGGTTCTCAATTTTGAGAACTTAGAGAACCTATCCTTTCTATATAAATCCATAGTTTTAAGATGCAAGGAATGAAGGCCCTCTCTTTGGGTGATTAGCCTTTGCTTAAGCAAAGAGGAATCTACAAAGGTATAAATCTCAACTCACTTTGTTTTGAGTTGTTTAAAGGTTCACCAATCTACTAGGCTTTGAACATTCATGGTTAATGTTTTGTTTTTAAGTATATGCAAGCATGATTCCGCCTTTAATTTGTTAATTGCATGCTAATGATATTGCTTAAATGAACATGTTTCTCCAAAATAATCCTTCAAATCATTATTCATTAAGTTGTCATACAACTTAAGTTAATGGACTCGACGTTCGAAGCCCATTAGGCCTTAAGGTCCAAAATTATCCCGAGGTCTTTGACGAACTTATTCGTTTGATTAATTAACATATTAATTAATCCTTGCCATAAATAATTAAACCATTTAATTATTCTTACTCATCTCCGTTGAATCTTCAATCTTTACCTTACACGGTGTACGATCCATTAGGTTCCTTTTAGCGAGGCAGTGGGCGATTCAAACTCTTTTAAATCGATTGTGAATTGAAACTTCTTTCAATTCTCCCTTTTGTGTTTACACACGTTTGGGGCTTCCACAAACCATGAGTGACACCTAGCAGCATATCATGGTTACCCAAGCTAATCAGAAGAGGTAGAGAACCTATTCAGTTTAGGATTACAAATGCAATACGGTCCTTCTCTAATCCAATACTCTTGACCACATTGTTTGGCTTGATAGTTTATTCATGTCTACTATCCAATGTGAATCTCGTGCTTATATGATTACCTTGAATGTGATTTGGAACGCATTCCAACATCTCATTCATACTCTGGCCAGAGATTCTAAATCATATCATAGAGTATTCTCCCTCAACGATTTGAAGGTTAGAGATCCCTTGTTGCGCATTCACTTGTCTCCATGACTAGATAGCTTGACCCCAACCATGCCGTGGACACTCCAAAGGAATGCCTTTTGACACGATCAAAGATCAAGGATCTAACCACAAGATAACTATGATGCCTCAGGTCAAAGGACTAATTTGCATTATCCTAACCATGAGTTCTCACGTGACATGAATATGAGAACTCGTCGTTGATCGTGTTCAGTGAACTCATTCTCTATTGAGCACCTATGTACTTGTCTTGGTGTCACTCACATCAATGACTCGAGACTAGTCACTCTCCCTGAGAGAAGACATAGCACGTACTGATCTTAACGGACTGTCAATGCCCAATTGGCAATCCTATGATCAAGAACCTTTAGGATGTGTTAACGAAAGAATGGTCTCATGAATCTAACTTCTTTTAGATTGCATTCTCCCAATCACATATTCCTTGGACTTTATCGTTTAAGCATATAACATTTATATGAGACCGCTCAAACAATAATCTTTGCCCTTGATATTAAACTAGATTAGTTTAACATGTGAAATGTCCGTAAAGTATCATCATATGATTGGTTTTAGGGCACATTTCCAACACTTTTTGACAATTGTAGTATAGGTGTAAGTAGGGTATCGTTCTAGGCCGGGGATTAGGAGGGATTGCTAATCTACTCTAAATTAATTTAAAAATATTAAACAAGACTCAAAAACACAAAATTAGGGTAAAAACTCTAAACACACTTAGAATGACTCAAAATAATGAAAACACACAAATTAAATAAACACTAGGAACTAAAATGGACGGAAATCGAATTAAAAGATTAAAAATAATAAAAACTAACTAAATAATATAATTTAATAATGGGGGGGGGGGTTTGGTTTGGTTTTGGCGAAACATAAATTAAACTTAATTAAATTACAGAATTGACAAAAACGTAAAATAAAGTGAATGGATGGGCGACGGACTGGCTAGAGGGTTTTTCTCCACACAAGACACATATGCAATCTAAATTGACCTTCAGTAGTTCTTTCAATAAACTGTAAATCTCAACACCCCAAATTAATTAGGTACGCTTAAATTAACCTTCAGATTTTCCTTATGTTATTGAATTGGATGAACAGCATACAACAACTCAAATTATTCCCCAAAAGTTCCCTACGTGAAAAGCACAATAGAGATACGATTAAAGATCATTATGTTCTATGAAAATCATAAGTGTTGACAAAGCATTCGTAACTATGAACAGCATGATACGTTTCCCAGGAATTTACTTAACGCGATTGTGACTAGCAACCTCCACTACTCATAAATATAAGTTCATAACGATTAGGTGAAATTCACTTATATTCTAGCATCAAATTCATGCATGTAAATTAAGTATGCATTCTTAATCGACAAACATAAATAAGTTATTAATCAAGCAGTTAAGCAAATTAAATCACAACTCAGAAATCACAACTGAAGGTATCAATTCAAATTACAAATATAATCATGGCTTCGAATTAACCTCTAGCCAAACACAAATTAATTACACATTATTTATAAATTAAAACAGAAATTAAATCTGAGTTTGGAAAGGATAAACCGAATCGGGGATTTTCAAGGATCTGTCTGTGCACTGTGCTCCACATGGCAGCCTCTGTGCTTGCCTTCGATTTCTTCTCGCAGGACTTGCCAAAATCAACCGAGGCGCCAGCTGCCAAAGGCAGCTTCCTCTGGTTCCGTGATACTCCCTTTTGGTTTCTTCCGAGGCTCCCCTCCTCTCGGTGCTCTTTTTCTGGCCGCAATTGGCTTCCTTCCTTCTGTCAATTGGCTGCCTTCCTTCTTCTCTCCGTTTCAATTGGCTGCCAAATGGCAGCCTCGTCTTTTGTTCTTACTGCCTAAGGCAACACCACTTCTTTTTTTTTTTGATTTTCTTTCTAACAAGCTGCCAAGGGCAACTTTGTGACCTCCCTTGTTTTCTGCCAAGCTGCCTAATCGCAGCCTTGGTCTCCCCTTTCTTATTTCCGCCACCAGACTCCTTCCACCTCCTTAGTGCTCTGCCTTTAATTATTTCTCGTTTCCACCGAATGTTTTCCTCTTTTTTTTTTTTATTTCTTTGCCAGCTACCCACTCTCCTTTTGTATTATTTTCTTATCTTCCTTTCCAACCGTGACTTTCCTTTTGAATGGCCTCCAGGCCAACTTTTATTTTTATTATATTTCTTTTCATAACTCCATAAGATGTAGTTGGAAAGAAAGACAAATCTTAAGTATGTTAAGATTTGGGGTTGTGTGGTAATAAGCAATATTTGTTTGAGAACAATCTTGTGAGATATCCTTAAATTAACCTTTGGATATCACTTCTATAAACCAACTAACAAATGTTGTTTTGTTGGGTAGTTCATTGTAATCCTACAATATGATTTGCATAAGCGCAAATGAACGAGAGATAGAACTCAAAGAATGGGTTCTTTGAGAGACAAGATAGTGATCAACAAATATAACAACCTAGTTCCTATACCACAAGCTCCAAGGTAGTCGAGAAGGATTTATAAACCATCTCAGTTGAATGGTTTGAACTTTATGACTATGTCATAGAGTTGCACCTCTTAATTCGAAAGAAATAAGAATGAAAATCCTTATGACTACATTAAGTGTGTATATACGATATATACTCAAGGAAATGGTAAAGTACCATTTGACTCGAAATAATGAAACCTTAATAGCCAATTGGTAGCTTAAGGTGACTACAATCAAAGAGAATGGTTGACTTTGAAGGAACCATCTTTGACATAGTCTTAGTTTCAATTAATTCGAAGATTGCTAGATACAACTAAATGGTGATTCAATGTTTGGACATAATATGGGTTTCCGAAACCATTATTAAGATAGTCTTGATAATATATGTCTAAAACTATGAATCACAAGACATATAAGTTGTAGAGATCCATCCATCATGAATCTTAGCAAGCTAGTGGGAGCCATAAGTGTCTTATGAAGAAAGTCAAAACGTTTGATTTCTCATAAAGATGTAAATGAATCTTTTGTTTACAAAAGATTAGTGGGAGTTAATCATATTCCTAAAATTAAATATATAAATATATATATATATATATATGATATATTAATTTAGGAAATGAATAGGAATACTTCTTCGTGAAAGTTATGACTTTAAATATTCTATAAAATGTATATGGGAGATATAGTCTATATATTGTTGATATATTTCATTAATATATATATTTATATAAGTTAAAGTTACATGGGTTCATGAAACAGTACCCGTGGTCAACAAGGACTATACCAACTGTTGGTATATTTCATTAGTATATATTTATAAATATATATATATGTATAAAAGTGTAGCTACCATGATGTGTCTTTTCAGCATCGAACAGTCCCTTGCCAAATGATGAGACACAGCTGCCGTGTCTCTTGGTTTGCAGTGCCTTGCGGTTCCGTTTGTGAAAAACACAACGAATGGATTGTAGTACCGAAAGGCGCATGTATGAAATGACAGCATGCTTGCATCCATTCGGTAGAAACGAAATAGTGCTGAAGGATGAACTTGATCTTTGCACAGTTTCAGTTAAAGGATGTGACGTTTTCATGCACACTTTGAAATAAGTCCAACGGGTACCATATAAACTATATATAGCCCATGTTGACTGCATAATCAAATATACAATTCTTCAAACAATATTTTCTTATCCTCTTTCTCTCCATCAAATCATACAGTTTCCTTTTAGAAGATTTTAAGGGAATTTCAGTTCTTGCTAAACTAAAATTTCAAACTTTGTTGTATCCTGGAAGTGATTTGCTTTAGACCCGTTAGCAAACTCATATTAGAGTGGGGGCAAATATCACTTTAAGGAAAACGTATTAACGTGCCTCAAAGTCATTTTTCTGTCTAATTCTCAACTTTTTTATTACAATCTTAAAGTGATATTCGCAATGGAGAAGATATCTGAAACTATGGCTTTGACTGCAATGAACGACGGTACTTTCTGGAAACTCGACAAGTTTGATGGAACCAATTTTATGCGTTGGAAGGACAAAATACGCTGGATGTTGACGGCCTTGAAAATTGCCTATGTTCTTGATCCAAATCTGCAACCAATTCCTGAACCTAATGAGGCAGATACAGAACAAATTATTGCCAACAGAAAGAAGCGTGAAGATGATGAATTGATGTGCAGAGGACATATCCTGAATACTTTGTCAGATCGGCTCTACAATTTATTTTCTACAACTCAATCTCCAAGGGAAATCTGGAATGCTCTTGAAGAGAAATATACATCGGAAACAAAAGGTACCGATAAATTTATCATGTTTAAGTACTATGAATTCACTATGACTGATGGCAAATCCATTGTGGACCAAGTTCAAGATTTATTACTCTTGGTCACAAAACTTCGTGAAGTCAAAATAGTTGTTCCGGATGCATTACAAGTAGGGGCTATCATGTCAAAATTACCCCCTAGTTGGAACAATTATAGAAAGAAGCTTTTGCATATGGCAGAAGATATAAGTCTCCAAGATCTCTTGAAGGGGATCCAAATTGAAGAGGAAACTCGAAAACGAGAAAAACAATTTTCCTCACAAGACTTCACTAAGATTAATTATGTTGAAAGGAGCAATAGTAAGTTCAAAAAGAACTTGAAAGTGAATAACCTAGGAAAGTTCAAAAAGACATCTTTTGGCACCAACAGTGGCAAGAAAAATGCAACTTGCCACCATTGTGGAAAAAAAGGCCACTTTATTCGTGATTGCAGGTTCAAGAAAAATGAGGACGCCAAATTAAACAAAGCAAATATGGTAGAGGAAACTCATACTGAAGAAATAATTGCTATGGTGTCTAAAATGCAAATTGGCATGGTCACTGAATTGAACATGGCTGCCGCCGTTAAATCTTCTGACTGGTGGCTTGATTCTGGTGCTACCATACATGTTTGCAATGATAGAGCACAATTCAAGATTTACAAAACCGAAGAGGATGGCCAAGAAGTACTAATGGGCAATCACAATGGTGCTAAGGTTCTTGGAAAAGGGACTGTTGAACTACAATTCACATCTGGAAAAACAATGACTCTGACAAATGTTTTTCATGTCCCAGACATTAAGAAAAATCTTGTATCTGCAAATCTACTATGTAAAAATGGTATTAAAGTGGTGTTGGAAGCCGACAAATTTATACTGTCAAAGAATCGTGTATTTGTTGGCAATGGTTATTCATTTGATGGAATGTTCAAACTCAGTATCAATAAAGTGAATTCTTCTGTTTATATTGTTGACTATTCTTCTACTTTATGGCATTCTCGTTTAGCACATTTGAATTATAGATCTTTAAAATATTTGTCAAAGCATGGTTTAATTTCTTGTAAAGATGTTGCATTTAAAAATTGTGAAATTTGTACACAAGCTAAAATTACAAAGAAATCTTTTCAAAAAGTAGAAAGAAATACTGAAATATTAGATTTAGTTCATTCTGATATATGTGAGTTTAATGGTGTTTTAACTAGAGGAGGAAAACGCTATTTTATTACTTTTATTGATGATTGTTCTAGATTTACTTATGTTTATTTAATGTCTAATAAAGATGAGGCCTTTGAGTTTTTCAAACGATATAAGGCAGAGGTTGAAAACCAAAAAGAAAGGAAAATTAAAATCCTTCGGAGTGATAGAGGTGGTGAATATTTTTCAAATGAATTCTCTTTGTTTTGTGAAGAACATGGAATCATTCATCAGAAAACTGCACCTTACACTCCACAACAAAATGGCTTAGCAGAAAGAAAGAATAGGACACTCACTGATATGATTAATTCAATGATCATAAGTGCAAATGTTCCTACATATTTATGGGGTGAAGCTCTTCTTGCAGCATGCCATATACAAAACAGAATTACCTCTAAAAAAACTCATGTGTCACCATATGAAGTATGGAAAGGCAGAAAGCCAAATTTGGAATATTTAAGAGTTTGGGGGTGTTTGTCCTTTTATAGGTCTCACGACCCTAAAAGATCCAAATTAGGCCCTAGAGGCATAAAAAGTATTTTTGTGGGATATGCCCAGAACTCTAAAGCATATAGATTGCTTGATGTGAACTCAAATGTCATTGTTGAGTCAAGAGATGTAGAGTTCTTTGAGGATAAATTATATAATGACCCTAGTCCTAGTTCAGTTGAAGAACATAATCAACAATCAGTGTTGAAAGAAAATCCTAGTTCAGTTTCCGGCACCAAAAAGAGAAAGGAACCGGAAGAGGTTCTAGAACGTAGGAAAAGTCAAAGGGTCAGAAAAGAAAAGAATTTAGGTCCTGATTTTATATCTTCAGAAGCCATTTTATTTTTGGTGGAAGGAAATAGAGAAAAGATTCTACATAAGATACCTTTCATTTTAAATGTAGAAGGAGATCCTCTAAATTTAAAAGAAGCAATGACTTCTAGAGATGCTTCTTTCTGGAAAGAAGCTATAGACGATGAGATGAACTCATTGTTATCCAACCAAACATGGACTTTGGTTGACTTACCACATGGATCTAAACCAATTGGTTGTAAGTGGGTGTTTAGAAGGAAATATAATACTGATGGTTCTCTACAAACCTTCAAAGCCCGATTGGTAGCCAAAGGCTTTAAACAGAAAAAAGAAGTTGACTACTTCGACACCTATGCACCAGTTGCAAGAATCACCTCCATTAGAGTGTTGTTTGCTTTGGCATCCGTATATAATCTATATGTACATCAAATGGACGTAAAAACAGCCTTTTTAAATGGGGATTTGGATGAAGAGGTATATATGGAGCAGCCAGAAGGATTTGTTCTTCCTGGTAATGAAAAGAAGGTTTGTAAATTAGTGAAATCACTATATGGTCTAAAACAAGCGCCAAAACAATGGCATGAAAAATTTGACTTTGTCATTTTGTCAAATGGTTTTAGACACAACAATGCCGATAAGTGTATTTATTCTAAATTCACTGATGAATATGGTGTTGTCATATGCTTATATGTAGATGATTTACTAATATTTGGAACCAACATGAAAGCTATATCCGAAACCAAGAAGTATCTAAATTCAAATTTCAAAATGAAAGATTTGAATGAAGTGGATACTATTTTAGGGATAAAAGTTAAGAGACATGATGGGGGTTTTGCATTGTGCCAATCACACTATATTGAAAAAATATTGCAGAAGCATAATCATTTGCAAATAAAAGAAGCACCGACCCCTTATGACTCTAAAATCAACATGCTAGTAAATTCTGGCAGATCAGTTGCTCAACTTGAATATGCTAGTGCAATTGGAGGATTGATGTATGCTTCACATGGCACAAGGCCAGATATAGCATTTGCTGTTTGTAAGCTTTCAAGATATACTAGCAATCCTAGCACTTTACATTGGAAAGCAATTTGTAGAGTCTTTGGTTATCTTAAGAAGACTACTAATTTGGGTCTATTTTATTCAAGATTTCCAGCGGTACTAGAAGGATACTCAGATGCTAGTTGGATTACTAGCGCAAGCGATAATAAATCCACAACAGGATGGATATTCACTATTGGGGGAGGTGCTGTTTCTTGGGTATCAAAGAAACAAACTATTATATCACACTCCACTATGGAATCTGAGTTTATAGCATTAGCAGCCGCATGCAAAGAAGCAGAATGGTTGAGAGATTTATTGTTCGACATAGAGTTGTGGCCACAACCAATGCCATCTATTTCTTTGTATTGCGATAGTGAAGCTACATTGTCTAGAGCTTATAGCAAAGTATATAATGGCAAATCTAGACATATTAGCATTAGACATGAATTTGTCAAACAGTTAATAACACAAGGAGTTGTTAACATAACTTATGTAAGGTCAAATAAAAATTTGGCAGATCCTTTTACAAAGGGACTCTCGAGAGATATGGTACAAAGTACATCTAGTGGAATGGGGCTGAAACCCTTTACTATAAATCACCAGTAATGGTAACCCAACTTTACCTAGAACATCACTAGACCAAAGTTCAATGGGTAATAACAAGTTATTGATAAGTGGTTTGAATAAGCACTGAATAATTTATATAGCCTATTCCAAAATGTCAGTGCATACTGCTAGGATATAGAGGATGAAATTTAAATTCTTAATGAGGTATAATAATATAAGATGTTCGAATAGCAGGAACATATACAAGTAACCTCACCTATATAAACATAAGGAGTGGTGTCGCTTCTAACAAGAGTTTTTTGGGTTTTCTCATGTAAATGTTTATGAAACCAGGATGTAGCACAGGGCCATAATAGTGCTAACTAGATACAAAATTTTCTCCAAGGAAGCTATAATATGATCATGTGTGTAGTATTTTCCGGTTTTAACTGATAAATACATAGTTTAAGGTATGGAAAGGCCACTATTGTATTTGTAAGAACCTTGAGATACTTACACTAATTAAAGGTTAAAATCGAAAGATACCTTTTTGTATGCGTGAACATAATTGTATGATTAAAGTTAATGATAGAAAGATTGATTCATTATAATATTTCTAGTTTTTATATTTTGAGCTAGAAGAGAATTGTTAGATGTTTCCAAGTATGTGAGACATATATATATATATATATATATATATATATATATATATATATATATATATATATATTATTGAAATAGGGAAGGATTGTTGATATATTTCATTAATATATATATTTATATATTTATATAAGTTAAAGTTACATGGGTTCATGAAACAGTACCCGTGGTCAACAAGGACTATACCAACTGTTGGTATATTTCATTAGTATATATTTATAAATATATATATATATGTATAAAAGTGTAGCTACCATGATGTGTCTTTTCAGCATCGAACAGTCCCTTGCCAAATGATGAGACACAGCTGCCGTGTCTCTTGGTTTGCAGTGCCTTGCGGTTCCGTTTGTGAAAAACACAACGAATGGATTGTAGTACCGAAAGGCGCATGTATGAAAAGACAGCATGCTTGCATCCATTCGGTAGAAACGAAATAGTGCTGAAGAATGAACTTGATCTTTGCACAGTTTCAGTTAAAGGATGTGATGTTTTCATGCACACTTTGAAATAAGTCCAACGGGTACCATATAAACTATATATAGCCCATGTTGACTGCATAATCAAATATACAATTCTTCAAACAATATTTTCTTATCCTCTTTCTCTCCATCAAATCATACAGTTTCCTTTTAGAAGATTTTAAGGGAATTTCAGTTCTTGCTAAACTAAAATTTCAAACTTTGTTGTATCCTGGAAGTGATTTGCTTTAGACCCGTTAGCAAACTCATATTAGAGTGCGGGCAAATATCACTTTAAGGAAAACGTATTAACGTGCCTCAAAGTCATTTTTCTGTCTAATTCTCAACTTTTTTATTACATATATATGGGATGGAAATCTATAATGATATATTTCAGGATATAATTTGATTATATCAATCCCTAATAATAGACAAAAGGATGCTAGGAAGTTTCTCATATGATGATAAACTTCAATTAGAATGACAATTCTAGTGAGACTAGGAAGTTGTTCTTATCAAAGAGAACGTACTCTTTGACTCCCAAAGAAATAATGCGTAAATAGAATCCTTTATGCATACGCAGAAAGGTGATTTATGTATTTCATATTGTATGAAAAACGTTGATATGTGTTGTACTAAGATCAGTACAATACGATATCAATGCAAGCCCAGGATCAGAACCATGGCAACTGTCAAGTGAGTCCTTAAGTATTTAAGAAATACTAAAGGATAGACTCCTCAAAGAATGAGGAAGATTTAGAGTAACGTAATGGAAGCGGAAATGTATTAGATTATGAATCTAATCCATCATTGAATTTCTCTTCATTATGAATGAAGTGATAATTAGATATCTCTTTATTATTATGACTAAAGAGATATTTGGGTGGAAACATTAAAAGTAATGACTTTAATGTGTTCCATCATGTATGCAAAATATATTGCCATATAGAAGCTGACAACATTGTTGTTTAGATGGGAAAGTTCATCTATGAACTCTCTATTCGGTTCCAACCAGAAAGTGTATGACACTAATGGGGCGATAGCTCAAGCCAAGGAATCAAGGTCTCATCAAGATCCGAACTCAAATGAGAGACTGAACCACATGATTGAGAATCATGTATAATGGTGACGTTGTTAATCTCAAGATTGCTTCTATGGATAACATATAGATATCCATTGTCTAGGCCTACTACTCAGCCATTTATGAAATGACTACAGAAGAGGTATCATCACTGATAACCAAGCTGATTGGCTCTAGTGCAAGAGGGAGATTGTTGGAAATGTGCCCTAAAACCAATCATATGATGATACTTTATGGACATTTCACATGTTAAACTAATCTAGTTTAATATAAAGGGCAGAGATTATTGTTTGAGCGGTCTCATATAAATGTTATATGCTTAAACGATAAAGTCCAAGGAATCTGTGATTGGGAGAATGCAATCTAAAAGAAGTTAGATTCATGAGACCATTCTTTCGTAGACACATCCTAAACGTTCCTGATCATAGGATTGCCAATTGGGCATTGACAGTCCGTTAAGATCAGTACGTGTTATGTCTTCTCTCAGGGAGAGTGACTAGTCTCGAGTCATTGGTGTGAGTGACACCAAGACAAGTACGTAGGTGCTCAATAGAGAATGAGTTCACTGAACACAATCAACGACGAGTTCTCATATTCATGTCACGTGAGAACTCATGGTTAGGATAATGCAAATTAGTCCTTTGACCTGAGGCATCATAGTTGTCTTGTGGTTAGGTCCTTGATCTTTGATCGTGTCAAAAGGCATTCCTTTGGAGTGTCCACGGCATGGTTGGGGTCAAGCTATCTAGTCATGGAGACAAGTGAATGCGCAACAAGGGATCTCTAACCTTCAAACCGTTGAGGGAGAATACTCTATGATATGATTTAGAATCTCTGGCCAGAGTATGAATGAGATGTTGGAATACGTTCCAGATCACATTCAAGGTAATCATATAAGTGCAAGATACGCATTGGATAGTAGACATGAATAAACTATCAAACCAAACAATGTGGTCAAGAGTATTGTATTAGAGAAGGACCGTATTGCATTTGTAATCCTAAACTGAATAGGTTCTTCACCTCTTCTGATTAGCTTGGGTAACCATGATATGCTGCTAGGTGTCACTCATGGTTTGTGGAAGCCCTAAACGTGTGTAAACACTAAAGGGAGAATTGAAAGTAAGTTTCAAATTCACGATCGATTTGAAAGAGTTTGAATCGCCCACTGCCTCGCTAAAAGGAACCTAATGGATCGTACACCGTGTAAGGTAGAGATTGAAGATTCAACGGAGATGAGTAAGAATAATTAAATAGTTTAATTGTTTATGGCAAGGATTAATTAATATGATTATTAATCAAACGAATAAGTTCGTTAAAGACCTCGGGATAGTTTTGGACCTTAAGGCCCAATGGGCTTCGAACCTCAAGCCCATTGACTTAAGTTGTATGACAACTTAATGAATAATGATTCACAAAGGCCCAAATAGTCCATTAAATCCCACATGGCCGGCCATTTAGAGTTAGGGTGGGTTTTGGACTTATTTACAAGTTTGCCACTCAAATGAATTAAGGTATAAATATGACTTTATAGCCAAAATTCATTTAGGGTTGTTTTTGGGGAAATTGGAGAGAACACAAGCTCTCTTTTCTCTCTAAAATGGCCGGCCACCTTGAGGAAAAATCTAGCAATTCCACTTCCTCAAGGTCACTCATCTCTTCTTCATCTAACCTTGGTGTGGAGACTTAGAGGTTCCCAATTTTGGGAACTTGGAGAAACCTCTTCATCCATCCAAATCCATAGATCTAAGATGCAAGGAATGAAGGCCCTCTCTTTGGGTGATTAGCCTTTGCTTATGCAAAGAGGAATCTACAAAGGTATAAATTTCAACTCACTTTGTTTTGAGTTGTTATTGGTTCACCAAACTACTAGGCTTTGAACATTCATGGTTGATGTTTTGTTTTTAAGTACATGCAAGAATGATTCCGCCTTTAATTTGTTAATTGCATGCTAATGATGTTGCTTAAATGAACATGATCTTTCAAAATAATCCTTCAATAACAAAGTTAGCAAAGAAGTGCATTTTGGTGCAATTTGGAGGTGTTTTGGGGTGGAATGGATTGCATGCTGGATGGACGTTTTGGTGCATGAAAGGGCTTCAAACATATGCTAAAATATGGACACACTTCACCTACAACATCCACCTACTTCACCTACAACATCCACCCACTTCACCTACAACATCCACCCACTTCACCAAGAAATTTTGCGGTGGTGATTCATTTTCAAAGTCTATAAATAGGCTTGTCCATCACAAGACAAAAGGCACCAATTCACATCCACAACACATTCCATAAACAACACAATTTCTGCCGCAAATTTCCTTCTTCCTCCATCCATTTCCATCCACCTCTTTTCCTATCCATCCCCTACCACCCTTCCATACTCTTTCAACCTATCTAACCTCTGCCACATCCCCTAGACCATCCAAACACCACACCCACCTTGGTGCCGTATGTTTGCAAGAAAGGAGGATGACTTGGAGATGTGCTAACCATTCAAGACGTTGGATTGTTGGAGCGTTCTAGGTGTCTTCTACTTTTGTTTATCATGTTTAAATTCAATTATAGTTGTTTAATTGCAAATATGTGGAACTAAATTCGTTTTGGCTAGAGGTTGATTCAAAGCCATGAACATATTTGTAATATGAATTGATTACCTTCAGTTGTGATTTCATGAGTTGTGAATTCAATTTGCTTAACTGCGTGATTGATAACTTATTCTTGTATGTCGATTAAGGATGCATACTTAGTTTGCATGCATGAATTTGATGCTAGAATATAAGGGAATTTCACCTAATCGTTATGAACTTATATTCATGAGTAGTGAAGGTTGCTATCCACAATCGTGTTAAGTAAATTCTTGGCAAGAGTATCATACTTTTCATAGTTACGAATGCCTCGTCAATACTTATAGTTCTCATGAATCTTAATGATCTTTGATTGTATCTCTATTGTGCTTTCACGTAGGGGACTTTTAGAGAATGTTTTGAATTGTTGTATGCGCTTTCCCATCCAATTCAATAACTTAAGGAAAACTTGAAGGTTAAAAACGTGCTGTTCAAGGTTAATTTGGGGTGTTGAGATTCATGGTTTATTGAAAGAACAACTGAAAATTGGTTTCTATGCAAGTGTGTCATGTGTGGAGAAGAACCCTCTAGCTAGTCCATCTATCCATCAATTCACTTAGTTTTATGTCTTTGTTTAGAATCTGCAAGTTATTTACTTTGTCTTTTAATTTTCGTCGAAAACCAATCCCCCATCTTTAAGTTATATTAATTTAGTTAGAATCTGTTTAGATTTGTGTTTAGTTAGTCTTTTGAGTTTATTTTCGTCCAAATCAGTCCCTAGTGTCTAATTTGGGTCAATTTGATTGTTTTGTGTTGTTTTGACTATTCTAGTGTGTTTTAAGTTATTATAGTTTAGCTTTCTGTTTTAGAGTTTTGTTTTGTGTTTTTTAGTCTTGTTTAATATTTTTAAGTCAGTTAGGTGCATTAGCAATCCCTCCTAATCCCCAGTCTAGAACGATACCCTACTTACATCTTTACTACAATTGTCAAAAAGAGGGTTTAATTTGTGTGTTGTTTACATCGCATCAAATTTTTGGCGCCGTTGCCGGGGATTAGCAAATTTGCTAATCCCTTTGTTTCTGTTTGTGTTTATGTTTGTGTCTTTTACTTTTGATATTTGATTTAGTTTTCTTTCTTTGATTTTAGGTACAAATGGAGCAAGACATGACACTTGCGACCATTCGAGCTCAATTGGCGCATCTTACTTCTCAATTGACTCATAATGCCGAAAGGGCCACAATGCCAAGTGTCCCTACATTTGATGTGCCCTATGAGCAAGGATATCAAACTCCTCAATGTCCTCAATTTGCTGCAAACGGAGATGCTTGGGGTTATCAAGGCTATGATCAACCAAGCAACAACATGTTTTCCAACACTTACAATTCAGATTGGAGAGATTATTCAGATTATATGTGGGATGAACCTCAACAATTTCAACAAGGTGGATATTGGCAGCAAGAAGAGGAGTTCTATTCAAGATCTATGCAGCCACCACAACCTCCCCCACAACAATTCCAATCGAATTCAAGTATGCCCATGAGTTATAATGAAATTCTTGAAGGACTAATCTCTTTGACGCATGGCTCACAAAAAGAACAATTGCAGCCATCAGAGGAGTTCTATCAATGGCCATATGCACCACCATAGCCTCCACCACAATCTTCCCAACCAATTTCAGGTTCGTCGGTGGATAATAATAATATTATTCAATTAATCACCTCTTTGACATAGGGAGTAGAAAATCAAAACAAGGAGATGCAAGATCGAGTCAAAAGAGTGGACGAATTAGAGAAGCAAGTTGGACATATTATGGAGTTCATGGCACAGATTCAAGATCAAAGTGAACTCTCCAACTCTAACATTGCAAATTCAAAGGGAAAAGTTGAAATCGATGAAGCCATCACTTTGGAAAGTGATATGGAGGATGAAGCTGTCCCAGAACCTTCCAAACATAGCCCAAACATGGATGAATTACTGCTGCACGAAGAAGATGAGGAGGACGACATGGGCAGTTTAGAAGAATTATTGCCGCAAGCTCCTCAAGTCCCTATGCCGTCCAACTCAGGTGAAGAGGTTCTAAATTCAATTCATTCTAACCCCATTCCACCAAATGTCCGTTTTCCTCACAGGTTTTTTATTCCAAATATCGAAGAGAGTGAAAAAGACATTGTGGAAGCTCTTCCAAAGGTGCAAAGTGATATCCCAATTCTTGGTGCACCAAAACAAGTTCCCGATGGTGTTGAAACGTTCAAAGAACCTTGCACACCAAGAACAGAGATTCAAGAGAATGAAGTGGCTGGACAATATCAAGAATACATCAAAGAGGCTGTGCATGCGACAATCAAGCCCAAAGAAGTTGAATTTGATGACAAGGGACAAGTCACAATCATCACATGCAATCTGGCCAAGTTCAAAGTCCCTGACACTTTTGAAGATGTGGTGTTTGTCATTGAGTTTGAATGAGCAAGTAAGCCATCTTCTCCAATTTCAATTTTGTTTTCTTCTAACAATCTGATTTTGATGATTCAAGCACCTCCATTAGAACTTAGACCGTTGTCGGATTATTTCAAGTACCACCGTCCATTCAAGGATAAACCCATGCATTTGAATAAAGAAGGGAGGCTTAGGAATCGCCCACAATCAGATTTGCATTCCTAAACCCTTCTCTTTCCTGCATTTATTTTGCCATGTTTAGTTAATTGTGTTGTTTGTTTGATTTGTGTCAGTTTAAATTTAAAACATTAAGGGCAATGTTTAGTTTAAGTGTGGGGGAGGATAAATAAGATTTTGATTTTCGTGGACGTTTTTACATTGATTTTTTTGGAAATGATAACATGCTAAAAAAAACAAAAACAAAATAAAGTCAAATAAAATAAAAATAAAAGCAAAAATATTTTACAATAATGTGTAAACTAATAGCATTCTTTGGTCAGGTGGTGCCTCAGCGGTCGACGGAGCTCCAGAAAGACGAGGCGCCAGAGTTTGATCCTCCGGAGCCTCAACACTTGGTGCAACTCCAGATGACGAAGGTAGAATATGCCTCTGCAGTAACGCCACAAACCTTTGATGATCACTCTGAATCCGCACTTCGGACTCCTGCAGCTGGTCAAGCTTCCTCTTCATACTTGTTGAGTAACTAGTTGCGAGCATGTGCAATTCCTTATTCTCGTGCCTGAGTCCTCTGACTTATTGCCGAAGACTAGCCACCTCAGCCATCAAAGACTCAACCTGACGAGATCGAGCAAGAAGGCGTTGGCCCATGTTTGAGATTGAGCCTGCACACTGGACGCTGAGCGCCAAAGAGTCCTGAACAACGAGCTCGTCGGACCGCCTGGAAAGCAACCTATTGTCTCTTTGAGTGAGAAGGCTTCGAGCAACTGATCGGATCATATTTCTATATATTTTTATATCAAATTCACTCGTCTTTTCTTAGTTAGTTCGTTATATTTTGAGTTATTTACGTTATTTTTATGTTTTATGAATTTATCAAGCAAAGAAAATAAAAATAGAATAAGTGAAGTGTTAAGTATTAATTTCATCTAAACTATCTTGTCTGTTGAATTATACTTATCATTTGGAAAATAATATATATATATATATATTTATATATTTAAATTTATTAATATATTTATATATTTATATATTAAAATATGTGTGAGTGATGCTTTCGGTGGAAAGCCAAAGAAGAAACAGGCAGAAATCATGATGAAAGGCAGTGGAGTGGAAAGCAGAAAATAATGATGAGGAATAATTAGCAAGAGTGAGGGCAAGAAAGCTGGGGGAAGGATCCAAGGATAAGGAGTCCACCGCAAGAAGGGGGAATAATCAGAGGCTGCCTTTGGAGCTGAAGAGAGGAAAATAAAATAAAAAAATAAACAGGAGCGAATTGGGAGAAGGGCAGAAATTAAAAAGCTGCCTCTTGGCAGTTTGAGAGAGGTGTGACGGAGAGGAGCCTCGGGAGCACTGAGGCACGAAATCAGAAGGAAGAAGTGGCTGCCAAGTGGGCAGTGAGAAGGGAGAGCCTCGGGGATCAGCTTCTGAAGCTGCCTTGAAGGAGAGAAAAGCTGCGGAGAGAAGGCAGGAGCTCCACCTGGACAGCGTGAAAGAGGGGGTGTTGAGGTAAGAGAGCCCACGGTGCAGCACCAGAGAAGAGAGAGCCTCGGGACTGGGGTTTTTCAGGTTGGCAGCGCAGCAATTAGGTTGGCAGCTCAAGTGGGTAGCTGCGAGAGGAGTCAAACCAAGCTGCCAGCAAGGCAGCTGGCGCACGGACAGAAGCTCACCAACTGGCAGCACGCACAGAAACTACACGGTGCAACACAGTGCACAGAATCCTTGCACACTCATTTGGTTTAATCCTCCAACTTTTGTTTTTAATTTCTGCTTTAATTTCTGTTTTAATAATGTGTAATTAATTTATTTTGGCTAGAGGATAATTCAAAACCATGATTATATTTGTAATTTGAATTGGTAATTTCAGTTGTGATTTCTGAGTTGTGATTTAATTTGTTTAACTGCTTGATTGATAACTTATTTGTGTATGTTGATTAAGAATGCATACTTAATTTACATGCATGAATTTGATGCTAGAATATAAGTGAATTTCACCTAATCGTTATGAACTTATATTCATGAGTAGTGAAGGTTGTTATCCACAATCGCGTTAAATAAATTCTTGGCAAGAGTATCATGCTTTTCATAGTTACGAATGCCTCGTCAGTATTTATAGTTTTCACAAAGTTTAATGATCTTTGATTGTATCTCTATTGTGCTTTTCACGTAGGGGACTTTTAGAGAATGTGTTGAATTGTTGTATGCTGTTCATCCAATTCAATAACTTAAGGAAAACTTGAAGATTAAAAAAGTGCTGTTCACGGTTAATCTGGAGTATTGAAATTTACAATTTATCGAAAGAACAACTGAAAATCAATTTAGATTGCATATGTGTCTTGTGTGGAGAAAAACCCTCTAGCCAGTTCGTCGCCTTTCCGTTCACTTTTATTTTATGTTTTTGTCAATTTTATAATTTAGTTAAGTTTAATTTACGTTTCATCCAAACCAAACCCCCCCATTATTATATTATATTATTTAGTTAGTTTTTATTATTTTTAATCTTTTAATTCGATTTCCGTCCATTTTAATTCCTAGTGTTTATTTAATTTGTTCTTATTATTTTGAGTCATTTTGAGTGTGTTTCGAGTTTTTAGCTTAGTTTGTGTTTTATAGAGTCTTGAGTTGTTTTGAGTCTTTTGATTTGTTTTAGTTTATTTGTTAGTTTTATTTTGAGTTATTCTAGTTAAGTGTTTTTATTTTAGTTTAGTGTTTTAAATTTTGTTTTTACGTTTTTAAATTAATTTTAGAGTAGATTAGCAATCCCTCCTAATCCCCGGCCTAGAACGATACCCTACTTACATCTATACTACATCTGTCAAAAAGAGGGTTAAATTTGTGCGGTTTTAAAATCCCGTCAGCAACCACCGTAGCAGTTGTATCGTTCTTCATAATAGAGTCCCCAACTGTAAGAGAACCATTAGGGGATATGAAGGACGGATTCCAAATGTTGTTTGGAGAAGACAAGTCATCATCTTCCCCGACATTCAAGTTAAGGCGACGGTCAGAGGGGCAAGACATTTTCTGAAGGTGTTGAACAAGAAGAGATTGAACTGATCAAGATTAAATAAGTGCAAGAGGGATTTTTTACGGGAGGAAATTCAAGTGTGCCGTGAAACAAAATTCACGCCTCTATAAAAAGAAGAAATCGGTGAGGCGCCTGCTCACAAATCGAAGAGGCGCGCCTTTCTCAAAAGCCGGGCCTGTTCAAAAATCACGAGGCGATCAACTTTTGCAGATTTGTCGTCACTCGTCACATGCACCTTCAGCTTTGCTGAAATTACGGGCAGCTTTGTCAGTAAGCGCGTAATTTTTACTGTTCATTCATCCACCGGCTGCCGACAAGAGTAAGAGAATAGTTCCAGTTGTGAAGAAATTCCTATAAGTGTCTACCTTCGCCCTCCATAGCAAAGGCAGACTTACTCAACCTCTCTTCATCTCTGAGAATGATTTCCCAACGAAGCCTCTCGAGTCACTCAGTGTTCCTCATCCCCTGGAGTACCTCTGCAAGCAAGTCATCAAGAGCAAAAGTATTTCATATCATGAAGGTTAAAAGCAAAAGTATCTCATATCATGCTTTCTTCTCACCTTCATCTGAAGAACAAGGAGAAAGAGAGATCCTGATTGCTTACCTAGTCTTGCTCTCGAGTACTCATCTTCGAGCCCCTCCAGCCCAGTTCAAAAATAAACCTGTGGAAAGATACTTCTTCAAAAGCAAAAGTATCTCATAGAAGATGCAGGAGGAGTTTGAGTTGATCCAAGAACTCGAGAAGATGCCACACCTGCATGGATTACTTAAAGCATGTGGAGACAACATACTGATTCATCCTCAACTAAGCTGAGGATCACTTGCAAGTAAAAAGCTCCCCAACCCAGTTCAAGAATCAACCTGTGGAAAGATACTAGAACTCTTAGAAGGCGTTTTATCATCTTAGTTCCAAATACTAGAACTCATATCCGTTTCATTCAAAGCATGACATTGAATTGCATAACCATATCAAGATGAAGTTGTTTAGTGAACCACCACATCCAAAAAGCCTTACCTTCCTTGTTTCTTATGTTTTGTAGATTTATCCTTTTTGAGCCTTGTTTAGCCTATGTTCTTTGTTAACCACATTAACCTTACCTAGCCTAGTGTAGGACTGTTCATACCCTTGTTCTTAAAGGATAGTGAAGCACGACTTAAAATGAATTCCTTTTGATCTACACTATGCAGAACAATAAGTGTGGGGGAGGGATTGGTGATTTTGAGCTCAATTGTATGTTTTGTGTTTCAAAAAAAAAAATGAAGAAGAGAGAAACGTGTCAAAAGAAAGAAAGAAAGAAAAAGAGTTTGAAAAGAAGTGAAAATGAGTTCAAAAATGTTGATTGTTGAAGAAAAGGGTCCAAAAGTTTGAATTTGCCCCTAAGTGTTGCATGAATCTCCCCTTGTGTTCAAAGTTGAGTTTGCATTCGAAAGTGAATTCTAAGTGTCAATCTCATTACTTTGCTTTTATTGCTTTAAGAACCTTTGTTTTTCCATATCCTTTCTTTGTTAGCCAATACCCTTAGCCCCGTTACAACCCTTTGACTTTTATCTTGGTTGTTGTGTGTTCAATATGTGGAGTTTGGGATTGGTATGAGCATATGGTGTCCCTGGTTCTCGCATCTAAGTAGTAGCATTCCGTTCATGAGATCATATTCATACATTCACTTATAACTCCAGAAAAGTGTTTTCTTTGTTAAAACATATGTGAATTTTAGTTTTCATGTGTACATCAATCTTTGATAAGCTCATATTTTTATATATTTTTACATCAAATTCATTCATCTTTTCTTAGTTAGTTCCTCATATTTTTCTGCTATTTACTTTGTTTTTGTGTTTTATGTGATTTATCTAGCTTAGAAAATAAAAATAGCACAAGTGTGATATTAAGTAATAAATTCGTCATTTTTATTTTGCTCACTTATTTTATTTTGTATCTTCAGAAAAACATTCAGAAAAATAAAATAAAAAAGAAAATGATGATGAATGATGAAAGAGGAAAACAGAATGATGGCAGAAAAGAGGAGGGCCCCTTTGTTTTCCATTAAGGCATCTTACGGAGGGAATAGAAAACCAGAAAATAAGAGAAAAACGGCTAAGCAAATGGAAAGAAAAATAATTAAAAAAAAAAAGTATTTGATGATGAAACTGGAAGGGCAGCACATGCTGCCAGTGAGAAAGGAGAAAACAGAAGCATGATGAAAGGAAAAACATGCACTCGGTGGGAATTATGGAAAGGCAAGAAAAACATAAAAAAATTGGGAGAAGCTCTCGGCGGAGAGCTGGAATGAATAAAAAAAGGCAACTAAAATAAGTGGAAGGCAGCTCATGCTTGGGGGATTATTAGAAACAGGAGCAAAAGGCCAGCTTCCTTGGGGGCTATTAAGAGGAGATTGAAGGCAGAGCCTCGGGAGCAATAAAAAGCTGGCTTTGGCAGCTAGACCAAGGGGAAGAAGCCACGGAGCAGTGAGAGCTCCGAGGGGGCTGATTAGAAAACAGAAAAAAGAAAAAAGAATAGGAGGAAAGGGAGCTATCGCGAGAGGCCTTGGGAGGAGAGAAATAATTTTCCTTTTAAGGCAGCGCGCGGACAGAACCAAGTGGAGAAGGCAGGAGCGCCAGTGAGCAGCAAGGCAACTTGGACAGAAGCAGAGCACCGAGCCAGAAGAGAAGTCACCGAGAGCACAGTGGCAGTGCACAATCCTCACACTCTGTTTCGGTTTATCACTTCCAAACTCATTTTTAATTTATGTTTTTAATTTATAAATAATGTGTAATTAAATTTATATTGGCTAGAGGTTAATTCAAAGCCATGATTATATTTGTAATTTGAATTGATACCTTCAGTTGTGATTTCTGAGTTGTGATTTAATTTGCTTAACTGCTTGATTGATAACTTATTTGTGTATGTTGATTAAGAATGCATACTTAATTTACATGCATGAATTTGATGCTAGAATATAAGTGAATTTCACCTAATCGTTATGAACTTATATTCATGAGTAGTGAAGGTTGTTATCCACAATCGCGTTAAATAAATTCTTGGCAGGAGTATCATGCTTTTCATAGTTACGAATGCCTCGTCAGTGCTTATAGTTTTCACAAAGTTTAATGATCTTTGATTGTATCCCTATTGTGCTTTTCACGTAGGGGACTTTTAGAGAATTTGTTAAATTGTTGTATGCTGTTCATCCAATTTAATAACTTAAGCAAAACTTGAAGATTAAAAAAGTGCTGTTCACGGTTAATCTGGAGTATTGAGAATTTACAACTTATTGAAAGAACAACTGAAAATCAATTTAGATTGCATATGTGTCTTGTGTGGAGAAAAATCCTCTAGCCAATCCGTCGCCTATCCGTTCACTTTTTATTTTATGTTTTTGTCAATTTTGTAATTTATTTAAGTTTAATTTACGTTTCGTCAAAAATCAATCCCCCCATTATTATAATATTATTATTTAGTTACTTTTTATTATTTTTAATCTTTTAATTTAATTTCCGTCTAATTATTTTCCTAGTTTTTATTTTAAATTGTTTTTATTATTTTGAGTCATTTTAAGTGTGTTTCGAGTTTTAGCCTAGTTTTGTATTTTTGAGTCTTTTGATTTATTTTAGTTTATTTGTTAGTTTTATTTTAAGTTTTTCTACTTAAGTGTTTTTATTTTAGTTTAGTATTTTAAATTTTGTTTAATATTTTTAAATTAATTTAGAGTAGATTAGCAATCCCTCCTAATCCCCGGCCTAGAACGATACCCTACTTATACCCATACTACAATTGTCAAAAAGAGGGTTAAATTTGTGCGGTTTAAAATCCCGTCAAATTTTTGGCGCCGTTGCCGGGGATTAGCAACTTTGCTAATCCTTTATTTTTGTTTGTGTTTATTTTTATATTTGTGTTTTTGTTTGTGTTTTTATTTATTTTTTGTGTTTGTGTGTTTTACTTTTGGTATTTGATTTATTTTTCTTTCTTTGATTTTAGGTACTAATGGAGCAAGATATGGCAACCATTCAAGCTCAATTGGCGCAGCTCACTGCTCAATTGACTCATAATGCCGAACGGACCTCAATGCCAAGTGTCCCTACACTTGATGTGCCTTATGCGCAAGGATATCAGACTCAGCAATATCCTCAATTTTCTACATATGAAGATGATTGGGGATATCAAGGCCACAGCCAATCAAGGGGCAACATGTATTCCAACGCTTGCAATTCGAATTGGAAAGATTATTCAAATCAAATGTGGGATGAACCTCAGCAATTTCAACAAAGTGGATATTGGCAGCAAGACGAGTTCTATTCCAGACCTATGCAGCCACCACAGCATCCCCCATAACAATTCCAATCGAATCAAAGTATGCCTGTGGATTATAATCAAATTCTTAATGAATTAAACTCTTTGATACAGGGGTCACAAAATCAAGCTAAGGAGACTCACCAAGGAGAATATTGGCAGCCGTCATCGGAAGAGTTCTATCAATGGCCATGTCAACCGTCACAGCCTCCATCACAATCTGCCCAATTCAATTCAGGTACATCTGTGGATAATGATAATATTATTCAATTACTCATCTCTTTGAACCAGGAAGTAGAAAATCAAACCAAGGAGATGGGAGAATTGAATAATCAAATGGGGCAGATTGTGGAAGTTCTTCCTGAGATCCAAAGTGATATCCCGATTCTTGGTGCAATAAATCAAGTTCCAGATTTTGCTGAAACGTTCAAAGAACCTTGCACACCAAGAAGAAGGATTCAAGAGAATGAAGTGGCTGGAGACTTTCAAGAATACAGCCAAGAGGTTGTGCATGAGGCAACAAAGGCCCAAGAAATTGAGGTTGATGACACGGGACAGGCCACAACCATCATCGTCAATCTGGCCAAGTGCAAAGTCCCCGAAATATCCAAAGGCGTAGTCTTTATAATTGAGTTTGTTTCGGAGAAATACAATAAGTCATCTTCTCCAATTTTTATTTTTATTTTATTTTATACTAACATGTCTCTAATTTTGATGATTCAGGCACCCACCTTAGAATTCAGACCACTGCCGAATCATTTCAAGTATCACCTCCCATTAAAAGATAAATTCCATGCTACGGAGCCGAGGGGAGGATAATGGAAAGATTCGTCCGGCTAAAGACGTTAAAGCAAGCGCTTCTTGGGAGGCAACCCAAGCAATCAGATTTGCATTTCTTAACCCTCATCTTTATTGCCTTTACTTTGCAATTTTTGTTTTGTTTAGTTAATTGTGTTATTTGGTTAATTTTTGTTTAGTCTGTGTTTAAATAAATTAAGGGCCTTGTTTATTTTAAGTGCGGTTAAATAAAGTCCTTTTACATTAATTTACTTATTTTACTTTACATATTTTATATTGCTTAAAATAAACCTAAAAAAAAATTAATAATAATAATAATAATTATAATAATATTAGTAAAATATATATATATATATATATTTATTTATTTATTTAAATAAACATAAAAGCAAAAAAAAATTTACAATAATGCGAAAAACTAATAGCAATCATTGGTCATTGGTTAGGTGGCGCCTCAGAGGTCGACGGAGCTCTGGGAAGACGAAGAGCCAGAGTTGGAATCTCCGGAGCCGGAACACTTGGTGCTACTCCAGAGGACGAAGGCAACATAAACCTCGGGAGTAACGCCATGAACCTTTCATGATCACTCTGGATCCGACCGTCCGACTCCTGCAGCTGGTCCAGCTTCCTCTTCATGCTGGTCGAGTAACTAGTTGCAAGCATGTGCAACTCCTTGTTCTCGTGCTTGAGTCCTCTGACCTCCTGCCGAAGACTGGCCACCTCCGCCATCAGCGACTCCACCTGACGAGATCTTGCAAGCAGGCGCTGGCCCATGTTTGAAACTGAGCCTGCACTTTGAACGCTGAGGGCCAGAGATTCCTGAACGGCCAGCTCGTCCGACCGCCTGGATAGCATCCTATTGTCCCTTGGAGTGAGCAGATTTCTGGCAATCACCGTAGCGGTGATTTCATTCCTCATCATTGTGTCCCCGACTGTAAGTGGACCATTGGAGGATATGAAGGATGGATTCCAAATGTTGTTCGGAGAAGACGAGTCATCGTCTTCCCCGACATTCAAGTTTAGGCGACGGTCGGAAGGGCAAGACATTTTTAGAGGGGGTTGAGGAAGAAAAGAGTTCGGAAAGATTAAGATTGCTGAAGCGGAAGAAGAGAGCGGAAAGATTAAGAGTGCAGAAGTGCAGAAGGGAGTATTTTCAGAAGGAAGTGTTTGAGGGAGTTCAAGTGTGAGGTGGAGCAGAATTAGCGCCTCTATAAAAAGAAGCAAATCAAAGAGGCGCTCGCTCCTCAGAGATCGAAGAGGCGTTCCTCACGCAAATCGGAAAATCTGGACACTCATTTCTCGAAGGCCGTTTCCTTTCTCAAAAGCTGGGCTTGACTCAGCAATCACGTGGCTCAGTTTTTCCAGTTTGTCGTCAACTGCGTCACATGCAGCTTGGAGCGTTGCGAAAACCACGAGCCGCACCCGGATTTGAACCCCGGTTTTCAAAAGATCATCATTCTAGTTTGTCGTCACTCGTCGCATGCGCAGTCAGCTTCGCGGAAATTACGGACGCGTTGTCAGAAAGCGCGTAACGGGCACTGTTCATCCATCCACCGGTTGCCGACAAATAGTGAGGGAATAGTTCCGGTTGAGGAAGAAAAAAATTTCTATAAGTCTCGACATTCGCCTTCCACATCAAGGGCACACCTTCACACCCTCTCAACCTCTCTTCATCTCAACCTCTCAACCTCTCTTCATCCCCGATAATGTCTTCCCAAAGAAAGCTTTCGAGTTACTCTGTGTTCTTCATCCCTTGGATCACCCCAGAAAACAAACCTTCCAGAGCAAAAGTATTTCATATCAAAAAGGTTAAAAGCAAAAGTATCTCATATCATGCTTTCTCCTCTCCTTCATCTGAGGAACGTGGAGAAAGTGAGATCCTGATTGCTTACCTAGTCTTGCTCTCGAGTACTCATCTCAGACCCCTCCCAACACACTTCAAAAATAAACCTGTGTTGAGGTACTTCTTCAAAAACAAAAGTACCTCACAGACGAAGCAGGAGGAGTCTGAGGTACACCCAAGAGCAGATGAGTCTGGGTTGATCCAAGAGTTCAAGAAGATGCCACACCTGCGTGGAGACCGGACTACTTGAAGCATGTGGAGACAACGTGCTGATTCATCCTCTACTAGGCTGAGGAGCACTTGCAAGAAGGAGGCCCATCCTGTTCAAGATGAAAGCTGTGGAAAATCAACAATCATGACCAATGACCGCCTATTAGTTCTATTCGTTATCTTTTATTTTTATTTTCAATTTTTTTCGTTTGCATATTTTCTATATTTTCTTGCGTGCGTAACTGATTTATTTCTTTTCTTTGCAGGAACTTTTTGAATATTTCTGCCCTTGAAGTTGATTGCAAAAATTTACGCTTGGGGGTCTTCGCTTGGTTTTCTGCAAATTAGGGAAGTTTTCAGTCCTATTGCTTTATTTTGTTTCTTTTCATTTAGTAATTTTATCTTTATATTTATTTTTATATTTATTTTTGCATTATTAATGTTTTCTGACATTGGGGACAATGTCTAGTTTAAGTGTGGGGGTATCAAGAAAAAAAATGACCAAATTGAAAATTTTTGTACCTTCGACTTTGAACTGGTTTCATTTGTTTCCGTGTTATTGCTTTTTGTTTTCTTAGTGTTTTATGCTGTTTTTGTGTGTTTTATTGTGTTTTGAGGAAATCTTACGAAAATGACATAAAAATTTGAAAAATATTTTGAAAAACCCAAAAAGAATTTTTTTTAGTTGTTTTGTGTGTTTGTGTCTTAGGTACCTTCCAACACAATGATGAGGATTTGGTTTTTAATTGCATGACTGTTAAAGAAAGTTATAAACATGGATGGAAGTTTGATATGCTCTTGGTTTATGCTTAGTTGTAGTTGTTGTTTATGAATTTAAATTTGATCACAAAAGGATAAAATTAGTTTTTGTAACATGCTTGAAGGAAGGAACTCAAACTAATGTTACATCCCTGTGAGACTTGAGCTTATACCTTGTTTGGAGAGTTATTAATCTGATGTTTTGTTTTCTAAAAGTCGTTGCATGATCTCATTATTATTTGCTTGGTTGCTACTTAGAAGGCGTTTTATCATCTTAGTTCCAAATACTAGAACTCATATCCGTTTCATTCAAAGCATGACATTGAATTGCATAACACATATCAAGATGAAGTTGTTTAGTGAACCACCACATCCCAAAAAGCCTTACCCTCCATCTTTCTTTTGTTTTGTAGGTTTAACCCCTTTCGAGCCTGGTTTAGCCTATTTTTGTTGTTAACCGCTTTCAACCGCACCCTTGTTCTTAAAGAATAGTGAGCATGATTTAAAAAGAATTCATTTTATTCTACACTATGCAGAAAAACAAGTGTGGGGGAGTGATTGGTTGTTTTGAGCTCAATTGTACGTTTTGCGTTTAAAAAAAAAAAAAAGAGAAGAGAAAAACGCATGAAAAGAAAAAAAAAAAAGAAAGAAGAAAAAGAGTTTGAAATCTGGCCATAAAATGTGTGAATCTTCCCCTCGGGTTTAGAGTTGAATTTTCGTTCAAAAGTGAATTCTATGCGTTAATCTCATTATTTTGCTTACTATTTCTTTGAGAACCTTTGTTTTTCCATATCCTTCCTTTGATAAGCCTATATCCTTAGCCCCGTTACAACCCTTTGACTTCTATCTTGGTTGTTGTGTGTTCAATATGTGGAGTTTGGGATTGGTATGAGCATATGGTGTCCCTGGTTCTCGCATCTAAGTAGTAGCATTCCGTTCATGAGATCATATTCATATGTACATTAATAACTCCAGAAAATGCTTTCTTTGCTATAACATATGTGAGTGATCGTTTCCTTGTTCACATCAATCTTCTCACATATACCTAGTGTAGGGAGTGTAGTCAGAAAATCTGAGCGAAAAATTGAGTGCATATCTAGTGAGGAGTTGAGTAAATTCTCTAAAGCATGTTACTACATTCAAAATGTTGTTTTAATTGATTAAATGCGAACTAATAAATGGTGACTGTGATTAAGTATGTACTTAAGGGTATGGATTGCCAAAATCTGTGTAAGTGACGATTTTTAATTTGTCATGTCCATTGGAAAACCCTGAGATAGTTGTTGGAAGGTTTAGATTGAGTTTTGTTTTGTTTCTCTGTTTTGCTCGAGGACTAGCAAAAGCTAAGTGTGGGCGTATTTGATAAGCTCATATTTTTATATATTTTTACATCAAATTCATTCGTCTTTTCTTAGTTAGTTCCTCATATTTTTCTGCTATTTACTTTGTTTTTGTGTTTTATGTGATTTATCTAGCTTAGAAAATAAAAATAGCACAAGTGTGATATTAAGTAATAAATTCGTCATTTTTATTTTGCTCACTTATTTTATTTTGTATCTTCAGAAAAACATTCAGAAAAATAAAATAAAAAAGAAAATGATGATGAATGATGGCAGAAAAGAGGAGGGCCCCTTTGTTTTCCATTAAGGCATCTTACGGAGGGAATGGAAAACCAGAAAATAAGAGAAAAACGGCTAAGCAAATGGAAAGAAAAATAATTAAAAAAAAAAAGTATTTGATGATGAAACTGGAAGGGCAGCACATGCTGCCAGTGAGAAAGGAGAAAACAGAAGCATGATGAAAGGAAAAACATGCACTCGGTGGGAATTATGGAAAGGCAAGAAAAACATAAAAAAATTGGGAGAAGCTCTCGGCGGAGAGCTGGAATGAATAAAAAAAGGCAACTAAAATAAGTGGAAGGCAGCTCATGCTTGGGGGATTATTAGAAACAGGAGCAAAAGGCCAGCTTCCTTGGGGGCTATTAAGAGGAGATTGAAGGCAGAGCCTCGGGAGCAATAAAAAGCTGGCTTTGGCAGCTAGACCAAGGGGAAGAAGCCATGGAGCAGTGAGAGCTCCGAGGGGGCTGATTAGAAAACAGAAAAAAGAAAAAAGAATAGGAGGAAAGGGAGCTATCGCGAGAGGCCTTGGGAGGAGAGAAATAATTTTCCTTTTAAGGCAGCGCGCGGACAGAACCAGGTGGAGAAGGCAGGAGCGCCAGTGAGCAGCAAGGCAACTCGGACAGAAGCAGAGCACCGAGCCAGAAGAGAAGTCACCGAGAGCACAGTGGCAGTGCACAATCCTCACACTCTGTTTCGGTTTATCACTTCCAAACTCATTTTTAATTTATGTTTTTAATTTATAAATAATGTGTAATTAAATTTATATTGGCTAGAGGTTAATTCAAAGCCATGATTATATTTGTAATTTGAATTGATACCTTCAGTTGTGATTTCTGAGTTGTGATTTAATTTGCTTAACTGCTTGATTGATAACTTATTTGTGTATGTTGATTAAGAATGCATACTTAATTTACATGCATGAATTTGATGCTAGAATATAAGTGAATTTCACCTAATCGTTATGAACTTATATTCATGAGTAGTGAAGGTTGTTATCCACAATCGCGTTAAATAAATTCTTGGCAGGAGTATCATGCTTTTCATAGTTACGAATGCCTCGTCAGTGCTTATAGTTTTCACAAAGTTTAATGATCTTTGATTGTATCCCTATTGTGCTTTTCACGTAGGGGACTTTTAGAGAATGTGTTAAATTGTTGTATGCTGTTCATCCAATTTAATAACTTAAGGAAAACTTGAAGATTAAAAAAGTGCTGTTCACGGTTAATCTGGAGTATTGAGAATTTACAACTTATTGAAAGAACAACTGAAAATCAATTTAGATTGCATATGTGTCATGTGTGGAGAAAAATCCTCTAGCCAATCCGTCGCCTATCCGTTCACTTTTTATTTTATGTTTTTGTCAATTTTGTAATTTATTTAAGTTTAATTTACGTTTCGTAAAAAATCAATCCCCCATTATTATAATATTATTATTTAGTTACTTTTTATTATTTTTAATCTTTTAATTTAATTTCCGTCTAATTATTTTCCTAGTTTTTATTTTAAATTGTTTTTATTATTTTGAGTCATTTTAAGTGTGTTTCGAGTTTTAGCCTAGTTTTGTATTTTTGAGTCTTTTGATTTATTTTAGTTTATTTGTTAGTTTTATTTTAAGTTTTTCTAGTTAAGTGTTTTTATTTTAGTTTAGTATTTTAAATTTTGTTTAATATTTTTAAATTAATTTAGAGTAGATTAGCAATCCCTCCTAATCCCCGGCCTAGAACGATACCCTACTTATACCCATACTACAATTGTCAAAAAGAGGGTTAAATTTGTGCGGTTTAAAATCCCGTCAATCTTCTCACATATACCTAGTGTAGGGAGTGTAGTTTGAAAATCTGAGTGAAAAATGAGTGCATATTTAGTAAGGAATTGAGGGAATTCTCTAAGGCATGTTACTACATTCAAAATGTTGTTTTAATCGATTAAAAGAGAACTAGTTAATGGTGACTGTGGTTAAGTGTATGCTTAAGGATATTGATGGCCAAAATCTGTGCAAGCAATGATTTTTAACATTTGCATTGGAAATCCCTGAGGTAACGTTGGAAGGTTTAGATTGTGTTTTGTTTCTTTTTGTTTCTTTGTTTTGCTGGAAGACTAGCAAAAGCTAAGTGTGGGGGAGTTTGATAGGAACATATTTATGTGATTTTATTAGTTTGTTTCCTTGAATTTACTTAATTAGTTTCATCTTATTAGAATGTTTTAAGCTATTTTCGTATGTTTGTAGGTTCTAATAACAAAGTTAGCAAAGAAGTGCATTTTGGTGCAATTTGGAGCTGTTTTGGGGTGGAATTGGTTGCATGCATAAGGATGGACGTTTTGGTGCATGAAAGGGCTTCAAACATATGCTAAAATATGGACACACTTCACCTACAACATCCACCTACTTCACCTACAACATCCACCCACTTCACCTACAACATCCACCCACTTCACCAAGAAATTTTGTGGTGGTGATTCATTTTCAAAGTCTATAAATAGGCTTGTCCATCACAAGACAAAAGACACCAATTCACATCTACAACACATTCCATAAACAATACAATTTCTGCCACAAGTTTCCTTCTTCTTCCATCTATTTCCATTCACCTCTTTTCCTATCCATCCCCTACCACCCTTCCATACTCTCTCAACCTATCTAACCTCTACCACATCCCATCCAAACACCACACCCACCTTGGTGCCGCATGTTTGCAAGAAAGGAGGAGAACTTGGAGCTGTGCTAACCATTCAAGACGTTGGATTGTTGGAGCATTCTAGGTGTCTTCTACTTTTGTTTATCATGTTTAAATTCAATTATAGTTGTTTAATTGCAAATATGTGGAACTAAATTCGTTTTGGCTAGAGGTTGATTCAAAGCCATGAACATATTTGTAATATGAATTGATTACCTTCAGTTGTGATTTCATGAGTTGTGAATTCAATTTGCTTAACTGCTTGATTGATAACTTATTCTTGTATGTCGATTAAGGATGCATACTTAGTTTGCATGCATGAATTTGATGCTAGAATATAAGGGAATTTCACCTAATCGTTATGAACTTATATTCATGAGTAGTGAAGGTTGCTATCCACAATCGTGTTAAGTAAATTCTTGGCAAGAGTATCATGCTTTTCATAGTTACGAATGCCTCGTCAATACTTATAGTTCTCATGAATCTTAATGATATTTGATTGTATCTCTATTGTGCTTTTCACGTAGGGGACTTTTAGAGAATGTTTTGAATTGTTGTATGCGCTTTCCCATCCAATTCAATAACTTAAGGAAAACTTGAAGGTTAAAAAAGTGTTGTTCACGGTTAATTTGGGGTGTTGAGATTCATGGTTTATTGAAAGAACAACTGAAAATTGGTTTCTATGCAAGTGTGTCATGTGTGGAGAAGAACCCTCTAGCTAGTCCATCTATCCATCAATTCACTTAGTTTTATGTCTTTGTTTAGAATCTGCAAGTTATTTACTTTGTCTTTTAATTTTCGTCAAAAACCAATCCCCCATCTTTAAGTTATATTAATTTAGTTAGAATCTGTTTAGATTTGTGTTTAGTTAGTCTTTTGAGTTTATTTTCGTCCAAATCAGTCCCTAGTGTCTAATTTGGGTCAATTTGATTGTTTTGTGTTGTTTTGACTATTCTAGTGTGTTTTAAGTTATTATAGTTTAGCTTTCTATTTTAGAGTTTTGATTTGTGTTTATTTAGTCTTTTCAGTTTATTTTCGTCCAAATCAGTCCCTAGTGTCTAATTTGGGTCAATTTGATTGTTTTGTGTTGTTTTGACTATTCTGGTGTGTTTTAAGTTATTACAGTTTAGCTTTCTGTTTTAGAGTTTTGTTTTGTGTTTTTTAGTCTTGTTTAATATTTTTAAGTCAGTTAGGTGCATTAGCAATCCCTCCTAATCCCCAGTCTAGAACGATACCCTACTTACATCTTTACTACAATTGTCAAAAAGTGGGTTTAATTTGTGTGTTGTTTACATCGCATCAAGGCACTTTCTAGAATTATTAATACAGACATGTATAAGATCTCATGAACAGAATGCCACTGCTTAGAAGTGAGAACCAAGGATTCCATATGCTCGTACCAATTTCAAACTCCACATATTGAATAACATAACAATTAAGATAAAAGTCTAAGGGTTGTAATGGGGCTAAGGTATTGGCTAATAAAGAAAGGTTAAGGATAAACAAAAGTTTTTAAAATAATAGTAAGCAAAGTAATGAAATCAACACTTATAATCCAACTTTTGATTGCAGTACCCAATTATAAACATAAAAGGGAGATTCATACAACTTTAGGGCCAGATTGACATTTTTGGACCCTTCTTCAACAACCGACACTTATGAACTTATTCTCACTTTTTCTCAACCTCTTTTTTCTTCTCAACTTTTTCCAACGTTTTTCTTCTTTCTTTCTTTTTTCATCTTCTTTTCTTTTTTTTTCTTTTTTTTAATCCGAAACATAAAACATAAAACATAAACACTTTTATCCTTTGAATGAAGCAGACATGAGTTCTAGTATTTGGAACTAAAATGATGAAAAAGCATTCTAAGTAGCAACTAAGCAAAGAAATAATGAGATCATGCAACGACTTTGAAAACAAGAATATCACAGATTAATAACTCTCCAAACAAAGAATAGGCTCAAGTCTCATAGGATTGTAGTGTTAGTTTGAGTTTCTTCCTTCAAGCATGTTACAAAAACTGATTTGTTTTTTCTTTGTGATTAAATGTGAATTCGTAAATGACAACTACAACTAAGTATTAACCAAAGAGCATATCACTTTCACCCATGTTTGTAACCTTCTTTAACAGTCATGCAATTAGAAACCAAGTCCTCATACCCAAAGACACAAACAAGCAACAAAAACGACTCTTTTTGGTTTTTTCAAAAGCTTTTTAGATTTTTTTTTTCAAATTTTTTTATGATACACAATAAAACACTTTAAAACAGTGAATAACAACATTAGTAGTGATAGGTGGTGAAATTTGAAAATAAGTCATGAAAAGCAATATGTTTACCCCTCCCCCCCCCCCCCCCCAAAGCACACATTTAAACCAAATATTGTCCTCAATGTTTCAAAAGTAAACTTAAACAAGAACACAATAAAAGACAACTAGCTGATAGGAGCATATTTATGCGACTTAGTTAGCTTGTTTCCCTGCATTTATGTTGTTAGTTCTTAGTTATTTTAGTATTTTGAGCTATTTTTGTGTGTTTGTAGGTCTAAAGTGCTAAGGTAGCAAGAAAGTGCATTTTGGAGCAGTTTTGGGCTTCCAAAGGATAGCACATGCTTGGAGCCAAGTGGATGGCCAAAATTGAAGAACAAAGGAGGCTATGAACGAGTTAAGAGATAAATTCAAGACAAATAAAGTCAAGGAATCCAGAAGAAAGAAAGAATGCAAACCAAGTTTCCTTATTTGGCTTAAACCTTTCCTAATCCTAATTCAACTAAGTTCTAGCTACAAAGGGGTATCTTAAATATTTTAGGACACCTAGTTACATTGTTCAAGAAGTCCTAGAACCTTCCTAAATACCTTGCCGCACCATCCTATGTATTTCCTCTTCCTTGCCGCACAAGGGAGATTACTCCTTTCCTATTTTCTGCATCAAACCACATTCGTTTTTCTTCCCTAGTCCTTTGGTGCTCTAATATTTGTTAACGCGCAAATTAAACCCTCTTTTTACAATTGTAGTATATGTATAAGTAGGGATCGTTCTAAACCGGGGATTAGGAGGGCTTGCTAAAATCTCTAAACTGGTTCAAAAACATAAAACAAAGTTAAAAATGTAAACAAAAGACTTTAAAACGAGAAAGTAAAAGGGGGGTTTGGGTTTGGTGAAGTTGAAAGTAAAACAAATAAACTAAAACTTAAATAGATTTTTAGCTAGACAGATTGTAAAAGAATTTGAGAAATAAGATGGTGGATGGATTAGTTAAAGGTCCGTTCTTCACACATGACACACTTGTACATGAATCGATTTCCAATTGCTTTTCAATAAATTATGATGCTCAACACCCCAGATTAACCGTGAATTGCACTAATTAACCCTCAGATTTTCCTAAAGTTATTGAATTGGATGATTGCATACGACAACCCAAAGTATTCCCCACAAGTTCCCTACATGAATTGCATAATAGAGATACAAGCAAAGATCATTAAGTTCTATGAAAACCATAAGCATTGACGAAGCACTTGTTACTATGAATTGCATGAAACTCATGCCAAGAATTCAATTAACGCGATTGTGACAAGCAACCTTCACTACTCATGAATATAAAATTGTAACGACTAGGTGAAACTCATTTATATTCTAGCATCTAATTCATGCATGAAAACTAAGTATGCATCCTTAATAAACATACAAGAATTAGTTATGAAGAAAATAGATAATTGAATTGCAATCACAACTTATTAAATCACAATTGGAAGAATTCAATTCATATCACAAGCATGTTCATGGTTTCAAACTTCCCCCTAACTAAATGGGTTTAGTTCCTCATGTTCACAAAACAAAGATAAATAGAATTATACATTAAAAACAAAAGAAAGAAAACACCTAAACGTTCCAACGATCCAAGCTTTGAATGGCAAGCACGTCCAAGGCTCTCCTTCCTTTCCTTCTTCCTTGCTTTTATGCGGCACAAGTGTGATTTGATGATTTTTGTGGTGAATTGTGGTGGTGGATGGATGTAGGTGAGTTATGGTGAATGGTGGATGTGTGTATGAATGATGAAGGCCAAGAGAATGATGAAGAATGTTGTGGCATAGGGTGGTATTTATAGGAAATGTGGAAGGGGTTGTAGGTGAATGTAGTAGGTGAAGGTGGTGGATGTTGTAGGTGAAGTGGTGGATGTTGTAGGTGAAGTAGTAGGTGAAGGTTGTAGGTGAAAAGGAAAGGAAAGGAAAGTTCCTTGTTTCTTACTCTTTTCTTATCTTCTAGAACTTGGGTTTCACTTATCCATCTTCATAGTAGATTTCAACCCAATTAATCTCCAAATTCGTCCATCCATCTAGCTTGGATCATAAGCAATCCATCTTGGGCCCAAAAATACTTCAAACTACTCCAAATTGGCTCATAATGCACCCTTAGCCCATAAAACCTACAAACACACGAATTTAACTTTAAACACTATAATAAATACTAAATAATTACCAAGATGCAAGAAAACAAGCAAGCTAAGTCGCATAAATATGCTCCTATCATCCTTGTTGCACCCTTTAGACATCTCTACACATTATGCCGCATTCTCTACATATCTCTCCATTTATTCCATCCATTGCATCCATCTATCTACCTATCCACCCTCTACCACACTAAAGCCTCCACCTAAACCTTTGTGCCGCAACAAAGAAGAAGAAGGAAGGCATTAGACGTGCTTGCTATTCAAGTTTAGATTGCTGGAGCATTTTAGGTGTTTTCTTTCTTTTGTTTTCAATTTATAAGTTTTATTATCTTTGTTTTGCAAACATGAGGAGGTAAACTTCTTTTAGCTAGGGGGAGATTCAAAACCATGAACATACTTGCAATATGAATTGATTACCATCAGTTGTGATTTCATAAATTGTGAATTCAATTTGCTTAACTGTTTTATTCAAAACTTATTCTTGTATGTCCATTAAGGGTGCATACTTAGTTTGCATGCATGAATTTGATGCTAGAATATAAGGGAGTTTCACCTAATCGTTATGAACTTATATTCATAAGTAGTGGAGGTTGCTAGTCATAATCGTGTTAAGTGAATTCCTGGCAGGAGTATCATGTTGTTCATAGTTACGAACGCCTTGTCAACGCTTATGATTTTTACAAAGCTTAATGATATTTGATTGTATCTCTATTATGCTGTTCATGTAGGAACTTCTAAAGAATAGTTTGGGTTGTCGATGTGTATTCCATCCAATTCAATAACTTAAGCAAAATCTGATGGTTAAAAAAGTGCTGTCACGGTTAACTTGGGGCATTGAGGTTCATGGTTTATTGGAAAAACAACTGGAAATTGATTTGTATGCAAGTGTGCCATGTGTGGAGAAGAACCCTCTAGCTAGTCCTTCCATCCATTGAAATACTCTAATTTTGTGTCCTTGTTTACATTCTGCAAGTTCTTTACTTTGTGTTTTAAATTTCGTCAAAACCAATCCCCCTCTTTATATTTAGTGTCTTGTAGTTAGAATATGTCCTAATTGGTTTCTTTTGAGTGCGTTGAGTCAATATAAGTTAGAATTCATTGTTTTGAGTATTTTTAGTTCAGTTTTCATCCAAATTAATCTCTAGTTTCGGTTTTGAGTCAATTTGATTGTTTTGTGTTGTTTTGAGTCATTCTAGTCAATTTTGAGTTATTTGACTCTAGTTAAGTGTCTTTAGCCTAGTTTTGTGTTTTTGAGTCTTGTTTAGTGTTTTTAAGTCAGTTTTGAGTAGATTAGCAATCCCTCCTAATACCCGACCTAGAACGATCCCTACTTACATCTTCATTACAATTGTCAATAAGAGGGTTTATTTTGAGTGCTAGTTTATATCACAACACTAGCTAACAAGATAATCATGGCAAAGTAAAAACAATGAAGAGAAAGGTAAAAGAGAGCAAATGTGGTTGTAGGAGCCGGAAATTCCATCGTCTCTTTATTTGAAAACATGGGTTGCCTCCCAAAAAGTGCTTGCTTTAACGTCTTCCAGCCAGACGACACCTCCAATTAAGCTTCACTATGGCCTGCAACATGGAAGGGTACATCTTCCACAACATTTTCCTTAAAACTTCCATACATTGGATCTATGAACGGAAGGGGATAGTGACCTTTCCTGATTATGGCGTTGAGCTTCCTAAAGTCAATGCAAACTCTCCCACCAGTTTGGATTCGATTGGGCACCTGAACCAAAGAAGGTAACAACCTATTATTTGACATGGGAATTGGAATTGGAAGAGGAGGCTCACTGATATACTGCGATAAAGACTCAAAAGTAGCACCACTATCAATAATTTCAAAGGTGATGTTCTCGGCCTTGGGTGCCTTAAGGGCAGTGGCTTGTCCTATGTCATAAAATCCAACCTCTTTGGCGATGGTTGTCTTAAGTACCTCATCTTTGATGAATTCTAGATATTCCCTAGCCACTTCTTCCTCTTGAATCTGTCTTCTTGTTGTAGAAATCTCTTTGAAAAATTTAGCATATTCTAGAACTTGCTTTATTGTACCAAGAATTGAGATATTAACTTGCACCTTTGGAAAGGTTTCTAAGATGTCTTTTTCACTCTTGTTTCTTGGATTGCAAAAACCTACGAGGAAAAGATACATTTGGTTAAATAAGGTTAAAAGGAATTGAATTTGGAACAACCTTACTAGAATTGGCTGGTGGTGGAGCTAGGGTAGCTGCAGCAATAGGATTAGAGATGATTGGGTGTTGCTACAAGGCTTCTTCTAAGCTTGCCGTGACCGAGTCTTCCTTCTCTTCTTCATACTGCAGCTCTTTGTCAACTTCTAGGCTATGTTTGGGCATCTTTGGTTCATCTCCAACTGAAGGGAAATTATGAGATTTATGAGGGATTTCTAGTCACTAGCATGCATATACAATTCAAAATTTATATACATAAGCAATGGAAGCATATTATCACATATTATCAAAGCAATAGTCATACAAATCCCCTTCAAGAAGCATAGGTTCATAGTTGATGCATCTTATAAAATGTTGAAGAACAAAGTGTAGGTGAAGTTTTATACCTCTTGATCTAGACTTTAGACCAAGGATGGACCACCTCCAAGCTCTTTGTTCTTGGAACTCCTTGAGCCTAGCCTCCCTCCTTGATTCCTCCACCTTGTTGAAGTATGAGCTCCTTGGTTCTCCTCTAGTCCCCGAGGTAGAAGACCTCTAATGATCCACACCCACTAGTGTAGTGAGATGGATAATGGAGTAACCAAAATGAGGAAAGATGGTTAGTGTTTCCTCCAAATGGTGGCCGGCCTCTTGTGTGTTAGAGAGAGAGAGACTTTTCTTTTCTTTTGTTAAAGTGAACACACAAAAACCCTAATGAAACTTTTCATTAAACTTCCCTTTTAAATGAAAAGAAACTAGTCAACATTTTGACCTTTCTCTCTCCTTCTCTCTTCCCTTTAGCCGGCCTCACTATGTGTGGTTTGGGCTTTGGGCTTTTATCATTTTAAGTCATCTTATGCTTGAATAAAAGCCCAATGGGTTTGGGCCCAATGGGCCCGAATGAACCCGAACTTTTTCTTTAAGCCCGAAACGATCCTTTATCGCTTTTATGATTTCTTTAGACTTTCTAATTAATCATAACACTTAATTAATCCAATTAATTAACTCCATCATACTTTAGTTATCTCATCACAAGAGTGTATCGGTGTACAATCGTTTTAGGTTCCAATTAGCAAGGCAGTGAGGTGATTGGAATCAATCGAATTGATTAGTACTTATCCAATCACTTAGTGAATTAAAACTTACTTTTAATTCTCCTTCTTCTTTGATGATTACATATTTAATCATCTAGAAGAACTCACAAGCCATGAGTGACATCTAACCATATATCATGGCTACCCAAGCTAATGTAGAATTTTGTCGGAGAACCTATTCAGTTGGAATTGCAATGTAATTCGATCATTCTCTAATACAATACTCTTAAGCACATTACTAGGGTATGGATTCTTAATGTCAAACCCCTAATGTGATTATACTTAGTTATATGATTCAATTGAGTCGTATAGGAACGCCTTCCATCATTACGCTCAATACTTCGGCCGAAGATTCCCGAATCATATCTTAGAGTATTCTTCCTTTCGTAACAAGGATTAGAGATCCCTTGTTGATCATTCACATGCCTCTAAGAATAAAGCATTGACCCCAACAATGCATAGAACACATCCAAGATGAGATGTGGTCATGTCTTATTATCAAATGATCAGCAACGTATCCTCAAGACAACTATGATGTCTCAGGTCAAAGGATTACTTACACATTCCAACCAGTAGAGTTACTTGCTTGACATGTGAGTAGACCTCCATGCAAGTGCTCTCTTTTGATTGTGTTCAGTGAACTCATTCCCTTAACGAGCACCTACATACTTGTCTTAGTGTCACTACACGAATGGCATGAGACTTCCCATCCTTCCTATTTGAAGGGGACATAGTATGTACTGGTCTATGCATTGTCAGTATCCCTCTGACAATCCTACGACCAGGAACCTTTTGAACATCATGGTTATGTGAAGAAGGTCGCTGTAGTCTAACATCACTAGATTACTTCTTCCATCAATCCATTGTCCATGGATTCACTATTTTGGACCTATATCATTTATCGAGATAGTCCTAATGAGTGACTTTGCCTTTTGCTGTATTTAGAGTTATCTATACATACAGACAATGTCCTGAAATGTTTCTTCCAAAGATTGACTTTCAGGGCATACCTCCAACACCAACCTCCATACCACTTCTCAAAGTGATAGCTTCAGCAAGTTCAAAATCTCCCATCGAATTGACAATACTTGAGCTGGAGAGTTCGCTTTGTTCTCAAATTTGTCCCATGAATTCTGCGATTTGTCCAAGTTGATTTTTCAGCTTGACCATCTATTTAGCTTGATTTTCTAGATCCTGAGTCAAAGAAGCACAAGAAATATTTAGTGTGTGAAATTTTTTAACATGATCCATGGACATACATGAATTTGGTTGGAATTATTGTTGTGGTTGCATAGGTCTTGAATAGAACTCCTCGGATGATTGCCATTGTCCTTCTTATTGAACTTGTTAAGGTTCCCTCCTCATAAAATTTTAATGATATCTCCCACTTGGATTGTAAGTGTTGGAAAACAAGTCGTTCCTTGATTGACTATGGCCTTGATAACCCAACGCATTGACACTATCCCAACCTCCATTCTCAATTAATTGAGGATGTCAATTAGTTTGATATCTTTGCCTATAGGACATATCAAATGTAGCCACACTTTACATTGTGAACCTTTTGATATACTACGACATAAGAGAAGTAAGATTTGCCATTTGAGCTTGAAAATTAGGAATTGCCATATCTTGCTTCTCTAGTACCTGAAATCAAAGAAATAAAACGAAATCAAATATCAACAATAGAATAAACAAAACAAAAAAAAAACACAGAGTGATTAGCAATTTTACTAATCCCCGGCAAGGGCGCCAAAATTTGATGTGGCAAAAACTAACACACAAATTAAATCCTATAAGTTATGCAATCGTAGTACGAGTAAGTACCAACACAAATTAAACTTATAAAACTGAAAATTAAGTTAAGCTAACAACAAAACAATGAGGGGGGAGATTTTCGACGAATTTAACTAAAGCAAAAGTAAAGAGCATCAAGTAAGTTAAGTTGTGAATGAAATATGGATGAAAGGATAGCTAAAGGTTTCTTCTCCACAGATGAATCGTATGCATACAAATCGATCTCCAGTTATTATTTCTATAAACCACGAATGACAATGCCCCAAATTAATTGTGAGAAACTAGGGCGGTCTGCTCTGTCCAGCTTATGCTGAAGGTATGGATTGACATGTTGGACATCATGAAGTAAACGCTCAAAAACATGACGCCTCATCCAAAAGTGACGTCTGAAATCCTCTTCTATGTACAAGTAGTTGTTCATCATATTCTCATACGCCATCTCTCTATTTCATGGTTTGCAAGAGCAACCAACAGAGCCACCCCTATTGAGGTTGTTCTTCAGCCGGCTCACACGCGCAGCCATGGCTGCCATATATGATTTGTTGTGCCATGCTTCATCTTCTTCATTGGAGTCCTCATCTTCTCGTCTCATATGTGCCCATTTTTATTCCAATTCAGAATTGGATAAGGACCCCCAGTTAGAATCCGAAGAAGATCCAAAGTTGGAATTCATTGCAAACTTGAATTGAAAGAGATATTAGAGAGGGCTAAGTTAAAGGTGTGTAAATTATAGCCCAATATCCACCTATTTATGGACATTGGAAGCTAAAGATAAGAAGTGTCACGCAGATAATAATCATATCTAAAATTCCCACAACCAATTAAATCTCGACACATGGCAATCAAAATCCTAATAAAAAAATTATTGAGATTACATATCGACAAGAAATGTAGAGAGTTGCTGACATGTCGACACGTGGCACTTGAAATCTGAGATATAAAATTATTGAGTCGACAAGAAATATGCAAAGTTACTCACATATCGACACGTGGCACTCGAAATCCGAGACGTAAAATTATTGAGATTCCATATCGACAAGAAATCTGTAAAATTGGACAAATTTTGACACGTGACACTTGAAATCCAAAACAACGTAAAGTTATTGAGATTCCATATCGACAAGAAATCTATAAAATTGGACACATTTTGACACGTGACACTTGAAATCTGAAATGTAAAATTATTGAGTTCCCATCTTGAAAAATTATTGAGATAGTTTAATTTAAGTAACATATTAATTCAATTAAAATAACAAATTAAGTTTAGCCTATGGCCCGTGGGCCCTTTTGGTTGGAGATCATTTTTTGTCACAAGGCTATGTTTGACCTATGACCTTTTGGCCCCTCGGTTAGAGATGGTAAGAAATATAGCATGACATTGTTCATTAAAATATTAATTTCTTGGAAGGCACTAGGGCTAAAGGGAGTCCTCTGGCCCTCATTCGGTTGGAGATAACCTTAGTGCATATCGATTGTAATTGGCATTTTTCTAGCCTAAACCTTTGCGTGTAAGTTAAGTATTAGATGTTAGAGTTGTTCTACTCGAGTTAACGAAGATCAAGCCTAACTGATGATTTTTGTTCTACTGTAACTAAGTCACAATCTCAAGTTTAAAATTGTAAGTGACACTTTAAGTGTGACAACCCGTCCCTAAAAATTATGGTTTTATAATTTTAATAAGTGAGTTTACGAAAATGCGCTTCGAGGCACATACGTCGATTGGTGTTGACCACCTTGTAGTGAAACGTAAGGTTTGTTTTCTTGGCATATTCTTGTAGTATTCGTCGCTATGGACGCGTGGGCGCAAACAGATTCAAATTTGGAGCTATAACGAAGAAGTTATTAACGTTTGAAGTCGAGGGTAAAATTGATAATTTCCTAATTGTTTGGAAAGTTCCAGAAAATTTAGAGGGCCAAATGTATGGCCCAGATTAAAAGAATTAAATTTTGTGTGGTGGAGATTAAAAGGAAAGAATGAACAGGGGAGAGAAGTGAAGGAATAGGGAGAGGAGAGAGAGGAATAGGAGCCATCAGAAAGAGAAGAAGGGAGGAAAATCAGAGAAGGGGAGGCACAGGGCATCCTCGCAACCCGGGTCCTAAGCCCGACCTGGTCAGTTTCTACCTCCATTTTCGACCAAAATTCATCATTTTTCCGGTGAATTTCTTCACACAACCACTTGGGAACCTCTCCACAACCCTTTCTCTTCCATTTCACCCCAAAATTAGGAAACATTTGGTGGGAAATTGTTCAAAAGACCCATGGTTGGTGCCGTGAGGTCTTGTTCGAGATCCACCATTTCTAAACCAATTTTCTTTATCAAAAGTACTAACCCCTCTCTGTAAAATTTAGCTATTTTGTCCCACAAGGAGAAAAAGTTAGAAATTAAAGAGAAATAGGAAAGGGGAGTGCGGCACCTTATAGGAGAAGGATTGAATGTCAAAAAACACAAGGAAATGAATGTAAAGGTGCGGCAAGAATGTAGGAGAAAAAGGAATGTGGTTTAAGGCACAATATAGGAAAATGAGGGATCCCCCTTGTGCGGCAAGGTATTCAGGACAGGTTTAAGAGTTCTAGAACAAGTAATTAAGTGTCCTAATATGTTTTGGACACCCCTTTGCAGCAGGAACTTAACTGAATCAAGATTAGAAAAGGTTTAGGACCAAATAAGGAAACTTTGGTTGCATTCCTTCTTTCTTTTGCTATGCTCATTGACTTCATTTGTCTTGAATTTTTTCCTTCATTTCTTTACTCATTCCTAACCTCCTTTGGTCTTCAATTTCGTCCATCCACTTGGCTCTAAGCATGTGTTATCCATCTAATGCCCAAAATTGCTCCAAAATGCACCAAATTGCATTTTCTTGCTACCTTAGCCCTTTGGACCTACAAACACACGAAAATAGCTCAAAATACTAAAATAACTAAAAACTAACAACCTAAATGTAAGGAAACAAGCTAAATAAGTCGCATAAATATGCTCATATCAAGCACTCCAGCCTACATTCTCGCCGGCAACACCAGATGCTTCTGGGCTAAGGTGTCAGACAACAGCACACAAGTCCAATTCTTTGGTTCCTCAGCAACAGGCCGTGGTGCATGATTTGCATCATCACCTGCCTATGGAATCTAGGTGCCTAGTTTCACACATTGAATTAGAGCAAAACTCACCAGAATTATTTGATCTCAAGGACATGGTTTCCGATAATACTCATAACCGATCGCCTTTCGCTTAGGATGCTTCGCCACTTCGTCGCCTTCCAAAGTGAATTAATAAAGGTATTCCTAAACCCACTTATGAAGTTGACCCTAAATGTAAACAGAAACATCATGTGAATGAACCAAACTCAAACTCGAGGGTGAAATATCCATTAAACAATTATGTGTCCACTCGTGACTTGTCAGAATTAAATAAGTTATTTGTATGTCAATTACTTACTGTATCTATTCGTAACAGTGTGCAGGAAGCCCTAGTAGACTCTCATTGGAAAGAAGCAATGAATGAGGAATTGGGATCATTGAAGAAGAACGCTACCTGGGAAGTAACCGACTTGCCAGTTGGAAGGAAGCCTACGGGTTGCAAATGGGTCTATACTGTGAAATACAAAGCAGATGGAACAGTGGATCTTTTCAAGCTAAGGTTGGTGGCAAAGTGGTACACACAAAAGTATGGGATTGACTACACTGATACCTTCGTACCAGTGGTGAAAATCAATACGGTTCGTGTGTCATTATCCTAGGCAACAAATTTAGATTGGCTGCTACAACAGTTTGATGTAAAAAATGTTATTATCCTCACCAAAGCAGTTTCTAGTGAAAAGTTTTCTAAGTTTCTAGACAAGTTGGGCATGTGTAACATATATGCACCAACTTGAGGGGGAGTGATGACTTGTATAGTTTCTTATAATTTAGAAGTTTCCTAGTTTAGGATGGATCCCTTGTAATCTGGGTATATCCTTGTGTAATATCGTGTAATTATTTTTTCCTTATTTGGTTAGATTAGTGATAGGAGCATATTTATGTATCTTTATTAGTTTGTTTCCTTGCATTTACTTAGTTAGTTTCATCTCATTAGAACATTTTAAGCTATTTTCGTGTGTTTGTAGGTCCTAATAACAAAGTTGGCAAAGAAGTGCATTTTGGTGCAATTGGAGCAGTTTTGGGGTGGAATGGATTGCATGCATGGGGAGCATAAAGGATGGACGTTTTGGTGCCTGAAAGGGCTTCAAACATATGCTAAAATCTGGACACAATGAAGAAGATACCTTGCAAAGACCAAGCATGTGTGTTACTAGTTGTTTTAATCATGAAAACACAAGTGCTAGTTGTTTCATCACTAGGGAGCCCACGGCATGGACCAAAGAATGCATGTTGCAAGCTGTTTCATCATGATTTCTGCAAAGTAACATGTGCTAGCTGATTTAATCATGACATGGAAGTGTGCTAGCTGAAATGCAAGTGTGCTAGCTGTTTCATCATGAATAGGAGCCTATTTTTTAAAAGGAGCATGTGTGCTAGTTGTTTCATCATGAAGAGGAATCTATTTCTAAAAAGGAGCATGTGTGCTAGCTGTTTTGAATGATTTAATCTTTGCTTTGTGTTGTTTATTAAAACCACTTGTGTGGTTCTTTACTTTTGAGCACCTATAAATAAGCCTTCTTGTAAGGATTAAAAAAAGACCATTTTTCCATACAACACACTTAGAAGGAGAGGAGAGTGCTTGGACGTGCTTGCTGTTCAACTTGGATCGTTGGAGCGTTTAGGTGTTTTCTTTATTTTGTTTTCAATGTATAAATATATTTACCTTTGTTTTAAGTTTATGAGGAACTAAACCCCCCTTTGCTAGGGGGGATTCAAACCAATGATTACACTTGCATTATGAATTAGTTACTTTTGGTTGTCATTTCATAATTTTTTATTTCAATTCACTTAATTGTTTGATTGATAACTTATTTGTGTATGTTGATTAAGAGTGCACGCTTAGTTTTCATGCAGAAGTTTGATGCTAGAATATAAGGGAATTTCACCTAATCGTTATGAACTTATATTCATGAGTAGTGAACGTTTCCACAATTGTGTTAAGTAAATTCTTGGCAAGAGTATCATGCTTTTCATAGTTACGAATGCCTCTTCAATACTTATAGTTCTCATGAATCTTAATGATCTTTGATTGTATCTCTATTGTGCTTTTCACATAAGGAACTTTTGAAGAATGTTTTGAATTGTTATATGCACTTTCCCATTCAATTCATTAACTTAAGGAGAACTTGAAGGTTAAAAAAGTGTTATCACGGTTAACCCGGGGCATTGAGTTTAATAAGTTATCGAAAGAACAACTAAAAATTGGTTTATGTACAAGTGTGTCATGTGTGGAGGAGAACCCTCTAGCTAATCCATCATCCATCCAAACAACCATATTTCGTGCGAAAATCTGTCTAGTTTACAATCTATTTGTTTTAAAGTTATTCTCTGATGCGATGAATAAGCAAACACGCAAATTAAACCCTCTTGTTGACAATTGTAGTATATATGCAAGTAGGGATCGTTCTAAACCGGGGATTAGGAGGGATTGCTAATCTATATAAAATAAACTTAGAAACACTAAATAAAACTTTAAAAACACAAATCTAAAATCAAAACACTTCACTAGATTCAAATGATTTCAACTAAACTAGAATAACTCAAATTAAAACTAACAAATAAACTAAAATAGATTCTAGGGATGCTTTAGGACATGAATTGAATTTAAAAGATTCAAATTATGAAAATTAACCAACTATAAACTAAATTAATTCAAAGAACTCAAAAGAAATCAAATAACGTAGATTCAAATCAAAGGACATAAATTGTAAAAGGGGGATTGGGTTTTGATGATAAAAACTTGAAAATAAACAAATTATAAACTAGACAAATTTAGACACAAAATATGGTTGTTTGAATGGATGATGGATTAGCTAGAGGGTTCTCCTCCACACATGATACACTTGTACATAAACCAATTTTTAGTTGTTTTTTCGATAACTTATGAAACTCAATACTCCGGGTTAACCATGATAGCAATTTTTTAACCTTCAAGTTCTCCTTAAGTTAATGAATTGAATGGGAAAACGCATATAACAATTCAAAACATTCTTCAAAAGTTCCATACGTGAAAAGCACAATAGAGATACAATCAAAGATCATTAAGATTCATGAGAACTATAAGTATTGACGAGGCATTCGTAACTATGAAAAGCATGATACTCTTGCCAAGAATTCACTTAACACGATTGTGGATAGCAACCTTCACTACTCATGAATATAAGTTCATAACGATTAGGTGAAATTTCCTTATATTCTAGCATCAAACTTATGCATGAAAACTAAGCGTGCACTCTTAATTAACATACACAAATAAGTTATCAATCAAATAGTTAAGTGAATTGAAATCACAAATTATTAAAGCACAACCAAAAGTAATTAATTCATAATGCAAATGTAATCATGGCTTTGAATCCCCCCTAGCAAAAGGGGGGTTTAGTTCCTAATAATTGTAAAACAAAGGTAAACAAATTTATACATTGAAAATAAAAGAAAGAAAACACCTAAACGCTCCAACGATCCTCGTTGAGTGGCAAGCACGTCCAAGCACTTTCCCTCCCTTCCTTTGCTACGGCACAAGGGGTGGTTGTGGGTTGAAGGTTTGGTTGTATGGAGGAATGGATAGGAGGATGTATGGTGGTATTTAGGATGGTTGGGGGGGGGGGTGGCAATGGTGTTTATGGGCAGATTTTTGTGGAGGTTTTTAGGGAATATGTGCGGCTGTTTTTGGAGAGAATGAATGGATGTGTAGAAGGAAGTTGTTGTATGAATTGGTGAGTTTTAAGCCTTGCAAGAAGGCCTATTTATAGGTGCTCAAAAGTAAAGAACCACACAAGTTGTTTTAATAAACAATACAAAGCAAGAATTAATCATCAAAAACAGCTAGCACGCATGCATCTTTGCAGAAATTTCATGATGAAACAACTTGCATTCATCCTCCTTGGTCCATGCCTTTGGTCCCTCTTACTCTTCTCAGGATGAATCAGCTAGTACACTTGCAAAACAGCTAGCACACTTGTATTTCATGATTAAATAAGCTAGCACACTTGCAAAACATGATTATCCATCCATGTTGTGGGGTTTCCTTGCAAAAACAACTTGCACACTTGTGTTTTCTTGATTAAAACAGCTAGCAACACATATGCTTGGTCTTTGCAAGGTATCTTCTTCATTTTGAACAGATTTTAGCATGTGTTTGAAGCCCTTTCATGCACCAAAATGTCCATCCTTTTGCTGCATGCATGTGCTTTGCTCATTGCAGTTACAAACTGCTCAGCCGCTTTGGAACCTTTCAATGTTAAAATGCCCATAACTTCTTCTAGAAAAATGATCTTAATAATCCGCAAAATGCTCCAGAAAATAGACATCCGTAGCTTTCCAAAAATATAAGGCTCATTCACTAGTTCATTTTGAGTAGTTCGCAAATTGCTTTCAAAGTCAGCTGATCTGCACAGGCAGTTTTGACGAATTTATTACTTAAAATCTTACTTGTTCTATTTTTCTTTTCTTTGCTTGACAACTTCTATAAAACACAAAAACAAAGTAAATAGCTCAAAAATATAAGGAACTAACAAAGAAAAGATAAGTGAATTTGATGTAAAATATATATAAATATGAGCTTATCATTCTCATCAAAACCCAATCCCCCTTTTACAACTTGTGTCTTTTGATTTGAATCTGCCTTATTTGACTTCTTTTGAGTTCTTCGAGTTAATTTAGTTTAGAATTGGTTTATTTCAATAGTTTGAATCTATTTTGAGTTTATTTGCTAGTTTTGGGCAATTTTGAGTCATTCTAGTCTATTTTGAGTTATTTGAATCTAGTTAAGTGTTTTGATTTTTGATTTGTGTTTTTGAAGTCTTATTTAGTGTTTCTAAGTTAGTTTTATATAGATTAGCAATCCCTCCTAATCCCCGGTTTAGAACGATCCCTACTTGCATATATACTACAATTGTTAACAAGAGGGTTTAATTTGTGCGCATATTTATCGCATCAATTAGGGTTGTATATCAATACATTTTTGTGAGAAGAATAATATAGAATTGAAAGCATTTTTTCATCTGATGTCTCTAGACATGTAGTATTTGATGAGATTCAATTTCCCTACACAGATTTGTTGGTACGTAATAAATCCCCACATATATCCTTTGTCACTCATAGTTCACAACTTCCATTGCCTGTGATTTCCACTGATAATGTTGTTTTGCCTATGCCTACCTCTTTTTCATCTTCGATATCAATATCATCACATTCTTCTATGACTTCTTATCTGTGCCTCCTAATTCTCATGTGTCACTCTCTCCAATTACCTCTTCACCATTGTCATCTCAGTCCATTACTGGTTCTTCCACCTCTAATCCTCAAGTCCTTGTGGCACTTGTCAATACACTTAATGTTACTTTAGTAGATCAGTTTTGTCCTAAAACATTGCAAGTGGTGCTGGATGTTCCACCACTCAATTTGCATCCTATGCAAACTTGGAGCAAAAGTCGAATTATAAAGAAGAAAGCCTTGTTGGCTACTATTTAGGAGTCTGAGTGTACTGATTTATCTCTCATTGAACCAACTTTATACAAACATGCAATGAAAGATCATATTTGGTTTAAAGCTATGCAAGAGGAGGGGCAGTGCATTAAATAAACAAGGTACCTGGAGTCTGGTGGTGTTGCCTTCTACCAAGAACTTGGTGGGTTGTAAGTGGATATTCAAGATTAAGAGGCATTCTGATGGCACTATTGCTCGCCATAAAGCTCGTCTGGTAGCTAAAGGGTTTAGTCAAGAACTTGGAATTGACTATGGGGAAACCTTCAATCTTGTGGTTAAACTCACAACTGTTAGGTTAGTATTGGCCCTTGCACCTCACTTCAGTTGGTCCTTTAGTAAACTCGATGTGAAAAATGCCTTTTTACATGGTATTTTGGAAGAAGAAGTGTATATGGCTCAGCCTCCGGGGTTTACAGATGTTAATTATCCTCACCTAGTCTGCAAGCTACATAAGTCTCTATATGGACTAAAGCAAGCTCCTCGAGCTTGGAATGATCGATTTACAAAGTTCTTGTCTCACTTGGGGTTTAAAAACAGTTATTTAGACTCTTCTCTGTTTGTCAAGCAAGTTGATTCTGGTATTGTCATTCTATTACTTTATGTGGATGATATTATCATCACAGAAAGTGTAGCTGCACCTATACAACAAGTTATTAATGCATTAACAACTGAGTTTGAATCAAGGATTTAGGGGATTTGCATTTGTTTTTGGGCATTCAAATATCAAGAATTGCAACTGGTTTATGTTTGTCTCAGTTCAAATATGTTTTAGACCTTCTTACTAAAACTAAGATGGTTGATTCCAAACCTTGTGACACTCCTTGTTTGCCTTACAACAGGCTTATTAAAAGTGATGGTGATCCTTATACAAATCCTACCTTGTACAGGAGTGTGGTTAGTGCTTTGTAGTTTCTAACCTTTACAAGGCCTGATATAGCATTTTTTGTCCATCAAGTGTCTCAGTTCATGCAAAATCCCATGGTTTCCTATTTTACTACAGTCAAATGTATCCTGAGGTACTTAAAGGGTGCCCTTCATCATGGCATCTATTATTCAAAAAGACCATTGCAATTAAAGGCTTTAAGTGATGCAGATTGGGCAGGTGACCTGAATGATAAGAGGTCTACTACTGGCTTTGCTATGTTTTTATTTCTTGGTCTTCCAAGAAGTAGTTGACAGTTTCCCGATCCTCTACCGAGGCTAAATATCGAGCTTTGTCATCCACTTCTGCTAAAATAAACTGGATCAAGTAATTGTTAGCATTTACACAGGTTTCTTTATCCTCACCGCCTGTATTAGTTTGTGATAATTTTTCAGCAATTGTTTTAGCTTTTAATCTAGTTAACCATAAGCACACTAAACATATTGAGGTTAACGTTCATTTTGTATAGGGAAGAGTTGCTTAGAAGTAGCTTTATGTTCAGTTTCTGTCTTCTAAAGAGCAGTTTGCTAATATTTTGACCAAAGGCCTAAGTTCTCCTTTGTTTCTTACTCATTGTAACAATCTCATGCGTCGTGCATCGAAGCGTGAGTTTGCGAGGGGATGATAGAGTATAAGAGTTGATGTATAAGATGTTGCCACTTGTAATTAGATTAGAAGATCTGTTAGTTAAGGCAATTAGTCTTATGGTTATAGGAGTATAAATATCTCAGCCTTGTATTACTTGAAGATTAAGGAAATATAACAAGATTTTACTTCTCTTTCTAAATTCTCTTTCTTTATCTAAGTTTTCCGTATTCTTCTTCCTTGCTGTGTAAGATTGATCTTGGTTAACACTTGCAAGACCTGAGAAGTTTTAAACAAAAGGAATCTAGAGCAATCCAACACTTTTCAGCCACCAAAACCCAACGCTCACAGTGGGTGAGAGAAAAAACACAAACGACAGAGAATGACCACAGAGAAAATGAAAGGAAATGTAGAAAAACCAAAAACAGAGGAGAGAAACATGAACAACCATTGATGGCTAATGCGTGCCGAGCGAGGAGCAAAGGGTCCTTTTACTGTACAAAGCAAGACAAAAAAACCAAATACAAAGCAACATGAGGGCATTTTCGCCCGTTTACTGTTATTGAAAAGGCTTTAAATATTGGACTTGAGAGTGATTGGAGGATGAAGCACGGATGATGGACATGTAGATATAAAAGCCAGTGAGAGAGAAATAAAATAATACCGCAAAGAATAGAAAACCCACTTTCAGAGAGAGAAGTTGCAATAGCCAGAGAGAGAGTTCATGACAAAAACAATTATATATAATGAACAAAACAATCACCAATTGCTTTACCTCATGGATAAAGACATTAGTTTTTGGACAAAAAAATGATAAACAAATAGGCTGCAGGACAAAAAAAATGATTAAAGTTGTCAGGAGTTAAATCCAGCTTCAAGGTTTGTGGTGCAAAAAAGATCAAAAATTATAAAAAAGGTTGTTCTAGGGAAAAATGATTAAAAAATAAGCGTGAGTTTTGAAAACCAAAGAGCCACAAATGATGGAGAACTTAGAGCAGTTCCAGCGTGGGAGACCTCCCCCCAGGCTATTCACTATTTAATCCACCCAATGAACAGTAACTACCCTTAATGACTAGTAATCGCCTTTTGCATCTCCACCCCTGCACTGAATAGCCCTCACAATTGGCAATAAAATATTAGTATTTTTTTTATTTATAAAATAATATATAATAATTTTATTTATAATTTTGGATAAGATTTTTAATCGTTCTCATTACGCCACGTGTCATTTCTGATAACCAATAGCAATAAAATATTAGTATTTGTTTATGTATAAAATAATTCAAAATAATTTTATCTGTAATTTCGGATAAGATTTTTAATCGTTCTCGTTGCGCCACATGTCATTATCCCCAAAGACAATTATTGGTGGTGGATTTCCGATAAGATTTTTAACCGTTCTTGTTGCGCCGCGTGTCATTATCCGAAAAGCCAATTATTGGTGTTGGATTTTCGATAAGATTTTTAACCAATCACGTCGTACCGCGTGTCACAATCCGATTACAATCTTTGAGGATAGACTTCCACTAGATTTTTCACGAATGACGACATGCCACGTGGCATTATCTACAACCTAATCCTTTCTGAATCCTCCATATAATCCACAATCCATCCTCCGAAATCTCACACCAATTTTTTCAAGATCTTTATCATTATTCATAGTTTCTGCTTCCTTCTTCACCAAAATCTATATCGTTTTTCATAGTTTCTGGTTCCTTCCTACAATGTCTTCTTCTTCTTCTTCTTCTTCAAACATGATGTAGGAAATTGATCAAGAAAAGGAAGAATTATTTAACCAATCAGAAGGAATGTTCAATGGCGGGGATTGGGCCCAAAATGAGATGGAAGAGGATGCCGAGCGTAGACAGAGAGATGACGATTCGAGAATGGCAGGAGCCTCACATTCCCGTTGAGTCATCCAAGCTGTGGCTTAGATCAGCAAGCCTAACCGTGCTATAAACATTGATAGAAGCAGGCAACAACGTGGTCAGGAGCTCTTGGACAATTATTTTGTCCGTAACAGTGCATTCTCTAATCCGTTTTTAGCCGTCATTTTAAAATGGAACAATGTTTGTTCAACAAAATCATGGGCTCTTTTTGCAACCATGATTCTTACTTTGTCCAAAAGCAGGATGCTTTTGGTGCTATAGGTCTCCTGCCTGAGCAAAAAATTATTGCTGTCTTGCGGATGCTTGCATATGGAGCAGCTGCAGACCAAGTGGATGAGATAACGAGGATGGGAAAACCAACCATTCTTGAGTCCCTGATGAGGTTTTGCTTGGCAATCAAATCTATCTACACCGCAGAGTACCTCCGGAGACCTACTCATATGGACTTGCAAAGGCTTCTAAAGAAGGGCGAGATGTGAGGTTTTCCAAGGATGATTGGAAGCATTGATTGCATGCACTAGACTTGGAAAAACTATCCAAGTGCATAGCAAGGAGCTTATGGGGACAGAAAATGATCGAAAAGTATCATTTTGGAGGCAGTGGCATCTTTTGATACATGGATTTGGCATGCCTTTTTCGGGGTTCCGGGAGCTCAAAATGACCTCAATGTTCTTGCCTAATCCTAGTATTCAATGAATTTCTGCAAGGAAAGGCACCAAAAATTACATACTGGGTCAACGAACATAAGTACGACGGGCTATACTACCTAGCAGATGAGATTTACCCAAGGTGGGAATCGTTTGTCAAAACAGTGCCACGTCCACGAAGTGCAAAGGAAATATACTTTGCAAGTTGTCAAGAAGGGTGTAGGAAGGATGTGGATCGTTGTTTTGGTATACTCCAAGCTCACTGGGCTATTGTTAGGGGTGCTGTAAGAATGTTTGATGTAGAGTCGCTTCGATCCATCATGATGACGTGCATCATTCTTCACAACATGATTGTGGAAGATGAGTACGATTATGATGTCGTTGATGAATATGAGCCAAACACGATCAACAATTCTAGAGCACAAATATATTGTGCTCATGACGCCACCGAAGAACCCGTGCAACACGAACCATTACAAAGGGATGGACGTTACAATGATAAGGTCATTCAACGATATACTGCACTTCAAAGGTCATATATGCACAATGCTCGCCAAATTTACTTGATAGAGCATCAGTGGGAATTGAGGGGTGCTAAAGATACTTAAGTTCATTAGTGTTTGTTTTTATTTGGTGTGTTTATTTAATTCTATGTGGTGTGTTTTTTTTTAGTTCATTTAGTGAGTTGAAATGTAATTTTGGTATGTTGATGTAATGTTATTTGGTGTGTTTTTTTGGTATGTTGATGTAATTTTATTTGGTGTGTTTAAATGTGTTTTGAATAAAGTTTCTCGTAGCAGCAAAAAATTATCAAATTAAATAAATATACTCTTAGTTTAAATAAAGTACTAAATTCAATAAATTGGAAACAATATAAAGTACATTCGATGAATAAGAAATTACAACCCGAATTGATTGGAAAATTATGGGCTCCGATTACAAACAAAGTGATTGGAAAATTATGGGTTCGTGAATGGATAATCATCACCTAACCAATTTGTGATGCTAAGATGATCTTCTCTTGTCGTGCTAGAATGATCTTCTGTTGTCGTGCTCGGACTATCTCTTCTTGCTCTCGTTTCTCTTGCACGCCTCCTTAGCACCATGTCCACTTTCTTTGACTTCCAAAATATTTAGAGTTCGAAGACTTGCCTTCTGAAGGCTCCTTCATAATGTCACGATCTCGTTGGGCCATTCTTTCTTGTCTTATATGTTCCTTTTCTTGTCGATGTAGTTCTCTTTATCTGTCATCAGTTGCAAATTTTTTCTCAAGTGCTGCAACTTTTGCATCTTTTCTGGCCTTATCAGCCTCAAATTTAGTCATTTCCCGGGCCAAATTCAATTCACCTTGGCAGGCAAGTTCTTCCATATACTTTGCATAATCATTCTTGGAAACATTACCTTTTCTCTTTGAAGCGTTCTTACCTTCAGGCCTAATTGGAAAATGGGTCGACCACGACGCTTGTTGAACGGGGGCGTTTCGGGTACTTTTTCTACATCATATTCATCATGAACTCGCGAGGCATGATCGAGTGTAGAGTGTAGACGGGTGCTGTTCATGAAAACTTCTGGACTGATAGGCACAACTCTAAGTTTAGGACAATCTTTGATAATATTCCAACATTCCCACCGGGTGAATGTTTTGTTTTTGCTTTTGATTTTGGCACCATACCAAGCTGTTCTAGAAGTTCCTACACAGTGTGGGAGAATAAATAATTATTGTCACATCCCGGCCCGGGGCGGATCACTTTCGGGGCCCGCTCCATCACCGTAGCACGATATTGTCTGCTTTGGGCCCCGACCACGCCATCAAGGTTTTGTTTCTGGGAACTCACGAGCAACTTCCTAGTGGGTCACGCATCCTAGGAGTGCTCTGGCCCCCTTCTCGCTTAACTTCGGAGTTCCTACAGAACCCGAAGCTAGTGAGCTCCCAAAAGGCCTCGTGCTAGGTAGGGATGGGAATATACATTTAAGGATCACTCCCCAGGGCGATGTGGGATGTCACAATTATAATGAAAATAGGTAACAAATAAATAATACAAACAAATAATTTTAATGAAAGTAGGTAACAAATAAATAATACAAACAAATAGTTATAATGAAAGTAGCTAACAAATAAATAATAAAACAAATAATTATAATGAAAATATGTAACAAATAAATAATACAAACAAATAATTATAATGAAAGTAGCTAACAAATAAATAATAGAAACAAATAATTATAATGAAAGTGGCTAACAATTAAATAATACAAACAAATAAATAATATATTGTTACCGGATTCGCTAAATTTTTCCCATTTCGAAGATTACCACTAGCTTGTGCCAAGGCGTCTCTCTATGTACTAAACGATTGGCTAATTAATTTTCAACAACTGAACATCGATTCTTTAGTTCTTTTCCCACTCATTTTCTCAAGATAATTGGTATGAATAAGACTCCACATTTCTCGCAGCTGCATCTCATTACCCGTAAGAGAATCATGAGTAACTTCAACCCAGCTAGTACACAATGCAACATCTTGATGAAGTATCCAATTTGTACCTGCATCAGTAGTCATTTTGTTTGAAAATATGAAATTGTGGAGTAAGGTAGATGATAATGAGAAGGTATTTATAGCAAAGTAAAAACAATTTTTTTTTTCAGATTTTTATTCATTTTTTTACATTTTTTAATTTTTTTTTATTCAACTAATTAATCTCTGCCATTGGATTTAAAAACAAAATTGAATTCCAACACTCCAGATTGTGCCACATGGCACAGTGGTAACATTTCTGAATTTTAAAACTTTTTTTTTAAATTTATAAAGGAGAATAATATCAACCATTGATCGTAGATCCAATGGTTGATATTAAATAAGATTTTTTTAATTTTTAACTATTGCAAATCAAACGGTCTACATTTTCTTGCCGTTAAGATCCAACGGACCATGGGAAGCCACGTGGTTTCCCAACGGTAACATTATGAAACTATGCTGAGGGCCCATTTGCTAAAAACCTGTCGGGTGATGCGCCCCTATGCGCGGGTGGGGTGCACGCGCTTGACATAAAAAAAAAAAAAAAAAGACTAATGCCTGGCTGGCGTTAGCCTTGCATCAGATAGCTTTCAAGCTCTTTGGCTGGCAACTCGTGACAGGCCTAGTGCTCGGGCTTGCCCTGTCCATCGGGCTCCCACACGATGTCTATCCATCGGGCTCTCAGGCCCTATTTGCTGGCCTGTCCCCCAAGCAACCTCCCCCGTTGGAGCTGCTTTTAGGCTGAGCATTTCACTGTTGTTGAACAGTGCCCTTTCTCAGAATGCACAATGCTTTTTTTGCTGAATTCTAGTAGATATCAAATCGTCAAGATGGCCAACACGCGGCACCAGAAATAAGAAAGGGCAAAATGGCCAACTCATTGCACAATCCCAGAAAAGGATAAAAAAATTGCACAGCAAGCGAGGAACAAAATCGGTCACACACTTTTAATGAATAGTATAAAACAGCTGAGTTTTAGTAAAGAATAATAATTTGATTTCGATCAATTCTACCAGAGATTTAACTCGCAACATTTGAAATTTGAATTCTTGTCGTTTTAGCCAATTTTCCTCCTACATTGGTGTATTCATAAAAAGGTCTAATGACGGGATTTTAAACCGCACAAATTTAACCCTCTTTTTGACAGTTGTAGTAAAGATGTAAGTAGGGTATCGTTCTAGGCCGGGGATTAGGAGGGATTGCTAATCTACTCTAAAATAATTTAAAAATATTAAACAAGACTCAAGGATACAAAATTAAGCTAAAAACTCTAATAATTCAAAACACACAAAAATGACTCAAAACAAAGAAAACAAATTAAATAAACACTAGGAACTAAAATGGACGGAAATTAAATTAAAAGATTAAAAATAATAAAAATTAACTAAATAATAATATTATAATAATGGGGGGGGTTTGGTTTGGATGAAACGTAAATTAAACTTAACTAAATTATAAAATTGACAAAAACATAAAATAAATGTGAACGGAAAGGCGACGGATTGGCTAGAGGGTTTTTCTCCACACAAGACACATATGCAATCTAAATTGACCTTCAGTTGTTCTTTCAATAAATTGTAAATTTCAATACTCCAGATTAACTGTGAACAACACTTTTTTAATCTTCAAGTTTTCCTTATGTTATTAAATTGGAAGAACAGCATACAACAATTTAAAACATTCTCTAAAAGTCCCCTACGTGAAAAGCACAATAGAGATACAATCAAAGATCATTAAACTTTGTGAAAACTATAAATACTGACGAGGCATTCGTAACTATGAAAAGCATGATACTCCTGCCAAGAATTTACTTAACGCGATTGTGACTAGCAACCTTCACTACTCATGAATATAAGTTCATAACGATTAGGTGAAATTCACTTATATTCTAGCATCAAATTCATGCATGTAAATTAAGTATGCATTCTTAATCGACAAATATAAATAAGTTATTAATCAAGCAGTTAAGCAAATTAAATCACAACTCAGAAATCACAACTGAAGTTACCAATTCAAATTACAAATATAATCATGGTTTTGAATTATCCTCTAGCCAAAATAAATTAATTACACATTATTAAAACAGAAATTAAAACAGAAATAAAATGTGAGTTTGGAGGATTAAACCAAATTGAGAGAAGTGCAAGGATCTGTCCTCCTTTGATTGGCTGTGTTCTCTGTGCAACTCTGCCCTCTCGCAAGCTTCTGCCGTGCCACAGCCAAAGGCAGCTCTGCTCCTCTGTGCGCTGCCAGGAAGCCCTTCTTTTCTTTTTCTCGCACGCTGCCTTTGATTCCACCAGCAAGGCAGTCGGTGAACTGCCTTCTCCCCCCTTGATCTCGCAGCCAAGGCCCTGCCCTTCTACCAAAACCGACCCGAGGCTTCTTCTTTATTTTTCTTTTTTTTCTGTTTTGTTTCTCAGCTGCCCCTAAAGCCTTGCTGCCTCCTTCCTCAAGCTGCCTTCTAATTTGTTCAACGCTGCCAGGTCCGCCCAAAGGCAGCTCTCCCAACGCCTTTTATTCCCCCTGCTTTTTGGTTCTTCCCTCTGGCAAGCTTCTGCACCGCTGCTTAAGGCAGCGTCTCTTCTCTATTTGCGAGAGCCCCCGAGGACCCCTTAAGCTGCAAATAATCAGCTTTTCTTATTTCCTCCCCAACTCCCCTCAACGACTGATTTTTGCCTCGCTGTCTTCATCATTTTTTTCTTTGTTTTTTCCCTGGCATGTGCCGTGCCTTTCTCTCCATTATTCCAAGCTTTTCCACCGAATTCCCTAGTGCTTGCCATCGAATATCACATTATATTTAAATATATAAATATATAAATAAATATATATAAATAAAGATAAAAATATAAATATATAAATATATATATATATTATTTTCCAAATGATAAGTATAATTCAACAGACAAGATAGTTTAGACGAATTTATTACTTAACATTTCATTTATTCTATTTTTATTTTCTTTTCTTGAAAATCTTCTAAAACAAAAAAATAACGTAAATAGCTCAAAATATAACGATCTAACTAAGAAAAGACGAGTGAATTTGATATAAAAATATATATAAATATGGTCCGATCATTTAACTGTCCATAGTTGCTGCAATGATCCTGATATTTTAACAAGGCAATCCTTTTCAAATTTTTATATATCACACAATTAAGAATTAAATTGAGAATCCCACGTGTTCCATATGGTTATCGTTTTATCAACAACTGTAGCATCTGGTAGATTTCTCTTAGAGAAAAGGATTAAGCTTAACAATTAGAGATATGGATTAAGCTCAATCTAAATCTGTAACATAACTTTCTGCTCCTAGTCATTTAAAATGTGCATTTGACATACACAATAAGTGGACAGTCAAAGATTCTGTAATGGGTTTAGTGAAGAAGTTGAGGTTTCACCATAAACTAATTGGTAATATGAAGAGTAGTCAAACTACTTATAAACACATGCAAGGTCATTCCTCTCATCAATGCGGGATTAATTCTCAACACGGCCCCTCAAGTGAAATTTTCGAGCCTAACACGTGAACAACACAACTCAGGTGACGTTGAGCATGTGTGGCCGTTGGGCTTCACCCATGAGACAACCTGCTCTGATACCAAGAAGAAAGTTGAGGTTCCACCACAAAACCATTTGGTTATATGAGGAGTAGCCCAACTACTTATAAGCACATACAAAGTCCTTCCTTTCATCAACGTGGAATTTCTCAACATTTGAAAAAAATAAAAAAAGTAAAAGAAAAGTTAAAAAAAAATAATTATCTAATGGTTGGTTATGCTCATAAAAACCTTGATTCTTTGTCTTTGATATGATGAATGAAATGTTCGGTTTTTGAGAGAGAGTGCTGCCTCCATTCATATTCATGTCAATGCCTAGCTTGACACTTTCGTTTCACCCTCTAATGCTGCCAAATATTTATCTTACTTTTCCTTCTTGGTGTCGTAAAGATGGCTTTGTTTTCTGTATATAATGTATTAGCATTGGAGAAGTAAAGAATAATTTCCGAAACTTAGGAGGCATGTGCAATGAATTTAGTGTAATCTTCACTTGGCTGAGGTAATATTATTTATAGATTTAGTGCAGTTAGCTACATTTTATTATTCTGTAGTACTCCCGAATATTGGCCTTTGAGTTTTTTAGTTAAAAATAGGGTCAATTATATATAAGGCTAACTACATTTCACACAATTCATATTTTTGATATTTTTTAAAATAGGCCATGAGGTTTCAATTTTCTAACATTTCCCCCTAAAGTTTTGATATTGTAACAATTTTGCACCTTTTGTCTACTGAGTTAATTAAATTTTCATTAAATTGATGACATGATGAGCATGAAATCTGTAATTGCTATGTCATGTAACCCCATTTGCACCCCATCGACAAAAAAACTCATCAACGTAATGAATATTTAAATGTTCAAATATCCAAAATGTGTAAGTTGATACAAATTTCAAAATCATAAGTGGCAATATGAGAAAATAGAAACCTCATTGCCCATTTCAAAAATCACTTCAAACATTGAGAGTGCAAAATGTAGTTAGCCCTTATATTTACATTCCTTACATTCCTTAAGACTCAATTTGAGTCTCACTTAATGATTTCCTTGAAATTTGAATTTTACCATTTAATCTCCTAAAACAGGTGATAGTGATTGGTGTTGTGGCTCTAAAATTAGAGAAAAGACAATGGTGCACTCAATTAATCATAAAGTATTTTGTGATAAACTATGGAAAGATATATTGTTGGAATACTTAGATTCCTTGAATAAATCTTGAAAAAGTTTAAATTTTAGGTAATATTATGTAGGGGTGGGCATGGCCAGGCCAAGCCCAAATTTGAAGGGACCAAACTGGACGTATTTTTAAAATAAACAAGGCGGACTGGGGCAGGTACGGAAAATTAGATTATTCGAACCGGATTCAACTTGGCCTGTTAGAAATGGGCCGGTTTAATGGGGAGGGTAATATATATATATATATATATATATATAGTTTTTTTTTTTTTTAAATACAGATTTTTGTTCTCATTTTTTATTTATAGCTGCATAGTTGCACAAATTGTCATTGGCACAACAACACAAATTTTCAGTTTGCACAGAGACATCGTCCAACATCTATTGTTCCATACACTAAATATGAGACATCCAAAGTCCATAGATTAATCATGAGTCCATATTATACCATATATTTTACTCTATTCTTAGTTATAGTTTATTGGTCATTTTGGTAGAATTTTGAAACTTTGTTATGTATTTTCAATGTAGGACATTCGACTTCATTTGGAACAAAAAATGATTGAACGAATGATTTTTGGAGTGATTCTAATTGGAGGATGTTCGTGAGTCTTCCAAGATGATTGTATCAAAGTTTAAGATTTTTCTACCAAGCCGTTGGACCGAGGCGAAGAAAAGAAGGCCCAACACCTAGCTTTTTCAGATTGACATTTTTGGACATTTTGGAGGTCAAGATGGCATATTTTGAGGAAGACTCCTTCCGATGATTTGTTTGGGATGACTTAAGCTTTCAAAAGAGACCTTTTGGGACCAAATCGGAGTTGATTTGTGAAAAGATAGATTTTCTCTGCAGTTCGAATTTCAATTTAAGTAGGAAACCTTTTATTTCCTAGTTATCTTATTCTATTATGTTTCCTAGTTTTTAGAAGTCCTTTTATGTTGGAAATGTGCCCTAAAACCAATCATATGATGATACTTTACTGACATTTCTTTTGTTAAATTAATCTAGTTTAATATAAAGAGTAAAGATTATTGTTTAAAGCTGTCTCATATAAATGTTATATGCTTAAACGATCTGTTCAAGGAATATGCAATGATAGGGATTTTACCACCTGCAAAAGTAGGGATAAAAACACTTAAAAATACTTGCAAGAGTACAAGGTAGTCGTAGTATAGCAACTCAAGCAAGGTCCTTTTCCACAGGGATTGAATGAATAATTTGTATTTAAACTAATTCTTAATTAACTATTTTAAAACAAGATTTGGAAAATAGTGATTTTGGAATTTTAAATAATAAAAACGAATTTAATAAAAGCAACTAAATAAATTGACAAAGATAAGCTAAAGGAAATAGTTTTGAAAATAAAGTTAAAAGCCTAGGGTTCTGGTTTTCCCTTAACAATCCTATGTAGTTTTACCAATTACTTATGAATTACACATGCAACTTTGAAGGTTAGGTTTTCCTTATGCATGTTCTCCTCGTGATATTCAAGCAAGAACGTATATCTAACATGCAATATGTCTGTGATATTCAGATCAAATATGAACATGCAAGACTCATTAAGTTTTGTGAAAACCCTTTGAAAAACCATGCAACCCCTAAGAGCGTGATATTCGCCTTAGATGAAATTACAATTATCAATCACAAGAAGAAATACTCAATCCTCCGGTGATATTCCTACCGAATTGCATCCGATTACTTATCTAAACATCCTAATGGTAGCTAAGCATTAAGATATAGAGACAGTTTAAAACGGTGATTAATAATTCAAAGTAAACATACATAATATCATAAGCAATTGAATAAAAACTACATATTCATGCTAAGGCTCAAGGCTTCGCCCTAGCAAACGGAAATTAGTTACGAACAACCATAAACAAAATATTATTAAAAATAAGGATAGAAAACACCTAGAAAATAAACTTGAATCCAAAAGTTGTGCGTTCCTCTCCTCCAATGTTACGTCCCGAGAACCCTAATGGCTAAAAAGCCTTATTTATACTACTAGAAAATAAAACCCTAAAAGGTCTTCTAAAAATTAGAAAACACAATAGAATAAGATAGCTAGGAAATACATTCCTATTCTAACTTTGGGAAATCTGCCCAGCCACAAAGAATATCACGTTTCTGGATCTTCAGGGCTCCAAAACAAGCCCAAAATGGCTAGAATTAAAACTTGAGATGTCCCGGACATAATTCCAGAGGACTTGAACCCAAAAGACATCATCTTGGACACGAAAAAGCCCAAACAAACCCAAAACGTCAGTTTGACAGCACTGCACGCTGCTCCTTTATTTCATCGCCATAAATAAATCACGTAGTGGAAAAATCTGATATTTTGATACGATCAAGCTAAGTGACTCACGAACATCCTCCAACTAGAATTACCCCAAAATTCGTCCATTTGACCACGTTTTGCTCCAGAGGAAGTCGAAAGTCCTATATTGGAAATACAATTCAAAGTATCAAAATTCTTCCAAAATATCAACCAAAATATACTAAGAATAGGGTTTAAAATATAATATAAAATCTACTCATCATGCAATTAGGAGAATCTAATCTAAAGAAGTTAGATTCATGAGAGCATTCTCTTTTGTATACATATCCTAAATGTTCCTGATCATAGGATTGCCAATTGGGTATTGACAGTCCGTTAAGATCAGTACGTGCTATGTCTTCTCTTAGGGAGAGTGACTGGTCCTGAGTTATTGGTGTGACTAACACTAAGACAAGCATGTAGGTGCTCAATAGAGATTGAGTCCACTAAACACGATCAACAAGGAGTTCTCATACTTATGTCACATGAGAACTCATGGTTGGGATAATGCAAAGTAGTCCTTTGACTTGAGGCACCATAGTTGTCTTGTGCTTAGGTCCTTGATCTTTGACTATGTCAAAGTCACTCCATCAGAGGGTGTCCACGACATAGTTCGGGTTAAGCGACTGATAGAAACATATTTATGTGACTTTATTAGTTTGTTTCCTTGCATTTACTTAATTAGTTTCATCTTATTAGAATGTTTTAAGCTATTTTCATGTGTTTATAGGTTTTAATAACAAAGTTAGCAAAGAAGTACATTTTGGTGCAATTTGGAGCTATTTTATGGTGGAATGGATTGCATGCATGGGGAGCATAAAGGATGGACATTTTGGTGCATGAAAGGGCTTCAAACACATGCTAAAATCTGATCAAAATGAAGAAGATACCTTGCAAAGACCAAGCATATGTGTTGCTAGCTGTTTTAATCATGAAAACACAAGTGTGCAAGTTGTTTTTGCAAGGAAACCCCACGGCATGGATGGGTAATCATGTTTTGCAAGTGTGCTAGCTTATTTAATCATGAAATACAAGTGTGCTAGCTGTTTTGCAAGTGTACTAGCTGATTCATCATGAGAAAACCAAGAGGGACCAAAGGCATGGACCAAGGAGGATGAATGCAAGTTGTTTCATCATGAAATTTCTGCAAAGATGCATGTGTGCTAGCTGTTTTTGATGATTAATTCTTGCTTTGTATTGTTTATTAAAACAACTTGTGTGGTTCTTTACTTTTGAGCACCTATAAATAGGCCTTCTTGCAGGGCGTAAAACTCACCAATTCATACAACAACTTCCATCTACACATCCATTCATTCTCTCCAAAACAACCGCACCTATTCCCTAAAACCCTCCACAAAAATCTGCCCATAAACACCATTGCCACACCCCCCCCCAACCATCCTAAATACCACCATACATCCTCCTATCCATTCCTTCATACAACCAAACCTTCAACCCACAACCACTCATTGTGCCGTAGCAAAGGAAAGGAAGGAAAGTGCTTAGACGTGCTTGCCACTCAACGAGGATCGTTGGAGCGTTTAGGTGTTTTCTTTCTTTTATTTTCAATGTATCAATCTATTTACCTTTGTTTTACAATTATGAGGAACTAAACCCCCCCTTTTGCTAGGGGGGATTCAAAGCCATGATTACATTTGCATTATGAATTAATTACTTTTGGTTGTGCTTTAATAATTTGTGATTTCAATTCGCTTAACTATTTGATTGATAACTTATTTGTGTATGTTAATTAAGAGTGCACGCTTAGTTTTCATGCATAGGTTTGATGCTAGAATATAAGGAAATTTCACCTAATCGTTCTGAACTTATATTCATGAGTAGTGAAGGTTGCTATCCACAATCGTTTTAAGTGAATTCTTGGCAAGAGTATCATGCTTTTCATAGTTACGAATACCTCGTCAATACTTATAGTTCTCATGAATCTTAATGATCTTTGATTGTATCTCTATTGTGCTTTTAACGTATGGAACTTTTGAAGAATGTTTTGAATTGTTATATGCGCTTTCCCATTCAATTCATTAACTTAAGGAGAACTTGAAGGTTAAAAAAGTGCTATCACGGTTAACCCGGAGTATTGAGTTTCATAAGTTATCGAAAGAACAACTAAAAATTGGTTTATGTACAAGTGTATCATGTGTGGAGGAGAACCCTCTAGCTAATCCATCATCCATTCAAACAACCATATTTTGTGTCTAAATTTGTCTAGTTTATAATTTGTTTATTTTCAAGTTATTCTCATCAAAACTCAATCCCCCTTTTACAATTTATGTCCTTTGATTTGAATCTACTTTATTTTATTTCTTTTGAGTTCTTTGAGTTAATTTAGTTTAGAGTTGGTTAATTTTCATAATTTGAATCTTTTAAATTCACGTCCTAAAACAACCCTAGAATATGTTTTAGTTTATTTGTTAGTTTTATTTTGAGTTATTCTAGTTTAGTTGGAATCATTTGAATCTAGTGAAGCGTTTTGATTTTAGATTTGTGTTTTTAAAGTTTTATTTAGTGTTTCTAAGTTTATTTTATATAGATTAGCAATCCCTCCTAATCCCTGGTTTAGAACGATCCCTACTTGCATATATACTACAATTGTCAACAAGAGGGTTTAATTTGTGTGTTTGCTTATTCATCGCATCAAATTTTGGCGCCCTTGCCGGCGATTAGCTACTTTGCTAATCCCTTATTTCTTTTTCGTATGTTTTAATTTAGTTACTAACTTTGCTTTGTTCTTCTTGTTTCATAGGTACTAGTGTATGACTCGAAATTATCATCCAGTTCATAAGCATATCTCTGACTTTGACAACGACTTTGAGCGAACTTTGAGAAGGACAAAGAAACAGCAAGAGGCTCAACCATCCAATCATGAACCTGAGCTTGAGGAGAACAAAATAGAAGAGGAAAAGAAGCCCACGGCCCAAGGAGTTGAGCAACCACAAGTCATGGCAGCGGATAATGATCGGATCATATTTATATACATTTTTACATCAAATTCGCTCGTCTTTTCTTAGTTAGTTCGTTATGTTTTGAGCTATTTACTTTGTTTTTGTGTTTTATTTGAATTTATCTAGCTAAGAAAATAAAAATAGAATAAGTAAAATGTTAAGTAATAAATTCGTCTAAACTATCTTACCTGTTGAATTGAACTTATCATTTGGAAAATAATATATATATATATATATATTTATATTTATATATTTATATATTTATATATATATTTAATGTGTTGTGTGTGTGTGATTACAGGTGGAAGAGCATAGCAAGCCTCGGGTGGAAGCCAGACAAGCAGAAATAAAAAGAAAGGCAGCATAATAGAGGGGTTTCTAATGGAGGGGCCTTGACATCATGCAAGAGGCATGCACTAATAGAAAGGGCTCGGCATAAGGAAAGAATAAAAGGCAGCAAAGCTGCCAAAGGGAGAAAAGGAAGTCAAAGGTGGTGAGCTGCCTTTCTTGGCAGCTGAGAAAGAATAAAAAACAATATTATAATAAAAGCCTTTGAAGGCAGCTGGTAGAAGAAAATAATAAAAGGAACCAGACGTCAAAGAAGAAAGGGGGAAATAAACAGGGGGAGCTCCTCGGAGCTGAAAAGAGGTAGGTACCTCGGCGAGGGGAGCTGCGCGCTGGTTTTTAGTCTAGGTAGCCTTGCTGCCGCGGCCTTGGTTGGTGCAAAAGTCCAGGGAGCTCCTCGGAGCTGCGTGGAAGCAAGCAGCTCACGGAGCTGATTTTAAACAGAAGCAAAAGGCGCCCAGGAAGATTGGTAGCTAGTCAGCGCAGGGGGGTAGACAGGAGCTGCCATTCGAGGTGGATCAAAGTTGCGCAAGCAGCTAAAAGGAGAAGGCAGGCACGGTGCTGCCTCGGGGCAGCTAAGGAATTTGCCAGTCTGTGAAGGCACGGTGCACAGAAAAACAAAGCAAAAGGCAGTCGGCACTGCACATAAGTGCACAGATTCTTGCAACTTCCCGTTTCGGTTTAATCTCTCCAAACTCTTATTTTTATTTCTGTTTTAATTTCTAAATAATGTGTAATTAATTTATTTTGGCTAGAGGATAATTCAAAACCATGATTATATTTGTAATTTGAATTGGTAAATTCAGTTGTGATTTCTGAGTTGTGATTTAATTTGCTTAACTGCTTGATTGATAACTTATTTGCGTATGTTAATTAAGGATGCATACTTAATTTACATGCATGAATTTGATGCTAGAATATAAGTGAATTTCACCTAATCGTTATGAACTTATATTCATGAGTAGTGAAGGTTGTTATCCACAATCGCGTTAAGTGAATTCTTGGCAGGAGTATCATGCTATTCATAGTTACGAATGCCTCGTCAGTGCTTATAGTTTTCACAAAGTTTAATGATCTTTGATTGTATCTCTATTGTGCTTTTCACGTAGGGGACTTTTAGAGAATGTGTTAAATTGTTGTATGCTGTTCATCCAATTTAATAACTTAAGGAAAACTTGAAGATTAAAAAAGTGTTGTTCACGGTTAATCTGGAGTATTGAAATTCACAATTTATTGAAAGAACAACTGAAAATCAATTTAGGTTGCATATGTGTCTTGTGTGGAGAAAAACCCTCTAGCCAATCCGTCGCCCATCCATTTACTCTTATTTTATGTTTTTGTCAATTCTGTAATTTATTTAAGTTTAATTTACGTTTCATCCAAACCAAACCCCCCCATTATTAAATTATATTATTTAGTTAGTTTTTATTATTTTTAATCTTTTAATTCGATTTCCGTCCATTTTATTTCCTAGTTTTTATTTTAAATTGTTTTCATTATTTTGAGTCATTTTAAGTGTGTTTCGAGTTTTTAGCTTAGTTTGTGTTCTCTAGAGTCTTGAGTTGTTTTGAGTCTTTTGATTTGTTTTAGTTTATTTGTTAATTTTATTTTGAGTTATTTTAGTTAAGTGTTTTTATTTTAATTTAGTGTTTTAAACTTTGTTTTTACGTTTTTAAATTATTTTAGAGGTTTTAGCAAGCCCTCCTAATCCCCGGCCTAGAACGATACCCTACTTATACCTATACTACAACTGTCAAAAAGAGGGTTAAATTTGTGCGGTTTAAAATCCCGTCAAATTTTTGGCGCCGTTGCCGGGGATTAGCAACTTTGCTAATCCCTTGTTTATGTTTTTGTTTATGTTTTATGTTTTTGTTTGTGTTTATTTATTTTTTTTTCTTTTTATTATTTTTGTGTTTTACTTTTGATATTTGATTTAGTTCTCTTTCTTTGATTTTAGGTACTAGAGAAGTAAGTCATGGATTTTGCTAGCATTCACGCTCAATTGGCAAATCTTACTTCTCAATTGTCTCAGAATGCCGGAAGGTCTACAATGCAAAGTGTCCCTACATATGGTGGGCAAGATCATTCCAATTCTATGTGGTGGGAAGCTCAACAAGTTCAACATGAAGCAAATTGGCAGCCGTATGAGGAGTTCTGTCAATGGCCATATGAACCACCACAGCCTCCCCCTCAACCTTCACATCCAAATTCAGGTATATCAAATTATTATACGGAAGTTATTCAGCAACTAAATTCTTTGGAGCAGGGCAGGGAAGCTCAACCATTTCAACAAGACGTATTTTGGCAACCAATTGAGGATTTCTATCAAGCAAAGGAGTTGGCTGAGTGGAACAATCAATTTGGGCAGAATGCAGAATGCATGGAACAAATTCAAGAACAAATGGTTGAAGATGAGCCTATGGATGAATTGCTACTGCTCGAAGAGGAGGAGGATGCACAAGGCACGGCAAGGGAAGAACAACCCTTGCCGCAACTTCTAAACGAGGAAAAAGTGGTTGAGGAGCGTCTTGAATTCATCAAGGAGGAAATTGGAGTGGATCACACGGCCACAATCATCACTTGCAATTTGGCCAAAATCAAAGTCCCTGAGACTTTTGAAGACGTGATTTTTGTTATTGAGTTTGAGTCGGAGAAGGAAAGTAAGCCATCTTCTCCAATTTTATTTTTATACTATACTAACATATTTCTAATTTTAATGATTCAGGCACCCACCCGAGAATTTAAACCACTGCCGAATCATTTCAAATATCACCTCCCATTGAAAGATAAATTCCATGCTTTGGAGCCGAGGGGAGGTTAAGGAAAGAATCGTCCGGCTAAAGACGTTAAAGCAAGCGCTTCTTGGGAGGCAACCCAAGCAATCAGATTTGCATTTCTAATCCTCTTCTTTATTGCCTTTACTTTCATTTTGTTTTGTTTTGTTAGTTGTTTTATTTGGTTAATTTTTGTTTAGTTTGTGTTTAAATAAATTAAGGGCAATGTTTATTTTAAGTGCGGATAAACAAAGTCTTTTTACATTAATTTACATATTTTATATTGCTTAAAATAAACCTAAAAAAAAAAATATTAATAATAATAATAATAATATTAGTAATATTTATATATATATATATATATATATATATATTTATTTAAATAAACTTAAAAAAAAAAAAATTTACAATAATGCGAAAAACTGATAGAAATCATTGGTCATTGGTCAGGTGGTGCCTCAGAGGTCGACGGAGCTCCGGGAAGACGAAGAGCCAGAGTTGGAATCTCCGGAGCCGGAACGCTTGGTGCAACTCCCGAGGACGAAGGCAACATAAACCTCGGGAGTAGCGCCATGAACCTTTCATGATCGCTCTGAATCCGACCGTCCGACTCCTGCAGCTGGTCCAGCTTCCTCTTCATGCTGGTCGAGTAACTAGTTGCAAGCATGTGCAACTCCTTGTTCTCGTGCTTGAGTCCTCTGACTTCTTGCCGAAGACTGGCCACCTCCGCCATCAGTGACTCCACCTGACGAGTTCGGGCAAGCAGGCGCTGGCCCATGTTCGAAACTGAGCCTGCACTTTGGACGCTGAGGGCCAGAGATTCCTGAACGGCCAGCTCGTCCGACCGCCTAGATAGCATCCTATTGTCCCTTGGAGTGAGCAGATTTCTGGCAATCACCGTAGCGGTGATTTCATTCCTCATCATTGTGTCCCCGACTGTAAGTGGACCATTGGGGGATATGAAGGATGGATTCCAAATATTGTTCGGAGAAGACGAGTCATCGTCTTCCCCGACATTCAAGTTTAGGCGACGGTCGGAAGGGCAAGACATTTCTAGAGGGGGTTGAGGAAGAAAAGAGTTCGAAAAGATTAAGATTGTTGAAGCGGAAGAAGAGAGCGAAAAGATTAAAAGTGCAGAAGTGCAAAAAGAGTTCGGAAGGATTATGAGTGTTTACAGAAGGGAGTATTTTCAGAAGGAAGTGTTTGAGGGAGTTCAAGTGTGAGGTGGAGCAGAATTAGCGCCTCTATAAAAAGAAGCAAATCAAAGAGGCGCCCGCTCCTCAGAGGTGAAGACGCGTCCTCACGCAAATCGGAAAAGCTGGACGCTCCTTTCTCAAATGCCGGAGTCCTGTCTCAAAAGAGCCGTTTCCTTTCTCAAAAGCTGGGCTTGACTCAGCAATCACGTGGCCTCAGCTTTTCCAATTTTGTCGTGACTCATGACGTGCAGCGTGGAGCGTTGCGAAAACCACGAGCCGCACCCGGTTTTGAACCCCGGTTTTCAAAAGATCATCATTCCAATTTGTCGTCACTCGTCGCATGCGCAGTCAGCTTCGCGGAAATTACGGAAGCTTTGTCAGAAAGCGCGTAACGGGCACTGTTCATCCATCCACCGGCTGCCGACAAATAGTGAAGGAATAGTTCCGGTTGTGAAGCCAAATTTCTATAAGTTCGACCTTCGCCTTCCACAGCAAAGGCACACCTTCACACCCTCTCAACCTCTCAACCTCTCTTCATCTCCGAAAATGTCTTCCCAAAGAAAGCTTTCGAGTCACTCAGTGTTCTTCATCCCTTGGATCACCCCAGAAAACAAACCTTCCAGAGCAAAAGTATTTCATATCAAAAAGGTTAAAAGCAAAAGTATCTCATATCATGCTTTCTCCTCTCCTTCATCTGAGGAACGTGGAGAAAGTAAGATCCTGATTGCTTACCTAGTCTTGCTCTCGAGTACTCATCTCAGACCCCTCCCAACCCACTTCAAAAATAAACCTGTGTTGAGGTACTTCTTCAAAAACAAAAGTACCTCACAGACGAAGCAGGAGGAGTCTGAGGTGCACCCAAGAGCAGATGAGTCTGGGTTGATCCAAGAGTTCAAGAAGATGCCACACCTGCGTGGAGACCGGACTACTTGAAGCATGTGGAGACAACGTGCTGATTCATCCTCAACTAAGTCGAGGATCACTTGCAAGAAGGAGGCCCATCCTGTTCAAGAAGAAAGCTGTGGAAAATCAACAAGGACGACCAATGATCGCCTATTAGTTCTTTTCGTTATCTTTTATTATCATTTTCAATTTTCGTTTACTTTATTTTCTATTTTTTCTTGCGTGCTTAACTGTTTATTTCTGTTCTTTGCAGGAACGTTTGGTTATTTTCTCCCTTGAAGTTGATTGCAAAATTTACGCTTGGGGGTCATCGCTTGGTTTTCTGCAAATTAGAGAAGTTTTCAGTCCCTTTTCTTTATTTTGTTTCGTATTATTTATTCATTTTATTTTTATTTGCATATTTTTGTTTTATGACATTGGGGACAATGTCTAGTTTAAGTGTGGGGGTATCAAATATAAAAAATTGACCAAATTGAAAATTTTTGTACCTTCGACTTTGAACTGGTTTCATTTGTTTCCATATTATTGCTTTTTGTTTTCTTAATTAGCTTTGTGTTTTACTTAATTTTTTCGGAGTTTTGTGTTTTATTTAATTTTTCTCGAAAAATTTAAAAAATCCAAAAATATTGTTCTGTTTTCCTTATTGTTTTAATATAGATTTTTATTAGTTTCCCGACCCAATGATATAATTGGATTAAATTTGAACCATGATTATCAAGAACTTAGTTAACATGTGTTGTATGAAATTCCTTATTCTCTTGTTAGTATTGTACATTTTTGATCATTCTTGAAAAACCAAATGCACATAGCCTTGTTGATGTGAAACTAAAGCATGATTTAAAGCTTCATATGTGAATTTAGTGACCATATATATCCTATGTGAGTTTTTGAGCCTATTGAAAGTGTGTGCATTTTTCATACACTCCTATTCTTTCATGTGTGATGAACTTATGTGAGATGCATCTCTAGAACTTGCATAACGATCTTTCGAAATATTTGTCATTGATTGCATGAACTTGAAAATTAAAGAGGCATTAGGTTCACCACCATGGCCCAAATAACCATATTTCCCAAAGAAAAAAAAAATAATATCATTAGATTGCCTATTTGAGCCGTTTTGTTGAGCCGTTTATTTCTTATCACCAGATATGTCTACCCTTATACCTCAAAACATGTTTCCTTACCCTTTCCAAGCGAGCAATTTGAGATTGTCTTATGAGAAATGTTTGTGAAGTACTTGGAATGAGTTTGGCAAAAGAATAAGTGTGGGGGTATTTCATATTTGTTTTTTTAAAAAAAAAAAAATGAGAAAAGAGAAGAAAAGAAAAAGAAAAGAAAGATTGTATTCAAAGAAAATAAATTAAAAAGTTTAAAGTTTCAGTTTGAGGGTGTGATTGGAGGTGTTAAAAGAATCGTTGGAGAGCTTAAGTTCTTATAAATCTCAACAAAAGAATCGCTTGCGATGTAGCTTGGAACTTGTGTTTTCCTATTCTTTCGTTTCAATAGCCCTATCCCTAAGCCTCATTACATCCAATAAAAGTCCTCTTGATTTAAGTTTTGCAATTATGATTGTGGAGAAGTGATTTTTATGCAAGCTTATGGTAGATCTTTCACATTTGTTTCTTTGAGCGAAACACATTAAAACTAAACACATGTGTGATTGAGTGCATATCCCGTGAGAAGGTTGCTAGTTTGCATATGATGATTTTAAAAATAAAAACTTGAAATTGCATTAACATGGCTATCTCACACACTACACTTCAAGGATGATTTAAAGATTACTGCTAATATTTGAATAAGGAAGATGAACTTGAATTAGCTTTTTGGTGCTAGCTATGGTTCTTGATGATTTGCGTTTTCGAATGAAATTCTATGAGGGTCACATAGGGGGAAACTAATGTTTTTCATGTTATTACTTTTTCTGTTTTCCTTGTTTTGCTCGAGGACTAGCAAAAGCTAAGTGTGGGGGTATTTGATCGGATCATATTTATATACATTTTTACATCAAATTCGCTCGTCTTTTCTTAGTTAGTTCGTTATGTTTTGAGCTATTTACTTTGTTTTTGTGTTTTATTTGAATTTATCTAGCTAAGAAAATAAAAATAGAATAAGTAAAATGTTAAGTAATAAATTCGTCTAAACTATCTTACCTGTTGAATTGAACTTATCATTTCGAAAATAATATATATATATATATTTATATTTATATATTTATATATTTATATATATATTTAATGTGTTGTGTGTGTGTGATTACAGGTGGAAGAGCATAGCAAGCCTCGGGTGGAAGCCAGACAAGCAGAAATAAAAAGAAAGGCAGCATAATAGAGGGGTTTCTAATGGAGGGGCCTTGACATCATGCAAGAGGCATGCACTAATAGAAAGGGCTCGGCATAAGGAAAGAATAAAAGGCAGCAAAGCTGCCAAAGGGAGAAAAGGAAGTCAAAGGTGGTGAGCTGCCTTTCTTGGCAGCTGAGAAAGAATAAAAAACAATATTATAATAAAAGCCTTTGAAGGCAGCTGGTAGAAGAAAATAATAAAAGGAACCAGACGTCAAAGAAGAAAGGGGGAAATAAACAGGGGGAGCTCCTCGGAGCTGAAAAGAGGTAGGTACCTCGGCGAGGGGAGCTGCGCGCTGGTTTTTAGTCTAGGCAGCCTTGCTGCCGCGGCCTTGGTTGGTGCAAAAGTCCAGGGAGCTCCTCGGAGCTGCGTGGAAGCAAGCAGCTCACGGAGCTGATTTTAAACAGAAGCAAAAGGCGCCCAGGAAGATTGGTAGCTAGTCAGCGCAGGGGGGTAGACAGGAGCTGCCATTCGAGGTGGATCAAAGTTGCGCAAGCAGCTAAAAGGAGAAGGCAGGCACGGTGCTGCCTCGGGGCAGCTAAGGAATTTGCCAGTCTGTGAAGGCACGGTGCACAGAAAAACAAAGCAAAAGGCAGTCGGCACTGCACATAAGTGCACAGATTCTTGCAACTTCCCGTTTCGGTTTAATCTCTCCAAACTCTTATTTTTATTTCTGTTTTAATTTCTAAATAATGTGTAATTAATTTATTTTGGCTAGAGGATAATTCAAAACCATGATTATATTTGTAATTTGAATTGGTAAATTCAGTTGTGATTTCTGAGTTGTGATTTAATTTGCTTAACTGCTTGATTGATAACTTATTTGCGTATGTTAATTAAGGATGCATACTTAATTTACATGCATGAATTTGATGCTAGAATATAAGTGAATTTCACCTAATCGTTATGAACTTATATTCATGAGTAGTGAAGGTTGTTATCCACAATCGCGTTAAGTGAATTCTTGGCAGGAGTATCATGCTATTCATAGTTACGAATGCCTCGTCAGTGCTTATAGTTTTCACAAAGTTTAATGATCTTTGATTGTATCTCTATTGTGCTTTTCACGTAGGGGACTTTTAGAGAATGTGTTAAATTGTTGTATGCTGTTCATCCAATTTAATAACTTAAGGAAAACTTGAAGATTAAAAAAGTGTTGTTCACGGTTAATCTGGAGTATTGAAATTCACAATTTATTGAAAGAACAACTGAAAATCAATTTAGGTTGCATATGTGTCTTGTGTGGAGAAAAACCCTCTAGCCAATCCGTCGCCCATCCATTTACTCTTATTTTATGTTTTTGTCAATTCTGTAATTTATTTAAGTTTAATTTACGTTTCATCCAAACCAAACCCCCCCATTATTAAATTATATTATTTAGTTAGTTTTTATTATTTTTAATCTTTTAATTCGATTTCCGTCCATTTTATTTCCTAGTTTTTATTTTAAATTGTTTTCATTATTTTGAGTCATTTTAAGTGTGTTTCGAGTTTTTAGCTTAGTTTGTGTTCTCTAGAGTCTTGAGTTGTTTTGAGTCTTTTGATTTGTTTTAGTTTATTTGTTAATTTTATTTTGAGTTATTTTAGTTAAGTGTTTTTATTTTAATTTAGTGTTTTAAACTTTGTTTTTACGTTTTTAAATTATTTTAGAGGTTTTAGCAAGCCCTCCTAATCCCCGGCCTAGAACGATACCCTACTTATACCTATACTACAACTGTCAAAAAGAGGGTTAAATTTGTGCGGTTTAAAATCCCGTCAGATAACCGAACAATCAAGGAGCTCTCAGCTTCGGGATTGGACAACACCGTACCCTTATGCATTCAATACCCTAGGGCGGCTGAAAACAAGAGCGACGAGTTTGAATTGAAATCAAGCTTGCTGCACCACATCCCTAAATTCCATGGGCTATCCATGGAAGATCCAAACAAGCACTTGAAGGAGTTCGAAGTGGTGTGTTCAAGCATGACCCCAATCAACGTCGATGGAAACATTTTGAAGATGAAAGCCTTTCCATTCTCTCTTCTAGAAAAGGCTAAAGATTGGTTGTACGAATTAGCGCCTGGAACTGTCACCTCTTAGGAGAGCATGAAGAGGGCATTCTTAGAAAAGTTCTTCCCCACTTCGAAGTCATTCTCTTGAGGAAGAAGATTAGTGGAATCCAACAAAGCCAAGGTGAGTCATTTCCAACATATTATGAACGTTTTAAAACTCCTGTTGCTTCTTGTCCGCAACAGCAAATGAAGGAAGAGCTTCTCCTTCAATACTTCTATGAAGGCCTTCTTCCGATCGAAATGCAAATGCTAGGTGCTTCGGCGAGAGGTGCTTTAGTGGACAAAACACCCATGGCAGCCAAGACACTAATTGAAAACTGTGCATTGAATGCACAACAATATGAAGGAATTGGCCAAAGAGACATGCCACGGCAACAAGTTCATGAGGTAAGCTCTTCATCTGATATTCAAACCCAATTAGCTAATCTTACTTCCATTGTGTCACAGATGGCCGAGGGGATGAAAGTGCAAGGACCTAGTGTTTGTGGCGTGTGTTCCATCCAAGGACACTCCTCTTAAAAGTGTCCCCAATTGATTGAAAATGGTGGATGGGAGAGCGCTAATGCCATTGGATTCCAAAATCAGAATAAGCCCAGAAACGATCCATATTCAAACACGTACAATCCAGGGTGGAGAGACCACCCCAACTTCAAAGGAGGGAGCCCCAACAATCCCAACAGCAATGAGGCTTTAGGCAGCAACCTCCGGGGTTCTACACCAAGTCTTACGCCTCAAATCAAGTCCAACAACAACCTGCCCAAAACACTTCAGGTAATTCTCTCGATAATGATACACTTCTTAAATTGGTAACCCATTTTTCTTAGGGGCAAGAGAATCAAACCAAGGTCATGCAAAACCAAGACAAAAGGGTAGATCAATTGGAGAAGCAAATTGGACAAATTGCAGAGTTTGTAGGGCAATTTAGAGACCAAGGGAAGCTTCCAAGTTCAACCATTACAAATCCAAAAGGTGGCTTTTAATCGGCCAATGCCATCATGCTAAGAAGTGGCAAGGAAGTTGGGCCAGGTCCTACATCATCAAAAACAGGTCACAAGGACGATGAAATGATGCAAATTGAAGAGGAGGAAGAAGCAAAGGCCCCGGCAAAGGGATCCAAAACCTTGCCGCAGCCACATAAGTCCCCTAAGCCATCCATGTCGTCCATCACAGGTAAGAGAATTCCAAATTTTATTATTTCTAGCGTCGTTCCTCCAAATGTGCCCTTCCCTCGCAGGTTCATGCAATCGAAGAAGCAGGAAGCTGAGAAGGACATTCTTGAGACGTTTAGAAATGTGCAAGTCAATATCCCTCTCCTTGATGCAATTAAGCAAGTTCCAAGATACGCCAAGTTTTTGAAGAAACTATGCACAACAAAGAGGAAGATTTCGAACAAGGAGGTTGTCCAGGTAAGTGAGAATGTATCCGCTGTTTTACAAAGGAAATTACCCCCTAAATGCAAAGATCCGAGTAGTTTTACGATTCCTTGTGTTATTGGCAATACTAAATTTGAACATGCCATGTAATGCCATACTCAATCTATGCATCTATGAACTTAGGGGAACTAAAAAAAGATGGTGTAATCATTCAATTAGCCGATCGCTCTAACGCCTATCTAAAAGGAGTTTTGGAAGATGTTTTAGTGCAGGTGGATCATTTAGTATTCCCGGCTGATTTCTACATTCTAGAGATGGATGAATCAGTCCATACTACACCATTGCCAATCTTGCTTGGGCGGCCATTCATGAAAATAGCTCGGACAAAGATCGATGTGTTCAAAGGGACATTGTCAATGGAATTTGATGGGGAAGTTATTGATTTTAATATTTCTGACGCCATGAAATATCCTATTCATGATCATTCGTGTTTTTCTATTGATATTTTGGAATCTTTGGCGCAGGAATTTCTTGACTCATTTGATCGAGATGCCCTTGAAACAACCATCGTTCAAGGAATAAAAAGCACAACCCAAACCCCAGAAATTGTGCAAGGGCACGGCAACAACATGGAGGAAGCTTTTGCCGTGGGTTTTAGTGAAGAAATTGAGGAGATGGTGGCTGCACTTGAGTCATCCCTGCCTTGCGTTGGTAAGTCTTTAATCCCAATGTCAATTCCCATTTCTACTAATAAGATGTTACCTTCAGTGGTGCAGGCACCTATGCTAGAGCTTAAACCATTGCCCAACCATTTGAAGTATGTCTTTTTGGGAGAAAAAGAAATGTTGCCCATCATTGTTTCATCATCACTCACGGAATTGGAGGAAGAAAAACTTATTCGAGAGTTAAAGGATCATAAAACTGCCATTGGATGGACCCTAGCCGACATCAAGGGAATTAGCACTACTACATGCATGCATCACATACATCTTGAGGAGGGGGCTAAACCAACTCGAGAGGCTCAACGCCGTCTCAACCCTCCGATGATGGACGTTGTGAAAAAGGAAATTATCAAGCTCCTTGATTGTGGGGTCATCTATCTAATCTCAGATAGCCGATGGGTTTCATTAATTCAAGTCATTCCAAATAAGTCAGGAGTTACTGTGGTAAAGAATGAAGAAAATGAACTCGTGCCCACTCGAATCCAAACAGGCTGGAGAGTGTGCATCGACTACAGGAAGCTCAACGCCACCACGAGGAAGGACCACTTCCCCTTGCCATTCATTGACCAACTGCTCGAGAGGTTATCGGGCCATTCATTTTACTGTTTTCTTGATGGATATTCTGGGTATAACCAAATTGTCATAGCTCCGGACGACCAAGAAAAGACCACTTTTACTTGTCCGTTTGGCACCTTTGCATATCGCCGTATGCCATTTGGTTTGTGCAATGCTCCAGCAACTTTTCAACGATGCATGGTAAGTACATTTTCAGATTTTGTTGAAAATATTATTGAGGTTTTCATTGACGATTTCAGTGTTTTTGGTGATTCGTTTGACGGTTGCTTAAATAATCTCAGTTTGATCTTAAAATGATGTATGGATACGAACCTTGTTTTAAATTGGGAGAAATGCCACTTTATGGTTAAACAAGGCATTGTTTTAGGTCACATCATTTCGGAAAGGGGAATTGAGGTTGATAAGTCGAAAATAGATCTTGTGCGTTACTTACCCTCTCCCACTTCGGTGAGAGAGATTCGTTCTTTTCTTGGTCATGCAGGATTGTATAGGCGATTCATCAAGGACTTCTCGAAGATTTCTACCCCCTTTTGCCGTCTCCTACAGAAAGATGTACCCTTTAAGTTTGACGAGGAATACGAAAAGGCCTTTAAACACCTCAAGGAGATGCTTACTTCGGCCCCCATCATTGTACCACCAGATTGGAGCCTTCCTTTCGAGCTAATGTGCGATGCATCAGATTATACAATTGGAGCTGTTTTGGGACAAAGAAAGGACAAGAGGCCTCACGTCATCTACTATGCCTCAAGGACCTTGAATGACGCCCAGTTGAACTACTCCACTACGGAAAAAGAACTTCTTGTTGTAGTTTTTGCTTTAGATAAATTTCGTTCATATTTAATTGGTACTAAAGTGATTGTTTATACTGATCATGCAGTGTTGAAGTACTTGGTCACAAAAAAAGAGGCCAAGCCAAGGCTTATTCGATGGATGCTGCTGCTTCAAGAGTTCGACATCGAAATTCGGGACAAGAAAGGCAGTGAAAACGTGGTGGCTGACCATCTGAGTCGTTTGGTGCATAACGAAGAGCAATTACCCATCCTAGTGAAGGATTATTTTGAGAATACATGTTCATTTAAGCAACATCATTAGCATGCAATTAACAAATTAAAGGCGGAATCATGCTTGCATGTACTTAAAAACAAAACATTACCCATAAATGTTCAAAGCCTAGTAGTTTGGTGAACCAATAATCAACTCAAAACAAAGTGAGTTGAAATTTGTACCTTTGTAGATTCCTCTTTGCATAAGCAAAGGCTAATCACCCAAAGAGAGGGCCTTCATTCCTTGCATCTAAGATCTATGGATTTGGATGGATGAAAAAGTTTCTCCAAGTTCCCAAAATTGGGAACCTCTAAGTCTCCACACCAAGGGTAGATTTAAGAAGAAATGAGTGACCTTGGAGGAGTAGGATTGCTAGCTAATCCCTCCAAGGGGGCCGGCCTCTTTAGAGAGAAAATGGAGATTGTGTTTCACCAATTTCCCCCCAAAAAAACCCTTAATGAATTTTGGCTATAAAGTCATATTTATACCTTAAGTCATTTGAGTGGCAAACTTGTAAATAAGTCCAAGTTTGCTACCCTCTCTAACATGGCCGGCCATGTGGGATTTATTGGGCTCTTTGGGCCTTTGTGAATCATTATTCATTAAGTTGTCATACAACTTAAGTCAATGGACTTGACGTTCGAAGCCCATTGGGCCTTAAGGTCCAAAACTATCCCGAGGTCTTTAACGAACTTATTCGTTTGATTAATTAACATATTAATTAATCCTTGCCATAAATAATTAAACCATTTAATTATTCTTACTCATCTCCGTTGAATCTTCAATCTCTACCTTACACGGTGTACGATCCATTAGGTTCCTTTTAGCGAGGCAGTGGGCGATTCAAACTCTTTCAAATCGATTGTGAATTGAAACTTACTTTCAATTATCCCTTTAGTGTTTACACACGTTTAGGGCTTCCACAAACCATGAGTGACACCTAGCAGCATATCATGGTTACCCAAGCTAATCAGAAGAGGTGGAGAACCTATTTAGTTTAGGATTACAATGCAATACGGTCTTTCTCTAATACAATACTCTTGACCACATTGTTTGGTTTGATAGTTTATTCATGTCTACTATCCAATGTGATACGTGTACTTATATGATTACTTTGAATGTGATTTGGAACGCCTTCCTTCATCTCATTCATACTCTGGCCAGAGATTCTGACTCATATCATAGAGTATTCTCCCTCAAACAGTTTGAAGGTTAGAGATCCCTTGTTGCGCATTCTCCAAATCACATATTCCTTGGACTTATCGTTTAAGCATATAACATTTATATGAAACCGCTCAAACAATAATGTTTGCCCTTGATATTAAACTAGATTAGTTTAACATGTGAAATGTCCGTAAAGTATCATCATATAATTGGTTTTAGGGCACATTTCCAACACCTAGAAGCATTCCCGGACGAGCAGTTGATGTCCATGGAGGTAAGTGAGCCATGGTATGCTGATTTGGTTAATTTTTTAGTGTCTAAGCAAGTCCCAAGCACCCTAAACAAAAACCAACGTGAAAAATTGAAAAAAGATGCTAGGTTTTATGTTTGGGATGACCCATACTTGTGGAAGTATTGCCTGGATCAGATTATACGTAGGTGTGTGCATAATTCGGAGTTTAACTCAATTTTAAGTTTCTATCACACTTATGCATGTGGAGGACACTTTGGCACACAACGCACAACCCTTAAAGTGTTAGAATGTAGATTTTATCGGCCTACGATATTTAAGGATGCTAGGACGTTTTGTGTTACTTGTGATCGTTGCCAATGAATAGGCAATATAGGTGCAAGTGACCAAATGTCGTAGACCCCTATCTTTACTGTCGAAATTTTTGATGTTTGGGGTATTGATTTTATGGGTCCTTTTCCTTCATCTCATGGTTTTAATTATATTTTACTTGCGGTTCATTATGTCTCGAAATGGGTGGAAGCAAAAGCCACCCGAACGAATGATTCTAAAGTTGTCGCAGATTTTGTTAGAACTAACATATTTGCAAGGTTTGGCATGCCGCGAGTACTTATCAGTGATGGGGGATCCCACTTTTGCAATAAAACCATCGAGGTGCTACTCAAGAAGTACAACGTTATGCATAAGGTTTCAACACCTTATCATCCTCAAACGAGTGGGCAAGCAGAGGTTTCAAATCGTGAGATCAAGCATATTTTAGAGAAGACAGTTGGGCCAACGAGGAAGGATTGGAGCTTGCGCTTGAATGATGCACTGTGGGCGTATCGCACGACCTACAAAACACCGATTGGCATGTCCCCATTTCGACTCATCTATGGGAAACCGTGCCATCTTCCCGTTGAGCTAGAGCATAAAGCACATTAGACCGTTAAGGCCTTCAATATGGACATAGATGCCGCTGGAGTTCATAGGAAGCTTCCATTGAACGAGCTTGAGGAAATTAGGAATGAAGCTTACTAAAACTTTCGAATCTATAAAGAGAAGACGAAAGCCTTTCATGACAAGATGATTCGAACCAAAACGTTTTCAAATGGGCAGAAAGTTCTACTTTTCAATTCCCGTCTTCGATAATTCCCAGGTAAGTTACGTTCTAGATGGATTAGACCATTTGTTATTACTGATATTTTTCCTCATGGTGTAGTTCAAATCCGGAGTTTGAAGACGGGGCAAGAATTCAAGGCAAACAGACATCGTTTGAAGCCCTACTATGACAATTTCGTGGAGCACATTGTGGAGGACATACCCATCCATGCCGCGGGGTCTAATAAAGCCTAATTTGAGGATTCGTCCGGCTGTACGACGTTAAAGCAAGCGCTTCTTGGGAGGCAACCCAAGCTTTCAACGAAGGGAGACTTTGGAATTGCTCACCAAATCAGATTTGCGTTCCTAAACCCTTCTCTTTACTACATTTACCTTGCCTTGCTTAGTTCTTTAATTGTTTGTGTGAATCAATGTTTAAAACATTGAGGGCAATGTTTAGTTTAAGTGTTGGGGAGGGTAAATAAAATATTTTTACATTGATTTTACATATTTTGCTTTGAAAAAAAAAATTTAAAAAAATTAAATCAAATAAAATAAAATAAAAATAAAAGCTAAAATATTTTACAATAATGTGTAAACTAATAGCATTCATTGGTCAGGTGGTGCCTCAGCAGTCGACGGAGCTCCAGAAAGACGAAGCGCCAGAGTTTGATCATCTGGATCCTCAACACTTGGTGCAACTCCAGATGACGAAGGCAGAAGATGCCTCTGCAGTAACGCCACAAACCTTTGATGATCACTCTGAATTCGCACTTTGGACTCCTACAGCTGGTCAAGCTTCCTCTTCATACTTGTTGAGTAACTAGTTGTGAGCATGTGCAACTCCTTATTCTCGTGCTTGAGTCCTCTAACCTCTTGCCGAAGACTAGCCACCTCAGCCATCAAAGACTCAACCTGACGAGATCGTGCAAGAAGGCGTTGGCCCATGTTTGAGACTGAGCCTGCACACTGGACAATGAGTGCCAGAGAGTCCTGAACAGCGAGCTCGTCGGATCACTTGGCAAGCAACCTATTGTCTCTTGGAGTGAGAAGGTTTCTAGCAACCACCGTAGCAGCTGTATCGTTCTTCATCATAGAGTCCCCAACTGTAAGAGCACCATTGGGGGATATGAAGGACGGATGCCAAATGTTGTTTGGAGAAGACAAGTCATCATCTTCCCCGACATTCAAGTTAAGGCGACGATTAGAGGGGCAAGACATTTTTCAAAGGTGTTGAGAAAGAAGAGAGCAGACAGATTAAGATTTCAGAAGTGCAAGAAGGGAGTTTTTACAGGAGGTAATTCAAGTGTGATGTGAAACAAAATTAGTGCCTCTATAAAAAGAAGAAATCGAAGAGGCACTACTCAGAGATCAAAGATGCGCCTGCTCGTAAATCAAAGAGGCGTCTGCTCGCAAATCGAATTGGCGCTTATTTCTCAAAAGACGGGCCTGCTCAGAAACCACGAGTCGATCCACTTTTCCAGATGTGCCATCACCTTTCACACGCAACTTTGGCTTTGCGAGAATTACGGGTAATTTTTTCAGAAAGTACGTAAACCTTACTGTTCAATCATTCACCGGCTGCCGACAAGAGTAAGAGAATAGTACCGGTTGTGAAGAAATTCCTATAAGTGTCTACCTTCGCCCTCCATAGCAAAGGTAAACTTACTCAATACTTCTTCATCTCCGAGAATGTATTCCCAAAGAAACCTCTCGAGTTACTCAGTGTTCCTCATCCCCTGGAGTACCTCTGCAAACAAGTCATCAAGAGCAAAAGTATTTCATATCATGAAGGTTAAAAGAAAAAGTATCTCATATCATGCTTTCTCCTCACCTTCATCTGAAGAACAGGGAGAAAGAGAGATTCTGATTGCTTACCTAGTCTTGCTCTCGAGTACTCATCTTCGAGCCCCTCCAACCCAGTTCAAGAACTCGAGAAGATGCCACACCTGCGTGGAGACCTGATTACTTGAAGCATGTGGAGACAACGTGCTGATTCATCCTCAACTAAGCTGAGGATAACTTGCAAGAAAAAAGCCCCATCCAGTTCAAGATGAAAGCTGTGGAAAATCAACAAGCACGACCAAGGATCATCTACCACATGAACCTAAGTTGTTTCTCACTTTTTAAAGTGTTTTTAAGCTGTTTTGGTGTGTTTTATTGTGTTTTGAGGTAATCATACGAAAATGACATAAAAATTTGAAAAAGTTTTGAAAAATACCAAAAAGAGTTGTTTTAGAGTCATTTTGGTGTATTTGTGTCTTAGGTACCTTCCAACACAATGATGAGGATTCGGTTTTTAATTGCATATCTGTTAAAGAAAGTTACAATCATGGATTGAAGTTTGATATGCTCTTGTCCTATGCTTAGTTGTAGTTGTTGTTTATGAACTCACATTTGATTACAAAGTGGATAAAATAAGTTTTCATAACATGCTTGAAGGAAGGAACTCATATAACGCTACATCCTTGTGAGACTCGAGCCTTTACTTTCTTTGGAGAGTTATAATCTGTGAGTTCTTGTTTTCTGAAGTCGTTGCATGATCACATTATTCTTTGCTTGGTTGCTATTTAGAATGCATTTTGATAGAACTAAATGCTAGAACTTGTATCTGTTTCATTCAAAGCATGGCATTGAATTGCATAACACATATCAAGATGAAGTGGTGTATTCTCCACCATAGCCAAATAGCCGTGCCCTCCATTATTATTTGTTTTGAAGATTAAACCCCGTTTGAGCCTTGTTTAGTCTATATCCTTCGTTAACCCACAATAACCTTACCTAGCCTAGTTTAGGACTTTCCATACCCTTGTTCTTAAAGGCCAGTAAGCATAACATAAAATGAATTCCTTTTAATCTACATTCTGCAAGAAAACAAGTGTGGGGGAGGGAATGGTTGTTTTTGAGCTCATTTGTACGTTTTGGGTTAAAAAAAAATGTGAGAAACATATGAAAAGAAAAACCTTTAGCCCTGTTACAACCCTTACACTTCTATCTGGAGTGTTATGTGTTCAATATGTGGAGTTTGGGATTGGTATGAGCATATGGTGTCACTAGTTCTTGCATCTAAGTAGTAGCATTCCTTTCATGAGATCATATTCATATTCACTTAAAACTCCAGAAAAGTGCTTTCTTTGTTAAAACATATGTGAGTTTTAGTTTTCATGTGTACATCAATCTTCTCACATATACCTAGTGTAGGGAGTGTAGTTTAAAAATCTGAGTGAAAATGAGTGCATATCTAGTAAGGAATTGAGGGAATTCTCTAAGGCATGTTATTACATTCAAAATGATGTTTTAGTCAATTAAAAGAGAACTAGTAAATGGTGACTGTGGTTAAGTGTATGCTTAAGGATATTGATGGCCAAAATCTATGCAAGTAATGATTTTTAACATGTGCATTGGAAATCCCTGAGGTAATGTTGGAAGGTTTAGATTGTGTTTTGTTTCTTTTTGTTTCTTTGTTTTGCTAGAGGACTAGCAAAAGTTAAGTGTGGGGGAGTTTGATAGGAACATATTTATGTGACTTTATTAGTTTGTTTCCTTGCATTTACTTAATTAGTTTCATCTTATTAGAATGTTTTAAGCTATTTTCGTGTGTTTATAGATTTTAATAACAAAGCTAGCAAAGAAGTGCATTTTGGTGCAATTTGGAGCTATTTTGGGGTGGAATGGACTGCATGCTTGGGGAGCATAAAGGATGGACGTTTTGGTGCATGAAAGGGCTTCAAACACATGCTAAAATCTGATCAAAATGAAGAAGATACCTTGCAAAGACCAAGCATGTGTGTTCCTAGCTGTTTTAATCATGAAAACACAAGTGTGCAAGTTGTTTTTGCAAGGAAACCCCACAGCATCGATGGGTAATCATGTTTTGCAAGTGTGCTAGCTTATTTAATCATGAAATACAAGTGTGCTAGCTGTTTTGCAAGTGTACTAGCTGATTCATCATGAGAAGACCAAGAGGGACCAAAGGCATGGACCAAGGAGGATGAATGCAAGTTGTTTCATCATGAAATTTCTGCAAAGATACATGTGTGCTAGCTGTTTTTGATGATTAATTCTTGCTTTGTATTGTTTATTAAAACAACTTGTGTGGTTCTTTACTTTTGAGCACCTATAAATAAGCCTTCTTGCAAGGCTTAAAACTCACCAATTCATACAACAACTTCCTTCTACACATCCATTCATTCTCTCCAAAACAGCCGCACCTATTCCCTAAAACCCTCCACAAAAATCTGCCCATAAACACCATTGCCACACCCCCCCCCCAACCATCCTAAATACCACCATACATCCTCCTATCCATTCCTCCATACAACCAAACCTTCAACCCACAACCACCCCTTGTGCCATAGCAAAGGAAGGGAAGGAAAGTGCTTAGACGTGGTTGCCACTCAACGAGGATCGTTGGAGCGTTTAGGTGTTTTCTTTCTTTTATTTTCAATGTATAAATCTATTTACCTTTGTTTTACAATTATGAGGAACTAAACCCCTCTTTTGCTAGGGGGGATTCAAAGCCACGATTACATTTGCATTATGAATTAATTACTTTTGGTTGTGCTTTAATAATTTTTTATTTCAATTCGCTTCACTATTTGATTGATACCTTATTTGTGTATGTTAATTAAGAGTGCACGCTTAGTTTTCATGCATAAGTTTGATGCTAGAATATAAGGAAATTTCACCTAATCGTTATGAACTTATATTCATGAGTAGTGAAGGTTGCTATCCGCAATCGTTTTAAGTGAATTCTTGGCAAGAGTATCATGCTTTTCATAGTTACGAATACCTCGTCAATACTTATAGTTCTCATGAATCTTAATGATCTTTGATTGTATCTCTATTGTGCTTTTCACGTATGGAACTTCTGAAGAATGTTTTGAATTGTTATATGCGCTTTCCCATTCAATTCATTAACTTAAGGAGAACTTGAAGGTTAAAAAAGTGCTATCACGGTTAACCCGGAGTATTGAGTTTCATAAGTTATCGAAAGAACAACTAAAAATTGGTTTATGTACAAGTGTATCATGTGTGGAGGAGAACCCTCTAGCTAATCCATCATCCATTCAAACAACCATATTTTGTGTCTAAATTTGTCTAGTTTATAATTTGTTTATTTTCAAGTTATTCTCATCAAAACCCAATCCCCCTTTTACAATTTATGTCCTTTGATTTGAATCTACTTTATTTGATTTCTTTTGAGTTCTTTGAGTTAATTTAGTTTAGAGTTGGTTAATTTTCATAATTTGAATCTTTTAAATTCACGTCCTAAAACAACCCTAGAATCTGTTTTAGTTTATTTGTTAGTTTTATTTTGAGTTATTCTAGTTTAGTTGGAATCATTTCAATCTAGTGAAGTGTTTTGATTTTAGATTTGTGTTTTTAAAGTTTTATTTAGTGTTTCTAAGTTTAGTTTATATAGATTAGCAATCCCTCCTAATCCCCAGTTTAGAACGATCCCTACTTGCATATATACTACAATTGTCAACAAGAGGGTTTAATTTGTGTGTTTGCTTATTCATCGCATCAACCACTTAGCCATGGAGACAAGTGAATGCACAACAAGGGATCTCTAACCTTCAAACTGTTTGAGGGAGAATACTCAATGATATGGTTAAGAATCTTTGGCCAGAGTATGAATGAGATTTAGGAAGTCATTCTAAATCGCATACAAAGTAATCATATAAGTAAAAGAATCACGTTGGATAGTAGACATGAATAAACTATCAAACCAAACAATGTGGTCAAGAGTATTGTATTACAGAAAGACCGTATTGCATTGCAATCCTAAACTGAATAGCTTCTCCACCTTTTCTGATTAGCTTGGGTAGCCATGACATACTGCTAGGTGTCACTCATGGTTTGTGGAAGCCCTAAAGGTGTATAATCACTCAAGGGAGAATAGAAAGTATGTCTAAATTCATAATCGATTTAAAAAAGTTCTAATTGCCCACTGTCTTGCTAAAAGGAACCTAATGGATCGTAAATCGTGTAAGGTAAAGATTGAAGAAACAAAAGAGATGAGTAAGGATAATTAAATGGTTTAATTATTTATGGCTAGGATTAATTAATATGTTAATTAATCAAACGAATAAGTTTGTTATAGACCTCGGGTTAGTTTTGGGCCTCAAGGCCCAATGGGCTTCAAACATCAAGCCCATTGACTTAAGTTGTATGACAACTTAATAACTAATGATACACAAAGTCCCAAACAGCCCAATAAACCCTTAAGGCCGGCCATATAGAGAAAGGGTAGTGAACTTGCTTTAATTGCAAGTTTGCCACTACTTTGTGAGGTGGTATAAAGGCAACTTTATAACATTTCATCATTAGGGTTTTCTTTTGGAGAAAAGATGTGAACACAAGCTCTCTTTTCTCTCTAAGAGGCCGACCACCAGTCACTCATCTCTTCATCCAAGCTCTCCTTGGTGTGGAAAAATAGAGGTTCTCTATTTTGGGAACTTGGAGAATCCTTTCAACCATCATCCTCCAAGAAGTCCATAGAGCTAAGAAGCAAGGAATGAAGACCCTCTCCTTGGGTGATTAGCCTTTACTTATGCAAAGAGGAATCAACAAAGATATAAGATTTCTCAACGCACTTTGTTCTTGAGTTGAGTCTTGGTTCACCTAACTACTAGGCTTTGAATATCATGGGTTAAGTTTTATTTTTGGGTGCATATGAACATGATTCCGCCTTTAATTGTTAATTGCATGTTGTTGATGTTGTTCAAATGAACTTGTTTTTCACAAATATTCCTTCATTTTCTAGGTAGGATTTCATTTTGTAGTAGTATAAATAAGGCTATTTAGTCATTAGGGAGAGAATGCACACACTATTGTGGAGAATTTTAGACTTTTTACCTACAAGGTGTTTTCTATCTATCTTCTTAATGATATTTTGTTTTATGATTTTTCGTAACTAATTTCGGTTTGCTAGGGCGATGCCTTGAGCCTTAGCAGGAATATGTAGTTTTTATTTAATTGTTTATGATATTATGGATGCATACTTTGAATTATTAATCACTATGTTTAAACTATCTCTATATCCTAATGCTTAGCTACCATTAGTACGATTAGATAAGTAATCGGATTCAATTTAGTCGGAATGCCACCGGAGGATTGAGTATTGCTTCTTGTGATTGATAGTTGTAATTTCACCTAGGGCAAATACCACGTCTTAGGTGTTGTATGGTTTTTCAAAGGGTAGTCACAAAACATAATGAGTCATGTATGTTTGTATTTGATCTGAATGCCACAGACGAATTGCATGTTTGATATACATTCTAGCTTGAATGCCACGAGTAGAATATGCATAAAGAAAACATAACCTTCAAAGTTGCATGTGTAATGCATAAGTAATTGGTAAAACTACATAAGATTGTTAAGGTGATGGTGGAACCCTAGTGTCCTTTTATCATTATTCTCTAAGATTGTTCCCTTTCAAATTGGTTTCTTTAATTGTTTTTCTTTAATTGTTTCAATTTAAAATTAGTTTTTAATATTCTAGTTCATAAAATCAACCTTTTGGAAACTTTGTTTTAAATAGTTAATTAAGACTTAGTTTAAAGATAAATTATTCAATCAATCCCTATGGAAACGATCTTGCTTTAGCTACTATACTAGATAACCTTGTATTCTTGCAAGTATTTTTAAATATTTTTTATCCCTACTTTTGCAAGTGGTAAAAATCGTATCAAGAATTGGAGTCGTTGTTGGGGATTGTTTTATATAATTTGTGTTTACCATATTCTTAGTTAATTATTATTGTATAGATTTTCTTTAATTAATTGTTGATTTTATTTTGTAGGTTACAATTTGTTATTCTTGAGAGCATTGCAGTGATGAAGTGGGAACCACGACCATCGAGAGTGAAGGATTATTTTGAGAATACATGTTCATTTAAGCAACATCATTAGCATACAATTAACAAATTAAAGGCGGAATCATGCTTGCATGTACTTAAAAACAAAACATTACCCATGAATGTTCAAAGCCTAGTAGTTTGGTGAACCAATAATCAACTCAAAACAAAATGAGTTGAAATTTATACCTTTGTAGATTCCTCTTTGCATAAGTAAAGGCTAATCACCCAAAGAGAGGGCCTTCATTCCTTGCATCTAAGATCTATGGATTTGGATGGATGAAAAAGTTTCTCCAAGTTCCCAAAATTGGGAACCTCTAAGTCTCCACACCAAGGTTAGATTTAAGAAGAAATGAGTGACCTTGGAGGAGTAGGATTGCTAGCTAATCCCTCCAAGGGGGCCGGCCTCTTTAGAGAGAAAATGGAGTTTGTGTTCTCTCCAATTTCCCCAAAAAGAACCCTTAATGAATTTTGGCTATAAAGTCATATTTATACCTTAATTCATTTGAGTGGCAAACTTGTAAATAAGTCCAAGTTCACACCATCTCTAACATGGCCGGCCATGTGGGATTTATTGGGCTATTTGGGCCTTTGTGAATCATTATTCATTAAGTTGTCATACAACTTAAGCAAAAACAGCTTGTTGACACACAAATTAACCCTATGGATGACAATTGTAGTATAAGAGCAAATAGGGATCGTTCTAACCGGGGATTAACTAGGGATGCTAATCAATGTGAAATTGACTCAAAAACGTAAAAACAAAGTTTAAAACACTAAACTAGACTCAAAGAATGCAAAACTAGAGTTTAAAACACCTAAACAAAGCAAAAGACTCAAAACAGCCCAGAAACACTCAAAACTGCCTTAGAATCACTTTCTGGGCAGTTTTGAGCACAAACACAAATTTGGACGAAATTAAGTTGTAACTTGACTCAAGACTCTTAAAAACACAAACTGAATGTATTTCTAACTAATCTAACACTTTGAAATAAAGGGGGGATTGGTTTTGACGAATTTTGAATTAAAACAGAAACTTGGAAATAAAACAGATTCTAAACAGATTTTGATGAATTGAATGGATGGAGAAACTAGTTAGAGGGTTCCTTATCCACACATGAACATATGCATATAACTTGATTCCCAGTTATGATTTCAACAAACTTATGAATGACGATGTCCCAAATTAATTGTATTGAACTAATTAATTCTCAGATTTCCCTAGATTCATTGAATTGAATGGAATACGCATCGCAACCAAATTATTCCTCATCAAAGTCCCTAACTATGGAATACGTATGATAGAGACATTCAACAAGAATCATTAAGTTCAATGGAAATCATAAACAACGACTAGGCATTCATAACTATGGAACACGCATGTTAATCCAACCTAGGGTTTACTAAACACAATCGTGACTAGCAATCTTTACTACTCATGAATATAAGTTAATAACGATTAGGTGAAATTCCCTTATATCCTAGCATCGAGTTTAAGCATGCAAATTAAGCGTGCACTCTCAATCAACATACATAAACAAGTTCTTAATCAAAACAGAGAAGTAAACCACATCCAAAGTTCATGAATTCATAACTGGAGTAAATCAAATCATAACCAACATATGTCCATGGCTTCAAATTCGCCTCTAACTAAAAAGAAATTAGTTCCACATGTTTAACATAATTGAGAAACAAATTAAATTAAACATAGAAACGAAACAAAGGAAGAAAGAACTCGGAAACTCCCCAATGGTGGCAGATTGCATTCGGTGCACTCCTCCTCCACCAATGAAAGCCACGGCAAGGGTTTCTTCTTCTCCACAAGGCTGCGACAAGGATGATGAATGGATATAGAAGGCTTTAGGTGGTGTATATAGGTGGTGGACAGAGGTTAGAAAGGATGGTGGTTGCGGCAAGGGAAGAAAGATGGCTGAAATTGTCTAAGGATGGTGAATGAGGTGCGGTAAGGATTTTCTGTGATGAATGAATGATGGGTGTGGCACACATAAGGAATATATATATAGGCACCCTAAACCCTAGGTTAAATCAGATTAGGCTTGGGCTTTTGCAGAAATTAAAGCCTAGGGTAGAAAAATGCCTTGCAAGGCAAGGCAAATGGAGGTTCTAGAAGGACTAGGTGCGGCACAAGTGATGGGCTAGGGTATAGGGTGCGGCTGAGATAGTGAGGGCCAAGGAAAGGCCTTGCAAGGCAAGGCAAATTGGTTCTACAAGGCCCTAGGTGCGGCACAAGGTGGAAATCCACAAGGAAGAATAGTTTTGGCCCAATTAACCCAAAACAAGGCCAATTAAATCTGAAATCCAAGATGGATAACGGCTTATATGGTGCGGCATTGACATAGGCCCAAGAATGGCCTTCTAGACAAGATTAGGACATCTTTATTCCAAGAATAGAAACTCTTCAAAAATGGAAACCTTCGGAATTAGAAACTTCCAAACTTAGAAACTTCGGTTTCCACTTTTGACTCTTCATTCGTCATTCGCCTTAATTCCATTCTTCACATCTTCATTCACTCCTTAGCTCATTTGCACTTCAAATTCGTCCATCCATGGTGCTTCATATGCATGTACTCCATTTAAGCTCCATTTAGCTCTAAAACGCACCAAAACGCACTTTCTTGCTCTACTTGCCATTTGAACCTACAAATACACGAAAATAGCTTAAATCACTATAATAAACGATAACTAACTACGTAAGTGCAAGAAAACAAGCTAACTAAGTAGCATAAATATGCTCCTATCATTAAGTCAATGGACTTGACGTTCGAAGCCCATTGGGCCTTAAGGTCCAAAACTATCCCGAGGTCTTTAACGAACTTATTCGTTTGATTAATAATCATATTAATTAATCCTTGCCATAAATAATTAAACCATTTAATTATTCTTACTCATCTCCGTTGAATCTTCAATCTCTACCTTACACGGTGTACGATCCATTAGGTTCCTTTTAGCGAGGCAGTGGGCGATTCAAACTCTTTCAAATCGATTGTGAATTGAAACTTACTTTTAATTCTCCCTTTAGTGTTTACACACGTTTAGGGCTTCCACAAAGCATGAGTGACACCTAGCAGCATATCATGGTTACCCAAGCTAATCAGAAGAGGTGGAGAACTTATTCAGTTTAGGATTACAATGCAATACGGTCTTTCTCTAATATAATACTCTTGACCACATTGTTTGGTTTGATAGTTTATTCATGTCTACTATCCAATGTGATACGTGTACTTATATGATTACTTTGAATGTGATTTGGAACGCCTTCCTTCATCTCATTCATACTCTGGCCAGAGATTCTAAATCATATCATAGAGTATTCTCCCTCAAACAGTTTGAAGGTTAGAGATCCCTTGTTGCGCATTCAGTTGCCTCCATGGCTAAGTGGCTTAACCCCGATGATGCCGTGGACACCCTGATAGAGTGACTTTCACATAATCAAAGATCAAGTACCTAACCACAAGACAGCTGTGATGCCTCAGGTCAAAGGACTACTTTGCATTATCCCAACTTTGAGTTCTCATGTGACATGAATATGAGAACTCTTCGTTGATCGTGTTCAGTGAACTCATTCTCTATTGAGCACCTACATGCTTGTCTTGGTGTCACTCACACCAATGACTTGAGACTAGTCACTCTCCCTGAGAGAAGACATAGCACGTACTGATCTTAACGGACTGTCAATGCCCAATTGGCAATCCTATGATCAGGAACGTTTAGGATGTGTCTACGAAAGAATGGTCTCATGAATCTAACTTCTTTAGATCGCATTCTCCCAATCACTTATTCCTTGGACTTATCGTTTAAGCATATAACATTTATATGAGACCGCTCAAACAATAATGTTTGCCCTTGATATTAAACAAGATTAGTTTAACATGTGAAATGTCCGTAAAGTATCATCATATGATTGGTTTTAGGGCACATTTCCAACAATCTCCCACTTGCACTAGAGCCAATCAGCTTGGTCATCAGTGATGATACCTTTTCTGTAGTCATTTCAAAAATGGCTGAGTAGTAGGCCTAGACAATGGATATCTATATGTTATCCATAGAAGCAACCTTGAGAATAACGACGTCACCATTATACATGATTCCTAATCATGTGGTTTAGTCTCTCATTTGAGTTCGGACCTTGATGAGACCTTGATTCCCTGGCTTGAGCTATCGCCCCATTAGTGTCATACACTTTCTGGTTGGAACCGAATAAAGAGTTCATAAATGAACTTTCCCATCTAAACAACATTGTTGTAAGCTTCTATATGGCAATATATTTTGCAATCATAATGGAACACACTAAAGTCATTACTTTTAATATTTCCATCCAAATATCTCTTTAGTCATAATAAAGAGATATATGTTTATCTCTTTATTCATAATGAAGAAATATCCAATGATGGATTAGATTCATAATCTAATACATTTACGCTTCCATTACGTTACTCTAATTCTTCCTCAATTATTTGAGGAATCTATCCTTTAGTATTTCTTAAATACTTAAGGACTCACTTGACAGTTGCCATGGTTCTGATCCTGGGCTTGCACTGATATCATCTTGTACCGTTCTAGGTACAACTCATATCAATGTCTTTCATACAATATGAAATACATAAATCACCTTTGTGCTTATGCATAAAGGATTCTATTTACGCATTATTTCTTTGGGAGTCAAAGGGTATATTCCCTTTGAGAAGAACAACTTCTTAGTCTCACTAGAATTGTCATTCCAATTGAAGTTTATCATCATATGAGAAACTTCCTAGCATCTCTTGTCTATTTGAGGGATTGATATAATCCAATTATATCTTGAAATATATCATTATAGATTTCCATCCCATTATATAGACTATATCTCCCATATACATTCTATCGTTTATAGAATGTCTAAAGTCATAACTTTAACGAAGAAGATTTCCTTTTGTTTCCAAAATTAATATATCATATATATATTTAAATTTAGGAACATGATTAACTCCCACTAATCTTTTGTAAACATAGTAAACAAAAGATTCATTTACATCTTTATGAGAAATCAAACGATTTGATTTTCTTCATAAGATGCTTATAGCTCCCACTAGCTTGCTAAGATTCATGATGGATGGATCTCTACAACTTACATGTCTTGTGATTTATAGTTTTAGATATATATTATCAAGACTATCTTAATAATGGTTTCGGAAACCCATATTATGTCCAAACATTGAATCACCATTTAGTCGTATCTAGCAATCTTCGAATTAATTGAAACTAAGACTATGTCAAAGATGGTTTCTTCAAAGTCAACCATTCTCTTTGAGTGTAGTCACCTTAAGCTACCAATTAGCTATTAAGGTTTCATTATTTCGAGTCAAATGGTACTTTACCATTTCCTTGAGTATATATCGTATATACATTCAATGTAGTCATAAAGATTTTCATTCTTATTTCTTTCGATTTAAGAGGTACAACTCTATGACATAGTCATAAAGTTCAAACCATTCAACTGAGATGGTTTATAAATCCTTCTCGACTACATTGGAGCTTATGGTATAGGAACTAGGTTGTTATATTTGTTGATCACTATCTTGTCTCTCAAAGAACACATTCTTTGAGTTCTATCTCTCGTTCATTTGCATTTAGGCAAATTATATTGTAGGATTACAATGAACTACCCAACAAAACAACATTTGTTAGTTGGTTTATAGAAGTGATATCCGAAGGTTAATTTAAGGATATCCCACAAGATTGTTATCAAACAAATATTGCTTATTAGCACACAACCCCAAATCTTAACATGCTTAAGATTTGTCTTTCTTTCCAACTACATCCTATGGAGTCATGAAAATATTGAAAGATCTTCTAATTCACAATCACATTGTTTTAGAAGTATATATATCCTATATATGGGTATTAGATAATATCCAACGAACTAAATCTTATTCATAGTTCGTTCTTCTCCTTATGGAGAAGTTCATTATCTTATGATGCTATTTTCTTTGATATCTTTCAAGGAAACTAATCTAAAGTGTTACTTTTCCTTGGATCAAATCTAAGGAGGTAAATACTTTAGACGTCTTACTCATCATCTTACATTCTTGAATTCTTTGAAACCTTTTGCAAAGTATTCGGACTTGTGTTTATTCAAAATAAACTATAGTCCAACCGAGAGTGATCTTCGGTGAATGTCATATAACATGAGTAGTATTATGTTGTGGACAAGTGCCACTAACATCTAAGTGAATTAACCTCAACAACTTTGTGATTATTTCTTCTTTCCAAAAGAATAAAGATTCGAACATTTCGCCTCTATACAATTTTAACAAGAAGGTATTGGATCCGGATCTAACGATCCAAAGCATCCATCCATGACCAACTCGTAATTTATGTTTTAGAGGTATCACAACTCAGTTGGGATTAGTCACTACCTTGCAACCTTTTTGGTTTTAAGTATCATCTTATTCTAAACAGTTAACGCTACCATATCATCTCTACTATAGAGACAATTAATTAGATTACAATAATCTAATCATTCATTAATAAAGAACAATGTTTTGTCAAACAAAACATTCATCCATCTCTACTATAGTGACGGAATTAAGTTCTTTAAAATTGGAATGTAAAGACAATCTTTAGTTTTTCCAATTTCTTTGGTAGTTCATATGAGGAAGTAAGTACAATCCGATTTCGCAGAGATCTATATTTTATTCACGTTTCGAATGTGAAGTACTTTCTCTTCTCTCATAAATCTTCTACTTCTTATCAGCACACTTTTACAACGATTGTAAAACATAGTTACTAATACGGAATCAAACATTCAAGTAGAAGAACCAACTGTTTTGAACTTTTCAAGAACATTTTACAACACCTTCAAAAGATGTGTTCTTGACACTTGCAAGACATTTCTTGCAAATACCCCTTCCAATGTCCATCCTTTCATAAAGAAAGTTTGTTCCCTTGGAGTTATTTTGTCTTCTTCATTTGACTTCTCCTTTGACTACAATAGTCATGGTCCCTAAACTCCCACTATCTCTCTTGAAACTTATTTCAATTGTGTTATACACATCAAACGATTTGGAGAGCGTGCGGTTATTGTTCACTATATAGTTTACAATAAACTTAGTGAACCATTAGGATAGGGACACAAAGGTGAAGTCCTAGCCTAGTTTCCGTCTCGTTAAGTGGTTTAACACTTCAACACTCAATGATTCAAAATCATCATAAGTCCATGTTGATGGACTATTTTTGTCAACCAACCATTATGTTCTAAACATAATTACAAACTTTCAAGAGTTGTTCAAGGCAACTCTCATTTCTTCATACAACGATTTGTAAGTGAAGAATCATGGCACATAAAGTGTCCATGCCCTTGTGCTTACTTCTAAAGTTCCTTGTTCATGTAACAAAGAAACAAGCACTAATGTTTGCGTTGATTAAGGGTTGTTCAAAGCAACTCTTATTTCTTTCATACAACAATTTGTAATTGAAGAATTATGACATTAAAAGTGTTGTCCTCTTTATGATAGACTTATCTAACATGTTCTTTCATTGATACATTATCAATTGGAAGATTGTGAGGATGAGACTACTTAGTTACATCTACAAGCCATTAAAGACAATCTATGGAATTGTAGTACTAAGTCCGGAAACTAAAGCATTCGGCTTTTTCTTTGTCAAGTTTTGGATAGCGTTTGCAAATATATTGGTAAACAAATACATAACAAATATAAATTGATTGATTTTAAGCCATTTGATCCGGGTCTTTAAATCAAATAGCACCACCCACTATTTTTGGCAAATTCCATATCCCTCATTGGAATTCGAGAGTTTTGGAGGAAACTCTTAGTAGGGTATGGGAGGCTCACTATTACCAAGCCCACCTCACGATGATACGATGTTGGCTAGCATTAATAATAATGAGAGAGTACGCTTACTCATTTGCATCTCTTGCAAGTACCCATCTTATTTGGCCTCTAGAGAATGTTGCCTCACAATGATATGATGTTGGCTCCATTGCACTTAGTTAAGTCATTCCCACCATGCCTAGTTCAAGTAGGGGTTCAAGAACAACCTCACAATGATATGATGTTGGCTATTCTCGTTGCCTACCTTCACAACATCAAGTATGCATATAAACTCCTCCTGAGTGTAAGCATGCACTTTGTACTCCCTCATGATAGGGTGAAGCCGGTGTACAAGTCACAAACGATTGGAGCCTACCACGGTGGAAGGCCACGAAAGAGTGTTCAAAGCACTGTCACGCTTATCAACTTAATATTGGTTTGGTTGAGGGCTTTTAGGTCTCATCACATATAAACATACATTTTAATCCTATTAAAACATTTTTGGTCCTATTACAACTATTGGTCCATTGGATTGATTTAGTTGTATATAATACTCCCACTAAGCTTTTAAAACGGTTTTTAAAGCAAGAGTATATGATACTACTAACATAAGATTTGCATTCATTGATGGACTATATAGTTGCCTTAGGGCCTTAGGATGACTATGAACCTATTGATTAGATTCAACACGAGCATAGTGTTGAATCTCGGTCTAGGGATGGTGATTGATTTTAGTTACGCGTTTAATCACATTAAGGCGTGTTGTCTTAGGGGCGTTGGACCCTCTACTCCATTTTCATGTATATCAAATAAAACAAGAAAATGAGTACTTCAAAGTAAAGATGAGCTTATGCTCTTTACAACACTTGAATAATACAAATTACTTTAAAGTAAAGAAGAGCTTAAGCTCTTTTACAACATTTGATCAAATCAAATTACAACCAAAATCTAATCTACACATTCCCATGGTTCAAACAAATTTGAAACGGCCTTTCACATAGCTCAATTATCGTAGGCTTAGGTTCATAATCACCCTTTAATTAATTAACACTTTAACTAATTAAATTGAATGCAACATTTTTCATTTGGTTTTTGTATCCATAAAATTGATTTAAATGGAGCTAAAAGAAATGAAAATCCAATTCTCATTTCAAGAGACAAAACAATTTTTGTTCTCTATTTAATTTGGGTCAAAATGCAATGACCTCAACTTGTTTGGGCCATTGTGCAATTAACCTCAACTTTTGGGCTATTTTGCAATTAGCCACAACTTTTGGGCCTTAGTGCAATTAACCACAACTTTTGGGCTATTTTGCAAAAACATAAACTTTTGGGGTCACTTTGTAAAAACACAAAAGTCCAATACTTTATGTAATTACAACTAGAACCCAAAAATTTCCACAAAAGCTAAAACTTCATTAAAGGAGCAAAACAATTTGTCCTTTTAGTGATTTTGGACCTTTACGTAAAAACGTAAACTTTTGGGCCAAAATGCAAATACACAAAAGTATCAAAACTTTATGTAATTGCACAAAAGGCCCAAAAAATACCCTTTTGGTAGGGTGGCCGGTTTTTGAAGCAAAACTAAAAAAAATTTCAAAGTTTTTGCAAGGTGGTTTTGTGACATAAATGCATGCAAGTGGTGTGTGTGTGAAAGGGAATTAATCCTTACACACCCATCACCATTTCCATCACCTTTCAAAACAAATATCTAAGATATTTACAAAGTTTTTGACTAACATTAAAATGTTAATCATTAATAAATATATGAAAATATCTTATAACAAAACTTTATGAAATAATTCAAAACTTTGAATCAAAACACCAAACCTTTTTGTTCTTGGCAAGAACATCAAGAACAATGAAGAACATTCATGAAAAACCCATAAAAGTTCCATGAACATTTTTCACCCAAAACCATCCCAAAATCACTTAAACTTAAGGGAAATAACATACAACCAAACTAGGGTACATAGGGGTTCCAAAAGTTACTTGAAAACAATTTTAACAAGTCAAACAAGAACCCAAAAAATCACCCTTTAATTTTGGCCGAAATTCCCAAAATTCATGGCACCAAATTTTAGCTCCAATATTCATGCTCATATGAACTACATCTACAACATTTGAGATGGCAAATTTTCTAACAAAATTTACATTCAAAGAAAGCAAGAATAAAGCTTGTAACATATTACAACTTTTAAATCACAAACTATGAACAACAAAACCCAAAAGGATTCACCAACTACTAGACCTAGGCTCTGATACAACTTGAAGGATTATTTTGAGAATACATGTTCATTTAAGCAACATCATTAGCATGCAATTAACAAATTAAAGGCGGAATCATGCTTGGATGTACTTAAAAACAAAACATTACCAATGAATGTTCAAAGCCTAGTAGTTTGGTGAACCAATAATCAACTCAAAACAAAGTGAGTTGAAATTTATACCTTTGTAGATTCCTCTTTGCATAAGCAAAGGCTAATCACCCAAAGAGAGGGCCTTCATTCCTTGCATCTAAGATCTATGGATTTGGATGGATGAAAAAGTTTCTCCAAGTTCCCAAAATTGGGATCCTCTAAGTCTCCACACCAAGGTTAGTGATGCGTTGTAAAACAACACACAAATTAAACCCTCTTGTTGACAATTGTAGTATAGATGTAAGTAGGGTATCGTTCTAGGCCGGGGATTAGGAGGGATTGCTAATCTACTCTAAATTGATTTAAAAATATTAAACAAGACTCAAAAACACAAAATAAGACAGATTATGAAGACTAAGACTTAACAAAATATGGGGGGATTGTGTTTGGACGAAATTTAATTCGATGGACAGATTAGAAGAAAACAGATTGTAATGCAAATTGTGATAAACCAATGGATGATGGAATGGCTAAGGGGTTCTTCTCCACACATGGCTTGCTTGCATACAAAATGATTTCTAATTGTATTTCAATAACTTATGAATTCTCAACGCCCCAAATTAACCATGAATTGCATAGATTAATTCTCAGATTTTCCTTAAGTTAATGGATTGGATGATTGCATACGACAACCCAAGACATTCCCCACAAGTTCCCTCAATGAATTGCATAAAAGAGATACAAGCAAGAATTATTAAGTTCTATGAAAACCATAAGCATTGACGAGGCACTTGTTACTATGAATTGCATGAAACTTATGCCAAGAATTTACTTAACATGATTGTGATCAACAACCTTTACTACTTGTGAATATAAGTTCATAACGATTAGGTGAAATTCCCTTATATCCTAGCATTCAATTTATGCATGAAGATTACCCGTGCACTCTCAACAACCATACATAAATAAGTTATAGTTCAAGAAGATAAGTAAATTGAAATCACAACTTATGAAACACAATTAAAAGTAATCAAATCATATAGCAAGCAATAACATGGTTTCGAATACACCCTTAGCCAAAACGAATTTATTTCCTCATAGTCGTAATTAAACAAAGATAATCAAATTTAAACATTTAAAACAAAGATAGATTACACCTAGAAACGCTTCAACAATCCAACGTCTGGAATGGCTAGGCACGGCTCCAAGGTAATCCTCTCATTCTTCCTTTGTAAAGCTGCGACACAAGGGATGGTGATGATGGTTTTTGTGGTGAATTGTGGTGGTGGATGGATATAGGTGAGTTATGGTGAAGGGTGGATGGATATAGGTGAGTTATGGTGAAGGGTGGATGTGTGTATGAATGATGAAGGCTAAGAGAATGATGAAGAATGTTGTGGCATAGGGTGGTATTTATAGGGAATGTGGAAAGGGTTGTAGGTGAAGGTAGTAGGTGAAGGTAGTAGGTGAAGGTGGTGGATGTTGTAGGTGAAGGTGGATGTTGTAGGTGAAGTAGGTGGATGTTGTAGGTGAAGGTGGTGGATGTTGTAGGTGAAGTAGGTGGATGTTGTAGGTGAAGGTGGATGTTGTAGGTGAAGTGGGAAGGAAAGGAAAGTTCCTTCTTTCTTGCTCTTTTGTCATGTGTGAAGAACTTGGGCTTCACTTATCCATCTTCATAGTAGATTTCAACCCAATTAATTTCCAAATTCGTCCATCCATCTAGCTTGGATCATAAGCAATCCATCGTGGGCCCAAAAACACTCCAAACTACTCCAAATTGGCTCATAATGCACCCTTAGCCCATAAAACCTACAAACACACGAATTTAACTTAAAACACTATAATAAATACTAAATAATTACCAAAATGCAAGAAAACAAGCAAGCTAAGTCGCATAAATATGCTCCTATCAAATTCCCCCACACTTAGCTTTTGCTAGTCCCCGAGCAAAACAAAACAAACAAAACACAATTTAGACCTTCCAACAATTGCCTCAAGGATTTCCAAAGAAACATGACATGTTAAAAATCGTTATTCCCACAAATTTTAGTCATCCTTACACTCAAGCACATACTTAATCATAGTCACCACTTATTAGTTCACAATTAACCAATTAAAACAATGTTTTGAATGTAGTAACATGCCTTAGAGAATTTGCTCAATTCCTTACAAGATATGCACTCAATTTTCACTCAGAATTTCTAACTACACACCCTATACTAGTTATATGTGAGAAGATTAATGTAGATATGAAAACGAAGGCTCACATATATGTATAACAAGGAAAGCAATTTTCTGGAGTTATTAAGCATGTTTAGATATGATGTCATGAATGGAATGCTACTACTTAGATGCGAGAACCATTGACACCATATGCTCATACCAATTTCAAACTCCACAAATTGAAACACATAACACTCAAGATAGAAGTATAGGGTTGTAACGGGGCTTGGGGTATTGGTTAACAAATGAAGGATAGGGAAAACAAACGTTCTCAAAGCGATAGTAAGCAAAGTAGTGACATTGAGACTCAGAATTCACTTTAGTATGCAAAAATCAACTTAAAAACACAAGGGGAAGATTTAAACAATACTTAGGGCCGAATTCATTGTTTTGGACCCTTTCTTCAACAAACAACACTTTAGAACTCTTTTTCAAAAAAAATTCACAACTTTTCTTTTTTTTTTTCTTTCAATTTTCCACGAATTTTCTTTTCTGTTTCTTTTCTACCCGTGCCTTTGCACACAAACTCACATGAACAATACTTCCCCCACACTTGTTTTCTGCCATTCATTAATCAAAAGGAATTCAATTGTTGTCATGCTTTACTATGCTTTAAAAACAAGGGTATGGATGGTCCTAATCTAGGCTAGGTGAGGATAATGTAGGTTAACAAAGAACATAGGCTAACAAGGCTCAACGGGGTTAACTTAAAGACATAATGAAATAGGATACACGGCTGTTTGGCTTAGGTGGTGGTCACTACACGACTTCATCTTGAATATGTGTTATGCAAATCAATAACATGCTTTGAATGAAATAGGCATGAGTTCTAGCATTTGGAACTAAATGATGAAACGCCTTCTAAGTAGCAACCAAGCAAAGAATAATGAGATCATGCAACGACTTTAGAAAACAACAATGCACAGATTATTAACTCTCCAAATAAACGTTTAGGCTCAAGTCTCACAAGGTTGTAGCGTTAGTTTGAGTTCCTTCCTTCAAGCATGTTACAAAAACTAATTTTTCTTTTATGATTGCATGTGAATTCATAAGTTATAACCACAACCAAGCATAAACAAAGAGTAAATCAAACTTTCATCCATGTTTACAACTCTTTTTAACAGCCATGCAATTACAAACTGAATCCTCATCATTGTGTTGGAAGGTACCCTAAGACACAAACAAACACACAAAAACAACTCAAAACAACTCTTTTTTTGGGTTTTTCAAAACAATTTTTTCAAATTTTTATGTTATTTTCGGATTTTTAAACCAAAACACACTAAAACAGCCCAAAAGTTGCTTAAAAACACATTAAAACAGCAAGGAACAAGTCTCTGAGTAAAGGGTGATAAAATCCCACGAATTTGCATCTAAATACACTTAGTTACCCCCCCCCCCACACTTAAATCAAACATTGTCCTTAATGTTTCAAGTATAAAATCACGAAAAACAAAAATAAACACACAAACAGCAACTAAACAACCTAACATGGCAGATACGAAATAATCAACAAAGAAAAGGGTTTTAGGAACGCAAATCTGGAATTGGAGTGATTCCTAGGGCTTCCTTTGTTGAATTGCATGGGTTGCCTCCCAAGTAGCGCTTTCTTTAACGTCTTGCAGCCGGACGAAACTTTCCATCAAACTCCCATCGGCTCCACAGCATGGAATTTATCTTTCAATGGGAGGTGATACTTGAAATGATCCGGCAGTGGTCTAAATTCTAGTGTAGGTGCCTGAATCATCAAAATCAGCAAGTTAGTATAAACTGTAATGGAAATTGGAGAAGATGACTTACTTGCTTTGTCCGACAAGAACTCAATGACAAACACCACTCCTTTTAAGGTTTCAGGGATATTGGACTTGGCCAGATTGAATGTGATGGTTGGGACTTGTCCCGTGTCATAAAACTCAATTTCATAGGCCTTTGTTGCCTCATGCACAACCTCTTGGATGTATTCTTGATATGCCCCAGCAACTTCCTTTTCTTGAATCATTTTTCTTGGTGTGCAAGGTTCTTTGAACGTTTCAACACCATCGGGAACTTGTTGTGGTGCACCAAGAATTGGGATATCACCTTTGACCTCTGGAAGAGCTTCCACAATGTCTTTTTCACTCACTTCGATATTTGGAATAAAAAACCTGCGAGGAAAAAGGACATTTGGTGGAATGGGGTTAGAATGAATTGAACTTGGAACAACATTACCGAAGTTGGACAACATAGGGACTTGAGGGGTTTGAGACAAGAATTCTTCGAAACTGTCCAAGTCGTCCTCCTCCTCTTCTTTTTGCAGCGGCAATTCATCCAAATTCGGGCTGTGTTTGGATGGTTCTGGAACAGCCTCATCCTCCATCTCACCTTCCAAAGTGATGGCTTCATTGATTTCCACTTCTCCCTTTGAATTTGCAAATGTGGAAGTGGAGAGTTCACTTTGATCTTGAATCTGTGCCATGATCTCCATAATCTGCCCAACTTGCCTCTCCAATTCATCCACCTTGTTGGTCCGGTCTTGCATCTCCTGGATTCGATTTTCCACTCCCTGATTCAAAGAGGTGAGTTGCTTATTAAATGTATCATTATCCAAGGATGTACCTGAATCGAATTGGGCTGATTATTGTGGTGGCTGTGACGGTTGTGGTGGCTGCATAGGTGTTGTATAGAACTCTTCAGACGGCTGCCAACATTCTCCTTGGTGAGTCTCCTTAGCTTGATTTTGTGACCCCTGCACCAAAGAGTTTAATTCATTAAGGATTTGATTATAATTTATGGACGAACCTGAGTTTGATTGAGCATATTGCATATGAGGTTGTGGTGGCTGCATAGGTCTTGAATAGAACTCCTCGTATGGCTGCCAATATGCTTCATGTTGAACTTGTTGAGCTTTCCACCACATAGAGTTTGAATGATCACGCCAATCTCTTTGTGGACATTGATTGGTTCGAAATCCTTGCCTATACGATGCACCGAATGTAGGGACACTTTGCAGTGTGGTCCTTTCAGCATACTGCGACAATTGAGAAGTAAGATTTGCCAATTGAGCTTGAATACTTGCAAAATCCATGTCTTACTTCTCTAGTACCTTAAATCAAAGAAAAAGAACTAAATCAAATATCAAAAGTAACACAAAACATAGAAAACAAAACTAAGTCAGAAACTAAAAAAAAAACAAACTTAAACAAAAAGAAAAGAACCAAGGGATTAGCAAACTTGCTAATCCCCGGCAACGGCGCCAAAATTTGATGCGTTGTAAAACAACACACAAATTAAACCCTCTTGTTGACAATTGTAGTATAGATGTAAGTAGGGTATCGTTCTAGGCCGGGGATTAGGAGGGATTGCTAATCTACTCTAAATTGATTTAAAAATATTAAACAAGACTCAAAAACACAAAATAAGACAGATTATGAAGACTAAGACTTAACAAAATATGGGGGGATTGTGTTTGGACGAAATTTAATTCGATGGACAGATTAGAAGAAAACAGATTGTAATGCAAATTGTGATAAACCAATGGATGATGGAATGGCTAAGGGGTTCTTCTCCACACATGGCTTGCTTGCATACAAAATGATTTCTAATTGTATTTCAATAACTTATGAATTCTCAACGCCCCAAATTAACCATGAATTGCATAGATTAATTCTCAGATTTTCCTTAAGTTAATGGATTGGATGATTGCATACGACAACCCAAGACATTCCCCACAAGTTCCCTCAATGAATTGCATAAAAGAGATACAAGCAAGAATTATTAAGTTCTATGAAAACCATAAGCATTGACGAGGCACTTGTTACTATGAATTGCATGAAACTTATGCCAAGAATTTACTTAACATGATTGTGATCAACAACCTTTACTACTTGTGAATATAAGTTCATAACGATTAGGTGAAATTCCCTTATATCCTAACATTCAATTTATGCATGAAGATTACCCGTGCACTCTCAACAACCATACATAAATAAGTTATAGTTCAAGAAGATAAGTAAATTGAAATCACAACTTATGAAACACAATTAAAAGTAATCAAATCATATAGCAAGCAATAACATGGTTTCGAATACACCCTTAGCCAAAATGAATTTATTTCCTCATAGTCGTAATTAAACAAAGATAATCAAATTTAAACATTTAAAACAAAGATAGATTACACCTAGAAACGCTTCAACAATCCAACGTCTGGAATGGCTAGGCACGGCTCCAAGGTAATCCTCTCATTCTTCCTTTGTAAAGCTGCGACACAAGGGATGGTGATGATGGTTTTTGTGGTGAATTGTGGTGGTGGATGGATATAGGTGAGTTATGGTGAAGGGTGGATGTGTGTATGAATGATGAAGGCTAAGAGAATGATGAAGAATGTTGTGGCATAGGGTGGTATTTATAGGGAATGTGGAAAGGGTTGTAGGTGAAGGTAGTAGGTGAAGGTAGTAGGTGAAGGTGGTGGATGTTGTAGGTGAAGGTGGATGTTGTAGGTGAAGTAGGTGGATGTTGTAGGTGAAGGTGGATGTTGTAGGTGGATGTTGTAGGTGAAGGTGGTGGATGTTGTAGGTGAAGGTGGATGTTGTAGGTGAAGTAGGTGGATGTTGTAGGTGAAGGTGGTGGATGTTGTAGGCGAAGTAGGTGGATGTTGTAGGTGAAGGTGGATGTTGTAGGTGAAGTGGGAAGGAAAGGAAAGTTCCTTGTTTCTTGCTCTTTTGTCATGTTTGAAGAACTTGGGCTTCACTTATCCATCTTCATAGTAGATTTCAACCCAATTAATTTCCAAATTCGTCCATCCATCTATCTTGGATCATAAGCAATCCATCTTGGGCCCAAAAACACTCCAAACTACTCCGAATTGGCTCATAATGCACCCTTAGCCCATAAAACCTACAAACACACGAATTTAACTTAAAACACTATAATAAATACTAAATAATTACCAAAATGCAAGAAAACAAGCAAGCTAAGTCGCATAAATATGCTCCTATCAAATTCCCCCACACTTAGCTTTTGCTAGTCCCCGAGCAAAACAAAACAAACAAAACACAATTTAGACCTTCCAACAATTGCCTCAAGGATTTCCAAACAAACATGACATGTTAAAAATCATTATTCCCACAAATTTTAGTCATCCTTACACTCAAGCACATACTTAATCATAGTCACCACTTATTAGTTCACAATTAACCAATTAAAACAAAGTTTTGAATGTAGTAACATGCCTTAGAGAATTTGCTCAATTCCTTACAAGATATGCACTCAATTTTCACTCAGAATTTCTAACTACACACCCTATACTAGTTATATGTGAGAAGATTAATGTAGATATGAAAACGAAGGCTCACATATATGTATAACAAGGAAAGCAATTTTTTGGAGTTATTAAGCATGTTTAGATATGATCTCATGAATGGAATGCTACTACTTAGATGCGAGAACCATTGACACCATATGCTCATACCAATTTCAAACTCCACAAATTGAAACACATAACACTCAAGATAGAAGTATAGGGTTGTAACGGGGCTTGGGGTATTGGTTAACAAATGAAGGATAGGGAAAACAAACGTTCTCAAAGCGATAGTAAGCAAAGTGGTGACATTGAGACTCAAAATTCACTTTAGTATGCAAAAATCAACTTAAAAACACAAGGGGAAGATTTAAACAATACTTAGGGCCGAATTCATTGTTTTGGACCCTTTCTTCAACAAACAACACTTTAGAACTCTTTTTCAAACATTTTTCACAACTTTTCTTTTTTTTTTCTTTCAATTTTCCACGAATTTTCTTTTCTATTTCTTTTCTACCCGTGCCTTTGCACACAAACTCACATGAACAATACTTCCCCCACACTTGTTTTCTGCCATTCATTAATCAAAAGGAATTCAATTGTAGTCATGCTTTACTATGCTTTAAAAACAAGGGTATGGATGGTCCTAATCTAGGCTAGGTGAGGATAGTGTAGGTTAACAAAGAACATAGGCTAACAAGTCTCAACGGGGTTAACTTAAAGACATAATGAAATAGGATACACGGCTGTTTGGCTTAGGTGGTGGTCACTACACGACTTCATCTTGAATATGTGTTATGCAAATCAATAACATGCTTTGAATGAAATGGGCATGAGTTCTAGCATTTGGAACTAAATGATGAAACGCCTTCTAAGTAGCAACCAAGCAAAGAATAATGAGATCATGCAACGACTTTAGAAAACAACAATGCACAGATTATTAACTCTCCAAATAAACGTTTAGGCTCAAGTCTCACAAGGTTGTAGCGTTAGTTTGAGTTCCTTCCTTCAAGCATGTTACAAAAACTGATTTTTCTTTTATGATTGCATGTGAATTCATAAGTTATAACCACAACCAAGCATAAACAAAGAGTAAATCAAACTTTCATCCATGTTTACAACTCTTTTTAACAGCCATGCAATTACAAAACGAATCCTCATCATTGTGTTGGAAGGTACCCTAAGACACAAACAAACACACAAAAACAACTCAAAACAACTATTTTTTTGGGTTTTTCAAAACAATTTTTTTCAAATTTTTATGTGATTTTCGGATTTTTAAACCAAAACACACTAAAACAGCCCAAAAGTTGCTTAAAAACACATTAAAACAGCAAGGAACAAGTCTCTGAGTAAAGGGTGATAAAATCCCACGAATTTGCATCTAAATACACTTAGTTACCCCCCCCCCCCACACTTAAATCAAACATTGTCCTCAATGTTTCAAGCATAAAACCACACAAAACACAAAGAATTAACACACAGCAATTTAAATCCAAAACTAGGCAGATTAGAAACAACAACAAAGAGAAGGGTTTTAGGAACGCAAATCTGGAATTTTAGTGATTCCTAGGGCTTCCTTTGTTGAATGCATGGGTTGCCTCCCAAGTAGCGCTGTCTTTAACGTCTTGCAGCCGGACGATGCTTCTCTTTACGCTCCCCTAGGTCCCATAGCATGGAATTGATCCGTGAATGGAAGGTGATACTTGAAATGATCCGGCAGTGGTCTAAATTCTAGTGTAGGTGCCTGAATCATCAAAATTAGCGTGTTAGTATAAATTAAAATTAAAATTGGAGAACATGGCTTACTTGCTCTCTCCGACTTAAACTCAATTACAAACACCACAGTTTTGGACATTTCCGGGATTTTGAACTTGGCCAGGTTTACTATGATGGTTGTGGCCTTGATTGTCTGCACAGCCTCTTTGATGTTTTCTTGATAGTCTCCAGCCACTTCATTCACTTGAATCCCGCTTCTTGGTGTGCAAGGTTCTTTGAATGCTTCAACCTCATCGGGAACTTGTTTTGGTGCACCAAGAATTGGGATATCACCTTTGACCTCTGGAAGAGCTTCCACAATGTCCTTTTCACTTTCTTCGATATTTGGAATCAAAAATTTGCAAGGAAAAGGGACATTTGGTGGAATGGGGTTAGAACAAATTGAACTTGGAACAACCTCACCTGAGTTGGACGGCATAGGGACTTGAGGGGTTTGAGACAAAAATTCTTCTAAACTGCCCAGGTCGTCCTCCTCTTCTTCTTCTTGCAGCGGCAATTCATCCAAGTTCGGGCTGTGTTTGGATGGTTCTGGAACAGCCTCATCCTCCATCTCACCTTCCAAAGTGATGGCTTCATTGATTTCCACTTCTCCCTTTGAATTTGCAAATGTGGAGTTGGAGAGTTCACTTTGATCTTGAATCTGTGCCATGATCTCCATAATCTGCCCAACTTGCCTCTCCAATTCATCCACCTTGTTGGTCCGGTCTTGCATCTCCTGGATTCGATTTTCCACTCCCTGATTCAAAGAGGTGAGTAGCTTATTAAATGTATCATTATCCAAGGATGTACCTGAATCGAATTGGGCAGATTGTTGTGGTGGTTGTGGTGGCTGCAAAGGTGTTGTATAGAACTCATCATACCGCTGCCAATATTGTCCTTGGTGAGTCTCCTTAGCTTGATTTTGTGACCCCTGCACCAAAGAGTTTAATTCATTAAGGATTTGATTATAATCCACGGGCATACTTTGATTCGATTGGAATTGTTGTGGGGGAGGTTGTGGTGGCTGCATAGGTCTTGAATAGAACGCTTCATCTTGCTGCCAATATCCACTTTGTTGAACTTGTTGAGGCTCTACCCACATATAATCTGAATGATCTCTCCAATCCGAATTGCAAGCGTTGGAAAACATGTTGCCCCTTGATTGGCTGTGGCCTTGATATCCCCAAACATCTTCATATGCAGAAAATTGAGGATATTGATGAGTCTGATATCCTTGCCCATAAGGCACATCAAGTGTAGGAACACTTGGCATTGAGGTCCGTTCGGCATTATGAGTCAATTGAGCAGTGAGCTGCGCCAATTGAGCTTGAATGGTTGCAAATGCCATGTCTTGCTCCAATTATACCTAAAATCAAAGAAAGAAAAATAAATCAAATACCAAAAGTAAAATACACACACAAATATAAACATAAACACAAACATAAAAATAAACACAAACAAAAATAAAGGGATTAGCAAAGTTGCTAATCCCCGGCAACGGCGCCAAAAATTTGACGGGATTTTAAAACCGCACAAATTTAACCCTCTTTTTGACAATTGTAGTATAGGTGTAAGTAGGGTATCGTTCTAGGCCGGGGATTAGGAGGGATTGCTAATCTACTCTAAATTAATTTAAAAATATTAAACAAGACTAAAGGACACAAAATTAGGCTAAAAACTCTAATAACTCGAAACACACTTAAAATGATTCAAAACAATGAAAATTAACTAAATAATATAATTTAATAAAGGGGGGGGGTTTGGTTTTGACGAGAAGTAACTAGACTTAAATAAATTGCAAATTTGACAAAAGCATAAAATAAGAGTTAAAGGATAGGCGACGGACTGGCTAGAGGGTTCTTCTCCACACATGACACATATGTAATCTAAATTGATTTTCAGTTGTTCTTTCAATAAATTGTAAATCTCAACACCCCAAATTAATTAGGTACGCTTAAATTAACCTTCAGATTTTCCTTATGTTATTGAATTGGATGAACAGCATACAACAACTCAAATTATTCCCCAAAAGTTCCCTACGTGAAAAGCACAATAGAGATACGATTAAAGATCATTATGTTCTATGAAAATCATAAGTGTTGACAAGGCATTCGTAACTATGAACAGCATGATACGTTTGCCAGGAATTTACTTAACGCGATTGTGACTAGCAACCTCCACTACTCATGAATATAAGTTCATAACGATTAGGTGAAATTCACTTATATTCTAGCATCAAATTCATGCATGTAAATTAAGTATGCATTCTTAATCGACATACACAAATAAGTTATTAATCAAGCAGTTAAGCAAATTAAATTCACAACTCATAAAATCACAACTGAACGTAATCAATTCATATTACAAATATAATCATGGCTTTGAATTATCCTCTAGCCAAAACGAATTTAGCCAATCATACTCAAAACAAAACAAAGGAAAAATAATTTAAATATCGAAAACATAGAATAGAATACACCTAAAACGCCCAGCAATCCAAGCTTTGAATGGCAAACACGTCCAAGGCTCTCCTTCCTTTCCTTCTTCTTTGCTTTTATGCGGCACAAGTGTGATTTGATGATTTTTGTGGTGAATTGTGGTGGTGGATGGATGTAGGTGAGTTATGGTGAAGGGTGGATGTGTGTATGAATGATGAAGGCCAAGAGAATGATTGATCGGATCATATTTATATATATTTTTATATCAAATTCACTCGTCTTTTCTTAGTTAGTTCATTATATTTTGAGCTATTTACTTTGTTTTTGTGTTTTATAGAATTTATCTAGCAAATAAAAGAAAAATAGCACAAGTAAGATTTTAAGTAATAAATTCGTCATTTCTACCTTGCTCACTTATTTGATTTTTGTAACAAGCAGAAAATAATATACAAGTGGGGCTATTCGGTGGAGAGAATGATAGCAGAAATTAATATAGGCAAAAGGTGGAGGGCAGAATGATGACATGCATTTGGTGGAAAGGAGAAAATTTAGTGGAGAACAGCTGCCTTGGGCAGCTGAGGCGAGAAAGAAAGAAAATAATAATAAGGCAGCGGGGGTGTCGGTGAGCCAAGCACGCAGGGGATTCAACAGAAAATAAAAGCTGCCTTTGGCAGCTCAGAAACGGGGGAAGCAGCAAGCTGCCTCTGGCAGCGAGAAAGGAGACCAAAGCTGCGCAAAGAGAGAGAGGCACGGGGCAGAGGGCTGCCATCAGTGTAGTCAGCAAGTCAACGAGGGAAGCCAGCTGCTATTTGGGCAGCTTAAAAATCCAGACGAGAGCAGCCAAAGCGCCGACGAGGGTTGTCAGCTGCGCAGTCAGCTCGCAGGGGCAGAGGAGCTACGCGACAGAAACTTGAGAGCAATAAGCTTCGTCGGGGCTGCCAAGAATCAGAAGGCAGCTGGGCAGCAAGTCTCGGAAAAACAGAAAAACAGCAAAGGACAGACGTCAAGCAATCTGGCAGCAAGCAACACAGAAGCCACGGTGCAAACTTGCACAGGAAAACCCCTTCACCCCATTTCGGTTTAATCCTCCAACTCATGTTTTATTTTTACTTGTTTTAATTTATAAATAATGTGTAACTAATTTTATTTTGGCTAGAGGTTAATTCAAAGCCATGGATATATTTGTAATTTGAATTGATATCTTCAGTTGTGATTTCTGAGTTGTGATTTAATTTGCTTAACTGCTTGATTGATAACTTATTTGTGTATGTTAATTAAGGATGCATACTTAATTTACATGCATGAATTTGATGCTAGAATATAAGTGAATTTCACCTAATCGTTATGAACTTATATTCATGAGTAGTGAAGGTTGCTATCCACAATCGTGTTAAGTAAATTCTTGGCAGGAGTATCATGCTTTTCATAGTTACGAATGCCTCGTCAGTACTTATAGTTTTCACAAAGTTTAATGATCTTTGATTGTATCTCTATTGTGCTTTTCACGTAGGGGACTTTTAGAGAATGTGTTGAATTGTCGTATGCTGTTCATCCAATTCAATAACTTAAGGAAAACTTGAAGATTAAAAAAGTGTTGTTCACGGTTAATCTGGAGTATTGAAATTTACAATTTATTGAAAGAACAACTGAAAATCAATTTAGGTTGCATATGTGTCATGTGTGGAGAATAACCCTCTAGCCAGTCCGTCGCCCATCCATTCACTTTTATTTTATGTTTTTGTCAATTCTGTAATTTATTTAAGTTTAAATTTACGTTTCATCAAAACCAAACCCACCCCCCCATTATTATATTATATTATATTATTTAGTTAGTTTTTATTATTTTTAATCTTTTAATTCATTGTCCGTCCATTTTAATTTCCTAGTGTTAATTTGATTGTTTTTATTATTTTGAGTCATTTTAAGTGTGTTTCGAGTTATTAGAGTTTTTAGCCTAATTTTGTGTCCTTGAGTCTTGTTTAATATTTTTAAATTAATTTAGAGTAGATTAGCAATCCCTCCTAATCCCCGGCCTAGAACGATACCCTACTTACATCTATACTACATCTGTCAAAAAGAGGGTTAAATTTGTGCGGTTTTAAAATCCCGTCAATGATGAAGAATGTTGTGGCAAAGGGTTGTAGGTGAAGGTAGTAGGTGAAGGTTGTAGGTGAAAAGGAAAGGAAAGGAACACTACAAGAAAACATGGCTTTTGTGACGACCAACATTCGTCACATAAATATGAAAAATCGTCACATTTGACTATATGTGACGAAATTTCACAGTCACAATTAGGGTCACCTATACACCGTCACCGATAGTTTAAGTGACGAATATTGGAGTCGCCACATATTTTCCTTTTGCGTGATGCTTCTTCCGTCACTTAATATCTAATATGTGACGAAATTAGCATTACAAAATAAAAACTTCAGTGACCTACGTTTTTCGTCTCATATAAGACTTATAAGTGATGCTTTTTTGGGTCACTCAATATGATCCCAGAATTATATAAATACAATAAGCGACGCTAAAATCGCCACAAAATAATAAATTAAGTGACCTATGTTTTTCTTCAATGACCTATCTTTTTCGTCACAGACTTATAAGTGATGCTTTTTGGGTCACTCAATATGATCCCAGAATTATATAAATACAATAAGTGACGCTAAAATCGTCACATATTACTTTGATAGGTGAAGCAGCTTATGTCACATATGTTATAATCAAATAACTATTTAAGAATAATATTTGAGGAATTCATTACTTATTCGTCTTTCGTAATCTAGAATAGCAACTCATAACAATTATAAGGTAGTACTTCCCATTTTCATTAATCAACAATTAAACCACATAAGTTTGAATATGTTCAACAACTATACATCCAACAAAATAACATAAACATCCCAAAATCAATCTAACTCATGGTGACCTATATCCTAATAATAGCAATTTGTGAAGAAGGGTACCAAGGCCTATACATAAGGGTACCAAGGCCTATACATGGACAGTTTAAGGTACTAATTAACAAAAGAAAAGTCTTACACACATTGAGAGGTGCTAACAAAAAGGTCTACCATGTGCATACTTAACTAATAACACAAAAGACATAACTATCGAAATCATTCTTCTTCCGAGTCATGTTCTTCAAGTTCAGGATAAACATTTTCACTAGGTGAGTTATTACCATCAGATTCCTTCGAGTTGTTACTGGTTTGCCCTTGACTTGCAGCCAAAAAAGCCTTAATTTTTAATAAAATGGTTTCATCATCATTTTGTAAATCCAACCGAGCTCTCAATTGTTCATTTTCCTGTTGCAATTTGAGGAAATCATCTGATAGAATTTTGATCTGATCTCTCATATCAGTTAACTCAAAACTTGAAGCCATAGAAGAAACGCAACTAAAGGTATCCGTACGAGGGAAAAGACCTACACCATTAACAGATTTTCCCTTCCTTCCAAGGTTCTCAGCCATGATTCCAAGTTCATCTTCCAGTGGTACTTGTATGGAATCGAGTATAGTACCCTCAGGCGCTTCTTGGATTAGCTTCTCCCTAACTTCATCCTTCTTGTTCTTCATGTTATCCTTTCATATTAAAATACAAACAAATAAGTTTCTTTTGTTTCAAACAAATCAGCCACAATATGGTTAATAAAACACCACTTAAATACTTGGATATACTCATAAACCGACGTAGAAGCAAACCATTGGGTATAATTATATAAGCTCTAATAAATGGGCAAAATGTATCAAAATAGTTTCTTACAGGCCGCAAATTATATAAGCTCTAATAAATGGGTATAATTATATAAGCTCTAATAAATGGGCAAAATGTAGCAAAATGTATCAAAATAGTTTCTTATTGGCTAGCTAATCTTTTCTTCTTAATCTTCTTAACCCTTACGCTAACATTAATATTGATCTTATTCAATTGCAGAAACCTTAAAACAAAAAGAGCACAAGAGAGGGCTGATATGGGGAGGGGGAAGATTGTGATTCGGAGGATCGATAATTCGACGAGCAGGAAAGTGATTAGGCAACATATAACATATAACCTTTACATATCATTTTTGTAGTTTATGCTTCAATGTGTTTTACATAGGATTAGGCAACATACAACATATATAACCTTTAAATTAGTTTCTGTTTGAATGTATGTTACGTATAATTAACCTTTCAGCTTCTAGGTAGCTATATTAAGTTTTTTTTTTTTTTCATTTCAATCTTGCATGTTCACTTTATTTGTGTTTCCTAAGTTGTATCATGTCAAATTTGATTTTTTTTAAAATCTCCATCTCCCTTAAAATGACACAAATGATAAGTCCGTGAATGACTTACATATTTGTCCCGGGTAACATCATTTATCCACTGACCGTTCTTGTCTTTATGGAGAGCCCCCCAATTGTCAATCACAGATAATGGATTTCCTTTCTGCTCAATAATGTAAAAACATACATTAGAATATGTAAATTCCATAATGAGTATAATAAGTAATTTAATTTCATTACCATCTGGGCCTTCCTAGCATGTTGGATAAATGGCCTTGCCCCTCCTTTGTGGTGATACTTCTGTTTTTTCCTATTATCACCATTTTGCTTTGAAAGCTCCTACATTACACATTTGGTACATGACATACAAAAGAAGATTTAGTTAGCTATACATGTGTACAATTTGGAAGGTTCCAAGCTCTCAAACTTGTCATATATAACGTCATGTATTTCAGTTGTACATATTCATTCACCTTAGAGGGCTATCTCATCTCACCTTCTATATTCTCTTGGTCAACAATGTTAGAAACAACACAAGCTAAGGAGAGAGAAACATATATAACACCAAGCTTAAGGAAATTGAATGGAAGATACTCTTTCTTCTACTAAGGGCATTAGGCTAACACAGTTAGTCAGATGAGTATATATGATAACCATTTTCAAACTTTAAATTTTAACTCCACATAAGTATCGTGTCAAGAAGTAACAATCAACAAACTTCAAATTTTAACTCAAAATTACCTAAGTGTAAAGAAGTAACAATCAAATTTAACCACAAGGTGAAATTCATTAATGCATGTTAAGATATTTTTATTTCAAATCTGGCTATCGAAACAGACATTATATTACCACTGCCATATTCCCAATTCTAACCTAATTAAATAGGTGTTTGAGCAGATTTGACAATTACAAGTAAAAAAGCGTGTGGTTGTATATCCAACATAAAAGGTGTTTCAAGGGTTGGCTGGGGAGGAGGTCCAGCCAATTCTTCCATTATATACTTTTTCATGTTATTTGACCATGCTGCCCTTCGTATAATTACACCCTTATATGCCCTATTTTTTTGTCCGAAACTGTTATACACTGTCCTTTGACCATGCTGCCCTTCATATAAATACATTGTGGGTCCCAAAAACATGTGAGTCTATGGCTTAGTTAGGCATCACACAAAACGTTTTACAAAATTTTTATTCAACTCACTTCAAGTCAAGCCAATTCAACTTAATGGGAGTATGATTTTCTGGGTCCATGATACTTGACAAGAAGGACTGAAATGCCTATAACCTATGAAGCACAGTGCGGCAAGCCAGGTTTGGGTCTATTAATAGTATTAACCATCTCCCAAGTGAGAAAACCCTAATTAAGACCAAATTAGAATATCTTAGAAATTAACCAACATAATCATAAAGGTATTAACTTCAACATGCAGAGTTTGACATAACAAAGGAGGGTGCATGGACCATGTGAAATGCCACTTCTAGAGGATCTCATAAACAAATTCAGTATGCTTCACCCTTACCACTGGATTGTGTCTATTGGATGGATTATGTAATTGTCGCTCTTCTTGTGTTTACGCGGAGTTAGAACCAAAATGATGGCAAGGACAGGTAGATTGCAAACCAAGCAAGCGTAGAGCTTGCTTCTTTATTGGACAGAGACTCTGGTCATATCATCCACACTCGTCCTCCTTACACTGACCGGATTAAGGACTTTCTTGGCAGCTTTCTCTAAACGGATGACAAACGACCTTTAGAGTCCAGAGCTCAATTTCTACGGATAAGGATCTTGACAACCAAGAATCTCTCGGCTTCGCAGTGGTTAAGCTTAAAAGAGATCTTAATGGCAGTACTAGTACTATTGATAGGTAGGAAGCTACTGAATCTTATTCGATCATGAAGAAAGATGAGGGATAAAAAGATACAAAAATGGTTGTGTTAATATTAGTCCTGAGTGCTAACCAGAAAGTTATCGAATCATCCGTGACCAAGAAGCAGTCGGAGTTTGGAGCCACAAGGCAACATGTCAAGATCCAGTTCAGAAACATAAATATTGACCTCTACTTTCAACTTTTCATAATCCAACTGCAAATGCAAAATGTGCAAGAACTTCTGGTCAAAAGATATTAAGATTACGGACCTACCCTGTCTCCAAGGCAGCTGAGGTGAGGGCTCAGCATCTGAAGAGAGTCTCAGTCCCCATTTGTTGTGGTTCCTGTAGTACATTATAGGCTGATGCCATTTCACACCTGATTCCTCCAGTACATTATAGGAGGACGCCATGTCTGAGGAAAGAAAGAAAAAAAATTATTTGAAACGTGAACCTTTGTCGTTAGACTCGGGCTCTGATACCATGAAAGGTAGAAGAATGTATTTGTAGAACTCAACTCAATAATGAGTGAGCTGGATTTCATTAATATTTATAGGAGAACACAACTAATCAATACAGGAGTAGGATTTGCAATTCAATTATAACTATGCTAGGATTCTGTGGAACTAGAACCAGACTTCATATCTGATGAGAAGTCCTGCAACATGGACTTTGTAGCTGCAGTTTCAGTAACGGAATGGAACTTTGGTTTATCACCTGCAACAGAACCAACATAGGAAGTGCGCGGGGGATAAGTTTTATGGATGATGTTCCACTTATTTAACACTGACTTATTATGCAACAAAGCAAGACAATTAATTCTCATGGAATCGTTTCTCAGAGAAACGAAGAGCAGAAAAATATGACCTAAAACCCCTGAAATATTTATATAAGCACTTACATGAGAACAGATTTCCCATGTAATTGATCACAGTTATCACCTATCAAAAACATCATCCCACTTTTAAAGATGATTATGCAACACCAGACCAGAAGTCCACCCAAAACACGAACAGTGTAGTATAGTGGATTTAATGGGTGCACTGCTTTGATCAAATGAATGAGATAAGCATTACATATATTGCGTTTGGATTGGCACTTTTTAGAAGAAAAGATTTGAATGACTTCCCAGCCTATATTATCAAATTATTAGTCTTTATATGAATGCAATCCACATGCTAAATACAGTGTCTGGAACATGAACTTGAAATATATATTCTTTCATACCATCTTCTCAGTTCATGAAGAAGGGTATCAAAAATTTCTTTTCATGTTTTTTATCTTTTATTAGATGCATACAATTTACATAAGAATCCTATCCAATAAGAAGAGCAGATTTCAGATGACATTAGGCTCTAAAGGTTATATAACTAACAAAGTGCAAAGCCGTTTTTGAGCTGAAAGGTAAGGAGAAAGAACCTGCAGTCTGACATCATCACTGCCAGAGCTAAGAAGCTGCACAAACATGGGACCGCACCATGCTCAATAACGACTCATTTAAGCTCCAATGTTTCAGATGTAATTGGTCAAAGACCATGCTGCCTCAAACTGCATATAACAAGGTGTTTGATTACTCCATTAAAAAAAGTAAACTTCAACAAGAAACAAATTTTCCGTACCTGCAGTTGGTGCAATTCATGTCTTCCAAGAAACTCAACAAAGCAAGGGACAGCACCAGCTTTTATAACCTCATCAATAGGATGGCTGTGCTCCACAGAAATGAAAAACAAAGTCAACAGCCTCACATGGATATTTCACCTAAATAGGAAAGAAAATTAACTCGAAGCATTCAAGCTGCTCCCATACCAATTGATGATAGCTTCCTAAACTGAGTAGTAGCCTCCAATTGCAGTGCAGGATCATTAGACCAAGCTCCTTCCATCACTGATGGGATACTTTCCAACGGTTAAAAACCACAACAACAATCAAAGATCAATTCTTTTAATATAAGATCAGATAGCAAGAAGAGGAAACATAAAGAATCGAATGTATCTCATTCAATAATTCTCCCTTTTTAGGACATAAACAAAGAAACCAATTACAGAACTCATTCCAAATAAAGAGGGACATTATTCAATGCCTTCAATGTAAAAACATAGAGAGCATGAACTACTAACTTGCTGCTTCCAGTTATCTTCTCAACAAACAAATTCATTCAAATGAATTCCAAACACTATTACGTTTTTGAGCCATGACTCGAATCTTCAAAAACCAAAAGCTTAAGATATTATGTATCATTCAGCAGTTCCCAAATTAGTTGTGCTACTCTTTAAGAGCATTGAGAGCACAACGCTCAAGAGTTCAAAAGAGAAAAAACAGTTAAAACTTCTCCAATGAAGTCTGAAACATGCATGGAACAATTAAATACCCTTACAAGTCATACAATCTGAAATGTTATACCTGTATTTGACCTTTCCGGCTGTGATATTTGAAATGTCCAACGAACTTCGTTCTTGATGCTTTTTTTTTTTTAATTTTGCATAAGAAGTTGATTGAGGGAATGGTGGCCTTGTTTGTCAATAACATACTGGAAAATATAAAGGGGTTACTTTGTTGCTATATATAGTGAAGAAAAATCAAGACATTACATGAAAAATACAAATTTACATTAGACTCCTATCTGGCAAGGGCAGATTTCAAATGACATTATGCTCTCAAGGGTATAGAACTATATTAGAATTCTCTTCTCATACGTATTCAGAAAGTAAAGAGATTCCTAAAAAACGATGAATTGCTTTGCTTAAAAGAAAAAATTGTAGAATTTTCATCTTACCAGATGGGATAGTTTGTGAAAGCATGCATCTCTCGTAGTTGTTATGTTTTAATACATTAAGCAATTCTTTAACACCTTTCACGTAGGAGTATCCTTTCCCTGTTCATATTTTCGGGCCTGCAAAGTTAAATGAAATACTTTCCTGTAAGATTCAGATTCCAAAAGAAAGAGCGCATAGATAAAAGCAAATTGTATGAGAATGTAATCATGTGAAAGTAGAGACTTTAGTTCTTTAGTCTCTCAAATCAATACAACTGACAATATTTTGGATTCTGGAAGTCATTCAGAAGCAATTTGTGATGAAGCTTTCGAACGTAACAAAGGAGATAATAAGAAATTAACAATTCCTATGGTAACTTATGATTTTGGAATCAGCAAAACATATCTACATTTTGCAAGAAAATGTAATTCATAATAAAAACTGTCATACGTAGCAGTTGTGATCATTCAACAGGATAGATACCATGTTGCAATCTTGGCCTTGCATGAAATGCTTAATGTATAGTGTTGTTCCACTCTCACCACCAGCATTTTACAATAGTATATCGTTTTCCCCGCTCTTTTCAAATTTGAAACAAATGATTAATTCTAACAGCAGACTGTGGTTACAAGTTGCACCATTCCCTGAAAATGCGGATTAAACACAGGATACTGTTTCACATTCACCACATACCAGAGAGTCATGAAAATATTGATATATTGAGATTTCAAATGGCTAACAGTTTATGCTGCAAAAGGTTTTCACAGACTAGAACCCCACAGTTTGTAAACCATTGTTCTTCACTATCAGTGCCAAACTTCATAAAGCAAGAAAAATAACCGTTTACACAAGATTAGAAGCAGAAAAAACAAAGCAAAATGAAGTCATTTACAAGTCAGATGAAAGTACATTCTAACAGCTAAGAATTAAGTAAAAACTAACGAGTGATGCAGTATTTGACATACAAAAATGACCACTGACATGGCTCGGAAATAGTAAGAAACAACCTTCCAAATCTAGAGGCCTTCCATCGTTAAAGAATGTTCTTGCTAGCTCCACCTGGGGTAAAAATAATTTTGTGATACAGAAATTGACATGCTATACCTGAGACAAAAAATACATACTTAAAATGTACAATTTTGGTTCAATTCCTTTCAAATTGAACAAAACTATACACTTAACTTGATTTCAAACATTTATTTTCACAAAAGCTTCTCGGAAGCCAAACTACCAAGAGAATCTTAAAACTTTATGTTCAAAGTTGATGACTGAAAGATGAAAAACATGCACTGATATCACATTGGGTTGACTTAACAGTCCTGGTAAACATAATTTTGCATCACCAAGTACAAGTGTACCTCATCACTAATTCCCTTATCGAATCGTTCACGCAGTCAGGTGCTTGCATTTGATTAATTCTTCAAAAGCTATTCTGCACGCAGAATCCCACTTGTCATTAGCTGAATATTAAGTACAACATTGCATGATGCCACAACAACGAAGGCGTCGTTCCCTTACAGGTCTTCCTTCCACAACAACATAACCTTCAAACCCCAAAAACCCAATTTAATAAATGAAATGCTTAAACTGGTCATAACAATGCAATTATAAAATTGGTAGAAAATCCAAATTACTCTGCCAACATCTCCAATTCTCTACATTCTACAACTAATTAAGTCTGCAACTTACCAGATGCTTTAAGCAGCCGTGTGGTGAACACACCAAACTACCCAATTTGATCTTGTTAAGCCAGAAAGATAACTCAAAGGGTGGGAGAATGGCTATCGAGGGAGACAAAGGAGAGCTGGTAATTGTCGTCGCTAGCAACCACGATTTAATGGTCGGTCGCTGAAGTCAGGGTGCGGGTGCTGAAGACTGGGAAGAAAAGAGAATAAAGGGACTGGGAAGAAAAGAGAATAAAGGGACTGGTTTTGTTATTGGGGGCTTTGATAAATGCACATACATTTTTTTAATTTTTTTAATTTAATATTATATGTGAGGAATATCCAGGTGGCCTTCCATCTTCTTATGTGACGAATTTAACATTGCGTCACATATTAAAATTTCGTTTGGCGGTAAACTTTCCCGCCCACTTTTTTGTGGCGAATTCAAAAGTATAAGTGACGCAAAATATTTTGGTGCCCTGCAAAAATCTAAAAGTGACGATTTTAAAAAAAGCGTCACTTGTTTTACCTATATGTGATGAATTTTCACGCGCCACAAAAAATTCGGTCACTTAATCCATGTTTTGTTGTAGTGGAAAGTTCCTTGTTTCTTACTCTTTTCTTATCTTCTAGAACTTGGGCTTCACTTATCCATCTTCATAGTATATTTCAACCCAATTAATCTCCAAATTCGTCCATCCATCTAGCTTGGATCATAAGCAATCCATCTTGGGCCCAAAAACACTTCAAACTTCTCCAAATTGGCTCATAATGCACCCTTAGCCCATAAAACCTACAAACACACGAATTTAACTTTAAACACTATAATAAATACTAAATAATTACCAAAATGCAAGAAAACAAGCAAGCTAAGTCGCATAAATATGCTCCTATCAAGTATGTCATGGCTACCCAAGCTAATCAGAAGAGGTGGAGAACTTATTCAGTTTAGGATTACAATGCAGTACGGTCCTTCTCTAATACAACACTTTTGACCACATTGTTTGGTTTGATAGTTTATTCATGTCTACTATCCAATGCGATTCATTTACTTATATGATTACTTTGAATGTGATTCGGAACGACTTTCCAAATCTCATTCATACTCTGGCCAGAGATTCTAAATCATATCATAGAGTATTCTCCCTCAAACATTTTGAAGGTTAGAGATCCCTTATTGCTCATTCACTTGCCTCGATGGCTAAGTGACTTAACCCCCACTATGCCGTGGACACCCTCTGATAGAGTGACATTGACATAGTCAAAGATCAAGGACATAACCACAAGACAACTATGATGCCTCAGGTCAAAGGACTACTTTGCATTATCCCAACCATGAGTTCTCATGTGACATGAGTATAAGAACTCCTCGTTGATCGTCTTCAGTGGACTCATTCTCTATTGAGCATCTACATGCTTGTCTTGGTGTCAGTCACACCAATGACTCGAGACCAATCACTCTCCCTAAGAGAAGACATAGCACATACTGATCTTAACGGACTGTCAATGCCCAATTGGCAATCCTATGATCAAATCAGGAACGTTTAGGATATGTATACGAAAGAGAATGGTCTCATGAATCTAACTTCTTTAGATTACATTCTCCTAATCACATATTCCTTGGACTTATCTTTTAAGCATATAACATTTATATGAGACAGCTTAAAACAATAACCTTTGCCCTTTATATTAAACTAGATTAGTTTAACATGTGAAATGTCCGCAAAGTATCATCATATGATTGGTTTTAGGGCACATTTCCAACAATGACAAAGTTGGCAAGAAAGTGCATTTTGGTGCAATTTGGAGCAGTTTTGGGGTGAAATGGATTTCATGCATGTGGAGCATAAGGAATGGACATTTTGGTGCTTAAAAGGGCTTCAAACATATGCTAAAATCTGGAGTAATGAAGTTGAGGTTTGGAAGTGTACAGCTACATATACTTAAAGATCAATTTGAAAGGAAAAGAAATGAAGCTGCCATGTGTTGGAAAGCTTTGCATGTGCTACTACCATGTTTCTGCAATCATGCTTCCTTCACATTACCTTTTTAGAAAATGTATGGACACAATGAAGAAGATTTCTTGCCTAAATTCTGCACAAGATCACATGCTCTATTTCTACCACTCTTGGCCGCACCATTCATCATCATTCATTCACTAGACTTTGCTGAAAGTTCCCATGTGTTGCTAGCTGTTTTATCATGTGATTTCTAAAAGTAGCATGTGTTGCTAGCTGTTTCATCATGAAAAGGAGTATGTGTGCTAGCTCTTTCATCATGAGAAGGAGCATGTGTGCTAGCTGTTTCATCATGAAGAGAGCCCATGGCTAAAAAAGAGCATGTGTTGTTTATGAAAGCCACTTGAGTGGTTCTTCACTTTTCAGCACCTATAAATAGGCCTTCTTCTAAGCCAAAAGAGATTAAGAGAGCCCACGGCAGAGAAGATAGAACCACCCATCCATGTACCACTCATCCCTCTTCATACACCTTGTGCCACAACAAAGAAGAAGGAGGAAGGTCTTGGAAGTGCTTGCCATTCGAGTTAGGATTTACGGAACATTTTTAGGTGTTTTCTTCCTTTTGTTTTCAATGTACAAGTTTATTTATCTTTGTTTTGCTGTGAACATAAGGAACGAAACCCCCCTTTGCTAAGCGGGGATTCAAAGCCATGATTATACTTGCATTATGAATTAATTACTTTTTGTTGTGATTTCATAAATTGTGATTTCAATTCGCTTAACTGTTTGATTGATAACTTATTTGTGTATGTTGATTGAGATTGCATGCTTAGTTTTCATGCATAAATTTGGTGCTAGAATATAAGGGAATATCACCTAATCGTTATGAATTTATATTCAGAAGTAGTGGAGGTCGCTTATAAACGATCGCGTTAAGTGAATTCTTGGCAGGAGTATCATGCTTTTCATAGTTACGAATGCATCATCAATACTTATAGTTCTCATGAACATTAATGATCTTTAATTGTATCTCTATTGTGCTTTTCACGTAGGGAACTTTTGGAGAATGCTTTGAATTGTTATATGTGTTGTCCTATTCAATTCATTAATTTAAGGAGAACTTGAAGGTTAAAACAGTGCTATCACGGTTAACCTGGGGTATTGAGTTTCACAATTTTTCGAAAGAACAACTAAAAATTGGTTTATGTGCAAGTGTGTCATGTGTGGAGAAGAACCCTCTAGCTAATCCATCATCCATCTAATTCATCCAAATTCATGCTATAATCTGCCCTAGTTTTCAATTTGCCTGTTTTTAAGTTATTTTCGTCAAAACCCAATTCCCCTTTTACAACTTGTGTCTTTTGATTTGAATCTGTCATATTTGGTTTCTTTTGAGTCTTTTCAATTCAATTTTCGTCCACAAACAACCCTAGAATCTGTTTTGAGTTTATTTGTTATTTTTGGGCTGTTTTGAGTCATGCTAGCCTATTTTGAGTTGTTTGAGTCTAGTTAAGTGTTTTGAGTTTAGATTTGAGTTTTTGAAGTTTTATTTAGTATTTTGAGTTAGTTTTACATAGATTAGCAATCCCCCATAATCCCCAGTTTAGAACGATCCCTACTTGCATATATAATACAACCTTGAACCTGAGCTTGAAGCAGCAAGAAGCTCAACCATCCAACCTTGAACCTGAGCTTGAAGAAAATGAAGTAGAAGACGAAGAGAAGCCCACGGCTCAAGGAGTTGAGCAAGCACAAGTCATGGCAGCGGATAATCGAACGATCAAGGAGCTCTCAGCTTCAGGATTGGACAACACTACACCCCTATGCATTCAATACCCTAAGGCTGCCCAGGACAAGACCGACGAGTTCGAATTGAAGTCAAGCTTGTTGCACCACATCCCTAAATTCCATAGGCTATCCATGGAAGATCCGAATAAACATTTAAAGGAATTCGAAGTGGTGTGCTCAAGCATGACTCCAATTAATGTCGATGGCAATATGTTGAAGATGAAGGCCTTTCCCTTCTTTCTTCTAGAGAAGGCAAAAGATTGGTTATATGAATTAGCCCCTAGCACAGTCACTTCTTGGGAAAGCATGAAGCGGGCGTTCTTGGAGAAAATTTTTCCTACTTCAAGAGTCATTCTCTTGAGGAAGAAAATTAGTGGCATACAACAAAACTAAGGTGAGTCCTTTCCAACATACTATGAACATTTTAAAGCTCTTGTTGCTTCTTGTCCGTAGCACCAAATGAAGGAAGAGCTTTTCCTTCAATACTTCTATGAAGGTCTTCTTCCGATCAAAAGGCAAATACTAGATGCTTCGGCGGGAAGTGCGTTGGTGGACAAAACACCCATGCCAGCCAAGAAACTCATTGCAAACTGTGCATTGAATGCATAACAATATGAAGGCAATGGGCAAAGGGACATGCCACAGCAATAAGTTCATGAAGTAAGTTCTTCATCCGACATTCATTCTCAATTAGCTAATCTTACTTCCATTGTGTCTCAAATGGCCGAGGGGATGAAATTGCAAGGACCAATTGTGTGTGGCGTGTGTTCTATCCAAAGACACTCTTCTGAAAAGTGTCCTCAACTAATCGAGAATGGTGGATGGGAGAGCGCTAACGCTATTGGATTCGAAAGTCAAAATCAGCCCCGAAACGATCCATACTCAAACACATACAATCCAGGTTGGAGAGACCACCCAAACTTTAAATAGAGGGAGCCCCAACAACCCCAACAACAAGGAGGCTTTAGGCAGCAACCCCCGAACTTTTACACCAAGCCATATGCCCCAAATCAAGCTCCACAACAACCTGCCCAAAACACTTCAGGTACTTCTGTTGATAATGATACACTTCTTAAGTTACTAACCAATTTGTCTCAGGGGCAAGAAAACCAAACCAAGGCAATACAAAACCAAGATAAAAGAGTGGATCAATTGGAGAAACAAATTGGGCAGATTGTAAAGTTTGTAAAGTTTGTAGGGTAGTTTAGAGACCAATGGAAGCTTCCAAGTTCAACCATTGCAAATCCAAATGGTGGTTTCGAATCTGCCAAGGCCATTATGCTAAGAAGTGGGAAGGAAGTTGGGGTAGGTTCACAACCATAAAAAATAGATCCAAAGGAAGATGAAAAGATGTAATTCGAAGATGAGGAGTGCACCCAACCCACGACAAGGGTGGAAACACCTTTGCCGCAAGTTCCAAGTGCTTCTAAACCATCCAATTTGCCCAACAAAGGTAAGAACGTGTCCAATTCAATTCATATTAATGTTATTCCTTTGAATATTCCTTTTCCTCGCAGGTTCATGAAAACAAAGAAAGAGGAAGCTAAAAAGGTCATTCTAGAGACGTTTAGGAAGGTTCAAGTTAACATTCCCCTCCTTGATGCAATCAAACATGTGCCAAGGTATGCTAATTTTTTTAAGGAACTTTGCACCACTAAAAGAAGAATTTTGAACAAGGAGGTGGTCAAGGTAAGTGAGAATGTGTCCGCCGTCTTGCAAAGAAAACTACCCACTAAATACAAAGATCCTGGCAGCTTTACAATTCCTTGTGTAATTGGTAATACTAGGTTTGCGCATGCTATGTTAGACTTAGGTGCATCCATTAATGTTATGCCCTATTCTATTTATGCATCAATAAACTTAGGAGAGTTGAAAAAAGATGGTGTGATTATACAATTGACTGATTGTTCTAATGCCTATCCAAATGGTGTTTTGGAGGATGTGTTAGTGCAGGTTAACCATCTAATTTTTCCAGCAAATTTCTATGTTCTTGACATGGAAGATTCAAGCAATTCACCTCCATTGGTGATGCTTCTTGGGATGCCATTCATGAAGACAGCTTGTACGAAGATCGACGTGTTCATAGGGACTTTAACCATGGAATTCGATGGGGATGTTATTGATTTTAAAATTTCTGATGCTATAAAGTTCCTAGTGATGATCATTCATGTTTTTCTATTGATATCATGGATTCTTTGGTGTAGGAATACTTTGAGGATTTACAAGACGATGTGCTTGGAAAAACCATTTTTAGAAGCAAAGGAGTCAAAATCAAGGAAATTGAAGAAGCACCAACCCACGGCAAGCTTGACACACTCCTTACCATGCCTAGATGTGAAAAAGAGGCAGAGATGGTTGCTGCCCTTGAGTCCATGCCAAAGCATGTTGGTAAGTATTCTAACTTAGAGTCAATTCCCGTTTCGACTAATAAGTTGCTTCCTTCAGTAATTCACGCCACCACCCTTGAACTTAAACTGTTACCAAGCCATTTGAAGTACGTTTTGTTGGGGGAACAAGGAACCTTACCCGTCATTGTTTCTTCCTCCCTCACGGCCCAAAAGGAAGATAAGCTAGTTCGTGTCTTGAAAGAGTTCAAATCTGCCATAGGTTGGACCTTAGCCGACATTAAGGGAATTAGCCCTACCACTTACATGCATCGCATACTTCTTGAGGAGGGGACCAAACCAACTAGAGAGGCTCAACGCCGTCTCAACCCTCCGATGATGGAAGTAGTGAAAAAGGAAATAATCAAGCTACTTGATTGTGGGATGATCTATCCCATCTCCGATAGCCGTTGGGTTTCACCTATCCAAGTCGTCCCCAAGAAATCTGGAGTCACCATTGTGATGAATGAGGAGGACAAACTAGTGCCAAAACGTATTGTAACCGGTTGGCAAGTTTGCATTGATTATAGGAAACTCAATTCCACAACAAGGAAGGACCATTTCCCACTGCCCTTCATTGATCAAATGCTTGAGAGGTTAGTGGGTCATTCCTTTTATTGTTTTCTTGATGGATACTCTGGTTATAACCAAATTGTGATAGCCCCCGACGATCAAGAAAAGACCACCTTCACTTGTCCCTTTGGAACATTTTGCTTATCTTCGCATGCCATTTAGTTTATGCAATGCTCCTGCCACATTCCAAATGTGTATGGTAAGTATCTTCTCTGATTACGTTGAAAAGATCATTGAAGTGTTTGTGGATGATTTTAGTGTGTTTGGAGATTCATTTGATGATTGCTTGCAAAATCTGACTCTAATCTTGAAAAGATGTGTTGAAACGAACCTTGTGTTAAATTGGGAGAAATGTCATTTTATGGTTAAACAAGGTATAGTTTTGGGTCATATTATCTTTGAAAATGGAATAGACGTTGATAAATCGAAAGTAGACCTTGTACGTCACTTACTGATCGGATCATATTTATATATATTTTTATATCAAATTCACTCGTCTTTTCTTAGTTAGTTCGTTATATTTTGAGCTATTTACGTTGATTTTGTGTTTTATAGAATTTATCTAGCAAAGAAAATAAAAATAGAATAAGTAAAATGTTAAGTAATAAATTCGTCTAAACTATCTTACCTGTTGAATTGAACTTATCATTTGGAAAAGAATATATACATACATATATATATATATATATATATGATGTTGTGTGTGTGTGTGATTACTAGCTGGAAGGCGTGAAGCATGTGGGGGGAGTCCTCCACCGAAAGTAAAAAGCACAGCTGCCAAGCAGCATGATAAAAAAAGAAACGAAAGGCAGCAAAGCTGCCTGGACAGGTGCGGACAGAAAAGAATAAAAGAAAGGGAGAAAATTAAAAGAAGGAAGAGCTGCCCTTAGGGCAGCTTGAAGAGGGAAGGCAGATTTGAGAAAAACAAGGCTGCCAGGCTTAGGCAGCGATATAAGAGGATTGGCGCATAGAAATAGTCGGGGACGGGTGCTGCCATTTGGAGCACATAAAATCAAGAAGCTGCCAGCAAGGCAGCGTTGGAGAAAACAGAAGGAAGAGTCGGTTTTGGCGAGAGGGCAGCAATCAAGGCTGCCATTTTGGAGTGAAAGGCAGCGAACAGAGGCCAGCCTCGGGAAAGGAAAGCTAGGCAGCCTCGGTGCAAGCGGGGGACGAAAACTGAAGGCTGCCTTTGGCAGCCAATTGGAGCGCACAGAAGCACAGAGAGCACAACACAAGCTCACGGTGCAAAAGAAATTCTTGCAATCTCCTCATTTCGGTTTAATCCTCCAAACTTATATTTTATTTCTGTTTTAAATTATAAATAATGTGTAATTAATTTATTTTGGCTAGAGGATAATTCAAAGCCATGGATATATTTGTAATATGAATTGATATCTTCAGTTGTGATTTCTGAGTTGTGAATTTAATTTGCTTAACCGCTTGATTAATAACTTATTTGTGTATGTCGATTAAGAATGCATACTTAATTTACATGCATGAATTTGATGCTAGAATATAAGTGAATTTCACCTAATCGTTATGAACTTATATTCATGAGTAGTGAAGGTTGCTAGTCACAATCGCGTTAAGTAAATTCTTGGCAGGAGTATCATGCTTTTCATAGTTACGAATGCCTTGTCAACACTTATGATTTTCACAGAACATAATGATCTTTAATCGTATCTCTATTGTGCTTTTCACGTAGGGAACTTTTGGGGAATAATTTGAGTTGTTGTATGTTGTTCGTCCAATTCAATAACTTAAGGAAAATCTGAAGGTTAATTTAAGCGTACCTAATTAATTTGGGGTGTTGAGATTAACAACTTATTGAAAGAACAACTGAAAATCAATTTAGATTGCATTTGTGTCATGTGTGGAGAAGAACCCTCTAGCCAGTCCGTCGCCTATCCATTCACCTTAATTTCATGTTTTTGTCATTTCTGTAATTTATTTAAGTTTAATTTACGATTCGTCAAAATCAAACCCCCCCATTATTAAATTATATTATTTAGTTAGTTTTCATTATTTTTAGTCTTTTAATTCAATTTCCGTCCAATTGAATTCCTAGTGTTTAATTTGATTGTTTTCTTTGTTTTGAGTCATTTTAGTGTGTTTCAAATTATTAGAGTTTTTAGCCTAATTTTGTGTCCTTGAGTCTTGTTTAATATTTTTAAATTAATTTAGAGTAGATTAGCAATCCCTCCTAATCCCCGGCCTAGAACGATACCCTACTTACATCTTTACTACAATTGTCAAAAAGAGGGTTTAAATTTGTGCGGTTTTAAAATCCCGTCACTTACCCTCTCCAACTTCGGTTAGAGAGGTTCGTTCGTTTCTTGGCTATGCATGATTCTATCGACGATTTATCAATGATTTCTCCAAAATTACACAGCCCCTTTGCCAACTATTCCAAAAGGAAGTGCCATTCGAGTTCAATGAAGCATGTGAGAAAGCGTTCAAGCACCTCAAGACCTTGCTCACTTCGGCACCCATCATCACTCCACCAGATTAGAGCCTCCCGTTTGAGCTTATGTGTGATGCATCGGATTATGCAATTGGTGCAATTTTAGGCCAAAAGAAAGAACAAGCAGCCACATGTTATCTATTATGCTTCCCGGACCTTAAACGATGCCCAATTGAACTATTCCACAACTGAAAAAGAACTCTTGGCCGTTGTATTTGCATTAGATAAGTTTCAATCTTATTTAATTGGAACTAAAGTGATTGTTTATTCTGACCATGCAGCCTTGAAGTATTTACTAACGAAGAAGGAAGCCAAGCCAAGACTCATTCGTTGGATGCTTTTGCTTCAAGAGTTCGATATTAAGATTAGGAACAAGAAAGGGAGTGAAAACATGGTGGCTAAACACCTAAGCCGATTGGTGCATGAGGAAGACTCCATTCCCATTCCAGAAATGTTTCCGGATGAGCAACTATTATCCATTGAGGTAAGTGAGCCTTGGTATGCTGATGTGGTCAATTATTTGGTGTCTAAGCAAGTTCCCAACACCCTTAACAAGTTCCAGCATGATAAACTTAAAAAGGATGCTAGATTTTATGTTTGGGATAACCCATATTTGTGGAAACATTGCCCAGATCAGATCTTACGTAGGTGTGTGCATGAAAACAAATTTCATTCCATTTTAAGTTTCTGCCATTCTTATGCATGCGGGGGGCACTTCGGCACCCAAAGGACAGCTCATAAGGTTCTTGAATGTAGTTTTTATTGGCCTACTTTGTTTAAAGATGCTATAACCTTTTATTTAACTTGTGATGTTGCCAAAGGACAGGAAATTTAGGACAAAGAGACCAAATGCCGCAAACTCCAATCTTTGTTGTTGAAATCTTTGATGTTTGGGGTATCAATTTTATGGGTCATTTTCCTCTATCTTTTGGTTTCAATTACATATTACTTGTTGTTGATTATGTTTCGAAGTGGGTGGAAGCCAAGGCCACCCGAACTAACGATTCTAGAGTTGTTGTAGATTTCGTTAAATTTAACATATTTTCTAGATTTGGGATGCCTCGAGTGCTTATTAGTGATGGGGGGTCACATTTTTGCAATCAAACCATTGAAGCATTGTTGAAGAAGTATAATGTGACGCATAAAGTTTCAACACCTTATCACCCCCAAACAAGTGGCCAAGCAGAGGTTTCTAATCGAGAGATCAAGCAGATTTTAGAAAAGACTGTTGGTCAAAATCGGAAGGATTGGAGCCTACGTTTGGAGGATGCATTGTGGGCCTATCAAACGGCTTACAAAACACCCATTGGTATGTCTCCTTTTCGACTTATTTATGGTAAACCTTGTCATCTCCCTGTAGAACTTGAGCACAAAGCACATTGGCCTGTCAAGACCTTTAATTTGGATATGGACAAGGCTGGAATTCATCGAAAGCTCCAATTGAATGAACTTGAAGAGATTAGGCATGATGCTAAAGAGAATGCTCGAATTGACAAGGAGAAGACCAAGGCGTTTCATGACAAGCTGATCCAAGGCAAAACATTCTCAATAGGGCAGAAAGTGTTGCTATTCAATTCCCGTCTTCATCTATTCCCTGGTAAGCTTCATTCCAAGTGGGTTGGTCTGTTTGTTATCACTAATGTTTTTGTGCATGGTGCTGTCCAAATCAAAAGTTTGAAAACAGGGTAAGAATTCAAGGTAAATGGGCATCGTTTGAAGCCCTACTACAAACACTTTGCTAAGCATGTCGTGGAAGACATACCCCTCTATGTTGTGGGTTCTATGGAAGCTTGAATGGAGGTATCGTCCAGCTGCACGATGTTAAAGAAAGTGCTTTTTGGGAGGCAACCCATACGTTCAAATAAGGAAGACCTAGGAATCGCTCCACAATCATATTTGCACTCATAAACCATTCTCTTTATTGCATTTATCTTGCCTTGCTTAGTTCATTAGTTGTTTGTTGGCTTATGCGTGAATCTATGTTTAAAACATTGAGGGCAATATTTAGTTTGAGTGTGGGGGAAGGTAAACAAAGTTTTTTTACATTAATTTTCGTAGAAAGGATCGCTTAAAAACAAATAATAATAAAAAATAAAAATAAAAAATAAATAAAAATTATTATTACAAGAATATGTAAACTAATAGGAGGAAGCTTTCATTGGTCAGGTGGTGCCTTAGCACTTGACGGAGCTCCAGAAAGACGAAGCGCCAGAGTTTGATTTTCCGGAGCCTCAACACTTGGTGAAACTCCAGATGACGAAGGTAAAAGATGCCTCTAGAGTAACGCCACAAACCTTTGATGATCACTCTGAATCTGAACTTCGGACTCCTACAGCTAGTCAAACTTTCTCTTCATACTCGTTGAGTAACTAGTTGTGAGCATGTGCAACTTTTTATTCTCGTGCTTGAGCCCTTTGATCTCTTGCCGAAGACTAGCCACCTCAGCCATCAAAGACTCAACCTGATGAGATCGAGCAAGAAGATGTTGGCCCATGTTTGATACTGAGCTTGCACACTGGACTCTGAGGGCTAGAGAGTCCTGAACAGCCAGCTCGTCAGACCGCTTCGAAAGCAGCCTACTGTCTCTTGGAGTAAGAAAATTTCTAGCAACCACGTAGTGGTTGTATCGTTCTTCATCATAGAGTCCCCAACTGTAAGAGGACCATTGGGGGATAAGAAGGACATATGTTAAATGTTGTTTGGAGAAGACAAGTCAATATCTTCCCCGACATTCAAGTCAAGACGACGGTCAGATGGGCAAGACATTTCCGAAGGTGTTGAAGAAAAAGAAGAGATCGGACAAATCAACCCTAACTTGGTGTACACAGAGGAGGATTTTAGACATTTTTTCCAGATGAGGCGTCATGTCTTTCAGCATTTACTTAGTGATATCTAGCAGGTCAATCCTTACTTTCGACGGAAGCAAGATAGAGGAGGCTACCCTGGTTTCTCACTTCATCAGAAGGTTACTATTGCACTCCAAATGATGGCCTATGGCTCCCCAACTGATTTGATGGATGAAATGCATGGTATGTCTGAGCCTACATGCCTTGATACTCTTGAACAATTTTGTGTCACAATTGTTCAGGTTTATAAAGATGAGTACCTCTGCAAGCTAAATCAAGAAGATCTAGATCGGCTCATTCGCAAAGCTGAAAACCGTGGGTTCCGTATAACGCATAGATATGGCATGCTTTCTCTGGAGTCCTTGAATCCAAAATGATATTATAGTTCCTGAGCATTCATCCCTCTCCAATACCTTGACTGAAGGTAAAACACGTCAACTTGACTACTACATCAACGACAGTCAGTACAATATGGGGTATTACTTGGCAGATGGCATCTACCGAAAGTGGGCGACACTTGTGACACACCCCGACCCAAGAGTGGGGTGTGTTGGTTGTCACGTGAGCGTGACATAGCCATGTGCACAGTGCGGATGAAAGATTAACAAGGAGAAGTACGAGTCGATTAAAACCAGGCCACTAGCAATTGTAAGTAAGATAGTGTGCTAGAGCGAGAAATAATAGTGTTTACACAACCAGAGCATAAATGGTCTAAGTGCAGTCAAGCAGAAAGTACTTAATGCAATTGACACTCGAAGGTGGTTCTACATGAGTGAATTATGTCAGAATGTCCGATGAGATCCTCTTATTCCATCAACGAACACTGCCTACAACCTGGAGGGGTGAAAAACAAAGTTGAGTGGGTTAGCAAAACAAATCTTTTCAAAATCATTCTTTTCCCAAAAGTTATAACCCCTCTCCGTAAAACCTGTATAATTTTCCCAGAAATAAAGTATATACTCATATATATAAATCTCGAAATCATGCTGGAAAATATGAATGTATGCCATGCCAAAGTATCACAACTGAACTCTAATCATAACTCTGTGAATGTGATTGAATGCCAGGTAATCAACTCAGCCCTCGGCTGTATATATAGCTCATAATCAAACTCAATAATCAATTCAGCCCTCGGCTATATATATAGTTCATAATCAAACTCATCATATCATGTATATATTCTGCACACAAATCAATACCACCTCTAGTGGTCTGCACATCATCACTGTATATAAAATAAGTATGCTCTAGTGCTACAATCACGTGATGACTGTGCGAAGGATTCGCGGGTCACCTACGAGTCGAACCCACTTATAGTGGTCTATACAACAGGACTATGCACCTAACTTGGATCCAAGGCGAGCATGTGGTGTGGGAGGTGAACATCGCGTGAAAGACTATGTCCATAACTCTGGGTGAGAGCACTAATATCAAGGTCCAGGTGTATGAGCTCTCATCAAATCACATCACATCATTCATTCTCATTCTCATTATAACCATTATATAAACTTACCTGACACTTACCTGTGCGTTCGCAGCACCATCATAATTATATGCAATCACTAATGCATAATTAAAATAAATAGATACTTTGCATGGCGTTTCCAAAACGTATAATCATTTAAGTTCATTTTCTGGGAAAAATAGCAGTATATAAGTTTATATGGAAAAGAGCTGCCCACTCACTGATAAGTAGTCGGATCGTAGCCGCCACGCCTAGCCTAGCTACGCTCGTCTTCGGGATAGGCCTTACCTATATGAGAAGTAACTAAAATAACGTTAATTAACGCACGTAAACAGAACTTTGGAAATAACTTCTCATACATACTTCAATTTTGGTATTTGGATGTACCAACATGATCTACTTGACATCACGAACATCCCCAAATTTTAACAATAAGTTTTTGACCCCGCACGCGCCGACCACGCGCGGTATGTGCCTGGCACGTCGAACGGAAATAGTAACGGCAGTTAGGGAATATTCTGTTAAATTTAACAAGTTTTGTTAAAACTAACCTGACGCCATTAGAATATTCCATCAAGTTTGACGGAATATTCCTCTTCCTTCTCCGGGGAACCTCCGGTCACCGAAGCGTTGCCGGAAGATTGGGAAATTGAAAAACCTTCATATCTCAGTCATTTTTCATCCAAAGTTCATGAAACCAGTACCAAATTGAAGCCCTTAACTTATAGAACAAAACCTTACCTTCCAAAAGTCCCAAAGATTACGGGATCTCGCTAAAAAAACTCTACGAACTCCGACCAAACTTCAAACGTGTATATCTCGCTTTTCCGACGTCCAAAATTCCTCCACGCACTACCCTGAGCCTCATGGGGACCTTCGTAATGATAGGAGCATATTTATGCGACTTAACTAGCTTGTTTCCTTGCATTTACGTTGTTAGAACCTAGTTATTTTAGTACTTTAAGCCATTTTCGTGTGTTTATAGGTCCATTGGGCAATTGGAGCAAAGAAGTGCATTTTGGTGCGTTTTGGAGCGATTTTGGGCCTATGTTGGTTTGAACATGCTTGGAGCTAATTGGAGTGATGAACTTGAGGTGCAAATGAGCTAAGGAGTGAATGAAGATGTGAAGAACGGAATCTAAGACGAATGAAGAATGAAGAGTCAAAATTGGAAACCGAAGTTTCTAAGTTTGGAAGTTCCTATTTTTGAAGGTTTCCATTCTTGAAGAGTTTCTATTCTTGGAATGGAAGTTTCCTAATCTTTCTTCACCTAAATCTCAGCCACACAAGGGTTCTAAAATATGTGAGGACATTCAATTGAGACTTCTAGAAGCCTAAACTTCCTTAATGAACCCTTGCCGCACCTCCCTTGAACTCCCTTGTTCCTTGCCGCACAAGGGGAATCTTTTCTTTCCTATTTTATGTCCCAAAACCGTGCCTTATCCTTTCCTTTTCCTTCACAAACCTGCCGCACCTTTATATCCCCTTTTCTCTTGATGTCTGACCTTTTATTCCATTCCTAAATCTGCCCTACAATTTCTGCCGAATTTCCTTTCCTATTTTCTTTAATTCTTGCACCTTAGTTGCCTATTTTCTGTCATAAAACACCTTCCCCTTTAGTACCTAGCCTTGCTGCACAAGGCGAACCTTCTCTTTCCTATTTTCTGACCATTAAACATATTCCTTTTCTTTCCTACACAATTCTTCCGAATTTTACATTCCTATTCTGTTTGATTTTCTGATTCTTTCTTACCTATTAATTTAGGGAACCATTTTAGCTAAGTTTTAAAGGCCTTTCCTGAACCCTTAGCCATGCCCTATATATATTTAAACACATTCATCACCCTAAACACAATTTCTGTCCATCTCTTTCCTTTGCCGCAACCTCCTTCCTCACCAAACGTCCATTCCCTCATCCAAACACATCAAACCTCATCCATAGTCACTTATGCCGCAACAAGAGGAAAAAAAGAAGGGCCTTGGACGTTTCAAGCTTGACGATCGGAGCATTTTAGGTGTACTTCGTTCTATGTTTACTATGTTTAATTTCTGTTTCTTTTGCTTTGCTGTGAACATGAGTGGCTAAACCCCTCTTGGCTAGGGGTGATTTTGAAGCCATGATTATGTCTGTAATATGAGTTGATAATTCTAGTTATGAATTCTTGAATCGTGAATGCAATTGGCTTAACTGTTTGATTAAGAGCTTATTTGTGTTTGTTAATTGAGGGTCGACACTTAATTGGCATGCATAAATCTGATGCTAGAATGTAAGGGAGTTTCACATAATCGTTACAAACTTATATTCATATGTAGTGAAGGTCACTGGTCATGATCGCGTTAAGTTCAATTCCTAGCATGAGTAATGATGTGAGAATTACTTGACACACAAATTAAACCCTATTGATGACAATTGTAGTAATTATGCAAGTAGGGATCGTTCTAGACCGGGGATTAACTAGGGATGCTAATCAATAAATATAAGACTCAAAAAAATTTAAAGAAAACAAATTTTGACTCTAAAAACAAGACTTAAAAGCAAGGAGATTTGTTTTGATGAAAATTGAACTTTAAAACTTAAATTTTGAAAACAAACTTAAATCAAAATAGATTGTGATGAAATAGAATGATGAGAAACTAGTTAGAGGGTTCCTTATCCACACATGAACGTATGCATATAATTTGATTCCCAGTTATGACTTCAACAAACGATGAATGACAACGTTCCAAGTTAATTAGGTTTGCTTAAATTAACTCTTAGATTTCCCTAGATTCATTGGATTGCAAGGAATACGCATTACAACCAAATTATTCCTCATCAAAGTCCCTAACTATGGAATACGCATGATAGAGACATTTAACAAAGATCATTAAGTTCAACGGAAATCATAAACATTGACTAGGCATTCATAACTATGGAATACGCATGTTACTCTTGCCAAGGATTTACTTAACACAATCGTGACTAGCGATCTTTACTACTCATGAATATAAGTTCATAACGATTAGGTGAAATTCCCTTATATCCTAGCATCAAGTTTAGGCATGCAATTTAAGTGTCGACCCTTAACCCACATACATAGACAAGTTCTTAATCAAAACAGAAAAGTAAACCACATTTAAAGTTTATGAATTCATAACTGGAGTAAATCAAATCATAACCAACATATGTCCATGGCTTCAAATTTGCCTCTAACTAAAAAGAAATTAGTTCCACATGTTTAACATAATTGAACAATAATTTAAATTAAACATTGAAAAACAAAAGAAAGAAAACACCTAAACGTTCCAACGATCCAAGCGCATCCAAAGACTTTCCTCTTCTTCTCTTTGTTGCGGCACAAGGCTTTGAATGATGTTGAAGGGTTGGTTTTATGGAGGAATGGATGGAGGAAGTTTAGATATGTAGGGAGAGGCAAGGAAAGGCTTGTAGAATGGTTTATTCTTGGATGATTTGAATGAGGTTGCTACCATGGGTATTTATAGGGAGAGGATGAACTTGTTTAATGCTTGTTTAATGCAAATTTGTGGTGGAAGTGACACAAAACCCACGGCAAGAATGGAAAATTGTTGGTGGGTTAGGTTTTGAGTCATCCACTTCACATGTCATGGTGAACTAAGCATTGCATCATCTACTCACATGTCATGGTGAACTAAGCATTGCATCATCCACTCAAATGTCATGGTGAGATAGGCATTACATCATATTTTTAGGCCCATTGCAAACAGATTTTTGGGCTTCTTTGCATCAAATTCTTGGGCTTCTTTGCATCAAATTCGTCCATCCTCATGCCTCCATGCTTGCACTATCCAATCTTGGCCCTAAAATGCTCTAGAATGCTCCAAATTGCTTCTTTTTGCATACTTTGACATATAAACCTACAAACACATGAAAAATGACTTTAAACACTATAATAAATATTAAATAATAACCAAAATGCAAGAAAACAAGCAAGCTAAGTCGCATAAATATGCTCCTATCAAATTCCCCCACACTTAGCTTTTGCTAGTCCTCGAGCAAAACAAAGAAACAAAACAAATAAACAAACATAACCTAAACCTTCCAATGTTTGCCTCAGGGATTTCCAATGCACATGACATGTTAAAGATTATCATTCCCACAGATTTGAGTCAATTTAATACTTAAGCACATACTTAATCATAGTCACTACTTATTAGTTCACAATGAACCAATTAAAACAATGTTTTGAATGTAGTAACATGCCTTAGAGAATTCCCTCAATCCTTACAAGATATGCACTCTATTTTCACTCAGATTTTCTAACAACACACCCTATACTAGTTATATGTGAGAGAATTGATGTAGATATAAAAAAACGAATGCTCACATAAATGTATCATAAAGAACGTAATTTCCGGAGTTAATAAGCATGTTTAGATATGATCTCATGAATGGAATACTACTACTTAGATGCGAGAACCAATGCTATGCTCATACCAAATTCAAACTCCACAAATTGAAATATATATCACTCAAGAAGAAGTCAAGGGTTGCAACGAGGCTTGTGGTATTGTTTAACAAAGAAAGGAAAGGGAAAACAAACGTTCTTCAAGCATTAGTAAGCAAAGTAATGAGATTAAGACTTAGAATTCACTTAGATTGCGGAATTTTAACTTAAAAACACAAGGGGAAGACTTAGACAACTCTTTAGGGCCGAATTCATTGTTTTGGACCCTTACTTCAAGAAACAATACTTTGGAACTCTTTTTTTTTTTTTTTTTTTTTTTTTTTCACGTGCCTATGGCACACAATTCACAAAAGAAAAAAACTTCCCCCACACTTGATTTCTGCCACAAAGGAATTCAATTTGAATTATGCTTACTTATACTTTAAGAACGAGGGTGGCTCTTTGGCTAAAGTGGTGGTCACTACACAACTTCTTCTTGAATATGTGATATGCAAATCAATAGCATGCTTTGAATGAATTGGGCATGAATTCTAGCATTTGGAACTAAACGATGAAACGCCTTCTAAGTAGCAATCAAGCAAAGAATAATGAGATCATGCAACGACTTTAGAAAAGCAACAAGTTCACAGATTATTAACTCTCCAAATAAACGTTTAGGCTCAAATCTCACAAGGTTGTAGCGTTAGTTTGAGTTACTTCCTTCAAGCATGTTACAAAAACTAATTTTTCCTTTATGATTACATGTGAATTCATAAGTTACAACCACAACCAAGCATAAACCAAAGAGTAAGTCAAACTTTTATCCATGTTTATAACTTTCTTTAACCGTCATGCAATTACAAACCGAATCCTCATCATTGTGTTGGAAGGTACCCTAAGACACAAACAAACACACAAAAACAACTCTTTTTGGGTTTTTTTTTTTTTTTTTTTTTTTTTTTTTTCAAATTTTTATGGGATTTTCGGATTTTTGACTAAAACACACTAAAAACATTATAAAACAGTGAGAAACAACATGTGAAGTGATAGGTGATAAAATCCCATGAATTTCATGCAAAAATAGCTTGTTTACCCCCCCCCCACACTTAAACCAAACATTGTCCTCAATGTTTCAAACATAAATTAACACAAAAAAATCAACTAACACAACTCGCAAACATAACACAAATGGCAAAGTAATAGCAATAAAGAGACAGGTTAGGGACGCAAATCTGGGTTTGGAGTGAAAGTTCCTTCCTCTCATGTTTCAACACATGGGTTGCCTCCCAAGAAGCGCTTGCTTTAACGTCTTTCAGCCGGACGGTACCTCCGTTTAAGCTTGACTAGGTTTCACGGCATGGAGGGGTACCTCCTCCACGACATGCTCCTCAAACATCTCGTAATAGGGCTTTAATCGATGCCCATTCACTTTGAATTCTTGCTGTGTCCTTGAACTTTTGATTTGCACTGCACCATGAGGGAAAACATTAGTGACAATAAACGGACCAACCCATTTGGAACGCAACTTACCCGGAAATAACCGAAGGCGAGAATTGAACAACAACACTTTCTGCCCAATAGAGAATGTCTTGGCACGGATCATCTTGTCATGGAATGCCTTTGTTTTTTCCTTGTAAATCCGGGTATTCTCATATGCTTCATATCGGATTTCATCAAGCTCACACAATTGAAGCTTTCTATGTAAACCTGCGGCATCAAGGTCCATATTGAACGTTTTGACGGCCCAATGTGCACGATGCTCTAACTCGACAGGAAGATGGCATGGCTTCCCATAGATGAGCCGAAAAGGTGACATCCCAATGGGGGTTTTGTAGGCAGTGCGATACGCCCACAATGCATCGTTTAAGCGCAAACTCCAATCCTTCCTTGTAGGCCCCACGGTTTTCTCAAGAATCTGCTTGATTTCCCTATTTGAAACCTCGGCTTGCCCGCTCGTTTGAGGATGATAAGGTGTGGCCACCTTATGCTTGACATTGTATTTCTTGAGCAACGCCTCAATGGTTCGATTACAAAAATGGGAGCCTCCATCACTGATTAGCACTCGTGGCATTCCAAACCTTGCAAAAATGTTAGTTTTTACAAAATCTGCAACCACTCGAGAATCATTAGTTCGGGTGGCTTTTGCTTCCACCCATTTCGACAAATAGTCCACAACAAGCAATATATAAAGAAACCCTTGTGACGAAGGAAAGGGACCCATAAAATCAATACCCCAAACATCAAAGATTTCAACACTAAAAATGGGGGTTTGCGGCATTTGTTGTTTAGGACCAATATTGCCCGTTCTTTGACATCTATCACAAGACATGCAAAATATTCTAGCATCCCTAAAGATGGTAGGCCAATAGAAACCACATTCTAACACCTTAAGTGCTGTTCTTTGAGTGCCAAAGTGTCCTCCACAAGCATAAGTGTGACAAAAGGTTAGAATAGCATTAAACTCAGAATCGTGCACACACCTACGTATAACTTGGTCAGGGCAATATTTCCATAAATACGGGTCATCCCACACATAAAACCGTGCCTCTTTCTTCAATTTATCATATTGGTGTTTAAGTAATTCACTAGGAACATGTTTAGACACCAAATAATTCACCAAATCAGCATACCACGGTTCACTTACCTTGACGGACATCAGTTGCTCATCTGGGAATGTATCTATGATAGGCACGGCATCCTCCTCATGCACCATACGGCTCAAGTGGTCAGCCACCACGTTTTCACTTCCCTTCTTGTCCCGGATTTCGATATCGAACTCTTGGAGAAGAAGCATCCAACGAATGAGTCGTGGTTTGGCCTCCTTTTTGGTGAACAAATACTTCAATGCTGCATGGTCAGTATAAATAATAACTTTAGTACCAAGCAAATAAGAACGGAATTTATCTAAAGCAAATACAACAGCAAGAAGTTCTTTTTCAGTGGTAGAATAATTCAATTGTGCATCATTTAAAGTCCGAGAGGCATAATAGATAACATGCGGCCTCTTTTCCTTCCTTTGCCCTAAAACAGCTCCTAATGCATAATCGGAAGCATCACACATAAGCTCAAAAGGAAGGCTCCAATCCGGTGGAACTATGATAGGGGCCGAAGTTAGCATTTCTTTGAGGTGATTGAACGCCTTCTCACACTTCTCGTTGAAGTCAAACGCCACATCTTTTTGGAGGAGATGGCAAAGAGGGTTTGAGATCTTGGAGAATTCTTTGATAAATCGCCTATAAAATCCTGCATGACCAAGAAACGAACGAATCTCTCGAACCGAAGTAGGAGAGGGTAAGTTGCGTATAAGATCTATTTTCGATTTATCCACTTCAATTCCTCTTTCTGAAACAATATGCCCTAGAACTATGCCTTGTCTAACCATAAAGTGACATTTTTCCCAATTAAGCACAAGGTTAGTCTCAACACATCGTTTCAAAATTATTGTGAGATTTTCCAAACACCCATCAAATGAATTTCCAAACACACTGAAATCATCCATAAATACCTCAATAATCTTTTCCACAAAATCTGAAAAGATACTTACCATACACCTTTGAAATGTGGCCGGAGCATTGCATAAACCAAAAGGCATGCGACGATAAGCAAAAGTACCAAAGGGGCATGTGAAAGTTGTCTTTTCTTGGTCATCCGGCGCTATGACAATCTGATTATATCCAGAATAACCATCAAGGAAACAATAAAAAGAATGACCGGCTAACCTTTCAAGCATTTGATCAATGAATGGCAAAGGGAAGTGGTCCTTCCTTGTGGTGGTGTTGAGCTTCCTATAATCAATGCACACTCTCCAACCGGTTTGGATACAGGTTGGCACAAGCTCATTTTCGGCATTCTTCACCACTGTCACTCCGGACTTCTTTGGAACACATTGTACCGGTGATACCCAACGACTATCAGAGATCGGATAAATCACTCCACAATCAAGAAGTTTGATAATCTCCTTTTTCACAACTTCCATCATTGGAGGGTTGAGACGGCGCTGAGCTTCTCGAGTTGGTTTAGCCCCCTCCTCTAGAAGTATTCGATGCATGCACGTAGTCGGGCTAATTCCCCTAATATCGGCCAAAGTCCACCCAATGGCCGTCTTGTGCTCTTTCAACACTTGGATCAACTTCTCCTCCTCTATGGCCGTGAGTGATGAGGAGATAATGACGGGCAATGTCTCGTTGTCTCCCAGAAAGACGTACTTTAAATTATCGGGCAACGGTTTAAGCTCAAGTACGGGTGCCTGAATCACTGAGGGTAACAATTTATTAGTGGAAACTGAAATTGAAATTGGTTTAGAAGGCTTACCATGATGTTGAGGTAGTGACTCAAGGGTAGCCACTATCTCGGTCTCCTCCACACTTCTAGGCACGGCAAAACCAGATTTTTGCCCAATTCCTTGTGCAATTGTTGTTTCAAGTGTATCCCTCTCCAAACAATCGAGAAAATCCTGCGCCAAATCATCAATTATGTCAACAGAAAAGCAAGAATGATCATCTTTAGGAAATTTAATACTTTTAGAAAGATTGAAATCAATGACTTCCCCATCAAATTCCATCGTTAAAGTTCCTTTAAACACATCTATCTTGGTGCGGGCTGTTTTCATGAAGGGCCTCCCTAATAGAATCGGCAATGGGGTGGAATGGGGTGAATCCTCCATGTCAAGTACGTAGAAATCCGCTGGAAAAATCAAGTTACCCACCTGCACCAATACATCTTCCAAAACACCCTTTGGATATGCATTAGAACGATCGGCTAATTGAATTATCACACCATCATTTTTAAGCTCACCTAAGTTCATAGATGCATAAATAGAGTATGGCATAACATTAATCGAAGCCCCTAAGTCTAACATGCATTGTTCAAACTTAGTATTACCAATAACGCACGGAATTGTAAAACTACCCGGATCTTTGCATTTAGGGGGTAATTTCCTTTGTAACACAGCAGAAACATTTTCACTTACTTGAACCACCTCTTTGTTTGAAATCCTTCTCCTTGTTGTACAAAGTTCTTTTAAAAACTTAGCGTACCTCGGGACTTGCTTAATCGCATCAAGGAGCGGGATATTGACTTGAACTTTCCGAAAGGTCTCTAGAATGTCCTTCTCGGCTTCTTCCTTCTTTGATTGCCTAAACCTGCCAGGAAAGGGCACATTTAGTGGAATAGAACTAGAAAAAGTTGAATTGGGACTTACCTTGGTGGTTTGGGACGGTTTAGGAGGACTAGATGAATTCGGCAAGGTTTGGTCATCTTTGGCCGTGGGCTTTGCTCCCTGTGCTTCTTCTTGTAGCAACTTGTCTTCCTCGTCTTGACTTGATTTGGATATATTTGAGTCCGTTACAACCTGTTTACCACTTCTCAACGTGATGGCCTTAGCGGTTTCAAATCCTCCATTTGGATTCATTACGGTATTGCTTGGTAACTTGCCTTGCTCATGAAACTGCCCCATAAACTCGGCAATTTGCCCAATTTGCTTCTCTAAATGGTCCACTCTTTTGTCTCGGTTTTGCATAGCCTTAGCTTGATCTTCCTGCCCATGAGACAATTTAGTTAGTAACTTAAGGAGTGTATCATTGTCAAGAGACGTACCTGAAGAGTTTGAGGCAGATTGGGGTTGGTTTTGATTGGGGACGAATGGCTTTGTATAAAAGCCCGGTGGTTGCTGCCTAAATCCTCCTTGGGGTTGTTGAGGATCCCGCCATTTGAAATTTGGATGGTCCCTCCACCCCGGATTGTAGGTATTAGAGTATGGATCATGGCGTGGTTGATTTTGGTTCCCAAAACCCATGGCTTTGGCAGATTCCCAACCCCCATTCTCAATCAATTGAGGACATTGATCGTTGGCATGTCCTTGCATAGAGCACACGCCACAAACACTTGGTCCATGAATCTTCATTCCCTCGGCCAACTGAGAAACAATAGAAGTGAGGTTAGTTAATTGGGATTGAATGTCGGACGAAGAACTTACCTCATTCACTTGTGGCCGTGGGGGGTCTCTTTGCCCAACACCTTCGTATTGTTGTGCATTATGTGCTCGGTTGGCAATTAGAACTTTTGCAGCCCCCGGAGTTTTATCCACCAACGCACCTCCCGCCGCGGCATCAAGCATTTGGCGTTCCATGGGAAGGAGTCCTTCGTAGAAGTATTGAATGAGTAGCTCCTCCTTCATTTGATGCTGTGGACAAGAAGCAACAAGTGATTTAAAATGCTCATAATAAGAAGGAAACGATTCACCTTGATTTTGTTGGATGCCACTAATCCGTTTCCTCAAGAGAATGACTCTTGAAGTTGGGAAAAACTTCTCCAAGAAAGCTCTTTTCATACTATCCCAAGATGTAACCGTTCCGGGTGCTAACTCATAAAGCCAATCCTTCGCCTTTTCCAAAAGTGAGAATGGAAATGACTTCATCATCAGAATGTTCCCATCGACATTGACGGGTGTCATGCTCGAACAAACCACCTCGAACTCCTTGAGATGCTTGTTGGGATCTTCCATGGACAGCCCATGGTATTTTGGAATGTGGTGCAACAAGCTTGATTTCAACTCGAACTCAGCAGTCTTGCCTAGGGCAGCCGCGGGGTATTGAATGCATAATGGTGCGGCATTGGTCAACCCCGAGGCCGAGAGCTCTTTAATGGTCCGATTGTCCGCTGCCATAACTTCTTCTTTTACTTCTTCAAACTCAGATTCGTCCTCTGAACTTGAACTAGGTTCACTAGGTTCGCTAGGTTCGGGATGCCTCCTCTTTCTTCTCAAATCACGTTCAAAATCGGCGTTAAAGTCCAAGATATGCACAGTTTGAGAACTCCGCGTCATGCATTAGTACCTAAACCAAGAAAACAAAACAAAATAAGAAAACTAGGTAAATTACACTAAAAACACACGGCAAAAACACAAGGGATTAGCAATTTCGCTAATCCCCGGCAACGGCGCCAAAATTTGATGTGAGAATTACTTGACACACAAATTAAACCCTATTGATGACAATTGTAGTAATTATGCAAGTAGGGATCGTTCTAGACCGGGGATTAACTAGGGATGCTAATCAATAAATATAAGACTCAAAAAAATTTAAAGAAAACAAATTTTGACTCTAAAAACAAGACTTAAAAGCAAGGAGATTTGTTTTGATGAAAATTGAACTTTAAAACTTAAATTTTGAAAACAAACTTAAATCAAAATAGATTGTGATGAAATAGAATGATGAGAAACTAGTTAGAGGGTTCCTTATCCACACATGAACGTATGCATATAATTTGATTCCCAGTTATGACTTCAACAAACGATGAATGACAACGTTCCAAGTTAATTAGGTTTGCTTAAATTAACTCTTAGATTTCCCTAGATTCATTGGATTGCAAGGAATACGCATTACAACCAAATTATTCCTCATCAAAGTCCCTAACTATGGAATACGCATGATAGAGACATTTAACAAAGATCATTAAGTTCAACGGAAATCATAAACATTGACTAGGCATTCATAAATATGGAATACGCATGTTACTCTTGCCAAGGATTTACTTAACACAATCGTGACTAGCGATCTTTACTACTCATGAATATAAGTTCATAACGATTAGGTGAAATTCCCTTATATCCTAGCATCAAGTTTAGGCATGCAATTTAAGTGTCGACCCTTAACCCACATACATAGACAAGTTCTTAATCAAAACAGAAAAGTAAACCACATTTAAAGTTTATGAATTCATAACTGGAGTAAATCAAATCATAACCAACATATGTCCATGGCTTCAAATTTGCCTCTAACTAAAAAGAAATTAGTTCCACATGTTTAACATAATTGAACAATAATTTAAATTAAACATTGAAAAACAAAAGAAAGAAAACACCTAAACGTTCCAACGATCCAAGCGCATCCAAAGACTTTCCTCTTCTTCTCTTTGTTGCGGCACAAGGCTTTGAATGATGTTGAAGGGTTGGTTTTATGGAGGAATGGATGGAGGAAGTTTAGATATGTAGGGAGAGGCAAGGAAAGGCTTGTAGAATGGTTTATTCTTGGATGATTTGAATGAGGTTGCTACCATGGGTATTTATAGGGAGAGGATGGACTTGTTTAATGCTTGTTTAATGCAAATTTGTGGTGGAAGTGACACAAAACCCACGGCAAGAATGGAAAATTGTTGGTGGGTTAGGTTTTGAGTCATCCACTTCACATGTCATGGTGAACTAAGCATTGCATCATCTACTCACATGTCATGGTGAACTAAGCATTGCATCATCCACTCAAATGTCATGGTGAGATAGGCATTACATCATATTTTTAGGCCCATTGCAAACAGATTTTTGGGCTTCTTTGCATCAAATTCTTGGGCTTCTTTGTATCAAATTCTTGGGCTTCTTTGCATCAAATTCTTGGGCTTCTTTATGCCTCCATGCTTGCACTATCCAATCTTGGCCCTAAAATGCTCTAGAATGCTCCAAATTGCTTCTTTTTGCATACTTTGACATATAAACCTACAAACACATGAAAAATGACTTTAAACACTATAATAAATATTAAATAATAACCAAAATGCAAGAAAACAAGCAAGCTAAGTCGCATAAATATGCTCCTATCAAGTAACATGATGTCATAGTTATAAGTGCTTTGTCAATGCTTATGATTTTCATTGAACGTAATGATCTTTGATTGTATCTCTATTATGATGTCATGTAGGGAACTTTTGAAGAATGCTTTGAGTTGTCGAATGATGTCATCCAATTCAATAATATAAGGAAAATCTGAGGGTTAACTAGTGATGTCACGGTTAATTTGGGGCATTGTCGTTCATAATTCAATGAAAGAGTAACTGGAAATCGATTCGTTTGCATACATATCATGTGTGGAGAAAAAGCCCTTAGTTAAACTCATCATCCATTCAATTTCCCAAAATCGTTTTAAAATCTGTTTTAAATTAGAATCTGTTTGTTACTTTCAATTCGTCCAAACCAAAACCCCCCCTTTACTTTCTTGTTTTAAAGTGTTTAAAATCTGTTTAGTTTGTGTTTTTAAGTGTTTTGAGTCAACCTAAAACCTTAAATTCGTCCAAAGTTGTGTTTAGGTCAGAAACTGCCTAGTTAGTGTTTTGAGGCAGTTTTGAGTGTTTTTAGCTTGTTTTGAGTCTTGTGAATCTGTTTTGAGTTCCTTGAGTCTATTTAAACGTTTTTAACTTTGTTTTTATGTTTTTGAGTCAGTTTAGAGGTTTTAGCAAGCCCTCCTAATCCCCGGTCCAGAACGATCCCTACTTGCACCTGTACTACAATTTGACAACAAGAGGGTTAATTTGTGTGTTAAGTTAATTTTCGCATCAAATTTTGGCCCCGTTGCCGGGGATTAGCAACTTTGCTAATCCCCCGTTGTTTATTTTTGTTTATTTTTCATATAATTTCATTTTAGTTTCTGAGTTTGTTTTGTTTTTTTTTTTTAGGTACTAGTTTATGACTAGAAGTTCAAAATCGGTTCGTGAGCACATCCTTGACTTTGACGACGATTTTGAGGATTTGAGGAAACAAAAGCATCAACAAGATCCTAACCCACCTTCTTCTAGCTCTACATCCGAGTTTGAAGAAGTTGGAGAGGAAGAAGACCCCACGGCACAGATTTTGGAGGAAGCCCAAGCCATGGCAGCGGACAATCGAACCATCAAAGAGCTCTTGGCCTCAGGTTTGGACAATGCCGTGCCTTTATGCATCCAATACCCCACCGCGGCTCAAGGTAAGACAGAGGAGTTTGAACTTAAGTCAAGTTTGTTACACTATATTCCAAAATTCCATGGGTTGTCCATGGAAGATCCTAACAAACATCTTAAGGAATTTGAAGTTGTTTGCTCAAGTATGACACCCATCAACGTGGATGGGAGTATTTTGAAAATGAAGGCCTTTCCATTCTCCCTAACGGAGAAGGCCAAAGATTGGTTGTATGAATTGGCTCCTGGAACCGTCAATTCCTGGGAAAGTATGAAGTGTGCATTTTTAGAGAAGTTCTTACCCAGTGCAAGAATCATTCTCTTGAGGAAACGAATTAATGGCATCAACCAAAATCAAGGTGAGTCGTTTCCCACTTATTATGAACGTTTTAAATCTCTTGTTGCTTCATGTCCACAGCATCAAATGAATGAGGAGCTGCTTATTCAATATTTCTGCGAAGGACTCCTTCCCATGGAACGCCAAATGCTAGATGCCTCGGCGGGTGGTGCGTTGGTGGACAAGAATCCGGTGACTGCCAAAACTCTCATTGCAAACCGAGCACACAATGCACAACAATATGAGGGTGTTGGACAAAGAGAGGGCCCACGGCAACAAAGTGTGAATGAGGTAAGTGCAATTTCTGATATTCAATCACAATTAGCTAATCTTACCTCTCTTGTGTCACAGGTTGTAATGGGGTCAAAAACACAAGAAAATCAAGTTTGCACCGTGTGCTCTATCCAAGGGCATCTATCCAAGACATGCCCTCAGTTGATAGAGAATGGAGGATGGGAATCTGCCAATGATATTGGATTCCAAGGCCAAAACCAAACCAAATATGATCCATACTCCAATACCTACACCCCCGGATGGAGAGATCACCCTAATATGAAGTGGAGAGAGTCCCAACAATCTGCACAACGAAGGGGATTTCAGCAAAACCCCCCTGGGTTCCCACGGCCATACCAACAAAATCAGCCACAATCCTCCCAAAATAACTCAGATTCATCTTTTGATAATTCTCAAGTTATTCAATTACTAACTACGTTGGCGCAGGGGCAGGAAAAACAAGCCAAAGAAATGCACAATTACGCCAATGAAGTGCAAAATCAAGCTCGAGAGGTGACTGAGTTGAAGAGACAAGTAGGACAAATGGCTGAATTCATGGGGCAATTTAGTAGAGAACAAGGTAAGTTACCTAGCTCGACGCATGTGAATCCTAAGGGAGGCTTTGAATCTGCCAACGCCATCACCTTGCGAAGTGGAAAAGAAGTTGGATCTGACCCCAACCTATCCAAATCCGAGCAAGAAAAGATGCCATCCGAGGAGGAGGAGCAATCCTTGCCAAAACCACCTACACCTCCTAATTCGGCCACCAAAGGTAAGTTGGGTTCAAAATTCATTATTTCTAACTCCATTCTCCCCAATGCACCCTTTCCTAGCAGATTTATGCAAGCAAGTAAGGAAGAAGATGAAAAGGACATTTTGGAAACATTTTGGAAAGTACAAGTCAACATTCCACTCCTTGATGCAATCAAACAGATTCCAAAGTGTGCCAAGTTTTTTAAGAAGTTGTGTACAACAAAGAAGAAAATTCAAGAGAAAGAAGTGGTTATGGTAAGTGAAAATGTCTCCGCAATCTTGCAATGTAAACTGCCCCCCAAATGCAAAGATCCGGGTAGTTTTACGATTCCTTGTGTTATTGGAAATACTAAGTTTAAACATGCTATGTTAGACTTAGGGTCTTCAATAAATGTCATGCCATACTCCATATATGCATCTATGAACTTGGGTGAATTGAAAAATGATGGAGTGATTATTCAATTGGTTGATAGATCTAATGCATATCCGAAAGGTGTTTTGGAGAATGTTTTAGTGTAGGTGGGTCATTTGATATTTCCAGCGAACTTTTATGTGCTAGACATGGAAGAATCAAACCATTCTTCTCCAATGCCGATCCTCTTTGGAAGGCCATTTATGAAAGCAGCATCAACCAAGATTGATGTCGCCAAGGGAGCTTTAACTATGGAATTTGATGGAGAGATGATTAATTTTAATGTTTGTGAATCTGTTGATGTTCATTCTTGCTTTGTTATTAACATGAATGAAAATGTAAGGCCGGGACATCAAGCAACTCTCAAGAGTGATGCATCTCCAACCACCAATGAAGAAGGAATTGTAATGGAGCACCAAGAACAAGCCATTACACCTAAACCACCCAATCTGGCCAAATGCACACTTTCTGAAATTATTGATCAATCAAATGCTTTTGAGGGTTCATTACATTCCATTGGTGAGTTTTCCCCTATAAGTCAATTTCCCATTTCAACTAATAGGGTGCTACCTTTGTTGGTGCAGGTGCCAAATCAAATTCATGCTTGTGGAAGTATCAATTCAGACCACTATCACTTGCTATTCATAGAACCATTGTTTGAGAACTTTGTAGGGCAGGTTGTGGAGGAGATCCCTTTCCAAGCCGTGGGCTCCAATGGGGAATGAGTGGAGTTCTTCGTCTGGCTGCAAGACGTAAAAGAAAGCGCTTCGTGGGAGGCAACCCATGCATTCAACAAAGGAAGACTTAGGAATCACTCCAATTCCAGATTTGCGTTCCTAAACCCTTCTATTTGTTGTGTCTATTATGCTATGTTTAGTGCGTTTATTTGCTGTTTGTTTAATTATGTTTATGTTTGAAACATTGAGGACAATGTTTGATTTAAGTGTGGGGGGGGGGGTAAACAATCTGTTTTGCATGATTTTCGTGGGTTTTATTCACCTATCACTTCCAATGTTGTTTCTCACTGTTTTTAAGTGTTTTTAGTGTGTTTTGAAGCATTTTAGTGTGTTGTGACTTGAAAATCCGAAAAACTCATAAAAATTTGAAAAAATGTTTTGAAAAACCCAAAAAGAGTTGTTTTTGTTTGTTTGTGTCCTAGGGTACCTTCCAACACAATGATGAGGATTCGGTTTTTAATTGCATAACTATTAAAGAAAGTTACGAGCATGGATTAAAGTTTGATATATTCTTGGCTTATGCTTAGTTGTAGTTGTTGTTTATGAACTCACATTTGATCACAAAAGGATAAAATCAGTTTTTGTAACATGCTTGAAGGAAGGAACTCAAAATAACGCTACATCCCTGTGAGACTTCAGCCTTAGCTTCCTTTTGGAGAGTTATAATCTGTGATTCTTTGTTTTCTAAAGTTGTTGCATGATCTCATTATTCCTTGCTTGGTTGCTACTTAGAATGCATTTGTATCATGATCGAGCTAAATGGTAGAACTTGTATCCGTTTCATTCAAAGCATGACATTGAATTGCATAACACAAATCAAGATGAAGTTGTGTAGTTGCCATTAAAGCCAAATAGCCGTACCCCTTGTTCATTTGTTTTGTAGGTTTTAACCCCATTGAGCCTCGTTTAGCCTTTATTCTTTGTTAACCCACATTATCCCTACCTAGCCTAGAATAGGACCATCTATACCCTTGTTCTTAAAAAGATAGTGAGCATGACTTAAAATGAATTCCTTTTGAGTTACATTATGCAAGAAAATGAGTGTGGGGGAGGGAATTGACGGGATTTTATTTCCGCACAAATTTAACCCTCTTTTTGACAGTTGTAGTAAAGATGTAAGTAGGGTATCGTTCTAGGCCGGGGATTAGGAGGGATTGCTAATCACTCTAAAATTAAATTAAAAACGTAAAAATAAAGTTTAAAACACTAAACTAAAATAAAAACACTTAACTAAAATAACTCAAAATAAAACTAACAAATAAACTAAAACAAATCAAAAGACTCAAAACAACTCAAGACTCTAGAAAATACAAACTAAGCTAAAAACTCGAAACACACTAAAAATGACTCAAAATAATGAAAACAATTTAAAATAAAAACTAGGAAATTAATTAGACGGAATTTAAATTAAAAGATTAAAAATAATAAAAACTAACTAAATAATATAATATAATAATGGGGGGGATTGATTTTGACTAAACGCAAATTAAAATTTAAATAAATTACAGAATTGACAAAAACATAAAATAAAAAGTGAACGGATAGACGACGGATTGGCTAGAGGGTTTTTCTCCACACATGACACATAAGCAACCTAAATTGATTTTCAGTTGTTCTTTCAATAAATTGTGAATCTCAACGCCCCAAATTAACCGTGAATTGCACTAGTTAACTTTCAGATTTTCCTAAAGTCATTAGATTGGATGATTGCATACGACAACCCAAAACATTCCCCACAAGTTCCCTACATGAATTGCATAATAGAGATACAAGCGAGAATCATTAAGTTCTAAAAAAATCATAAGTGTTGACAAGGCATTCGTAACTATGAATTGCATGAAACTTATGCCAAGAATTCACTTAACGCGATTGTGACTAGCAACCTTCACTACTCATGAATATAAGTTCATAACGATTAGGTGAAATTCACTTATATTCTAGCATCAAATTCATGCATGTAAATTAAGTATGCATTCTTAATCGACAAACACAAATAAGTTATTTAATCAAGCAGTTAAGCAAATTAAATTCACAACATCAGAAATCACAACTGAATGTAATCAATTCAAATTACAAATATATCCATGGTTTCGAATTATCCTCTAGCCAATATAATATTTATTTACACATTATTAAAACAGAAATTAAAAACATAAATAAAAAAAACATAAGTAAAATAATAAGTTTGGAGGATTAAACCAAAATGAGGAGAGTGATTCCCGTGAGCTAATTGACTCGGTGCTTTCCTGGTTTTTGCCTTTTTCCTCCAAGGCAGCTCTCTGCCTTTGCCTCTTATTTTTTTCCGTAGCCAACTTTGACAGCCACCCTTCTCCCGAGGCTTGTGCGCCTCTGTTTCTGCGCTCTCAGCTGCCCGCTGCCCTTAGGCAGCCACACCTGTCCGTTTGGCTTGGCACTGCCTCTTGGCAGTTTTCTCCCGTGCCTTCTTAAGCTGCCAAAGCAGCTTTCTTGCTTCAGTCCGCCCAGTGCCCTCTCACCAAGGCAGCTTAGCTGCCTTCTCCTTTTGGCTCGGCCTCCCCCGAGGCTTCTCTCTTTCCAAGTCTGCCCTGTAAACTGCCAAGCAGCTGACTCCCCAATTTTCTGTTTATTCCCCTCGCAACTGCAAAGCAGCTTTGAAAACTTCCTCCCTCTGGCGCTGCAGCTCCCTCCAAGTCTGCGCCCTTTTCAGCGCCTCCGAGACCTCCCTTTTCTTCGGCCCCGAGGCCTTCTTCCGTTTTCTATTCGCCGCTGCCCAAGGCAGCTTATTGATTTCCTGTCTTTGATTTCTCTCCCCCCCCGAGCTGCCTTGTTGATTCTCTTATTGGCTGCCGAGAAGGCAGCCTTCCTCTATTTTTAATTATCCCGTGAGGCTCCCTTCTTCTTTTCAAGCTGCCATTCAATGGCCGCTTATAATTACTGCCCAATTCCCCTTTTTGATTTTTATTATATATTGCTCCATCATTCCCTCCACCGAAGGGCATCTTCTTCCATCTTTTCTTTTCTGCTTTTGACTCCACCGAATGCATTCCAGTCCTCCCATGTGCCCACCGAAAGCTCCCTTAAGCTTCCATCATACAAACCCACCATCACAATATATTATATTAATATGTATATATATATATATAAATAATATAAATATATAAATATATATAAATATATAAATATACTATTTTCCAAATAATAAGTTCTATTCAACAATCAAGAAGTTTAGACGAAATTATTACTTAACACTTCACTTATTCTATTTTTATTTTCTTAACTCGATAATCTTATAAAACATAAAAATAACGTAAATAGCTCAAAATATAACAAACTAACTAAGAAAAGACGAGTGAATTTGATATAAAAATGTATATAAATATGGTCCGATCAGGAATGTTTGTTTTTGAGCTCAATGTATGTTTTTGGGGTTTAAAAGAAAAGAAAAAAGTTGAAAACCGTATGAGAAGAAAAATAGAACATAAAAGAAAGAAAGAAAGGAAAAGGAGTTTGAAAAGAAAAAAAAATGAGTGTTTAAATGTTGATTGTTGAAGGAAGGGTCCAAAACATCAAATATGGCCCTAAAGTGAGTAAATTCTCCCCTTTTTGTTAAAAAGTTGAGTTTGCATTCAAAAGTGAATTCTAAGTTGATTCCATAGCTTTGCTCACTATTTCTTTAAGGACCCTTGTTTTCCATATCCTTTCTTTGTTAGCCAAACACCTTAGCCCCGTTATAACCCTTACACTTCTATCTTGATCGTTATGTGTTCAATAATGTGGAGTTTGGGATTGGTATGAGCATATGGTGTCAATGGTTCTTGCATCTAAGTGGTGGCATTCCTTTCATGAGATCATATTCATACATTCTCTTATAACTCCAGAAAAGTGCTTTCTTTGTTAAAACATATGTGAGTATTAGTTTTCATGTTTACATCAATCTTCTCACATATACTTAGTGTAGGAGTGTAGTTAGAAAATCTGAGTGAAAATTGAGTGCATATCTAGTGAGGATTTGAGGGAATTCTCTAAGGCATGTTACTGCAGTCAAAACATTGTTTTAATTGGTTAAATGTGATCTAGTGAATAGTGATTGTGGTTAAGTGTGTGCTTAAGTGCATGGACGACCAAAATCTATGTAAGTGATGATCTTTAATGTGTTATGTGCATTGGAAATCCCTGAGGTATTGTTGGAAGGTTAGATTGTGTTTTAGTTCTTTTGTTTTGCTCGAGGACTAGCAAAAGCTAAGTGTGGGGGAATTTGATAGGAGCATATTTATGCGACTTAACTAGCTTGTTTCCTTGCATTTACGTTGTTAGAACCTAGTTATTTTAGTACTGTAAGCCATTTTCGTGTGTTTATAGGTCCATTGGGCAATTGGAGCAAAGAAGTGCATTTTGGTGCGTTTTGGAGCGATTTTGGGCCTATGTTGGTTTGAGCATGCTTGGAGCTAATTGGAGTGATGAACTTGAGGTGCAAATGAGCTAAGGAGTGAATGAAGATGTGAAGAACGGAATCTAAGACGAATGAAGAATGAAGAGTCAAAATTGGAAACCGAAGTTTCTAAGTTTGGAAGTTTCTATTTTTGAAGGTTTCTATTCTTGAAGAGTTTCTATTTCTGGAATGGAAGTTTCCTAATCTTTCTTCACCTAAATCTCAGCCACACAAGGGTTCTAAAATATGTGAGGACATTCAATTGACACTTCTAGAAGCCTAAACTTCCCTAATGAACCCTTGCCGCACCTCCCTTGAACTCCCTTGTTCCTTGCCGTACAAGGGGAATCTTTTCTTTCCTATTTTATGTCCCAAAACCATGCCTTATCCTTTCCCTTTCCTTCACAAACCTGCCAGACCTTTATATCCCATTTTTTCTTGATTTCTAACCTTTTATTCCATTCCTAAATCTGCCCTACAATTTCTGCCGAATTTCCTTTCCTATTTTCTTTAATTCCTGCACCTTAGTTGCCTATTTTCTGTCATAAAACACCTTCCCCTTTAGTACCTAGCCTTGCTGCACAAGGAGGACCTTCTCTTTCCTACTTTCTGACCATTAAACACATTCCTTTTCTCTCCTACACAATTCTTCCGAATTTTACATTCCTATTCTCTTTGATTTTCTGATTCTTTCTTACCTATTAAATTAGGGAACCATTTTAGCTAGGTTTTAAAGGCCTTTCCTGAACCCTTAGACATGCCCTATATATATTTAAACACATTCATTCACCATAATTCAGACTTTACACACCCTAAACATAATTTATGTCCATCTCTTTCCTTTGCCACAGCCTCCTTCCTCACCAAACGTCCATTCCCTCATCCAAACACATCAAACCTCATCCATAGTCACTTGTGCCGCAGCAAAAGGAGAAGAAGAAGGGCCTTGGACGTTTCAAGCTTGACGATTGGAGCGTTTTAGGTGTACTTCGTTCTATGTTTACTATGTGATGCGCTAAAATTAGTTAACGCGCAAATTAACCCTCTTTTTGACAATTGTAGTATATGTATAAGTAGGGATCGTTCTAGACCGGGGATTAACTAGGGATGCTAATCAATAAATATAAGACTCAAAAGATTTAAAGAAAACAAGTTTTGACTCTATAAACAAGAAAGTAAAAGGGGGATTTGGGATTGGTGAAGGTTGAACTTTAAAACTTAAACTTTGAAAACAAACTTAAATCAAAATAGATAGTGATGAAATAGAATGATGAGAAACTAGTTAGAGGGTTCCTTATCCACACATGAACATATGCATATAATTTAATTTCCAGTTATGACTTCAATAAACGATAAATGACAATGTTCCAAGTTAATTAGGTTTGCTTAAATTAACTCTGAGATTTCCCTAGATTCATTGGATTGCAAGGAATACGCATTACAACCAAATTATTCCTCATCAAAGTCCCTAACTATGGAATACGCATGATAGAGACATTTAACAAAGATCATTAAGTTCAACGGAAATCATAAACATTGACTAGGCATTCATAACTATGGAATACGCATGTTACTCTTGCCAAGGATTTACTTAACACAATCGTGACTAGCGATCTTTACTACTCATGAATATAAGTTCATAACGATTAGGTGAAATTCCCTTATATCCTAGCATCAAGTTTAGGCATACAAATTAAGTGTCGACCCTTAACCCACATAAATAAACAAGTTCTTAATCAAAACAGAAAAGTAAACCACATCTAAAGTTTATGAATTCATAACTGGAGTAAATCAAATCATAACCAACATATGTCCATGGTTTCAAATTTGCCTCTAACTAAAAAGAAATTAGTTCCACATGTTTAACATAATTGAACAACAATTTAAATTAAACATTGAAAAATAAAAGAAAGAAAACACCTAAACTTTCCAACGATCCAAGCGCCTCCAAGGACTTTCTTCTTCTTCTCTTTGTTGCGGCACAAGGCTTTGAATGATGTTGAAGGGTTGGTTTATGGAGGAATGGATGGGGGAAGTTTAGATATGTAGGGAGAGGCAAGGAAAGGCTTGTAGAATGGTTTATTCTTGGATGATTTGAATGAGGTTGCTACCATGGTATTTATAGGGATGGAGATGGACTTGTTTAATGCAATTTTCTGGTGGGAATACATGAAACTCACGGCATAGAGTGGAATAGGTTGGTGGTGGTAGGTTTTGAGTCATCCACTTCACATGTCATGGTGAGTTAAGCATTACATCACCCACTCACATGTCATGGTGAGTTAAGCATTGCATCATCCACTCAAATGTCATGATGAGCTAAGCATTACATCATATTTTTAGGCCCATTGCAAACAGATTTTTGGGCCTCTTTGCATCAAATTCTTGGGCTTCTTTGCATCAAATTCTTGGGCTTCTTTGCATCAAATTCGTCCATCCTCATGCCTCCATGCTTGCACTATCCAATCTTGGCCCAAAAATGCTCTAGAATGCTCCAAATTGCTTCTTATTGCATACTTTGACATATAAACCTATAAACACACGAAAATGACTTTAAACACTATAATAAATACTAAATAATAACCAAAATGCAAGAAAACAAGCAAGCTAAGTCGCATAAATATGCTCCTATCAAATTCCCCCACACTTAGCTTTTGCTAGTCCTCGAGCAAAACAAAGAAATAAAACAAAACAAATAAACAAACATAACCTAAACCTTCCAACGTTTGCCTCAGGGATTTCCAATGCACATGACATGTTAAAGATTATCATTCCCACAGATTTGAGTCAATTTAACACTTAAGCACATACTTAATCATAGTCACTACTTACTAGTTCACAATGAACCAATTAAAACAATGTTTTGAATGTAGTAACATGCCTTAGAGAATTCCCTCAATCCTTACAAGATATGCACTCTATTTTCACTCGGATTTTCTAACAACACACCCTATACTAGTTATATGTGAGAGAATTGATGTATATATAAAAACGAATGCTCACATATATGTATCACAAAGAACGTAATTTCCGGAGTTAATAAGCATGTTTAGATATGATCTCATGAATGGAATACTACTACTTAGATGCGAGAACCAATGCTTATGCTCATACCAAATTCAAACTCCACAAATTGAAACACATATCACTCAAGAAGAAGTCAAGGGTTGCAACGAGGCTTGTGGTATTGGTTAACAAAGAAAGGAAAGGGAAAACAAACGTTCTTCAAGCATTAGTAAGCAAAGTAATGAGATTAAGACTTAGAATTCACTTAGATTGCGGAATTTAACTTAAAAACACAAGGGGAAGACTTAGACAACTCTTTAGGGCCGAATTCATTGTTTTGGACCCTTACTTCAACAATCAATACTTTGGAACTCCTTTTTTACATCTTTTCAACTTTTTTTTTTTTTTTTTTTTTTTCCGTGCCTATGGCACACAATTCACAAAATAAAAACTTCCCCCACACTTGATTTCTGCCACAAAGGAATTCAATTTGAATCATGCTTACTTATACTTTAAGAACGAGGGTGGCTCTTTGGCTAAAGTGGTGGTCACTACACAACTTCTTCTTGAATATGTGATATGCAAATCAATAGCATGCTTTGAATGAATTGGGCATGAATACTAGCATTTGGAACTAAACGATGAAACTCCTTCTAAGTAGCAATCAAGCAAAGAATAATGAGATCATGCAACGACTTAGAAAAGCAACAAGTTCACAGATTATTAACTCTCCAAATAAACGTTTAGGCTCAAATCTCACAAGGTTGTAGCGTTAGTTTGAGTTACTTCCTTCAAGCATGTTACAAAAACTAATTTTTCCTTTATGATTACATGTGAATTCATAAGTTACAACCACAACCAAGCATAAACCAAAGAGTAAATCAAACTTTTGTCCATGTTTATAACTTTCTTTAACCGTCATGCAATTACAAACCGAATCCTCATCATTGTGTTGGAAGGTACCCTAAGACACAAACAAACACACAAAAACAACTCTTTTTGGGTTTTTTTTTTTAAAACAATTTTTTTAAATTTTTTATGGTATTTTCGGATTTTTGACTAAAACACACTAAAAACACTTTAAAACAGTGAGAAACAACATGTGAAGTGATAGGTGATAAAATCCCATGAATTTCATGCAAAAATAGCTTGTTTACCCCCCCCACACTTAAACCAAACATTGTCCTCAATGTTTCAAACATATATTAACACAAAAACAATCAACTAACACAACTCGCAAACATAACACAAATGGCAAAGTAATAGCAATAAAGAGACAGGTTAGGGACGCAAATCTGGGTTTGGAGTGAAAATTCCTTCCTCTCATGTTTCAACACATGGGTTGCCTCCCAAGAAGCGCTTGCTTTAACGTCTTTCAGCCGGACGGTACCTCCGTTTAAGCTTGACTAGGTTCCACGGCATGGAGGGGTACCTCCTCCACGACATGCTCCTCAAACATCTCGTAATAGGGCTTTAATCGATGCCCATTCACTTTGAATTCTTGCTGTGTCCTTGAACTTTTGATTTGCACTGCACCATGAGAGAAGACATTAGTGACAATAAACGGACCAACCCACTTGGAACGCAACTTACCCGGAAATAACCGAAGGCGAGAATTGAACAACAACACTTTCTGCCCAATAGAGAATGTCTTGGCACGGATCATCTTGTCATGGAATGCCTTCGTTTTTTCCTTGTAAATCCGGGCATTCTCATATGCTTCATGTCGGATTTCATCAAGCTCACACAATTGAAGCTTTCTATGTAAACCTGCGGCATCAAGGTCCATGTTGAATGTTTTGACGGCCCAATGTGCACGATGTTCTAACTCGACAGGTAGATGGCATGGCTTCCCATAGATGAGCCGAAAAGGTGACATCCCAATGGGGGTTTTGTAGGCAGTGCGATACGCCCACAATGCATCGTTTAAGCGCAAACTCCAATCCTTCCTTGTAGGCCCCACGGTTTTCTCAAGAATCTGCTTGATTTCCCTATTTGAAACCTCGGCTTGCCCGCTCGTTTGAGGATGATAAGGTGTGGCCACCTTATGCTTGACATTGTATTTCTTGAGCAACGCCTCAATGGTTCGATTACAAAAATGGGAACCTCCATCACTGATTAGCACTCGTGGCATTCCAAACCTTGCAAAAATGTTAGTTTTCACAAAATCTGCAACCACTCGAGAATCATTAGTTCGGGTGGCTTTTGCTTCCACCCATTTCGACACATAGTCCACAACAAGCAATATATAAAGAAACCCTTGTGACGAAGGAAAGGGACCCATAAAATCAATACCCCAAACATCAAAGATTTCAACACTAAAAATGGGGGTTTGCGGCATTTGTTGTTTAGGACCAATATTGCCCGTTCTTTGACATCTATCACAAGACATGCAAAATATTCTAGCATCCCTAAAGATGGTAGGCCAATAGAAACCACATTCTAACACCTTAAGTGCTGTTCTTTGAGTGCCAAAGTGTCCTCCACAAGCATAAGTGTGACAAAAGGTTAGAATAGCATTAAACTCAGAATCGTGCACACACCTACGTATAACTTGGTCAGGGCAATATTTCCATAAATACGGGTCATCCTACACATAAAACCGTGCCTCTTTCTTCAATCTATCATATTGGTGTTTAAGTAATTCACTAGGAACATGTTTAGACACCAAATAATTCACCAAATCAGCATACCACGGTTCACTTACCTTGACGGACATCAGTTGCTCATCTGGGAATGTCTCTATGATAGGCACGGCATCCTCCTCATGCACCATACGGCTCAAATGGTCAGCCACCACGTTTTCACTTCCCTTCTTGTCCCGGATTTCGATATCGAACTCTTGGAGAAGAAGCATCCAACGAATGAGTCGTGGTTTGGCTTCCTTCTTGGTGAACAAATACTTCAATGCTGCATGGTCAGTATAAATAATAACTTTAGTACCAAGCAAGTAAGATCGGAATTTATCTAAAGCAAATACAACAGCAAGAAGTTCTTTTTCAGTGGTAGAATAATTCAATTGTGCATCATTTAAAGTCCGAGAGGCATAATAGATAACATGCGGCCTCTTTTCCTTCCTTTGCCCTAAAACAGCTCCTAATGCATAATCGGAAGCATCGCACATAAGCTCAAAAGGAAGGCTCCAATCCGGTGGAACTATGATAGGGGCCGAAGTTAGCATTTCTTTGAGGTGATTGAACGCCTTCTCACACTTCTCGTTGAAGTCAAACGCCACATCTTTCTGGAGAAGATGGCAAAGAGGGTTTGAGATCTTGGAGAATTCCTTGATAAATCGCCTATAAAATCCTGCATGACCAAGAAACGAACGAATCTCTCGAACCGAAGTAGGAGAGGGTAAGTAGCGTATAAGATCTATTTTCGATTTATCCACTTCAATTCCTCTTTCTGAAACAATATGCCCTAGAACTATGCCTTGTCTAACCATAAAGTGACATTTTTCCCAATTAAGCACAAGGTTAGTTTCAACACATCGTTTCAAAATTATTGTGAGATTTTCCAAACACCCATCAAATGAATTTCCAAACACACTGAAATCATCCATAAATACCTCAATAATCTTTTCCACAAATTCTGAAAAGATACTTACCATACACCTTTGAAACGTGGCCGGAGCATTGCATAAACCAAAAGGCATGCGACGATAAGCAAAAGTACCAAAGGGGCATGTGAAAGTTGTCTTTTCTTGGTCATCTGGCGCTATGACAATCTGATTATATCCAGAATAACCATCAAGGAAACAATAAAAAGAATGACCGGCTAACCTTTCAAGCATTTGATCAATGAACGGCAAAGGGAAGTGGTCCTTCCTTGTGGTGGTGTTGAGCTTCCTATAATCAATGCAAACTCTCCAACCTGTTTGGATACGGGTTGGCACAAGCTCATTCTCAGCATTCTTTACCACAGTCACTCCGGATTTCTTTGGAACACATTGCACCGGCGACACCCAACGACTATCAGAGATCGGATAAATCACTCCACAATCAAGAAGTTTGATAATCTCCTTCTTCACAACTTCCATCATTGGAGGGTTGAGACGGCGCTGAGCCTCTCGAGTTGGTTTAGCCCCCTCCTCTAGAAGTATGCGATGCATGCACGTCGTAGGGCTAATTCCCCTAATGTCGGCCAAAGTCCACCCAATGGCCGTCTTGTGCTCTTTCAACACTCGGATTAGCTTCTCCTCCTCTAGGGTTGTGAGTGAGGAGGAGACAATGACGGGCAATGTCTCGTTGTCTCCCAAAAAGACGTACTTTAAATGATCGGGCAACGGTTTAAGCTCAAGTACGGGTGCCTGAATCACTGAGGGTAACAATTTATTAGTGGAAACTGAAATTGAAATTGGTTTAGAAGGCTTACCATGATGTTGAGGTAGTGACTCAAGGGTAGCCACTATCTCGGCCTCCTCCACACTTCTAGGCACGGCAAAACCAGATTTTTGCCCAATTCCTTGTGCAATTGTTGTTTCAAGTGTATCCCTCTCCAAACAATCGAGAAAATCCTGCGCCAAATCATCAATTATGTCAATAGAAAAGCAAGAATGATCGTCCTTAGGAAATTTAATACTTTCAGAAAGATTGAAATCAATGACTTCCCCATCAAATTCCATCGTTAAAGTTCCTTTAAACACATCTATCTTGGTGCGGGCTGTTTTCATGAAGGGCCTCCCTAATAGAATCGGCAATGGGGTGGAATGGGGTGAATCCTCCATGTCAAGTACGTAGAAATCCGCTGGAAAAATCAAGTTACCAACCTGCACCAATACATCTTCCAAAACACCCTTTGGATATGCATTAGAACGATCGGCTAATTGAATTATCACACCATCATTTTTAAGTGCACCTAAGTTCATAGATGCATAAATAGAGTATGGCATAACATTAATCGAAGCCCCTAAGTCTAACATGCATTGTTCAAACTTAGTATTACCAATAACGCACGGAATTGTAAAACTACCCGGATCTTTGCATTTAGGGGGTAATTTCCTTTGTAACACAGCAGAAACATTTTCACTTACTTGAACCACCTCTTTGTTCGAAATCCTTCTCCTTGTTGTACAAAGTTCTTTTAAAAACTTAGCGTACCTCGGGACTTGCTTAATCGCATCAAGGAGCGGGATATTGACTTGAACTTTCCGAAAGGTCTCTAGAATGTCCTTCTCGGCTTCTTCCTTCTTTGATTGCCTAAACCTGCCAGGAAAGGGCACATTTAGTGGAATAGAACTAGAAAAAGTTGAATTGGGACTTACCTTGGTGGGTTGGGACGGTTTAGGAGGACTAGATGAATTCGGCAAGGTTTGGTCATCTTTGGCCGTGGGCTTTGCTCCCTGTGCTTCTTCTTGCAGCAACTTGTCCTCCTTGTCTTGACTTGATTTGGATATATTTGAGTCCGTTACAACCTGTTTACCACTTCTCAAAGTGATGGCCTTAGCGGTTTCAAATCCTCCCTTTGGATTCATTACGGTATTGCTTGGTAACTTGCCTTGCTCATGAAACTGCCCCATAAACTCGGCAATTTGCCCAATTTGCTTCTCTAAATGGTCCACTCTTTTGTCTCGGTTTTGCATAGCCTTAGCTTGATCTTCCTGCCCATTAGACAATTTAGTTAGTAACTTAAAGAGTGTATCATTGTCAAGAGACGTACCTGAAGAGTTTGAGGCAGATGGTTGGTTTTGATTGGGGACGAATGGCTTTGTATAAAAGCCCGGTGGTTGCTGCCTAAATCCTCCTTGTTGTTGGGGTTGTTGAGGATCCCGCCATTTGAAATTTGGATGGTCCCTCCACCCCGGATTGTAGGTGTTAGAGTATGGATCATGGCGTGGTTGATTTTGGTTCCCAAAACCCACGGCTTTGGCAGATTCCCAACCCCCATTCTCAATCAATTGAGGACATTGATCGTTGGCATGTCCTTGCATAGAGCACACGCCACACACATTTGGTCCATGAATCTTCATTCCCTCGGCCAACTGAGAAACAATAGAAGTAAGGTTAGTTAATTGGGATTGAATGTCGGACGAAGAACTTACCTCATTCACTTGTGGCCGTGGGGGGTCTCTTTGCCCAACACCTTCGTATTGTTGTGCATTATGTGCTCGGTTGGCAATTAGAACTTTTGCAGCCCCCGGAGTTTTATCCACCAACGCACCTCCCGCCGCGGCATCAAGCATTTGGCGTTCCATGGGAAGGAGTCCTTCGTAGAAGTATTGAATGAGTAGCTCCTCTTTCATTTGATGCTGTGGACATGAAGCAACAAGTGATTTAAAACGTTCATAATAAGAAGGAAACGATTCACCTTGATTTTGTTGGATGCCACTAATCCGTTTCCTCAAGAGAATGACTCTTGAAGTTGGGAAAAACTTCTCCAAGAAAGCTCTTTTCATACTATCCCAAGATGTAACCGTTCCGGGTGCTAACTCATAAAGCCAATCCTTCGCCTTTTCCAAAAGTGAGAATGGAAATGACTTCATCATCAGAATGTTCCCATCGACATTGACGGGTGTCATGCTCGAACAAACCACCTCGAACTCCTTGAGATGCTTGTTGGGATCTTCCATGGACAGCCCATGGTATTTTGGAATGTGGTGCAACAAGCTTGATTTCAACTCGAACTCAGCAGTCTTGCCTAGGGCAGCCGCGGGGTATTGAATGCATAATGGTGCGGCATTGGTCAACCCCGAGGCCGAAAGCTCTTTAATGGTCCGATTGTCCGCTGCCATAACCTCTTCTTTTACTTCTTCAAACTCAGATTCGTCCTCTGAACTTGAACTAGGTTCACTAGGTTCGCTAGGTTCGCTAGGTTCGGGATGCCTCCTCTTTTTTCTCAAATCACGTTCAAAATCGGCGTTAAAGTCCAAGATATGCACAGTTTGAGAACTCCGCGTCATGCATTAGTACCTAAACCAAGAAAACAAAACAAAATAAGAAAACTAGGTAAATTACACTAAAAACACACGGCAAAAACACAAGGGATTAGCAATTTCGCTAATCCCCGGCAACGGCGCCAAAATTTGATGCTCTAAAATTAGTTAACGCGCAAATTAACCCTCTTTTTGACAATTGTAGTATATGTATAAGTAGGGATCGTTCTAGACCGGGGATTAACTAGGGATGCTAATCAATAAATATAAGACTCAAAAGATTTAAAGAAAACAAGTTTTGACTCTATAAACAAGAAAGTAAAAGGGGGATTTGGGATTGGTGAAGGTTGAACTTTAAAACTTAAACTTTGAAAACAAACTTAAATCAAAATAGATAGTGATGAAATAGAATGATGAGAAACTAGTTAGAGGGTTCCTTATCCACACATGAACATATGCATATAATTTAATTTCCAGTTATGACTTCAATAAACGATAAATGACAATGTTCCAAGTTAATTAGGTTTGCTTAAATTAACTCTGAGATTTCCCTAGATTCATTGGATTGCAAGGAATACGCATTACAACCAAATTATTCCTCATCAAAGTCCCTAACTATGGAATACGCATGATAGAGACATTTAACAAAGATCATTAAGTTCAACGGAAATCATAAACATTGACTAGGCATTCATAACTATGGAATACGCATGTTACTCTTGCCAAGGATTTACTTAACACAATCGTGACTAGCGATCTTTACTACTCATGAATATAAGTTCATAACGATTAGGTGAAATTCCCTTATATCCTAGCATCAAGTTTAGGCATACAAATTAAGTGTCGACCCTTAACCCACATAAATAAACAAGTTCTTAATCAAAACAGAAAAGTAAACCACATCTAAAGTTTATGAATTCATAACTGGAGTAAATCAAATCATAACCAACATATGTCCATGGTTTCAAATTTGCCTCTAACTAAAAAGAAATTAGTTCCACATGTTTAACATAATTGAACAACAATTTAAATTAAACATTGAAAAATAAAAGAAAGAAAACACCTAAACTTTCCAACGATCCAAGCGCCTCCAAGGACTTTCTTCTTCTTCTCTTTGTTGCGGCACAAGGCTTTGAATGATGTTGAAGGGTTGGTTTATGGAGGAATGGATGGGGGAAGTTTAGATATGTAGGGAGAGGCAAGGAAAGGCTTGTAGAATGGTTTATTCTTGGATGATTTGAATGAGGTTGCTACCATGGTATTTATAGGGATGGAGATGGACTTGTTTAATGCAATTTTCTGGTGGGAATACATGAAACTCACGGCATAGAGTGGAATAGGTTGGTGGTGGTAGGTTTTGAGTCATCCACTTCACATGTCATGGTGAGTTAAGCATTACATCACCCACTCACATGTCATGGTGAGTTAAGCATTGCATCATCCACTCAAATGTCATGATGAGCTAAGCATTACATCATATTTTTAGGCCCATTGCAAACAGATTTTTGGGCCTCTTTGCATCAAATTCTTGGGCTTCTTTGCATCAAATTCTTGGGCTTCTTTGCATCAAATTCGTCCATCCTCATGCCTCCATGCTTGCACTATCCAATCTTGGCCCAAAAATGCTCTAGAATGCTCCAAATTGCTTCTTATTGCATACTTTGACATATAAACCTATAAACACACGAAAATGACTTTAAACACTATAATAAATACTAAATAATAACCAAAATGCAAGAAAACAAGCAAGCTAAGTCGCATAAATATGCTCCTATCACTATGTTTAATTTCTGTTTCTTTTGCTTTAATGTGAACATGAGTGGCTAAACCCCTCTTGGCTAGGGGTGATTTTGAAGCCATGATTATGTGTGTAATATGAGTTGATAATTCTAGTTATGAATTCTTGAATCGTGAATGCAATTGGCTTAACTGTTTGATTAAGAACTTATTTGTGTTTGTTAATTAAGGGTCGACACTTAATTGCGATGCATAAATCTGATGCTAGAATGTAAGGGAGTTTCACATAATCGTTACAAACTTATATTCATATGTAGTGAAGGTCACTGGTCATGATCGCGTTAAGTTCAATTCCTAGCATGAGTAACATGATGTCATAGTTATAAGTGCTTTGTTAATGCTTATGATTTTCATTGAACGCAATGATCTTTGATTGTATCTCTATTATGATGTCATGTAGGGAAATTTTGAAGAATGCTTTAAGTTGTCGAATGATGTCATCCAATTCAATAATATAAGGAAAATCTGAGGGTTAACTAGTGATGTCACGGTTAATTTGGGGCATTGTCGTTCATAATTCAATGAAAGAGTAATTGGAAATCGATTCATTTGCATACATATCATGTGTGGGGAAAAAGCCCTTAGTTAAACTCATCATCCATTCAATTTCCCAAAATCGTTTTCAAATCTGTTTTAAATTAGAATCAGTTTGTTACTTTCAATTCGTCCAAACCAAAACCCTCCCTTTAATTTCTTGTTTTAAAGTGTTTAAAATCTGTTTAGTTTGTGTTTTTAAGTGTTTTGAGTCAACCTAAAACCTTAAATTCGTCCAAAGTTGTGTTTAGGTCAGAAACTGCCTAGTTAGTGTTTTGAGGCAGTTTTGAGTGTTTTTAGCTTGTTTTGAGTCTTGTGAATCTGTTTTGAGTTCCTTGAGTCTATTTAAACGTTTTTAACTTTGTTTTTATGTTTTTGAGTCAGTTTAGAGGTTTTAGCTAGCCCTCCTAATCCCCGGTCCAGAACGATCCCTATTTGAACCTTTACTACAATTTGACAACAAGAGGGTTAATTTGTGTGTTAAGTTAATTTTCGCATCACTTAAGCACTCTATGAGCTTGAAATTTTGATAAAAATCGCACATTAAAAAGTGCATGAACAGTGAAAAAATCGGTTGTTCACGGTTCGACGTGAAATTGGAGGATTCCTTACCTAAAATTGGTATGGTTGAACTCGTAAGGCCTTCATGAACACAAAGGTACCATTTTCCACCTCGATCTGTCACATTAGCAAGGGTTTTGGGTCACGTCCGTACAAGAGAGAAAAGAGAGAGAGATAGTCTGAGAGAGATAGAGAGAGAACACGGGGAATGAGAGAGAGAGAGAGAGAAGTGATATGTGGTCCAAAATCCACCACCCAATCACAACCAATAATTTCTTAACTTCCCATTGGGCCCAAGAACTTAGGAATAAATATAATTGGACCCAAAACCTTACCTAAAGTTACAAATGCACACCTCACGCTTAGGGTAAACACGTAAACTCACATCGACGAAACCAAATTTCCGGGACGGGCTATCATAATCTACCCACCTTAGAAAAATTTCGTCCCAAAATTTCATATAACAAGAGCCACTAGTATCCATAAAACAACCTTGGATACATATCTCTCGTCCTGTCCTCCGTCTCCTAAATCGCTTCTTTCGCTGAATGATTCCTCCATAAAACTTTCACTAAACGCACTGTCTTATTCCTAAGCACCTTATCCTTCCAATCAAATATCGTCATCGGTTCCTCATCGTAAGTCAAATCTAAACTGATCTCTAAGGGTTGATGACGAATCACATGTGGTGGATCTGAAACATAATGTTGGAGCATAGAAACATGAAACACATTACGCACTCTGGACAGCTCTGATGGCAAATCAAGCCTGTAAGCCACTTCACTGACTCTCATGGTGATCTAATAAGGTCCAATGTAAGCCACATTACGTACTTTTTCCCAAATTGCCCTATATCTCGCCACAGCGATAACTTAAGAAACACTCAATTACCAACATCATACACTTGATCCATGGCATGCCTGTCTGCCAAACTCTTGTGGCTATCTTGTGAAGGAAAATTTTTGTCCTAGCTAAGAACATTTAAGAACATTTGAATACATATGCAAACTATTAACACATTAAAGTAGACATCCATTCAAAAACAATTCATAAAACCCATGACTTTCAAAGCCTAGTATATGGTGAACCATAACTCTTTAACAACTTTAAAGAGAAGAGAAGATTTAGAGTTCATTACCCTTGAAGCTCATCCTTGATTACTCAAGGGATTCACCCAAGTGGAGGGCCTTTAAGTCACCTCCTTTGCTTCCTTGAGGATTTGAGGATATGTTCTCCAAAACACCAAAAGCTTGATGTCTCCAAGTCTCTACACCAAAGATAAATTGTGAAGATAAAATGGATGACTTAGGGAAGAAGAAATTGCTAGATTTCCCTCCCTAGGTGGCCGGCCTCTTTAGAGAAAAATAGAGAGAAAGTGTTTCACCCAATTTCCTTTTTAGAGAACCCTTAATGAAATAAAGCTATAAAGATGAATTTATACTTCATTTCTTGTGAGTGGCAAACTTGTAATTAATACAAGTTTGCTACCCCTCACCCTTATGGCCGGCCATGTCTTTGTTATTGGGCTAATTGCCCATTTTGTTTTAGTTGTCATACAACTTAAACATAATGGGCCTTGTGGGCCAAAACACTTTTGGGCCCCGAAACCCAAAACCAACTTAAAAGCCCAATACGAACGTTTCGTATAATTAATTAACTAATTAATTAACTTTGACCATTCTTCAATTCAACCATTTAATTGCATATCCATTTCATTTAATTACTTCACTTTCATCTTTACTCGGTGTACGATCCATTAGGTTCCAATTAGCGAGGCAGTGGGCGATGTTACTCTTAACGATCGATTGTGAATTGAAACCACATTTCAATTCTCCCTTAAGATTAGTGTTTGCTAATCTTTAGGGCTTCCACAAACCATGAGTGACACCTAGCAGCATGTCATGGTTACCGAAGCTAAGTAGAAGTGGTTGGAGAACCTATCCAGTTACAACTACAATGCAATATGGTCCTTCTCTAATACAATACTCTTAATCACATTGTTTAAGTGATAGTTTATTTCATGTCTACTATCCAATGTGATACTTATCTATATGATTCAATTGAATATGATTTGGAACAAACTTCCTAAGTCATATTCATATGCTTTGGCCAAATACTCTCGAATCATATCTTAGAGTATTCTCCTTCCATCATGGAAGGTTAGAGATCCCTTGTTGTGCATTCATATGCCTACATGACTAGGTAGCTTGACCACAACAATGCCGTGGACACTCCAATGGAATGTCTTTGACATAATCAAAGATCAAGAACCTAACCATTAGACATCTATGATGCCTCAGGTCAAAGGACTACTTTGCATATTGTAACTGTCGAGTTCTTACATGACATGTATATATGAACTCTCTTTTGATCGTAGTTCAGTGTACTCGATTACTCTTTCGAGCACCTATGTGTTTGTCTTAGTGTCCAACACTAAATGACTTGAGACTTGTCATATTCACGCTTGAGTCGGCATAACACATACTAACCTTAGCGGTTTGTCAATGCCTTATTGGCAACCCTATGGCTAGGAACGTTTTAGGAATGAACATAAGAGAAAGGTCTCGTTAATCTAACTCACTTAGATCACTTATCTCTTAGATCAATTACATTCCTTGGATTCCTTATTGCTTAAACACAAGATATAATAAATAGTGATTAACAATAAGCTTTGCCGTCCATTAAACACATAAAAGTTTAATACAGTAAGTATTCCAAAAGCTATTACATCAAATGAGTGGCTTTGTGGGCATACTTCCAACATCTTGGGCGGCTTTCAGGTTAGCCTTAATATCCTGAACATTCTGAGTAGTCTTCTCTACTATCTCCAGAACTTAAAAGTGAAATGAGGATCGTGATCTGAAACAATACTAACTGGAACGCCATGGTACTTTACAATCTTCAATATGAACAACTCAGCTAATCGGTTCAAAGGAAACTTCTCCCTCACAGGAATAAAATGCGCCGACTTAGTGAGTCGATCAACAATCACTCAGATTCAAACATAGCCATTTTGTGTACGAGGAAGCTTGTACAAAAAAATCCATGGTAATATTTTTCCATTTCCACTATGGAACAGAAAGCGACTGTATCAATCCAAATGGCTTCTTCCTCTCGGCTTTAACTTGCTGACACATGACACATCTGCTCACATACCCAGCAGCGTCTCTTTTCATATCCAGTCAATAATAAAATGATCGAATGGTATGATATATTTTCGTGCCTCTGGGATGCATCGCATAAGCTGAAATATGCGCTTCGTCTAAGATATCCTTGTTCAATTATGCATTGTCTGGTACGTATATCTTGTTTTCCTCCATAAGCATACCGTCTGTTTCTCTGATTCGAAGGTCTTCTTCTTTCCTTCATTTCTTAGTCGAATAAGTTCTTGAGTTTCTTCATCATTAATCTAGGCCTCGAGTATTCTGTCAATTACGATTGGCCCGACTTGGAAACTAGCAAGCAAGACTTCCTCTTGATCATCTACCACTGGGTTTTCTATCTCTAACTGCACTCCAGTTGATCTCAACTCTGGAAGAAGAGGAACATGGCTCGCATGAAAAGCATTAACTCTGCCCTGAGATTTTCTGCTAAGAGCGTCAGCCATCACCTTTGCACGACCAGGGTGATACTTTATTGTGCAGTCGTAGTCACTCAACAACTCAATCCACCGTCGCTGACGAAGATTTAAATCCTTCCAAGAAGATCCTACATTTCTCACCATAAAGATAATGTCTTTAAATCTTCAAAGCGAAAATAATGGCCGCTAACTCTAAATCATGAGTAAGATAATTCATGTCCTGAGGTTTTAACTAACGTGAAGCATAAATGATTACCTTACCATGTTGCGGCAAAACACATTTTGGGCCATTCAAAAAAGCATCGCTAAAAATCTCAAAGTTACCACTTTCATCTGGAAGAGCTAAAACATGAGCATGAGTGAGATAATACCTCAACTATTGGAAACTCTGCTCATAATTATCATCCCACTCGAATTTAACTTCCTTCCTGGTTAACCTCATTAGTGGTAGAGCCATAACTGAGAAATCGTTAACAACTCGCCGATAGTAACTGCTAAACCAAGGAAACTCCGTATCTCGGTGACACTTCTTGGCTGCTCCTAATTCTCCACAACTGCTATCTTCTGAGGGTCGACCTGAATACCTTAAGCTGAAACAACATGCCCTAAGAATGCTACTTCATTTAACCAGAATTGACATTTACTGAACTTGGCATACAATCGACGCTCCCTCAGCTTCTTTAACACCAAAGAAAGATGTCGAACATGGTCTGCCTTTGACTTAGAATACACCAGAATGTCGTCAATAAAGATAATGATGAATCTATCCAGATACTACTAAAATACCTTATTCATCACACTTATAAAAGCTCCTGGTGCATTAGTCAACCCAAACGGCATTACGAGAAACTCATAATAACCATAACGAATCCTAAAAGCAGTTTTAGGAACATCGTCATGAAGGAATAATTATGTCCTAGTTAAGAACATTAAAGAACATTTGAATACATATGCATAATATTAACATATTAAATTAAACATGCATCCAAAATCAATTCATAAAACCCATGACTTTCAAAGCCTAGTAGATGTTGAACCATGACTCTTTAACAACATTAAAGAGATTAAGGATTTAGAGAATCTTACCCTTGAAGCTCATCCTTGATTACACAAGGGATTCACCCAAGTGGAGGGCCTTCAAGTCACCTCCTTGCTTCTTTGAGGATTTGTTCTCCAAAACACCAAAGATGTGATGTCTCCAAGTCTCTACACCAAAGATTAATTAGTGAAGATAAGATGGATGACTTAGGGAAGAAGAGATTGCTAGATGTCTTCCCCCTAAGTGGCCGGCCTCCTATAGAAAATAGAGAGAAGATGTTTTCCCCAAATTTCTATTAGAAAACCCTAAATGAAATAAAGCTATAATGTTATATTTATACTTCATTTCTAGTGAGTGGCAAACTTGTAAATAACACAAGTTTGCCTACCCTCACCCTTATGGCCGGCCTTGTCTTTGTTATTGGGCTAATTGCCCATTTTGTTTTAGTTGTCATACAACTTAAACATAATGGGCCTTGTGGACCAAAACGCTTTTGGGCCCCGAAACCCAAAACCAACTTATAAGCCCAATACGAACGTTTCGTATAATTAATTAACTAATTAATTAACTTTGACCATTTTTCAATTAACTATTTAATTGCTTATCCATTTCATTGAATTACTTCACTTTCATCTTTACTCGGTGTACGATCCATTAGGTTCCAATTAGCGAGGCAGTGGGCGATGTTACTTTTAACTATCGATTGTGAATTGAAACCACATTTCAATTCTCCCTTAAGATTAGTGTTTGCCAATCTTTAGGGCTTCCACAAACCATGAGTGACACCTAGCAGCATGTCATGGTTACCCAAGCTAAGTAGAAGTGGTTGGAGAACCTATCCAGTTACAACTACAATGCAATACAGTCCTTCTCTAATACAATACTCTTAATCACATTGTTTAAGTGATAGTTTGTTTCATGTCTTCTATCCAATGTGATACTTCCTTATATGATTCAATTGAATAAGACTTGGAACAAACTTCCTAAGTCATATTCATATGCTTTGGCCAAAGACTCTCGAATCATATCTTAGAGTATTCTCCTTCTACCATGGAAGGTTAGAGATCCCTTGTTGTGCATTCATATGCCTACATGACTAGATAGCTTGACCCCGACAATGCCGTGGACACTCCAAAGGAATGCCATTTGACACGATCAAAGATCAAGGACCTAACCATTAGACATCAATGATGCCTCAGGTCAAAGGACTACTTTGCATATTGTAACCATGAGCTCTTACATGACATGTATGTTTGAACTCTGTTTTGATCGTAGTTCAGTGTACTCGATTACTCTTTCAAGCACTTATGTGTTTGTCTTAGTGTCCAACACTAAATGACTTGAGACTTGTCATATCCACGCTTGAGTCGACATAACACATACTAACCTTAGCGGATTGTCAATGCCCAATTGGCAACCCTATGGCTAGGAACGTTTTAGGAATGAGCATAAGAGAAAGGTCTCGTAGATCTAACTTACTTAGATCACTTATCTCTTGGATCAAATACATTCCTTGGATTCTCTTATTGATTAAACACAAGATACAATAAATAGTGATTAACAATAAGCTTTGCCCTCCATTAAACATATAAAAGTTTAATACAATAAGTATTCCAAAAAGCTATTACATCAAATGAGTGGCTTTGTGGGCATACTTCCAACACGTCATTCCTGATCTTCAATTGGTAATAGCCAGACCTCAAATCAATCTTAGAAAACACGCAGGCACCTCGAAGTTGATCAAAAAGTTCGTATATACGCGATAATGGATAACGATTTTTAATTGTTACCCGATTCAATTGCCTGTAATCAATACATAGCCTCGAAGTATCGTCTTCTTCTGAACAAATTAGACTAGAGCTTCCCAAGGTGAAGTACTAGGTTGAATGAAACCTTATCAACCAATTCCTGTAACTGAGTGTTCAATTCTCTTAACTCGGCAGGAGCCATATGATAGGGAGTTAAGGAAATATGATTAGTACCTGGTAACAAATCAATGGTGAACTCCACTTCGCGATCTGGCAGCATTCCAGGTAAATCGTCAGGGAAGATGTCAGAAAAATGTCTGACCACCTTAACGTTCTCCAAGCTAACAGGAGTACCATCATTAAGTATCACGTGAGCCAAGTACCCTTCACAATCTTTCCTCAATAACTTTTTGGTTCGCACTGCCAAAATAACTCTATGTCTCACCCCACTACGTTCGCCCACGAAAGTAACTTCAGGTAATCCAGGACGATGTAAAGTCACCATTTTCCCGTAATAGTCAATCTTGGCACAACTGTAATGCAACCAATCTGTGCCCAAGATTGCGGCAAGGTCAACAATGTCTAATTGAGTGAGGTTAGCTGGCATAACCACATTCTCCTCTATTACGGGACAACCTAGATACACATAATCCACATAACACTTCTCCCCTCTAGGCATAGCAAACTCTAACTCATACCCAAGGGGTGAAGGTTGAGGTTCTGTCAACTAAGCAAACGTATGAGAAATTACAGAATGTGCAGCATAACAATCAATCAACACCTTAACATAATGACCAAGAACATTTAACGTACCCATGATCAAGTTCAGATTGTCCTAAGCATCTTGCAGTGAGAGGTTATAAATACGTCCCTGGGCCTACTATCTTCCTCTGCCTCTGGAATAAAAAACCACCTGAAAACTTACCAACTCCTCTCTGACCAGTGGAACTAAAACCTCCGCTGGAAGAACTAGAACTAGCTCCGTATGTCTTAAAAAAATCTTGAGTACAACAAGGCCCTGAGATGATTACCCATTTTCCCCTTGCTATCCCTATTTTGGTTCCCAATTCCTTTTCTTCTTCCTCACTGTCACTGGACATATTCTCAAAGTCCACAATCCTCAACAAACTCTTGTAGAACTCTTGATGAGTGTCACAGGGATAAGTAATCACCATCGAACTCCATTTCTTCTTAGTACCAAGCTTAAAGTGTCGAAGCATCTCAACTGAACTAGCAGCAGTTTCTGGATCATAATGATACCAATTAGTGAACTTCCCATAATACTCGTTAGCAGACAACTTCCCCTGTTTCAAACTTGTGAACTCATGTTTCTTAAAGTCTAGGTATGCTGGGGGATTGAATCTCTTATAAAATGACCACTTAAAATTCCCTCAGTCTGCAATCTCCTCGGGCATTCACCCGTAACTCTCCTGTTTCCACCAGGATGCAGGTTCTGCCTCCAAAAACCAAGCAGTGGTCTCTACCCATTTACCATCGGAAAGACTCCCCTGCTTGAGCCAACGCTCAGACCCTTCATGGCCTTCATTGCCCTTAAAAGTAAGCAAATTTAGATTACACACTGACTAATATTGGGGAAACTAGGCTCATCAGTACGACGTGGCTCACTACGTGGCGGCATAGTTCTAATAGAAACACCAAGATAATTGAATATTCATAAGCTATTCAGGACTGCCAAACCTATGCTCTGATACCAAACTAACACACCCCGACCCGAGAGTGGGGTGTGCTGGACGTCACGTGAGCGTGACGTAGCCATGTCCACAGTGCAGAAGCCAAATTAAGAAGGAGAAGTACGAGTCGATTAAAACCAGGCCACTAGCAATTGTAACTAAGATAGTGTGCTAGAGCGAGAAATAATAGTGTTTACATAACCAGAGCATAAATGGTCTAAGTGCAGTCAAGCAGAAAGTACTAAATGCAATTGACACTCAAATGTGGTTCTACATGAGTGAATTCTGTCAGAACGTTCGATCAGACCCTCGTATGCCACCAACGAACACTACCTACAACCTGGAGGGGCGAAAAACAAAGTTGAGTGGGTTAGCAAAACAAATCTTTTCAAAATCATTCTTTTCTCAAAAGTTATAACCCCTCTCCGTAAAACCTGTATAATTTTCCGAGAAATAAAGTATATACTCATATATATAAATCTCGAAATCATGCTGGAAAATATGAATGTATGCCATGCCAAAGTATCACAACTGAACTCTAACCATAAGTCTGTGAATGTGATTGAATGCCAGGTAATCAACTCAGCCCTCGGTGTATATATAGCTCAGTCGTTTTTCATCCAAACTTCATGAAACCAGTACCAAATTGAAGCTCTTAACTTGTAGAACAAAACCTTACCTTCCAAAAGTCCCAAAGATTACCGGATCTTGCCAGAAAAACTCCACGAACTCTAGCCAAACTTTAAACGTGTATATCTCGCTTCTCCAACGTCCAAAATTCCTCAACGAACTACCCCGAGCCTCGTGGGGACCTCCTTAAGCACCCTATGAACTTGAAATTCCATAAAAATTGCACATTAAAAAGTGCATGAACAATGGCAAAATCGGTGGTTCATGGTTCGACGTGATATCGGAGGATTCATTACCTAAAATTGGTATGGTTGAACTCGTAAGGCCTTCACGAACACAAAAGAACCATTTTCCACCTCGATCCGTCATGTTAGCAAGGGTTTTAGGTCACGTCCGTACAAGTGAGAAGAGAAAGAGAGAGTGTCTGAGAGAGATAGAGATAGAACACGAGGAAGGAGAGAGAGAAGTGATATGTGGTCCAAAATCCACCACCCAATTACAACCAATAATTTCTTAACTTCCCATTGGGCCCAAGAACTTAGGAATAAATATAATTGGACCCAAAACCTTAGCTAAAGTTACAAATGAACACCTCACGCTTAGGGCAAACATGTAAACTCACATCGACCAAACCAAATTTCCGGGGCGGGCTGTCACACTTGTCCAAGCAATTCCTGAAAAGTTGATTACTTTACACCAAGAGGGATGTTGAGAAAGCTTTCTGTATTCGACAAGCACGGTAGAAGATCATCAGCTAACCGGCAAAAGGGTAGAGTCGGGAAAATTTGGACTCCATCATGATGTCTTGCATTATATTTCAAAATCTGATTGTGGAGGATAAGCGAGATAGGTATATTGATGAAGAGTTCGATGACGAGCAAGACGATCCAAATAGGTCAAGAATGGCTCGTGCAAAAATATATGATGGGCCTAATTTGCCTTACAATCCATGAACTGGTAGTATCACTATAAATGAGTACATAAGGCGTTGTAGAATGATGCGCTCTAGTGCCACAAAAAAGTACCTACAACAGGATCTTGTTACACATCTTTGGGCCAAAAATAGCATGGAGTAGGCATTTAAGTTTTATGTTGTTAAATGTATTTAAAAATGTTGTTTAAGTTTCAAGTTGTTAAACGTTTTTTTTTTGTGTTGTTTAATATTGTTTAATGTTATTTAATGTTAATGAAAAAATGGAAGGAAAGATTATTGGAAGAGGTAAGAAAATATAATGTGAAGAATTGAAATAGAATGAAGTGATATTATGAAGTGGTGAAAATTATGTGAGAAATGGTGTAGGAATGACTTAGGTATTTATAGGAAAAGAAGGGAATTTTTTAAATTCATAAAAACTAAAAAATTGAATCCAACGGTAACTAGCTGTTGTATTTGAAATTTTGGCCTACCATTTTTGTCAGATATAACGGACACGAATAAGTAAAATGTTGTCGGATATAACCGACATGAATAATGAAAAATCCAGCCTAGCCCAGGGCTGGTTGGATTAAGACAGCCAATTGGCCCTTTAGCCTTTTCATATTTCGTGGGGCCTATAAGCCCTCTGGCCTAGCCCTCGGTTGGAGATGGTTTTTGGGTTATTTTCAGCCTTCTGGCCTTCTAGACCTTTCTGTTGGAGATGGCCTTAAGCACTGATGCGATGATAATGCAAACACACAAATTAAACCCTCTTGTTGACAATTGTAGTATAAATGCAACTAGGGATCGTTCTAAACCGGGGATTATGAGGGATTGCTAATCTATAAAATGAACTTAGAAACACTAAATAAAACTTCAAAAACACAAATCTAAAATCAAAACACTTAACTAGATTCAAATGATTCAAAATAAACTAGAATAACTCAAAATAGCCCAAACCTAACAAATAAACTAAAACAGATTCTAGGGTTGTTTTAACCTTCAAGTTCTCCTTAAGTTAATGAATTGAATGGGAAAACGCATATAACAATTCAAAACATTCTTCAAAAGTTCTTTACGTGAAAAACACAATAGAGATACAATTAAAGATCATTAAGATTCATGAGAACTACAAGTATTGACGAGGCAATCGTAACTATGAAAAACATGATACTCTTGCCAAGAATTCACTTAACACGATTGTGGATAGCAACCTTCACTACTTATAAATATAAGTTCATAACAATTAGGTGAAATTCCCTTATATTCTAGCATCAAATTTATGCAGGAAAACTAAGTGTGCACTCTTAATCAACATACACAAATAAGTTATCAATCAAATAGTTAAGCGAATTGAAATCACAAATTATTAAATCACAACCAAAAGTAATTAGTTCATAATGAAAATGTAATCATGGCTTTGAATCCCCCTAGCAAAAGGGGGGGGGGGTTTAGTTCCTCATAATCATAAAACAAAGGTAAATAGATTTATACATTGAAAATAAAAGAAAGAAAACACCTCGACGCTCCAACGATCCTTGTTAAGTGGCAAACACGTCCAAGCACTTCCCTTCCATTCCTTTGCTACGGCACAAGGAATGGTTGTGGGTTGAAGGATGGGTAGGGAGGGGTAAGGCTAGGATAGCTTAGAACCAGATTTTTGGAAGAAAGAAGAGGGGGTTGCGACTAGGATAGTTTAGGGAGTGTAGAATGGATGTGTTGTGTGAATTGGTGAGTTTTAAGCCTTGCAAGAAGGCTTATTTATAGGTGCTCAAAACTAAAGAACCACACAAGTGATTTTAATAAACAATACAAAGCAATAATTAATCATCAAAAACAGCTAGCACACATGCATCTTTGCAGAAATTTCATGGTGAAACAATTTGCATTCATCCTCCTTGGTCCATGCATGTGGTTCTTCTTGGTCTTCTCATGATGAATGAGCTACTACACTTGCAAAACAGCTAGCACACTTGTATTTCATGATTAAAATAAGCTAGCACACTTGTAAAACATGATTACGCAGTCTTGTCATGGGGTTTCCTTGCAAAAATAGCTTGCACACTTATGTTGTCATGATTAAAACAGCTAGCAACACACATGCTTGGTCTTTGCAAGGTATCTTCTTCATTTTGATAAGATTTTAGCATGTGTTTGAAGCCCTTTCATGCACCAAAATGTCCATCCTTTATGCTCTCCATGCATTGCACCAACATGCACTTCTTTGCTAACTTTGGTATTAAAACCTACAAACACACGAAAATAGCTTAAAACATTCTAATAAGATGAAACTAATTAAGTAAATGCAAGGAAACAAACTAATAAAGTCACTTAAATATGTTCCTATCAAACTCCCCCACACTTAACTTGTTCTAGTCCTCTAGCAAAACAAAGAAACAAAAAGAAACAAAACACAATCTAAACCTTCCAATGTTACCTCAGGGATTTCCAATGGACATGTTAAAAATCATTACTTGCACAGATTATGGCCATCAATATCCTTAAGCATACACTTAACCATAGTCACCATTTACTAGTTCTCTTTTAATCGATTAAAACATCATTTTGAATGTAATAACATGCCTTAGAGAATTCCCTCAATTCCTTACTAGATATGCACTCATTTTGCACTTAGATTTTCAAACTACAGTCCCTACACTAGGTATATGTGAGAAGATTGATGTCCACATGAAAACTAAAACTCACATATGTTTTAACAAAGAAAGCACTTTGCTGGAGTTTTAAGTGAATATATGAATATGATCTCATGAAAGGAATGCTACTACTTAGATGCAAGAACTAGTGACACCATATCCTCATACCAATCCCAAACTCCACATATTGAACACATAACACTCAAGATAGAAGTGTAAGGGTTGTAACGGGGCGAAGGGTGTTTGGTTAACAAAGAACGGATATGGAAAACAAAGGTTCTTAAAGACATAGTGAGCAAAACAATGAAATCAACTTAGAATTCACTTTTGAATGCAAACTCAAATTTTGAACAAAACGGGGAGAAGTCACACATTTCAGGGCCAGATTTGATGATTTGGACCCTTTCTTCAACAATCAATACTTTCAAACTCATTCTTTCTTCTTTTCTTTTCTATTTTTCTTTTCATATTATTTTCACATCTTTTTCTTTTCTTTTGTACCCCAACACGTACAAATGAGCTTAAAAACAACCATTCCCTCCCCCACACTAGTTTTCTTGCATGATGTAGATCAAAAGGAATTCATTTTATGTTATGGTTACTAGCCTTTAAGAACAAGGGTATGGAAAGTCCTAAACTAGGCTGGGTAAGGTTATTGTGGGTCAACAAAGAATATAGGCTAAACAAGGCTCAAATAGGGTTTAATCTTCAAAACAAATAATAATGGAGGGCACGGCTATTTGGCTATGGTGGAGAATACACCACTTCATCTTGATATGTGTTTTGCAATTCAATGTCATACTTTGAATGAAACGGATACAAGTTCTAGCATTTAGTTCTATCAAAATGCATTCTAAATAGCAACCAAGCAAAGAATAATGAGATCATGCAACAACTTTAGGAAACAAGAACTCGCAGATTATAACTCTCCACAGATAGTAAAGGCTCGAGTCTCACAAGGATGTAGCGTTATATGAGTTCCTTCCTTCAAGCATGTTATGAAAACTTATTTTATCCACTTTGTAATCAAATGCGAGTTCATAAACAACAACTACAACTAAGCGTTATATGAGTTCCTTCTCTCAATACCCCGGGTTAACCGTGATAGCACTTTTTTAACCTTCAAGTTCTCCTTAAGTTAATGAATTGAATGGGAAAGCGCATATAACAATTCAAAACATTCTTCAAAAGTTCCTTACGTGAAAAGCACAATAGAGATACAATTAAAGATCATTAAGATTCATGAGAACTATAAGTATTGACGAGGCAATTGTAACTATGAAAAGCATGATACTATTTGCAAGAATTCACTAAACACGATTGTGGATAGCAACCTTCACTACTTATGAATATAAGTTCATAACAATTATGTGAAATTCCCTTATAGTCTAGCATCAAATTTATGCATGAAAAGTAAGCGTGCACTCTTAATCAACATAGACAAATAAGTTATCAATCAAATAGTTAAGCGAATTGAAATCACAAATTATTAAATCACAACCAAAAGTAATTAATTCATAATGCAAATGTAATCATGGCTTTGAATCCCCCCTAGCAAAAGGAGGGATTTAGTTCTTCATAATCGTAAAACAAAGGTAAATAGATTTATACATTGAAAATAAAAGAAAGAAAACACCTTAACGCTCCAACTATCCTCGTTGAGTGGCAAGCACGTCCAAGCACTTTCCTTCCCTTCCTTTGCTACGGCAAAAGGAGTGGTTGTGGGTTGAAGGTTTGGTTGTATGGAGGAATGGATAGGGGGATGTATGGTGGTGTTTAGGATGGGTAGGTATGGGTAAGGCTAGGATAGGTTAGAACCAGATTTTTGGAAGAGTGAACAGGGGGTTGCGGCTAGGATAGTTTAGGGAGTGTAGAATGGAAGTGTTATGTGAATTGGTGAGTTTTAAGCCTTGCAAGAAGGCTTATTTATAGGTGCTCAAAACTAAAGAACCACACAAGTGGTTTTAATAAACAATACAAAGCAAGAATTAATCATTAAAAACAACTAGCACACATGCATCTTTGCAGAAATTTCATGATGAAACAACTTGCATTCATCCTCTCTGGTCCATGCCTTTGGTTCCTCTTGGTCTTCTCATGATGAATCAGCTAGTACACTTGCAAAACAGCTAGCACACTTGTATTTCATGATTAAAATAAGCTAGCACACTTGCAAAACATGATTACACACTCTTGTCATGGGGTTTCCTTGCAAAAATAGCTTGCACACTTGTGTTGTCATGATTAAAATAGCTAGCAACACACATGTTTGGTGTTTGCAAGGTATCTTCTTCATTTTGATAAGATCTTAGCATTTGTTTGAAGCCCTTTCATACACCAAAACGTCCATCCTTTATGCTCCCCATGCATGCAATCCATTCCACCCCAAAATAGCTCCAAATTGCACAAAAATGCACTTCTTTGTTGACTTTGTTATTAAAACCTACAAACACACGAAAATAGCTTAAAACATTCTAATAAGATGAAATTAATTAAGTAAATGCAAGGAAACAAACTAATAAAGTCACATAAATATGTTCCTATCAGGCACCATCCTAATTTCACTTATTTTTTTTCAAGCAACTAAGGCCATCTCCAACTGAAGGCTGGCCAGAGGGCTGGGAGTTGGCCAGAGGGCTTGTTTTAGCCCTCTGGCCCTCTAAGATATTAATCTTTTAATGAACAGTACATGGCCATATTTGCCTCCATCTCCAACCGAGGGCTATAAGGCTCGTTTTAGACTTATCATAAAAACGGTCTCTAGCCAAGGGCCAAAGGGCCATCAGGGCAAACATAATTCATTATTTAAATCGAACGGCTAAGCAAAGTCAGCGTGACGTTAGCTAGCCATTGGATTTGAATTTTTTGGCAATAAATAGAGTGGATATTAGGTTATAATTCACACAATTTTGAATTCAATCTATTTCATTTCAAGTTTGCAATGAATTTCAACTTTGGATCCTCTTCAAGTTCCAAATGGGCGCAGATGAGACGGGAAGATGTGGAGTTTAATGAAGAAGGTGAAGAATCACGCAACACATAAAACCTAGTAGCAGTCATGGCTGTGGCCACGGTGTGTTAGCCAACTGTGCAACAACCTCAATGGGGTGGCTCTGTTACTGGTCGCTCTTACAAAGCACAAAATAGAGCGATGACGCATGCCCATCTGATTATCAACTACTTCAACCCTAACTTGGTGTACACAGAAAAGGATTTCAAATGTCACTTCCAAATAAGGCGTTATGTCTTCGAGCATGTACTTCGTGATGTCCAGTAGGTCAATCTATACTTTCGACATAAGTGGGACAAAGCAGGCCGCCTTGGTTTTTCACCTCATCAGAAGGTTACTGTTGCACTCTGAATGATAACCTATGGTTCCCCAACTGATTTGATGGATGAAACACATGGTATGTCTGAGTCTACATGCCTTGAAACTTTTCAACAATTTTGTGTCACAATTGTTCAGGTTTATAAAGATGAGTACCTCTGCGGCATCCAATGAGATGTCATCCACGGTTTGCTCCATAAAGTTCTCATAATAGGGCTTCAAACGATGCCCGTTCACCTTGAATTCATGTCCCATTTTCAAGCTCTGGATTTGGACTGCACCATGAACAAAAACATTAGTAATAACAAACGGTCCAATCCACTTAGAACGTAACTTACAGGGAAACAATCGTAAACGGGAATTGAACAATAGCACTTTCTGTCCAATTGAGAATGATTTCCCACGGATCATGTTGTCATGGAAAGCTTTGGTCTTTTGCTTGTAAATGTTCGCATTCTCGTATGCCTCGTGCCGTATCTCATCAAGCTCATTCAATTGGAATTTCCTATGACTTCCCGCTTCATCGAGGTTCACGTTAAACTTCTTGACGGCCCAAAGAGCTTTATGCTCCAACTCAACAGGAAGATGGCACGGCTTACCATAGACGAGCCGAAAGGGGGACATCCCAATGGAGGTTTTGTATGCCGTACGATGCACCCAAAGTGCATCATCTAACCGTAAACTCCAATTCTTCCTTGTTGGCCCAACGGTCTTCTCTAGGATTTGCTTGATCTCTCGGTTGGAAACCTCGGCTTGGCCATTTGTTTGAGGATGGTAAGGTGTAGAAACCTTATGGTTGACATTGTATTTCCTCAATAACGCCTCACTGGTCCGGTTGCAAAAGTGTGACCCTCCATCACTAATGATCACTCGTGGCATGCCAAACCTTGCAAATATGTTAGTTCTAATAAAATCTGCAACCACTTTAGAATCATTAGTCCGGGTGGCATTTGCTTCCAACCACTTCGACACATAATCAACCGCAAGCAAAATACACATGAAACCATACGATGAAGGAAAGGGACCAATAAAATCAATGCCCCAAACATAAAAAATTTCAACATTTAGGATAGAAACATGCGGCATTTGGTCATTTGCACTAATACTACCCATTCTTTGGCATTTATCACATGTTAAGCAAAAAGTTCTAGCATCCTTAAAAATACTAGGCCAATAGAATCCATATTGTAACACTTTGAGGGCTGTGAGTTGTGTGCCAAAATGCCCCCCACATGCATATGTATGACAAAAACTCAAAATTGAATGACATTCAGAATCGTGCACACAACGACGTACAATCTGATCGGGGCAAAGTTTCCATAAATATGGATCATCCCACACATAAAACCGTGCATCATGTCTAAGTTTATCACGTTGGTGCCTAGTGAAATCACTTGGAATTCGTTTTGACACCAAAAAGTGAACTAAATCAGCATACCAAGGCTCACTAACCTTTATGGACAGCAATTGTTCATCGGGAAATGTCTCGGCAATGGGTAGGGACTCCTCATTATGCACCATTCGGCTTAGGTGGTCAGACACCACGTTTTCACTTCCCTTCTTGGCACGAATCTCGATGTCGAACTCTTGAAGTAGAAACATCCACCGAATTAGCCGGGGCTTGGCCTCCTTTTTGGTGAGCAAGTACTTCAGAGCTGCATGATCAGTGAAAACAATTACTTTAGTACCAATTAGATATGATCGAAATTTATCTAAAGCAAAGGCAACGGCAAGAAGTTCTTTTTCCGTAGTGGAATAGTTCAACTGGGCATCATTTAACGTCCGCGAGGCATAGTAGATGATATGCTGGCTCTTGTCCTTTCTTTGTCCCAAAACAGCCCCTAAAGCATAATCGGACGCATCACACATAAGCTTGAAAGGTAGGCTCCAATCCGGGGGAACAATAATGGGTGCCGTGGTCAACAACTCCTTGAGTTGGTTGAATGATGCCGTGCACTCCTTGGTGAATTCAAACGCCACTTCTTTTTGTAGCAGACGGCAAAGAGGTTGTGCAACTTTTGAGAAATCTTTGATAAACCTACGATAGAAACCTGGATGGCCAAGAAAAAAATGAACCTCTTTAACCGAAGTCGGAGAGGGTAAGTGACGTATAAGATCTATCTTCGACTTATCAACCTCAATATCGTTTTTAGAGATGATATGACCTAAAACTATGCCTTGTTTAACCATCAAATGACACTTTTCCCAATTAAGAACAAGGTTAGTTTCCACGCAACGTTTTAAGATCAAACTTAGATTATGCAAGCAACTATCAAAAGAATCACCAAAAACGCTAAAATCATCCATAAAGACCTCAATGATCATCTCAACATAATCAGAAAATATGCTCATCATGCATCTTTGAAATATGGCAGGTGCATTACATAAACCAAAAGGCATGCGACGATATGCAAAAGTACCAAAGGGGCATGTGAAAGTAGTTTTTTCTTGATCCACGGGTGCTATGACAATTTGATTATAACCAGAATAACCATCAAGAAAACAATAGAAAGCATAACCCGCTAACCTCTCAAGCATTTGGTCAATGAACGGCAATGGGAAGTGATCCTTCCTCGTGGTGGCGTTTAGCTTCCTATAGTCGATGCACACCCTCCAACCGGTTTGAATGCGTGTAGGAACAAGTTCATTCTCGGCATTGGCTACCACTGTCACGCCAGATTTCTTTGGCACACATTGAATGGGTGAAACCCACCTACTATCCGAGATTGGATAGATTACACCACAATCCAAAAGCTTGATTATCTCCTTCTTCACAACTTCCATCATCGGAGGGTTGAGACGGCGTTGAGCCTCTCGAGAAGTTTTGGACCCCTCCTCTAGAAGTATGCGATGCATGCACGTAGTAGGGCTAATTCCCTTTATGTCAGCCAACATCCATCCAATTGCCGTTTTGTACTCCTTAAGCACTCGCACCAATTTGCTCTCTTCGTGTGCCGTGAGTGAGGATGAGATGATGACGGGCAACGTCTCATCCTCTCCCAAGAAAACGTACTTCAAATGACTAGGCAACGGCTTAAGTTCAAGTGTAGGTGGCTGCACAACTGAGGGAAGCATTTTATTAGCCGAAACTGAACTTAAAATAGGGTCCAAAAACTTACCAGATTGTGATGGCAATGACTCGAGGGCAGCCACCACCTCAATGACATCCTCACTAGGGGGCACGGCAAAGGATGCACCATGTATGTCGTGGGGTTCCTTGGTGGTTGTTTCAATGTTTTGCTTGTCCCTTCCTTGTGCAATGGCCAATTCAAGTGCATCGTCCTTCAAATTGTACAAATGGTCTTGCGCCAAAGAGTCAATTATATCAATAGCAAAACATGAATGATTCTCACTAGGGTACTTCATAGAATCAGAAAGATTGAAATTAATAACTTCCCCATCAAATTCCATCGTCAAAGTGCCATTAAACACATCAATCTTCGTACGAGCAGTTTTCATGAATGGCCTTCCAAGGAGGATGGGCAATGAAGGGGCATGGTCCGATTCATCCATCTCAAGTACGTAGAAATCCGCTGGAAAGATCAAATGATTAACCTGCACTAAAACATCTTCCAAAACTCCCTTTGGATATGCGTTAGATCTATCGGCCAATTGGATGATAACACCATCGTTTTTCAACGATCCTAGGTTCATAGATGCATAAATTTAATATGGCATGACATTTATAGATGCACCTAAGTCTAATATGGCAGATTCGAACCTAGAATTACCAATAACACACAGAATTGTAAAACTACCCGGATCTTTACATTTAGAGGGCAGTTTGCGTTGCAAGATGGCTGAGACGTTTTCACCCACTTTTACAACCTCCTTGGTCGAAATCCTCCTCCTATTAGTGCAAAGTTTCTTCAAGAACTTGGCGTACCTCGGGACTTGCTTGATTGCATCCAAAAGAGGGATATTGACTTGAATTTTCCGAAACGTCTCAAGAATTTCCTTTTCAGCTTCCTCTTTCTTTGTTTGCTTAAACCTATTAGGAAAAGGAACATTCGAAGGAAAAACATTAGTAGGAACTGAATTTGACATGTTTTTACCTTTATTGGACAAATTAGACGGTTTAGGATCACATGGGACTTGCGGCAAAGGTGTTTCCACCTTGGCCGTGAGTGGGCTTTGTTCCTCCTCTTCAATTATCAACTCTTCCTCCTCGTTGGAACGTGATTTGGATGGTCTAGGGTCAGATCCGACTTGCTTTCCACTTCGCAAACTCATAGCTTTTGCAGATTCGAATCCACCTTTCGGATTGACCACGGTTGAACTTGGCAACCTACCTTGCTCTCGAAATTGTCCCATGAACTCGGCAATCTGCCCTACTTGCTTCTCCAACTCCTCCACCTTCTTGTCCCTAGTTTGCATACCCTGCGCCATAGAAGTTAGTAATTGAAAAATCTGATCATTATCAATTGAAGAACCTGATTTGTTTTGGGCAGGTTGTGCTTGGGCTTGTGTTGGTGCCAACGGCTTTTGATAGAAACCCGGGGGTTGTTGCCTAAATCCGCTTTGTTGTTGGCCTTGTTGGGGTTCTCGCCATTTGAAATTTGGATGATCAGGCCAACCGGGATTATAAGTATTGGAAAAATGATCACCACGTGGTTGGTATTGATAGGAGCATATTTATGCTACTTAGTTAGTGTGTTTTCTTGCATTTACTTAGCTAGTTGTTACTTATTATAGTGTTTGAAGTCATTTTCGTGTGTTTTTATGTCCAAGGAGCAAAGTTGGCAAAAAGATGCATTTTTGAGCATTTTGGAGCAAATCTGGGCTTAGAATGGATTGCACAAGCTTTGGGCAAGAAGATGGACGAATTTGAAGTCCAAATGGAGTTGGGAATATGTTTCAAGGTTGGAGAAATAAAGTCAAATCATTGAAGATAAGGAATCAGCTCAAAAGAAGGAGAATTATCCAAAACATTATCCAAACAACCTTATCTTATCCAATCCTTATCCTATCTTAACTAACCTTATCTTATCCTATTCTTGTCTAAACTTAATTCCTGGGATAATGAGGGTTTATTTTATGATTGGGGGTGATGCGAGAATTTCTTGACACACAAATTAAACCCTATTTGTGACAATTGTAGTAATGATGTAAGTAGGGATCGTTCTAACCGGGGATTAACTAGGGATGCTAACCAATGTTAAATTAAATTAAAAACGTAAAAACAAAGTTTAAAACACTAAACTAAAATCAAAACACTTAACTAGAATAACTCAAAATAAAACTAACAAATAATCTAAAACAAATCAAAATACTCAAAACAACTCAAGACTTAAGAAAACACAAACTAAAATGATTTCTAATAAATCTAACACTTCCAAATAAATGGGGGATTGATTTTTTTGACGAAATTTAATTTAAAACAGAAACTTATAAATAAACTTCAAAGAAAATAATATTTTATGAAATAGAATGATGAGAAACTAGTTAGAGGGTTCCTTATCCACACATGAACATATGCATATAATTTGATTCCCAGTTATGAATTCAACAAACGAATGAATGACAATGCTCCAAGTTAATTAGGTCCGCTTAAATTAACTTTTAGATTTCCCTAGATTCATTGGATTGCAAGGAATACGCATTACAACCAAATTATTCCTCATCAAAGTCCCTAACTATGGAATACGCATGATAGAGACATTTAACAAAGATCATTAAGTTCAACGGAAATCATAAACATTGACTAGGCATTCATAACTATGGAATACGCATGTTACTCTTGCCAAGGATTTACTTAACACAATCGTGACTAGCGATCTTTACTACTCATGAATATAAGTTCATAACGATTAGGTGAAATTCCCTTATATCCTAGCATCAAGTTTAGGCATGCAAATTAAGTGTCGACCCTTAACCCACATACATAAACAAGTTCTTAATCAAAACAGAAAAGTAAACCACATCCAACATTCATAAATTCATAACTGGGGTAAATCAAATTATAATAAACATATATCCATGGTTTCAAATTCACCTCTAACTAAAAAGAAATTAGTTCCACATGTTTAACATAATTGAACAACAATTTAAATTAAACATTGAAAAACAAAAGCAAAAGAAAGAAAACACCTAAACTTTCCAACGATCCAAGCGCCTCCAAGGACTTTCCTCTTCTTCTCTTTGTTGCGGCACAAGGCTTTGAATGATGTTGAAGAGTTGGTTTTATGGAGGAATGGATGGGGGAAGTTTAGATATGTAGGGAGAGGCAAGGAAAGGCTTGTAGAATGGTTTATTCTTGGATGATTTGAATGAGGTTGCTACCATGGGTATTTATAGGGAGAGGATGGACTTGTTTAATTCAATTTTTTGGTGGGAATTAAACGGAAAGTCATGGCAATAAGTGGGATTTATTGGTGGTGGTAGGTTTTGAGTCATCCACTTCACATGTCATGGTGAACTAAGCATTGCATCATCCACTCACATGTCATGGTGAGTTAAGCATTGCATCATCCACTCAAATGTCATGATGAGCTAAGCATTGCATCATCCACTCACATGTCATGGTGAGCTAAGCATTACATCATTTTTTTAGGCCCATTGCAATAGATTTTTGGGCTTCTTTGCATCAAATTCTTGGGCTTCTTTGCATCAAATTCGTCCATCATCAAGCCTCCATGTTTGCACTATCCAATCTTGGCCCAAAATTGCTCTAGAATGCTCCAAATTGCTTCTTTTTGCATACTTTGACATATAAACCTACAAACACACGAAAAATGACTTTAAACACTAAATTAAGTAAGAAACATAACATAAATGCATAAGAACTAGCTAACTAAGGTGCATAAATATGCTCCTATCAAATTCCCCCACACTTAGCTTTTGCTAGTCCTCGAGCAAAATAAAACAAAACATAACCTAACCTTCCAACATTTGCTACAGGGATTTCCAACGTTACATAACATGCCAAAGATCAGTATTCCCACAGATTTTAGTCATCCATACTCTTGAGCATATACTTAATCATAGTTACCATTCACTAGCTCACATTTAATCGTTTAATATAACATTATGGACGTAGTAACATGCCTTAGAGAATCCACTCATTTCCTTACTAGATACACTCTTATTTTCACACAGATTTTCTAACTACACACCCTATACTAGTTATATGTGAGCGAATTGATGTGGATATAAAAACGAATGCTCACATATATGTATCTCAAAGAATGCAATTTCCGGAGTTAATAAGCATGTTTAGATATGATCTCATGAATGGAATGCTACTACTTAGATGCGAGAACCAATGACACCATATGCTCATACCAAATTCAAACTCCACAAATTGAAACACATAACACTTAAGATAGAAGTTAAGGTTTGTAACGGGGCTTGGGGTAATGGCTAACAAAGAAAGGTTAAGGATAAACAAAAGTTCTTAAAGCGATAGCAAACAAGTAATGAACTTGACACTTTAGAATTCACTTTTGCGTGCAGAAAATCACTTAGATACACAAGGGAATGAAATACACAATAATTAGGGTCTAATTTAACTTTTTGGACCCTTTCTTCAACAACCAACACTTGTGAGTTCTTTCTTACTTATTTTGACCTCTTTTTTTTTTTTTTTTTTTTTTTTTTTTTTTTTTTTTTTTCAAAACTCACATGATAAATACTTCCCCCACACTTATTTTCTGCCCACATTAATCAAAAGGAATTCAATTTGAATTATCTTACTACACTTTAAGAACGAGGGTATGGATAGTCCTAATCTAGGTTAGGTGAGGATGATGTGGTTTAACAAAGAAAATAGGTTAAACAAGGCTCAACGGGGCTTAAACCTACAAAACAAATGAACATGGGGTACGGCTATTTGGTTCTTGGTTTACTAACAACTTCATCTTGTTATGTGTTATGCAAATCAATTTTATGCTTTGAATGAAACGGGCATGAGTTCTAGTATTTGGAACTAAATGATGAAACGCCTTCTAAGTAGTAACCAAGCAAAGAATAATGAGATCATGCAACGACTTTAGAAGACAACAAATGCACAAATTATTAACTCTCCAAAGAACGTTAAAAGCTCAAGTCTCTCAGGGTTGTAGCATTAGTTTGAGTTTCTTCCTTCAAGCATGTTACAAAAACTAATTTTTCTTTTGATTACATGTGAATTCATGAACTATAATTACAACTAAGCATAAACCAAAGAGCATATCAAACTTTCATCCATGTTTGTAACTTACTTCAACAGTTATGCAATTAAAAACCAAATCCCCATCATTTTGTTGGAAGGTACCCTAAAACACAAAAATGACTCAAAAACGACTCTTTTTTTGGTATTTTTCAAAATTTTTTCAAATTTTTCTTGGGTTTTCTGTTATATGACACTAAAACACATCAAAACACACTAAAAACACTTTAAAACAGTAAGAAACAACATGTGAAGTGATAGGTGATAAAAATCCACAAATTTCATGCAAAAACAGCTTGTTTACCCCCCCACACTTAAATCAAACATTGTCCTCAATGTTTCAAGCATAAAATCACACCAAACATAAAGAAACAAACAAACAACAATGAACTAATCATGGCAAAGATGGCAAAATAAGTGCAGCAAAGTGAAGGGTTTAGAAACTCAAATCTGGTTGTTGGAGCGATTCTTAGGTCTTCCTTATTTGAATGCATGGGTTGCCTCCCAAGAAGCGCTTTCTTTAACGTCTTTTAGCCGGACGATACTTCCATTCAAGCTCCCCTAGGTCCCACAGCATGGAATTGATCCTTGAATGGAAGGTGATACTTGAAATGATCCGGCAATGGTCTAAATTCTAGTGTAGGTGCCTGAATCATCAAAGCCAACAAGTTAGTAGAAAACAAAATTGAAGTTGGAGAAGATGGCTTACTTGCTTGCTCCGACACCAACTCAATTACGAACACCACATCTTTGAAGGTTGTAGGGATATTGCACTTGGCTAGATTGCATGTGATGGTTATGACTTGTCCAATGTCATCAAATTCAACTTCTTTGGGCTTTGTGGTTTCAAATATGTCCTCTTCGATGCTTTCTACATAGTCCCCAACAACTTCTTCCTCTTGAATCTTTGGAAAGGTTTCCAAGATGTCTTTCTTTCCCTCATCTTTCGTGGATTGCATAAACCTGTGAGGGAAAGGCACATTGGGAGGAATAAGGTTAGAAATAATTGAATTTGAAACAACCTTACTCGAATTGGGTGGTGTAGGAACATTGGGAGGTTGCGGCAAGGGTTGTTCTTCCCTTGCCGTGCCTTGTGCATCCTCCTCCTCTTCGAGTAGTAGCAATTCATCCCTGGCCTCATCTTCAACCATTTGTTCTTGAATTTGTTCCATGCATTCTGCATTCTGCCCAAATTGATTGTTCCATTCAGCCAACTCCTTTGCTTTATAGAAATCCTCAATTGGTTGCCAAAATGCGTCTTGTTGAAATGGTTGAGCTTCCCTGCCTTGCTCCAAAGAATTCAGTTGTTGACTAACTCCCTTATAATAATTTGATTTACCTGAATTTGGATGTGAAGATTGAGGGGGAGGCTGTGGTGGTGCATATGAATCCTCATATGGTTGCCAATATGTTTCTTGTTGAACCTCCTTGGCCTGATTTCGTGAGCCCTGAACCAAAGAATTTAATTCATTAAGAATTTGATTATAATCTATTGATGAACCTGAGTTCGATTGAGCATATTGCATATGAGGTTGTGGTGGCTGCATAGGTCTTGAATAGAACTCCTCATATGGCTGCCAATATGTTTCTTGTTGTTGAGGTTCCCACCACAAAGAATTTGAATGATCGCGCCAATCTCTTTGTGGAAATTGATTGGCTTGATATCCTTGCCTATAAGACGCACCAAATGTAGGGATATTTTGCATTGTGGTCCTTTCGGCATATTGTGTCAATTGAGAAGTAAGATTTGCCAATTGAGCTTGAATGCTAGCAAAATCCATCTCTTACTTCTCAAGCACCTAAAATCAAAGAAAAAGAATTAAAGCAAATATCAAAAGTAACATCAAACAAAGGAAATAAAACTAAGTTCGAAACTAAAACAAAAAGAAAAGAACCAAGGGATTAGCAAAGTTGCTAATCCCCGGCAACGGCGCCAAAATTTGATGCGAGAATTTCTTGACACACAAATTAAACCCTATTTGTGACAATTGTAGTAATGATGTAAGTAGGGATCGTTCTAACCGGGGATTAACTAGGGATGCTAACCAATGTTAAATTAAATTAAAAACGTAAAAACAAAGTTTAAAACACTAAACTAAAATCAAAACACTTAACTAGAATAACTCAAAATAAAACTAACAAATAATCTAAAACAAATCAAAATACTCAAAACAACTCAAGACTTAAGAAAACACAAACTAAAATGATTTCTAATAAATCTAACACTTCCAAATAAATGGGGGATTGATTTTTTTGACGAAATTTAATTTAAAACAGAAACTTATAAATAAACTTCAAAGAAAATAATATTTTATGAAATAGAATGATGAGAAACTAGTTAGAGGGTTCCTTATCCACACATGAACATATGCATATAATTTGATTCCCAGTTATGAATTCAACAAACGAATGAATGACAATGCTCCAAGTTAATTAGGTCCGCTTAAATTAACTTTTAGATTTCCCTAGATTCATTGGATTGCAAGGAATACGCATTACAACCAAATTATTCCTCATCAAAGTCCCTAACTATGGAATACGCATGATAGAGACATTTAACAAAGATCATTAAGTTCAACGGAAATCATAAACATTGACTAGGCATTCATAACTATGGAATACGCATGTTACTCTTGCCAAGGATTTACTTAACACAATCGTGACTAGCGATCTTTACTACTCATGAATATAAGTTCATAACGATTAGGTGAAATTCCCTTATATCCTAGCATCAAGTTTAGGCATGCAAATTAAGTGTCGACCCTTAACCCACATACATAAACAAGTTCTTAATCAAAACAGAAAAGTAAACCACATCCAACATTCATAAATTCATAACTGGGGTAAATCAAATTATAATAAACATATATCCATGGTTTCAAATTCACCTCTAACTAAAAAGAAATTAGTTCCACATGTTTAACATAATTGAACAACAATTTAAATTAAACATTGAAAAACAAAAGCAAAAGAAAGAAAACACCTAAACTTTCCAACGATCCAAGCGCCTCCAAGGACTTTCCTCTTCTTCTCTTTGTTGCGGCACAAGGCTTTGAATGATGTTGAAGAGTTGGTTTTATGGAGGAATGGATGGGGGAAGTTTAGATATGTAGGGAGAGGCAAGGAAAGGCTTGTAGAATGGTTTATTCTTGGATGATTTGAATGAGGTTGCTACCATGGGTATTTATAGGGAGAGGATGGACTTGTTTAATTCAATTTTTTGGTGGGAATTAAAAGGAAAGTCATGGCAATAAGTGGGATTTATTGGTGGTGGTAGGTTTTGAGTCATCCACTTCACATGTCATGGTGAACTAAGCATTGCATCATCCACTCACATGTCATGGTGAGTTAAGCATTGCATCATCCACTCAAATGTCATGATGAGCTAAGCATTGCATCATCCACTCACATGTCATGGTGAGCTAAGCATTACATCATTTTTTTAGGCCCATTGCAATAGATTTTTGGGCTTCTTTGCATCAAATTCTTGGGCTTCTTTGCATCAAATTCGTCCATCATCAAGCCTCCATGTTTGCACTATCCAATCTTGGCCCAAAATTGCTCTAGAATGCTCCAAATTGCTTCTTTTTGCATACTTTGACATATAAACCTACAAACACACGAAAAATGACTTTAAACACTAAATTAAGTAAGAAACATAACATAAATGCATAAGAACTAGCTAACTAAGGTGCATAAATATGCTCCTATCAGGGGGACACTTAAAATAGGTTCTAAAAGCCCTAAGCTTTCCCTACAAAGGTGCCGCACCTATTCCCTATTCCCCCTTGGTTTTCTGATTTCTAGAAGCTTTATCTTGGGTCTCTAGAAGATGCCGCACCTTCTCTCCATCTTCCCTTTGGATTTCTGAGTTATTTGGCCCTTTTCCTTGTGGATTTGGATTATTTGGGCCATAAATCCTTTTCCTTATTGGACTTACAATTTCTGCTGCACCTAGGAGCCCAATTCCATCAATTAAACTAAATCCAAGCCCTAATCTGAATTGACCTAGGGTTTGGGGTGCCTATATATTCATAACCTAAGTGTGCCGCAGGTTTTTATCACCCATTCACCTAATTTTCGTCCATCGATCACCCCCCCCCATTCAGAAATTCGCCAGAATTCCTTCACACCCCTTTTTCGCAACCTACAAACACCATTCTCCATATTTTCCATCCTTGCTGCAACCCACCATCCATACCACCATTCATCCACCATAGCCGCACCTTCCCACCACCATAACCACCTTGTGGCGCCACCTTTGGAGGAGAAGAGGAGAGCACCGTGCATGCCAAAAAGGAGGGAGAAAGCTTTGCGCAAGCAATCTGCCACCATTGGGGAGTTTCCGAGTTCTTTCTTCCTTTGTGTCGTTTCTATGTTTAATTTAATTTGTTTCTCAATTATGTTAAACATGTGGAACTAATTTCTTTTTAGTTAGAGGCGAATTTGAAGCCATGGACATATGTTTATTATGATTTGATTTACTCCAGTTATGAATTCATGAACTTTGGATGTGGTTTACTTTTCTGTTTTGATTAAGAACTTGTTTATGTATGTTGATTGAGAGTGCACGCTTAATTTGCATGCTTAGACTCGATGCTAGGATATAAGGGAATTTCACCTAATCGTTATGAACTTATATTCATGAGTAGTAAAGATCGCGAGTCACGATTGTGTTTAGTAAACCCTAGGTTGGATTAACATGCGTATTCCATGGTTATGAATGCCTAGTCGATGTTTATGATTTCCATTGAACTTAATGATCTTTGATATGTCTCTCTATCATGCGTATTCCATAGTTAGGGAACTTGATAAGAATAATTTGGTTGTGATGCGTATTCCATTCAATTCAATGAATCTAGGGAAATCTGAAAGTTAATTTAAGCGGACCTAATTAACTTGGAGCATTGTCATTCATTCGTTTGTTGAAATCATAACTGGGAATCAAGTTATATGCATATGTTCATGTGTGGATAAGGAACCCTCTAACTATTTTCTCACCATTCTATTTTATCAAATCTGTTTTCTTTGAAGTTTATTTCCAAGTTTCTGTTTAATTTTAAAATTCGTCAAAACCAATCCCCCCTTTACTTTAAGTTGTTAGAATAGTTAGAAATCCATTTAGTTTGTGTTTTGAAGAGTCTTGAGTCAAGATAGAACTTATTTTCGTCCAAAATTGTGTTTGTGCTCAAAACTGCCCAGAAAGTGATTCTAAGGCAGTTTTGAGTGTTTCTGGGCTGTTTTGAGTCTTTTGCTTTGTTTAAGTGTTTTAAATTCTAGTTTTGCATTCTTTGAGTCTAGTTTAGTGTTTTAAACTTTGTTTTTACGTTTTTGAGTCAGTTTCACATTGATTAGCATCCCTAGTTAATCCCCGGTTAGAACGATCCCTATTTGCTCTTATACTACAATTGTCATCCATAGGGTTTAATTTGAGTGTCAATCTAATTTTCACATCAGGTATTGATTGCCAAAACCCACGGCATTGAGTGTCTCCCATCCTCCATTCTCTATCAATTGTGGGCATTTATCCGTGGGATGTCCTTGCATGGAGCACACACCACAAGAAGTTACGGTTTGGACTTTTGGACCTTCCACCACCTGAGAAAGCAAAGTAGTAAGATTAGCCATTTGATTTTGAAGTTCGATTATAGCACTTACCTCATTCACTTGGTGTTGCCGTGGGATGCTCCTTTGTCCAACGCCTTCGTATTGTTGAGCGTTTAACACTCGATTAGCAATCAAGGTCTTTGCAGCCGTGGGGGTCTTGTCCACCAAGGCTCCTTCGGCTGAGGCATCTAGCATTTGATGTTCGATTGGTAGAAGGCCCTCGTAGAAGTATTGTAGGAGAAGTTCCTCCTTCATCTGATGCTGTGGACATGAAGCAACAAGAGATTTAAAACGTTCATAATAAGTAGGAAAAGATTCACCTTCATCTTGTTGAATTCCACTTATCCTTTTTCGTAGGAGGATGACTCGAGAAGTTGGGAAAAACTTCTCCAAGAAGGCCCGTTTCATGCTCTCCCAAGATGTGACAGTTCCGGGAGCCAATTCATACAACCAATCTTTAGCTTTATCTAATAGAGAGAATGGAAAAGCTTTCATCTTCAAGATGCTGCCATCGACATTCACCGGGGTCATGCTCGAACAAACTACTTCGAACTTTTTCAAGTGTTTGTTTGGATCTTCCATGGACAGCCCATGGTACTTCGGAATGTGATGTAACAAACTTGACCTCAATTCGAACTCGGCAGTCTTATCTGGAGCCGCCCTAGGATATTGAATACATAGGGGTGCGGCATTGTCCAATCCCGAAGCGGAAAGGTCCTTGTTTGTTCGGTTGTCCGCTACCATGTCTTGAACTACTTCACCCACTCTTGCCGTGGGTTCCTCCTCTTCAAATTCAAAAATGGATTCTGATAGGAGCATATTTATGCTACTTTATTATAGTGATTTAAGCTATTTTCGTGTGTTTGTAGGTCCAAATGGCAAGTGAAGCAAGAAATTGCGTTTTGGTGCATTTTAGAGCTAAATTGAGCTTAAACGGAGTGCATGCATGTGGAGTGCAATGGATGGACGAAATTGGAGTCAATTGAGGCTAGGATTAAGCTACAATTCTGGAGAAACAAGTTGAGACAAAGAAGATAAGGAAAGAGCAAGAAATATGGAACATTATCCAAAACATTATTGATCGGACCATATTTATATATATTTTTATATCAAATTCACTCGTCTTTTCTTGGTTAGTTCGTTATATTTTGAGCTATTTACGTTGATTTTGTGTTTTATAGAATTTGTCAAGCTAAGAAAATAAAAATAGAATAAGTGAAGTGTTAAGTAATAATTTCGTCTAAATTATCTTGCTTGTTGAATAGAACTTATCATTTGAAAAATAATATATATATATATAGATAAATATATTGTGATGTGGGTGTGTGTGATAACAGGCTGGAAGCACTAAGCTTTCGGTGGGAAGTTATGATGAAAACAGAATAATGAGGAGAGCACTGAGAGCGCGGGCCAATCTGTAGCAAGGGGGAAGTCTCGCAGAGGAATAAGAGTGTGAGGTGCAGCGCCTATTAAAAGGAAGACAAGGCAGCAGAAACGGGGGGAGACCAAGGCTGCCTTTGGCAGCTTAAATAGAAAATCAAACAGAGGCGCCTCGGGGGAGTGCGCACGGAATTGGCCTCGGAGCTGCACAAGGCAGCGTTGACTGGCGCACAGAAACAACAAAGCACAGAGGCACACGGAGCCAAAAAGGGCAGTGCCCATTGGAGAGCCAATCAACGTAAACCAGCGCAGGGCGCGCGGAGAGCAGTATGAGGACAAAGAGCAATCTCGGGGCCAAACAGGAACAGTGCACAGGTGCCAACGCACAGTGCACAGCACAGTGGCATACGCACAAATCCTAATAATCTCCAATTTGGTTTAATCCTCCAAACTCAATTTAATTTCTGTTTTAATTTATAAATAATGTGTAATTAATTTGTTTTGGCTAGAGGTTAATTTAAAGCCATGATTATATTTGTAATTTGAATTGATACCTTCAGTTGTGATTTCTGAGTTGTGATTTTATTTGCTTAACTGCTTGATTGATAACTTATTTGTGTATGCTGATTAAGAATGCATACTTAATTTACATGCATGAATTTGATGCTAGAATATAAGTGAATTTCACCTAATCGTTATGAACTTATATTCATGAGTAGTGAAGGTTGTTATCCACAATCGCGTTAAGTAAATTCTTGGCAGGAGTATCATGCTTTTCATAGTTACGAATGCCTCGTCAGTATTTATAGTTTTCACAAAGTTTAATGATCTTTGATTGTATCTCTATTGTGCTTTTCACGTAGGGGACTTTTAGAGAATGTGTTGAATTGTTGTATGCTGTTCATCCAATTCAATAACTTAAGGAAAACTTGAAGATTAAAAAAGTGCTGTTCACGGTTAATCTGGAGTATTGAGATTTACAATTTATTGAAAGAACAACTGAAAATCAATTTAGGTTGCATATGTGTCATGTGTGGAGAAGAACCCTCTAGCCAATCCGTCGCCTATCCGTTCACTTTTATTTTATGTTTTTGTCATTTTACAATTTATTTAAGTTTAATTTAAGTTTCATCAAACCAAACCCCCCCATTATTAAATTATATTATTTAGTTAGTTTTTATTATTTTTAATCTTTTAATTCGATTTCCGTCCTTTTCATTTCCTAGTGTTTAATTTAAATTGTTTTCTTTGTTTTGAGTCATTTAAAGTGTGTTTCGAGTTTTTAGCCTAATTTTGTGTTTTTGAGTCTTGTTTAATGTTTTTAAATTAATTTAGAGTAGATTAGCAATCCCTCCTAATCCCCGGCCTAGAACGATACCCTACTTACACCTATACTACAATTGTCAAAAAGAGGGTTAAATTTGTGCGGTTTTAAAATCCCGTCAATTATCCAAACCATCCTTATCTTATCTTATCTTATCTTGTTGAACCATATCTTATCCTATCTTATCCTCACCTTATCCTATCTTAATTCCTTCTAGAGGGGGGATTTCTTATCCTATTTGGAGGCCTAAAATATGATTTCTAGAAGACCTTATCTCTCCCTACAAAGGTGCCGCACCCTTCCCTTCTAGAGGACCCTAATTCCTTGCCTTGCAAGGCTTTCTAGAAGCCCTATCCTATCCCATAGAACCTGCCGCACCTTTTACCCTTATTCCCTTTGGATTTCAGATTTAATTGGCCATTTTCCTTGTGGATTTAGGTTAATTGGGCCATAAACCATTTTCCTTATTGGACTTACAATTTCTGCTAGACTTAGGGGGCCTAATCCATCAATTAAACTAAAGCCAAGCCCTAATCTGAATTGACCTAGGGTTTGGGGTGCCTATATATTCATAACATAAGTGTGCCGCACCCATCATCATTCATTCTCTCAGAAATCCAAGGAGCCACACCCTCCAAGCCGTCCTACATACATTCATCCGCCATTGACCACCACAAAAAACCCTTGCCGCAAGCATCACACCACCATCCCTCAATCTACCACAAACTTTCATCCAAACCACCTTTCCCACAACCATCACCACGCCTTACCACCACCATAGACACCACGTGCCGCCATCTTTGGAGGAGAGAAGGAGTGTACCGTGCAGTCCAAAAGGAAGGAGAAGGCTCGCGCAAGCAATTTGCCACCATTGGAGTGTTTGGAGTTCTTTCTTTTCTTGTTTCTGTTTTCATGTTTAATTTAATTTGCTTTTCAATTGTGTTAAACATGTGGAACTAATTTCTTTTGAGTTAGAGGCGAATTTGAAGCCATGGACATATGTTTATTATGATTTGATTTACTCCAGTTATGAATTCATGAACTATGGATGTGGTTTACTTTTCTGTTTTGATTAAGAACTTGTTTATGTATGTGGGTTGAGGGTCGACACTTAATTTTCATGCCTAAACTTGATGCTAGGGTATAAGGGAATTGCACCTAATCGTTATGAACTTATATTCATGAGTAGTAAAGATCGCTCGTCACGATTGTGTTTAGCAAACCCTAGGTTGGATTAACATGCGTATTCCATAGTTATGAATGCCTAGTCAATGTTTATGATTTCCATTGAACTTAATAATCTTTGTTGAATGTCTCTATAGTGAGGGACTTTGATGAGGAATAATTTGGTTGTAATGCGTATCCCATTCAATTCAATGAATCTAGGGAAATCTGAGAATTAATTAGTTCAATACAATTAATTTGGAGCATTGTCATTCATAAGTTTGTTGGAATCATAACTGGGAATCAAATTGTATGCATATGTTCATGTGTCGATAAGGAACCCTCTAACTAGTGTCTCATCATTCTATTTCATAAAAAATTTGTTTTAGAATCTGTTTAGTTTACAAAGTTTTGTTTTAATTTCAATTTCGTCAAAATCAATCCCCCTATTATTTTAAAGTGTTAGATTAGTTAGAAATCAAGTTAGTTTGTGTTTTTAAGTGGCTTGAGTCAAGTTATAACTTATTTTCGTCAAAATTAGTGTTTGTGCTCAAAACTGCCCAGAAAGTGGTTTTAAGGCAGTTTTGAGTGTTTCTGTGCTGTTTTGAGTCTTTTGGTTTGTTTTAGTGTTTTGAAATCTAGTTTTGCATTCTTTGAGTCTAGTTTAGTGTTTTAAACTTTGTTTTTACGTTTTTGAGTCAATTTCACATTGGTTAGCATCCCTAGTTAATCCCCGGTCCAGAACGATCCCTATTTGCTCATATACTACAATTGTCATCCATAGGGTTTAATTTGAGTGTCAAGTTAATTTTCACATCAGATTCTAAACTTGCACTTGATTCACTAGGTTCTGGATTCTTCCTCTTTCGTCTCAACTCTCGCTCGAAATTGACGTCAAAGTCCAAAATATGTTCACGAACCGGATGAGAACTCCGAGTCATAAACTAGTACCTAAAACAAGAAACAAAACAAGATTAGAATCTGGAATGAAATAAAACAAACGAAAATAAAACAATCCAAGGGATTAGCAAAGTTGCTAATCCCCGGCAACAGCGCCAAAAATTTGATGCGAAATATATAAGCACACAAATTAAACCCTCTTTTTATCAATTGTAGCAAATATGTAAGTAGGGATCATTCTAGGCCGGGGATTAGGAGGGATTGCTAATTCACTTGAAAACTGAGTCAAAAACGTAAAAACAAAGTTAAAACACTAAACTAGACTCAAAGAATGCAAAACTATACTTTAAAATACTAAAACAAACCAAACGAGTAAAAAAGCAAGAAAACACTCAAAACTGCCTTAAAACCACTTTCTGGGCAGTTTTGAACACTAAACAAGAATTTGGACGAAAATAGTTATAACTTGACTCAAGACACTTAAAAACACAAACTAAATAGATTTCTAACTAATTTGACACTCAAAGTAAAGGGGGAATTGGTTTTGACGAATTTGAAAACAAAACAAAAACTTTGTAAAACAAAACAGATTGTAAAACGAATTTGGTTTAAATGAATGGATGGAAAGCTAGCTAAGGGGTTCTTCTCCACACATGTCATACTTGCATACAAAACGATTTCTAGTTGCTTTTCAATAAACCATGGATTCTCAACGCCCCAGATTAACCGTGAATTGCACTAATTAACCCTCAGATTTTCTTAACGTTATTCAATTGGATGATTACATACGACATCCCAAAGCATTCCCCACAAGTTCCCTACATGAATTGCATAATAGAGATACAAGCAAGAATCATTAAGTTCTATGAAAGCCATAAGCATTGACGAAGCATTCGTTACTATGAATTGCATGAAACTTATGCCAAGAATTTACTTAACACGATTGTGATCAACAACCTTTACTACTTGCGAATATAAGTTCCTAACGATTAGGTGAAATTCCCTTATATCCTAGCATTCAATTTATGCATGCAAACTAAGCGGGCCCTCTTAACCAACATACACAAATCAGTTTTAGTTCAAACGGATAAGTAAATTGAAATCACAATTTATGAATCGCAACTAGAGGTAATCAAATCATATAGCAAGCATAAACATGGTTTGGAATCCCCCCTAGCGAAGGGGGTTTAATTCCTCATACGTACAAAACAAAGAGTATTGAATTTAAACATTGAAATCAAAGGAAAGGGAACACCTAAAACTTCCAGCAACTCGAACTTGAATGGCATGCACGTTTCAAGGCATCTCTTCCTCCTCTTTGATGCGGCGCAAGGTCTAGAGACAGGTTTAGGGACTTAGGTGTATGGGTGAATGGGTATGGAATGGGGTAGTAGTGTTTAGGGTGGATGGGAGGGTGCGGCAAGGTCGGAGGAGATGGGTGATGGATTTCTGGCGTGAATGATGAATGTATGGGGGGTGGTATCTATGCAGCAAAGGGTGGAGAGTTATATATATAGGCACCAAAAACCCTAGGTAATCAGAATTCTAAAGGGATAAGGTGCAAGGGGTGCAGCAGGTTTAGATAAGGAGGGATAAGGCTTCTAGAAAGCCTTGCAAGGCAAGGAAATCAGGTTCTAGAGGGAAGATAGGTGCGGCATGTTCTAAGGGTTAAGGATAGGGCTTCTAGAAGCCCAAATCCCTTGGGAATTAGGTGAAACTCACGGCACAACAAGGGAATGCTGTAGAACCTTCTTTTTGTGTCCAACAATGTTTAGGAGACCTTTATGCACTAGGATTAGGAAAACTAATCCTTCTTCATCTTGGAATTCTTTTCCTTCTTGGACTTGGGAAACTTCTTTGTTGCTGCAACTTGAGGCAATTGGGGTTTAACTTTCCTACTTCAAGTAAGAAACCTTGTTTGAGTAGGAAACTTCAATCTTCTAGGAATCCCAATTCAACTAGGAAACCTATTTCCACTAGGAATCCTAATTTAACTAGGATTCCATCTTCCATTAGGGACTTTCCTACTTCAACTACGAAACCTTGCCCAAGTAGGAATCATCATCTTCAAGTCTTCAATTTCGTCCATCCTCTTGGTTCCAAGCATATGATATCCATTCCAAGCTCTAATTTGCTCCAAAAGTCTCCACAATGCATCCTTTTGCATACTTTGCCCTTAAAACCTGAAAATACATAAACCTAGCTTAAAAGACTACTTTAACTAAGGAAAAACAATATAAATGCACAAGAACAAGTTAACTAAGGTGCATAAATATGCCCCTATCAGCTTTTCCCTTTTCTCTCTTGGAAAAAGCCAAGGATTGGTTATATGAATTAGCTCCCGGAACGGTCACATCTTGGGAGAGCATGAAAAGAGCGTTCTTGGAGAATTTTTTTTTCCAACTTCTCGTGTTATTCTTTTACCTAAAAGGATAAGTGGAATTCAGCAAAATGAAGGTGAATCGTTTGCTACTTATTATGAACGTTTTAAATCACTTGTTGCTTCATGTCCTTGATAGGAGCATATTTATGCGACTTAACTAGCTTATTTCCTTGCATTGACGTTGTTAGAACCTAGTTATTTTAGTACTTTGAGCCATTTTCGTGTGTTTGTAGGTCTATTGGGCTATTGGAGCAAAGAAGTGCATTTTGGTGCGTTTTGGAGCAATTTTGGGCCTATGATGGAAAAGACATGTTTGGAGCTAAATGGAAGGATGAAATTGAGGTGCAAATGAGCTAAGGAGTGAATGAAGATGTGAAGAATGGAATTCAAGGCGGATGAAGAATGAAGAGTCAAAAGTGGAAACCGAAGTTTCTAAGTTTGGAAGTTTCTATTTTTGAAGGTTTCCATTCTTGAAGAGTTTCTATTCTTGAAATGGAAGTTTCCCAATCCTTCTTCAAATAAGTTTCAGCCAAAAAAGGGTTCCTAAATGTGTGAGGACATTCAATTGAGATTTCTAAAAGCCTAAACTCCCCTAAAACAACCTTGCAGCACCTTCTTTGTTTCTCCTTATTCCTTGCCGCACAAGGACCCCCTTGTTTCCTGTTTTCTGGACCTAAACACATTCCTCTTTCTCTTCTCTTCCTTGCCGTGCAAGGGGGAGGGTTTCTTCCTTGTTTTGTGTCCAAATCACTTCCATTGTCCCTCATAAATCTGCCACACAAATCTTTCCTAGTTTCTTTTGATTTCTGATTCCAAAACATTCCTAGTTTGTCATTCCCTATCCTTGCCGCCCAAGCCAATACTTCTTTCCCTATTTTCTGACTTCATACATATTTCCCTTTGATTCCCTTTCAATGCCGCACAAAACCTTCCATTCTCCTTTTATTTCTGAACCACAATCCCTTCCTATTTTGTGTCAAACCTTTTCTTACCTATTCTATTTTGATTTTCTGATTTCTTTTCTTCCCTATTCAATTAGGGAACCATTTTAGCTAAGTTTTAAACACCTTTCCTGAACCCTAGCCGTGCCCTATATATACTTAAACTCATTCATTCACCACCTTTCAGATTTTACACACCCTAGACACAATTCCCTACCTTTGCCCCAGCCTCCCTCTACATTCTCCATATTTTCTGACCATCCCTCTCCTTTGCCGCACCACCCCCTCTATCCTAAACCATCCCCTTCATCCATACACATCAACCACATCCTTTAGCACTTGTGCCGCAGCAAGAGGCAGAAGAAGGAGCCTTGGACGTTTCAATATTGAAGTTTGGAGCGTTTTAGGTGTAATTCGTTTCATGTCTCTTATGTTTAATTTCTGTTTACTTTGCTTTGCTGTGAACATGAGTGGCTAAACCCCTCTTGGCTAGGGGTGATTTCAAATCCATGATTATGTGTGTAATTTGAATTGATAAATTTCAGTTATGGATTATTGAGTTTTGAATGCAATTGGCTTAACCGTTGGATTGATAACTTATTTGTGCTTGTTGATTGAGGGTCGACACTTAATTGTCTTGCATAAATCTGATGCTAGAGTATAAGTGAGTTTCACATAATCGTTACAAGCTTATATTCATATGTAGTGAAGGTCGTTGGTCATGATCACGTTAAGTTCAATTCCTAGCATGAGTAACATGATGTCATAGTTATAAGTGCTTTGTCAATGCTTATGATTTTCATTGAACGTAATAATCTTTGAATGTATCTCTCTTTGATGTCATGTAGAGGACTTTTGAAGAATGCTTTAGGTTGTCGAATGATGTCATCCAATCTAATAACTTAAGGAAAATCTGAGAATTAACTAGTGATGTCACGGTTAATTTGGGGCATTGTCGTTCATGATTCAATAAGAAGTAACTGGAAATCAATTCGTTTGCATACATATCATGTGTAGAGAAAGAGCCTCTAGCTTGTCCATCATTCATCTTATTTCACAAATTCGTTTTACAATCTGCCTAGTTTTATAACTTGCTTTGTTATTTCAATTTTCGTCAAACCAAAATCCCACATTTACTTTCTTGTTCTAAAGTGTTTAGAATATGTTTTGTTTATGTTTTAGAAGGTTTTGAATCAACCCAAAACCTTAATTTCGTCCAAAATTGTGTTTAGGTCAGAAACTGCCTAGTTAGTGTTTTTAGGCAGTTTTGAGTGTTTTTAGCTGGTTTTGAGTCTTGTGAATCTGTTTTGAGTTCTTTGAGTCTATTTAAACGTTTTTAACTTTGTTTTTATGTTTTTGAGTCAGTTTAGAGGTTTTAGCAAGCCCTCCTAATCCCCGGTCCAAAACGATCCCTACTTGCATCCTTACTACAATTTGACAACAAGAGGGTTTTATTTCTGCGTTTGATTTAATTCGCGTCAGTCCTCAGCACCAGATGAAGGAGGAACTTCTTCTTCAATATTTCTACGAGGGGCTTCTACCAATTGAACGCCAAATGCTAGATGCCTCAGCGGGAGGAGCCTTGGTGGATAAAACACCCACGACAGCCAAGACTATGATTGCCAATCGAGCCTTGACTGCTCAACAATACGAAGGTGTTGGACAAAGAGTAAACCAACGGCCACAACAAGTGAATGAGGTAAGTGCTATTTCCGAACTTCAACATCAAATGGCTAACCTTAATACTCTTATTTCTCAGGTTGTGGAAGGGCCAAAAGTGCAAAGTGTGGCTGCTTGTGGCGTGTGCACCATGCAAGGACATCCCACAGATAAATGCCCTCAATTGATAGAGAACGGAGGGTGGGAATCCCTCAATGCCGTGGGCTTTGGGAGTCAATACCAACCAAGAGGTGATCCTTTCTCTAATACATACAATCCCGATTGGAGAGATCATCCAAATTTCAAATGGCGAGAAACCCAACAAGGCTTTTTGGCGCCGTTGCCGGGGATTAGCAACTTTGCTAATCCCTTGGATTGCTTTTGTTTTATTTATTTTACTTTGTTTCTGATTTTGTTAAGTTTCTAACCTTGTTTTGTTTTCTTGTTTTAGGTACTAGTTTATGACTCGAAGTTCTCAAACGGTTCGTGAGAATATCTTGGACTTTGACGACGATTTTGAGAGGACTTTGAGAAGGGCTGATAGGAGCATATTTATGCTACTTAGTTAGTGTGTTTTCTTGCATTTACGTAGCTATTTGTTGCTTATTATAGTGTTTAAGGTCATTTTCGTGTGTTTTTAGTCCAAGAAGCAAAGTTGGTAAAAAGATGCATTTTGGAGCATTTTGGAGCAAATTTGAGCTTGGAATGGATAGCACAAGCAATGGGCAAGAAGATGGACGAATTTGGAGTTCAAATGGAGTTAGGAATGTATTTCAAAGTTGGAGAAATCAATTCAAATCATTGAAGATAAGGAATCAGCTCAAAAGAAGGAGAATTATCCAAAACATTATCCAAACAACCTTATCTTATCTTATCTTAACCAACCTTATCCTTATCTTATCTTGTTGATAGGAGCATATTTATGCTACTTACTTAGTGTGTTTTCTTGCATTTACTTAGCTATTTGTTGCTTGTTATAGTGTTTAAAGTCATTTTCGTGTGTTTTTAGGTCCAAGGAGCAAAGTTGGCAAAAAGATGCATTTTGGAGCGTTTAGGAGCAAATCTGGGCTTGGAATGGATAGCACAAGCAATGGGCAAGAAGATGGACGAATTTGGAGTCCAAATGGATCTAGGAATATGTTTCAAGGTTGGAGAAATAAATTCAAGTCAAAGAAGATAAGGAATCAGCTCAAAAGAAGGAGGATTATCCAAAACATTATCCAAACAACCTTATCTTATCTTATCTTATCCAATCCTTATCCTATCTTAACTAACCTTATCCTATCCTAATCCTTTTCTAACTTAATTCCTGGTACAATGAGGGTTTATTTTCTGATTGTGGAACATTTAAAATAGGTTTCTAGAAGCCCTATGCCTTCCCTACACTTGTGCCGCACCCTTATCTCTTTTCCCTACAAATCTGGCACTTAAATCTTATTTCTAGAAACCTTATCTTATCTCCTACAAAGGTGGCGCCTAATATGTTCTAGAATGCCATTTTTCTGACCCTAAGAACATGGAACATGGTCCCTTTTATATCCATCTACAAGACTTATGAAACTGCACTTAAATTCCTTCTAGAAGTCCCTAAAACCATGCCGCATGCATCCCTTCTAGAAACCTGAAATCTTTCCTATTTCCTTGAGGTTTTGAGTTGTTCTAGAAGAACCAAGCCCTATCCGCACCCCTATCCCTTCTCCTAGGTGGTTTTAATTCTTCTAGAAAGCCAAAATTCCTTCTAGATTTCCCACAAAATCTGCCGCAAGTTTTCCTTGTCCTTTGGGGTTTCCTACCTTCTAGATGGCCTATTCCTGATGGGTTTAGGTTGTGTAATCCCTCTCTGATTCCTAAGCCTTTTGCCGCACCCTAAACCCTATAAATACATCACAAGGCCACACCAATTCAATCATCAAGCCTTCATTCATTCTCTGCCTTCACACATCCCTTCATCCGCAAGTTCTCTCTACAAAAATCCCTACGCCATCCATCATCATCCATCCGGCACCAAACACATCCCCAAACCCAGAAAATCCCTCTTGTACCGCAAATATTCAAGGATGGAAGGAGAAGGTGCCATTTGGAGTCGTGAATGCCATTCAAAGCATTGAATCGCTAGAGCAATTCTAGGTGTTGTCTATCTTGGTTTTTAATGTTTCAATTTAGTTTTCTTTGTTTATTTGCTATCATGAGGAACTAAACCCCTATTAGTTAGGGGGAATTTGAAGCCATGGACATATGTTGGTTATGATTTGATTTACTCCAGTTATGAATTCATGAACTTTGGGTGTGGTTTACTTTTCTGTGTTGATTAAGAACTTGTTTATGTATGTGGGTTGAGGGTCGACACTTAATTTGCATGCATAGATTTGATGCTAGGATATAAGGGAATTTCACCTAATCGTTATGAACTTATATTCATGAGTAGTAAAGGTCGCTAGTCACGATTGTGTTTAGTAAACCCTAGGTTGGATTAACATGCGTATTCCATAGTTATGAATGCCTAGTCGATGTTTATGATTTCCATTGAACTTAATGATCTTTGTTGAATGTCTCTATCATGCGTATTCCATAGTTAGGGAGTTTGATGAAGAATAATTTGGTTGTGATGCGTATCCCGTCCAATTCAATGAATCTAGGGAAATCTGAAAGTTAATTTAAGCGGACCTAATTAACTTGGAGCATTGTCATTCATCATTTGTTGAAGTCATAACTGGGAATCAAGTTGTATGCATATGTTCATGTGTGGATGAGGACCCCACTAACTAGTTTCTCCGTCCATTCAATTCATCAAAATCTATTTTAGAATCTGTTTAGTTTACAAAGTTTTGTTTTAAATTCAATTTCGTCAAAACCATTCCCCCATTTGTTTTAAAGTGTTAGATTAGTTAGAAATCCATTTAGTTTGTGTTTTTAAGTGTCTTGAGTCAAGTTATAACCTATTTTCGTCAAAATTAGTGTTTGTGCTCAAAACTGCCCAGAAAGTGGTTTTAAGGCAGTTTTGAGTCTTTTGGTTTGTTAAAGTGTTTTAAACTCTAGTTTTGCATTCTTTGAGTCTAGTTTAGTGTTTTAAACTTTGTTTTTACGTTTTTTAGTCAATTTCACATTAGTTAGCATCCCTAGTTAATCCCCGGTCCAGAACGATCCCTATTTGCTTATATACTACAATTGTCAACCATAGGGTTTAATTTGAGTGTCAAGTTAATTTTCACATCACTTGTCTTATCTTATCCTAATCCTATCCTAACTTAATTCCAGCTGCAAGGGGGAGTTCATTTCTGATTTAAATCACTTAGAAACCTTTCTAGAAGCTCTTATCTGTTCCTACATTGGTGTTGCATGTTTTTAGGCCTTGTTCTTCTAGAAATCAGCCAAATAACACTCTTTCTAGAATCCCCTATAAAAGTGGCACCCCAAATCCTTCTAGAAGTCCCAATTTCTGCCACAAAACACTTTGTTTCTAGAACCCCTAAAAATCTGGCGCCTCTATCCCTTTTCCCTTTGGGTTTCTGATTTAATTAGGCCTTTTCCTTGTGGATTTGGGTTGTGCAAAACCTTTTCTGATTTAATTGGGCCATAAAACCTTTTCCTTGGTGGATTTACACATTGTGCCGCACCCTTTTAAACCCTAGACCTAATTCTGAGGGTTTTGCATACCTATATATATGTGTTTTAAGAGTTGGCCGAATTCACCACCCCATATACACATTCATACATTCTTTGCCGCAGCCATCACTCACCATCTACAATATTTTCTGACCTTGCCGCACCATCCCTTCCCCCTAAACACTACCATACCATCTCTTCCCCATTTGATGTGAGAATTGTACGCACACAAATTAAACCCTCTTTTTATCAATTGTAGTGAAGAATGTAAGTAGGGATTGTTCTGGACTGGGGATTAGGAGGGATTGCTAAATCACTTGAATTTGACTCAAAAACGTAAAAACAAAGTATAAACCACTAAACTAGACTCAAAGAATGCAAAATCAAACTTTAAAACACTAAAACAAGCCAAAAGACTCAAAACAGCAAGAAAACACTCAAAACTGCCTTAAAACCACTTTCTGGGCAGTTTTGAACACTAAAGAAGAATTTGAACGAAAATAGTTATAAATTGACTCAACACACTTTAAAAACACAAACTAAACAGATTCTAAGCACTTTTAAACAAGAAAGTAAAGGGGGGTTTTTGTTTTTACAAATTTGAAAACGAAAACAAAACTTTGTAAAAGAAAACAGATTTTAAAACAAAATTGGTTTAAATCAATGGATGGAAGGCTGGCTAAGGGGTTCTTCTCCACACATGTCATACTTGCATACAAAACGATTTCTAATTGCTTTTCAATAAACCATGGATTCTCAACGCTCCAGATTAACCGTGAATTGCACTAATTAACCCTCAGATTTTCCCAACGTTATTGAATTGGATGATTGCATACGACAACCCAAAGCATTCCCCACAAGTTCCCTACATGAATTGCATAATAGAGATACAAGCAAGAATCATTAAGTTCTATGAAAACCATAAGCATTGACGAGGCATTCGTTACTATGAATTGCATGAAACTTGTGCCAAGAATTTACTTAACACGATTGTGATCAACAACCTTTACTACTTGCGAATATAAGTTCATGACGAATAGGTGAAACTTCCTTATACCCTGGCATTCAATTTATGCATGAAAATTAAGCGTGCACTCTCAACCAACATACACTAATCAGTTTAATTCAAATAGATAAGTAAATTGAATTCACAACTTATGGAACACAACTAGAAGTAATCAAATCATATAGAAAGCATAATCATGGTTTTGAATCCCCCCTAGCCAAGGGGGGGTTTAGTTCCTCATACGTACAAAACAATGAGAATTAAATTTAAACATTGAAATCAAAGGAGAGAAAACACCTAAAACTTCCAGCGACTCGAACAAAACACCTAAAACTTCCAGCGACTCGAACTTGAATTGCATGAACGTCCAAGCCTTCTTCTCCTCCTCTTTGTTGCGGCACAAGGTCTAAGGACAGGTTTTGGGTGGTATTTATATGGAGGAATGGATGTAAGATGGTGTAGAGGTGTTGAGGATGGGTAGGTGGTGCGGCAAAGGTGTTTTTGGGCTGAAATTATGGAGAATGGTGAAATATGGATGCGGCAAAAGGTGTGGGAGAGTTTCTAACGTGAATTGTGAATTATGGAGATGGTATATGCGGCAACGGGTGTAAAACACATATATATAGGCACTTAAACCCTAGGGGCATTAGATTAGGACTTCTAGAATCCAAATCCTCAAGGAAAAAGGTTAAAACAATCAAAATCCTAAGGAGAAAAGGCTAAAAGGTGCGGCAGATTAGGAGAGGTCAGATAGAGCTTCTAGAATACCTTGCAAGGCAAGGAAATAGGGTTTCTAGAAGGGGATAGGGGCGGCACCTTCTTAGGGATCAGGTTAGGGCATCTAAGGCTTCTAGAAACCCTCCAAGATAAGGTAAAGTGCATGGCATCCCTATAAGATTAGGATAAGGTGTCCTAAAGTGTTTAGGACTCCTCTTTGTGGCTGAAAACCTTGTGCATTAGGATTAGGAAAGCTAATCCTTTTTCATCTTGGAATTCTTCTCCTTCTTGGACTTGGAAAACTTCTTTGTTGCTGCAACTTGAGGCCATTGGGATTTAACTTTCCTACTTCAAGTAGGAAAGCTTGTTTGAGTAGGAAACTTCAATCTTCTAGGAATCCTAATTCAACTAGGAAACCTCAATCCACTAGGAATCCTAATTCAACTAGGAAACCCATTTTAACTAGGAATCCTAATTCAACTAGGATTCCATCTTCCATTAGGGATTTGGCTACTTCAACTAGGAAACCTTGCTCAAGTAGGAAACATCATCTTCAAGTCTTCAATTTCATCCATCCTCTTGGCTCCAAGCATATGATATCCATTCCAAGCTCTAATTTGCTCCAAAATGCTAAAAAATGCATCCTTTTGCTTACTTTGCCCTTAAAACCTGAAAATACATAAAACTAGCTTAAAAGACTACTTTACTAAGGAAAAACACTCTAAATGCACAAGAACAAGCTAAACTAAGGTGCATAAATATGCCCCTATCACCATTCATCCATTCAAATAACCCCTAAAACCTGACCCTAGACCTTGTGCCGCAGCAAAGAGGAGGAGGAGAAGCTTGGACGTGCATGCCATTTTGAAAGGATTATTTTGAGAATATATGTTCATTTAAGCAACATCATTAGCATGCAATTAACAAATTAAAGGCGGAATCATGCTTGCATGTACTTAAAAACAAAACATCAACCATGAATGTTCAAAGCCTAGTAGTTTGGTGAACCAATAACAACTCAAAACAAAGTGAGTTGAAATTTATACCTTTGTAGATTCCTCTTTGCATAAGCAAAGGCTAATCACCCAAAGAGAGGGCCTTCATTCCTTGCATCTTAGATCTAGGGATTTGGATGGATGAAGAGGTTTCTCCAAGTTCCCAAAATTGGGAACCTCTAAGTCTCCACACCAAGGTTAGATGAAGAAGAAATGAGTGACCTTGAGGAAGTAAAATTGTTAGATATTTTCCTCAAGGTGGCCGGCCATTTTAGAGAGAAAGGAGAGCTTGTGTTCTCTCCAATTTCCCCAAAAACAACCCTAAATGAATTTTGGCTATAAAGTCATATTTATACCTTAATTCATTTGAGTGGCAAACTTGTAAATAAGTCCAAGTTCACTACCCCTTCAAAGTGGCCGGCCATGTGGGATTTAATGGACTATTTGGGCCTTTGTGAATCATTATTCATTAAGTTGTGATCCAACTTAAGTCAATGGGCTTGACGTTCGAAGCCCATTGGGCCTTAAGGTCCAAAACTATCCCGAGGTCTTTAACGAACTTATTCGTTTGATTAATAATCATATTAATTAATCCTTGCCATAAATAATTAAACTATTTAATTATTCTTACTCATCTCCGTTGAATCTTCAATCTCTACCTGACACGGTGTACGATCCATTAGGTTCCTTTTAGCGAGGCAGTGGGCGATTCAAACTCTTTCAAATCGATTGTGAATTTGAAACTTACTTTCAATTCTCCCTTTAGTGTTTACACACGTTTAGGGCTTCCACAAACCATGAGTGACACCTAGCAGCATATCATGGTTACCCAAGCTAATCAGAAGAGGTGAAAAACCTATTCAGTTTAGGATTACAAATGCAATACGGTCCTTCTCTAATACAATACTCTTGACCACATTGTTTGGTTTGATAGTTTATTCATGTCTACTATCCAATGCGTATCTTGCACTTATATGATTACCTTGAATGTGATCTGGAACGCATTCCAACATCTCATTCATACTTTGGCCAGAGATTCTAAATCATATCATAGAGTATTCTCCCTCAACGGTTTGAAGGTTAGAGATCCCTTGTTGCGCATTCACTTGTCTTCATGACTAGATAGCTTGACCCCAACCATGCCGTGGACACTCCAAAGGAATGCCTTTTGACACGATCAAAGATCAAGGACCTAACCACAAGACAACTATAATGCCTCAGGTCAAAGGACTAATTTGCATTATCCTAACCATGAGTTCTCACGTGACATGAATATGAGAACTCGTCGTTGATCGTGTTTAGTGAACTCATTCTGTATTGAGCACCTACGTACTTGTCTTGGTGTCACTCACACCAATGACTCGAGACTAGTCACTCTCCCTGAGAGAAGACATAGCACGTACTGATCTTAACGGACTGTCAATGCCCAATTGGCAATCCTATGATCAGGAACGTTTAGGATGTGTCTACGAAAGAATGGTCTCATGAATCTAACTTCTTTTAGATTGCATTCTCCCAATCACATATTCCTTGGACTTTATCGTTTAAGCATATAACATTTAGATGAGACCGCTCAAACAATAATCTTTGCCCTTTATATTAAACTAGATTAGTTTAACATGTGAAGTGTCCATAAAGTATCATCATATTATTGGTTTTAGGGCACATTTCCAACACATTTAAGATAGGATTGCTGGACGTTTAGGTGTTTTCTTTCCTTTGATTTCAATGTTTAATTTTAATGCTCTTTGTTCTGTAAGTATGAAGAACTAAACCCCCCCTTGGCTAGGGGGATTCGAAACCATGATTATGCTTGCTATATGATTTGATTACTTCTGATTGTGTTTCATAAGTTCTGGATTCAATTTACTTATCTATTTGAATTAAACTGATTTGTGTATGTTGGTTGAGAGTGCACGCTTAATTTTCATGCATAAATTGAATGCTAGGATATAATGGAATTTCACCTAATCGTTATGAACTTATATTCGCAAGTAGTAAAGGTTGTTGATCACAATCGCGTTAAGTAAATTCTTGGCATAAGTTTCATGCAATTCATAGTAACGAATGCCTCGTCAACGCTTATGGTTTTCATAAAACTTAATGATTCTTTCTTGTATCTCTATTATGCAATTCATGTAGGGAACTTGTGGGGAATGCTTTGGGTTGTCGTATGCAATCATCCAATTCAATAACGTTAGGAAAATCTGAGGGTTAATTAGTGCAATTCACGATTAATCTGGGGCGTTGAGAATCCATGGTTTATTGAAAAGCAACTAGAAATGGTTTTGTATGCAAGTATGACATATGTGGAGAAGAACCTCCTAGCTAGCCTTCTATCCATTCAATTCATCCAAATTCATTTTAAAATCTGTTTTAGTTTACAAGTTTCGTTTTGTTTTCAAATTCGTCAAAACCAATTCCCCCCTTTTACTTTCTTGTTTTAAAGTGTTTAGAATCTGTTTAGTTTGTGTTTAAAAGTGTTTTGAGTCGAGTTAAAACTTGCTTTCGTCCAATTTGGTGTTTTGTGTTCAAAACTACCCAGAAAGTGGTTTTAAGGCAGTTTTGAGTGTTTTTGTGCTGTTTTGAGTCTTGTGGTTTGTTTTAGTGTTTTAAATTCTAGTTTTGCATTCTTTGAGTCTAGTTTAGTGTTTTACACTTTGTTTTTACGTTTTTGAGTCAGATTCAAGTGATTTAGCGATCCCTCCTAATCCCCGGTCCATAACGATCCCTACTTACATTCTTTACTACAATTGATAAAAAGAGGGTTTAATTTGTGTGCGTATAATTCTCACATCAAATTTTGGCGCCGTTGCCGGGGATTAGCAAAATTGCTAATCCCTTGTGTTTACCGTGTGTTTTAGTTCAATTTATCTAGTTTTCTGATTTAGTTTTGTTTTCTTGTTTTCTTGTTTTGTTTTCTTGGTTATGGAAGCGGACAATCGTACAATTAAAGAGCTCTCGGCCTCGGGGTTGGCCAATGCCGCACCATTATGCATTCAATACCCCGCGGCTGCCCAAGGCAAGACTGATGAGTTCGAGTTGAAGTCAAGCTTGTTGCACCACATTCCGAAATACCATGGGTTGTCCATGGAAGATTCCAACGAGCATCTCATGGAGTTCGAGGTGGTTTGTTCGAGCATGACACCCATCAATGTCGATGGGAACATTCTGATGATGAAGGCTTTTCCATTCTCTCTTTTGGAAAAGGCTAAAGATTGGCTCTACGAGTTAGCACCCGGAACGGTTACATCTTGGGACAGTATGAAAAGAGCATTCTTGGAGAAGTTTTTCCCAACTTCAAGAGTCATTCTCTTGAGGAAACGGATTAGTGGTATCCCACAAAATCAAGGTGAATCGTTTCCATCTTATTATGAACGTTTTAAATCACTTGTTGCTTCATGTCCACAGCATCAAATGAAGGAGAAGTTGCTCATTCAATATTTCTACGAAGGACTCCTTACCATGGAACACCAAATGCTAGATGCCTCGGCGGGAGGTGCGTTGGTGGACAAGACTCCGGTGGCTGCCAAAATTCTAATTGCAAACCGAGCACATAATGCACAACAATATGAGGGTGTTGGACAGAGAGACCCCCCACGGCAACAAGTGAATGAGGTAAGTTCTATGTTCGACATTCAATCCCAATTAGCTAACCTTACTTCTATTGTTTCTCAGATGGCCGAGGGAATGAAGATACATGGTCCAAGTGTTTGTGGCGTGTGCTCTATGCACGGACATGCCAACGATCAATGCCCTCAAGTGATTGAGAATGGAGGGTGGGAATCTGCCAATGCCGTGGGTTTTGGGAGCCAAAATCAACCACGCCATGATCCATACTCCAACACTTACAATCCCGGTTGGAGAGATGACGGGATTTTAAAACCGCACAAATTTAACCGTCTTTTTGACAATTGTAGTAAAGATGTAAGTAGGGTATCGTTCTAGGCCGGGGATTAGGAGGGATTGCTAATCTACTCTAAATTAATTTAAAAATATAAAACAAGACTCAAGGACACAAAACTAGGCTAAAAACTCTAATAACTCGAAACACACTTAGAATGACTTAAAACAAAGAAAACAAATTAAATAAACACTAGGAACTAAAATGGACGGAAATCGAATTAAAAGATTAAAAATAATAAAACTAACTAAATAATATAATTTAATAATGGGGGGGGGGGGTTTGGTTTTAACGAAACATAAATTAACTTAAATAAATTATAAAATTGACAATAACATAAAATAAAAGTGAATGGATAGGCGACGGACTGGCTAGAGGGTTTTTCTCCACACAAGACACATATGCAATCTAAATTGACCTTCAGTTGTTCTTTCAATAAATTGTAAATCTCAACACGCCAAATTAATTAGGTACGCTTAAATTAACCTTCAGATTTTCCTTATGTTATTGAATTGGATGAACAGCATACAACAACTCAAATTATTCCCCAAAAGTTCCCTACGTGAAAAGCACAATAGAGATACGATTAAAGATCATTATGTTCTATGAAAATCATAAGTGTTGACAAAGCATTCGTAACTATGAACAGCATGATACGTTTGCCAGGAATTCACTTAACGCGATTGTGACTAGCAACCTTTACTACTCATGAATATAAGTTCATAACGATTAGGTGAAATTCACTTATATTCTAGCATCAAATTCATGCATGTAAATTAAGTATGCATTCTTAATCGACATACACAAATAAGTTATTAATCAAGCAGTTAAGCAAATTAAATCACAACTCAGAAATCACAACTGAAGGTATCAATTCATATTACAAATATAATCATGGTTTTGAATTATCCTCTAGCCAAAACAAATTAATTACACATTATTTATAAATTAAAACAAAAATAAAACATAAGTTTGGAAAGATTTAACCGAATTGAGGATAGTGCAAAGGTTTGCACCGTGAGCTCTCTGTGCCCCGTTGATTTACACTCCTCTGGCAGCTATTTTTCTGCTTGTGCCTGGCAGCTTGACTGCCCTGATTCCTGCTGGTCCGTGATTGGCGCCTCTGTCTTCTGGCTGCACTTGGCAGCTTCGGTGCTGCCTATCTCTTTTCTGGCTCTCTGCGCTAATGGGCGCCTCGTGACTGCCTATCTTTTTTTCTGACGCCAACCTCAGCTGTGAACTGCCAGCTGCCCTTAAGGGCAGCTCTCGGCTTCTTCCTTCGCGCAGATTGGCTCACCGTGTGGCAGCCTTGCGCTGCCTTGCTGCTTTTGAATTGTGTCTGCACCAATCCGCCCGCTGCCCTTTGGCAGCTTGGCACTGCCTTATTCTCTTCCAAGGCTCTCCCGTGGGCAGCTCCTTCTTTTGGTCTTCACGCCCAAGCTGCCAGGCAAGGCAGCCTCAGACTCCTCGTAGCTGCCCCCTTTCCAGTTTCTTTATATTTATTAATCCCCACTCCTGCACTCACCGACTCAAGCCAGATTATTATTATGCCTCTGTGCTTTTTCTTTTTCCTTAACCGCACCCGCAAGATGCTTCTGCCTTTCATCATGCGCTTGCACCCACTCCCCATTGCACTGCCTTTAATTATTTGTTTGTCCACCGAATTTGCCTTGCTGTTTTCCTCTTTTATTCCATTATTGACTTTTCTTCGGTGCCCTTTGGCATCTTTTCTGTAATCACACACACACAACATTATATATAAATATATATATATATATATAAATATATATATATATATATATAAATATTATTTTCCAAATGATAAGTTCTAATCAACAAGCAAGATAGTTTAGACGAATTTATTACTTAAAACTTCACTTATTCTATTTTTATTTTCTTAGCTAGATAAATTCTATAAAACACAAAAACAAAGTAAATAGCTCAAAATATAACGAACTAACTAAGAAAAGACGAGTAAATTTGATGTAAAAATATATATAAATATGATCCGATCAAGAGATCATCCAAATTTCAAATGGCGAGAACCCCAACAAGGCCAACAACAAAGTGCATTTAGGCAACAAACCCCGGTTTTCTATCAAAAGCCGTGTGCACCAACTCAACCCCAAGCACAACCTGCCCAAAACAAATCAGGTTCTTCTATTGATAATGATCAAATTTTTCAATTACTAACCTCTATGGCGCAGAGTATGCAAACTAGGGACAAGAGAGTGGACGAGTTGGAGAAGCAAGTAGGGCAAATAGCGGAATTCATGGGGCAGATTAGAGAACAAGGCAAATTGCCTAGTTCAACCGTTGTGAATCCAAAAGAAGGCTTTGAAACCGTCAATGCAATCATGTTGAGAAGTGGTAAACAAGTTGGAGCCGAACCAAAATCATCCAAATCAAGTCAAGAAGAGGATGAAAAGTTGCTGCAAGAAGAAGAAAAGGGAGCACAACCCACGGCATTGAAGGATTCAACCTTGCCATACCCATCTAACATTTCTAAGCCACTCCAAACCACCAAGGTAAGTCCAAATTCAAATTTTTCAAGTTCTATTCCATTGAATGTGCCCTTTCCTGGCAGGTATCAAAGAAGGAGGAAGAGGACAGTGACATTCTAGAGACCTTTAAGAAAGTCCAAATCAATATCCCGCTCATTGCTGCAGTAAAGCAACTTCCAAAGTATGCGAAATTTTTTAAGAAGCTTTGTACATCAAGAAAGCGAATTCGGGAAAAAGAAGTGGTCCATGTAAGTGAGAATGTTTAAGCTATTTTACAAAGGAAATTACCCCCTAAATGCAAAGATCCGGGTAGCTTTACGATTCCGTGTGTTATTGGCAATACAAGATTTGAAAATGCCATCTTAGATTTAGGTGCTTCCATTAATGTCATGCCATATTCAGTTTATGCATCTATGAATTTAGGAGATCTTAAAAATGATGGCGTTATCATTCAATTAGCCGATCGTTCTAATGCCTATCCAAAAGGAGTTTTGGAAGATGTGTTGGTGCAGGTGGATCACCTAGTGTTCTCGGCTGATTTCTACGTGCTTGAAATGGAGGACTCGGGCCACTCTCGACCAATGCCACTCTTACTTGGACGACCTTTCATGAAGATAGCCCAAACCAAGATTGATGTGGCTAAGGGAGCGTTAACAATGGAGTTTGGTGGTGATATGATTAAATTCAAAGTTCCTGAATCCGTTAAGAATCCTAATGATGTTCGTTCTTGTTTTGCCATAGATGTGATTAAAAATTTAGGCCAGGAACATTCATGCGCACCAATCAAGAAGGATGTACCTAGAAGCATCATCGAAGAGGGGATTGGAGTGGAGCATAAAAAACACGTCGTTACTCCCCAAACATCAAATCTGGCCGAGAACACTGATAGGAGCATATTTATGCGACTTAGCTTGCTTGTTTTCTTGCATTTTGGTAATTATTTAGTATTTATTATAGTGTTTTAAGTTAAATTCGTGTGTTTGTAGGTTTTATGGGCTAAGGGTGCATTATGAGCCAATTTGGAGTAGTTTGGAGTGTTTTTGGGTCCAAGATGGATTGCTTATGATCCAAGCTAGATGGATGGACGAATTTGGAGATTAATTGGGTTGAAATCTACTATGAAGATGGATAAGTGAAGCCCAAGTTGTTCACACATGACAAAAGAGCAAGAAACAAGGAACTTTCCTTTCCTTCCCACTTCACCTACAACATCCACCACCTTCACCTACAACATCCACCACCTTCACCTACAACATCCACCTACTTCACCCACAACATCCACCACCTTCACCTACAACATCCACCTACTTCACCTACAACATCCACCTTCACCTACAACATCCACCACCTTCACCTACTACCTTCACCTACAACCCTTTCCACATTCCCTATAAATACCACCCTATGCCACAACATTCTTCATCATTCTCCAAGCCTTGCCTTGCCTCTCCCTACATATCTAAACTTCTTCCCATCCATTCCTCCATATAACCAACCCTTCAAACATCACTTCAACCTTGTGTTGCGGCAAAGAAGAAGAGGAAAGTGCTTGGACGTGCTTGCTATCCAACATGGATCGTTGGAACGTTTAAGTGTTTTCTTTCTTTTGTTTTCAATGTCTAAATTTGTTTATCTTTGTTTTATGCTTATGAGGAACTAAACCCCCCTTAGCTAGGGGGGATTCGAAACCATGTTATTGCTTGCTATATGATTTGATTACTTTTAATTGTGTTTCATAAGTTGTGATTTCAATTTACTTATCTTCTTGAACTATAACTTATTTATGTATGGTTGTTGAGAGTGCACGCTTAATCTTCATGCATAAATTGAATGCTAGGATATAAGGGAATTTCACCTAATCGTTATGAACTTATATTCACAAGTAGTCAAGGTTGTTGATCACAATCATGTTAAGTAAATTCTTGGCATAAGTTTCATGCAATTCATAGTAACAAGTGCCTCGTCAATACTTATGGTTTTCATAGAACTTAATGATTCTTGCTTGTATCTCTTTTATGCAATTCATTGAGGGAACTTGTTGATAGGAGCATATTTATGCGACTTAGCTTGCTTGTTTTCTTGCATTTTGGTTATTATTTAGTATTTATTATAGTGTTTAAAGTCATTTTCATGTGTTTGTAGGTTTATATGTCAAAGTATGCAAAAAGAAGCAATTTGGAGCATTCTAGAGCATTTTTGGGCCAAGATTGGATAGTGCAAACATGGAAGCATAAGGATGGAAGAATTTGATGCAAAGAAGCCCAAGAATTTGATGCAAAGAAGCCCAAAAATCTGTTTCAATGGGCCTAAAAGGGTGATGTAATGCTTAGCTCACCATGACATTTGAGTGGGTGATGTAATGCTTAGCTCACCATGACATTTGAGTGGATGATGCAATGCTTAACTCACCATGACATGTGAAGTGGATGACTCAAAACCTAACCCACCATTATTTTTAATTCTTGCCGTGCCTTCTTGATTAATCCCACCAGAATTTTGTGCTCAAACAAGTCCATCCCTTCTCCTATAAATACCCATGGTAGCAACCTCATTCAAATCATCCAAGAATAAACCATTCTACAAGCCTTTCCTTGCCTCTCCCTACATATCTAAACCTCCTCCATCCATTCCTCCATAAAACCAACCTTTCAACATCATTCAAAGCCTTGTGCCGCAACAAAGAGAAGAAGAGGAAAATCCTTGGAGGCGCTTGGATCGTTGGAAAGTTTAGGTGTTTTCTTTCTTTTATTTCTCAATGTTTAATTTAAATTGTTGTTCAATTATGTTAAACATGTGGAACTAATTTCTTTTTAGTTAGAGGCAAAATTTGAAACCATGGACATATGTTGGTTATGATTTGATTTACTCCAGTTATGAATTCATAAACTTTAGATGTGGTTTACTTTTCTGTTTTGATTAAGAACTTGTTTATGTATGTGGGTTAAGGGTCGACACTTAATTTGTATGCCTAAACTTGATGCTAGGATATAAGGGAATTTCACCTAATCGTTATGAACTTATATTCATGAGTAGTAAAGATCGCTAGTCACGATTGTGTTAAGTAAATCCTTGGCAAGAGTAACATGCGTATTCCATAGTTATGAATGCCTAGTCAATGTTTATGATTTCCGTTGAACTTAATGATCTTTGTTAAATGTCTCTATCATGCGTATTCCATAGTTAGGGACTTTGATGAGGAATAATTTGGTTGTAATGCGTATTCCTTGCAATCCAATGAATCTAGGGAAATCTAAGAGTTAATTTAAGCAAACCTAATTAACTTGGAACATTGTCATTTATCGTTTGTTGAAGTCATAACTGGGAATCAAATTATATGCATATGTTCATGTGTGGATAAGGAACCCTCTAACTAGTTTCTCATCATTCTATTTCATCACAATCTATTTTGCTTTAAGTTCGTTTTCAAAGTTTAAGTTTTAATTGTTCAATTTCACCAATCCCAAATCCCTTTTTTTTTACCTTCTTGTTTTAAAGTCTTTTGTTTACATTTTTAATTTGTTTTTTATATTTTTGAGTCTTATATTTATTGATTAGCATCCCTAGTTAATCCCCGGTCTAGAACGATCCCTACTTGCATCATTACTACAATTGTCATCAATAGGGTTTAATTTGTGTGTCAAGTAATTCTCACATCACTTGTGGGGAATGCCTTGGGTTGTCGTATGCAATCATCCAATCCATTAACTTAAGGAAAATCTGAGAATTAATCTATGCAATTCATGGTTAATTTGGGGCGTTGAGAATTCATAAGTTATTGAAATACAATTAGAAATCATTTTGTATGCAAGCAAGACATGTGTGGAGAAGAACCCCTTTGCTAGCCTTCCATTCATTCATTTAAACCAAATTCATTTTCAACCTTGTTTGTTTACAAAGTTTATTTGTTTTACTTTCAACTTCACCAAACCCAAATCCCCCTTTTACTTTCTTGTTTTAAAGTCTTTTGTTTACATTTTTAACTTTGTTTTTATATTTTTGAGTCAGAGGTTTTAGCAAGCCCTCCTAATCCCCGGTTTAGAACGATCCCTACTTATACGTATACTACAATTGATAAAAAGAGGGTTTAATTTGCGCGTTAACTAATTTTAGCGCCTCAAATTTTGGCGCCGTTGCCGGGGATTAGCAACTTTGCTAATCCCTTGGTTCTTTTCTTTTTGTTTAAGTTTGTTTTAGTTTTAGTTGTTGACTTTGTTTCTGTTTATGTCTTTTATTTTTACTTTTGATATTTGATTTAGTTCTTTTTCTTTGATTTCAGGTGCTAGAGAAGTAAGAGATGGATTTGGTTACCATTCAAGCTCAATTGGCAAAACTTACTTCTCAATTGTCACAATATGATGAAAGGACCACAATGCAAAATTCACCTACATGTGGTGTGTCTTATGGGCAAGGATATGCAACTCATCAATGTTCTCAATTCGCTACGAATGAAGATGCTTGGGGTTATGAAGGCCATAGCCAATCATGGGACAACATGTTTTCCAACACTTACAATTCGGATTGGAGAGATTATTCAGATTACATGTGGGGAGAATCTCAACAATTCCAACAAGGTGGATATTGGCAGCAAGAAGAGGAGTTCTATCACTATCCATATGAACCATCACATCCACCACAACAATTTGCCCAATTCAATTCAGGTACGTCTTTGGATAATGATATGTTTAATACATTGCTCATCTCTTTAAACCAGGAAGTAAAAAATCGAAACAAAGAGATGTCAAATCAAGCCAAGAAGACAAGCGAATTGGATAAGCATGTTGGGCAGATTTTGGAGTTCATGGCACAAATTCAAGAGCAAAGTGAACTCTCCAACTCAACTAATGTCAATTCAATGGGAGATTTTGTAATCGATGAAGCCATCACTTTGGAAGATGACATGGAGGATGAAGCTGTCCCAAAAACGTCCAAACCAAGCCAAAACATGGATAAACAGCTGCTGTTCGAAGAAGAAGAGGATGAGAAGACCACAACAAGGGAAGAACCACCCTTGCCGCAACCTACCCTTGCTCCACTAACCTTGCCGCAGCCTCCCAATGCTCCACCACTGTCAAACACAGGTAAGTTGGGTCTAATTTTCATTAATTCTAACCCTATTCCACCCAATGTCCCTTTTCCTTGCAGGTTTTTGATTCCCAAGCAAGAAGAGAGTGAAAAGGACATTGTGGAAGCCTTCCCAAAGGTGCAAAATGCTATTCCAATTCTTGGTGAAACACAGCAAGTTTTAGATGGTGTTGAATTCTTCAAAGGACTTTGTACACCAAGAAGAATGATTCAAGAAAAAGTAGTGGCTGGAGAAGATGTAGAAGGCATCAAAGAGGAAATATTTGAAACCACAAAACCCAAAGAAGTTGAATTTGATGACATTGGACAAGTCATAACCATCACATGCAATCTGGCCAAGTCCAATATCCCTGAAACTTTCAAAGGAGTGGTGTTTGTCATTGAGTTCTTGTCGGACAAAACAAGTAAGTCATCTTCTCCAAATTCCATTACATTTTATACTAACTTGCTGATTTTGATGAATCAGGCACCTACACTAGAATTCAAACCAATGCCGGTTCACTTCAAGTATCACCTTCCATTCAAGGATCAATTCCATGCCGTGGGAACTAGGGAAGTTTGAATGGAAGCATCGTCCGGCTGTACGACGTTAAAGCAAGCGCTACTTGGGAGGCAACCTATGCATGCAACAAAGGAAGACCTAGAGAGCACTCCAAATTCCAGATTTGCGTTCCTAAACCCTTCTCTTTGTTGTTGTTTTCATTTATGCCATGTTAAATTGCTTAGTTGCTGTTTTGTTTGTTTGTTGATTATTTGTGTTAGTCTATGCTTGAAACATTGAGGACAATGTTTGATTTAAGTGTGGGGGGTAACCAAAGTGTTTTGATGCAAATTCGTAGGGTTTTCTCACTCATAATTTCTAATGTTGTTTTTCACTGTTTTTAAGCCTTTTTAAGCTGTTTTGGTGTGTTTTAGTGTGTTTTGTGTCAAAAATCGGAAAATCCCATAAAAATTTAAAAAATTGTTTTAAAAACCCAAAAAGAGTTGTTTTTGTGTGTTTGTTTGTGTCTTAGGGTACCTTCCAACACAATGATGAGGATTCAGTTTGTAATTGCATGACGGTTAAAGAAAGTTGTAAACATGGATAAAAGTTTGATTTACTCTTTGGTTTATGCTTGGTTGTGGTTGTAACTTATGAATTCACATGTAATCATAAAGGAAAAATTAGTTTTTGTAACATGCTTGAAGGAAGTAACTCAAACTAACGCTACAACCTTGTGAGACTTGAGCCTAAACGTTTATTTGGAGAGTTAATAATCTATAAACTTGTTGCTTTTCTAAGTCGTTGCATGATCTCATTATTCTTTGCTTGATTGCTACTTAGAAGGCGTTTCATCGTTTAGTTCCAAATGCTAGAACTCATGCCCAATTCATTCAAAGCATGTTATTGATTTGCATAACACATATTCAAGAAGAAGTTGTGTAGTGACTGATAGGAGCATATTTATGCGACTTAGCTTGCTTGTTTTCTTGCATTTTGGTTATTATTTAGTATTTATTATAGTGTTTAAAGTTAAATTCGTGTGTTTGTAGGTTTTATGGGCTAAGGGTGCATTATAAGCCAATTTGGAGTAGTTTGAAGTGTTTTTGGGCCCAAGATGGAGTGCTTATGATCCAAGCTAGATGGATGGACGAATTTGGAGATTAATTGGGTTGAAATCTACTTTGAAGATGGATAAGTGAAGCCCAAATTCTAGAAGTGAGTGGATGATGCAATGCTTAGCTCATCATGACATTTGAGTGGATGATGCAATGCTTAACTCACCATGACATGTGAGTGGATGATGCAATGCTTAAATCACCATGACATGTGAGTGGATGACTCAAAACCTAACCCACCAACAATTCTCCACTCTTTGCCGGGAGTTCCTTGTGTTCCCACCAGAAATTTGCATTAAACAAGTCCATCCTCTCCCTATAAATACCCATGGTAGCAACCTCATTCAAATCATCCAAGAATTAACCATTCTCCAAGCCTTTCCTTGCCTCTCCCTACATATCTAAACTCCTCCCATCCATTCCTCCATATAACCAACCACAAACATCATTCCAACCTTGTATTGCGGCAAAGAAGAAGAGGAAAGTGCTTGGACGTGCTTGCTATCCAACATGGATCGTTGGAACGTTTAGGTGTTTTCTTTCTTTTGTTTTCAATGTCTAAATTTGTTTATCTTTGTTTTATGCTTATGAGGAACTAAACCTGAAGGATTATTTTGGAGAAACATGTTCATTTAAGCAATATCATTAGCATGCAATTAACAAATTAAAGGCGGAATCATGCTTGCATATACTTAAAAACAAAACATTAACCATGAATGTTCAAAGCCTAGTAGATTGGTGAACCTTTAAACAACTCAAAACAAGTGAGTTGAAATTAATACCTTTGTAGATTCCTCTTTGCATAAGCAAAGGCTAATCACCCAAAGAGAGGGCCTTCATTCCTTGCATCTTAAAACTATGGATTTATATAGAAAGGATAGGTTCTCTAAGTTCTCAAAATTGAGAACCTCTAAGTTTCTACACCAAGGTTAGATTGGAGAAGATATGAGTGACCTTGGAGGAGTAGGATTGCTAGCTAATCCCTCCAAGGGGGCCGGCCATTTCTAGAGAGAAGGGAGAGCATTTCTTCTCTCCAATTTCCCCAAAAACAACCCTAATGAATTTTGGCTATAAAATCAAATTTATACCTTAATTCATTTGAGTGGCAAACTTGTAAATAAGTCCAAGTTCACTACCCTTACATTGTGGCCGGCCTTAGGGATATTTTTGGAGCATTTTGGCCTTTGTAAATCATTATTTATTAAGTTGTCATACAACTTAAGTCAATGGACTTGACGTTCGAAGCCCATTGGGCCTTAAGGTCCAAAACTATCCCGAGGTCTTCAACGAACTCATTCGTTTGATTAATTAACATATTAATTAATCCTTGCCATAAATAATTAAACCATTTAATTATTCTTACTCATCTCCGTTGAATCTTCAATCTTTACCTTACACGGTGTACGATCCATTAGGTTCCTTTTAGCGAGGCAGTGGGCGATTCAAACTCTTTTAAATCGATTGTGAATTTGACACTAACTTTCAATTCCCCCTTTAGTGTTTACACACGTTTAGGGCTTCCACAAACCATGAGTGACACCTAGCAGCATATCATGGTTACCCAAGCTAATCAGAAGAGGTAGAGAACCTATTCAGTTTAGGATTACAAATGCAATACGGTCCTTCTCTAATACAATACTCTTGACCACATTGTTTGGCTTGATAGTTTATTCATGTCTACTATCCAATGTGAATCTCGTGCTTATATGATTCTATTGAATGTGATCTGGAACACATTCCAACATCTCATTCATACTCTGGCCAGAGATTCTAAATCATATCATAGAGTATTCTCCCTCAACAGTTTGAAGGTTAGAGATCCCTTGTTGCGCATTCACTTGTCTCCATGACTAGATAGCTTGACCCCAACCATGCCGTGGACACTCCAAAGGAATGCCATTTGACACGATCAAAGATCAAGGACCTAACCACAAGACAACTATGATGCCTCAGGTCAAAGGACTAATTTGCATTATCCTAACCATGAGTTCTCACGTGACATGAATATGAGAACTCGTCGTTGATCGTGTTCAGTGAACTCATTCTCTATTGAGCACCTACGTACTTGTCTTGGTGTCACTCACACCGATGACTCGAGACTAGTCACTCTCCCTGAGAGAAGACATAGCACGTACTGATCTCAACGGACTGTCAATGCCCAATTGACAATCCTATGATCAGGAACGTTTAGGATGTGTCTACGAAAGAATGGTCTCATGAATCTAACTATTTAGATCGCATTCTCCCAATCACATATTCCTTGGACTTTATCGTTTAAGCATATAACATTTATATGAGACCGCTCAAACAATAATCTTTGCCCTTGATATTAAACTAGATTAGTTTAATCATGTGAAATGTCCGTAAAGTATCATCATATGATTGGTTTTAGGGCACATTTCCAACAATCTCCCACTTGCACTAGAGCCAATCAGTTTGGTCATCAGTGATGATACTTCTTCTGCAGTCATTTCAAAAATGGCTGAATAGTAGGCCTAGACAATGGATATCTATATGTTATCCATAGAAGCAATCTTGAGATTAACAACGTCACCATTATACATGATTCTCAATCATGTGGTTCAGTCTCTCATATGAGTTCGGACCTTGATGAGACCTTGATTCCCTGGCTTGAGCTATCGCCCCATTAGTGTCATACATTTTCTGGTTGGAACCGAATAGAGAGTTCATAAATGAACTTTCCCATCCAAACAACATTGTTGTACGCTTCTATATGGCAATATATTTTGCATTCATAATGGAACACACTAAAGTCATTACTTTAATGTTTCCATCCAAATATCTCTTTAGTCATAATAAAGAGATATTTGTTTATCTCTTCATTCATAATGAAGAAACATCCAATGATGGATTAGATTCATAATCTAATACATTTACGCTTCCATTACGTTACTCTAATTCTTCCTCATTTATTGAGAAATCTATCCTTTAGTATTTCTTGAATACTTAAGGACTCACTTGACAGTTGCCATGGTTCTGATCCTGGGCTTGCACTGATATCGTTTTGTACCGTTCTAGGTACAACTCATATCAATGTCTATCATACAATATGAAATACATAAATCACCTTTCTGCGTATGCATAAAGGATTCTATTTACGCATTATTTCTTTGGGAGTCAAAGGGTACATTCCCTTTTGAGAAGAGCAACTACATAGTCTCACTAGAGTTGTCCTTCAAATTGAAGTTTATCATCATATGAGAAACTTCCTAGCATCTCTTGTCTATTATAGACTATATCTCCCATATTTATTCTATCGTTTATAGAATGTTTAAAGTCATAACTTTAACGAAGAAGTATTCATTTCATTTCCCAAAAATTAATATATCATATATATTTAAATTTAGGAATATGATGAACTCCCACTAATCTTTTTGTAAACAAAAGATTCATTTACACCTTTATGAGAAATCAAACAATTTGATCTTTCATAAGACGGTTGTAGCTCCCACTAGCTTGCTAAGATCCATGATGGATGGATCTCTACAACTTACATGTCTTGTGATTTATAGTTTTAGACATACATTATCAAGACTATCTTAATAATGGTTATGGAAACCCATATTATGTCCAAACATTAAATCACCATTTAGTTGTAGCTAGCAATCCTCGAATTAATTGAAACTTAGACTATATCAAAGATGGTTTCTTCAAAGTCAACCATACTCTTTGAGTGTAGTCACCTTAAGCTACCAATTAGCCATTAAGGTTTCATTATTTCGAGTCAAATGGTATTTTACCATTTCCTTGAGTATATATCGTATATACACTCAATGTAGTCATAAGGATTTTCATTCTTATTTCTTTCGATTTAAGAGGTACAACTCTATGACATAGTCATAAAGTTCAAACCATTCAACTAAGACGGTTTATTAATCCTTCTCGACTACCTTGGAGCTTTTGGTATAGGAACTAGGTTGTTATATTTGTTGATCACTTTCTTGTCTCTCAAAGAACCCATTCTTTGAAATCTATGTCTCGTTCATTTGCGTTTAGGCAAATCATATTGTAGGATTACAATGAACTACCCAACAAAACAACATTTGTTAGTTGGTTTATAGAAGTGATATCCAAAGGTTAATTTAAGGATATCTCACAAGATTGTTATCAAACAAATATTGCTTATTAGCAGACAACCCCAAATCTTAACATGCTTAAGATTTGTCTTTCTTTCTAACTACATCTTATGAAGTTATGAAAAATTTGGAAGATCTTCTAATTCACAATCACATTTTTTAGAAGTGTATATATCCTATATATAGGTAATAGATAATAACCAACGAACTAAATCTTTATTCAAGTTCGTTCTTCTCCTAATGGAGAAATTCATTATCTTATGATGCTATTTTCCTTGATATCTTTCAAGGAAACTCATCTAAAGTGTTATCTTTCCTTGGATCAAATCTAAGGAGTTAAATACTTTAGATGTCTTACTCATCAACTTACATTTCTTGAATTCTTTGAAACCTTTTGCAAAGTATTCGGACTTGTGTTTATTCAAAGCAAACTATAGTCCAACCGAGAGTGATCTTCGGTGAATGTCATATAACATGAGTAGTATTATGTTGTGGACTAGTGCCACTAACATCTAAGTGAATTAACCTCAACAACTTTGTGATTCTTTCTTCTTTCCAAAAGAATAAAGATTCGAACATTTCGCCTCTATACAATTTTAACAAGAAGGCATTGGATCCGGATCTAACGATCCAAAGCATCAATCCATAACCAACTTGTAATTTATGTTTTAGAGGTATCACAACTTAGTTGGGATTAGTCACTACCTTGCAACCTTTTGGGTTTTAAGCATCGTTATATTCTAAACAGTTAACACTACCATATCATCTCTACTATAGAGACAATTAATTAGATTACAATAATCTAATCATTCTTATTTGGCAGTTCATATGAGGAAGTAAGTACTATCCGCTTTTGCAGAGATCTATATTTTATTCACGTTTCCGAATGTGAAGTACTTTCTCTTCTCTCATTAATCTTCTACTTCTTATTAGCCACACTTTTACAACGATTTGTAAAACATAGTTACTAATACAGAATCAAGCATTCAAGTAGAAGAACCAACTGTTTTGAATTTTTCAAGAACATTCTACAACACCTTCGAAAGGTGTGTTCTTGACACTTACAAGACATTTCTTGCAAATACCCCTTCCAATGTCCATCCTTTCATAAAGAAAGTTTGTTCCCTTGGAGTTAAATTTTATCTTCTTCATTTGACTTCTCCTTTGACTACAATAGTCATGGTCCCTAAACTCCCACTATCTCTCTTGAAACTTATTTCAATTGTGTTTTACACATCAAACGATTTGGAGAGAGTGTGGTTATTGTTCACTATATAGTTTACAATAAACTTAGTGAACGAGTAGGATAGGGACACAAAAGGTGAAGTCCTTATCTAGTTTCCGTCTCGTTAAGTGTTTTAACACTTCAACATACAATGATTCAAAATCATCATAAGTCCATGTTGATGGACTATTTTTGTCAACCAACCATTATGTTCTAAACATAATTACAAACATTCAAGAGTTGTTCAAGGCAACTCTCATTTCTTCATACAACGATTTGTAAGTGAAGAATCATGGCACATTAAGTGTCCATGCCTTTGTGCTTACTTCAAAAGTTCCTTGTTTATGTAACAAAGAAACAAGCACTAATGTTTGCGTTGATTAAGGGTTGTTCAAAGCAACTCTTATTTCTTCATACAACAATTTGTTTTTGAAGAATTATGACATTAAAATTGTTGTCCTCTTTATGATAGACTTATCTAACATGTTCTTCCAATGATACATTATCAATAGGAAGATTGTGAGGATGAGACTACTTAGGCACTTTTACAATCCTTTCAAGACAATCTATGGGATTGTGGTACCAAGTTCGGAAACTAAAGCTTTCGGCTTTTCTTTGTCAAGTATTGGATAGCGTTTGCAAATATATTGGTAAACAAATACATAACGAATATAAATTGATTGATTTTAAGCTATTTGATTCGGGTCTTTAAATCACAATAACACCACCCACTATTTTTGGCAAATTCCATATCCCTCATCGGAATTCGAGAGTTTTGGAGGAAACTCTTAGTAGGTTATGGGAGACTCACTATTACCAAGCCCACCTCACGATGATACGATGTTGGCTAGCATTAATAACAATGAGAGAGTACGCTTACTCATTTACATCTTTATGTAAGAACCCATCTAATTTGGCCTCTAGAGAATGATGCCTCACAATGATATGATGTTGGCTCCATTGCACTTAGTTAAGTCATTCCCACCATGCGAGTTCAAGTTAGGGGTCCAAGAACAACCTCACGATGATACGATGTTGGCTATTCTCTTTGCCTACCTTTCACAACATCAAGTATGCATATAGAATCCTCCCCGAGTGTAAGCATGCACTTTGTACTCCCCCATGACAGGGTGAAGCCAGTGTACACGTCACAAACGTTTGGACCTACCACGGTGGAAGGCCACGAAAGAGTGTTCAAAGCACTCTTACGCTTATCAACTTAATATTGGTTTGGTTGAGGGTTTTTAGGTCTCATCACATATAAACATACATTTTAATCCAATTAAAACATTTTTGGTCCTATCACAACTATTGGTCCATATGATTTATTTAGTTGTATATAATACTCCCACTAAGCTTTTAAAAATGTTTTTAAAGCAAGAGTACATGATACTACTAACATAAGGTTTGCATTCATTGATGGACTATATAGTTGCCTTAGGGCCTTAGGATGACTATGAACCTTTTATTTAGATCCAACACGAGCCTTGTGTTGAATCTCGGACTAGGGAAGGTGATTGATTTTAGTTACGCATTTAATCACATTAAGGCGTGTTGTCTTAGGGGCGTTGGACCCAACTACTTCCCTTTTTATGCATATCATATAAAGCAAGAAAGAAGTACTTCAAAGTAAAGAAGAGCTTATGCTCTTTTACAACAATTGATCAAATCAAATTACTTTAAATTAAAGAAGAGCTTATGCTCTTTTACAACATTTGATCTAATCAAATTACAACCAAAATTTAATCTACACATTCCCATGGTTCAAACAAATTTGAAACGGCCTTTCACATAGCTCAATTATCGTAGGCTTAGGTTCATAATCACCCTTTAATTAATTAACACTTTAACTAATTAAATTGAATGCAACATTTTTCATTTGGTTTTTGTATCCATAAAATTTGATTTTAAATGGAGCTAACAAAAATGACAATCCAATTCTCATTTAAAGAGACAAAACAATTTTTGTTCTCTACTTAATTTGGGCCAATATTAATAACCTCAACTTATTTGGGCTATAATGCAATTAGCCTCAACATTTGGGCCAAAATGCAAAGACCTCAACTTATTTGGGCCATAGTGCAATTAACCTCAACTTTTGGGCTATTTTGCAATTACTTAAACTTTTGGGGTCACTTTGTAAAAACACAAAAGTTCAATACTTTATGTAATTACAACTAGAACCCAAAAATTTCCACAAAAGATAAAACTTCATTAAAGGATCAAAACAATTTGTCCTTTTAGTGATTTTGGACCTTTACGTAAAAACGTAAACTTTTGGGCCAAAATGCAAATACACAAAAGTATCAAAACTTTATGTAATTGCACAAAAGGCCCCAAAATACCCTACTCTATAGGGTGGCCGGTTTTGACAAGATTTTTTTTTTTAAAAAAAATTTCAAAGTTTTTGTGAAGTGGTTTTGGTGACATTAATGCATGCATGTGGTGTGTGTGTGAAAGGGAATTAATCCTTACACACCCATCACCATTTCCATCACCTTTAAAACAAATATCAAAGATATTTCCTAAGATATATATTCTTTAAATATATGAAAATATCTTATAACAAAACTTTATGAAATTATTCAAAACTTTGAATCAAAACCACAAGCTTTATTGTTCTTGGCAAGAACATCAAGAACAATGATGAACATTCATGAGAAACCTGATCGGATAATATTTATACATATTTTTATATCAAATTCACTCGTCTTTTCTTAGTTAGTTCGTTATATTTTGAGCTATTTACGTTATTTTTATGTTTTATAAGTTTTTCAAGAAAAGAAAATAAAAATAGAATAAATGAAGTGTTAAGTAATTAATTCGTTTAAACTTTCTTATTTGTTGATTAGAATTTATCATTTGGAAAATAATAAATATATATATATTTATATATATTTATATATTTATATTATATATATATTTATATGTTTATTTATATTTATATATATTTATATATATTAAATTATATTTGTAATGTGCTTTCGGTGGAGCACTGAAAAGAAAACAGAAAAGAATCCAAGAGAAAGCACATGGATGCTTTCGGTGTAAAAGGAGATTAAAGGCAGTGCCTCGAGGAGCTGTCGGAGGCGTGGAATAAACAGAGAATAATTAGAGGAAGCCTCACGGGATAAGTTTCACGGAAGGGGGACTCTGAAGAAAAAGCTGCCTCTGAGCAGGCATTAAAAAGCTTGAGCAAGGGGGACGGGACAGAGGGCAAGCTGCCAGTGGGCAGCGAGAAAACAGAATGAAGTGCCAAGCGGCACAGGGGCGCTGACGAGAGGCATCTGCCAATCAGGAGACAGCACACGGAGAGAGAGGCATGAGTTCCTAAGCTGCGAAGTCAGCTTGGCAGCTGGGAGCTTGCGGGAAAACCAAGTCATTCAATCAGAAAAATAAAAACAGAGGGGGAGCTGCCTTAGGCAGCCAAGACGCAAGACAGCTGCCTCGGTGGTAGCACAGCAAAGACACACGGATCAAATGGTGGCTGCGAGTGGCTCGGGAAAGAAACAATTGCACAGAAGCTCACAGTGCAACCTTAATTCTTGCAACTCTCTCATTCGGTTTAATCCTCCAAACTCACATTTTAAATTCTGTTTTTAAGTTATAAATAATGTGTAGTTAAATTTGTTGGCCAGAGGTTAATTCAAAGCCATGATTATATTTGTAATTTGAATTGATACCTTCAGTTGTGATTTCTGAGTTGTGATTTAATTTGCTTAACTGCTTGATAGATAACTTATTTGTGTATGTTAATTAATGATGCATACTTAATTTACACGCATGAATTTGATGCTAGAATATAAGTGAATTTCACCTAATCGTTATGAACTTATATTCATGAGTAGTGAAGGTTGCTATCCGCAATCGCGTTAAGTAAATTCCTGGCAAACGTATCATGCTGTTCATAGTTACGAATGCCTTGTCAACACTTATGATTTTCATAGAACATAATGATCTTTAATCGTATCTCTATTGTGCTTTTCACGTAGGGAACTTTTGGGGAATAATTTGAGTTGTTGTATGCTGTTCATCCAATTCAATAACATAAGGAAAATCTGAAGGTTAATTTAAGCGTACCTAATTAATCTGGAGTATTGAAATTTACAACTTATTGAAAGAACAACTGAAGGTCAATTTAGATTACATATGTGTCATGTGTGGAGAAAAACCCTCTAGCCAATCCGTTGTCCATCCTTTCACTTTAATTTTATGTTTTTGTCAATTCTGTAATTTATTTAAGTTTAATTTACGTTTCTTCAAAACCAAATCCCCCCATTATTAAATTATATTATTTAGTTAGTTTTTATTATTTTTAATCTTTTAATTCAATTTCCGTCTAATTAATTTCCTAGTTTTTATTTTAAATTGTTTTGAGTCATTTTAAGTGTGTTTCGAGTTTTTAGCCTAGTTTTGTATTTTTGAGTCTTTTGATTTATTTTAGTTTATTTGTTAGTTTTATTTTGAGTTATTCCAGTTGAGTGTTTTAATTTTAGTTTAGTGTTTTAAATTTTGTTTTTACGTTTTTAAATAATTTTAGAGTAGATTAGCAATCCCTCCTAATCCCCGGCCTAGAACGATACCCTACTTACACCTATACTACAATTGTCAAAAAGAGGGTTAAATTTGTGTCGAGTTAATTCTCGCATCAAATTTTGGCGCCGTTGCCGGGGATTAGCAACTTTGCTAATCCCTTTATTTTTGTTTGTGTTTATTTTTATATTTGTGTTTTTGTTGTATTTTTGTTTATATTTGTGTTTGTGTGTTTTATTTTTGATATTTGATTTATTTTTCTTTCTTTAATTTTAGGTACTAATGGAGCAAGATTTGGCATCCATTCAAGCTCAATTGGCGAATCTCACGTCTCAGTTGACTCAGAATGCCGAAAGGGCCACAATGCCAAGTGTCCCTACATTTGGTGCATCGTATGGGCAAGGATATCAAAATCATCAATGTCCCCAATTTTCTGCAAATGAAGATGTTTGGGGACATCAAGGATTTCAAGCCAATCAATGTCCACCAAGAGATTGGAGTGATCATTCAAACTCTATGTGGTGGGAAGCTCAACAAGTTCAACATGAGGCATACTGGCAGCCATATGAGGAGTTTTATTCAAAACCTATGGAACCACCACAACCTCATATGCAATATCCTCAATCAAACTCAGGTTCGTCAATAGATTATAATCAAATTCTTAATGAATTAAACTCTTTGGTGCAGGACCAACAAAATCAAGCTAAGGAGACTCACCAAGGAGAATATTGGCAGCCGTATGAGGAATTCTATCAATGGCCATGTGCACCACCACAACCTCCCCCACAACCATTCCAAACAAATTCAAGTATGTCCATGGATAATGATCAAATTTTTCAATTACTAACCTCTTTGGTGCAGGACCAACAAAATCAAGACAAAATAATGGATAACTTGAAGAATCAAATGGGAGAGATGGTGGAATCCATGGCACAGATTCAAGAACAACGTGAACTCTCCAATTCAAACATTGCAAATTCAAGGGGAGAAGTTGAACTTGATGAACCCATCACTTTGGAAAGTGATATGGAGGATGAAGATATCCTAGAACCGGCCAAACATAACCCGAACGTGGATGACTTGCTGTTGCAAGAAGAAGATGAGGAGGACGATTTGGGCAGTTTAGAAGAATTCTTGTCGCAAGCCCCTCAAGTCCTTATGTCATCCAACTCAGATGTGCAAAGTGAAATCCAAATTCTTGGTGTACCAAATCAAGTTCCCGATAGTGTGAAAACATTCAAAGAACCGTGCACACCAAGAAGAGGGATTTCAGAAAAGGAAGTGATCGGAGAATATGTTGAATGCATCAAGGAGGATGTAGTGCAGACTACAAAGGCCCATGAAGTTGAGTTTGATGATACGGGACAGGCCACAACCATAGTCAACCTGGCCCAGTTCAAAATCCCGGAAATATCCAAAGGCGTAGTTTTTATAATTGAGTTTGTGTCGGAGAAATACAATAAGTCATTTTCTCCAATTTTAATTTTCATTTTATTTTATACTAACATGTCTCTAATTTTGATGATTCAGGCACCCAACTTAGAATTCAGACCATTGCCGAATCATTTCAAATATCACCTCCCGTTAAAAGATAAATTTCATGCTTTGGAGCCGAGGGGAGGATAAGGAAAGATTCGTCCGGCTAAAGACGTTAAAGCAAGCGCTTCTTGGGAGGCAACCCAAGCAACCAGATTTGCTTTTCTTAACCCTTCTTTTTATTGCCTTTACTTTCATTTTTGTTTTGTTTCGTTAGTTGTTTTATTTGGTTGATTTTTATTTAGTTTGTGTTTAAATAAATTTATGGCTATGTTTATTTTAAGTACGGTTAAATAAAGTCTTTTTGCATTAATTTACATATTTTGATTTACATATTTTATTTTGCTTAAAATAAACCTAAAAAAAAAAAAAAAAATTTACAATAATACGAAAAACTAATAGTGTTCATTGGTTTTGGTTAGGTGGCGCCTCAGAGGTTGACGGAGCTCCGGGAAGACGAAGAGCCAGAGTTGGAATCTCCGGAGCCGGAACGCTTGGTGCTGCTCCAGAGGACGAAGGCAACATAAACCGCGGGAGTAACGCCATGAACCGCTCATGATCACTCTGGATTCGACCGTCCGACTCCTGCAGCTGGTCCAGCTTCCTCTTCATGCTGGTCGAGTAGCTAGTTGCGAGCATGTGCAACTCCTTGTTCTCGTGCCTGAGTCCTCTGACTTCTTGCCGAAGACTGACCACCTCCGCCATTAGCGACTCCACCTGACGAGATCTTGCAAGCAGGCGCTGACCCATGTTTGAAACTGAGCCTGCACACTGGACACTGAGAGCCAGTGAGTCCTGAACAGCCAGCTCGTCTGACCGCATAGACAGCAACCTAGTGTCTCTGGGAGTAAGAAGGTTTCTTGCAACCACCGTTGCGGTTATATCGTTCCTCATCATTGTGTCCCCGACTGTAAGAGGACCATTGGGGGATATGAAGGATGGATTCCAAATGTTGTTCGGAGAAGACGAGTCATCGTCTTCCCCGACATTCAAGTTAAGGCGACGGTCGGAAGGGCAAGACATTTTTAGAGGGGGTTGAGGAAGAAAAGAGTTCGGAAAAATTAAGATTGCTGAAGCGGAAGAAGAGAGCGGAAGGAGTAAGATTAAGAAGTGCAGAAGAGAGTGTTTACAGAGGAGAGTGTTTGAGGAAGGGAGTTCAAGTGTGATGTGAAGCAGAATTAGTGCCTCTATAAAAAGAAGAAAATGAAGAGCGCCCGCTCCTCAGAGATCAAAGAGCGCTCCTCGGAGGTTGAAGACGCGTCCTCACGCAATTCGGAAAAGCTGGACGCTCCTTTCTCAAAAGAGCCGTTTCCTTTCTCAAAAGCTGGGCTTGACTCAGCAATCACGTGGCATCACGAGGGCTCAGTTTTTCCAGTTTGTCGTGACTCATCACGTGCAGCGTGGAGCGTTGCGAAAACCATGAGCCGCACCCGGTTTTGAACCCCGGTTTTCAAAAGATCATCATTCCAATTTGTCGTCACTCGTCGCATGCGCAGTCAGCTTCGCGGAAATTACGGACGCGTTGTCAGAAAGCGCGTAACGGGCACTGTTCATCCATCCACCGGCTGCCGACAAATAGTGAGGGAATAGTTCCGGTTGAGGAAGAAAAAATTCTATAAGTCTCGACCTTCGCCTTCCACATCAAAGGCACACCTTCACACCCTCTCAACCTCTCTTCCTCTCCACCTCTCAACCTCTTTTCATCTCCGATAATGTCTTCCCAAAGAAACCTTTCGAGTCACTCAGTGTTCTTCATCCCTTGGATCACCCCAGAAAACAAACCTTCCCGAGCAAAAGTATTTCATATTAAAAAGGTTAAAAGCAAAAGTATCTCATATTATGCTTTCTCCTCTCCTTCATCTGAGGAACGTGGAGAAAGTGAGATCCTGATTGCTTACCTAGTCTTGCTCTCGAGTACTCATCTCAGACCCCTCCCAACACACTTCAAAAATAAACCTGTGTTGAGGTACTTCTTCAAAAACAAAAGTACCTCACAGACGAAGCAGGAGGAGTCTGAGGTGCACCCAAGAGCAGATGAGTCTGGGTTGATCCAAGAGTTCAAGAAGATGCCACACCTGCGTGGAGACCGGACTACTTGAAGCATGTGGAGACACGTGCTGATTCATCCTCAACTAAGCTGAGGAGCACTTGCCAGAAGGAGGCCCATCCAGTTCAAGATGAAAGCTGTGGAAAATCAACAGTCATGACCAATGACCGCCTATTAGTTCTTTTCGTTGTCTTTTATTTTCATTTTCAATTTTTCGTTTGCTTTTTTCTATATTTTGCTTGTGTGCTTAACTGATTTATTTCTTTTCTTTGCAGGAACGTTTGGTTATTTCCTTCCTTGAAGTTGATTGCAAAATTTACGCTTGGGGGTCATCGCTTGGTTTTCTGCAAATTAGGGAAGTTTTCAGTCCTATTGCTTTATTTTGTTTCGTATTATTTATTTATTTTATTTTTATTTGCTTATTAATGTTTTCTGACATTGGGGACAATGTCTAGTTTAAGTGTGGGGGTATCAAGATAAAAAAATGACCAAATTGAAAATTTTTGTACCTTCGACTTTGAACTGGTTTCATTTGTTTCCGTATTGTTGCTTGTTGTTTTCTTAATGAGTTTTGTGTTTTATTTAATTTTTTCGAAAAAATTTAAAAAAAAATCCAAAAATATTGTCTTGTTTTCCTTATTGTTTTGATTTAGATTTTTGTTAGTTTCCCGACCCAAGGATATAATTGGATCAAATTTGAACCATGATTATCAAGAACTTAGTTAACATGTGTTGTATGAAATTCCTTATTCTCTTGTTAGTATTGTACATGTTTGATCATCTTTGAAAAACCAAATGCACATAGCCTTGTTGATGTGAAACTAAAGCATGAATTAAAGCTTCATATGTGAATTTAGTGACCATATACATCCTATGTGAGTTTTTGAGCCTATTGAAAGTGTGTGCATTTTTCATACACTCCTATTCTTTCATGTGTGATGAACTTATGTGAGATACATCTCTAGAACTTGCGTAACGATCTTTCGAAATATTTGTCATTGATTGCATGAATTTTAAAATGATAGAGGCAGTAGGTTCACCACCATGGCCCAAATAACCCGATTTCCCAAAGAAAAATGATATCATTAGATTGCCTATTTGAGCCGTTTTTGTTGAACCTTTTATTTCTTATCACCAGATATGTCTACCCTTATACCTCAAAACATGTTTCCTTACCCTTTCCAAGCGAGCAATTTGAGACTGTTTTATGAGAAATGTTTGTGAAGTACTTGGAAGGTTTGGCAAAAGAATAAGTGTGGGGGTATTTCATGTTTGTGTTTACTTAAAAAAAAAAAAAATGAGAAAAGAGAAGAAAAGAAAAAAAAAAGAAAAAAAAGGTTGTATTCGAAGAAAATAAAATAAAAAGTTTAAAGTTTCAGTTTGGGAGTGTGGTTGGAAGTGTTAGAAGAATCGTTGGAGAACTTGAGTTCTTATAATTCTCAACAAAAGAATCGCTTGCGATGTAGCTTGGAACTTGTGTTTTCCTATTCTTTCGTTTCAATAGCCCTATCCCTAAGCCTCATTACATCCAATAAAAGTCCTCTTGATTTAAGTTTTGCAATTATGACTGTGGAGAAGTGATTTTTATGCAAGCTTATGGTAGATCTTTCACATTTGTTTCTTTGAGCGAAACACATTAAAACTAAACACATGTGTGGTTGAGTGCATATCCCGTGAGAAGGTTGCTAGTTTACATATGATGATTTTGAAAATAAAAACTTGAAATTGCATTGGCATGGCTATCTCACACACTACACTTCAAGGATGATTTAAAGATTACTGCTAATATTTGAATAAGGAAGATGAGCTTGAATTAGCTTGTTTGGTGCTAGCTATGGTTCTTGCTAATTTATGTTTTCAAATGAAATTCTATGAGGGTCAAATAGAGGGAAGCTAATGTTTTTCATGTTATTACTTTTTCTGTTTTCTTTGTTTTGCTCGAGGACTAGCAAAAGCTAAGTGTGGGGGTATTTGATCGGATAATATTTATACATATTTTTATATCAAATTCACTCGTCTTTTCTTAGTTAGTTCGTTATATTTTGAGCTATTTACGTTATTTTTATGTTTTATAAGTTTTTCAAGAAAAGAAAATAAAAATAGAATAAATGAAGTGTTAAGTAATTAATTCGTTTAAACTTTCTTATTTGTTGATTAGAATTTATCATTTGGAAAATAATAAATATATATATATTTATATATATTTATATATTTATATTATATATATATTTATATGTTTATTTATATTTATATATATTTATATATATTAAATTATATTTGTAATGTGCTTTCGGTGGAGCACTGAAAAGAAAACAGAAAAGAATCCAAGAGAAAGCACATGGATGCTTTCGGTGTAAAAGGAGATTAAAGGCAGTGCCTCGAGGAGCTGTCGGAGGCGTGGAATAAACAGAGAATAATTAGAGGAAGCCTCACGGGATAAGTTTCACGGAAGGGGGACTCTGAAGAAAAAGCTGCCTCTGAGCAGGCATTAAAAAGCTTGAGCAAGGGGGACGGGACAGAGGGCAAGCTGCCAGTGGGCAGCGAGAAAACAGAATGAAGTGCCAAGCGGCACAGGGGCGCTGACGAGAGGCATCTGCCAATCAGGAGACAGCACACGGAGAGAGAGGCATGAGTTCCTAAGCTGCGAAGTCAGCTTGGCAGCTGGGAGCTTGCGGGAAAACCAAGTCATTCAATCAGAAAAATAAAAACAGAGGGGGAGCTGCCTTAGGCAGCCAAGACGCAAGACAGCTGCCTCGGTGGTAGCACAGCAAAGACACACGGATCAAATGGTGGCTGCGAGTGGCTCGGGAAAGAAACAATTGCACAGAAGCTCACAGTGCAACCTTAATTCTTGCAACTCTCTCATTCGGTTTAATCCTCCAAACTCACATTTTAAATTCTGTTTTTAAGTTATAAATAATGTGTAGTTAAATTTGTTGGCCAGAGGTTAATTCAAAGCCATGATTATATTTGTAATTTGAATTGATACCTTCAGTTGTGATTTCTGAGTTGTGATTTAATTTGCTTAACTGCTTGATAGATAACTTATTTGTGTATGTTAATTAATGATGCATACTTAATTTACACGCATGAATTTGATGCTAGAATATAAGTGAATTTCACCTAATCGTTATGAACTTATATTCATGAGTAGTGAAGGTTGCTATCCGCAATCGCGTTAAGTAAATTCCTGGCAAACGTATCATGCTGTTCATAGTTACGAATGCCTTGTCAACACTTATGATTTTCATAGAACATAATGATCTTTAATCGTATCTCTATTGTGCTTTTCACGTAGGGAACTTTTGGGGAATAATTTGAGTTGTTGTATGCTGTTCATCCAATTCAATAACATAAGGAAAATCTGAAGGTTAATTTAAGCGTACCTAATTAATCTGGAGTATTGAAATTTACAACTTATTGAAAGAACAACTGAAGGTCAATTTAGATTACATATGTGTCATGTGTGGAGAAAAACCCTCTAGCCAATCCGTTGTCCATCCTTTCACTTTAATTTTATGTTTTTGTCAATTCTGTAATTTATTTAAGTTTAATTTACGTTTCTTCAAAACCAAATCCCCCCATTATTAAATTATATTATTTAGTTAGTTTTTATTATTTTTAATCTTTTAATTCAATTTCCGTCTAATTAATTTCCTAGTTTTTATTTTAAATTGTTTTGAGTCATTTTAAGTGTGTTTCGAGTTTTTAGCCTAGTTTTGTATTTTTGAGTCTTTTGATTTATTTTAGTTTATTTGTTAGTTTTATTTTGAGTTATTCCAGTTGAGTGTTTTAATTTTAGTTTAGTGTTTTAAATTTTGTTTTTACGTTTTTAAATAATTTTAGAGTAGATTAGCAATCCCTCCTAATCCCCGGCCTAGAACGATACCCTACTTACACCTATACTACAATTGTCAAAAAGAGGGTTTAATTTGTGTCGAGTTAATTCTCGCATCAAAACCCATAAAAGTTCCATGAACATTTTTCATCCAAAAAACATTTCAAAATCACTTAAACTTAAGGGAAATAACATATAACCAAACTAGGGTACTTAGGGGTTCCAAAAGTCACTTGAAAAACATTTTAACAAGACAAACAAGAACCCAAAAATCACCCTTTTAATTTGGCCGAAAATCCCAAAATTCTTGGCACCAAATTTTAGCTTCAATATTCATGCTCATATGAAATACATCTACAACATTTGAGATGCCAAATTTTCCAACAAAATTTACATTCATAAAACAAGAATAAAGCTTGTAACATTTTACAACTTTTAAATCACATATTATGAAATACAAAACCCAAAAGGATTCACCAACTACTAGACCTAGGCTCTGATACCACTTGAAGGATTATTTTGGAGAAACATGTTCATTTAAGCAATATCATTACCATGCAATTAACAAATTAAAGGCGGAATCATGCTTGCATATACTTAAAAACAAAACATTAACCATGAATGTTCAAAGCCTAGTAGATTGGTGAACCTTTAAACAACTCAAAACAAGTGAGTTGAAATTAATACCTTTGTAGATTCCTCTTTGCATAAGCAAAGGCTAATCACCCAAAGAGAGGGCCTTCATTCCTTGCATCTTAAAACTATGGATTTATATAGAAAGGATAGGTTCTCTAAGTTCTCAAAATTGAGAACCTCTAAGTTTCTACACCAAGGTTAGATTGGAGAAGATATGAGTGACCTTGGAGGAGTAGGATTGCTAGCTAATCCCTCCAAGGGGGCCGGCCATTTCTAGAGAGAAGGGAGAGCATTTCTTCTCTCCAATTTCCCCAAAAACAACCCTAATGAATTTTGGCTATAAAATCAAATTTATACCTTAACTCATTTGAGTGGCAAACTTGTAAATAAGTCCAAGTTCACTACCCTTACATTGTGGCCGGCCTTAGGGATATTTTTGGAGCATTTTGGCCTTTGTAAATCATTATTTATTAAGTTGTCATACAACTTAAGTCAATGGACTTGACGTTCGAAGCCCATTGGGCCTTAAGGTCCAAAACTATCCCGAGGTCTTCAACGAACTCATTTGTTTGATTAATTAACATATTAATTAATCCTTGCCATAAATAATTAAACCATTTAATTATTCTTATTCATCTCCGTTGAATCTTCAATCTTTACCTTACACGGTGTACGATCCATTAGGTTCCTTTTGGCGAGGCAGTGGGCGATTCAAACTCTTTTAAATGGATTGTGAATTTGAAACTAACTTTCAATTCCCCCTGTAGTGTTTACACACGTTTAGGGCTTCCACAAACCATGAGTGACACCTAGCAGCATATCATGGTTACCCAAGCTAATCAGAAGAGGTAGAGAACCTATTCAGTTTAGGATTACAAATGCAATACGGTCCTTCTCTAATACAATACTCTTGACCACATTGTTTGGCTTGATAGTTTATTCACGTCTACTATCCAATGTGAATCTCGTGCTTATATGATTCTATTGAATGTGATCTGGAACACATTCCAACATCTCATTCATACTCTGGCCAGAGATTCTAAATCATATCATAGAGTATTCTCCCTCAACGGTTTGAAGGTTAGAGATCCCTTGTTGCGCATTCACTTGTCTCCATGACTAGATAGCTTGACCCCAACCATGCCGTGGACACTCCAAAGGAATGCCATTTGACACGATCAAAGATCAAGGACCTAACCACAAGACAACTATGATGCCTCAGGTCAAAGGACTAATTTGCATTATCCTAACCATGAGTTCTCACGTGACATGAATATGAGAACTCGTCGTTGATCGTGTTCAGTGAACTCATTCTCTATTGAGCACCTACGTACTTGTCTTGGTGTCACTCACACCGATGACTCGAGACTAGTCACTCTCCCTGAGAGAAGACATAGCACGTACTGATCTCAATGGACTGTCAATGCCCAATTGACAATCCTATGATCAGGAACGTTTAGGATGTGTCTACGAAAGAATGGTCTCATGAATCTAACTATTTAGATCGCATTCTCCCAATCACATATTCCTTGGACTTTATCGTTTAAGCATATAACATTTATATGAGACCGCTCAAACAATAATCTTTGCCCTTGATATTAAACTAGATTAGTTTAATCATGTGAAATGTCCGTAAAGTATCATCATATGATTGGTTTTAGGGCACATTTCCAACAAAACCCCCCTTAGCTAGGGGGGATTCAAAACCATGTTATTGCTTGCTATATGATTTGATTACTTTTAATTGTGTTTCATAAGTTGTGATATCAATTTACTTATCTTCTTGAACTATAACTTATTTATGTATGGTTGTTGAGAGTGCACGCTTAATCTTCATGCATAAATTGAATGCTAGGATATAAGGGAATTTCACCTAATCGTTATGAACTTATATTCACAAGTAGTAAAGGTTGTTGATCACAATCATGTTAAGTAAATTCTTGGCATAAGTTTCATGCAATTCATAGTAACAAGTGCCTCGTCAATGCTTATGCTTTTCATAGAACTTAATGATTCTTGCTTGTATCTCTTTTATGCAATTCATTGAGGGAACTTGTGGGGAATGCCTTGGGTTGTCGTATGCAATCATCCAATCCATTAACTTAAAGGAAAATCTGAGAATTAATCTATGCAATTCATGGTTAATTTGGGGCGTTGAGAATTCATAAGTTATTGAAATACAATTAGAAATCATTTTGTATGCAAGCAAGACATGTGTGGAGAAGAACCCCTTAGCTAGCTTTCCATCCATTCATTCAAACCAATTTCGTTTTAAAATCTGTTTTGTTTTACAAGTTTAATTGTTCAATTTCACCAAACCCAAATCCCCCTTTTACTTTCTTGTTTTAAAGTCTTTTATTTACATTTTTTTTAACTTTCTTTTTATGTTTTTGAATTAGTTTAGAGGTTTTAGCAAGCCCTCCTAATCCCCGGTTTAGAACGATCCCTACTTATACATATACTACAATTGTCAAAAGAGGGTTAATTTGCGCGTTAACTAATTTTAGCGCATCAAATTTTGGCGCCGTTGCCGGGGATTAGCAACTTTGCTAAATCCCCATTGTTTCTTTTTATTTCTTTTTCGTGTGTTTTAATTTTAGTTTTAATTTTATTTGATTTTGTTTATTTCAGGTACTAGTTTATGACTCGTAGTTCTCAACCAGTTCGTGCACATATATCGAAGTTTGACAACAATTTTGAACGAACGTTGAGAAGGAAAAGGAAAGTACCAGAACCTAGTCCACCTAGTTCTAGTTTCGAATCCGAAGTTGAAGAAAAAGAGGAGGAAGAAAAAGACATGGAGGTGGACAATCGAACAATCAAAGAACTTTCAGCCTCGGGATTGGACAATGCCGCGCGTCTATGCATCCAATACCCCGCAGCAGCCCGAGGAAAGACAGAAGAGTTTGAATTGAAGTCAAGCTTGTTACACCACATTCCGAAGTATCATGGGTTGTCCATGGAAGATCCAAACAAGCACTTGAAGGAGTTCGAAGTGGTGTGTTTAAGCATGACCCCAATAAACGTCGATGGAAACATTTTGAAGATGAAAGCCTTTCCATTCTCCCTTCTAGAGAAAGCTAAGGATTGGTTGTACGAATTAGCCCCTGGAACTGTCACCTCTTGGGAGAGCATGAAGAGGGCATTCTTAGAAAAGTTTTTCCCCACTTCAAGAGTCATTCTCTTGAGGAAGAAGATTAGTGGAATCCAACAAGAGCAAGGTGAGTCCTTTCCAACTTATTATGAACGTTTTAAAAGTCTTGTTGCTTCTTGTCCGCAGCACCAAATGAAGGAAGAGCTTCTCCTTCAATACTTCTATGAAGGCCTTCTTCCAATCGAAAGGCAAATGCTTGATGCTTCGGCGGGAGGTGTGTTGGTGGACAAAACACCCATGGCAGCCAAGATACTAATTGCAAACCGTGCATTGAATGCACAACAATATGAAGGAATTGGCCAAAGGGACATGCCACGACAACAAGTTCATGAGGTAAGCTCTTCATCTGATATTCAATCCCAATTAGCTAATCTCACTTCCATTGTGTCACAGATGGCCGAGGGGATGAAAGTGCAAGGACCTAGTGTTTGTGGCGTGTGTTCCATCCAAGGACACCCTTCTGAAAAGTGTCCTCAATTGATTGAAAATGGTGGATGGGAGAGTGCTAATTCCATTGGATTCCAAAATCAAAACCAACCGAGGAATGATCCATATTCAAACACATATAATCCCGGTTGAAGAGACCACCCAAATTTCAAGTGGAGGGAGCCCCAACAAACTCAAAACCAAGGAGGCTTTAGGCAACAACCCCCAGGGTTCTTTCCCAAGCCATACGGCCCACCTCAAAACCAACCCCAATCTGCCCCAAACTCTTCAGGTACGTCTCTTGACAATGATACACCCCTTAAGTTACTAACTAAATTGTCTCCTGGGCAGGAAGATCAAGCTAAGGCTATACAAAACCGAGACAAAAGAGTGGACCATTTGGAGAAACAAATTGGGCAAATTGCTGAGTTTATGGGGCAGTTTCGTGAGCAAGGCAAGTTACCGAGCAATACCGTAGTGAATCCAAAGTGTGGTTTCGAATCTGCAAAAGCCATAACTTTGCGGAGTGGGAAGCAAGTAGGATCTGACCCCCAACCTTTCAAATCACGTTCTAACGAGGTGGAGGAGTTGATAATTGAAGAGGAGGAACAAGGGAAGGCCACGACAAGGGTGGACACACAAATGCCGCAAGCTTTAAGTGGGCCTAAACTATCCAATTTGTCCAAGGAAGGTAAGAACGTGTCAAATTCAGTTCTTACTAATGTTTTTCCTTCGAATGCTCCTTTTCCAAATAGGTTTAAGCAAACAAAGAGAGAAGAAGCTGAAAAGGACATTCTAGAGACATTCCGGAAACTTCAAGTCAACATTCCTCTTTTGGACGCAATCAAGAAAGTCCCGAGGTACGCCAAGTTCTTGAAGGAACTTTGCACCACAAGAAAGAAGACTTCGACCAAGGAAGTTGTGAAAGTAGGTGAGAATGTGTCGGCCATTTTGCAACGTAAACTGCCCCCCAAATGCAAAGATCCGGGTAGTTTTACGATTCCTTGTGTCATTGGTAATACTAGGATTGAATCTGCCATGCTAGACCTAGGTGCATCAATAAATGTTATGCCATATTCAATTTATGCATCTATGAACCTAGGAGAGTTGAAAAACGATAGGGTAATCATACAATTGGCCGATAGATCTTATGCCTATCCAAAGGGAGTTTTGGAAGATGTTTTGGTGCAGGTTAATCATTTGATCTTCCCGGCGGATTTCTATGTACTTGAGATGGACAAATCGAACCATGAACCGTCATTGCCCATCCTCCTTGGAAGGCCATTTATGAAAACTGCTCGTACGAATATTGACGTATTTAATGGCACTTTGACGATGGAATTTGATGGGGAAGTTATCAATTTCAATCTCTCTGATTCTATGAAGTTTCCTAATGAAAATCATTCATGTTTTGCTATTGACATAATTGATTCTTTGGCACAGGACCATTTTGACAATTTGAAGGATGATGCACTTGAATTGGTCATTGCACAAGGAATGGACATGGAAAGCATTGAAATAGCCACCAAGGAACCCCACGGCAAGAATGAGGAGCATACCGTGGATGACATTCCCTTATATGCCGTGGACTCCATTGAGGAGTGAGTGGGCTCTTGGTCCGGCTGTACGACGTTAAAGCAAGCGCTACTTGGGAGGCAACCCATGCATGCAACAAAGGAAGACCTAGAGAGCACTCCAATTTCCAGATTTGCGTTCCTAAACCTTTCTCTTTGTTGTTATTTTCATTTATGCCATGTTAGATTGCTTAGTTGCTGTTTTGTTTGTTTGTTGATTATTTGTGTTAGTCTATGCTTGAAACATTGAGGACAATGTTTGATTTAAGTGTGGGGGGGTAACCAAAGTGTTTTGATGCAAATTCGTAGGGTTTTCTCACTCATAATTTCTAATGTTGTTTTTCACTGTTTGTAAGCCCTTTTAAGCTGTTTTGGTGTGTTTTAGTGTGTTTTGTGTCAAAAATCCGAAAATCCCATAAAAATTTGAAAAATTGTTTTAAAAACCCAAAAAGAGTTGTTTTTGTGTGTTTGTTTGTGTCTTAGGGTACCTTCCAACACAATGATGAGGATTCGGTTTGTAATTGCATGACGGTTAAAGAAAGTTATAAACATGGATAAAAGTTTGATTTACTCTATGGTTTGTGCTTGGTTGTGGTTGAAGGAAAATTTATGTCCTAGTGAAGAACATTAAAGAACATTTGAATACATATGCATAATATTAACAAATTAAATTAAACATGCATCCAAAATCAATTCATAAAACCCATGACTTTCAAAGCCTAGTAGATGGTGAACCATGACTCTTTAACAACATTAAAGAGATTAAGGATTTAGAGAATATTACCCTTGAAGCTCATCCTTGATTACACAAGGGATTCACCCAAGTGGAGGGCCTTCAAGTCACCTCCTTGCTTCTTTGAGGATTTGTTCTCCAAAACACCAAAGATGTGATGTCTCCAAGTCTCTACACCAAAGACAAATTGTGAAGATAAAATGGATCACTTAGGGGTGAAGAAATTGCTAGATTTCCTCCCTAAGTGGCCGGCCCCCTTTGGAAATTTAGAGAGAAAAGTTTCACCCAAATTTCTTAAGGAAAACCCTAAATGAAATAAAGCTATAAAGTTTAATTTATACTTCATTTCTTGTGAGTGGCAAACTTGTAAATAACACAAGTTTGCTACCCTTCATGTTGTGGCCGGCCTCCCTTTAGTCTTTGGGCTAATTGCCCAATTTGTTTTAGTTGTCATACAACTTAAACATAATGGGCCTTGTGGACCAAAACACTTTTGGGCCCCGAAACCCAAAACCAACTTAGAAGCCCAATACGAACGTTTCGTATAATTAATTAACTAATTAATTAATTTTGACCAATCTTCAATTAACTATTTAATTGCTTATCCATTTCATTTAATTACTTCACTTTCATCTTTACTCGGTGTACGATCCATTAGGTTCCAATTAGCGAGGCAGTGGGCGATGTTACTCTTAACTATCGTTTGTGAATTGAAACCACATTTCAATTCTCCCTTAAGATTAGTGTTTGCCAATCTTTAGGGCTACCACAAACCATGAGTGACACCTAGCAGCATGTCATGGTTACCCAAGCTAAGTAGAAGTGGTTGGAGAACCTATCCAGTTACAATTACAATGCAATACGGTCCTTCTCTAATACAATACTCTCAATCACATCGTTTAAGCGATAGTTTGTTTCATGTCTACTATCCAATGTGATACTTCTCTATATGATTCGCTTGAATAAGATTTGGAACGAATTCCCTTAGTCATATTCATATGCTTTGGCCAAAGACTCTCGAATCATATCTTAGAGTATTCTCCTTCCATAAGGTTAGAGATCCCTTGTTGTGCATTCATATGTCTACATGACTAGATAGCTTGACCCCAACCATGCCGTGGACACTCCAAAGGAACGCCATTTGACACGATCAAAGATCAAGGACCTAACCATTAGTCATCAATGATGCCTCAGGTCAAAGGACTACTTTGCATATTGTAACCTTGAGTTCTTACATGACATGTATGTGTGAACTCTCTTTTTGATCGTAGTTCAGTGTACTCGATTACTCTTTCAAGCACCTATGTGTTTGTCTTAGTGTCCAACACTAAATGACTTGAGACTTGTCATATCCACGCTTGAGTCGACATAACACATACTAACCTTAGCGGATTGTCAATGCCCAATTGGCAACCCTATGGCTAGGAACGTTTTAGGAATGAGCATAAGAGAAAGGTCTCGTAAATCTAACTTACTTAGATCACTTATCTCTTAGATCAAATACACTCCTTGGATTCCCTTATTGATTAAACACAAGATACAAGAAACAGTGATTAACAATAAGCTTTGCCCTCTATTAAACATTTATAAGTTTAATACAATAAGTATTCCAAAAAGCTATTACATCAAATGAGTGGCTTTGTGGGCATACTTCCAACAATCTCCCACTTGCACTCAAAGCCATCCTCCCATGTATCTAATACCCATCTTTTCCATATGGCGGTCAAGTTGGACTTGAGACATTGGCTTCGTCAGTGGATCTGCTACGTTATCGGCTGAAGCAACTTTGAGAATGTTGACTTTCCCTTCGGTAGCATATCTTCTAATGATATTAAAGCGCCTGTCAAAATGCTTGTTCTTTTGATGTGCCCTTGGCTCCTTGGCTTGAGCTATCGCCCCACTATTATCACAGTACAAAGTTACTGGTGATATAATGGTTGGAACCACTCCAAGTTCAGTGATGAACTTCTTCATCCAGAACGCTTCTTTGCCGGCTTCAGCTGCAGCGACATATTCAGCCTCTGTCGTGGAATCAGCAATTACACTTTGCTTCTTGCTTTTCCAGCTGACAGCCCCACCATTCAGAGTGAATACATATCCGGAGTTGGAACTTCTATCATCGACGTCAGATTGGAAATCTGCGTCTGTATAGCCTTCCACTCGCAACTCTGTTGCTCCTCCATAAACGAGGAACATGTCCTTAGTTCTTCTTAAGTACTTAAGGACTGTCTTGACAGCTGTCCAGTATTCTGATCCTGGGTTAGATTAATATCGACTAGTAATGCTCACAGCATATGCGATATCAGGCCTTGTACATGTCATGGCATACATGAGACTTCCTATGGCGGAAGCATAAGGAATAGTATTCATTTGCCGTATCTCTTCAGGAGTCTTAGGTCCCATGGACTTAGAAAGGTGAATTCCATGTCTCACAGGAAGAAAACCTTTCTTAGATTGTTCCATTTGGAACCTACTTAGCACCTTATCAATGTACATTGATTGGGATAATGCAATCAGTCTTCTGGTTCTATCACGATAGAGCTTTATCCCAAGTACATAAGATGCATCTCCTAAATCTTTCATGTGGAAGGTTTTGGACAACCACACTTTCACAGAAGAAAGTACTGCAGTGTCATTCCCGAACATTAATATGTCATCTACATATAACACCAGGAATACAACTGCATCCCCTACGACCTTTTGATAAACACAATTGTCGTCTTCGTTTTGAGTAAAATCAAACGTTTTGATTTCTGTATCAAAACGGATGTTCCAGCTCCTGGAGGCTTGCTTAAGTCCATAAATGAACCTCAGAAGCTTGCATACTTTAGTCTTTTCAGACTTGGACACGAAACCTTCGGGTTGAGCCATATAAAGCTCTTCCTCTAGGTAGCCATTCAGAAAGGCCGTCTTCACGTCCATTTGCCAGATTTCATAATCATGGTACGCAGCTATAACAAGCAAAATTCGAATGGACTTAATCATGGCTACAGGAGAGAAAGTTTCTTCATAGTCAATCCCTTCTCGTTGCCTGTAACCCTTGGCTACAAGTCTAGCCTTATAAGTCTCCACGTTCCCATCAACGCCTATCTTCCTCTTGAAGACCCATTTGTTTCCAACAGGTACAATACCTTCTGGAGGGTCTACAAGAGTCCAGACCTGATTTTGATACATGGAATCCATTTCGGATTTCATGGCCTCTTGCCATTTCTTTGAATCAATGTCGGACATTGCTTCTTTGTAGTCCCTAGGGTCCTCCTTTGTGTCATTGTCACCTAAAAGGTACAATTCTGCAAAGTCATTGTCTAAGCCATACCTCCTAGGTGGCTTACTAACCCTTTCAGATCTACGTGGAGCTAGGGGTTCAGGAACAGGGTTGTCAATATGTCGTGTGCTTGTTTGTGGTTCATCATTAATCTCATTAATTTCCATCTCTTTACTTATAGTTCTTTTGAGAACGAATTCGTCCTCTAGAAACTTAGCAGTTCTGGCGACAAAGACTTTCTAGTCGTCAGGATGGTAGAACTCATATCCCATAGTTTCTCGAGGATATCCCACAAAATAGCACCTTACTGATCTCGCTTCAAACTTAGTAGCTTCAAGCTTCTTGACATATGCTTCACAACCCCAAATCTTAATGTGATTAAGACTTGGCTTTCTTCCATGCCATATCTCATAGGGCGTTTGTGAAACTGATTTGGAAGGTACTCTATTAAGCAAGTAAGCTGCTGTATATAGAGCGTATCCCCAGAATGTTACTGGAAGATCAGCGGAACTCATCATAGAACGAACCATGTTCATCAAGGTTCGATTTCTCCTTTCAGAAACTCCATTGAGTTGTGGAGTTCCCGATGGAGTCCACTGTGATATTATTCCACACTCTTTGAGATAATCTAGGAATTCATTACTCAGATACTCACCCCCTCGATCTGATCTTAGGATCTTTATCTGTTTCCCAGTTTGCTTCTCAACTTCATTCTTGAATTCTTTGAACCTTTCAAAGGATTCTGACTTGTACTTCATAAGATACACATAGCCAAACCGAGAGTGATCGTCGGTGAATGTGATATAGTAGGAGAAACCTCCTCTCGACGTAGTAGACATAGGTCCACATACGTCAGTGTGGATTAACCCTAGAATTTCAGTGGCACGCTCTCCTTTCCCAGTGAATGGAGATTTGGTCATCTTCCCTTTCAAACAGCATTCACAAGTACCCATCTGGTCATTACCTAATGGGCGGACGTATCCGTCCTTTGACATCTTGCGAATCTTTTCAAGGTTCACATGTCCAAGTTTAAGATGCCACATCTTTTCTTGGTTAACTTCTTCTCTAGCCCTTTTGGGTTTTGAGGTATTCCGGTTTTCAATACAGTGCACCCCACTATTCGTCTCTAGGTGAAAAAGTCCCTCTATCATATTACCATAAGAGATAATACGACCGTTCAAGTATAAAGTGCAACTCATTTTGTCAAACAATACTGAGTGCCCATCTCGTAAAAGCTTAGAGATAGAAATCAAATTCTTTATACATGAAGGAAAATATAAACAATTTTTAAGTTCCAGGACTTCCCCAGAGGGTAGGTTAAGCATGTAGGTGCCTATTGCTTTTGCAGAGATTTTAGCGCCGTTCCCAACACGCACAACCATCTCCCCATTGCGCAGTTTCTTACTCCCTACTAGTCCCTGCATCGTATTACAGATATGTTGACTAGCACCTGAATCAAATATCCAGGAACTGGAGCTTACTGTAAAAGCACTCTCTATGACAGAAATAGTCTCTTCAAAAGTTCGTGTCATAAGGCTCGCAATGCGCACCCTGTATTTCTTCTTCCATCGTTCATCCTTTCCACAATGAAAGCATGTTCCTTTGGATTTTATTGCCTTCTTCTTCTGCAATCTTTTCCTATTTGCGTTCTCACTCCCACTGTCTCTTTTAAAACCTTTTTCAAATTCACAGCACATGTCAATCATCTCTTCAAAAGTATGATTGAATCTATTCACTTTGTAGTTTACAATAAACTTAGTGAAGTCATCCGAGAGAGATGCAAGGAAAAAATCTTGGGCCATTTTCCCATCGATGGAAGTTCCTAAACTTTCAAGATCTTGAAAGATCTTTTCCATCTTTTGTCCATGTTTATGGACCGATGCCCCCTTTGCCATTTTGGCATCTAGTAGACTACAAACATTTGAGAATCGTACATTACTAGTCTCTATGTCATGCATCTTATGCAAACTTTCAACCATGGCACGTGAAGTGTCCATGTGCTTATGTAACTTCATAAGTTCCTCACTAAGTGAAGTGAGGATTAAGCATTTGGCTTGTAAGTCATCCTCATAGTGTCTAGCATAATCATGACACTCTTCCTTTGAAGCTAGTTTCTTAGGAGGTACATGAGGTGGGGATTGCTTAAGCACATACAATATGTCTCTCACCTTTGAGACATTCTCAATATGGCGATACCAAGCAAGGAAACGTTGGCCACTAAGGCCCCTTTTGTCAAGTATAATGGTGGGTATAATTTTAGGCATGTCGTTCACTACATAACATAACATAAATCGCATTAGATTGTTGATTAACTACTTGATTGGGTCTTGAATCAAATAGTACCACCCACTATTTTTGGCAAATTCCACATCCCTCAATAGAATCCGAGAGTTATATAGAACTCTTAGTGGGTTATGGGAGACTCATCATTACCAAGCTCACCTCACGATGATACGATGTTGGTTAGCAAAAATAATGATGATAGGAGCATATTTATGCGACTTAGCTTGCTTCGTTTCTTGCATTTTGGTTATTATTTAGTATTTATTATAGTGTTTAAAGTCTTTTTTCGTGTGTTTGTAGGTTTATATGTCAAAGTATGCAAAAAGAAGCAATTTGGAGCATTATAGAGCATTTTTGGGCCAAGATTGGATAGTGCAAGCATGGAGGCATGAGGATGGACGAATTTGATGTAAAGAAGCCCAAGAATTTGATGCAAAGAAGCCCAAAAATCTGATGCAAAGAAGCCCAAAAAAATCTGTTGCAATGGGCCTAAAAATGTGATGTAATGCTTAGCTCACCATGACATTTGAGTGGATGATGCAATGCTTAACTCACCATGACATGTGAGTGGATGATGCAATGCTTAGTTCACCATGACATGTGAAGTGGATGACTCAAAACCTAACCCACCATTATTTTTCTATCATTGCCGTGGGTTCCTTGTCAATTCCACCAGAAATTTGCATTAAACAAGCATTAAACATGTCCATCCTCTCCCTATAAATACCCATGGTAGCAACCTCATTCAAATCATCCAAGAATAAACCATTCTACAAGCCTTTCCTTGCCTCTCCCTACATATCTAAACCTCCTCCATCCATTCCTCCATAAAACCAACCTTTCAACATCATTCAAAGCCTTGTGCCGCAACAAAGAGAAGAAGAGGAAAATCCTTGGAGGCGCTTGGATCGTTGGAAAGTTTAGGTGTTTTCTTTCTTTTATTTCTCAATGTTTAATTTAAATTGTTGTTCAATTATGTTAAACACGTGGAACTAATTTCTTTTTAGTTAGAGGCAAAATTTGAAACCATGGACATATGTTGGTTATGATTTGATTTACTCCAGTTATGAATTCATAAACTTTAGATGTGGTTTACTTTTCTGTTTTGATTAAGAACTTGTTTATGTATGTGGGTTAAGGGTCGACACTTAATTTGTATGCCTAAACTTGATGCTAGGATATAAGGGAATTTCACCTAATCGTTATGAACTTATATTCATGAGTAGTAAAGATCGCTAGTCACGATTGTGTTAAGTAAATCCTTGGCAAGAGTAACATGCGTATTCCATAGTTATGAATGCCTAGTCAATGTTTATGATTTCCGTTGAACTTAATGATCTTTGTTAAATGTCTCTATCATGCGTATTCCATAGTTAGGGACTTTGATGAGGAATAATTTGGTTGTAATGCGTATTCCTTGCAATCCAATGAATCTAGGGAAATCTAAGAGTTAATTTAAGCAAACCTAATTAACTTGGAACATTGTCATTTATCGTTTGTTGAAGTCATAACTGGGAATCAAATTATATGCATATGTTCATGTGTGGATAAGGAACCCTCTAACTAGTTTCTCATCATTCTATTTCATCACAATCTATTTTGCTTTAAGTTTGTTTTCAAAGTTTAAGTTTTAATTGTTCAATTTCACCAATCCTAAATCCCTTTTTTTTTTTTTTTTACCTTCTTGTTTTAAAGTCTTTTGTTTACATTTTTAATTTGTTTTTTATATTTTTGAGTCTTATATTTATTGATTAGCATCCCTAGTTAATCCCCGGTCTAGAACGATCCCTACTTGCATCATTACTACAATTGTCATCAATAGGGTTTAATTTGTGTGTCAAGTAATTCTCACATCAAATTTTGGCGCCGTTGCCGGGGATTAGCGAAATTGCTAATCCCTTGTGTTTTTGCCGTGTGTTTTTAGTGTAATTTACCTAGTTTTCTTATTTTGTTTTGTTTTCTTGGTTTAGGTACTAATGCATGACGCGGAGTTCTCAAACTGTGCATATCTTGGACTTTAACGCCGATTTTGAACGTGATTTGAGAAGAAAGAGGAGGCATCCCGAACCTAGCGAACCTAGCGAACCTAGCGAACCTAGTGAACCTAGTTCAAGTTCAGAGGACGAATCTGAGTTTGAAGAAGTAAAAGAAGAAGTTATGGCAGCGGACAATCGGACCATTAAAGAGCTCTCGGCCTCGGGGTTGACCAATGCCGCACCATTATGCATTCAATACCCCGCGGCTGCCCTAGGCAAGACTGCTGAGTTCGAGTTGAAATCAAGCTTGTTGCACCACATTCCAAAATACCATGGGCTGTCCATGGAAGATCCCAACAAGCATCTCAAGGAGTTCGAGGTGGTTTGTTCGAGCATGACACCCGTCAATGTCGATGGGAACATTCTGATGATGAAATCATTTCCATTCTCACTTTTGGAAAAGGCGAAGGATTGGCTTTATGAGTTAGCACCCGGAACGGTTACATCTTGGGATAGTATGAAAAGAGCTTTCTTGGAGAAGTTTTTCCCAACTTCAAGAGTCATTCTCTTGAGGAAACGGATTAGTGGCATCCAACAAAATCAAGGTGAATCGTTTCCTTCTTATTATGAACGTTTTAAATCACTTGTTGCTTCATGTCCACAGCATCAAATGAAGGAGGAGCTACTCATTCAATACTTCTACGAAGGACTCCTTCCCATGGAACGCCAAATGCTTGATGCCGCGGCGGGAGGTGCGTTGGTGGATAAAACTCCGGGGGCTGCAAAAATTCTAATTGCCAACCGAGCTCATAATGCACAACAATACGAAGGTGTTGGGCAAAGAGACCCCCCACGGCCACAAGTGAATGAGGTAAGTTCTTCGTCCGACATTCAATCCCAATTAACTAACCTTACTTCTATTGTTTCTCAGTTGGCCGAGGGAATGAAGATTCATGGACCAAATGTGTGTGGCGTGTGCTCTATGCAAGGACATGCCAACGATCAATGTCCTCAATTGATTGAGAATGGGGGTTGGGAATCTGCCAAAGCCGTGGGTTTTGGGAACCAAAATCAACCACGCCATGATCCATACTCTAACACCTACAATCCGGGGTGGAGGGACCATCCAAATTTCAAATGGCGGGATCCTCAACAACCCCAACAACAAGGAGGATTTAGGCAGCAACCACCGGGCTTTTATACAAAGCCATTCGTCCCCAATCAAAACCAACCATCTGCCTCAAACTCTTCAGGTACGTCTCTTGACAATGATACACTCCTTAAGTTACTAACTAAATTGTCTAATGGGCAGGAAGATCAAGCTAAGGCTATGCAAAACCGAGACAAAAGAGTGGACCATTTAGAGAAGCAAATTGGGCAAATTGCTGAGTTTATGGGGCAGTTTCATGAGCAAGGCAAGTTACCAAGCAATACCGTAATGAATCCGAAGGGAGGATTTGAAACCACTAAGGCCATCACGTTGAGAAGTGGTAAACAGGTTGTAACGGACTCAAATATATCCAAATCAAGTCAAGACGAGGAGGACAAGTTGCTGCAAGAAGAAGCACAGGGAGCAAAGCCCACAACCAAAGATGACCAAACCTTGCCGAATTCATCTAGTCCTCCTAAACCGTCCCAACCCACCAAGGTAAGTCCCAATTCAACTTTTTCTAGTTCTATTCCACTAAATGTGCCCTTTCCTGGCAGGTTTAGGCAATCAAAGAAGGAAGAAGCCGAGAAGGACATTCTAGAGACCTTTCGGAAAGTTCAAGTCAATATCCCGCTCCTTGATGCGATTAAGCAAGTCCCGAGGTACGCTAAGTTTTTAAAAGAACTTTGTACAACAAGGAGAAGGATTTCGAACAAAGAGGTGGTTCAAGTAAGTGAAAATGTTTCTGCTGTGTTACAAAGGAAATTACCCCCTAAATGCAAAGATCCGGGTAGTTTTACAATTCCGTGCGTTATTGGTAATACTAAGTTTGAACAATGCATGTTAGACTTAGGGGCTTCGATTAATGTTATGCCATACTCTATTTATGCATCTATGAACTTAGGTGCACTTAAAAATGATGGTGTGATAATTCAATTAGCCGATCGTTCTAATGCATATCCAAAGGGTGTTTTGGAAGATGTATTGGTGCAGGTTGGTAACTTGATTTTTCCAGCGGATTTCTACGTACTTGACATGGAGGATTCACCCCATTCCACCCCATTGCCGATTCTATTAGGGAGGCCCTTCATGAAAACAGCCCGCACCAAGATAGTTGTGTTTAAAGGAACTTTAACGATGGAATTTGATGGGGAAGTCATTGATTTCAATCTTTCTGAAAGTATTAAATTTCCTAAGGACGATCATTCTTGCTTTTCTATTGACATAATTGATGATTTGGCGCAGGATTTTCTCGATTGTTTGGAGAGGGATACACTTGAAACAACAATTGCACAAGGAATTGGGCAAAAATCTGGTTTTGCCGTGCCTAGAAGTGTGGAGGAGGCCGAGATAGTGGCTACCCTTGAGTCACTACCTCAACATCATGGTAAGCCTTCTAAACCAATTTCAATTTCAGTTTCCACTAATAAATTGTTACCCTCAGTGATTCAGGCACCCGTACTTGAGCTTAAACCGTTGCCCGATCATTTAAAGTACGTCTTTTTGGGAGACAACGAGACATTGCCCGTCATTGTCTCCTCCTCACTCACAGCCCTAGAGGAGGAGAAGCTAATCCGAGTGTTGAAAGAGCACAAGACGGCCATTGGGTGGACTTTGGCCGATATTAGGGGAATTAGCCCGACTACGTGCATGCATCGAATACTTCTAGAGGAGGGGGCTAAACCAACTCGAGAGGCTCAGCGCCGTCTCAACCCTCCAATGATGGAAGTTGTGAAAAAGGAGATTACCAAACTTCTTGATTGTGGAGTGATTTATCCGATCTCTGATAGTCGTTGGGTATCACCGGTACAATGTGTTCCAAAGAAGTTCGGAGTGACAGTGGTGAAGAATGCCGAGAATGAGCTTGTGCCAACCCGTATCCAAACAGGTTGGAGAGTGTGCATTGATTATAGGAAGCTCAACACCACCACAAGGAAGGACCACTTCCCTTTGCCGTTCATTGATCAAATGCTTGAAAGGTTAGCCGGTCATTCTTATTATTGTTTCCTTGATGGTTATTCTGGATATAATCAGATTGTCATAGCGCCGGATGACCAAGAAAAGACAACTTTCACATGCCCCTTTGGTACTTTTGCTTATCGTCGCATGCCTTTTGGTTTATGCAATGCTCCGGCCACATTTCAAAGGTGTATGGTAAGTATCTTTTCAGATTTTGTGGAAAAGATTATTGAGGTATTTATGGATGATTTCAGTGTGTTTGGAAATTCATTTGATGGGTGTTTAGAAAATCTCACAATAATTTTGAAACGATGTGTTGAGACTAACCTTGTGCTTAATTGGGAAAAATGTCACTTTATGGTTAGACAAGGCATAGTTCTAGGGCATATTGTTTCAGAAAGAGGAATTGAAGTGGATAAATCGAAAATAGATCTTATACGCAACTTACCCTCTCCTACTTCGGTTCGAGAGATTCGTTCGTTTCTTGGTCATGCAGGATTTTATAGGCGATTTATCAAGGAATTCTCCAAGATCTCAAACCCTCTTTGCCATCTCCTCCAAAAAGATGTGGCGTTTGACTTCAACGAGAAGTGTTAGAAGGCGTTCAATCACCTCAAAGAAATGCTAACTTCGGCCCCTATCATAGTTCCACCGGATTGGAGCCTTCCTTTTGAGCTTATGTGCGATGCTTCCGATTATGCATTAGGAGCTGTTTTAGGGCAAAGGAAGGAAAAGAGGCCGCATGTTATCTATTATGCCTCTCGGACTTTAAATGATGCACAATTGAATTATTCTACCACTGAAAAAGAACTTCTTGCTGTTGTATTTGCTTTAGATAAATTCCGTTCTTATTTGCTTGGTACTAAAGTTATTATTTATACTGACCATGCAGCATTGAAGTATTTGTTCACCAAGAAGGAAGCCAAACCACGACTCATTCGTTGGATGCTTCTTCTCCAAGAGTTCGATATCGAAATCCGGGACAAGAAGGGAAGTGAAAACGTGGTGGCTGACCATTTGAGCCGTATGGTGCATGAGGAGGATGCCGTGCCTATCATAGAGACATTCCCAGATGAGCAACTGATGTCCGTCAAGGTAAGTGAACCGTGGTATGCTGATTTGGTGAATTATTTGGTGTCTAAACATGTTCCTAGTGAATTACTTAAACACCAATATGATAAATTGAAGAAAGAGGCACGGTTTTATGTGTGGGATGACCCGTATTTATGGAAATATTGCCCTGACCAAGTTATACGTAGGTGTGTGCACGATTCTGAGTTTAATGCTATTCTAACCTTTTGTCACACTTATGCTTGTGGAGGACACTTTGGCACTCAAAGAACAGCACTTAAGGTGTTAGAATGTGGTTTCTATTGGCCTACCATCTTTAGGGATGCTAGAATATTTTGCATGTCTTGTGATAGATGTCAAAGAACGGGCAATATTGGTCCTAAACAACAAATGCCGCAAACCCCCATTTTTAGTGTTGAAATCTTTGATGTTTGGGGTATTGATTTTATGGGTCCCTTTCCTTCGTCACAAGGGTTTCTTTATATATTGCTTGCTGTGGACTATGTGTCGAAATGGGTGGAAGCAAAAGCCACCCGAACTAATGATTCTCGAGTGGTTGCAGATTTTGTGAAAACTAACATTTTTGCAAGGTTTGGAATGCCACGAGTGCTAATCAGTGATGGAGGTTCCCATTTTTGTAATCGAACCATTGAGGCGTTGCTCAAGAAATACAATGTCAAGCATAAGGTGGCCACACCTTATCATCCTCAAACGAGCGGGCAAGCCGAGGTTTCAAATAGGGAAATCAAGCAGATTCTTGAGAAAACCGTGGGGCCTACAAGGAAGGATTGGAGTTTGCGCTTAAACGATGCATTGTGGGCGTATCGCACTGCCTACAAAACCCCCATTGGGATGTCACCTTTTCGGCTCATCTATGGGAAGCCATGCCATCTACCTGTCGAGTTAGAACATCGTGCACATTGGGCCGTCAAAACATTCAACATGGACCTTGATGCCGCAGGTTTACATAGAAAGCTTCAAATGTGTGAGCTTGATGAAATCCGACATGAAGCATATGAGAATGCCCGGATTTACAAGGAAAAAACGAAGGCATTCCATGACAAGATGATCCGTGCCAAGACATTCTCTATTGGGCAGAAAGTGTTGTTGTTCAATTCTCGCCTTCGGTTATTTCCGGGTAAGTTGCGTTCCAAATGGGTTGGTCCGTTTATTGTCACTAATGTCTTCTCTCATGGTGCAGTGCAAATCAAAAGTTCAAGGACACAGCAAGAATTCAAAGTGAATGGGCATCGATTAAAGCCCTATTACGAGATGTTTGAGGAGCATGTCGTGGAGGAAGTACCCCTCCATACCGTGGAACCTAGTCAAGCTTAAACGGAGGTACCGTCCGGCTGGAAGACGTTAAAGCAAGCGCTTCTTGGGAGGCAACCCATGTGTTGAAACATGAGAGGAAGGAACTTTCACTCCAAACCCAGATTTGCGTCCCTAACCTGTCTCTTTATTGCTATTACTTTGCCATTTGTGTTATGTTTGCGAATTGTGTTAGTTGATTGTTTTTGTGTTAATTTATGTTTGAAACATTGAGGACAATGTTTGGTTTAAGTGTGGGGGGGTAAACAAGCTATTTTTGCATGAAATTCATGGGATTTTATCACCTATCACTTCACATGTTGTTTCTCACTGTTTTAAAATGTTTTTAGTGTGTTTTAGTCAAAAATCCGAAAATCCCATAAAAATTTGAAAAATTGTTTTAAAAAAAACCCAAAAAGAGTTGTTTTGTGTGTGTTTGTTTGTGTCTTAGGGTACCTTCCAACACAATGATGAGGATTCGGTTTGTAATTGCATGACGGTTAAAGAAAGTTATAAACATGGATAAAAGTTTGATTTACTCTTTGGTTTATGCTCGGTTGTGGTTGTAACTTATGAATTCACATGTAATCATAAAGGAAAAATTAGTTTTTGTAACATGCTTGAAGGAAGTAACTCAAACTAACGCTACAACCTTGTGAGATTTGAGCCTAAACGTTTATTTGGAGAGTTAATAATCTGTGAACTTGTTGCTTTTCTAAAGTCGTTGCATGATCTCATTATTCTTTGCTTGATTGCTACTTAGAAGGCGTTTCATCGTTTAGTTCCAAATGCTAGAATTCATGCCCAATTCATTCAAAGCATGCTATTGATTTGCATATCACATATTCAAGAAGAAGTTGTGTAGTGACCACCACTTTAGCCAAAGAGCCACCCTCGTTCTTAAAGTATAAGTAAGCATGATTCAAATTGAATTCCTTTGTGGCAGAAATCAAGTGTGGGGGAAGTTTTTCTTTTGTGAATTGTGTGCCATAGGCACGGGAAAAAAAAAAAAAAAAAAAAAAAAAGAGTTCCAAAGTATTGTTTGTTGAAGTAAGGGTCCAAAACAATGAATTCGGCCCTAAAGAGTTGTCTAAATCTTCCCCTTGTGTTTTTAAGTTAAATTCCGCAATCTAAGTGAATTCTAAGTCTTAATCTCATTACTTTGCTTACTAATGCTTGAAGAACGTTTGTTTTCCCTTTCCTTTCTTTGTTAACCAATACCACAAGCCTCGTTGCAACCCTTGACTTCTTCTTGAGTGATATGTGTTTCAATTTGTGGAGTTTGAATTTGGTATGAGCATAGCATTGGTTCTCGCATCTAAGTAGTAGTATTCCATTCATGAGATCATATCTAAACATGCTTATTAACTCCGGAAATTACGTTCTTTATGATACATATATGTGAGCATTCGTTTTTTATATCTACATCAATTCTCTCACATATAACTAGTATAGGGTGTGTTGTTAGAAAATCTGAGTGAAAATAGAGTGCATATCTTGTAAGGATTGAGGGAATTCTCTAAGGCATGTTACTACATTCAAAACATTGTTTTAATTGGTTCATTGTGAACTAATAAGTAGTGACTATGATTAAGTATGTGCTTAAGTATTAAATTGACTCAAATCTGTGGGAATGATAATCTTTAACATGTCATGCGCATTGGAAATCCCTGAGGCAAACGTTGGAAGGTTTAGGTTATGTTTGTTTATTTGTTTTGTTTTATTGTTTTGCTCGAGGACTAGCAAAAGCTAAGTGTGGGGGAATTTGATAGGAGCATATTTATGCGACTTAGCTTGCTTGTTTTCTTGCATTTTGGTTATTATTTAGTATTTATTATAGTGTTTAAAGTCTTTTTTCGTGTGTTTGTAGGTTTATATGTCAAAGTATGCAAAAAGAAGCAATTTGGAGCATTCTAGAGCATTTTTGGGCCAAGATTGGATAGTGCAAGCATGGAGGCATGAGGATGGACGAATTTGATGTAAAGAAGCCCAAGAATTTGATGCAAAGAAGCCCAAAAATCTGATGCAAAGAAGCCCAAAAAAATCTGTTGCAATGGGCCTAAAAATGTGATGTAATGCTTAGCTCACCATGACATTTGAGTGGATGATGCAATGCTTAACTCACCATGACATGTGAGTGGATGATGCAATGCTTAGTTCACCATGACATGTGAAGTGGATGACTCAAAACCTAACCCACCATTATTTTTCTATCATTGCCGTGGGTTCCTTGTCAATTCCACCAGAAATTTGCATTAAACAAGCATTAAACATGTCCATCCTCTCCCTATAAATACCCATGGTAGCAACCTCATTCAAATCATCCAAGAATAAACCATTCTACAAGCCTTTCCTTGCCTCTCCCTACATATCTAAACCTCCTCCATCCATTCCTCCATAAAACCAACCTTTCAACATCATTCAAAGCCTTGTGCCGCAACAAAGAGAAGAAGAGGAAAATCCTTGGAGGCGCTTGGATCGTTGGAAAGTTTAGGTGTTTTCTTTCTTTTATTTCTCAATGTTTAATTTAAATTGTTGTTCAATTATGTTAAACATGTGGAACTAATTTCTTTTTAGTTAGAGGCAAAATTTGAAACCATGGACATATGTTGGTTATGATTTGATTTACTCCAGTTATGAATTCATAAACTTTAGATGTGGTTTACTTTTCTGTTTTGATTAAGAACTTGTTTATGTATGTGGGTTAAGGGTCGACACTTAATTTGTATGCCTAAACTTGATGCTAGGATATAAGGGAATTTCACCTAATCGTTATGAACTTATATTCATGAGTAGTAAAGATCGCTAGTCACGATTGTGTTAAGTAAATCCTTGGCAAGAGTAACATGCGTATTCCATAGTTATGAATGCCTAGTCAATGTTTATGATTTCCGTTGAACTTAATGATCTTTGTTAAATGTCTCTATCATGCGTATTCCATAGTTAGGGACTTTGATGAGGAATAATTTGGTTGTAATGCGTATTCCTTGCAATCCAATGAATCTAGGGAAATCTAAGAGTTAATTTAAGCAAACCTAATTAACTTGGAACATTGTCATTTATCGTTTGTTGAAGTCATAACTGGGAATCAAATTATATGCATATGTTCATGTGTGGATAAGGAACCCTCTAACTAGTTTCTCATCATTCTATTTCATCACAATCTATTTTGCTTTAAGTTTGTTTTCAAAGTTTAAGTTTTAATTGTTCAATTTCACCAATCCTAAATCCCTTTTTTTTTTTTTTTTTACCTTCTTGTTTTAAAGTCTTTTTTTTACATTTTTAATTTGTTTTTTATATTTTTGAGTCTTATATTTATTGATTAGCATCCCTAGTTAATCCCCGGTCTAGAACGATCCCTACTTGCATCATTACTACAATTGTCATCAATAGGGTTTAATTTGTGTGTCAAGTAATTCTCACATCAGTACCACCCACTATTTTTGGCAAATTCCACATCCCTCAATAGAATCCGAGAGTTATATAGAACTCTTAGTGGGTTATGGGAGACTCATCATTACCAAGCTCACCTCACGATGATACGATGTTGGTTAGCAAAAATAATGATGAGAGAATAACGCATTATTCATTTACAACGTTTTGTAATTACCCATCTTGTTTGGCCTCTAGAGAATGTTGCCTCACGATGATACGATGTTGGCACATTACACTTAGTTAAGTTATTCCCACCATGCTTAGTTTGTGTAGGGGTTCAAGAATAACCTCACGATGATACGATGTTGGCTATCCTTGTTGCCTACCTCACCACATCATGTATGTATATATGGACTCTTCCTGAATGTAAGCACATACTTTGAACTTCCCCATGATAGGGTGAAGCCGGTGTAGGAGTCACAAACGATGGAGTCCACCACGGTGGAAGGCCTACGAAGAGACATTCAAAGCATCTCTCGTTTATCAACTTAATATTTATTTTGAGGGAGTAGTTTTGGGCTACATCAAAACATTTTAATCACATTAAAAGAACAAGGGCCTATCACAACTATTGGTCCAAGTTAATATGAATTAGTAGCATATAATACTCCCACTGTTTCGTTGAAACAAGCGAGACTATATGGAACTACTAACAAATGCCTTGCATCCTCATATGGACTATATAGTTGTTTTAGGTTTTAGGATGATTATGAACCGTTTGATTTGATCCAACACGAGCCTTGTGTTGGACCTTGGGTTTTAGGTAGATTGTTTGTTGATTTTAATTACGCGTTTAATCTAATTAAACCGTTATTTCCTATTGGGCGTTGGACCCAACTATTCCAATTTGCATACAATTAAACAAATAGGAATACATGAAATAAAGAGAAGGGCTTATGCCCTTTTACAACATATTGGAGGACTTATGTCCTTTACAACAAATTGAATTAATCAAATTACATTCATATCTACTCTAATAAACCCATACATTCATAATGTTAAGCGGCCAATCACATAGCTCAATTATCGTGGCTTGGTTCATAATCACCCCTTTTCTTAATTAATCAAAATTAACTAAGAAAGCATCTTTAAACAATTGGTTTTTGGATCCATAAAATTGATTTAAATGGAACTAAATAAAATGAAAATCCAATTCTCATTTAAAGAGACAAAACTAATTTTGTTCTCCTTTTGTTTTGGGCCAAAAACAATGACCACAACTATTTGGGCCATTATGCAAAAAAAAACAAAAAACTTTTGGGGTCACTTTGCAAAAACACAAAAGTCTACAACTTCATGTAATTGCAACTAGAACCCAAAATTTTTAACAATTGCTAAAACTTCCTTAAAGGAACAAAACAATTTGTCCTTTAATGATTTTGGACCTTTTCGTAAAAATACGAAAACTTTTGGGCCAAAGTGCAAATACACAAAAGTATCAAAACTTTATGTAATTGCACAAAAGTCCCCAAAATACCCCACTTGGGGGGGTGGCCGGCCTCTTTGGTCAAAGGTTGAAAAATTTTCAAAAATTTATGTGAGTTGATTTTGGTGGGTGAGGAAAAAGGTGATGGAAATTTGGTGTAAGAGAAAATTGACTTTTAATAAATTTGTTTTGTCAAAAACAAAGATATTTAGGTTTCCTTCACCATGAAGTCTTCTCCCAAAATTTAATAAACCAAAACTTTATGAAAAACATAAAATTTTGAATCAAAACTTCAAAACTTTTTGTTCTTGGCAAGAACTTCAAGAACATTGAAGAACATTCATAAAAACTCATAATAGCCCCATGAATGTTTTCACTTACCAAAACTTAATTTTTCACAACTCAAAAGAGGGTTAATATTCTAGGGTACTTAGGGGTTCCAAAGAACACATTAAAACCATTTTAACAAGACTAATTTGAACCCAAAAAGTCACCCTTTTAATTTGGCCGAAAATACCAAAAAATATTTGGCACCATTTTTAGTTCCAATATTCATGCTTTTATGAACTACATCTACAACATTTGAGATGCTAAATTTTCAAGCAAAATTTATATTCAAAGCACGAACAAAGCTTGTAACATTTACAACACATAAATCACAAGTTATGAAAAATCACAAAACCCAAAAGGATTCACCATAAACTAGGCCTAGGCTCTGATACCACTTGAAGGAAAATTAATGTCCTAGTGAAGAACATTAAAGAACATTTGAATACATATGCATAATATTAACAAATTAAATTAAACATGCATCCAAAATCAATTCATAAAACCCATGACTTTCAAAGCCTAGTAGATGGTGAACCATGACTCTTTAACAACATTAAAGAGATTAAGGATTTAGAGAATATTACCCTTGAAGCTCATCCTTGATTACACAAGGGATTCACCCAAGTGGAGGGCCTTCAAGTCACCTCCTTGCTTCTTTGAGGATTTGTTCTCCAAAACACCAAAGATGTGATGTCTCCAAGTCTCTACACCAAAGACAAATTGTGAAGATAAAATGGATGACTTAGGGGTGAAGAAATTGCTAGATTTCCTCCCTAAGTGGCCGGCCCCCTTTGGAAATTTAGAGAGAAAAGTTTCACCCAAATTTCTTAAGGAAAACCCTAAATGAAATAAAGCTATAAAGTTTAATTTATACTTCATTTCTTGTGAGTGGCAAACTTGTAAATAACACAAGTTTGCTACCCTTCATGTTGTGGCCGGCCTCCCTTTAGTCTTTGGGCTAATTGCCCAATTTGTTTTAGTTGTCATACAACTTAAACATAATGGGCCTTGTGGACCAAAACACTTTTGGCTCCCGAAACCCAAAACCAACTTAGAAGCCCAATACGAACGTTTCGTATAATTAATTAACTAATTAATTAATTTTGACCAATCTTCAATTAACTATTTAATTGCTTATCCATTTCATTTAATTACTTCACTTTCATCTTTACTCGGTGTACGATCCATTAGGTTCCAATTAGCGAGGCAATGGGCGATGTTACTCTTAACTATCGTTTGTGAATTGAAACCACATTTCAATTCTCCCTTAAGATTAGTGTTTGCCAATCTTTAGGGCTACCACAAACCATGAGTGACACCTAGCAGCATGTCATGGTTACCCAAGCTAAGTAGAAGTGGTTGGAGAACCTATCCAGTTACAATTACAATGCAATACGGTCCTTCTCTAATACAATACTCTCAATCACATCGTTTAAGCGATAGTTTGTTTCATGTCTACTATCCAATGTGATACTTCTCTATATGATTCGCTTGAATAAGATTTGGAACAAATTCCCTTAGTCATATTCATATGCTTTGGCCAAAGACTCTCGAATCATATCTTAGAGTATTCTCCTTCCATAAGGTTAGAGATCCCTTGTTGTGCATTCATATGTCTACATGACTAGATAGCTTGACCCCAACCATGCCGTGGACACTCCAAAGGAACGCCATTTGACACGATCAAAGATCAAGGACCTAACCATTAGTCATCAATGATGCCTCTGGTCAAAGGACTACTTTGCATATTGTAACCTTGAGTTCTTACATGACATGTATGTGTGAACTCTCTTTTTGATCGTAGTGCAGTGTACTCGATTACTCTTTCAAGCACCTATGTGTTTGTCTTAGTGTCCAACACTAAATGACTTGAGACTTGTCATATCCACGCTTGAGTCGACATAACACATACTAACCTTAGCGGATTGTCAATGCCCAATTGGCAACCCTATGGCTAGGAACATTTTAGGAATGAGCATAAGAGAAAGGTCTCGTAAATCTAACTTACTTAGATCACTTATCTCTTAGATCAAATACACTCCTTGGATTCCCTTATTGATTAAACACAAGATACAATAAACAGTGATTAACAATAAGCTTTGCCCTCTATTAAACATTTATAAGTTTAATACAATAAGTATTCCAAAAAGCTATTACATCAAATGAGTGGCTTTGTGGGCATACTTCCAACAGTGGTTGTAACTTATGAATTCACATGTAATCATAAAGGAAATATTAGTTTTTGTAATATGCTTGAAGGAAGTAACTCAAACTAACGCTACAACCTTGTGAGATTTGAGCCTAAACGTTTATTTGGAGAGTTAATAATCTGTGAACTTGTTGCTTTTCTAAGTCGTTGCATGATCTCATTATTCTTTGCTTGATTGCTACTTAGAAGGCGTTTCATCGTTTAGTTCCAAATGCTAGAACTCATGCCCAATTCATTTAAAGCATGCTATTGATTTGCATATCACATATTCAAGAAGAAGTTGTGTAGTGACCACCACTTTAGCCAAAGAGCTGTGTGCCCTATGTCATTAGGACTATCCATACCCTCGTTCTTAAAGTATAAGTAAGCATGATTCAAATTGAATTCCTTTGTGGCAGAAATCAAGTGTGGGGGAAGTTTTTATTTTGTGAATTGTGTGCCATATGCACGGGAAAAAAAAAAGTTGAAAAGATGTAAAAAAGAGTTCCAAAGTATTGTTTATTGAAGTAAGGGTCCAAAACAATGAATTCGGCCCTAAAGAGTTGTCTAAGTCTTCCCCTTGTGTTTTTAAGTTAAATTCCGCAATCTAAGTGAATTCTAAGTCTTAATCTCATTACTTTGCTTACTAATGCTTGAAGAACGTTTGTTTTCCTTTTCCTTTCTTTGTTAACCAATACCCCAAGCCCCGTTGCAACCCTTAACTTCTTCTTGAGTGATATGTGTTTCAATTTGTGGAGTTTGAATTTGGTATGAGCATATGGTGGCATTGGTTCTCGCATCTAAGTAGTAGTATTCCATTCATGAGATCATATCTAAACATGCTTATTAACTCCGGAAATTACGTTCTTTGTGATACATATATGTGAGCATTCGTTTTTTTTATATCTACATCAATTCTCTCACATATAACTAGTATAGGGTGTGTTGTTAGAAAAACTGAGTGAAAATAGAGTGCATATCTTGTAAGGATTGAGGGAATTCTCTAAGGCATGTTACTACATTCAAAACATTGTTTTAATTGGTTCATTGTGAATTAATAAGTAGTGACTATGATTAAGTATGTGCTTAAGTATTAAATTTACTCAAATCTGTGGGAAAGATAATCTTTAACATGTCATGTGCATTGGAAATCCCTGAGGCAAACGTTGGAAGGTTTAGGTTATGTTTGTTTATTTGTTTTGTTTTATTTCTTTGTTTTGCTCGAGGACTAGCAAAAGCTAAGTGTGGGGGAATTTGATAGGAGCATATTTATGCGACTTAGCTTGCTTGTTTTCTTGCATTTTGGTTATTATTTAGTATTTATTATAGTGTTTAAAGTTAAATTCGTGTGTTTGTAGGTTTTATGGGCTAAGGGTGCATTATGAGCCAATTTGGAGTAGTTTGAAGTGTTTTTGGGCCCAAGATGGAGTGCTTATGATCCAAGCTAGATGGATGGACGAATTTGGAGATTAATTGGGTTGAAATCTACTTTGAAGATGGATAAGTGAAGCCCAAATTCTAGAAGTGAGTGGATGATGCAATGCTTAGCTCATCATGACATTTGAGTGGATGATGCAATGCTTAACTCACCATGACATGTGAGTGGATGATGCAATGCTTAAATCACCATGACATGTGAGTGGATGACTCAAAACCTAACCCACCAACAATTCTCCACTCTTTGCCGTGAGTTCCTTGTGTTCCCACCAGAAATTTGCATTAAACAAGTCCATGCTCTCCCTATAAATACCCATGGTAGCAACCTCATTCAAATCATCCAAGAATTCACCATTCTCCAAGCCTTTCCTTGCCTCTCCCTACATATCTAAACTCCTCCCATCCATTCCTCCATATAACCAACCACAAACATCATTCCAACCTTGTATTGCGGCAAAGAAGAAGAGGAAAGTGCTTGGACGTGCTTGCTATCCAACATGGATCGTTGGAACGTTTAGGTGTTTTCTTTCTTTTGTTTTCAAGTCTAAATTTGTTTATCTTTGTTTTATGCTTATGATGAACTAAACCCCCCTTAGCTAGGGGGGGATTCAAAACCATGTTATTGCTTGCTATATGATTTGATTACTTTTAATTGTGTTTCATAAGTTGTGATTTCAATTTACTTATCTTCTTGAACTATAACTTATTTATGTATGGTTGTTGAGAGTGCACGCTTAATCTTCATGCATAAATTGAATGCTAGGATATAAGGGAATTTCACCTAATCGTTATGAACTTATATTCACAAGTAGTAAAGGTTGTTGATCACAATCATGTTAAGTAAATTCTTGGCATAAGTTTCATGCAATTCATAGTAACAAGTGCCTCGTCAATGCTTATGGTTTTCATAGAACTTAATGATTCTTGCTTGTATCTCTTTTATGCAATTCATTGAGGGAACTTGTGGGGAATGCCTTGGGTTGTCGTATGCAATCATCCAATCCATTAACTTAAAGGAAAATCTGAGAATTAATCTATGCAATTCATGGTTAATTTGGGGCGTTGAGAATTCATAAGTTATTGAAATACAATTAGAAATCATTTTGTATGCAAGCAAGACATGTGTGGAGAAGAACCCCTTAGCTAGCTTTCCATCCATTCATTCAAACCAATTTCGTTTTAAAATCTGTTTTGTTTTACAAGTTTAATTGTTCAATTTCACCAAACCCAAATCCCCCTTTTACTTTCTTGTTTTAAAGTCTTTTATTTACATTTTTTTTAACTTTGTTTTTATGTTTTTGAATTAGTTTAGAGGTTTTAGCAAGCCCTCCTAATCCCCCGTTTAGAACGATCCCTACTTATACATATACTACAATTGTCAAAAGAGGGTTAATTTGCGCGTTAACTAATTTTAGCGCATCAGTGATCACCACTTTAGCCAAAAAGCCGTGTGCCCTATGTCATTATGTTTTGTAGGTGTTAACCCCATTAAACCTTGTTTAGCCTTTTCTTTGTTAACCCACATCATCCTCACCTAGCCTAGATTAGGACTATCCATACCCTCGTTCTTAAAGTATAGTAAGCATGATTCAAATTGAATTGCTTTGTGGCAGAAATCAAGTGTGGGGGAAGTTTTTATGTTGTGAATTGTGTGCCATAGGCATGGGTAGAAAGAAAAGAATAAAAAAAAAAAAAAAAAAAAAAAAGAGTTGAAAAGATGTGAAAAAGAGTTCCAAAGTATTGTTTGTTGAAGTAAGGGTCCAAAACAATGAATTCGGCCCTAAAGAGTTGTCTAAGTCTTCCCCTTGTGTTTTTAAGTTAAATTCCGCAATCTAAGTGAATTCTAAGTCTTAATTTCATTACTTTGCTTACTAATGCTTGAAGAACGTTTGTTTTCCCTTTCCTTTCTTTGTTAACCAATACCCCAAGCCCCGTTGCAACCTTTAACTTCTTCTTGAGTGATATGTGTTTCAATTTGTGGAGTTTGAATTTGGTATGAGCATATGGTGGCATTGGTTCTCGCATCTAAGTAGTAGTATTCCATTCATGAGATCATATCTAAACATGCTTATTAACTCCGGAAATTACGTTCTTTGTGATACATATATGTGAGCATTCATTTTTTTTTTTATATCTACATCAATTCTCTCACATATAACTAGTATAGGGTGTGTTGTTAGAAAATCTGAGTGGAAATAGAGTGCATATCTTGTAAGGATTGAGGGAATTCTCTAAGGCATGTTACTACATTCAAAACATTGTTTTAATTGGTTCATTGTGAACTAGTAAGTAGTGACTATGATTAAGTATGTGCTTAAGTGTTAAATTGACTCAAATCTGTGGGAATGATAATCTTTAACTTGTCATGTGCATTGGAAATCCCTGAGGCAAACGTTGGAAGGTTTAGGATATGTTTGTTTGTTTTGTTTTGTTTTATTTCTTTGTTTTGCTCGAGGACTAGCAAAAGCTAAGTGTGGGGGAATTTGATAGGAGCATATTTATGCGACTTAGCTTGCTTGTTTTCTTGCATTTTGGTAATTATTTAGTATTTATTATAGTGTTTTAAGTTAAATTCGTGTGTTTGTAGGTTTTATGGGCTAAGGGTGCATTATGAGCCAATTTGGAGTAGTTTGGAGTGTTTTTGGGTCCAAGATGGATTGCTTATGATCCAAGCTAGATGGATGGACGAATTTGGAGATTAATTGGGTTGAAATCTACTATGAAGATGGATAAGTGAAGCCCAAGTTCTTCACACATGACAAAAGAGCAAGAAACAAGGAACTTTCCTTTCCTTCCCACTTCACCTACAACATCCACCACCTTCACCTACAACATTCACCACCTCCACCTACTTCACCCACAACATCCACCTTCACCTACAACATCCACCACCTTCACCTACTACCTTCACCTACTACCTTCACATACAACCCTTTCCACATTCCCTATAAATACCACCCTATGCCACAACATTCTTCATCATTCTCCAAGCCTTGCCTTGCCTCTCCCTACATATCTAAACTTCTTCCCATCCATTCCTCCATATAACCAACCCTTCAAACATCACTCCAACCTTGTGTTGCGGCAAAGAAGAAGAGAAAAGTGCTTGGACGTGCTTGCTATCCAACATGGATCGTTGGAACGTTTAGGTGTTTTCTTTCTTTTGTTTTCAATGTCTAAATTTGTTTATCTTTGTTTTATGCTTATGAGGAACTAAACCCCCCTTAGCTAGGGGGGATTCGAAACCATGTTATTGCTTGCTATATGATTTGATTACTTTTAATTGTGTTTCATAAGTTGTGATTTCAATTTACTTATCTTCTTGAACTATAACTTATTTATGTATGGTTGTTGAGAGTGCACGCTTAATCTTCATGCATAAATTGAATGCTAGGATATAAGGAAATTTCACCTAATCGTTATGAACTTATATTCACAAGTAGTAAAGGTTGTTGATCACAATCATGTTAAGTAAATTCTTGGCATAAGTTTCATGCAATTCATAGTAACAAGTGCCTCGTCAATACTTATGGTTTTCATAGAACTTAATGATTCTTGCTTGTATCTCTTTTATGCAATTTATTGAGGGAACTTGTGGGGAATGCCTCGGGTTGTCGTATGCAATCATCCAATCCATTAACTTAAGGAAAATCTGAGAATTAATCTATGCAATTCATGGTTAATTTGGGGCATTGAGAATTCATAAGTTATTGAAATACAATTAGAAATTATTTTGTATGCAAGCAAGACATGTGTGGAGAAGAACCCCTTAGCTAGCCTTCCATTCATTCATTTAAACCAAATTCGTTTTCAACCTTGTTTGTTTACAAAGTTTATTTGTTTTACTTTCAACTTCACCAAACCCAAATCCCCCTTTTACTTTCTTGTTTTAAAGTCTTTTGTTTACATTTTTAACTTTGTTTTTATATTTTTGAGTCAGAGGTTTTAGCAAGCCCTCCTAATCCCCGGTTTAGAACGATCCCTACTTATACGTATACTACAATTGATAAAAAGAGGGTTTAATTTGCGCATTAACTAATTTTAGCGCATCAAACACCTTTGCTGCCACTTTTGAGTCTTCATCTAATTGCATTGGTAAGCCTCCTCCTCTAATTCCAATTCCTATTTCGACTAATAGGTTATTGCCTTCGGTGGTGCTGGTACCAAATCGAATCCGTGATAGTGGGAGTGCGTACTTTGACTTTGGGAAGCTCAATGCCACAATATGGGAGCATCACTATCCACTGCCATACATAGACCGAATGCACAAGACATTTGAGGAGCATGTCGTGGAGGATGTACCCCTCCATGCTATAGGGCCTATTCAAGCTTAAATGGAGGTACCGTCCGGCTGGAAGACGTTAAAGCAAGCGCTTCTTGGGAGGTAACCCATGCATTCAACAAAGGAAGACCTAGGAATCACTCCAATTCCAGATTTGCGTTCTTAAAACCCTTCTCTTTGTTGTTATTTCATTTCTGCTTTGTTTAGTGTGTTTAGTTGCTGTTGGTTTGTTGGTTTATTATTTGTGTTAGTTTATGCTTGAAACATTGAGGACAATATTTGATTTAAGTGTGGGGGGGGGGGGGGGTAAACATTCTGTTTTGCATGATTTTCGTTGGATTTATTCACCTATCACTTCCAATGTTTTTTCTCACTGTTTTTAAGTGTTTTTAGTGTGTTTTGAAGCATTTTAGTGTGTTTTTAAGTATTTTAGTGTGTTTTGAAAAACCCAAAAAGAGTTGTTTTTGTGTGTTTGTTTGTCTTAGGGTACCTTCCAACACAATGATGAGGATTTGGTTTTTAATTGCATAACTGTTAAAGAAAGTTACAAATATGGATGGAAGTTTGATATACTCTTTGGTTTATGCTTAGTTGTAGTTGTTGTTTACGAATTCACATGTAATCACAAAGAAAAGAAAAATCAGTTTTTGTAACATGCTTGAAGGAAGAAACTCAAATTAACGCTACAACCCTGAGAGACTTGAGCCATTAACGTTCTTTGGAGAGTTAATAATCTGTGTATTTGTTGTCTTCTTATGTCGTTGCATGATCTCATTATTCTTTGCTTGGTTACTACCTAGAAGGCGTTTCATCATTTAGTTCCAAATACTAGAACTCAGGCTCGTTTCATTCAAAACATAAAATTGATTAGCATAACACATAACAAGATGAAGTTGTTTAGTAAACCAAGAGCCAAATAGACGTACCCCATGTTAAATGTTTTGTAGGTTTAAACCCCGTTGAGCCTTGTTTAGCCTATGTTCTTTGTTAACCCACTTTATCCTTACCTAGCCTAGAATAGGACCATCCATACCTTTGTCCTTAAGGCATAGTGAGCATGACTTAGAATGAATTCCTTTTGATTGTTCTTGTGCAGAAAAACAAGTGTGGGGGAAGGGATTTATAGGTGTGATTATGTGCCAAGAAAAACAAGTGGGCACGAGAAAAGAAAAAATATAAGAAAAAAAAACAAAAAGTTGTGAAAAGAATGAAAAAGAGTTCAAAATAAGTGAGCAAGAACTCGCAAGTGTTGGTTGTTGAAGAAAGGGTCCAAAAAAGTTGAATTTGACCCTAAGTGTTGTTTGTCTTCCCTTTGTGTTCCTAAGTTGATTTATGCACTCAAAAGTGAATTCTAAGTGTAATTTCATTACTTGTTTACTATGCTTTAAGAACTTTTGTTTATCCTTAACCTTTCTTTGTAGGGAGTGTGGTTAGAAAATCTTCTCACATATATCTAGTGTAGGGAGTGTGGTTAGAAAATCTGTGTGAAAAAAGAGTGTACCCAGTGAGGAATTGAGGGATTCTCTAAGGCATGTTACTGCATTCAAAATGTTGTTTTAAACGATTAAATGTGCGCTAGTGAATGGTAACTATGATTAAGTAAATGCTCAAGAGTAGGGTTGGCTAAAATCTGTGGGAATAATGAACTTTGGCATGTTATGTACCATTGGAAATCCCTGAGGCGAACGTTGGAAGGTCTAGGTTATGTTTTGTTTCTTTGTTTTGCTTGAGGACTAGCAAAAGCTAAGTGTGGGGGAATTTGATATGAGCATATTTATGCTACTTAGTTAGTGTGTTTTCTTGCATTTACTTAGCTATTTGTTGCTTATTATAGTGTTTAAGGTCATTTTCGTGTGTTTTTAGGTCCAAGAAGCAAAGTTGGTAAAAAGATGCATTTTGGAGCATTTTGGAGCAAATTTAAGGTTGGAATGGATAGCACAAGCAATGGGCAAGAAGATGGACGAATTTGGAGTTCAAATGGAGTTAGGAATGTGTTTCAAAGTTGGAGAAATCAATTCAAATCATTGAAGATAAGGAATCAGCTCTAAAGAAGGAGAATTATCCAAAACATTATCCAAACAACCTTATCTTATCTTATCTTAACCAACCTTATCCTTATCTTGTCTTATCTTATCCTAATCCTATCCTAACTTAATTCCAGCTGCAAGGGGGAGTTAATTTCTGATTTAAATCACTTAGAAACCTTTCTAGAAGCTCTTATCTGTTCCTACATTGGTGTTCCATGTTTTTAGGCCTTGTTCTTCTAGAAATCAGCCAAATAACACTCTTTCTAGAATCCCCTATAAAAGTAGCGCCCCAAATCCTTCTAGAAGTCCCAATTTCTGCCACAAAACACTTTGTTTCTAGAACCCCTAAAAATCTGGAGCCTCTATCCCTTTTCCATTTGGGTTTCTGATTTAATTAGGCCTTTTCCTTGTGGATTTGGGTTGTGCAAAACCTTTTCTGATTTAATTGGGCCATAAAACCTTTTCCTTGGTGGATTTACACATTGTGCCGCACCCTTTTAAACCCTAGACCTAATTCTGAGGGTTTTGCATACCTATATATATATGTTTTAAGAGTTGGCCGAATTCACCACCCCATATACACATTCATACATTCTTTGCCGCAGCCATCACTCACCATCTACCATATTTTCTGACCTTGCCGCACCATCCCTTCCCCCTAAACACTACCATACAATCTCTTCACCATTCATCCATTCAAATAACCCCTAAAACCTGACTCTAGACCTTGTGCCGCAGCAAAGAGGAGGAGGAGAAGCTTGGACGTGCATGCCATTCAAGATAGGATTGCTGGACGTTTAGGTGTTTTCTTTCCTTTGATTTCAATGTTTAATTTTAATGCTCTTTGTTCTGTAAGTATGGGGAACTAAACCCCCATTGGCTAGGGGGATTCGAAACCATGATTATGCTTGCTATATGATTTGATTACTTCTGATTGTGTTTCATAAGTTCTGGATTCAATTTACTTATCTATTTGAATTAAACTGATTTGTGTATGTTGGTTGAGAGTGCACGCTTAATTTTCATGCATAAATTGAATGCTAGGATATAAGGGAATTTCACCTAATCGTTATGAACTTATATTCGCAAGTAGTAAAGGTTGTTGATCACAATCGCGTTAAGTAAATTCTTGGCATAAGTTTCATGCAATTCATAGTAACGAATGCCTCGTCAATGCTTATGGTTTTCATAAAACTTAATGATTCTTGCTTGTATCTCTATTATGCAATTCATGTAGGGAACTTGTGGGGAATGGTTTGGGTTGTCGTATGCAATCATCCAATTCAATAACGTTAGGAAAATCTGAGGGTTAATTAGTGCAATTCACGGTTAATCTGGGTCGTTGAGAATCCATGGTTTATTGAAAAGCAACTAGAAATCATTTTGTATGCAAGTATGACATGTGTGGAGAAGAACCTCCTAGCTAGCCTTCCATCCATTCAATTCATCCAAATTCGTTTTAAAATCTGTTTTACTTTACAAGTTTCGTTTTGTTTTCAAATTCGTCAAAACCAATTCCCCCCTTTTACTTTCTTGTTTTAAAGTATTTAGAATCTGTTTAGTTTGTGTTTAAAAGTGTTTTGAGTCGAGTTAAAACCTGTTTTCATCCAATTTGGTGTTTTGTGTTCAAAACTGCCCAGAAAGTGGTTTTAAGGCAGTTTTGAGTGTTTTTGTGCTGTTTTGAGTCTTGTGGTTTGTTTTAGTGTTTTAAACTCTAGTTTTGCATTCTTTGAGTCTAGTTTAGTGTTTTACACTTTGTTTTTACGTTTTTGAGTCAGATTCAAGTGATTTAGCAATCCCTCCTAATCCCCGGTCCAGAACGATCCCTACTTACATTCTTTACTACAATTCATAAAAAGAAGGTTTAATTTGTGTGCGTATAATTCTCACATCAAGGGCTAGAAATCAGCAAGAACACAACCTACCTAGCCCGGAACCTGACCTTGAAGAACAAGTTCTAGAAGAGGAAGAGGAACCCACGGGACAAGTGGGTGAGGAAGTGCAAGGCATGGCCGTGGACAACCGGACACTCAAGGAGCTTTCCTCCTCGGGATTGGATAATGCCGCACCTTTGTGTATCCAATATCCCACGGCTGCTCAAGGTAAAACTGAAGAGTTCGAGTTGAAATCGAGTTTGCTCCACCACATTCCAAAATACCATGGGTTGTCCATGGAAGATCCGAATAAGCATTTAAAAGAATTCGAAGTGTTGGGTTCAACCATGACTCCCGTCAATGTTGACGGAAGTATTTTGAAGATGAAGGCTTTTCCATTCTCTTTGATGGACAAGGCCAAGGATTGGTTGTACGAATTAGCTCCCAGAACTGTCACATCTTGGGAGAGTATGAAGAGGGCATTCTTGGAGAAGTTTTTCCCAAGTTCTCGAATCATTCTCCTACGTAAAAAAATAAGTGGAATTCAGCAAGATGAAGGTGAGTCTTTTCCTACATATTATGAACGATTTAAATCACTTGTTGCTTCTTGTCCACAACATCAAATGAAGGAGGAGTTACTTCTACATTACTTCTACGAAGGGCTCCTACCATTAGAAAGTGAACTGCTCGATGCCTCGGCGGGTGGAGCATTAGTGGACAAAACACCTATGGCAGCCAAGATCTTGATTGCTAATCGAGCGTTGAACGCTCAACAATACGAAGGCATTGGCCAAAGAGGACCCCCACGGCAACAAGTGCATGAGGTAAGTTCTAAATCCGACATTCATGCACAATTAGCTAATCTTACTTCCATTGTGTCTCAGATGGCCGAAGGCATGATGATTCAAGGACCAACTGTGTGTGGTGTGTGTTCTATCCAAGGACATGCTTCTGAAAAGTGTCCACAATTGATTGAAAATGGTGGATGGGAAAGCGCCAATGCAATTGGATTTCAAGGCCAAAACCAACCAAGGAACGATCCATATTCAAATACATATAATCCAGGTTGGAGAGACCACCCGAACTTCAAGTGGAGGGATCCCCAACAACCCCAACAACAAGGAGGCTTTCGGCAACAAACCCCGGATTTCTATCAAAAGCCGTTTGCACCAACTCAAACCCAAGCACAACCTGCCCAAAACAAATCAGGTTCTTCGATTGATAATGATCAAATTTTTCAATTACTAACTTCTATGGCGCAAGGTATGCAAACTCGGGACAAGAAGGTGGACGAGTTGGAGAAGCAAGTGGGGCAGATTGCCGAGTTCATGGGGAAGTTTCGAGACCAAGGCCAACTTCCTAGTTCTACCATTCCAAATCCGACGGGAGGCTTTGAAAGTGCAAAAGCTATCTTATTGACAAGTGGAAAAGAAGTTGGGGCAGGTCCTAAACCATCAACATCAGGTCCCAAAGAGGATGAAAAACTAAAATTTGAAGAGGTTGATGCATGCCCGGCCACGGAAAAGGTGGAAACACCTTTGCCGCAAGCTTTGAATGTCCCAAAACTGTCCAATTCGGCCAATAAGGGTAAGAATGTGTCAAATTCAGTTCCTACTAATGTTTTTCCTTCGAATGTTCCTTTTCCTAGTAGGTTTATGCAAACAAAGAAGGAGGAAGCTGAAAAGGACATCCTTGAGACATTTAGGAAAGTTTAAGTTAACATACCCCTTTTGGATGCAATCAAGCAAGTCTCGAGGTACGCCAAGTTCTTGAAGGAACTTTGCACCACTAGGAAGAGGATTTTGACCAAGGAGGTTGTAAAAGTAGGTGAGAATGTCTCTGCCATCTTGCAACGCAAACTGCCCCCCAAATGCAAAGATCCGGGTTGTTTTACGATTCCTTGCATTATTGGAAATACTAAGTTTAATCATGCTATGTTAGACTTAGGGGCTTCAATAAATGTCATGCCATACTCCATATATGCATCTATGAACTTGGGTGTATTGAAAAATGATGGAGTGATTATTCAATTGGCCGATAGATCTAATGCATATCCGAAAGGTGTTTTGGAGAATGTTTTAGTGCAGGTGGGTTATTTGATATTTCCAGAAGACTTTTATGTGCTAGACATGGAAGAATCAAACAATTCTTCTCCAATGCCGATCCTCCTTGGAAGGCCATTTATGAAAACAGCATCAACCAAGATTGATGTAGCCAAGGGAGCTTTAACTATGGAATTTGATGGCGAGATGATTAATTTTAATGTTTGTGAATCTGTTGATGTTCATTCTTTCTTTCTTATTAACACGAATGAAAATGTAAGGCAGGAACATCAAGCAACTCTCAAGCATGATGCATCTCAAACCACCAATGAAGAAGGAATTGTAATGGAGCACTAAGAACAAGCCATTACACCCAAACCACCCAATCTGGCCAAATGCACACTTTCTAAAATTATTGATCAATCAAATGCTTTTGAGGGTTCATTGCACTCCATTGGTGAGTTTTCCCCTATAAGTCAAATTCCTATTTCAACTAATAGGGTGCTCCCTTCGTTGGTGCAAGTGTCAAATCGAATTCATGCTTGTGGAAGTATCAATTCAGACTACCATCATTTGCCGTTCATAGATCCATTGTTTGAGCAATTTGTGGGGCAGGTTGTGGAGGAGACTCATCTCCAAGCCGTGGGCTCCAAGGAGGAGTGAGTAGAGTTCTTCGTCCGGCTGCAAGACGTTAAAGAAAGCGCTTCTTGGGAGGCAACCCATGCATTCAAGAAAAGAAGACCTAGGAATCACTCCAATTCCAGATTTGCGTTCTTAAAACCCTTCTCTTTGTTGTTATTTCGTTTCTGTTTTGTTTAGTATGTTTAGTTGCTGTTGGTTTGTTATTTGTGTTAGTTTATGCTTGAAACATTGAGGACAATGTTTGATTTAAGTGTGGGGGGGGGGGTAACTATATGTTTTTGATGCACATTCGTGGGATTTTATCACCCATTACTTATGGACTTGTTCCGTGCTGTTTTAAGGTGTTTTTAAGCTGTTTTAGTGCTTGTTAGTGTGTTTTGACTTACAAATCCGAAAATCACATAAAATTTGAGAAACCCAAAAAGAGTTGTTTTGAGTTGTTTTTGTGTGTTTGTTTGTGTCTTATGGTACCTTCCAACACAATGATGAGGATTCGATTTGTAATTGCATGGCTGTTAAAAAGAGTTGTAAACACGGATGAAAGTTTGATTTACTCTTTGTTTATGCTTGGTTGTGGTTATAACTTATGAATTCACATGCAGTCATAAAGGAAAAATCAGTTTTTGTAACATGCTTGAAGGAAGGAACTCAAATTAACACTACAACCTTGTGAGACTTGAGCCTAAACGTTTATTCGGAGAGTGTATTAACACTACAACTTTGTTTTCTAAAGTCGCTGCATGATCTCATTATTCTTTGCTTGGTTACTACTTAGAAGGCATTTCATCATTTAGTTCCAAATGCTAGAACTCATGCCCATTTCATTCAAAGCATGCTATTGATTTGCATAACACATATTCAAGATGAAGTTGTGTAGTCACCACCACCTTAGCCAAAATGCCGTGTGCCCTACTCCATTTTATGTTTAAGTTAACCCCGTTGAGCCTTGTTAGCCTATGTTATTTGTTAACCCATGTTTTCCTCACCTAGCCTAGATTAGGATTATCCATACCCTTGTTTTTGAAGCATAGTAAAGCATGATTCAAATTGAATTCCTTTTGATTAATGTTGGGCAGAAAGCAAGTGTGGGGGAAGTGTTCTTATGAGAGTTTGTGTGTGCCATAGGCACGGGTAGGAAAAAAAATTCGTGAAAATAAAGAAAGAAAAAAAGAAAAGTTGTGAAAAGTATGAAAAAAGAGTTGAAAAGATGTGAAAAAGAGTACTAAAGTGTTGTTTGTTGAAGAAAGGGTCCAAAACAATGAATTCGGCCCTAAGAGTTGTTTAAATCTTCCCCTTGTGTTTTAAAGTTGATTATGGCATTCTAAGGTGAATTCTAAGTCTCAATTTCACTACTTTGCTTACTATCACTTTAAGAACGTTTGTTTTCCCTATCCTTCATTTGTTAACCAATGCCCCAAGCCCCGTTACAACCCCTCACTTCAATCTTGAGTGTTATGTGTTTCAATTTGTGGAGTTTGAATTTGGTATGAGCATATGGTGTCACTGGTTCTCGCATCTAAGTAGTAGCATTCCATTCATGAGATCATATCTAAACATGCTTAATAACTCCAAAAATTGCGTTCTTTGTTGTACATATATGTGAGCATTCGTTTTCATATCTACATCAATCTTCTCACATATAACTAGTATAGGGTGTGTGGTTAGAAAATCTGAGTGAAAATTGAGTGCATATCTTGTAAGGAATTGAGCAAATTCTCTAAGGGATGTTACTACATTCAAAACATCGTTTTAATTGGTTAAATGTGAACTAGTAAGTAGTGACTTTGATTAAGTATGTGCTCAAGTGTAAAGATGGCTCAAATCTGTGGGGATGATGATTTTTAACATGTCATGTGCATTGGAAATCCCTGAGGCAAACGTTGGAAGGTTTAGGTTGTGGTTTCTTTTTTTTGTTTCGTTTTGTTTCTTTGTTTTGCTCGAGGACTAGCAAAAGCTAAGTGTGGGGGAATTTGATAGGACCATATTTATGCTACTTAATTGGCTTGTTCTCGTGCATTTACGTTGTATTTCCTTAGTTATTTTAGTGTTTAAAGTCACTTTTGTGTGTTTTTAGATTCTAAGGCCAAAGTGTGCAAAATGATGTAATTTGGAGCCTTTTGGAGCAAAAGGAATGGATGAATTGAAGACATGAGGATTCCTAATCAACGAAGGATTCTTACTCACATAAGGATTCCTACTTGAAGTAGGAAAGTTAAGCCAAGGTTTCCTATTTTGGTTGACCTTTCCTAATCTTAAAAGTTCTTAATTTCCAGCCACTTTGGAGACTATTTGGGACACAAATCAAAGGCCTGAGACCCTTTAGGGACCTTTGCCGCACCTTAGGGTGAATTTCTGACCTTTCCTCTTCCTTGCCGTGCAAGGGAGAGGGTTGTTTCCTATTTCCTTGCATTAAAACACATTCCTTTTGTGTTTTAAGTCTATGCCGCACCTTTTAGTCAATTTCCTTTATATTTCTGATTTGTTTCCCTAATTCTAGAAGCCTTTGACTTAATTTCTGTTAACCTAATTAACCTAGGGTTTTAATTCCTGAAATCCTTTTTATAAACTTCCTTGTGGCAGCCACAAATCATCCATTCACTCCCATTCATGCCAGAAATCAATCACCCACCCTTGCTGTGCCCATCCTTCACCATTCTCCATTTTTTCTGACCCCAAAACCATCCTTGCCGAACCCTACAACCATCCTAACCATAATTCTACACTTCTACACCATTCATAACCCCCAAAACTCACCACCAACCGTTGTGCCACAGAAAAGAGGAAGAAGGATTGCCCTTGGATGTGCTTGCTATTCGATTGAGGATTGCTGGAACGTTTTAGGTGTAATCTTTCTTTTGCTTTCAATGTTTCAATTCAATAATCTTTGTTTTGTGAGTATGAGGAACTAAACCCCTCTTAGTTAGGGGTGATTCGAAACCATGTACATACTTGCAAGATAAAGTGATTACATTCAGTTGTGATTTCATGAGTTGTGGATTCAATTCGTTTAACTACTTGATTGATTTTGTTTTCTTGTTTTAGGTACTAGTTTATGACTCGAAGTTCTCAAACGGTTAGTGAGAATATCTTGGACTTTGACGACGATTTTGAGAGGACTTTGAGAAGGGCTAGAAATCAGCAAGAACATAACCCACCTAGCCCGGAACCTGACCTTGAAGAACAAGTTCTAGAAGAGGAAGAGGAACCCACGACACAAGTGGGTGAGGAAGTGCAAGGCATGGCCGTGGACAACCGGACACTCAAGGAGCTTTCCGCCTCGGGATTGGATAATGCCGCACCTTTGTGTATACAATATCCCACGGCTGCTCAAGGTAAAACTGAAGAGTTCGAGTTGAAATCGAGTTTGCTCCACCACATTCCAAAATACCATAAGTTGTCCATGGAAGATCCGAATAAGCATTTAAAAGAATTCGAAGTGCTGTGTTCAACCATGACTCCCGTCAATGTTGACGGAAGTATTTTGAAGATGAAGGCTTTTCCATTCTCTTTGATGGACAAGGCCAAGGATTGGTTGTACGAATTAGCTCCCAGAACTGTCACATCTTGGGAGAGTATGAAGAGGGCATTCTTGGAGAAATTTTTCCCAACTTCTCGAATCATTCTCCTACGTAAAAAAATAAGTGGAATTCAGCAAGATGAAGGTGAGTCTTTTCCTACATTTTATGAATGATTTAAATCACTTGTTGCTTCTTGTCCACAGCATCAGATGAAGGAGGAGTTACTTCTACATTACTTCTACGAGGGGCTCCTACCATTAGAAAGTGAACTGTTCGATGCCTCGGTGGGTGGAGCATTAGTGGACAAAACACCTATGGCAGCCAAGATCTTGATTGCTAATCGAGCGTTGAACGCTCAACAATACGAAGGCGTTGGCCAAAGAGGACCCCCACGGCAACAAGTGCATGAGGTAAGTTCTAAATCCGACATTCATGCACAATTAGCTAATCTTACTTCCATTGTGTCTTAGATGACCGAAGCCATGAGGATTCAAGAACCAACTGTGTGTGGTGTGTGTTCTATCCAAGGACATGCTTTTGAAAAGTGTCCACAATTGATTGAAAATGGTGGATGGGAAAGCGCCAATGCAATTGGATTTCAAGGCCAAAACCAACCAAGGAACGATCCATATTCAAATACATATAATCCAGGTTGGAGAGACCACCCGAACTTCAAGTGGAGGGATCCCCAACAACCCCAACAACAAGGAGGCTTTCGGCAACAAACCCCGGGTTTCTATCAAAAGCCGTTTGCACCAACTCAAACCCAAGCACAACCTGCCCAAAACAAATCAGGTTCTTCGATTGATAATGATCAAATTTTTCAATTACTAACTTCTATGGCGCAAGGTATGCAAACTAGAGACAAAAAGGTGGACGAGTTGGAGAAGCAAGTGGGGCAGATTGCCGAGTTCATGGGGAAGTTTCAAGACCAAGGCCAACTTCCTAGTTCTACCATTCCAAATCCGAAGGGAGGCTTTGAAAGTTCAAAAGCTATCTTATTGAGAAGTGGAAAAGAAGTTGGGGCAGGTCCTAAACCATCAACATCAGGTCCCAAAGAGGATGAAAAACTGAAATTTGAAGAGGATGATGCATGCCCACCCACGGAAAAGGTGGAAACACCTTTGCCGCAAGCTTTGAATGTCCTAAAACTATCCAATTCGGCCAATAAGGGTAAGAATGTGTGAAATTCAGTTCCTACTAATGTTTTTCCTTCGAATGTTCCTTTTCCTAGTAGGTTTCTGCAAACAAAGAAGGAGGAAGCTGAAAAGGACATCCTTGAGACATTTAGGAAAGTTCAAGTTAACATACCCCTTTTGGATGCAATTTGTGGGGCAGGTTGTGGAGGAGACTCATCTCCAAGCCGTGGGCTCCAAGGAGGAGTGAGTAGAGTTCTTCGTCCGGCTGCAAGACGTTAAAGAAAGCGCTTCTTGGGAGGCAACTCATGCATTCAACAAAGGAAGACCTAGAAATCACTCCAATTCCAGATTTGCGTTCTTAAAACCCTTCTCTTTGTTGTTATTTCGTTTCTGTTTTGTTTAGTATGTTTAGTTGCTGTTGGTTTGTTGGTTTTTTATTTGTGTTAGTTTATGCTTGAAACATTGAGGACAATGGTTGATTTAAGTGTTGGGGGGGGGGGGTAACTAAATGTTTTTGATGCAAATTCGTGGGATTTTATCACCCATTACTTATAGACTTGTTCCTTGCTGTTTTAAGGTGTTTTTAAGCTGTTTTGGTGCTTGTTAGTGTGTTTTGACTTAAAAATCCGAAAATCACATAAAAATTTGAAAAATTGTTTTGAAAAACCCAAAAAGAGTTGTTTTGAGTTGTTTTTGTGTGTTTGTTTGTGTCTTAGGGTACCTTCCAATACAATGATGAGGATTCGGTTTGTAATTGCATGGCTGTTAAAAAGAGTTGTAAACATGGATGAAAGTTTGATTTACTCTTTGTTTATGCTTGGTTGTGGTTATAACTTATGAATTCACATGCAATCATAAAGGAAAAATCAGTTTTTGTAACATGCTTGAAGGAAGGAACTCAAATTAACACTACAACCTTGTGAGACTTGAGCCTAAACGTTTATTCGGAGAGTTTATAATCTGTGCATCTTTGTTTTCTAAAGTCGTTGCATGATCTCATTATTCTTTGCTTGATTACTACTTAGAAGGCATTTCATCATTTAGTTCCAAATGCTAGAACTCATGCCCATTTCATTCAAAGCATGCTATTGATTTGCATAATGGCGGGATTTTAAAACCGCACAAATTTAACCCTCTTTTTGTCAATTGTAGTATAGGTGTAAGTAGGGTATCGTTCTAGGCCGGGGATTAGGAGGGATTGCTAATCTACTCTAAATTAAATTAAAAATATTAAACAAAGTTTAAAACACTAAACTAAAATCAAAACACTTAACTAGAAAAACTCAAAATAAAACTAACAAATAAACTAAAACAAATCAAAAGACTCAAAACAACTCAAGACTCTAAAAAAAACACAAACTAAGCTAAAAACTCGAAACACACTTAAAATGACTCAAAATAATGAAAACAATCAAATTAACTCAATCTAGACACTAAGAAATTAATTGGACGGAAATTGAATTAAAAGACTAAAAAAAATGAAAACTAACTAAATAATATAATATAATATTGGGGGGGGGGGGGAGGGGGGTTTGGTTTTGATTAGAAGTAAATTAAACTTAAATACAAACTATAAAATTGACAAAAACATAAAATAAAGATGAATGGATGGGCGACGGACTGGCTAGAGGGTTTTTCTCCACACAAGACACATATGCAATCTAAATTGATTTTTAGTTGTTCTTTCAATAAGTTGTGAATTTCAATACTCCAGATTAACCGTGAACAGCACTTTTTTAATCTTCAAGTTTTCCTTATGTTATTAAATTGGATGAACAGCATACAACAATTCAAAACATTCCTCAAAAGTCCCCTACGTGAAAAGCACAATAGAGATACAATCAAAGATCATTAAACTTTGTGAAAACTATAAGCACTGACGAGGCATTCGTAACTATGAAAAGCATGATACTCTTGCCAAGAATTTACTTAACGCGATTGTGACTAGCAACCTTCACTACTCATGAATATAAGTTCATAACGATTAGGTGAAATTCACTTATATTCTAGCATCAAATTCATGCGTGTAAATTAAGTATGCATTCTTAATCGACAAACATAAATAAGTTATTAATCAAGCAGTTAAGCAAATTAAATCACAACTCAGAAATCACAATTGAAGGTATCAATTCATATTACAAATATAATCATGGTTTTGAATTATCCTCTAGCCAAAACAAATTAATTACACATTATTTAAAAATTAAATAAAAGTAAAACTGAGTTTGGAGAGATTAAACCGAAACGGAGATTTGTAAAAATCCGTGCACTGCACAGACTGTTTTCAATTGCACCGTGTGTAATCCCCTGTGCCTTCTGAGCTCTCTCTTCTTCCCAGCCAGCTTGTGAGGAGACGAGTCCAGCTAGTTCGCGCCAGTTGGCTGCTTCCTCCTCGTCTATCTATTTCTGATTCGCTGCATTCCAAAGGCAGCTCCCTCCCGCGCAGCTTCAGTCGCTGCTTCTCCTTGCTGGCTTCGAGAGGCTTCACGCTGCCTTCTGCAGCCTTCGGTGAGCTTCTGTTTTTGTCTCTGCCCGCTGCCTTTCAAGCCAGCAGTTGGTTTTCTCGCAGCCCTCGCTGACTCCATGCCCGCGCGCTGCCAAGAGGCAGCCCTCGTGATGATCCTCTCCCAACCGACTCGGTGCTGCTCCCTTCAGATCCGCAGGCTTGCGCCTGCCCTTTTTTTATTTTGTTTTCTGTCTTCTCCTCCGCTCTCCGAGGAGCTTATCTCCTCTCTTATTGGCCTTCAATCCCTGTTTTCAAATCTGCCCGTGTGTTTTCCAGCTGCCTTCCATCATGACTTCCACCGATTTATTCCTTCCCACATGCTGCTTTACACACACACACAAAAATATATTTAAATATAAATATATATATATATAATATATATATATATATATATATTATTTTCCAAATGATAAGTTCTATTAAACAAGCAAGATAGTTGAGACGAAATTATTACTTAACACTTCACTTAATTCTATTTTTATTTTCTTAGCTAGATAAATTCTATAAAACACAAAAACAAAGTAAAATAGTTCAAAATATAACGAACTAACTAAGAAAAGATAAGTGAATTTGATGTAAAAATGTATATAAATATGATCCGATCAAATACCCCCACACTTAGCTTTTGCTAGTCCTCGAGCAAAACAAGGAAAACAGAAAAAGTAATAACATGAAAAACATTAGCTTCCCCCTATTTGACCCTCATAGGATTTCATTCGAGAACATAAATCAGCAAGAACCATAGCTAGCACCAAACAAGCTAATTCAAGCTCATCTTCCTTATTCAAATATTAGCAGTAATCTTTAAATCATCCTTGAAGTGTAGTGTGTGAGATAGCCATGCTAATGCAATTTCAAGTTTTTATTTTTAAAATCACCATATGCAAACCAGCAACCTTCTCACGGGATATGCACTCAATCACACATGTGTTTAGTTTTAATGTGTTTCGCTCAAAGAAACAAATGTGAAAGTTCTACCATAAGCTTGCATAAAAATCACTTCTCCACAATCATAATTGCAAAACTTAAATCAAGAGGACTTTTATTGGATGTAATGAGGCTTAGGGATAGGGCTATTGAAACGAAAGAATAGGAAAACACAAGTCCCAAGCTACATCGCAAGCGATTCTTTTGTTGAGATTTATAAAAACTCAAGCTCTCCAACGATTCTTTTAACACCTCCAAACACACCCTTAAACTGAAACTTTAAACTTTTTATTTTCTTTTCTTTGAATACAATCTTTCTTTCTTTTTTTTTTTCTTTTTCTTTTCATTTTTTTTTAAAATAAATACAAACATGAAATACCCCCACACTTTTTCTTTTGCAAAACCTTCCAAGTACTTCACAAACATTTCTCATAAGACAGTCTCAAATTGCTCGCTTGGAAAGAGTAAGGAAACATGTTTTGAGGTATAAGGGTAGACATATCTGGTGATAAGAAATAAAAGGCTTACAAAAACGGCTCAAATAGGCAATCTAATGATATCATTTTTCTTTGGGAAACATGTTTATTTGGGCCATGGTGGTAAACCTAATGCCTCTATCATTTTCAAGTTCATGCAATCAATGACAAATATTTCGAAAGATCGTTACGCAAGTTCTAGAGATGCATCTCACATAAGTTCATCACACATGAAAGAATAGGAGTGTATGAAAAATGCACACACTTTCAATAGGCTCAAAACCTCACATAGGACGTATACGGTCACTAAATTCACATATGAAGCTTTAAGTCATGCTTTAGTTTCACATCAACAAGGCTATGTGCATTTGGTTTTTCAAAGATGATCAAACATGTACAATACTAACAAAAGAATTAGGAAATTCACACAACACATGTTAACTAAGTTCTTGATCATCATGGTTCAAATTTCATCCAGTTATATCATTGGGTCGGGAAACTAATAAAAATCTAATTCAAAACAATAAGGAAAACAGGACAATATTTTTGTATTTTTAAATTTTCCGAAAAAATTAAATAAAACAAAACCAATTAAGAAAACAAAAAGCAATAACATGGAAACAAATGAACCAGTTCAAAGTTGAAGGTACAAATTTTTTTTTAATTTGGTCATTTTTTTTATACTCTTTACCCCCACACTTAAACTAGACATTGTCCCCAATGTCAGAAAACATTAATATGCAAATAAAAATATAAAGATAAAAAATAAAAATAAAATTACCAAATGAAAAGAAACAAAATAACGCAATAGGACTGAAAACTTCCCTAATTTGCAGAAAACCAAGCGAAGACCCCCAAGCGTAAATTTTGCAATCAACTTCAAGGGTGGAAATATTAAAAAATTCCTGCAAAGAAAAGAAATAAATCAGTTAAGCACGCAAGAAAATATAGAAAATGCAAACGAAAAATTGAAAATGAAAATAAAAGACAATGAAAAGAACTAATAGGCGATCATTGGTCATGATTGTTGATTTTCCACAGCTTTCTTCTTGAACTGGATGGGCCTTCTTCTTGCAAGTGGTCCTCAGCTTAGTTGAGGATGAATCAGCACGTTGTCTCCACATGCTTCAAGTAGTCCGGTCTCCACGCAGGTGTGGCATCTTCTTGAACTCTTGGATCAACCCAGACTCATCTGCTCTTCGAAGCAACTCAGACTCCTCCTGCTTCGTCTGTGAGGTACTTTTGCTTTTGAAGAAGCACCTCTACACAGGTTTATTTCTGAAGTGGGTTGGGAGGGGTCTGAGATGAGTACTCGAGAGCAAGACTAGGTAAGCAATCAGGATCTCACTTTCTCCACATTCCTCATATGAAGGTGAGGAGAAAGCATGATATGAGATACTTTTGCTTTTAACCTTTTTGATATGAAATACTTTTGCTCTGGAAGGTTTGTTTTCTGGGGTGATCCAAGGGATGAAGAACACTGAATAACTCGAAAGCTTTCTTTGGGAAAACATTGTCGGAGATGAAGAGAGGTTGAGAGGTTGAGAGGGTGTGAAGGTGTGCCTTTGATGTGGAAGGCGAAGGTCGAACTTATAGAAATTTGGCTTCACAACCGGAACTATTCCTTCACTATTTGTCGGCAGCCGGTGGATGGATGAACAGTGCCCGTTACGCGCTTTCTGACAAAGCGTCCGTAATTTCCGCGAAGCTGACTGCGCATACGACGAGTGACGACAAACTGGAATGATGATCTTTTGAAAACCGGGGTTCAAATCCGGGTTCGGCTCGTGGTTTTCGCAAAGCTCCAAGCCGCATGTGACGAGTGACGAGTGATGACAAACTGGAAAAGATGATGCCACGTGATTTTTGAGTCACGCCCAGCTTTTGATAAAGGATTCCGGTTTTTGAGAAAGGTGTCTGGCTCTTTCGATTTGCGCGAGGACGCGTCTTCAACCTCTGAGGAGCGCTCTTTGATCTCTGAGGAGCGGGCGCTCTTCATTTTCTTCTTTTTATAGAGGCATGAATTTTGTTTCACCTCACACTTGAACTCATTTCCTCAAACACTCCCTTTTGTAAACACACATAATCTTTCCGAACTCTTCCTGCACTCTTAATCTTTCCGACTCTTCCTCCTCAACACCTTCTAAAAAAAAATGTCTTTCCCTTCCGACCGTCGCCTAAACTTGAATGTCGGGGAAGACGATGACTCATCTTCTCCGAACAACATTTGGAATCCGTCCTTCATATCCCCCAATGGTCCTCTTACAGTCGGGGACACAATGATGAGGAATGAAATCACCGCTACGGTGATTGCTGATCGGACCATATTTATATACATTTTTATATCAAATTCACTCGTCTTTTCTTAGTTAGTTCGTTATATTTTGAGCTATTTACGTTATTTTTATGTTTTATAAGTTTTTCAAGAAAAGAAAATAAAAATAGAATAAATGAAGTGTTAAGTAATTAATTCGTTTAAACTATTTTACTTGTTTATTAGAATTTATCATTTGGAAAATAATTTTTATATATATATATATATTTATATATATATATATATATATATATATATATTTATATATATATATTTATTTATATTTATAAATATAATATAACGTGGAGCATGATAATGATGCAGTCGGTGGGTGCTGCCAGGGATGGCAGCGAGAAAAATATTCAATACAAAGGGAAGCATCTCATGATGGAAGGCACTCTCGGTGCAAGTGGAGAGCACTAGTCAAAGGGAAGGGCAGCATGAGTTTTAAAGGGAATAAAAGGAGCAGGCTGCCTCGGAGGAAAAGGGGGGAGAGAGCAGCGCAAGGGCTGCTTGGCAGCAGAAAACAAGAAGAAAATAAAAATAAGAAGGAAGGGAGTCGGTGAGCTCCTGTGAGATCTGGGGGGAGAGAGCAGCGCAAAGGCTGCCTGGCAGCGCAGGCTGCGGACGGAGAAACCAGGAGGCACGAGAGTTGACGGGAGACGGAGAGCTGCCTCGTGCAGCTTGAGCTCCTCGGATCTTGAGATAAGAAGCTGCCCTGCCTAAGGCTCTCGGCAGAGGTCAGTTAGAGAGCAAAGGGCGCTGCCCCTTCTGTTTTGTTAGAAGGCTGGCGTCAGTGCCAAGACAGAGAGGAGCAAATTCCTCATTTGGTTATATTTCTCCAAACTTTTATTTTATTTCTGTTTTAATTTATAAATGTTGTGTAATTAATTTGTTTTGGCTAGAGGTTAATTCAAAGCCATGGATATATTTGTAATTTGAATTGGTAACTTCAGTTGTGATTTCTGAGTTGTGATTTAATTTGCTTAACTGCTTGATAGATAACTTATTTGTGTATGTTAATTAAGGATGCATACTTAATTTACACGCATGAATTTGATGCTAGAATATAAGTGAATTTCACCTAATCGTTATGAACTTATATTCATGAGTGGTGAAGGTTGCTATCCGCAATCGCGTTAAGTAAATTCATGGCAAACGTATCATGCTGTTCATAGTTACGAATGCCTTGTCAACACTTATGATTTTCATAGAACATAATGATCTTTAATCGTATCTCTATTGTGCTTTTCACGTAGGGAACTTTTGGGGAATAATTTGAGTTGTTGTATGCTGTTCATCCAATTCGATAACATAAGGAAAATCTGAAGGTTAATTTAAGTGTACCTAATTAATCTGGAGTATTGAAATTTACAACTTATTGAAAGAACAACTGAAGGTCAATTTAGATTGCATATGTGTCTTGTGTGGAGAAAAACCCTCTAGCCAATCCGTCGTCCATCCGTTTACTTTTAATTTTATGTTTTTGTCAATTTTGTAATTTATTTAAGTTTAATCTACTTCGTCAAAACCAAACCAATCCCCCCCATTATTAAAATATTATTACTTAGTTAATTTTTATTAGTTTTTATCTTTTAATTTAATTTCCGTCTAATTAATTTCCTAGTTTTTATTTTAAATTGTTTTCATTATTTTGAGTCATTTTTAGTGTGTTTCGAGTTTTTAGCTTAGTTTGTATTTTCTAGAGTCTTGAGTTGTTTTGAGTCTTTTGATTTGTTTTAGTTTATTTGTTAGTTTTATTTTGAGTTATTTTAGTTAAGTGTTTTTATTTTAGTTTAGTGTTTTAAACTTTGTTTTTACGTTTTTAAATTATTTTAGAGGTTTTAGCAAGCCCTCCTAATCCCCGGCCTAGAACGATACCCTACTTACATCTATACTACATCTTTCAAAAAGAGGGTTTAATTTGTGTCGAGTTAATTCTCGCACCAAATTTTGGCGCCGTTGCCGGGGATTAGCAACTTTGCTAATCCCTTTATTTTTGTTTGTGTTTATTTTTATATTTGTGTTTTTGTTGTATTTTTGTTTATATTTGTGTTTCTGTGTTTTATTTTTGATATTTGATTTATTTTTCTTTCTTTAATTTTAGGTACTAATGGAGCAAGATTTGGCATCCATTCAAGCTCAATTGGCGAATCTCACGTCTCAGTTGACTCAGAATGCCGAAAGGACCACAATGCCAAGTGTCCCTACATTTGGTGCATCGTATGGGCAAGGATATCAAAATCATCAATGTCCCCAATTTTCTGCAAATGAAGATGTTTGGGGACATCAAGGATTTCAAGCCAATCAATGTCCACCAAGAGATTGGAGTGATCATTCAAACTCTATGTGGTGGGAAGCTCAACAAGTTCAACATGAGGCATATTGGCAGCCATATGAGGAGTTTTATTCAAAACCTATGGAACCACCACAACCTCATATGCAATATCCTCAATCAAACTCAGGTTCGTCAATAGATTATAATCAAATTCTTAATGAATTAAACTCTTTGGTGCAGGACCAACAAAATCAAGCTAAGGAGACTCACCAAGGAGAATATTGGCAGCCGTATGAGGAATTCTATCAATGGCCATGTGCACCACCACAACCTCCCCCACAACCATTCCAATCAAATTCAAGTATGTCCATGGATAATGATCAAATTTTTCAATTACTAACCTCTTTGGTGCAGGACCAACAAAATCAAGACAAAATAATGGATAACTTGAAGAATCAAATGGGAGAGATGGTGGAATCCATGGCACAGATTCAAGAACAACGTGAACTCTCCAATTCAAACATTGCAAATTCAAGGGGAGAAGTTGAACTTAATGAACCCATCACTTTGGAAGGTGATATGGAGGATGAGGCTGTCCTAGAACCGTTCAAACTCAGCCCGAACTTGGACGAATCGCCACTGCAAGCAGAAGATGAGGAGGACGACTTGGGCAGTTTAGACGAATTCTTGTCTCAAACCCCTCAAGTCTCTATGTCGTCCAACTATGGTGAGGTTGTTCCAAGTTCAATTCATTCTGACATTTTTCCACCGAATGTCCTTTTTCCTTGCAGAATTTTAATTCCAAATTTTGATGAGAGTGAAAAAGACGTTGTGGAATTTCTTCCAAAGGTCCATAGTGAAATCCAAATTCTTGGTGCACCAAAACAAGTTCCCGAACCTTGTGCACCAAGAAAAATGATTCAAGATATCAAAGTGGCTGGAGAATGCGTTGAAAATATCCAAGAGGCTGTGCATGAGACAATTAAGCCCAAAGAATTTGAGTTTGATGACACAGAACAGGCCACAACCATCATCGTCAATCTGGCCAAGTTCAAAATCCCGGAGATATCCAAAAACGTAGTTTTTGTCATTGAGTTTGCGTCGGAGAATGAAAGTAAGCCATCTTCTCCATTTTTAATTTTGTTTTTTACTAACAATCTGATTTTTATGATTCAGGCACCCACTCGTGAATTCAGACCATTGCCGGATCATTTCAAGTACCACTGTCCGTTCAAGGATAAAGCCATGCACTTGAATAAAGAAGGGAAGCCTAGGAATCACCCACAATCAGATTTGCATTCCTAAACCCTTCTATTTACGGCTTTCATTTTTGTTTTGTTATTTTGTTTTTTTGGTTGATTTTTATTTAGTTTGAGTCTAAATAAATTAAGGGCAATGTTTATTTTTAGTGCGGATAAACAAAGTCTTGTTACTTCAATTTACGTATTTTACTTTACTTATTTTAATTTGCTTAAAATAACCCTAAAAAAAAAAAAAAGTTTATTTAAATTATAATAATAATATTTATACATATATATTTATATATATATATATATATATATATATAAATATTTACATAAGCTTTAAAAAAAAAAAAAAAAAAATTTACAATAATACGAAAAACTAATAGCAATCATTGGTTTTGGTTAGGTGGCGCCCCAGAGGTCGACGGAGCTCCGGGAAGACGAAGAGCCAGAGTTGGAATCTCCGGAGCCGGAATGCTTGGTGCTACTCCAGAGGACGAAGGCAACATAAACCTCGGGAGTAGTGCCATGAACCTTTCATGATCACTCTGGATCCGACCGTCCGACTCCTGCAGCTGATCCAGCTTCCTCTTCATGCTGGTCGAGTAACTAGTTGCAAGCATGTGCAACTCTTTGTTCTCGTGCCTGAGTCCTCTGACCTCCTGCCGAAGACTGGCCACCTCCGCCATCAGCGACTCCACCTGACGAGATCGGGCAAGCAGGCGCTGGCCCATGTTCGAAACTGAGCCTGCACTCTGGACGCTGAGGGCAAGGGAGTCCTGAACGGCCAACTCGTCCGACCGCATAGATAGCATCCTATTGTCTCTAGGAGTAAGCAAATTCCTAGCGACCACCGTTGCGGTTATATCGTTTCTCATCATTGTGTCCCCGACTGTAAGAGGACCATTGGGGGATATAAAGGACGGATTCCAAATGTTGTTCGGAGCAGACGAGTCATCGTCTTCTCCGACATTCAAGTTTAGGCGACGGTCGGAAGGGCAAGACATTTTTAGAGGAGGTTGAGGAAGAAAAGAGTTCGGAAAGTTTAAGAGTGCAGGAAGAGTGCGGAATGAGTAAGAGTGCAGAAGTGCAAGAAAGGAGTAAGTTGCAGAAGTGTTTACAAGAGGAGAGAGTGTTTATGGCAATTCAGTGTGTCGTGAAACAAATTTCGTGCCCCTATAAGAAGAAGAAATTGAGAGGCGTTCCTCAGAGGTCGATGACGCGTTCGCTCGAAGATTGAAGACGCGTCCTCGCGCAAATCGAAAAAGTCGGGCGCCTTTCTCAAAAGCAGGAGCAGTCAGGAATCACGAGGCGGTCGATTTGGCTGGACGTGTCGTCACTCATGACGTGCAGTGTGGAGCGTTGCGAAAACCACGAGCCGCACCCGGTTTTGAACCCCGGTTTTCAAAAGATCATCATTCCGGTTTTGTCGTCACTCGTCTTTGCATCGTCAGCCTCGCGGAAATTACGGACGCTTTGTCAGAAAGCGCGTAACGGGCACTGTTCATCCATCACCGGCTGCCGACAAATAGTGCAAGAATAGTTCCGGTTGAGGAAGAAAAATTTCTATAAGTTTCGACATTTGCTTCCACATCAAAGGCACACCTTCACACCCTCTCACCTCTCAACCTCTCAACCTCTCTTCATCTCCGATAATGTCTTCCCAAAGAAAGCTTTCGAGTTATTCAGTGTTCTTCATCCCTTGGATCACCCCAGAAAACAAACCTTCCAGAGCAAAAGTATTTCATATTAAAAAGGTTAAAAGCAAAAGTATCTCATATTATGCTTTCTCCTCTCCTTCATCTGAGGAACGTGGAGAAAGTGAGATCCTGATTGCTTACCTAGTCTTGCTCTCGAGTACTCATCTCAGACCCCTCCCAGCCCACTTCAAAAATAAACCTGTGCAGAGGTACTTCTTCAAAAACAAAAGTACCTCACAGACGAAGCAGGAGGAGTCTGAATTACTTCGACGAGCAGACGAGTCTGGGTTGATCCAAGAGTTCAAGAAGATGCCACACCTGCGTGGAGACCGGACTACTTGAAGCATGTAGAGACACGTGCTGACTCATCCTCTACTAGGCTGAGGAGCACTTGCCAGAAGGAGGCCCATCCAGTTCAAGAAGAAAGCTGTGGAAAATCAACAAGGACGACCAATGATCGCCTATTAGTTCTTTTTGTTATCTTTTATTATCATTTTCAATTTTCGTTTACTTTATTTTCTATTTTTTCTTGCGTGCTTAACTGTTTATTTCTGTTCTTTGCAGGAACGTTTGGTTATTTCCTCCCTTGAAGTTCATTGCAAAATTTACGCTTGGGGGTCCTCGATTGAGTTTTCTGCAAATTAGGGAAGTTTTCAGTCCCTTTGCTTTATTTTGTTTCGTATTATTTTTTTCATTTTATTTTTATTTGCATATTAATGTTTTTTGACATTGGGGACAATGTCTAGTTTAAGTGTGGGGGTATCAAGATAAAAAACTGACCAAATTGAAAATTTTTGTACCTTCGCCTTTGAACTGGTTTCATTTGTTTCCGTGTTGTTGCTTGTTGTTTTTTTTTTTATTAGTTTTGTTTTATTTAATTTTTTTCGAAAAAATTTAAAAAATCCAAAAATATTGTTTTATTTTCTTTATTGTTTTAAATTAGATTTTTATTAGTTTCCCGACCCAATGATATAACTGGATCGAATTTGAACCATGATTATCAAGAACTTAGTTAACATGTGTTGTATGAAATTCCTTATTCTCTTGTTAGTATTGTACATGTTTGATTATTCTTGAAAAACCAAATGCACATAGCCTTGTTGATGTGAAACTAAAGCATGATTTAAAGCTTCATATGTGAATTTAGTGACCATATACATCCCATGTGAGTTTTTGAGCCTATTGAAAGTGTGTGCATTTTTCATACACTCCTATTCTTTCATGTGTGATGAACTTATGTGAGATGCATCTCTAGAACTTGCGTAACGATCTTTTGAAATATTTGTCATTGATTGCATGAACTTGAAAATGATAGAGGCATTAGGTTCACCACCATGGCCCAAATAACCTTATTTCCCAAAGAAAAATGATATCATTAGATTGCCTATTTGAGCCGTATTTGTTGAGCCTTTTATTTCTTATCACCAGATATGTCTACCCTTATACCTCAAAACATGTTTCCTTACCCTTTCCAAGCGAGCAATTTGAGACTATTTTATGAGAAATGTTTGTGAAATACTTGGAATGAGTTTGGCAAAAGAATAAGTGTGGGGGTATTTCATGTTTGTATTATTAAAAAAAAAAAAAAAATGAGAAAAGAAAAGAAAAAGAAAGATTGTAGACGAAGAAAATAAAAAAGTTTTTAAAGTTTCAGTTTAAGGGTGTGATGGGAGGTGTTAAAAGAATCGTTGGAAAGCTTGAGTTCTTATAAATCTCAACAAAAGAATTGCTTGCAAAGTAGCTCGGAACTTGTGTTTTCCTATTCTTTTGTTTCAATAGCCCTATCCCTAAGCCTCATTACACCCAATAAAAGTCCTCTTGATTTAAGTTTTGCAATTATGATTGTGGAGAAGTGATTTTTATGCAAGCTTATGGTAGATCTTTCACATTTGTTTCTTTGAGCGAAACACATTAAAACTAAACACATGTGTGATTGAGTGAATATTCCGTGAGAAGGTTGCTGGTTTGCATATGGTGATTTTAAAAATAAAAACTTGAAATTGCATTAGCATGGCTATCTCACACAATACACTTCAAGGATGATTTAAATATTACTGCTAATATTTGAATAAGGAAGATGATCTTGGATTAACTTGTTTTGTGCTAGCTATGGTTCTTGCTGATTTATGTTTTCGAATGAAATCCTATGAGGGTTAAATAGGGGGAAGCTAATGTTTTTCATGTTATTACTTTTTCTGTTTTCGTTGTTTTGCTCGAGGACTAGCAAAAGCTAAGTGTGGGGGTATTTGATCGGACCATATTTATATACATTTTTATATCAAATTCACTCGTCTTTTCTTAGTTAGTTCGTTATATTTTGAGCTATTTACGTTATTTTTATGTTTTATAAGTTTTTCAAGAAAAGAAAATAAAAATAGAATAAATGAAGTGTTAAGTAATTAATTCGTTTAAACTATTTTACTTGTTTATTAGAATTTATCATTTGGAAAATAATTTATATATATATATATATATTTATATATATATATTTATTTATATTTATAAATATAATATAACGTGGAGCATGATAATGATGCAGTCGGTGGGTGCTGCCAGGGATGGCAGCGAGAAAAATATTCAATACAAAGGGAAGCATCTCATGATGGAAGGCACTCTCGGTGCAAGTGGAGAGCACTAGTCAAAGGGAAGGGCAGCATGAGTTTTAAAGGGAATAAAAGGAGCAGGCTGCCTCGGAGGAAAAGGGGGGAGAGAGCAGCGCAAGGGCTGCTTGGCAGCAGAAAACAAGAAGAAAATAAAAATAAGAAGGAAGGGAGTCGGTGAGCTCCTGTGAGATCTGGGGGGAGAGAGCAGCGCAAAGGCTGCCTGGCAGCGCAGGCTGCGGACGGAGAAACCAGGAGGCACGAGAGTTGACGGGAGACGGAGAGCTGCCTCGTGCAGCTTGAGCTCCTCGGATCTTGAGATAAGAAGCTGCCCTGCCTAAGGCTCTCGGCAGAGGTCAGTTAGAGAGCAAAGGGCGCTGCCCCTTCTGTTTTGTTAGAAGGCTGGCGTCAGTGCCAAGACAGAGAGGAGCAAATTCCTCATTTGGTTATATTTCTCCAAACTTTTATTTTATTTCTGTTTTAATTTATAAATGTTGTGTAATTAATTTGTTTTGGCTAGAGGTTAATTCAAAGCCATGGATATATTTGTAATTTGAATTGGTAACTTCAGTTGTGATTTCTGAGTTGTGATTTAATTTGCTTAACTGCTTGATAGATAACTTATTTGTGTATGTTAATTAAGGATGCATACTTAATTTACACGCATGAATTTGATGCTAGAATATAAGTGAATTTCACCTAATCGTTATGAACTTATATTCATGAGTAGTGAAGGTTGCTATCCGCAATCGCGTTAAGTAAATTCATGGCAAACGTATCATGCTGTTCATAGTTACGAATGCCTTGTCAACACTTATGATTTTCATAGAACATAATGATCTTTAATCGTATCTCTATTGTGCTTTTCACGTAGGGAACTTTTGGGGAATAATTTGAGTTGTTGTATGCTGTTCATCCAATTCAATAACATAAGGAAAATCTGAAGGTTAATTTAAGCGTACCTAATTAATCTGGAGTATTGAAATTTACAACTTATTGAAAGAACAACTGAAGGTCAATTTAGATTGCATATGTGTCTTGTGTGGAGAAAAACCCTCTAGCCAATCCGTCGTCCATCCGTTTACTTTTAATTTTATGTTTTTGTCAATTTTGTAATTTATTTAAGTTTAATCTACTTCGTCAAAACCAAACCAATCCCCCCCATTATTAAAATATTATTACTTAGTTAATTTTTATTAGTTTTTATCTTTTAATTTAATTTCCGTCTAATTAATTTCCTAGTTTTTATTTTAAATTGTTTTCATTATTTTGAGTCATTTTTAGTGTGTTTCGAGTTTTTAGCTTAGTTTGTATTTTCTAGAGTCTTGAGTTGTTTTGAGTCTTTTGATTTGTTTTAGTTTATTTGTTAGTTTTATTTTGAGTTATTTTAGTTAAGTGTTTTTATTTTAGTTTAGTGTTTTAAACTTTGTTTTTACGTTTTTAAATTATTTTAGAGGTTTTAGCAAGCCCTCCTAATCCCCGGCCTAGAACGATACCCTACTTACATCTATACTACATCTTTCAAAAAGAGGGTTTAATTTGTGTCGAGTTAATTCTCGCACCAATTGCCAGAAATCTGCTCACTCCAAGGGACAATAGGATGTTATCCAGGCGGTCGGACGAGCTGGCCGTTCAGGAATCTCTGGCCCTCAGCGTCCAAAGTGCAGGCTCAGTTTCAAACATGGGCCAGCGCCTGCTTGCAAGATCTCGTCAGGTGGAGTCGCTGATGGCGGAGGTGGCCAGTCTTCGGCAGGAGGTCAGAGGACTCAGGCACGAGAACAAGGAGTTGCACATGCTTGCAACCAGTTACTCGACCAGCATGAAGAGGAAGCTGGACCAGCTGCAGGAGTCGGACGGTTGGATTCAGAGCGATCATGAAAGGTTCATGGCGTTACTCCCGAGGTTTATGTTGCCTTCGTCCTCTGGAGTAGCACCAAGCGTTCCGGCTCCGGAGATTCCAACTCTGGCTCTTCGTCTTCCTGGAGCTCCGTCAACTTCTGTGGCGCCACCTGACCAATGACCAATGAATGCTATTAGTTTTTCGTATTATTGTAAAATTTTATTGCTTTAATGTTTATTTAAATAAATATATATATATATATATATATATTACTAATATTATTATTATTATTATTATTAATTTGTTTTTTTTTTGGGTTTATTTTAAGCAAATTAAAATATGTAATGTAAAATATGTAAATTAATGCAAAAAGACTTTATTTACCCGCACTTAAAATAAACAAGGCCCTTAATTTATTTAAACACAAACTAAACAAAAATCAACCAAATAACACAACTAACTAAACAAAACAAAGATTGCAAAGTAAAGGCAATAAAGAGAAGGGTTAAGAAATGCAAATCTGGTTGCTTGGGTTGCCTCCCAAGAAGCGCTTGATTTAACGTCTTTAGCCGGACGAATCTTTCCATTAACCTCCCCTCGGCTCCAAAGCATGAAATTTATCTTTCAATGGGAGGTGATACTTGAAATGATTCGGCAGTGGTTTGAATTCCAGGGTGGGTGCCTGAATCATTAAAATCAGAAACATGTTAGTAGAAAATAAAATTAAAATTAAAATTGGAGAAAATGGCTTATTGTATTTCTCCGACACAAACTCAATTATAAAAACTACGCCTTTGGATATTTCAGGGATTTTGCACATGGCCAGATTGACTATTATGGTTGTGGCTTGTCCCGTGTCCTAAAAATCAACTTCTCGGGCCTTTGTTTCCACAATTACATCCTCTTTGATGCATTCCACATATTTTCCAGCCACTTCATTCTCTTGAAATCTTTTTCTTGGTATGCAAGGTTCTTTGAGCGTTTCAACCTCATCGGGAACTTGCTGTGGTGCACCAAGAATTGAGATATCACCTTTGACCTCTGGAAGAACTTCCACAATCTGCCCCATTTGATTATTCAATTCTCCCATCTCCTTGGTTTGATTTTCTACTTCCTGGTTCAAAGAGATGAGTAATTGAATAATATTATCATTATCCACAGATGTACCTGAATTGAATTGGGCAGATTGTTGTGGTGGCTGTGACGGTTCATATGGCCACTGATAGAACTCTTCCGATGACGGCAATTGTTCCTCTTGTTGTGAACCCTGCGTCAAAGAGATTAGTCCTTCAAGAATTTCATTATAATTTACGGCCATACTTTGATTCGATTGGAATTGTTGTGGGGGGTTCTGTGGCGGCTGCATAGGTCTGGAATAGAATTCGTCTTGCTGCCAATATCCACTTTGTTGAAATTGTTGAGGTTCATCCCACATCTGATCTGAATAACCTCTCCAATTCGAATTGCAAGCGTTGGAAAACATGTTGCCCCTTGATTGACCGTGGCCTTGATATCCCCATTCATCTTCATATGCAGAAAATTGAGGAGACTGATGAGTCTGATATCCTTGCCCATATGGCACATCAAATGTCGGGACATTTGGCATTGAGGTCCTTTCGGCATTATTAGTCAATTGAGCAGTGAGCTGTGCCAATTGAGCTTGAATACTAGCAAAATCCATGTCTTGCTCCAATTATACCTAAAATCAAAGAAAGAAAAATAAATCAAATACCAAAAGTAAAATACACAAATACAAATATAAACATAAACACAAATATAAAAATAAACACAAACAAAAATAAAGGGATTAGCAAAGTTGCTAATCCCCGGCAACGGCGCCAAAAATTTGACGGGATTTTAAAACCGCACAAATTTAACCCTCTTTTTGTCAATTGTAGTATAGGTGTAAGTAGGGTATCGTTCTAGGCCGGGGATTAGGAGGGATTGCTAATCTACTCTAAATTAAATTAAAAATATTAAATAAAGTTTAAAACACTAAACTAAAATCAAAACACTTAACTAGAAAAACTCAAAATAAAACTAACAAATAAATTAAAACAAATCAAAAGACTCAAAACAACTCAAGACTCTAAAAAAAACACAAACTAAGCTAAAAACTCGAAACACACTTAAAATGACTCAAAATAATGAAAACAATCAAATTAACTCAATCTAGACACTAAGAAATTAATTGGACGGAAATTGAATTAAAAGACTAAAAACAATGAAAACTAACTAAATAATATAATATAATATTAGGGGGGGGGGGAGGGGGGTTTGGTTTTGATTAGAAGTAAATTAAACTTAAATACAAACTATAAAATTGACAAAAACATAAAATAAAGATGAATGGATGGGCGACGGACTGGCTAGAGGGTTTTTCTCCACACAAGACACATATGCAATCTAAATTGATTTTCAGTTGTTCTTTCAATAAGTTGTGAATTTCAATACTCCAGATTAACCGTGAACAGCACTTTTTTAATCTTCAAGTTTTCCTTATGTTATTAAATTGGATGAACAGCATACAACAATTCAAAACATTCCTCAAAAGTCCCCTACGTGAAAAGCACAATAGAGATACAATCAAAGATCATTAAACTTTGTGAAAACTATAAGCACTGACGAGGCATTCGTAACTATGAAAAGCATGATACTCTTGCCAAGAATTTACTTAACGCGATTGTGACTAGCAACCTTCACTACTCATGAATATAAGTTCATAACGATTAGGTGAAATTCACTTATATTCTAGCATCAAATTCATGCGTGTAAATTAAGTATGCATTCTTAATCGACAAACATAAATAAGTTATTAATCAAGCAGTTAAACAAATTAAATCACAACTCAGAAATCACAACTGAAGGTATCAATTCATATTACAAATATAATCATGGTTTTGAATTATCCTCTAGCCAAAACAAATTAATTACACATTATTTAAAAATTAAATAAAAGTAAAACTGAGTTTGGAGAGATTAAACCGAAACGGAGATTTGTAAAAATCTGTGCACTGCACAGACTGTTGTCAATTGCACCGTGTGTAATCCCCTGTGCCTTCTGAGCTCTCTCTTCTTCCCAGCCAGCTTGTGAGGAGACGAGTCCAGCTAGTTCGCGCCAGTTGGCTGCTTCCTCCTCGTCTATCTATTTCTGATTCGCTGCCTTACAAAGGCAGCTCCCTCCCGTGCAGCTTCAGTCGCTGCTTCTCCTTGCTGGCTTCGAGAGGCTTCACGCTGCCTTCTGCAGCCTTCGGTGAGCTTCTGTTTTTGTCTCTGCCCGCTGCCTTTCAAGCCAGCAGTTGGTTTTCTCGCAGCCCTCGCTGACTCCAAGCCCGCGCGCTGCCAAGAGGCAGCCCTCGTGATGATCCTCTCCCAACCGACTCGGTGCTGCTCCCTTCAGATCCGCAGGCTTGTGCCTGCCCTTTTTTTATTTTGTTTTCTGTCTTCTCCTCCGCTCTCCGAGGAGCTTATCTCCTCTCTTATTGGCCTTCAATCCCTGTTTTCAAATCTGCCCGTGTGTTTTCCAGCTGCCTTCCATCATGACTTCCACCGATTTATTCCTTCCCACATGCTGCTTTACACACACACACAAAAATATATTTAAATATAAATATATATATATAATATATATATATATATATATATATATATTATTTTCCAAATGATAAGTTCTATTAAACAAGCAAGATAGTTGAGACGAAATTATTACTTAACACTTCACTTAATTCTATTTTTATTTTCTTAGCTAGATAAATTCTATAAAACACAAAAACAAAGTAAAATAGTTCAAAATATAACGAACTAACTAAGAAAAGATAAGTGAATTTGATGTAAAAATGTATATAAATATGATCCGATCACATAACACATATTCAAGATGAAGTTGTGTAGTCACCACCACCTTAGCCAAAATACCGTGTGCCCTACTCCATTTTATGTTTAAGTTAACCCCGTTGAGCCTTGTTAGCCTATGTTCTTTGTTAACCCATACCCTTGTTTTTGAAGCATAGTAAAGCATGATTCAAATTGAATTCCTTTTGATTAATGTTGGGCAGAAAGCAAGTGTGGGGGAAGTGTTCTTATGAGAGTTTGTGTGTGCCATAGGCACGGGTAGAAAAAAAAAATTCGTGAAAATAAAGAAAGAAAAAAGAAAAGTTGTGAAAAGTATGAAAAAAGAGTTGAAAAGATGTGAAAAAAAGAGTACTAAAGTGTTGTTTGTTGAAGAAAGGGTCCAAAACAATGAATTCGGCCCTAAGAGTTGTTTAAATCTTCCCCTTGTGTTTTAAAGTTGATTTTTGCATTCTAAAGTGAATTCTAAGTCTCAATTTCACTACTTTGCTTACTATCGCTTTAAGAACATTTGAGTAGGAATCCTTCGTTGATTAGAAATCCTCATGTGAGTAGGAATCCTTCGTTGATTAGGAATCCTAATTTCTTCAAGTCTTCAATTCATCCATTCCTTTTGCTCCAAAAGGCTCCAAATTACATCATTTTGCACACTTTGGCCTTAGAATCTGAAAACACACAAAAGTGACTTTAAACACTAAAATAACTAAGGAAACACAACGTAAATGCACGAGAACAAGCCAATTAAGTAGCATAAATATGCTCCTATCAATCATCCAAATTTCAAATGGCGAGAACCCCAACAAGGCCAACAACAAAGTGCATTTAGGCAACAACCCCCGGGTTTCTTGATAGGAGCATATTTATGCGACTTAACTAGCTTGTTTCCTTGCATTTACGTTGTTAGAACTTAGTTATTTTAGTACTTTAAGCCATTTTCGTGTGTTTATAGGTCCATTGGGCAATTGATCGGACCTTATTTATATATATTTTTATATCAAATTCACTCGTCTTTTCTTAGTTAGTTCGTTATATTTTGAGCTATTTACGTTGATTTTGTGTTTTATTGAATTTGTTAAGTTAAGAAAATTATATATATTTATTTATATTATTTTATATATATATATATTTATATAATGTGTTTGTGAGTGAGCTTTCGGTGGAAGGCAGTACAGGTGGGGCTGGCAGGAAACAAAAGAAAAATAATGTGAGGAATAAAATAAAAGAAAGGCAATAAAAGAGGAAGTCTAAGTGGGAGCTCTCGGTGAGCATCTTAGAAAGAAACATAAAATAAAAAAATAAAAAAATAGAAAATGGAAGACAGCTGGGAACCAAAGCATGTGAGCTGCCATACTTGGCAGCGGGAGAGGAGAGCTGCCTTGGGGGTGCACAGAGCACCAGGCTGCCCAAAAACCAGGAGAAAAGGAATAAAAACGAGAAAAGAGAGGCAGGAATTAAGGGCGCGAAAATCAGGAGCCTCGGGGCTGCCTCGAGAGGAATTGAAGACTAGCCAATTGGGCAGCGACCAACTGGAGCTCAGCGTCACCGAGAGGAAGGCCAGGCGCACTGTGCTGCCATCGGGCAGCTCGCGAAGGAAAAGCAGCGCCAACCAGAGGCTGCCAAGTCAACTCGCAGCACGGGAAGAAGAAATCAAGGGCTGCGTTGGCAGCGCATCAAAGCCAGGAGCGCGCACGAAGTCAAGGGCAGGCGCAGCAGCCAATTGGAGAGCTGCCTTGAAGGCTGACGCACGCACGAGGAGCTAAGGACAGGAGGGTAACGTAGAGAGAGGAAGTCGCGGTGGAGGCGTTAGCCTCGGAGCTGGAAAGGCAGAAAAGCACATGCAGGCCTCGGTACAGACAAGCACCACACGCACAAAATTACAGAGAAGCTCACGGTGCAAAGGATTCACTCCTCAATTTGGTTTAATCCCTCTAAACTTTTGTTTTTATTTCTGTTTTAATTTATGAATAATGTGTAATTAATTTTTTTTGGCTAGAGGTTAATTCGAAACCATGATTATATTTGTAATTTGAATTGGTAACTTCAGTTGTGATTTCTGAGTTGTGATTCAATTTGCTTAACTGCTTGATTGATAACTTATTTGTGTATGTTAATTAAGGATGCATACTTAATTTACACGCATGAATTTGATGCTAGAATATAAGTGAATTTCACCTAATCGTTATGAACTTGTATTCATGAGTAGTGAAGGTTGTTATCCACAATCGTGTTGAGTAAATTCTTGGCAGGAGTATCATGCTTCTCATAGTTACGAATGCCTCGTTAGTACTTATAGTTTTTACAAAGTTTAATGATCTTTGATTGTATCTCTATTGTGCTTTTCACGTAGGGGACTTTTAGAGAATGTGTTGAATTGTTGTATGCTGTTCATCCAATTCAATAACTTAAGGAAAACTTGAAGATTAAAAAAATGCTGTTCACGGTTAATCTGGAGTATTGAGATTTACAATTTATCGAAAGAACAACTGAAAATCAATTTAGATTGCATTTGTGTCATGTGTGGAGAAAAACCCTCTAGCCAATCCGTCGCCCATCCATTTACTTTAATTTTATGTTTTTGTCAATTCTGTAATTTATTTAAGTTTATTTACGTTTCGTCAAAACCAAACCCCCCCATTATTAAATTGTATTATTTAGTTTGTTTTTATTATTTTTAATGTTTTAATTTAATTTTCGTCCATTTTAATTCTTAGTGTCTAGATTGAGTTAATTTGATTGTTTTTATTATTTTGAGTCATTTTAAGTGTGTTTCGAGTATTAGAGTTTTTAGCCTAATTTTGTGTCCTTGAGTCTTGTTTAATATTTTTAAATTAATTTAGAGTAGATTAGCAATCCCTCCTAATCCCCGGCCTAGAACGATACCCTACTTACACCTATACTACATCTGTCAAAAAGAGGGTTAAATTTGTGCGGTTTAAAATCCCGTCAGCAGTTGGAGCAAAGAAGTGCATTTTGGAGTGATTTTGGGCTTATGTTGGTTTGGACATGCTTGGAGCTAATTGGAGTGATGAACTTGAGGTGCAAATGAGCTAAGGAGTGAATGAAGATGTGAAGGACGGAATCTAAGACGAATGAAGAATGAAGAGTCAAAATTGGAAACCGAAGTTTCTAAGTTTGGAAGTTTCTATTTTCGAAGGTTTCCATTCTTGATGAGTTTCTATTCTCGGAATGGAAGTTTCCTAATCTTTCTTCACCTAAATCTCAGCCACACAAGGGTTCTAAAATATGTGAGGACATTCAATTGAGACTTCTAGAAGCCTAAACTTCCCTAATGAACCCTTGCCGCACCTCCCTTGAACTCCCTTGTTCCTTGCCGCACAAGGGCCTCTTTCTTTCCTATTTTCTGGACTTAAAACACATACTTGTTTTGTCCTAAAACTGTGCCTTATCCTTTCCCTTTCCTTCACAAACCTGCCACACCTTTATATTCCATTTTCTCTTGATTTCTGACCTTTTATTCCATTCCTAAATCTGCCCTACAATTTCTGCCGAATTTCCTTTCCTATTTTCTTTAATTCTTGCACCTTATTTGCCTATTTTCTGTCATAAAACACCTTCCCCTTTAGAACCTAGCCTTGCTGCACAAGGAGGACCTTCTCTTTCCTATTTTCTGACCATTAAACACATTCATTTTCTCTCCTACACAATTCTTCCGAATTTTACATTCCTATTCTCTTTGATTTTCTGATTCTTTCTTACCTATTAAATTAGGGAACCATTTTAGCTAAGTTTTAAAGGCCTTTCCTGAACCCTTAGCCGTGCCCAATATATATTTAAACACATTCATTCACCACAATTCAGACTTTACATACCCTAGACACAATTTCTGTCATCCCTTTCCTTTGCCGCAACCTTATTCCTCAGCAAACGTCCATTCCCTCATCCAACACATCAAACCTCATCCATAGTCAATTGTGCCGCAGCAAGAGGAGAAGAAGAAGGGCCTTGGACGTTTCAAGATTGACAATTGGAGCGTTTTAGGTGTACTTCGTTCTATGCTTTCAATGTTTAATTTCTGTCTCTTTTGCTTTGCTGTGAACATGAGTGGCTAAACCCCTCTTGGCTAGGGGTGATTTTGAAGCCATGATTATGTGTGTAATATGAGTTGATAATTGTTGGAAATGTGCCCTAAAACCAATCATATGATGATACTTTACGGACATTTCACATGATTAAACTAATCTAGTTTAATATCAAGGGCAAAGATTATTGTTTGAGCGGTCTCATATAAATGTTATATGCTTAAACGATAAAGTCCAAGGAATATGTGATTGGGAGAATGCGATCTAAATAGTTAGATTCATGAGACCATTCTTTCGTAGACACATCCTAAACGTTCCTGATCATAGGATTGCCAATTGGGCATTGACAGTCCGTTAAGATCAGTACGTGCTATGTCTTCTCTCAGGGAGAGTGACTAGTCTCGAGTCATTGGTGTGAGTAACACCAAGACAAGTACGTAGGTGCTCAATAGAGAATGAGTTCACTGAACACGATCAACGACGAGTTCTCATATTCATGTCACGTGAGAACTCATGGTTAGGATAATGCAAATTAGTCCTTTGACCTGAGGCATCATAGTTGTCTTGTGGTTAGGTCCTTGATCTTTGATCGTGTCAAATGGCATTCCTTTGGAGTGTCCACGGCATGGTTGGGGTCAAGCTATCTAGTCATGGAGACAAGTGAATGCGCAACAAGGGATCTCTAACCTTCAAACTGTTGAGGGAGAATACTCTATGATATGATTTAGAATCTCTGGCCAGAGTATGAATGAGATGTTGGAATGCGTTCCAGATCACATTCAAGGTAATCATATAAGTGCGAGATTCACATTGGATAGTAGACATGAATAAACTATCAAGCCAAACAATGTGGTCAAGAGTATTGTATTAGAGAAGGACCGTATTGCATTTGTAATCCTAAACTGAATAGGTTCTCCACCTCTTCTGATTAGCTTGGGTAACCATGATATGCTGCTAGGTGTCACTCATGGTTTGTGGAAGCCCTAAACGTGTGTAAACACTAAAGGGAGAATTGAAAGTAAGTTTCAAATTCACAATCGATTTGAAAGAGTTTGAATCGCCCACTGCCTCGCTAAAAGGAACCTAATGGATCGTACACCGTGTAAGGTAGAGATTGAAGATTCAACGGAGATGAGTAAGAATAATTAAATGGTTTAATTATTTATGGCAAGGATTAATTAATATGATTATTAATCAAACGAATAAGTTCGTTAAAGACCTCGGGATGGTTTTGGACCTTAAGGCCCAATGGGCTTCGAACGTCAAGTCCATTGACTTAAGTTGTATGACAACTTAATAAATAATGATTTATAAAGGCCCAAATACTCCAAAAATATCCCTAAGGCCGGCCACTTAGTAAGGGTAGCAAACTTGGACTTATTTACAAGTTTGCCACTCAAATGAATTAAGGTATAAATTTGACTTTATAGCCAAAATTCATTTAGGGTTGTTTTTGGGAAATTGGAGAGAAGAAAAGCTCTCCCTTCTCTCTAGAAATGGCCGGCCCCCTTGGAGGGTTTTAGCTAGCACTCTAGCTCCTCCAAGGTCACTCATTTCTTCTTAATCAAAACCTTGGTGTAGAAACTTAGAGGTTCTCAATTTTGAGAACTTAGAGAACCTATCCTTTCTATATAAATCCATAGTTTTAAGATGCAAGGAATGAAGGCCCTCTCTTTGGGTGATTAGCCTTTGCTTAAGCAAAGAGGAATCTACAAAGGTATAAATCTCAACTCACTTTGTTTTGAGTTGTTTAAAGGTTCACCAATCTACTAGGCTTTGAACATTCATGGTTGATGTTTTGTTTTTAAGTATATGCAAGCATGATTCTGCCTTTAATTTGTTAATTGCATGCTAATGATATTGCTTAAATGAACATGTTTCTCCAAAATAATCCTTCAATAATTCCAGTTATGAATTCTTGAATCCTGAATGCAATTGGCTTAACTGTTTGATTAAGAACTTATTTGTGTTTGTTAATTGAGGGTCGACACTTAATTGGCATGCATAAATCTGATGCTAGAGTATAAGGGAGTTTCACATAATCGTTACAAACTTATATTCATATGTAGTGAAGGTCACTAGTCATGATCGCGTTAAGTTCAATTCCTAGCATGAGTAACATGATGTCATAGTTATAAGTGCTTTGTCAATGCTTATGATTTTCATTGAACATAATGATCTTTGATTGTATCTCTATTATGGTGTCACGTAGGGAACTTTTGAAGAATGCTTTGAGTTGTCGAATGATGTCATCCAATTCAATAATATAAGGAAAATCTAAGGGTTAACTGATGTGAGAATTATACGCACACAAATTAAACCCTCTTTTTATCAATTGTAGTAAAGAATGTAAGTAGGGATCGTTCTGGACCGGGGATTAGGAGGGATTGCTAAATCACTTGAATCTGACTCAAAAACGTAAAAACAAAGTGTAGAACACTAAACTAGACTCAAAGAATGCAAAACTAAAGTTTAAAACACTAGAACAAACCAAAAGACTCAAAACAGCAAACAAACACTCAAAACTGCCTTAAAACCACTTTCTGGGCAGTTTTGAGCACTAAGGAAGAATTTGGACGAAAATATGTTATAACTTGACTCAAGACTCTTGAAAACACAAACTAAACAGATTTTAAACACTTTAAAACAAGAAAGTAAAAGGGGGGAATTGGTTTTGACGAATTTGAAAACATGACGGGATTTTAAAACCGCACAAATTTAACCCTCTTTTTGACAGATGTAGTATAGGTGTAAGTAGGGTATCGTTCTAGGCCGGGGATTAGGAGGGATTGCTAATCTACTCTAAATTAATTTAAAAATATTAAATAAGACTCAAAAACACAAAACTAGGCTAAAAACTCGAAACACACTTAGAATGACTCAAAATAATGGAAACAATTTAAATTAAACACTAGGAATTAAAATGGATGGAAATCGAATTAAAAGATTAAAAATAATAAAAACTAACTAAATAATATAATATAATAATGGGGGGGGGTTTGGTTTGGTTTTGACGAAACTGAATTTAAAACAGAAACTTAGAAAAATTATAGAATTGACAAAAACATAAAATAAAAGTGAACGGATGGGCGACGGATTGGCTAGAGGGTTTTTCTCCACACAAGACACATATGCAATCTAAATTGACCTTCAGTTGTTCTTTCAATAAGTTGTAAATTTCAATACTCCAGATTAATTAGGTACGCTTAAATTAACCTTCAGATTTTCCTTAAGTTATTGAATTGGATGAACAGCATACAACAACTCAAATTATTCCCCAAAAGTTCCCTACGTGAACAGCACAATAGAGATACAATTAAAGATCATTATGTTCTATGAAAATCATAAGTGTTGACAAAGCATTCGTAACTATGAACAACATGATACGTTTGCCAGGAATTTACTTAACGCGATTGTGACTAGCAACCTTCACTACTCATGAATATAAGTTCATAACGATTAGGTGAAATTCACTTATATTCTAGCATCAAATTCATGCATGTAAATTAAGTTTGCATTCTTAATCAACAAACATAAATAAGTTATTAATCAAACAGTTAAGCAAATTAAATCACAACTCAGAAATCACAACTGAAGGTATCAATTCAAATTACAAATATAATCATGGTTTTGAATTATCCTCTAGCCAAAATAAACTAATTACACATTATTAAATATATTAAAAACAGAAATTAAAAACATAAGTTGGAGGATTAAACCGAAAGAGGGACTGTGCACTGTGCTTGTTTTATGTCTCGCCTGAGCTCTCCAATTAGGCCGCTGCCAAGGCAGCTGTCCCTCAGTCCTCACCGCGTGTCTCCCTTGCGCCTGATTTCTTCCTTACGCTGCCCAATTTCAGTGCCCTGCTTTGATTTGTGTTTCTCTCGGTTTTCTGTGCCGTGCTCTCTGATTGGTTCCTTCTGCCCCGAGGAGCTCTCACCAATGCTTCTTCACCAATTGGCTGCTTGGCAGCTGACAGCACACCACACCTCGGCCCTGATTTCTCTGCTTCGCAGCCCAAGCTCCGAGGAGCTCCCACTCCCCTCTCTTCACCACGTTGACTGCGCTGCACAAGCTGCCAGAGGCAGCGTTTTTTTCTTCTCGCTGACAAGGCCTGGTTCCTGCTTGCCAATTGCTGCCCAGCTGACCCGAGGCTTGCGGCCTTGATCTCACCGTGCAGATGCAGCCAAATAGCTTTCTGACCAGCTGCCCAGGGCAGCCTTCCTCTCTAATGGGCGCCCGCTTTCTTTGACTTGTCCCGAGGAGCTCTCACCCAAGGAGCTCCTGTTTTTCTGATTATCTCAGCTGCCCAAAAATGGCAGCTTCCTCGTGTCTTTGATTCCCAGGCCCTCAATATTTTTCTGTTTTTATTTATATTTATTTTTATTTTTTCTTTTTCTCGCTGCTCTAAGGCAGCTCCCCTGTGATCTTCCCTCCGTCTTGCACGCTGCCCTCGCAGCTCTCCTCTAATCCCCTGTAGCTCTCTTACCTCTCTTTCTTTTTAACCCCAGGCTCTCCACCGAATGCCCACATGCATTTCATCATTTTGTCGGCTTTTTCTTTTCTTATTTTTCTGCAAGCTGCCTTGCAGCTGTCAAGCAATTCAACTTTCATCATCAAATATATATAAATAAATAAATATATATATATATATATATATAAATAAATATATATATATATATATATATAATACTTTCTTATTTTTATTAATCAAATATAGTAATTAAGTGAACAAGGTAGAAATGACGATTTTATTACTTAAAATCTTATTTGTGCTAATTTTATTTTCTTAGCTAGATAAATTCTTATAAAACATAAAAATAACGTAAATAGCACAAAATATAACGAACTAACTAAGAAAAGACGAGTGAATTTGATGTAAAAATGTATATAAATATGATCCGATCAAATACCCCCACACTTAGCTTTTGCTAGTCCTCGAGCAAAACAAAGAAAACAGAAAAAGTAATAACATGAAAAACATTAGCTTCCCCCTATTTGACCCTCATAGAATTTCATTCGAGAACACAAATCAGCAAGAACCATAGCTAACACAAATCAAGCTAATCCCAGCTCATCTTCCTTATTCAAATATTAGCAGTAACCTTTAAATCATCCTTGAAGTGTAGTGTGTGAGATAGCCATGCTAATGCAATTTCAAGTTTTTATTTTAAAATCATCATATGCAAACTAGCAACCTTCTCACGGGATATGCACTCAATCACACATGTGTTTAGTTTTAATGTGTTTCGCTCAAAGAAACAAATGTGAAAGTTCTACCATAAGCTTGCATAAAGATCACTTCTACACAATCATAATTGCAAAACTTAAATCAAGAGGACTTTTATTGGATGTAATGCGGCTTAGGGATAGGGCTATTGAAACGAAAGAATAGGAAAACACAAGTTCCGAGCTATATTGCAAGCAATTCTTTTAGTTGAGATTTATAAGAACTCAAGTTCTCCAACGATTCTTCTAACACCTCTCATCACACCCTTAAACTGAAACTTTAAACTTTTTATTTTCTTCGAATACAATCTTCTTTTTTTTTCTTTTCTTTTCTTCTCTTTTTTTTTTTTTTTTTATAATAATAAATACAAACATGAAATACCCCCACACTTATTCATTTGCCAAACCTTCCAAGTACTTCACAAACATTTCTCAAAAGACAGTCTCAAATTGCTTGCTTGGAAAGGGTAAGGAAACCTGGTTTGAGGTATAAGGGTAGACATATGTGGTGATAAGAAATAAAAGGCTCACAAAAACGGCTCAAATAGGCAATCTAATGATATCAATTTTTTTTTTCTTTGGGAAATATGGTTATTTGGGCCATGGTGGTGAACCTAATGCCTCTATCATTTTCAAGTTCATGCAATCAATGACAAATATTTCGAAAGATCGTTACGCAAGTTCTAGAGATGTATCTCACATAAGTTCATCACACATGAAAGAATAGGCGTGTATGAAAAATGCACACACTTTCAATAGGCTCAAAACCTCACATAGGATGTATACGGTCACTAAATTCACATATGAAGCTTTGAATCATGCTTTAGTTTCACATCAACAAGGCTATGTGCATTTGGTTTTTCAAAGATGATCAAACATGTACAATACTAACAAGAGAACAAGGAATTTCATAAAACACATGTTAACTAAGTTCTTGATAATCATGGTTCAAATTTCATTCAGTTATATCATTGGGTCGGGAAACTAACAAAAATCTAATTTAAAACCATAAGGAAAACAAGACAATATTTTTGGATTTTTTAAATTTTTCGAGAAAAATTAAATAAAACACAAAACTCCGAAAAAAATTAAGTAAAACACAAAGCTAATTAAGAAGACAAAAAGCAATAACATGGAAACAAATGAAACCAGTTCAAAGTCGAAGGTACAAAAATTTTCAATTTGGTCAATTTTTTATACTTGATACCCCCACACTTAAACTAGACATTGTCCCCAATGTCATAAAACAAAAATATCAGGAATAAATAATAAGAAACACAATAAAGCAATAGGACTGAAAACTTCCCTAATTTGCAGAAAACCAAGCGAAGACCCCCAAACGTAAATTTTGCAATCAACTTCAAGGGCGGAAATATTCAAAAAGTTCCTGCAAAGAAAAGAAATAAATCAGTTAAGCACGCAAGAAAATATAGAAAATATGCAAACGAAAAATATAGAAAATGAAAATAAAAGACAACGAAAAGAACTAATAGGTGGTCATTGGTCGCTTGTTGATTTTCCACAGCTTTCATCTTGAACTGGATGGGCCTTCTTCTTGCAAGTGATCCTCAGCTTAGTTGAGGATGAATCAGCACGTTGTCTCCACATGCTTCAAGTAGTCCGGTCTCCACGCAGGTGTGGCATCTTCTTGAACTCTTGGATCAACCCAGACTCACCTGCTCTTCGTAGCAACTCAGACTCCTCCTGCTTCGTCTGTGAGGTACTTTTGTTTTTGAAGAAGTACCTCAACACAGGTTTATTTTTGAAGTGGGATGGGAGGGGTCTGAGATGAGTACTCGAGAGCAAGACTAGGTAAGCAATCAGGATCTCACTTTCTCCACGTTCCTCAGATGAAGGAGAGGAGAAAGCATGATATGAGATACTTTTGCTTTTAATCTTTTTGATATGAAATACTTTTGCTCTGGAAGGTTTGTTTTCTGGGGTGATCCAAGGGATGAAGAACACTGAATAACTCGAAAGCTTTCTTTGGGAAGACATTATCGGAGATGAAGAGAGGTTGAGAGGTTGAGAGGTTGAGAGGTTGAGATGGTGTGAAGGTGTGCCTTTGATGTGGAAGGCGAAGGTCGAACTTATAGAAATTTTTCTTCCTCAACCGGAACTATTCCCGCACTATTTGTCGGCAGCCGGTGGATGAATGAACAGTGCCCGTTACGCGCTTTCTGACAACGCGTCCGTAATTTCCGCGAAGCTGACTGCGCATGCGACGAGTGACGACAAACTGGAATGATGATCTTTTGAAAACCGGGGTTCAAATCCGGGTGCGGCCCGTGGTTTTCGCAACGCTCCAAGCCGCATGTGACGCAGGTGATGACAAACTCGAAAAAGTGAGTGCCTCGTGATGCCTGAGTCACGCCCAGCTTTTGATAAAGGATTCCGGCATTTGAGAAAGGTGTCTGGCTATTTCGATTTGCGCGACGCGTCTTCAACCTCAGAGGAGCGCCTCTCTTTGATTTGCTTATTTTTATAGAGGCGCTAATTCTGCTTCACATCACACTTGAACTCCCTTCCTCAAACACTTCTGCACTCATACTCCTTCCGCTCTCTTCTTGCACTTCTTAATCTTTTAATCTTTCCGATCTCTTCTTCCGCTTCAGCAATCTTAATTTTTCCGAACACTTTTCTTCCTCAACCCCCTCTAAAAATGTCTTGCCCTTCCGACCGTCGCCTAAACTTGAATGTCGGGGAAGACGATGACTCGTCTTCTCCGAACAACATTTGGAATCCGTCCTTCATATCCCCCAATGGTCCTCTTACAGTCGGGGACACAATGATGAGGAATGAAATCACCGCTACGGTGATTGCCAGAAATCTGCTCACTCCAAGGGACAATAGGATGCTATCTAGGCGGTCGGACGAGCTGGCCGTTCAGGAATCCCTTGCCCTCAGCGTCCAGAGTGCAGGCTCAGTTTCGAACATGGGCCAGCGCCTGCTTGCCCGAACTCGTCAGGTGGAGTGACGGGATTTTAAACCGCACAAATTTAACCCTCTTTTTGACAGTTGTAGTATAGGTATAAGTAGGGTATCGTTCTAGGCCGGGGATTAGGAGGGCTTGCTAAAACCTCTAAAATAATTTAAAAACGTAAAAACAAAGTTTAAAACACTAAACTAAAATAAAAACACTTAACTAGAATAACTCAAAATAAAACTAACAAATAAACTAAAACAAATCAAAAGACTCAAAAATACAAAACTAGGTTAAAAACTCGAAACACACTTAAAATGACTTAAAATAATAAAAACAATCAAATTAACTCAATCTAGACACCAGGAAATTAATTAGACGAAAATCGAATTAAAAGATTAAAAATAATAAAAATTAACTAAATAATAATATTTTAATATGGGGGGGGGTTTGGTTTTGGTGAAACGTAAATTAAACTTAAATAAATTACAGAATTGACAAAAACATAAAATAAAGGTGAAAGGATGGACGACGGATTGGCTAGAGGGTTTTTCTCCACACAAGACACAAATGTAATCTAAATTGACCTTCAGTTGTTCTTCCAATAAGTTATGAATTTTCAACGCCCCAAATTAACCATGAATTGCATAGATTAATTCTCAGATTTTCCTTAAGTTAATGGATTGGATGATTGCATACGACAACCCAAAACATTCCCCACAAGTTCCCTACATGAATTGCATAATAGAGATACAAGCGAGAATCATTAAGTTCTATGAAAACCATAAGCATTGACAAGACACTTATTACTATGAATTGCATGAAACTTATGCCAAGAATTTACTTAACGCGATTGTGACTAGCAACCTTCACTACTCATGAATATAAGTTCATAACGATTAGGTGAAATTCACTTATATTCTAGCATCAAATTCATGCATGTAAATTAAGTATGCATCCTTAATTAACAAACACAAATAAGTTATCAATCAAGCAGTTAAGCAAATTAAATCACAACTCAGAAATCACAACTGAAGGTATCAATTCATATTACAAATATAACCATGACTTTGAATTAACCTCTAGCCAAAACAAATTAACTACACATGTTTAACATAATTTAAAAGTAAATTAAATTAAACATGTAAATAAAAATAAGAAAGAGAAAACCGAAATTAGGAGAGAGAGCTCTCTGTGTCCCCGTGGCCTTGCTCTCGGTGCTGTCTTTTTGCCACGTCGCTGCCTTTTTATTTCCTGGTTCAAAGCCCACCGTAGCTCTCTTCTTTTGACTGACCAGCTCCACAGTGGCTGCCTTGAAGCAGCTTCCACCCTTAATATCTTTCTCCTCCGCCAGCTATCCTTTTTCACGCTGCCCTTGGTGGCAGCTCCTGTTGGCAGCTCCTTTCCACCGTGAGCTCCCTGCTCACTGTGCTCCGAGACTCCCTTTAATCCCGTAGCTCTCCACCTCTTGGTTTTTCCTCTTCCCGTCCTCGGTCCTCCAAATGGCAGCGAGAGCTGCCTTCTTCCCCGCACAGTGAATGGTTGCCTTGGCAGCCGCAATTCCGCACCTCTCCGTCCTGTCAATTGGGCGCTGCCAGGTGCCTTTCCTGCTGCTTGCGCAGCTCTCCTCTTGCCTGCGAGCTGACTGCCCAAAGCAGCCTTGTTTTATATTTTCTGTTTCTCCTCGCCCCAAAGCAGCTTTGCTGCTTCTTTATTGTTATTTTTTCTGAATTGCACCGCACCTGCCTTCCACCCACAAAAGGCAGCCCACCTAATTATGCTTTCCACCGAAAGCATTACTCACACATATTTTAATACATAAATATATAAATATATAAATAAATATAAATATATAAATATATTAAATATATATATATAAAATATATATATATATAATATATAATATATATATATAAAATAATATATATTTATATATATTTTTCTTAACTAGATAAATTTTATAAAAACATAAAAATAACGTAAATAGCTCAAAATATAACGAACTAACTAAGAAAAGACGAGTGAATTTGATATAAAAATATATATAAATATGATCCGATCAAATACCCCCACACTTAGCTTTTGCTAGTCCTCGAGCAAAACAAAGAAAACAAGAAAAAATACTAATCATGAAAAACATTAGTTTCCCCCTATGTGACCCTCATAGAATTTCATTCGAAAACGCAAATCATCAAGAACCATAGCTAGCACAAAACAAACTAATCCAAGTTCATCTTCCTTATTCAAATATTAGCAGTAATCTTTAAATCATCCTTGAAGTGTAGTGTGTGAGATAGCCATGCTAATGCAATTTCAAGTTTTTATTTTTAAAATCATCGTATGCAAACTAGCAACCTTCTCACGGAATATGCACTCAATCACACATGTGTTTAGTTTTAATGTGTTTCGCTCAAAGAAACAAATGTGAAAGATCTACCATAAGCTTGCATAAAAATCACTTCTCCACAATCATAATTGCAAAACTTAAATCAAGAGGACTTTTATTAGATGTAATGAGGCTTAGGGATAGGGCTATTGAAACGAAAGAAAAGGAAAACACAAGTTCCAAGCAACATTGCAAGCAATTTTTTTTTTAGTTGAGATTTATAAGAACTCAAGTTCTCCAACGATTCTTCTAACACTTCCAACCACACCCCCAAACTGAAACTTTAAACTTTTTATTTTATTTTCTTCGAATACAACCTTTCTTTTCTTTTTCTTTTTTTTTTCTTTTCTTCTCTTTTCTCATTTTTTTTTTTTTTAATATACAAACATGAAAAACCCCCACACTTATTCTTTTGCCAAACTCATTCCAAGTACTTCATAAACATTTCTCATAAGATAGTCTCAAATTGCTCGCTTGGAAAGGATAAGGAAACATGTTTGAGATATAAGGGTAAACATATCTGGTGATAAGAAATAAACGGCTCAACAAAACGGCTCAAATTGGCAATCTAATGATATCATTTTTTTTTTTGGGAAATATGGATATTTGGGCCATGGTGGTGAACCTAATGCCTCTATCATTTTCAAGTTCATGCAATCAATGACAAATATTTCAAAAGATCGTTACGCAAGTTCTAGAGATGCATCTCACATAAGTTCATCACACATGAAAGAATAGGAGTGTATGAAAAATGCACACACTTTCAATAGGCTCAAAAACTCACATGGGATGTATATGGTCACTAAATTCACATATGAAGTGATCGGACTATATTTATATACATTTTTTATATCAAATTCACTCGTCTTTTCTTAGTTAGTTCGTTATATTTTGAGCTATTTACGTTATCTTTGTGTTTTAATAGAATTTATCTAGCTAAGAAAATAAAAATAGAATAAGTGAAGTGTTAAGTATTAATTTCATCTAAACTATCTTGTCTGTTAAATTAATACTTATCATTAAAAAAATAATATATATATATTTATATTTATTTATATATTTATATTTATTTATATATATATTTATATTTATATATTTATATATTAATATATTAATATAATTTAATATGTGTTTGTGTGTGATAGCTGGAGGGCAGCTTTGGCAGCATGAAGGATAGCACTTGATGGTGGGTCGGTGCAAGAAGAATTAAAAAGAAAACTGAGAATATTTTGAGGATAGAGTGAAGAGCTGCCAATAGGAGCTAAAAGGGAGAAGTCTCGGTGGAAGGAGGAAAGTGCTAGGCCTTGAGGAGAATAGAAAATAGGTGGCTGCCATTATTTGGCAGCTGGGGGAAAGAAGAATCAAGAAAGAAATAAAAGAAGCTCCTCGGGGCTGCTTAGGGGGGAGTGGACAGATAGGAGAGAATAAGAGTTGCCATTTTGGCAACGGAGAAACGGGGGAGGGCGCTGCCATTGGGCAGCTTAGGATAGAAAAACAGAAGATCCGAGAGGGCTGGCGTGAGAGACAAGCAGCGAGAGCCTTCGGGGGAAGCTCCTGACGAGCGCAGAGCAATCAGCGCGAGGAAATCTAGGCAGCTTAACAGGTCCTCGAAGGCAGCTTGCAACGGAGGGCAGCTGGCAGAAGCTCACGGGGGCAGAAATCAGAACAATCAGCACGAGAAAAGCTAGGCAGCGAAGCTGCCTTGGAAATCAGAAAACAGAAGCACAGTGCACAGCAACAAGTGCACAGTGCACAGAAACTCCCCATTTCGGTTTATCACCTCCAAACTCATTTTTAATTTCTGTTTTTAATTTATAATAATGTGTAATTAATTTATATTGGCTAGAGGTTAATTTGAAACCATGATTATATTTGTAATTTTAATTTGATTTACTCCAGTTATGAATTTATAAATGTTTGGATGTGGTTTACTATTTTGATTTGATTAATAACTTGTTTATGTATGTGGGTTAAGGGTCGATACTTAATTTGCATGCTTAGACTTGATGCTAGAATATAAGTGAATTTCACCTAATCGTTATGAACTTATATTCATGAGTAGTAAAAATCGCTAGTCACGATTGTGTTTAGTAAACCCTAGGTTGGATTAACATGCGTATTCCATAGTTATGAAAGCCTAGTCGATGTTTATGATTTCCATTGAACTTAATGATCTTTGATATGTTTCCCTATCATGCGTATTCCATAGTTAGGGAACTTGATAAGAATAATTTGGTTGTGATGCGTATTCCGTCCAATTCAATGAATCTAGGGAAATCTGAGAGTTACTTTAAGCAAACCTAATTAACTTGGAACATTGTCATTATTCGTTTGTTGAATTCATAACTGGGAATCAATTTAGGTTGCATTAGTGTCATGTGTGGAGAAAAACCCTCTAGCCAATCCGTCGTCTATCTTTTCACCGTAATTTTATGTTTTGTCAATTTTGTAATTTATTTAAGTTTAATTTACGTTTCGTCAAAAATCAAACCCCCCCATTATTATAATATTATTATTTAGTTAATTTTTATTATTTTTAATATTTTAATTTAATTTCCGTCTAATTAATTTCCTAGTTTTTATTTTAAATTGTTTTCATTATTTTGAGTCATTTTTAGTGTGTTTCGAGTTTTTAGCTTAGTTTGTATTTTCTAGAGTCTTAAGTCGTTTTGAGTCTTTTGAGTTGTTTTAGTTTATTTGTTAGTTTTATTTTGAGTTATTCTAGTTAAGTGTTTTTATTTTAGTTTAGTGTTTTAAACTTTGTTTTTACGTTTTTATTTTATTTTAGAGGTTTTAGCAAGCCCTCCTAATCCCCGGCCTAGAACGATACCCTACTTACATCTTTACTACAACTGTCAAAAAAAGAGGGTTAAATTTGTGCGGTTTTAAAATCCCGTCAAATTTTTGGCGCCGTTGCCGGGGATTAGCAAATTTGCTAATCCCTTTATTTTTGTTTGTGTTTATTTTTATATTTGTCTTTTTTTACTTTTGATATTTGATTTATTTCTTGTTTTCAGGTACTCATCATGGTGGACAATCGAACAATCAAAGAACTCTTAGCCTCGTGGATGGACAATGCAGCACCCCTATACATCCAATACCCTAGGGCGGCCCAAGACAAGACCGACGAGTTCGAACTAAAGTCGAGCTTGCTGCACCATATTCCTAAGTTTCATGGGCTGTCCATGGAAGATCCTATCAAGCATTTGAAGGAGTTTGAAGTGGTTTGTTCAAGCATGACTCCCGGCAATTTCGATAGCAACATTCTGAAGATGAAGGCTTTTCCCTTTTCTCTCTTGGAAAGGGCAAAAGATTGGTTTTACGAACTAGACTTCGGAACTATCACATCTTGGGAGAGCATGAAACGGGCGTTCTTGGAGAAGTTTTTCCCAACTTCTCGAGTCATTCTCCTACGCAAAAGGATTTGTGGCATTGAGCAAAATCAAGGAGAATCATTCCCAACGTACTATGAGCGATTCAAGACCCTTGTTGCCTCATGTCCGCAACACCAAATAAAAGAAGAGATGCTCATTCAATACTTTTACGAAGGACTTCTTCCCTTCGAACGACAATTGTTAGATGCTTCAGCAGGTGGTGTATTGGTTGACAAAACACCCGTGGCTGCCCAGACCTTGATTGCCAACCGAGCTTTAAACGCACAACAATATGAAGGCGTTGGACAAAGGGACCCCCCATGGCAGCAAGAGGTATATGCAATCTCCGAAATTCAATCTCAATTGGCTAATCTCACTCTTCTTGTGTCACAGGCTATTGAAAAACCCAAAGTGCATGAAAACACAATCTGTGGCATATGTTCCATGCAAGGACACCAATCTGAAAAGTGCCCTCAATTGATTGAGAATGGAGGATGGGAAAGTGTCAACACCATTGGGTATCAAGGCCAAAATCAGCCCAAATATGATCCATACGCCAACACGTACAATCCGGGATGGTGTGATCACCCAAACTTCAATTGGGGAGAGCCTCAACAACAAGGAGGATTTCGGCCATCCCTTGGGATATTCCAACAGCCCTACGCCCCAACACAACCTGCCCAAACAAATTCAGGTATGTCTTTGGATAATGATACGCTTTTTAAGTTACTCACCAATTTGTCTCAGGAGAAAGAAAATCAAGAAAAAATGGTGGATCACTTGGAAAAGCAAATGGGGCAGATATCGGAGTTCGTAGGACAGTTTCGAGACCAAGGCAAACTCCTTAGTTCAACCATTGCGAATTCAAATGGAGGATTTGAAACTGCCAAGGCAATCATCTTGAGAAGTGACAAGGAGGTTGGAGCAGACCCACAATCATCAAATCACCAGGAAGATGAAAGATTGCAAAGTGTGGAGGAGGAACACACCATACCCACGGCAAGGGTGGAAACACCTTTGCCACATGTCCCTATTGCTCCTAAGCCATCCAATCTATCAAATAAAGGTAATAATGTGTCAAATTCAATTCCTTCTAACATTATTCCTCCGAATGTGCCCTTTCCTGGCAGATTTATGCAAACCATGAACGAAGAAGGAATTGGAATGAAACACAAGGGACACGTCCCTGCCATCAAAGAACCCCCAGATTTGGCCGAGAGCACCCCTTGTGCATTTGTTCATAATACTGCCACTTCAACGCCACCCATTGGTAAGTCACCTACTCCAATTCCAATTCCCATTTCAACTAATAGGTTGCTACCTTCTATTGTGCAGGTACCTAATCAAATCAAAGGTGGTAGAAGAATTCGTGTTGACGTAGGGAAGCGAACCGCTAAAATCAGGAAGGACCATTATCCCCGTCCGTTTAAAGATTCAACATATGAGTACGTTGTGGACGATATCATCCTCCGTGACGTGGGCCCTGTTCAAGGTTAAGGAAAGAATCGTCCGGCTAAAGACGTTAAAGCAAGCGCTTCTTGGGAGGCAACCCAAGCAACCAGATTTGCATTTCTTAACTCTACTCTTTATTACCTTTATTTTGAAATTTTTGTTTTGTTTAGTTAGTTGTGTTATTTGGTTGATTTTCGTTTAGTTTGTGTTTAAATAAATTAAGGGCCTTGTTTATTTTTAGTGCGGATAAATAAAGTCTTTTTACATTAATTTACATATTTTACATTACATATTGTAATTTGCTTAAAATAAACCTGAAAAAAAAAAAAAAAAAAAAATTTAAAAAAAAAAAAGAATAATAATAATAATAATAAAAATAATATTAGTATATATATATATATATATATATATATATATATTTAGTTAAATAAACATTAAAAGCATAAAAAAAATTACAATAATACGAAAAACTAATAGCAATCATTGGTTTTGGTTAGGTGGCGCCTCAGAGGTTGACGGAGCTCCGGGAAGACGAAGAGCCAGAGTTGGAATCTCCGGAGCCGGAACGCTTGGTGCTGCTCCAGAGGACGAAGGCAACATAAACCGCGGGAGTAGCGCCATGAACCTATCATGATCGCTCTGAATCCGACCGTCCGACTCCTGCAGCTGGTCCAGCTTCCTCTTCATGCTGGTCGAGTAACTAGTTGCAAGCATGTGCAACTCCTTGTTCTCGTGCCTGAGTCCTCTGACCTCCTGCCGAAGACTGGCCACCTCCGCCATCAGCGACTCCACCTGACGAGATCTTGCAAGCAGGCGCTGGCCCATGTTTGAAACTGAGCCTGCACTTTGGACGCTGAGGGCCAAAGATTCCTGAACGGCCAGCTCGTCCGACCGCCTGGATAGCATCCTATTGTCCCTTGGGGTGAGCAGATTTCTAGCAATCACCGTAGCGGTGATTTCATTCCTCATCATTGTGTCCACGACTGTAAGTGGACCATTGGGGGATATGAAGGATGGATTCCAAATATTGTTCGGAGAAGACGAGTCATCGTCTTCCCCGACATTCAAGTTTAGGCGACGGTCGGAAGGGTAAGACATTTTTAGAGGGGGTTGAGGAAGAAAAGAGTTCGGAAAGATTAAGATTGCTGAAGCGGAAGAAGAGAGCGGAAAGATTAAGAGTGCAGAAGTGCAAGAAGAGTTCGGAAGGATTATGAGTGTTTACAGAAGGGAGTATTTTCAGAAGGAAGTGTTTGAGGGAGTTCAAGTGTGAGGTGGAGCAGAATTAGCGCCTCTATAAAAAGAACCAAATCAAAGAGGCGCCCGCTCCTCAGAGAAAAGAGGCGCCCGCTCCTCAGAGATCAAAGCTGGACGTTCCTTTCTCGAGAGCCGTTTCCTTTCTCAAAAGTCGGAATTGCTCAGAATTCACGTGGCATCACGAGGGCTCAGCTTTTCCAGTTTGTCGTGACTCATCACGTGCAGCGTGGAGCGTTGCGAAAACCATGAGCCGCACCCGGTTTTGAACCCCGGTTTTCAAAATATCATCATTCCAATTTGTCGTCACTCGTCGCCTGCACCGTCAGCTCTGCGGAATTTACGGACGCTTTGTCAGAAAGCGCGTAACGGGCACTGTTCATCCATTCACCGGCTGCCGACAAATAGTGAAGGAATAGTTCCGGTTGTGAAGCCAAATTTCTATAAGTTCGACTTTCGCCTTCCACAGCAAAGGCACACCTTCACACCCTCTCCACCTCTCAACCTCTCTTCCTCTCTTCATCTCCGATAATGTCTTCCCAAAGAAAGCTTTCGAGTTATTCAGTGTTCTTCATCCCTTGGATCACCCCAGAAAACAAACCTTCCAGAGCAAAAGTATTTCATATTAAAAAGGTTAAAAGCAAAAGTATCTCATATTATGCTTTCTCCTCTCCTTCATCTGAGGAACGTGGAGAAAGTGAGATCCTGATTGCTTACCTAGTCTTGCTCTCGAGTACTCATCTCAGACCCCTCCCAGCCCACTTCAAAAATAAACCTGTGTTGAGGTACTTCTTCAAAAACAAAAGTACCTCACAGACGAAGCAGGAGGAGTCTGAGGTGCACCCAAGAGCAGATGAGTCTGGGTTGATCCAAGAGTTCAAGAAGATGCCACACCTGCGTGGAGACCGGACTACTTGAAGCATGTGGAGACAACGTGCTGACTCATCCTCAACTAAGCTGAGGAGCACTTGCAAGAAGGAGGCCCATCCAGTTCAAGATGAAAGCTGTGGAAAATCAACAAGCGACCAATGACCGCCTTTTAGTTCTTTTCGTTATCTTTTATTTTCATTTTCAATTTTCGTTTGCATTTTCTATATTTTCTTGCGTGCTTAACTGATTTATTTCTTTTCTTTGCAGGAACGTTTGGTTATTTCCTCCCTTGAAGTTCATTGCAAAATTTACGCTTGGGGGTCCTCGATTGAGTTTTCTGCAAATTAGGGAAGTTTTCAATCCTATTGCTTTATTTTGTTTCGTATTATTTATTTATTTTATTTTTATTTGCTTATTAATGTTTTCTGACATTGGGGACAATGTCTAGTTTAAGTGTGGGGGTATCAAGATAAAAAATGACCAAATTGAAAATTTTTGTACCTTCGACTTTGAACTGGTTTCATTTGTTTCCGTGTTGTTGCTTTTTGTTTTCTTAGTGTTTTATGCTGTTTTGGTGTGTTTTATTGTGTTTTGAGGAAATCTTACGAAAATGACATAAAAATTTGAAAAATATTTTGAAAAACCCAAAAAAAAATTTTTTAGTTGTTTTTGTGTGTTTGTGTCTTAGGTACCTTCCAACACAATGATGAGGATTTGGTTTTCAATTGCATGACTGTTAAAGAAAATTATAAACATGGATGGAAGTTCGATATGCTCTTGGTTTGTGCTTAGTTGTAGTTGTTGTTTATGAATTTAAATTTGATCACAAAAGGATAAAATTAGTTTTTGTAACATGCTTGAAGGAAGGAACTCAAACTAATGCTACATCCCTGTGAGACTTGAGCTTATACCTTGTTTGGAGAGTTATTAATCTTGATGTTTTTGTTTTCTAAAGTCGTTGCATGATCTCATTATTCTTTGCTTGGTTGCTACTTAGAAGGCGTTTTATCATCTTAGTTCCAGATACTAGAACTCATATCCGTTTCATTCAAAGCATGACATTGAATTGCATAACACATATCAAGATGAAGTTGTTTAGTAACCACCTTAACCAAAAGCCTTACCCTCCATCTTTCTTATGTTTTGTAGGCTTAACCCATCTCGAGCCTTGTTTAGCCTATTTTTGTTGTTAACTTCATTAAACCGCGCCAAACCTACTGTAGGACTGTTTGCACCCTTGTTCTTAAAGAATAGTGAGCATGACTTAAGAAGAATTCATTTTATTCTACACTATGCAGAAAAACAAGTGTGGGGGAGGGATCGGTTGTTTTGAGCTCAATTGTACGTTTTGCGTTTCAAAAGAAAAAAAAAAAAAGAAAAAAAAAAAGAAGAGAAAAACGCGTGAAAAGAAAAGAAAGAAGAAAAAGAGTTTGAAATTTGGCCATAAAATGTGTGAATCCTCCCCTCGGGTTTAGAGTTGAATTTTCATTCAAAAGTGAATTCTATGCGTAAACCTTATTACTTTGCTTACTATTTCTTTAAGAACATTTGTTTTTCCATAGCCTTCCTTTGTTAAGCCTATATCCTTAGCCCCGTTACACCCCTTTGACTTCTATTTTGGTTGTTGTGTGTTCAATATGTGGAGTTTGGGATTGGTATGAGCATATAGTGTCCCTGGTTCTCGCATCTAAGTAGTAGCATTCCGTTCATGAGATCATATTCATATGCACATTAATAACTCCAGAAAATGCTTTCTTTGCTATAACATATGTGAGTGATCGTTTCCTTGCTTACATCATTCTTCTCACATATACCTAGTGTAGGGAGTGTAGTCAGAAAATCTGAGCGAAAAATTGAGTGCATATCTAGTAAGGAATAGAGTAAATTCTCTAAGGCATGTTACTACATTCAAAATGTTGTTTTAATTGATTAAATGCGAACTAATAAATGGTGACTGTGATTAAGTATGTGCTTAAGGGTATGGATTGCCAAAATCTGTGTAAGTGATGATTTTTAATTTGTCATGTCCATTGGAAATCCCTGAGATAAATGTTGGAAGGTTTAGATTGAGTTTTGTTTTTGTTTCTTTGTTTTGCTCGAGGACTAGCAAAAGCTAAGTGTGGGGGTATTTGATCGGACTATATTTATATACATTTTTTATATCAAATTCACTCGTCTTTTCTTAGTTAGTTCGTTATATTTTGAGCTATTTACGTTATCTTTGTGTTTTAATAGAATTTATCTAGCTAAGAAAATAAAAATAGAATAAGTGAAGTGTTAAGTATTAATTTCATCTAAACTATCTTGTCTGTTAAATTAATACTTATCATTAAAAAAATAATATATATATATTTATATTTATTTATATATTTATATTTATTTATATATATATTTATATTTATATATTTATATATTAATATATTAATATAATTTAATATGTGTTTGTGTGTGATAGCTGGAGGGCAGCTTTGGCAGCATGAAGGATAGCACTTGATGGTGGGTCGGTGCAAGAAGAATTAAAAAGAAAACTGAGAATATTTTGAGGATAGAGTGAAGAGCTGCCAATAGGAGCTAAAAGGGAGAAGTCTCGGTGGAAGGAGGAAAGTGCTAGGCCTTGAGGAGAATAGAAAATAGGTGGCTGCCATTATTTGGCAGCTGGGGGAAAGAAGAATCAAGAAAGAAATAAAAGAAGCTCCTCGGGGCTGCTTAGGGGGGAGTGGACAGATAGGAGAGAATAAGAGTTGCCATTTTGGCAACGGAGAAACGGGGGAGGGCGCTGCCATTGGGCAGCTTAGGATAGAAAAACAGAAGATCCGAGAGGGCTGGCGTGAGAGACAAGCAGCGAGAGCCTTCGGGGGAAGCTCCTGACGAGCGCAGAGCAATCAGCGCGAGGAAATCTAGGCAGCTTAACAGGTCCTCGAAGGCAGCTTGCAACGGAGGGCAGCTGGCAGAAGCTCACGGGGGCAGAAATCAGAACAATCAGCACGAGAAAAGCTAGGCAGCGAAGCTGCCTTGGAAATCAGAAAACAGAAGCACAGTGCACAGCAACAAGTGCACAGTGCACAGAAACTCCCCATTTCGGTTTATCACCTCCAAACTCATTTTTAATTTCTGTTTTTAATTTATAATAATGTGTAATTAATTTATATTGGCTAGAGGTTAATTTGAAACCATGATTATATTTGTAATTTTAATTTGATTTACTCCAGTTATGAATTTATAAATGTTTGGATGTGGTTTACTATTCTGATTTGATTAATAACTTGTTTATGTATGTGGGTTAAGGGTCGATACTTAATTTGCATGCTTAGACTTGATGCTAGAATATAAGTGAATTTCACCTAATCGTTATGAACTTATATTCATGAGTAGTAAAAATCGCTAGTCACGATTGTGTTTAGTAAACCCTAGGTTGGATTAACATGCGTATTCCATAGTTATGAAAGCCTAGTCGATGTTTATGATTTCCATTGAACTTAATGATCTTTGATATGTTTCCCTATCATGCGTATTCCATAGTTAGGGAACTTGATAAGAATAATTTGGTTGTGATGCGTATTCCGTCCAATTCAATGAATCTAGGGAAATCTGAGAGTTACTTTAAGCAAACCTAATTAACTTGGAACATTGTCATTATTCGTTTGTTGAATTCATAACTGGGAATCAATTTAGGTTGCATTAGTGTCATGTGTGGAGAAAAACCCTCTAGCCAATCCGTCGTCTATCTTTTCACCGTAATTTTATGTTTTGTCAATTTTGTAATTTATTTAAGTTTAATTTACGTTTCGTCAAAAATCAAACCCCCCCCATTATTATAATATTATTATTTAGTTAATTTTTATTATTTTTAATATTTTAATTTAATTTCCGTCTAATTAATTTCCTAGTTTTTATTTTAAATTGTTTTCATTATTTTGAGTCATTTTTAGTGTGTTTCGAGTTTTTAGCTTAGTTTGTATTTTCTAGAGTCTTAAGTCGTTTTGAGTCTTTTGAGTTGTTTTAGTTTATTTGTTAGTTTTATTTTGAGTTATTCTAGTTAAGTGTTTTTATTTTAGTTTAGTGTTTTAAACTTTGTTTTTACGTTTTTATTTTATTTTAGAGGTTTTAGCAAGCCCTCCTAATCCCCGGCCTAGAACGATACCCTACTTACATCTTTACTACAACTGTCAAAAAAAGAGGGTTAAATTTGTGCGGTTTTAAAATCCCGTCATGAAGCTTTAATTCATGCTTTAGTTTCACATCAACAAGGCTATGTGCATTTGGATTTTCAAAGATGATCAAACATGTACAATACTAACAAGAGAATAAGGAATTTCACATAACACATGTTAACTAAGTTCTTGATAATCATGGTTCAAATTCATCCAGTTATATCATTGGGTCGGGAAACTAATAAAAATCTAATTTAAAACAATAAGGAAAACAAGACAATATTTTTGGATTTTTAAAATTTTTTCGAAAAAATTAAATAAAACAAAACTAATTAAGAAAACAAAAACAACAACATGGAAACAAATGAAACCAGTTCAAAGTCGAAGGTACAAAAATTTTCAATTTGGTCATTTTTTTATACTTGATACCCCCACACTTAAACTAGACATTGTCCCCAATGTCATAAAACAAAAATATGCAAATAAAAATAAAATGAATAAATAATACGAAACAAAATAAAGAAAAGGGACTGAAAACTTCTCTAATTTGCAGGAAACCAAGCGATGACCCCCAAGCGTAAATTTTGTAATCAACTTCAAGGGAAAAAAAATAACCGAAAGTTCCTGCAAAGAAAAGAAATAAATCAGTTAAGCACGCAAGCAAAATATAGAAAATGCAAACGAAAATTGAAAATGAAAATAAAAGATAACGAAAAGAACTAATAGGTGGTCATTGGTCGTCCTTGTTGATTTTCCACAGCTTTCATCTTGAACTAGATGGGCCTCTTTCTTGCAAGTGATCCTCGGCTTAGTTGAGGATGAATCAGCACGTTGTCTCCACATGCTTCAAGTAGTCCGGTCTCCACGCAGGTGTGGCATCTTCTTGAACTCTTGGATCAACCCAGACTCATCTGCTCTTGGGTGCACCTCAGACTCCTCCTGCTTCGTCTGTGAGGTACTTTTGTTTTTGAAGAAGTACCTCAACACAGGTTTATTTTTGAAGTGTGTTGGGAGGGGTCTGAGATGAGTACTCGAGAGCAAGACTAGGTAAGCAATCAGGATCTCACTTTCTCCACGTTCCTCAGATGAAGGAGAGGAGAAAGCATAATATGAGATACTTTTGCTTTTAACCTTTTTGATATGAAATACTTTTGCTCTGGAAGGTTTGTTTTCTGGGGTGAACCAAGGGATGAAGAACACTGAATAACTCGAAAGCTTTCTTTGAGAAGACATTATCGGAGATGAAGAGAGGTTGAGAGGTTTAGAGGTGGAGAGGGTGTGAAGGTGTGCCTTTGCTGTGGAAGGCGAAGGTCGACTTTATAGAAATTTTCCTTCACAACCGGAACTGTTCCCTCACTATTTGTCGGCAGCCGGTGGATGGATGAACAGTGCCCGTTACGCGCTTTCTGACAAAGCTTCCGTAATTTCCGCGAAGCTGACTGCGCATACGACGAGTGACGACAAATTGGAATGATGATCTTTTGAAAACCGGGGTTCAAAACCGGGTGCAGCTCGTGGTTTTCGCAACACTCCAAGCTGCATGTGACGCAGGTGACGACAAACTTGGAAAAACTGAACCACGTGATTTATGAGTCACGCCCAGCTTTTGATAAAGGATTCCGGTTTTTGAGAAAGGTGTCTGGCTCTTTCGATTTGCGCGAGGACGCGTCTTCAACCTCCGATGAGCGCTCTTTGATCTCTGAGGAGCGGGCGCTCTTCATTTTCTTCTTTTTATAGAGGCATGAATTTTGTTTCACCTCACACTTGAACTCCTTTCCTCAAACACTCCCTTCTGTAAACACACATAATCTTTCTGAACTCTTCCTGCACTTCTGCACTTTTAATTTTTCCGATCTCTTTTTCCGCTTCAGCAATCTTAATTTTTCCGAACTCTTTTCTTCCTCAACCCCCTCTAAAAATGTCTTGCCCTTCCGACCGTCGCCTAAACTTGAATGTCGGGGAAGACGATGACTCATCTTCTCCGAACAACATTTGGAATCCGTCCTTCATATCCCCCAATGGTCCTCTTACAGTCGGGGACACAATGATGAGGAACGATATAACCGCAACGGTGGTTGCAAGAAACCTTCTTACTCCCAGAGACACTAGGTTGCTGTCTATGCGGTCAGACGAGCTGGCCGTTCAGGAATCTCTTGGCCTCAGCGTCCAAAGTGCAGGCTCAGTTTCGAACATGGGCCAGCGCCTGCTTGCAAGATCTCGTCAGGTGGAGTCGCTAATGGCGGAGGTGGTCAGTCTTCGGCAAGAAGTCAGAGGACTCAGGCACGAGAACAAGGAGTTGCACATGCTCGCAACTAGCTACTCGACCAGTATGAAGAGGAAGCTGGACCAGCTGCAGGAGTCGGACGGTCGGATTCAGAGCGATCATGAAAGGTTCATGGCGCTACTCCCGCGGTTTATGTTGCCTTCGTCCTCTGGAGCAGCACCAAGTGTTCCGGCTCCGGAGATTCCAACTCTGGCTCTTCGTCTTCCCGGAGCTCCGTCAACCTCTGAGGCGCCACCTAACCAATGACCAATGACTGCTATCAGTTTTTCGAATTATTGTAATAATTTTTTTTTTTTTTTTTAGGTTTATTTTAAGTAAAATAAAATAAATGTAAATCAAAATATGTAAATTAATGTAAATTTTAATTTTAATTTTTTTTTTTTTTTTTTTTTTTTTTAGGTTTATTTTAAGCAATATAAAATATGTAAATTAAAATATGTAAATTAAAGCAAAAAGACTTTGTTTACCCGCACTTAAAATAAACAATGCCCTTAATTTATTTAAACGCAAACTAAACAAAATTCAACCAAATAACACAACTAACTAAACAAAACAAAAATGAAAGTAAAGGAAAAGAAGGGAGTAAGAATGCAAATCTGGTTGCTTGGGTTGCCTCCCAAGAAGCGCTTGATTTAACGTCTTTAGCCGGACGAATCTTTCCATTAACCTCCCCTTATCTCCAAAGCATGGAATTTATCTTTCAATGGGAGGTGATACTTGAAATGATTCGGCAGTGGCATTAATTCAAGAGTGGGCGCCTGAACCATTAAAATGAGAAAAATGTTAGTATAAAATGAAATAAAAATTAAAATTGGAGAAGATTGCTTACTGCCTTTCTCCGATACAAACTCAATTACAAAGACCACATTTTTGGATATTTCCGGGATTTTGAACTGGGCCAGATTGACTATGATGGTTGTGGCCTGCCCCGTGTCATCAAATTCAACTTCTTGGGCCTTGATTGTCTGGACAACCTCTTTGATATTTTCAACGCATTTTCCAGCCACTTCGATATCACTTTGGACCTTTGGAAGAGCTTCCACCATGTCTTTTTCACTTTCTTCGTTATTTGGAATTAAAAACCTGCAAGGAAAAGGGACATTTAGTGGAATAATGTTAGAATGAATTTCATTTGGAACATCATTACCGAAGTTGGACAACATAGGGACTTCAGGGGTTTGAGACAGGAATTCGTCTAAACTGCCCAAGTCGTCCTCCTCATCTTCTGCTTGCAGCGGCACTTCATCCAAGTTCGGGCTGTGACTGGATGGTTCTAGAACAGCCTCATCCTCCATATCACCTTCCAAAGTGATGGCTTCTTCATTTTCAACTTCTGCCTTTGAATTTGCAATGGTGGAGTTGGAGAATTTACTTTGATCTTGAATCTGTGCCATGATCTCCATAATCTCCCCAACTTGCCTTTCCAATTCATCCACCTTGTTGGTCCGGTCTTGCATCTCCTGGATTCGATTTTCCACTCCCTGATTCAAAGAGGAGAGTAACTTATTAAATGTATCATTATCCAGAGATGTACCAGAATCGAATTGGGCAAATTGTTGTGGTGGCTGTGATGGTTGCAAAGGTGTTGTATAGAACTCATCATACGGCTGCCAATATTCTCCTTGGTGAGTCTCCTTACTTTGATTTTGTGACCCCTGCACCAAAGAGTTTAATTCATTAAGAATTTGATTATAATCCACAGGCACACTTTGATTCGATTGGAATTGTTGTGGGTGATGCTGTGGTGGCTGCATAGGTCTTGAATAGAAATCATCTTGCTGCCAATATCCACTTTGTTGAAATTGATGAGGTTCATCCCACGTCTGATTTGAATAACCTCTCCAATCCGAATTGCAAGCGTTAGAATATATATTGCCCCTTCATTGGCTGTGGCTTTGATATCCCCAATTATCGTCATATGCAGAAAATTGAGGATACTGATGAGCTTGATATCCTTGCCCATAGGGCACATCAAATGTCGGGACATTTGGCATTGAGGTCCGTTCGGCATTATGAGTCAATTGAGCAGTGAGCTGCGCCAATTGAGCTTGAATGGTTGCCATATCTTGCTCCATTAGTACCTAAAATTAAAGAAAGAAAAATAAATCAAATATCAAAAGTAAAAGATAAAAACACAAACATAAAAATAAACACAAACAAAAATAAAGGGATTAGCAAAATTACTAATCCCCGGCAACGGCGCCAAAAATTTGACGGGATTTTAAACCGCACAAATTTAACCCTCTTTTTGACAGTTGTAGTATAGGTATAAGTAGGGTATCGTTCTAGGCCGGGGATTAGGAGGGCTTGCTAAAACCTCTAAAATAATTTAAAAACGTAAAAACAAAGTTTAAAACACTAAACTAAAATAAAAACACTTAACTAGAATAACTCAAAATAAAACTAACAAATAAACTAAAACAAATCAAAAGACTCAAAAATACAAAACTAGGTTAAAAACTCGAAACACACTTAAAATGACTCAAAATAATAAAAACAATCAAATTAACTCAATCTAGACACCAGGAAATTAATTAGACGAAAATCGAATTAAAAGATTAAAAATAATAAAAATTAACTAAATAATAATATTTTAATATGGGGGGGGGTTTGGTTTTGGTGAAACGTAAATTAAACTTAAATAAATTACAGAATTGACAAAAACATAAAATAAAGGTGAAAGGATGGACGACGGATTGGCTAGAGGGTTTTTCTCCACACAAGACACAAATGTAATCTAAATTGACCTTCAGTTGTTCTTCCAATAAGTTATGAATTTTCAACGCCCCAAATTAACCATGAATTGCATAGATTAATTCTCAGATTTTCCTTAAGTTAATGGATTGGATGATTGCATACGACAACCCAAAACATTCCCCACAAGTTCCCTACATGAATTGCATAATAGAGATACAAGCGAGAATCATTAAGTTCTATGAAAACCATAAGCATTGACAAGGCACTTATTACTATGAATTGCATGAAACTTATGCCAAGAATTTACTTAACGCGATTGTGACTAGCAACCTTCACTACTCATGAATATAAGTTCATAACGATTAGGTGAAATTCACTTATATTCTAGCATCAAATTCATGCATGTAAATTAAGTATGCATCCTTAATTAACAAACACAAATAAGTTATCAATCAAGCAGTTAAGCAAATTAAATCACAACTCAGAAATCACAACTGAAGGTATCAATTCATATTACAAATATAACCATGGCTTTGAATTAACCTCTAGCCAAAACAAATTAACTACACATGTTTAACATAATTTAAAAGTAAATTAAATTAAACATGTAAATAAAAATAAGAAAGAGAAAACCGAAATTAGGAGAGAGAGCTCTCTGTGTCCCCGTGGCCTTGCTCTCGGTGCTGTCTTTTTGCCACGTCGCTGCCTTTTTATTTCCTGGTTCAAAGCCCACCGTAGCTCTCTTCTTTTGACTGACCAGCTCCACAGTGGCTGCCTTGAAGCAGCTTCCACCCTTAATATCTTTCTCCTCCGTCAGCTATCCTTTTTCACGCTGCCCTTGGTGGCAGCTCCTGTTGGCAGCTCCTTTCCACCGTGAGCTCCCTGCTCACTGTGCTCCGAGACTCCCTTTAATCTCGTAGCTCTCCACCTCTTGGTTTTTCCTCTTCCCGTCCTCGGTCCTCCAAATGGCAGCGAGAGCTGCCTTCTTCCCCGCACAGTGAATGGTTGCCTTGGCAACCGCAATTCCGCACCTCTCCGTCCTGTCAATTGGGCGCTGCCAGGTGCCTTTCCTGCTGCTTGCGCAGCTCTCCTCTTGCCTGCGAGCTGACTGCCCAAAGCAGCCTTGTTTTATATTTTCTGTTTCTCTCGTCTTTTCTTAGTTAGTTCGTTATATTTTGAGCTATTTACGTTATTTTTATGTTTTTATAAGATTTATCTAGTTAAGAAAAATATATATAAATATGATCCGATCATGGAGTCGCTGATGGCGGAGGTGGCCAGTCTTCGGCAAGAAGTCAAAGGACTCAGGCACGAGAACAAGGAGTTGCACATGCTTGCAACTAGTTACTCGACCAGCATGAAGAGGAAGCTGGACCAGCTGCAGGAGTCGGACGGTCGGATCCAGAGCGATCATGAAAGGTTCATGGCGCTACTCCCGAGGTTTATGTTGCCTTCGTCCTCTGGAGCTGCACCAAGCATTCCGGCTCCGGAGATTCCAACTCTGGCTCTTCGTCTTCCCGGAGCTCCGTCGACCTCTGAGGCGCCGCCTAACCAATGACCAATGAATTCTATTAGTTTTCGTATTATTGTAAATTTATTTCTTGCTTTTTTTTTTTTTTTTTTTTTTTTAAAGTTTATTTTAAGCAAAATAAAATAAATGTAAATCAAAATATGTAAATTAATGTAAATTTTTATTTATTTATTTTTTTTTTAAATTTTTTTTTTAAGTTTATTTAAATAAATAAATATATATATATATATATATATTACTAATATTATTATTATTATTATTAATATAATTTTTTTTTTTCAAGTTTATTTTCAGCAAATTAAAATATGTAATGTAAAATAAGTAAATTAATGTAAAAAGACTTTATTTATCCGCACTAAAAATAAAAATTGCCCTTAATTTATTTAAACGCAAACTAAACAAAATTCAACCAAATAACACAACTAACTAAACAAAACAAAATGAAAGCAGTAAATAGAAGGGTTTAGGAATGCAAATCTGATTGTGGGTGATTCCTAGGCTTCCCTTCTTTATTCAAGTGCATGGCTTTATCCTTGAACGGACAGTGGTACTTGAAATGATCCGGCAATGGTTTGAATTCACGAGTGGGTGCCTGAATCATAAAAATCAGATTGTTAGTAAAAAACAAAATTAAAAATGGAGAAGATGGCTTACTTTCATTCTCCGACGCAAACTCAATAACAAAAATCACGTCTTTGAACGTTTCAGGGACTTTGAACTTGGCCAAATTTATTATGATTGTTGTGGCTTGTCCCGTGTCTTCAGTCTCAACTTCTAGGGCCTTGGTTGTCTCAACTACATCCTCCTTGATGCATTCAACATATTCTCCGATCACTTCCTTTTCTGAAATCCCTCTTCTTGGTGTGCACGGTTCTTTGAATGTTTCCACACTATCGGGAACTTGATTTGGTACACCAAGAATTTGGATTTCACTTTGCACATCTGAGTTGGATGACATAAGGACTTGAGGGGCTTGCGACAATAATTCTTCTAAACTGCCCAAATCGTCCTCCTCATCTTCTTCTTGCAACAGCAAGTCATCCACGTTCGGGTTATGTTTGGCCGGTTCTAGGATATCTTCATCCTCCATATCACTTTCCAAAGTGATGGGTTCATCAAGTTCAACTTCTCCCCTTGAATTTGCAATGTTTGAATTGGAGAGTTCACGTTGTTCTTGAATCTGTGCCATGGATTCCACCATCTCTCCCATTTGATTCTTCAAGTTATCCATTATTTTGTCTTGATTTTGTTGGTCCTGCACCAAAGAGGTTAGTAATTGAAAAATTTGATCATTATCCATGGACATACTTGAATTTGATTGGAATGGTTGTGGGGGAGGTTGTGGTGGTGCACATGGCCATTGATAGAATTCCTCATACGGCTGCCAATATTCTCCTTGGTGAGTCTCCTTAGCTTGATTTTGTTGGTCCTGCACCAAAGAGTTTAATTCATTAAGAATTTGATTATAATCTATTGACGAACCTGAGTTTGATTGACGATATTGCATATGAGGTTGTGGTGGTTCCATAGGTTTTGAATAAAACTCCTCATATGGCTGCCAATTGATGTGAGAATTACTTGACACACAAATTAAACCCTATTGATGACAATTGTAGTAATGATGCAAGTAGGGATCGTTCTAGACCGGGGATTAACTAGGGATGCTAATCAATAAATATAAGAATCAAAAATATAAAAACAAAGTTGAAAATGTAAACAAAAGACTTTAAAACAAGAAAGTAAAAGGGGGATTTGGGTTTGGTGAATTTGAATAATTAAACTTAAATTTTGAAAATAAACTTAAAGCAAAATAGATTGTGAGGAAATAGAATGATGAGAAACTAGTTAGAGGGTTCCTTATCCACACATGAACATATGCATATAATTTGATTCCCAGTTATGACTTCAACAAACGATAAATGACAATGTTCCAAGTTAATTAGGTTCACTTAAATTAACTCTTAGATTTCCCTAGATTCATTGGATTGCAAGGAATACGCATTACAACCAAATTATTCCTCATCAAAGTCCCTAACTATGGAATATGCATGATAGAGACATTTAACAAAGATCATTAAGTTCAACGGAAATCATAAACATTGACTAGGCATTCATAACTATGGAATACGCATGTTACTCTTGCCAAGGATTTACTTAACACAATCGTGACTAGCGATCTTTACTACTCATGAATATAAGTTCATAACGATTAGGTGAAATTCCCTTATATCCTAGCATCAAGTTTAGGCATGCAAATTAAGTGTCGACCCTTAACCCACATACATAAACAAGTTCTTAATCAAAATAGAAAAGTAAACCACATCTAAAGTTTATGAATTCATAACTGGAGTAAATCAAATCATAACCAACATATGTCCATGGCTTCAAAGTTTGCCTCTAACTAAAAAGAAATTAGTTCCACATGTTTAACATAATTGAACAACAATTTAAATTAAACATTGAAAAACAAAAGAAAGAAAACACCTAGATGTTCCAACGATCCAAGCGCATCCAAGGACTTTCTTCTTCTTCTCTTTGTTGCGGCACAAGGCTTTGAATGATGTTGAAGGGTTGGTTTTATGGAGGAATGGATGGAGGAAGTTTAGATATGTAGGGAGAGGCAAGGAAAGGCTTGTAGAATGGTTTATTCTTGGATGATTTGAATGAGGTTGCTACCATGGGTATTTATAGGGATGGAGATGGACTTGTTTAAGCACAAAATTCTGGTGGGAACACATGGAACTCACGGCATAGAGTGGGAATTGTTGGTGGTGGTAGGTTTTGAGTCATCCACTTCACATGTCATGGTGAGTTAAGCATTACATCACCCACTCAAATGTCATGGTGAGCTAATCATTGCATCATCCACTCAAATGTCATGGTGAGCTAAGCATTACATCACATTTTTAGGCCCATTGCAATACATTTTTGGGCTTCTTTGAATCAGATTTTTGGGCTTCTTTTCTTTCAAATTCGTCCATCCATCTAGCTTGGATCATAAGCACTCCATCTTGGGCCCAAAAACACTTCAAACTACTCCAAATTGGCTCATAATGCACCCTTAGCCCATAAAACCTACAAACACACGAATTTAACTTTAAACACTATAATAAATACTAAATAATAACCAAAATGCAAGAAAACAAGCAAGCTAAGTCGCATAAATATGCTCCTATCAAATTCCCCCACACTTAGCTTTTGCTAGTCCTCGAGCAAAACAAAGAAATAAAACAAAACAAATAAACAAACATAACCTAAACCTTCCAACGTTTGCCTCAGGGATTTCCAATGCACATGACATGTTAAAGATTATCATTCCCACATATTTGAGTCAATTTAACACTTAAGCACATACTTAATCATAGTCACTACTTACTAGTTCACAATGAACCAATTAAAACAATGTTTTGAATGTAGTAACATGCCTTTAGAGAATTCCCTCAATCCTTACAAGATATGCACTCTATTTTCACTCAGATTTTCTAACTACACACCCTATACTAGTTATATGTGAGAGAATTGATGTATAAAAACGAATGCTCACATATATGTATCACAAAGGACGTAATTTCCGGAGTTAATAAGCATGTTTAGATATGATCTCATGAATGGAATACTACTATTTAGATGCGAGAACCAATGACACCATATGCTCATACCAAATTCAAACTCCATTGTTAACGCTCCCTTAGCCACATCAATCTTGGTTTGGGCTGTCTTCATGAAAGGTCTCCCTAAAAGGATCGGCAATGGGGTAGAATAGGGTGAATCCTCCATGTCAAGCACATAAAAGTCCGCTGGAAAAATCAAATGACCAACCTGCACCAAGACATCTTCCAAAACACCCTTTGGATATGCATTAGAACGATCGGCTAATTGAATAATCACACCATCATTTTTAAGCTCACCTAAATTCATAGATGCATAAACAGAGTATGGCATAACATTAATCGAAGCCCCTAAGTCTAACATGCATTGTTCAAACTTAGTTTTTCCAATAACGCACGGAATTGTAAAACTACCCGGATCTTTGCATTTAGGGGGTAATTTCCTTTGTAAAACAGCTGAAACATTCTCACTTACCTGGACCACTTCTTTGTCCCGAATTCGCTTCCTTGATGTACAAAGCTTCTTCAAAAATTTCGCATACTTTGGAATTTGCTTTATTGCGGCAATGAGTGGGATATTGACTTGGACTTTCTTAAAAGTCTCGAGAATGTCACTGTCCTCTTCCTCCTTCTTTGATTGCCTAAACCTACCAGGAAAGGGCACATTGGGTGGAATAATATTAGAATTAACCAAACTTGGACTCATCTTACCTAGGGGGGATGAATTGGAAGGCTTAGGAGCCATGGATGCTTGCGGCAAAGGTTGCTCCACCTTTGCCGTGGGTGGACTTGGTGTCTCCTCTTCAGATTTCAACTTTTCCTCCTCTTTAGGTCCGAATGTTGGTGGTGTAGGATCTGCCCTTACTTCTTTTCCACTCCTTAGCATGATTGCATTTGCGGTTTCGAAACCACCCTTTGGATTCATTACGGTATTGCTTGGTAACTTGCCTTGCTCACGAAACTGCCCCATAAACTCGGCAATTTGCCCAATTTGTTTCTCCAAATGGTCCACTCTTTTGTCTCGGTTTTGCATAGCCTTAGCTTGATCTTCCTGCCCAAGAGACAATTTAGTTAGTAACTTAAGGAGTGTATCATTGTCAAGAGACGTACCTGAAGAGTTTGAGGTAGATTGGGGTTGGTTTTGAGGTTGGCCGTATGGCTTGGTAAAGAACCCCGAGGGTTGTTGCCTAAAGCCTCCTTGGTTTTGAGGTTGTTGGGGCTCCCTCCACTTGAAATTTGGGTGGTCTCTCCAACCGGGATTATATGTGTTTGAATATGGATCATTCCTCGGTTGGTTTTGATTTTGGAATCCAATGGAATTAGCGCTCTCCCATCCACCATTTTCAATCAATTGAGGACACTTTTCAGAAGGGTGTCCTTGGATGGAACAAACGCCACAAACACTAGGTCCATGAATCTTCATTCCCTCGGCCAACTGAGAAACAATAGAAGTGAGGTTAGTTAATTGGGATTGAATGTCGGACGAAGAACTTACCTCATTCACTTGTGGCCGTGGGGGGTCTCTTTGCCCAACACCTTCGTATTGTTGTGCATTATGAGCTCGGTTGGCAATTAGAACTTTTGCAGCCCCCGGAGTTTTATCCACCAATGCACCTCCCGCCGAGGCATCAAGCATTTGACGTTCCATTGGGAGGAGTCCTTCGTAGAAGTATTGAATGAGTAGCTCCTCCTTCATTTGATGCTGTGGACAAGAAGCAACAAGTGATTTAAAACGTTCATAATAAGAAGGAAACGATTCACCTTGATTTTGTTGGATGCCACTAATCCGTTTCCTCAAGAGGATGACTCTTGAAGTTGGGAAAAACTTCTCCAAGAAAGCTCTTTTCATACTATCCCAAGATGTAACCGTTCCGGGTGCTAACTCGTAAAGCCAATCCTTCGCCTTTTCCAAAAGTGAGAATGGAAAAGCCTTCATCATCAGAATGTTCCCGTCAACATTTATGGGTGTCATGCTTGAACAAACAACCTCGAATTCCTTGAGATGCTTGTTGGGCTCTTCCATGGAAAGTCCATGGTATTTCGGAATGTGGTGCAACAAGCTTGACTTCAACTCGAATTCATCGGTCTTGCCTTGGGCGGCCGCGGGGTATTGAATGCATAATGGTGCAGCATTGGTCAACCCTGAGGCCGAAAGCTCTTTAATGGTCCGATTGTCCGCTGCCATAACTTCTTCTTTTACTTCTTCAAACTCTGATTCGTCCTCTGAACTTGAACTAGGTTCACTAGGTTCGCTAGGTTCGGGATGCCTCCTCTTTCTTCTCAAATCACGTTCAAAATTGGCGTTAAAGTCCAAGATATGCACAGTTTGAGAACTCCGCGTCATGCATTAGTACCTAAACCAAGAAAACAAAACAAAATAAGAAAACTAGGTAAATTACACTAAAAACACACGGCAAAAACACAAGGGATTAGCAATTTCGCTAATCCCCGGCAACGGCGCCAAAATTTGATGTGAGAATTACTTGACACACAAATTAAACCCTATTGATGACAATTGTAGTAATGATGCAAGTAGGGATCGTTCTAGACCGGGGATTAACTAGGGATGCTAATCAATAAATATAAGAATCAAAAATATAAAAACAAAGTTGAAAATGTAAAAAGACTTTAAAACAAGAAAGTAAAAGGGGGATTTGGGTTTGGTGAATTTGAATAATTAAACTTAAATTTTGAAAATAAACTTAAAGCAAAATAGATTGTGAGGAAATAGAATGATGAGAAACTAGTTAGAGGGTTCCTTATCCACACATGAACATATGCATATAATTTGATTCCCAGTTATGACTTCAACAAACGATAAATGACAATGTTCCAAGTTAATTAGGTTCGCTTAAATTAACTCTTAGATTTCCCTAGATTCATTGGATTGCAAGGAATACGCATTACAACCAAATTATTCCTCATCAAAGTCCCTAACTATGGAATATGCATGATAGAGACATTTAACAAAGATCATTAAGTTCAACGGAAATCATAAACATTGACTAGGCATTCATAACTATGGAATACGCATGTTACTCTTGCCAAGGATTTACTTAACACAATCGTGACTAGCGATCTTTACTACTCATGAATATAAGTTCATAACGATTAGGTGAAATTCCCTTATATCCTAGCATCAAGTTTAGGCATGCAAATTAAGTGTCGACCCTTAACCCACATACATAAACAAGTTCTTAATCAAAATAGAAAAGTAAACCACATCTAAAGTTTATGAATTCATAACTGGAGTAAATCAAATCATAACCAACATATGTCCATGGCTTCAAAGTTTGCCTCTAACTAAAAAGAAATTAGTTCCACATGTTTAACATAATTGAACAACAATTTAAATTAAACATTGAAAAACAAAAGAAAGAAAACACCTAGATGTTCCAACGATCCAAGCGCATCCAAGGACTTTCCTCTTCTTCTCTTTGTTGCGGCACAAGGCTTTGAATGATGTTGAAGGGTTGGTTTTATGGAGGAATGGATGGAGGAAGTTTAGATATGTAGGGAGAGGCAAGGAAAGGCTTGTAGAATGGTTTATTCTTGGATGATTTGAATGAGGTTGCTACCATGGGTATTTATAGGGATGGAGATGGACTTGTTTAAGCACAAAATTCTGGTGGGAACACATGGAACTCACGGCATAGAGTGGGAATTGTTGGTGGTGGTAGGTTTTGAGTCATCCACTTCACATGTCATGGTGAGTTAAGCATTACATCACCCACTCAAATGTCATGGTGAGCTAATCATTGCATCATCCACTCAAATGTCATGGTGAGCTAAGCATTACATCACATTTTTAGGCCCATTGCAATACATTTTTGGGCTTCTTTGAATCAGATTTTTGGGCTTCTTTTCTTTCAAATTCGTCCATCCATCTAGCTTGGATCATAAGCACTCCATCTTGGGCCCAAAAACACTTCAAACTACTCCAAATTGGCTCATAATGCACCCTTAGCCCATAAAACCTACAAACACACGAATTTAACTTTAAACACTATAATAAATACTAAATAATAACCAAAATGCAAGAAAACAAGCAAGCTAAGTCGCATAAATATGCTCCTATCACCAATATGCCTCATGTTGAACTTGTTGAGCTTCCCACCACATAGAGTTTGAATGATCACTCCAATCTCTTGGTGGACATTGATTGGCTTGAAATCCTTGATGTCCCCAAACATCTTCATTTGCAGAAAATTGGGGACATTGATGATTTTGATATCCTTGCCCATACGATGCACCAAATGTAGGGACACTTGGCATTGTGGCCCTTTCGGCCTTCTGAGTCAACAGAGACGTGAGATTCGCCAATTGAGCTTGAATGGATGCAAGTGCCATGTCTCGCTCCATTTGAACCTAAAATTTAAAGAAAGAAAAATAAATCAAATATCAAAAGTAAAATACACAAACACAAAAACAAACAAAAACACAAACAAACAAACAAACAAAAATTAAACACAAACAAAAAATAAAGGGATTAGCAAAGTTACTAATCCCCGGCAACGGCGCCAAAAATTTGACGGGATTTTAAAACCGCACAAATTTAACCCTCTTTTTGACAGATGTAGTATAGGTGTAAGTAGGGTATCGTTCTAGGCCGGGGATTAGGAGGGATTGCTAATCTACTCTAAATTAATTTAAAAATATTAAATAAGACTCAAAAACACAAAACTAGGCTAAAAACTCGAAACACACTTAGAATGACTCAAAATAATGGAAACAATTTAAATTAAACACTAGGAATTAAAATGGATGGAAATCGAATTAAAAGATTAAAAATAATAAAAACTAACTAAATAATATAATATAATAATGGGGGGGGGGGTTTGGTTTGGTTTTGACGAAACTGAATTTAAAACAGAAACTTAGAAAAATTATAGAATTGACAAAAACATAAAATAAAAGTGAACGGATGGGCGACGGATTGGCTAGAGGGTTTTTCTCCACACAAGACACATATGCAATCTAAATTGACCTTCAGTTGTTCTTTCAATAAGTTGTAAATTTCAATACTCCAGATTAATTAGGTACGCTTAAATTAACCTTCAGATTTTCCTTAAGTTATTGAATTGGATGAACAGCATACAACAACTCAAATTATTCCCCAAAAGTTCCCTACGTGAACAGCACAATAGAGATACAATTAAAGATCATTATGTTCTATGAAAATCATAAGTGTTGACAAAGCATTCGTAACTATGAACAGCATGATACGTTTGCCAGGAATTTACTTAACGCGATTGTGACTAGCAACCTTCACTACTCATGAATATAAGTTCATAACGATTAGGTGAAATTCACTTATATTCTAGCATCAAATTCATGCACGTAAATTAAGTTTGCATTCTTAATCAACAAACATAAATAAGTTATTAATCAAACAGTTAAGCAAATTAAATCACAACTCAGAAATCACAGCTGAAGGTATCAATTCAAATTACAAATATAATCATGGTTTTGAATTATCCTCTAGCCAAAATAAACTAATTACACATTATTAAATATATTAAAAACAGAAATTAAAAACATAAGTTGAAGGATTAAACCGAAAGAGGGACTATGCACTGTGCTTGTTTTATGTCTCGCCTGAGCTCTCCAATTAGGCCGCTGCCAAGGCAGCTGTCCCTCAGTCCTCACCGCGTGTCTCCCTTGTGCCTGATTTCTTCCTTACGCTGCCCAATTTCAGTGCCCTGCTTTGATTTGTGTTTCTCTCGGTTTTCTGTGCCGTTCTCTCTGATTGGTTCCTTCTGCCCCGAGGAGCTCTCACCAATGCTTCTTCACCAATTGGCTGCTTGGCAGCTGACAGCACACCACACCTCGGCCCTGATTTCTCTGCTTCGCAGCCCAAGCTCCGAGGAGTTCCCACTCCCCTCTCTTCACCACGTTGACTGCGCTGCACAAGCTGCCAGAGGCAGCGTTTTTTTCTTCTCGCTGACAAGGCCTGGTTCCTGCTTGCCAATTGCTGCCCAGCTGACCCGAGGCTTGCGGCCTTGATCTCACCGTGCAGATGCAGCCAAATAGCTTTCTGACCAGCTGCCCAGGGCAGCCTTCCTCTCCAATGGGCGCCCGCTTTCTTTGACTTGTCCCGAGGAGCTCTCACCCAAGGAGCTCCTGTTTTTCTGATTATCTCAGCTGCCCAAAAATGGCAGCTTCCTCGCGTCTTTGATTCCCAGGCCCTCAATATTTTTCTGTTTTTATTTATTTTTATTTTTATTTTTTCTTTTTCTCGCTGCTCTAAGGCAGCTCCCCTGTGATCCTCCTTCCGTCTTGCACGCTGCCCTCACAGCTCTCCTCTAATCCCCTGTAGCTCTCTGACCTCTCTTTCTTTTTAACCCTAGGCTCTCCACCGAATGCCCACATGCATTTCATCATTTTGTCTGCTTTTTCTTTTCTTATTTTTCTGCAAGCTGCCTTGCAGCTGTCAAGCAATTCAACTTTCATCATCAAATATATATAAATAAATATATATATATATATATATAAATATATATATATATATATATAATACTTTCTTATTTTTATTAATCAAATATAGTAATTAAGTGAACAAGGTAGAAATGACGATTTTATTACTTAAAATCTTATTTGTGCTAATTTTATTTTCTTAGCTAGATAAATTCTTATAAAACATAAAAATAACGTAAATAGCACAAAATATAACGAACTAACTAAGAAAAGACGAGTGAATTTGATGTAAAAATGTATATAAATATGATCCGATCAAAACAAAACAAAACTTGTAAACTAAAACAGATTTTAAAACGAATTTGGTTTAAATGAATGGATGGAAGGCTAGCTAAGGGGTTTCTCTCCACACATGTCACACTTGCATACAAAACGATTTCTAGTTGCTTTTCAATAAACCATGGATTCTCAACGCCCCAGATTAACAGTGAATTGCACTAATTAACCCTCAGATTTTCCTAATGTTATTGAATTGGATGATTGCATACGACAACCCAAAGCATTCCCCACAAGTTCCCTACATGAATTGCATAATAGAGATACAAGCAAGAATCATTAAGTTCTATTAAAACCATAAGCATTGATGAGGTAGTTAGCTTGTTTCCTTATATTTACGTTGTTAGTTGTTAGTTATTTTAGTATTTTAAGCTATTTTCGTGTGTTTGTAGGTCTAAAGTGCCAAGGTAGCAAGGAAGTGCGTTTTGGTGCATTTTGGAGCAGTTTTGGGCATTGGATGGATAGCTTATGCTTGGAGCTATGTGGATGGACGAAATTAAAGATCAAATGAGGCTAGGATTGAGTGAAGATGTGAAGAAATCAAATGAAGAATGAAGAGTTCAAATTTGGAAACCAAAGTTTCTAAGTTTGGAAGTTTCTATTCTTGAAGGTTTCCATTCTTGAAAGTTTCTAGATTTGGATTGGAAGTTTCCTAATCTTTCCTCACCTAGGTTCCAGCCACAAGAGGATTCCAAATTATGTTAGGGCATTTAAATGTGAGTTCTAGAGTCCTAAACATTCCCTAAATGTCCATGCCGCACCTCCTAAATATCGTTCCCTTTTCTTACTGCAAATCACTTACCTTTTCTTGACCAAATCTGCACCTAAACCACTTTCCTTTTCCCTACACATCCTTGCCACCCAAGGGGACATTCCCTTGCCTAATTTCTGTCACAAAATACATTCCCTTTGTGTTCTATGCCTTGCTGCACAAACATACCTTGTTCTTACCTATTTTGTGCCTCAAAACACATTCCTAAATCTGTCCCATAAATTCTTCCGAATTTCCTTTCCTATTCTCTTTAATTCCTGCACCTTTGTTGCCTATTTTCTGTCATAAAACACATTCCCCTATAGTACCTAGCCTTGCCACACAAGGAGCACCCTCTCTTTCCTATTTTCTAACCATTAAACACATTCCTTTTTCCTCCTACACAGTTTTGCCGAATTTCACTTTCCTATTTTATTTAAATTCTGATTCTTTTCTTACCCATTCAATTAGGGGACAAAATAAGCTAAGTATTGAACCTTACCTATTATTTTCTGATTCCCTAGCACTATATAAAGTGTAACAACCCGTCCCGATTATTCAGACTTATTAATTATGAAATGACGAAATTATCCCTACGGAAATTTTGTACGTGTGCATGTGTGTGTGTAATGGACCAATTAATTGAGGTCCTCAATTATTGGTGCCAATAGAAACTTGGCTGATTGTTGTTGGAACTTAGACCACACACACACACTCCAATCTGTCCCTCTCCCGTGGTCTCTCTCTGTCATTCAGTCTCTCTCTCTCCCCTCTCGACAGCTTCTCTCTCTCTACCCTCAAACGTACGGACACACCCACAAAACCCCAAACCTTCACGGATCGAGGCATCCAACACCACCACTCGACTCTTGAGGCTCCTACGAGTACATTGACACCCATTTCAGGTGAAGTTTCTAACGTTTTCACGTCGATTTCACGAGTTCCAATTTAGGTACTGTTCACAAACTTTTTGTACGTTGTGTTTTAGGCAAATCTAAGCTCACTACGAGTCTTAGAAGGTCCCAAGGAGGCTCGGGGACGTTCGTTTGCTAAGCGTTGACGTCGGGATCGGCGAGAACGAGAGTGGCCGGTTTTTGGAGGATTTCCCGTCGAGATTCCCGTTGGTTTTCGACGTTTTTGAAGGTATATTCAAGTTCTACACTAAATTTGGAGTACATAGGAAGAAAAATGGGTCGAAAAGGATGAAAAATGAACAAGATAGGGCACTTTGAAAATTTTCCAAAAATTCCGGCGAAACAGTCGCCGGCGAGTCGCCGGAGAAGACGACCGGCAGAGGAATATTCTGTCAACTCTGACAGAATATTCTGACGCCGTTAACTGACGCCGTGCACTTCGCGTGACAGCGCGTGGGGGCGCGTGGGTCCATGCCACGTCAGGCGCGTGGGGGCGTGTGGAACAGTGAAAAAATATTTTAAAAATATGGGGATGTTCGTGATGACGAGTAGGTCACGTTTGTATATTGAAATACCAAAATTGAGCTATGTATGAGAAGTTATTCCCGTATTTACGTGTATGTGCTTAAATGACGTATTTATAGTAATTTCTCATATAGGTGAGACATATATTGAGGACGAGCGTAGCCAGGCTAGACGCGAGGGCTACGACCCAGCGACTTATCAGTGAGTGGGCAGCTATTTACTGTATTTACCTATATGTTATTATTATTTTCCCAAAAAACGATAAATGAACGTTTATGTGATTTTAATGCCATGCAAAGTATTCATATATTATTATTGATGCATAAATGATTGCATATTCATATGTTGGTGCTGCAGACGCACAGGTAAGTGTTAGGTAATATTATATGCTGATTATGATGAGAATGATGTGATATGATGTGATTAGAGCTCATGTACTTGCACATTGATATTAGTGCTCCCGCCCAGAGTTAGGGGCATAGTCTTTCACGTGTCGTTCACCTCTCGCACCGCATGCCCGCCTTGGATCCAAGTTAGGTGCACACTCTTGTCGTATAGACCACCTTTGAGTGGATTCGACTCGTAGGTGACCCGCGAATCATTCGTACAGTCTTCACATGATTGTAGCACTAAAGCATATTTACTTGATATACATGATGATGAGTAGACCACCAGATGTGGTAGTGATGATTGTGCAGTATTGATATACATGATGTTATGAGCTATATGAGATTGGATGGCCGAGGGCCAAGATGATTACCTGGCATTTGATCACATCAACAATTTATGATTGAGTTTCTGTTTTGGATACTTTGGCATGGCATACATATACTTTTCAGCATGATTTTGAGAACCTATATGTATATACGAGTATATATTTTGATTTTGGGAAATTATACAGGTTTTACGGTGAGAGACTATATGTTTGAGTAAAGATTGGTTTTGAAAGGAATTGTTTTGCTGACCCACTCAGTTTTTTTTTTCGCCCCTCCAGGTACTAGGTAGCTAGAGGTTCTTTTGGTGGACGCGAGGGCTTATCGGCAGTTCTGACACATTCATGTATGTATGACACCGGTGGTGCTATCTAAACTTATTTCATGCTTGACTACATTCGAACTTAGAACGCTCTGATTATGTATAAGTACCTTATTATGCCTCTAGTACATTATCTTACCTAGGTTGCTAGTGGTTTTGATTTTTATTCGTACTTAGTTATCGATCTTAGCTTCCGCACAGCGCTCATGGCTACGTCGCACTCACGTGACGGCCAGCACGCCCTGCTCTCGGGTACGGGTGTGTCAGTTTGGTATCAGAGCCCTAGGTTGCAGTCTTGCATATTTTGTGAAATTTTTAATGACTTGATGTCTTCTGTCAGAACTATGCCGCCTCGTCGTGAGCCACGTCGTTCTTCTGAGCCTATGTTCCCCGATATTGCCCAGCTGGGGGAAGCTATAGCCCATGCCTTTCAGAATATCATCCGTCCTCCTCCTCCCCCTCCTCAGCGGACCCCTTTGGAGTCAGTGCATAATTTAAAGATAACCCAGTTAACGGGAGGCGAGGAGCCCGAGAGTGCAGAAAAATGGTTTATTCATATCGATAAGACTTTCAGCATTATGACGATCTAAGGGAGTCTTCAGCCTAATAAGTGGGTCGAGACGACTCTTTGGTTTCTAGCTAAGGAGGCTGCTTCCTGGTGGAGTGAGTTGGCTATTAGAATGCCTGAGGAAGAGGCTAATGATTGGGAGGTGTTCAAACGCCATTTCTACAAAAGATTTTTTCCTCCAGCTTATCTTGATGGGAAAAAGCAAGAGTTTACAAGTCTTAAGCAGAAGAAGATGTCTGCTAGTGAGTATTATCGGAAGTTCACTGACCTTGCCCGTTATGATCCGGATACAGCTGCTAATCCGGTAGAGATGTTGCGCCGCTTTAAGTTAGGTACCAAGAAGAGGTGGCGTACCGTTGCGACGGCGATTCCTTGTGCTTCTTATCATGAGTTCTATGAGACTTTACTTCAGATTGAGGATTCGGATAATATGACGAGCGATAGTGATGATGAGGGCACTCAGGGGAACAATAGTAAGGGTAAAGCCCCTTTTGTATAAGGACCGCTGATTCTTCGGTTAAGCGTAGCGGGGCCAGTTTTAGCTCCTCGTGTGGAGGTTTTAGTTCCACTGGGCAGAGAGGTGGAGGCTGATTCTTCGGTGGTGCCGGAGGCCAGAGACAGGGACACACTGGGAGGAACAGTGCTCCGTTGTGTCGTCGGTGCAACAATCGGCATTTTGGTTAGTATCGACGGGGTACTACGGGATGCTATACTTGTGGCCAGGACGGACACCTGGCGAAGCATTGTCCTCAGGGCCAGCAGAAGCCCCAGCAGCCTGCCTTACCGCCGCCAGCACCGATTCACCAGCAGTTTTCTGGGCCGAGCGGTTACGCTCAGACCAGTCGTGGTGGAGCATTCCATTATTCTAGGGAACCCGTCCCGTATTCTTCAGAGCAGTATCAGTATCCGACGGACCCCTATCAGCAGAGCGGTTACAGCCAGTACTCAGGAGGATATATGCCTCCCCAGCAGCAGTATCTCGGGGGATATATGCCTCCTCAGCAGCCGTATTCTGGAGGTTATGCACCTCCGCAGCAGTTTACAGCCGGTGGTTCTCAGTGGTACTCTGGGGGACAGCCCCAACAGGTGGATGCGGCATCTAGTGGTGTTGGATCCTCTAGACAGGCTGGACAGTCTAATCAGGGGCGAAATGCCCAGGGGCGTGGAGTGCACGCTAACCGAGGTAGTGGAGGACGACAGCAGAATCAGGGTCGCGTTCATAATATATCTCTGCAGGATGCTCAGAACAATCCAGATTTGATCATGGGTACGTTAAATATTCTTGGTCATTTTGCTAGAGTCCTGATTGATTGTGGTGCCACACACTCTGTTATTTCTCATACATTTGCTCAACTGACCCAACCTCAATCTTCACCCCTGGGGTATGAGTTGGAGTTTGCTATGCCCAGAGGGGAGAAGTGTTACGTGCATTACGTATATCCAGAATGTCCCGTGATAGTGGAGGATGTGGTTATGCCTGCTAACCTCACTCCGCTAGATATCGTTGACTTTGACGTCATTCTAGGCACTGATTGGTTGCACTACAATCGTGCCAAGATTGATTTCTACGGGAAATCAGTGACCTTTCATCGCCCGGGATTACCAGAGATAACTTTTTTTGGTGAACGAAGCGGAGTTAGACATGGTGTTATTTCAGCGGTGAGAGCCAAGAAGTTATTGACGAAAGGTTGCCAGGGATACTTAGCTCATGTAGTACTTCATGACGATGTTCCTGCTAGCTTGGAGGATGTTCGAATGGTTAGGCACTTCGCCGACGTATTCCCTGATGATTTACCTGGATTACCGCCAGATCGCGACGTGAAGTTTACCATTGACTTGTTTCCAGGTACTAATCCTATCTTGTTGACTCCATATCGAATGGCACTTGCCGAGTTACGAGAATTGAAAATTCAGTTGCAGGAATTACTTGAGAAGGGGTTTATCCAGCCCAGTACTTCAACTTGGGGAGCCCCAGTTCTATATGTTCGGAAGAAGGATGGTACCTTGAGATTGTGTATCGATTACAGGCAGTTGAATCGGGCGACGATTAAAAACCGTTATCCGTTGCCGCGTATCGATGATCTTTTCGATCAACTTCGAGGTGCCTGTGTGTTCTCGAAAATTGACTTGAGGTCAGGCTACTATCAGCTAAAAATCAGGTGTGACGATGTTCCTAAAACTGACTTTAGGACTCGTTATGGGCACTATGAGTTTCTGGTTATGCCATTTGGTTTGACTAATGCAGCAGCTGCTTTCATGGGATTGATGAACAAAGTGTTCCAGCCGTATCTGGATAGGTTCGTTATTGTCTTCATCAACGATATCTTGGTGTATTCTAAGTCAAGGGCTGACCATACTCGACATCTGTCATTGGTGTTGAAGAAACTGAGAGAGCATCGTTTGTATGCCAAGTTCAGTAAATGCCAGTTTTGGTTGGATGAAGTAGCATTCTTGGGTCATGTCGTTTCAGCTCAGGGTATTCAGGTTGACCCTCAGAAGATTACGGCTGTAGAGAATTGGGAACAGCCACGAACCGTCACCGAGGTTAGGAGCTTCCTCGGTTTAGCAGGTTATTATCGGCGGTTCGTTAAAGACTTCTCGATTATGGCGCTACCATTGACGAGGTTGACTAGGAAGGACGTCAAATTCGAGTGGGATGATGATTGTGAGCGAAGTTTTCAGCAGCTGAAGTATAGTCTCACTCATGCTCCTGTTTTGACACTTCCTGACGATGATGGTAATTTCGAGATCTACAGTGACGCATCGTTAAATGGCTTGGGTTGCATTTTGATGCAGCATGGTAGGGTGATTGCCTACGCTTCACGCCAGTTAAAACCTCATGAGAAGAATTACCCTACACACGACTTGGAGTTGGCTGCCATTATCTTTGCTTTGAAGATTTGGAAACATTACCTCTATGGTGAGAAATGCAGGATATTCTCAAACCATAAGAGTCTCCAGTACATTTTTACCCAGAAGGAATTGAATCTTCGCCAGCGTCAATGGATTGAGTTACTGAGCGACTACGATTGGACGATTGAATATCATCCTGGTCGTGCAAACGTGGTAGCTGACGCTCTTAGCAGGAAGTCCCAGGGCAGAATTAACGTTTTTCATGCGAGCCGAGTTCCTCTTCCTCCTTCTTTGATTGCCTAAACCTGCCATGAAAGGGCACATTCAATGGAAAAGAACTTGAAAAATTTGAATTTGGACTTACCTTGGTGGTTTGGAGTGGCTTAGAAATGTTAGATGGGTGCGGCAAACATAGTTCCTTCAATGCCATGGGTTGTGCTCCCTGGGCTTCTTCTTGCAGCAACTTGTCCTCCTCTTCTTGACTTGATTTGGATGATTTTGGATCGTCTCCAACCTGTTTACCACTTCTCAACATGATTGCAAAATTTGATGTGATAATTATACGCACGCAAATTAAACCCTCTTTTTATCAATTGTAGTGAAGAATGTAAGTAGGGATCGTTCTGGACCGGGGATTAGGAGAGATTGCTAAATCACTTGAATTTGACTCAAAAACGTAAAAACAAATTATAAACCACTAAACTAGACTCAAAGAATGCAAAATCAAACTTTAAAACACTAAAACAAACCAAAAGACTCAAAACAGCAAGAAAACACTCAAAACTGCCTTAAAACCACTTTCTGGGCAGTTTTGAGCACTAAAGAAGAATTTGGACGAAAATAGTTATAAATTGACTCAAGACACTTTAAAAACACAAACTAAACAGATTCTAAGCACTTTTAAACAAGAAAGTAAAGGGGGGTTTTGGTTTTGACGAATTTGAAAACGAAAACAAAACAGATTTTAAAACGAAATTTGGTTTAAATCAATGGATGGAAGGCTAGCTAAGAGGTTCTTCTCCACACATGTTATACTTGCATACAAAACGATTTCTATCTGCTTTTCAACAAACCATGAATCCTCAACGCCCCAAGTTAATTAGGTCCACTTAAATTAACTTTTAGATTTCCCTTATGTCAATGAATTGGACGAAAACTGCGCATCACAATCAAATTATTCTTCAAGAGTTCTCTATATGAAAGCGCATACTAAAGATACAATCAAAGATCATTACGTTCAATGGAAATCATAAGCATTGACGAAGCACTTGTAACTATGAAAGCGCATGATACTTATGCCAAGAATTTACTTAACACAATTGAGATCATCAACCTTTACTACTTGTGAATATAAGTTTGTAACGATTAGGTGAAACTTCCTTATACCGTAGCATTAGAATTACATGCACTCTCAATCAACACACACAAATCAGTTTAATTCACACAGATAAGTAAATTGAATCCACAACTTATGAAACGCAATTAGAGGTAATCAAATCATATAGCAAGCATAAACATGGTTTCGAATCCCCCCTAGCCAAGGGGGGGTTTAGTTCCTCATACGTACAAGACAAAGAGAATTAAATTTAAACATTGAAATCAAAGGATAGAAAACACCTAAAACTTCTAGCGACTCGAACTTGAATTGCATGAACGTCCAAGCCTTCTTCTCCTCCTCTTTGTTGCGGTACAAGGTCTAAGGACAGGTTTTGGGTGGTATTTATATGGAGGAATGGATGTGGGAAGGTATGGTAGTGTTTAGGAGGGTTGGGGGGTGCGGCAAGGTCAGGGAATTGAGTGAATGGTGAAGGTTTTCAGCGGCAAAGGGAGAGGAATGAATTGTGGCGAATTTCTGAATGTATGGGAGGTGATGCTTTGCGGCAAGGCTTAACACACATATATATAGGCTCCTAAAACCCTAGGTAATCAGATTAGGGCTTCTAGAAAGCCAAATCTACTAGGAAATAAGGTTAGGAATCAGAATTAACAAGGGATAAGGTGCAAAGGGTGTGGCGGAAAAGGAATAGGGAGGATAAGGCATCTACAAAGCCTTGCAAGGCAAGGAACTAGGGTCTTCTAGAAGGCTAGGTGCGGCATGGCTGGATATGGTTTCTAGAAACCCTCCAAAACAAGGGAAAGTGCACGGCATTGAGGGGATAAGGCCTTTAGAAGGGATAGGGTGCAAGGGAATGTTCTAGAACCTTCCTTTTGTGTCCAACAATGTTTAGGAGACCTTCATGTAATAGGATTAGGAAAACTAATCCTTCTTCATCTTGGAATTCTTTTCCTTCTTGGACTTGGAAAACTTCTTTCTTGCTGCAACTTGAGGCCATTGGAATTTGCCTTTCCTACTTCAAGTAGGAAACCTTGTTTGTGTAGGAAACTTCAATCTTTTAGGAATCCTAATTCAACTAGGAAACCTCAATCCACTAGGAAACCCATTTTAACTAGGAATCCTAATTCAACTAGGATTCCATCTTCCATTAGGGACTTTCCTACTTCAACTAGGAAACCTTGCTCAAGTAGGACTCATCATCTTCAAGTCTCCAATTTCGTCCATCCTCTTGGCTCCAAGCATATGATATCCATTCCAAGCTCTAATTTGCTCCAAAAGGCTCCAAAATGCATCCTTTTGCATGCTTTGCCCTTAAAACCTGAAAGTACATAAACTAGCTTAAACGACTACTTTACTAAGGAAAAACACTCTAAATGCACAAGAACAAGCTAAACTAAGGTGCATAAATATGCCCCTATCAGTTGAACTAGGCAATTTGCCTTGTTCTCTAATCTGCCCCATGAATTCCGCTATTTGTCCTACTTGCTTCTCCAACTCGTCCACTCTCTTGTCCCTAGTTTGCATACTCTGCGCCATAGAGGTTAGTAATTGAAAAATTTGATCATTATCAATAGAAGAACCTGATTTGTTTTGGGCAGGTTGTGCTTGGGGTTGAGTTGGTGCACACGGCTTTTGATAGAAACCTGGGGGTTGTTGCCTAAATGCACTTTGTTGTTGGCCTTGTTGGGGTTCTCGCCATTTGAAATTTGGATGATCTCTCCAACCGGGATTGTAAGTGTTGGAGTATGGATCATGGCGTGGTTGATTTTGGCTCCCAAAACCCACGGCATTGGCAGATTCCCACCCTCCATTCTCAATCAATTGAGGGCATCGATCATTGACATGTCCTTGCATAGAGCACACGCCACAAACACTTGGACCCTGTATCTTCATTCCCTCGGCCATCTGAGAAACAAGAGAAGTAAGGTTAGCTAATTGAGATTGAATGTCGGACATAGAACTTACCTCATTCTAATGTGGTCGTGGGGGTTCTCTTTGTCCAACACCCTCATATTGTTGTGCATTATGTGCTCAGTTTGCAATTAGAATTTTGGCAGCCACCGGAGTCTTGTCCACCAACGCACCTCCTGCCGAGGCATCTAGCATTTGGCGTTCCATGAGAAGGAGTCCTCCGTAGAAATATTGAATGAGCAGCTCCTCCTTCATTTGATGTTGTGGACATGAAGCAACAAGTGATTTAAAATGTTCATAATAAGATGGAAACGATTCACCTTGATTTTGTTGGATACCACTAATCCGTTTCCTCAAGAGAATGACTCTTGAAGTTGGGAAAAACTTCTCCAAAAATGCTCTTTTCATACTATCCCAATATGTAACCGTTCCGGGTGCTAACTCGTAGAGCCAATCTTTAGCCTTTTCCAAAAGAGAGAATGGAAAAGCCTTCATCTTCAATATGCTTCCATCGACGTTGACAGGGGTCATGCTTGAACAAACAATCTCGAATTCCTTCAAGTGCTTGTTTGGATCTTCCATGCACAGCCCATGGTATTTTGGAATATGATGTAGCAAGCTTGACTTCAACTCGAACTCATCGGTCTTTCCTTGGGCAGCCACGGGGTATTGAATGCAAAGGGGTGTGACATTGGCCAACCCCGAGGCCGAGAGCTCTTTAATTGTACGATTGTCCGCTACCACAACCAAGAAAACAAAACAAGAAAACAAGAAAACAAAACTAAATCAGAAAACTAGATAAATTGAACTAAAACACACAGTAAACACAAGGGATTAGCAATTTTGCTAATCATCGGCAACGCCGCCAAAAATTTGATGTGAGAATTATAAGCACACTCAAATTAAACCCTATTGATGACAATTGTAGTATATTTGCAAGTAGGGATCGTTCTAACCGGGGATTAACTAGTTATGCTAATCAATGTGAATCTGACTCAAAAACGTAAAAACAAAATATAAAACACTAAACTAGACTCAAGGAATGCAAAACTAAAGTTTAAAACACTAAAACAAACCAAAAGACTCAAAACAGCACAGAAACACTCAAAACTGCCTTAAAACCACTTTCTGGGCAGTTTTTAACACAAACACCAATTTAGACGAAATTAGGTTATAACTAGACTCAAGACTCTTAAACATAAACTAAACAGATTCTAAACACTTTAAAACAAGAAAGTAAAGGGGGGAATTGGTTTTGACAAATTTGCAAACAAAACGAAACTTGTAAACTAAAACAGATTGTAACACGAATTTGGTTAAAGTGAATGGATGGAAGGCTAGCTAAGGGGTTCCTCTCCACACATGTCACAGTTGCATACAAAATGATTTCTAGTTGCTTTTCAATAAACCATGGATTCTCAACGCCCCAGATTAACCGTGAGTTGCACTAATTAACCCTCAGATTTTCCTAACGTTATTGAATTGGATGATTGCATACGACAACCCAAAGCATTCCCCACAAGTTCCCTACATGAATTGCATAATAGAGATACAAGCAAGAATCATTAAGTTTTATGAAAACCATAAGCATTGACGAGGCATTCGTTACTATGAATTGCATGAAACTTATGCCAAGAATTTACTTAACGCGATTGTGATCAACAACCTTTACTACTTGCGAATATAAATTCATAACGATTAGGTGAAATTCCCTTATATCCTAGCATTCAATTTATGCATGCAAACTAAGCGGGCCCTCTTAACCAATATACACAAATCAGTTTTAGTTCAAACAGATAAGTAAATTGAAATCACAATTTATGAATCACAACTAGAGGTAATCAAATCATATAGCAGGCATAAACATGGTTTCGAATCCCCCCTAGCCAAGGGGGGGTTTAGTTCCTCATACGTACAAAACAAAGAGTATTGAATTTAAACATTGAAATCAAAGGAAAGGAAACACCTAAAACTTTCCAGCAACTCGAACTTGAATGGCATGCACGTTCCAAGGCTTCTCCTCCTCCTCTTTGCTGCGGCACAAGGTCTAGGGAAAGGTTTAGGGACTTAGGTGTATGGGTGAAGAGATATGGAGTGGTGTAGTAGCGTTTAGGGTGAATGGATGGTGCGGCAAGGTCAGGAAGTATGGTGGTGTGGTGATGAAGGCTGCGGCAAGGGATGTGAATGAGTTGTGGCGTGAAATCTGAATGTATGGGGGGTGGTGAATTCGGCCAACTCTTAAAACACATATATATACGTATGCAAAACCTTCAGAATTAGGTCTAGGGTTTAAAAGGGTGCGGCACAATGTGTAAATCCACCAAGGAAAAGGTTTTATGGCCTAATTAAATCAGAAAAGGTTTTGCATAACCCAAATCCACAAGGAAATGGCCTAATTAAATCAGAAACCCAAAGGGAAAAGGGATAGAGGCGCCAGATTTTTAGGGGTTATAGAAACAAAGTGTTTTGTGGCAGAAATTGGGACTTCTAGAAGGATTTGGGGCGCCACTTTTATAGGGGATTCTAGAAAGAGTGTTATTTGGCTGATTTCTAGAAGAACAAGGCCTAAAAACATGGAACACCAATGTAGGAATAGATAAGAGCTTCTATAAAGGTTTCTAAGTGATTTAAATCAGAAATTAACTCCCCCTTGCAGCTGGAATTAAGTTAGGTGATAGGAGCATATTTATGCTACTTAGTTAGCTTGTTTTCTTGCACTTACGTAGTTAGTTATCGTTTATTATAGTGATTCAAGCTATTTTCGTGTGTTTGTAGGTCCAAATGGCAAGTGAAGCAAGAAATGCGTTTTGTTGCATTTTAGAGCTAAATTAAGCTTAAATGGAGTGCATGCATATGGAGTGCAATGGATGGTCGAAATTGGAGTCAATTGAGGCTAGGATTAAGCTACAATTCTGGAGAAACAAGTTGAGACAAAGAAGATAAGGAAAGAGCAAGAAATATGGAACATTATCCAAGGCTTTCTTATCTTATCTTATCTTGTTGAACCTTATCTTATCCTATCTTATCCTCACCTTATCCTATCTTAATTCCTTCTAGAGGGGGGATTTCTTATCCTATTTGGAGGCCTAAAATCTGATTTCTAGAAGACCTTATCTCTCCCTACAAAGGTGCCGCACCCTTCCCTTCTATAGGACCCTAATTACTTGCCTTGCAAGGCTTTCTAGAAGCCCTATCCTATCCCATAGAACCTGCCACATCTTTTACCCTAATTCCCTTTGGATTTCAGACTTAATTGGCCCTTTTCCTTATGGATTTGGGTTGATTAGGCCATAAACCCTTTTCCTTATTGGACTTACAATTCTTGCTGGACTTAGGGGGCCTAATCCATCAATTAAACTAAATCCAAGCCTTAATCTGAATTGACCTAGGGTTTGGGGTGCCTATATATTCATAACATAAGTGTGCCGCACCCTTTATCATTCATTCTCTCAGAAATCCAAGGAGCCACACCCTCCAAGCCGTCCTCCATACATTCATCCGCCATTCACCACCACAAAAACCCTTGCCGCAAGAATCACACCACCATCCCTCAATCTGCCGCAACCTTTCATCCAAACCACCATTCACACAACCATTACCGCGCCTTACCACCACCATAGACACCTTGTGCCGCCATCTTTGGAGGAGAGAAGGAGTGTGCCGTGCAATCCAAAAGGAAGGAGAAGGCTCGCGCAAGCAATCTGACACCATTGGAGTGTGTGGAGTTCTTTCTTTTCTTGTTTCTGTTTTCATGTTTAATTTAATTTGCTTTTCAATTATGTTAAACATGTGGAACTAATTTCTTTTGAGTTAGAGGCGAATTTGAAGCCATGGACATATGTTTATTATGATTTGATTTACTCCAGTTATGAATTCATGAACGATGGATGTGGTTTACTTTTCTGTTTTGATTAAGAACTTGTTTATGTATGTGGGTTGACGGTCGACACTTAATTTGCATGCCTAAACTTGATGCTAGGGTATAAGGGAATTGCACCTAATCGTTATGAACTTATATTCATGAGTAGTAAAGATCGCTAGTCACGATTGTGTTTAGTAAACCCTAGGTTGGATTAACATGCGTATTCCATAGTTATGAATGCCTAGTCAATGTTTATGATTTCCATTGAACTTAATGATCTTTGTTGAATGTCTCTATCATGCGTATTCCATAGTTAGGGACTTTGATGAGGAATAATTTGGTTGTAATGCGTATCCCATTCAATTCAATGAATCTAGGGAAATCTGAGAATTAATTAGTTCAATACAATTAATTTGGAGCATTGTCATTCATAAGTTTGTTGGAATCGTAACTGGGAATCAAATTGTATGCATATGTTCATGTGTGGATAAGGAACCCTCTAACTAGTGTCTCATCATTCTATTTCATCAAAATCTGTTTTAGAATCTGTTTTGTTTACAAAGTTTTGTTTTAATTTCAATTTCGTCAAAATCAATCCCTGAATTATTTTAAAGTGTTAGATTAGTTAGAAATCAAGTTAGTTTGTGTTTTTAAGTGTCTTGAGTCAAGTTATAACAAATTTTCGTCCAATTTAGTGTTTGTGCTCAAAACTACCCAGAAAGTGGTTTTAAGGCAGTTTTGAGTGTTTCTGTGTTGTTTTGAGTCTTTTGGTTTGTTTAAGTGTTTTAAACTTTAGTTTTGCATTCTTTGAGTCTAGTTTAGTGTTTTTACGTTTTTGAGTCAATTTCACATTGGTTAGCATCCCTTTTTAATCCCTGGTCCAGAACGATCCCTACTTGCTTATATACTGCGATTGCCATCAATAGGGTTTAATTTGAGTGTCAAGTTAATTTTCACATCAAATTTTGGCGCCGTTGCCAGGGATTAGCAAAATTGCTAATCCCTTGTGTTTACATTGTGTTTTAGTTCAACTTATCTAGTTTTCTGATTTTGTTTTGTTTTCTTGGTTATGGCATCGGACAATCGTACAATTAAGGAGCTCTCGGCCTCGGGGTTGGCCAATGCCGCACCATTATGCATTCAATACCCCGTGGCTGCCCAAGGCAAGACCGATGAGTTCAAGTTGAAGTCAAGCTTGTTGCACCGCATTCCAAAATACCATGGGCTGTCCATGGAAGATCCCAACAAGCATCTCAAGGAGTTCGAGGTGGTTTGTTCGAGCATGACACCCATCAATGTCGATGGGAGCATTCTGATGATGAAGGCCTTTCCATTCTCACTTTTGGAAAAGGCTAAAGATTGGCTTTACGAATTAGCACCCGGAACGGTCACTTCTTGGGAAAACATGAAGATGGCATTTTTGGAGAAGTTCTTTCCCACCTCGAGAGTCATTCTCTTGAGGAAGAAAATCAGTGGCATTCAACAACAATAAGGTTAGTCTTTTCCGGCCTACTATGAGCGTTTCAAGGCTCTTGTCGCTTCATATCCTCAACACCAAATGAAAGAAGAACTTTTATTGCAATACTTTTATGAAGGACTTCTTCCAATTGAGCGACAAATGCTAGATGCCGCAGCGGGGGGTGCGTTGGTTGACAAAACACCCATGGCTGCTAAGACGTTAATTGCCAACCGAGCGTTAAATGCACAACAATACGAAGGCCTTGGACAGAGAGATGCCCCACGGCCACAACTGAATGAGGTAAATTCTTTGCCCGATATTCAATCCCAATTAGCTAACCTTACTTCTATTGTTTCTCAGTTGGCCGAGGGAATGAAGATTCATGGACCAAGTGTTTGTGGCGTGTGCTCTATGCAAGGAAATGCCAATGATCAATGCCCTCAATTGATTGAGAATGGGGGATGGGAATCTGCCAATGCCGTGGGTATTGGGAGTCAAAATCAGCCACGCCATGATCCATATTCCAACACCTACAATCCGGGATGGAGGGACATCCAAATTTCAAGTTGAGGGATCCTCAACAACCCCAACAACAAGGAGGATTTAGGCAGCAACCAACGGGCTTTTATACAAAGCTATTCGTCCCCAATCAAACCCAATTGCAATATACCCCAACAAGCTCATGTATGTCTTTGGATAATGATCAAATTGTTAAGTTACTTACTACTTTGACGCAGGAAGTACAAAATCAAAACAAAGAGAGGCAAATCCAAGACAAAAGGGTGGGTCACTTGGAAAAGCAAATGGGGCAAATAGCGGAATTCATGGGGCAGATTAGAGAACAAGGCAAATTGCCTAGTTCAACCGTTGTGAATCCTAAAGGAGGATTTGAAACCGTTAATGCAATCATGTTGAGAAGTGGCAAACAGGTTGGAGCCGAACCAAAATCATCCAAATCAAATCAAGAAGAGGATGAAAAGTTGCTGCAAGAAGAAGAAAATGGAGACAAACCCACAGCATTGAAGGATCAATGTGTGCCGCAACCATCTAACACTTCTAAACCATCCCAAACCACCAAGGTAAGCCTCCTCTAATTCTAATTCCTATTTCAACTAATAGGTTATTGCCTTCTGTGGTGCAAGTACCAAATCGAATCTGTGATAGGAGGAGTGCTCACTTTGACTTTGAGAAGCTCAATACCACAATCTTGGAGCATCACTATCCACTGCCATACATAGACCCAATGCACGAGACATTTGAGGAGCATGTCGTGGAGGATGTACCCCTCCATGCCGTGGGGCCTAGTCAAGCTTAAACGGAGGTACCGTCCGGCTGGAAGACGTTAAAGCAAGTGCTTCTTGGGAGGCAACCCATGTGTTGAAACAAGAGAACGAGGGAACTTTCACTCCAAACCCAGATTTGCGTCCCTAACCTTTCTCTTTATTGCTTTTACTTTGCCATTTGTGTTATGTTTGCTGATGCGCTAAAATTAGTTAACGCGCAAATTAACCCTCTTTTGACAATTGTAGTATATGTATAAGTAGGGATCGTTCTAAACCGGGGATTAGGAGGGCTTGCTAAAACCTCTAAACTAATTCAAAAACATAAAAACAAAGTTAAAAAAAATGTAAATAAAAGACTTTAAAACAAGAAAGTAAAAGGGGGATTTGGGTTTGGTGAAATTGAACAATTAAACTTGTAAAACAAAACAGATTTTAAAACGAAATTGGTTTGAATGAATGGATGGAAAGCTAGCTAAGGGGTTCTTCTCCACACATGTCTTGCTTGCATACAAAATGATTTCTAATTGTATTTCAATAACTTATGAATTCTCAACGCCCCAAATTAACCATGAATTGCATAGATTAATTCTCAGATTTTCCTTTAAGTTAATGGATTGGATGATTGCATACGACAACCCAAGGCATTCCCCACAAGTTCTCTCAATGAATTGCATAAAAGAGATACAAGCAAGAATCATTAAGTTCTATGAAAACCATAAGCATTGACGAGGCACTTGTTACTATGAATTGCATGAAACTTATGCCAAGAATTTACTTAACATGATTGTGATCAACAACCTTTACTACTTGTGAATATAAGTTCATAACGATTAGGTGAAATTCCCTTATATCCTAGCATTCAATTTATGCATGAAGATTAAGCGTGCACTCTCAACAACCATACATAAATAAGTTATAGTTCAAGAAGATAAATAAATTGATATCACAACTTATGAAACACAATTAAAAGTAATCAAATCATATAGCAAGCAATAACATGGTTTCGAATCCCCCCCTAGCTAAGGGGGGTTTAGTTCCTCATAAGCATAAAACAAAGATAAACAAATTTAGACATTGAAAACAAAAGAAAGAAAACACCTAAACGTTCCAACGATCCATGTTGGATAGCAAGCACATCCAAGCACTTTCCTCTTCTTCTTTGCCGCAATACAAGGTTGGAATGATGTTTGTGGTTGGTTATATGGAGGAATGGATGGGAGGAGTTTAGATATGTAGGGAGAGGCAAGGAAAGGCTTGGAGAATGGTTAATTCTTGGATGATTTGAATGAGGTTGCTACCATGGGTATTTATAGGGAGAGGATGGACTTGTTTAATGCAAATTTCTGGTGGGAACACAAGGAACTCACGGCAAAGAGTGGAGAATTGTTGGTGGGTTAGGTTTTGAGTCATCCACTCACATGTCATGGTGATTTAAGCATTGCATCATCCACTCACATGTCATGGTGAGTTAAGCATTGCATCATCCACTCAAATGTCATGATGAGCTAAGCATTGCATCATCCACTCACTTCTAGAATTTGGGCTTCACTTATCCATCTTCAAAGTAGATTTCAACCCAATTAATCTCCAAATTCGTCCATCCATCTAGCTTGGATCATAAGCACTCCATCTTGGGCCCAAAAACACTTCAAACTACTCCAAATTGGCTCATAATGCACCCTTAGCCCATAAAACCTACAAACACACGAATTTAACTTTAAACACTATAATAAATACTAAATAATAACCAAAATGCAAGAAAACAAGCAAGCTACGTCGCATAAATATGCTCCTATCATTTGCTCGCTGTGTTAGTTGTTTGTTTTTGTGTTAATCTATGTTTGAAACATTGAGGACAATGTTTGGTTTAAGTGTGGGGGGGGGGGGGTAAACAAGCTGTTTTTGCATGAAATTTGTAGGATTTTATCACCTATCACTTATCATGTTGTTTCTCACTGTTTTAGGTGCTTTTAGTGTGTTTTAATGTGTTTTAGTGTCATATAACAGAAAAACAAAGAAAAAATCGGAAAAGTTTGAAAAATACCAAAAAGAGTCATTTTTGAGTCGTTTTTGTGTCTTAGGGTACCTTCCAACACAATGATGAGGAATTGGTTTTTAACTGCATAACTGTTGAAAGAAAGTTACAAACATGGATGAAAGTTTGATATGCTCTTTGGTTTATGCTTAGTTGTAATTATAGTTCATGAATTCACATGTAATCAAACGAAAAAAATTATTTTTTGTAACATGCTTGAAGGAAGAAACTCAAATTAACGCTACAACCCTGCGAGACTTGAGCCTTTAACGTTCTTTGGAGAGTTAATAATCTGTGCACTTGTTGTTTTCTAAAGTCGTTGCATGATCTCATTATTCTTTGCTTGGTTACTACTTAGAAGGCGTTTCATCATTTAGTTCCAAATACTAGAACTCATACCCGTTTCATTCAAAGCATAAAATTAAATGCATAACACATAGCAAGATGAAGTTATTTATGTTGGAAATGTGCCATAAAACCAATCATATGATGATACTTTATGAACATTTCACATGTTAAACTATTCTAGTTTAATATCAAGGGCAAACGTTATTGTTTGAGCCGTCTCACATAAATGTTATATGCTTAAACGATAAGTCCAAGGAATATGTGATTGGGAGAATGCGATCTAAAGAAGTTAGGTTCATGAGACCATTCTCTTTCGTATACATATCCTAAATGTTCCTGATCATAGGATTGTCAATTGGGCATTGATAGTCCATTAAGATCAGTACGTGCTATGTCTTCTCTTAGGGAGAGTGACTAGTCTAGAGTCATTGGTGTGTCTGACACCAAGACAAGTATGTAGGTGCTCAATAGAGAATGAGTTCACTGAACACGATCAACGAAGAGTTCTCATATTCATGTCACATGAGAACTCATGGTTGGGATAATGCAAAGTAGTCCTTTGACCTGAGGCATCATAGTTGTCTTGTGGTTAGGTCCTTGATCTTTGACTATGTCAAATGTCACTCTATCAGAGGGTGTCCACGGCATAGTTAGGGTTAAGTCACTTAGCCATGGAGGCAAGTGAATGCGCAACAAGGGATCTCTAACCTTCAAACTGTTTGAGGGAGAATACTCTATGATATGAATCTCTGGCCAGAGTATGAATGAGATGAAGGAAGGCGTTCCAAATCACATTCAAGGTAATTATATAAGTACACGTGTCACATTGGATAGTAGACATGAATAAACTATCAAACCAAACAATGTGGTCAAGAGTATTGTATTAGAGAAAGACCGTATTGCATTGTAATCCTAAACTGAATAGGTTCTCCACCTCTTCTGATTAGCTTGGGTAACCATGATATGCTGCTAGGTGTCACTCATGGTTTGTGGAAGCCCTAAACGTGTATAAACACTAAAGGGAGAATTGAAAGTAAGTTTCAATTCACAATCGATTTGAAAGAGTTTTAATCGCCCACTGCCTCGCTAAAAGGAACCTAATGGATCATACACCGTGTAAGGTAGAGATTGAAGATTCAACGGAGATGAGTAAGAATAATTAAATCGTTTAATTATTTATGGCAAGGATTAATTAATATGTTAATTAATCAAACGAATAAGTTCGTTAAAGACCTCGGGATAGTTTTGGACCTTAAGGCCCAATGGGCTTCGAATGTCAAGTCCATTGACTTAAGTTGTATGACAACTTAATGAATAATGATTCACAAAGGCCCAAATAGCCCAATAAATCCCAATGGCCGGCCATTTAGAGATGGAGTGGGTTTTGGACTTATTTACAAGTTTGCCACTCCAATGAATTAAGGTATAAATATGACTTTCTAGCCAAAATTCATTTAGGGTTCTTTTTGGGGAAATTGGAGAGAACACAAGCTCTTTTTTCTCTCTAAAAGGGTCGGCCACCTAGAGGGGAATATCTAGCAATCTCTTTTCCTCTAGGTCACTCATTTCTTCTTAAATCTAACCTTGGTGTGGAGACTTGGAGGTTCTCAATTTTGGGAACTTGGAGAAACCTTTTCATCCATCCAAATCCATGGATCTAAGATGCAAGGAATGAAGGCCCCTCTCCTTGGGTGATTAGCCTTTGCTTATGCAAAGAGGAATCTACAAAGGTATTAATTTCTCAACTCACTTTGTTTTGAGTTGAGTCTTGGTTCACCAATCTACTAGGCTTTGAATTTCATGGGTAATGTTTTGTTTTTAAGTGCATGCTTGCATGATTCCGCTTTTAATTGTTAATTGCATGCTATTGATGTTGCTTAAATGAACATGTTTTCACAAAATATTCCTTCAATTTAGTTAAACCCAGAGCCAAAAGGCCTAAACCTTTGCATATTGTACTGTAGGTTTAAGCCGCGTTGAGCCTTGTTTAGCCTATGTTCTTTGCTAACCCACATTATCCCTACCTAGCCTAGAATAGGACCATCCATGCCATTCTTCTTAAAGCATAGTGAACATGACTTAGAATGAATTCCTTTTGATTGTTCTTGTGCAGAAAAACAAGTGTGGGGGAAGGGATTTATGTGTTGGAATTTGTGCCAAAAACAAGATTTGGGTACGAGAAAAGAAAAACAAAAAAAATGTGAAAAGAATGAAAAAGAGGTCAAAATAAGTGAGAAAGAACTCACAAGTGTTGGTTGTTGAAGAAAGGGTCCACAATGTCGAATTAGACCCGAAGTATTGTGTATTTCACCCCCTTGTGTGTCTAAGTGATTTTCTGCACTCAAAAGTGAATTCTAAGTTCTATTTCATTACTTTGCTTGCTATTGTTTTAAGGACGTTTGTTTTTCCTATCCTTTCGTTGTGAGCCAACACCCCAAGCCCCGTTACAACCCTTAACTTCTATCTTGAGTGTTATGTGTTTCAATATGTGGAGTTTGGGATTGGTTTGAGCATATGGTGTCCTTGGTTCTCGCATCTAAGTAGTAGCATTCCGTTCATGAGATCATATTGTACATGCATTAATAACTCAAGATAATGCTTTCTTTGTTATAACTTATGTGAGTGTTCGTTTTCATGTTTACATCAATCTTCTCACATATACTTAGTATAGGGAGTGTAGTTAGAAAATCTGTGTGAAAATAAGAGTGTATCCGGTAAGGAATTGAGTGGATTCTCTAAGGCATGTTACTACGTTCATAATGTTGTTTTCAACGGTTAAATGTGAGATAGTGAATGGTAACTACGATTAAGTATATGCTTGAGAGTAGGGATGACTAAAATCTGTGGGAATAATGATCTTTGGCATGTTATGTACCATTGGAAATCCCTGAGGCGAACGTTGGAAGGTTTAGGTTATGTTTTGTTTCTTTGTTTTGCTCGAGGACTAGTAAAAGCTAAGTGTGGGCGAATTTGATAGGAGCATATTTATGCTACTTAGTTAGCTTGTTTTCTTGCACTTACGTAGTTAGTTATCATTTATTATAGTGATTTAAGCTATTTTCGTGTGTTTGTAGGTCCAAATGGCAAGTGAAGCAAGAAAGTGCGTTTCGGTGCATTTTAGAGCTAAATTGAGCTTAAATGGAGTGCATGCATGTGGAGTGCAATGGATGGACGAAATTGGAGTCAATTGAGGCTAGGATTAAGCTACAATTCTGGAGAACAATTGAGACAAAGAAGATAAGGAAAGAGCAAGAAATATGCAACATTATCCAAAACATTATCCAAACCAACCTTATCTTATCTTATCTTATCTTGTTGAACCTTATCTTATCCTATCTTATCCTCACCTTATCCTATCTTAATTTCTTCTAGAGGGGGGATTTCTTATCCTATTTGGAGGCCTAAAATCTGATTTCTAGAAGACCTTATCTCTCCCAACAAAGGTGCCGCACCCTTTGAAGGATTATTTTGGAAGATCATGTTCATTTAAGCAATATCATTAGCATGCAATTAACAAATTAAAGGCGGAATCATGCTTGCATATACTTAAAAACAAAACATTACCCATGAATGTTCAAAGCCTAGTAGATTGGTGAACCTTTAATCAACTCAAAACAAGTGAGTTGAGATTAATACCTTTGTAGATTCCTCTTTGCATAAGCAAAGGCTAATCACCCAAAGAGAGGGCCTTCATTCCTTGCATCTAGGATCTATGGATTTGGTTGGATGAAATGGTTTCTCCAAGTTCCCAAAATTGGGAACCTCTAAGTCTCCACACCAAGGCAAGATTTTAGAAGAAATGAGTGACCTTGAGGAATAAATATTGCTAGATATTTCCTCAAGGTGGCCGGCCATTCTAGAGAGAAGGGAGAGCATTTCTTCTCTCCAATTTCCCCAAAACAAACCCTAAATGAATTTTGGCTATAAAGTCAAATTTATACCTTAATTCATTTGAGTGGCAAACTTGTAAATAAGTCCAAGTTCACTACCCTTACATTGTGGCCGGCCTTAGGGATATTTTTGGAGCATTTGGGCCTTTGTAAATCATTATTTATTAAGTTGTCATACAACTTAAGTCAATGGACTTGACGTTCGAAGCCCATTGGGCCTTAAGGTCCAAAACTATCCCGAGGTCTTCAACGAACTCATTCGTTTGATTAATTAACATATTAATTAATCCTTGCCATAAATAATTAAACCATTTAATTATTCTTACTCATCTCCGTTGAATCTTCAATCTTTACCTTACACGGTGTACGATCCATTAGGTTCCTTTTAGCGAGGCAGTGGGCGATTCAAACTCTTTCAAATCGATTGTGAATTTGAAACTTACTTTCAATTCTCCCTTTAGTGTTTACACACGTTTAGGGCTTCCACAAACCATGAGTGACACCTAGCAGCATATCATGGTTACCCAAGCTAATCAGAAGAGGTGGAGAACCTATTCAGTTTAGGATTACAAATGCAATACGGTCCTTCTCTAATACAATACTCTTGACCACATTGTTTGGCTTGATAGTTTATTCATGTCTACTATCCAATGTGAATCTCGCACTTATATGATTACCTTGAATGTGATATGGAACGCATTCCAACATCTCATTCATACTCTGGCCAGAGATTCTAAATCATATCATAGAGTATTCTCCCTCAACAGTTTGAAGGTTAGAGATCCCTTGTTGCGCATTCACTTGTCTCCATGACTAGATAGCTTGACCCCAACCATGCCGTGGACACTCCAAAGGAATGCCATTTGACACGATCAAAGATCAAGGACCTAACCACAAGACAACTATGATGCCTCAGGTCAAAGGACTAATTTGCATTATCCTAACCATGAGTTCTCACGTGACATGAATATGAGAACTCGTCGTTGATCGTGTTCAGTGAACTCATTCTCTATTGAGCACCTACGTACTTGTCTTGGTGTCACTCACACCGATGACTCGAGACTAGTCACTCTCCCTGAGAGAAGACATAGCACGTACTGATCTTAACGGACTGTCAATGCCCAATTGACAATCCTATGATCAGGAACATTTAGGATGTGTCTACGAAAGAATGGTCTCATGAATCTAACTATTTAGATCGCATTCTCCCAATCACATATTCCTTGGACTTTATCGTTTAAGCATATAACATTTATATGAGACCGCTCAAACAATAATCTTTGCCCTTGATATTAAACTAGATTAGTTTAATCATGTGAAATGTCCGTAAAGTATCATCATATGATTGGTTTTAGGGCACATTTCCAACAATCTCCCACTTGCACTAGAGCCAATCAGCTTGGTCATCAGTGATGATACCTCTTCTGCAGTCATTTCAAAAATGGCTGAATAGTAGGCCTAGACAATGGATATCTATATGTTATCCATAGAAGCAATCTTGAGATTAACAACGTCACCATTATACATGATTCCCAATCATGCGGTTTAGTCTCTCATATGAGTTCGGACCTTGATGAGACCTTGATTCCCTGGCTTGAGCTATCGCCCCATTAGTGTCATACACTTTCTGGTTGGAACCGAATAGAGAGTTCATAAATGAACTTTCCCATCCAAACAACATTGTTGTAAGCTTCTATATGGCAATATATTTTGCATTCATAATGGAACACACTAAAGTCATTACTTTAATGTTTCCATCCAAATATCTCTTTAGTCATAATAATAAAGAGATATCTGTTCATCTCTTCATTCATAATGAAGAAACATCCAATGATGGATTAGATTCATAATCTAATACATTTACGCTTCCATTACGTTACTTTGATTCTTCCTCATTCTTTGAGGAATCTATCCTTTAGTATTTCTCAAATACTTAAGGACTCACTTGACAGTTGCCATGGTTCTGATCCTGGGTTTGCACTGATATCGTTTTGTACCGTTCTAGGTACAACTCATATCAATGTTTTTCATACAATATGAAATACATAAATCACCTTTGTGCATATGCATAAAGGATTCTATTTACGCATTATTTCTTTGGGAGTCAAAGGGTACATTCCCTTTGAGAAGAACAATTTCCTAGTCTCACTAGAATTGTCATTCAAATTGAAGTTTATCATCATATGAGAAACTTCCTAGCATCTCTTGTCTATTATAGACTATATCTCCCATATTTATTCTATCATTTATAGAATGTTTAAAGTCATAACTTTAACGAAGAAGAATTCATTTCATTTCCAAAAATTAATATATCATATATATTTAAATTTAGGAATATGATAAACTCCCACTAATCTTTTGTAAACCTAGTAAACAAAAGATTCATTTACATCTTTACGAGAAATCAAACGATTTGATCTTTCATAAGACGGTTATAGCTCCCACTAGCTAGCTAAGATCCATGATGGATGGATCTCTACAACTTACATGTCTTGTGATTCATAGTTTTAGACATACATTATCAAGACTATCTTAATAATGGTTTAGGAAACCCATATTATGTCCAAACATTGAATCACCATTTAGTTGTAGCTAGTGATCCTCGAATTAATAGAAACTAAGACTATATCAAAGATGGTTTCTTCAAAGTCAACCATACTCTTTGAGTGTAGTTACCTTAAGCTACCAATTAGCTTTTAAGGTTTCATTATTTCGAGTCAAATGGTATTTTACCATTTCCTTGAGTATATATCGTATATACACTTAATGTAGTCATAAGGATTTTCATTCTTATTTCTTTCGAATTAAGAGGTGCAACTCTATGACATAGTCATAAAGTTCAAACCATTCAACTAAGACGGTTTATAAATCCTTCTCGACTACCTTGGAGCTTGTGGTATAGGAACTAGGTTGTTATATTTGTTGATTACTATCTTGTCTCTCAAAGAACCCATTCTTTGAGTTCTATCTCTCGTTCATTTGCGCTTATGCAAATCACATTGTAAGATTACAATGAACTACCCAACAAAACAACATTTGTTAGTTGGTTTATAGAAGTGATATCCAAAGGTTAATTTAAGGATATCTCACAAGATTGTTCTCAAACAAATATTGCTTATTAGCACACAACCCCAAATCTTAACATGCTTAAGATTTGTCTTTCTTTCCAACTACATCTTATGGAGTCATGAAAATTTTGGAAGCTCTTCTAATTGACAATCATATTGTTTTAGAAGTATATATCCTATATATTGGTAATAGATAATAACCAACGAACTAAGTCTTTATTCAAGTTCGTTCTTCTCCTAATGGAGAAGTTCATTATCTTATGATGCTACCTTCCTTGACATCTTTCAAGGAAACGTATCTAAAGTGTTACATTTCCTTGGATCAAATCTAAGGAGGTAAATACTTTAGACGTCTTACTCATCAACTTACATTTCTTGAATTCTTTGAAACCTTTTGCAAAGTATTCGGACTTGTGTTTATTCAAAGTAAACTATAGTCCAACCGAGAGTGATCTTCGGTGAATGTCATATAACATGAGTAGTATTATGTTGTGGACTAGTGCCACTAACATCTAAGTGAATTAACCTCAACAACTTTGTGATTCTTTCTTCTTTCCAAAAGAATAAAGATTCGAACATTTCGCCTCTATATAATTTTAACAAGAAGGCATTGGATCCGGATCTAACGATCCAAAGCATCCATCCATGACCAACTCATAATTTATGTTTTAGAGGTATCACAACTTAGTTGGGATTAGTCACTATCTTGCAACCTTTTGGGTTTTAAGCATCGTTATATTCTAAACAATTAACACTACCACATCATCTCTACTATAGAGACAATTAATTAGATTACAATAATCTAATCATTCTTATTTGGTAGTTCATATGAGGAAGTAAGTACAATCCGCTTTCGCAGAGATCTATATTTTATTCACTTTTCGAATGTGAAGTACTTTCTCTTCTCTCATTAATCTTCTACTTCTTATTAGCCACACTTTTACAACGATTTGTAAAACATAGTTACTAATACAGAATCAAGCATTCAAGTAGAAGAACCAACTGTTATGAACTTTTCAAGAACATTCTTCAACACCTTCGAAAGGTGTGTTCTTGACACTTGCAAGACATTTCTTGCAAATACCCCTTCCAATGTCCATCCTTTCATAAAGAAAGTTTGTTCCCTTGGAGTTATTTTGTCTTCTTCATTTAACTTCTCCTTTGACTACAATAGTCATGGTCCCTAAACTCCCACTATCTCTCTTGAAACTTGTTTCAATCGTGTTTTACACATCAAACAATTTGGAGAGCGTGTGGTTATTGTTCACCATATAGTTTACAATAAACTTAGTGAACAATTAGGATAGGGACACAAAGGTGAAGTCCTAATCTAGTTTCCGTCTCGTTAAGTGGTTTAACACTTCAACACTCAATGATTCAAAATCATCATAAGTCCATGTTGATGGACTATTTTGTCAACCAACCATTATGTTCTAAACATAATTATAAACATTCAAGAGTTGTTCAAGGCAACTCTCATTTCTTCATACAACGATTTGTAAGTGAAGAATCATGGCACACTAAGTGTCCATGCCCTTGTGCTTACTTCAAAAGTTCCTTGTTTATGTAACAAAGAAACAAGCACTTATGTTTGTGTTGATTTAAGGGTTGTTCAAAGCAACTCTTATTTCTTCATACAACAATTTGTATTTGAAGAATTATGACAATAAAATTGTTGTCCTCTTTATGATAGACTTATCTAACATGTTCTTCCAATGATACATTTATCAATAGGAAGATTGTGAGGATGAGACTACTTAGGCACTTGTACAATCCATTCAAGACAATCTATGGGATTGTGGTACCAAGTTCGGAAACTAAAGTATTCGGCTTTTCTTTGTCAAGTATTGGATAGCGTTTGCAAATATATTGGTAAACAAATACATAACGAATATAAATTGATTGATTTTAAGCCATTTGATTCGGGTCTTTAAATCATAATAGCACCACCCACTATTTTTGGCAAATTCCATATCCCTCATCGGAATTCGAGAGTTTTTGGAGGAAACTCTTAGTAGGTTATGGGAGGCTCACTATTACCAAGTTCACCTCACGATGATACGATGTTGGCTAGCATTAATAATAATGAGAGAGTACACTTACTCCTTTACATCTAATGTAAGAACCCATTTTATTTGGCCTCTAGAGAATGTAACCTCACAATGATATGATGTTGGCTTCATTGCACTTAGTTAAGTCATTCCCACCATGCGAGTTCAAGTTAGGGGTTCAAGAACAACCTCACGATGATACGATGTTGGCTATTCTCGTTGCCTACCTTTCACAACATCAAGTATGCATATAGAATCCTCCCCGAGTGTAAGCATGCACTTTGAACTCCCCCATGATAGGGTGAAGCCGGTGTACAATTTTACAAACGTTCGGACCTACCACGGTGGAAGGCCACGAAAGAGTGTTCAAAGCACTCTCACGCTTATCAACTTAATATTGGTTTGGTTGAGGGTTTTTAGGTCTCATCACATATAAACATACATTTTAATCCAATTAAAACATTTTTGGTCCTATCACAACTATTGGTCCATATGATTTATTTAGTTGTATATAATACTCCCACTAAGCTTTTAAAACGGTTTTTAAAGCAAGAGTACATGATACTACTAACATAAGGTTTGCATTCATTGATGGACTATATAGTTGCCTTAGGGCCTTAGGATGACTATGAACCTTTTATTTAGATCCAACACGAGCCTTGTGTTGAATCTCGGACTAGGGATGGTGATTGATTTTAGTTACGCGTATAATCACATTAAGGCGTGTTGTCTTAGGGGCGTTGGACCCATCTACTTCAATTTCATGCATATCATATAAAGCAAGAAAGAAGTACTTCAAAGTAAAGAAGAGCTTATGCTCTTTTACAACAATTGATCAAATCAAATTACTTTAAATTAAAGAAGAGCTTATGCTCTTTTACAACATTTGATCTAATCAAATTACAACCAAAATCTAATCTACACATTCCCATGGTTCAAACAAATTTGAAACGGCCTTTCACATAGCTCAATTATCGTAGGCTTAGGTTCATAATCACCCTTTAATTAATTAACATTTTAACTAATTAAATTGAATGCAACATTTTTCATTTGGTTTTTGTATCCATAAAATTGATTTTAAATGAAGCTAACTAAATGAAAATCCAATTCTCATTTAAAGAGACAAAACAATTTTTGTTCTCTATTTAATTTGGGCCAAAATGTAATGACCTCAACTTATTTGGGCCATTATGCAATTAACCTCAACATTTGGGCTATTTTGCAAATACTTAAACTTTTGGGGTCACTTTGTAAAAACACAAAAGTCCAATACTTTATGTAATCACAACTAGAACCCAAACTTTTCCACAAATGTAAAAACTTCATTAAAGGAGCAAAACAATTTGTCCTTTAGCGTTTTTGGACCTAAACGTAAAAACGTAAACTTTTGGGCCAAAGTGCAAATACACAAAAGTATCAAAACTTTATGTAATTGCATGAAAGCCCCAAAAGTACTCCCACTTGAGGGAGTGGCCGGCCTTGGGACAAGGACTTGGTGTGATGTGTGTGTTGATTTGTAAGTTTGACATAAAGCATGCATGTGGTGTGTGTGAATGGGATTTATGCCTTACACACCCATTAAAATTTCTTACACCATTCAAACAAATATCTAACATATATTCAAAGTTTTTGACTAACATTAAAAATATTAATCATTAATAAATATATGAAAATATCCAATAACAAAACTTTATGAAATATTTCAAAACTTTGAATCAAAACATCAAACCTTTTTGTTCTTGGCTAAAATGTCAAGAACAATGAAGAACACTCATGAAAAACTCAAAATTTTTCCATGATGATTTTTCACCCAAAACCATTTAAACTTAAGGGAAATTTCATATAACCAAACTAGGGTACTTAGGGGTTCCAAAAGTCACTTGAAAAACATTTTAACAAGACAAACAAGAACCCAAAAATCACCCTTTTAATTTGGCCGAAAATCCCAAAAATCTTGGCACCAAATTTTAGCTTCAATATTCATGCTCATATGAACTACATCTACAACATTTGAGATGCCAAATTTTCCAACAAAATTTACATTCATAAAACAAGAATAAAGCTTGTAACATTTTACAACTTTTAAATCACATATTATGAACTACAAAACCCAAAAGGATTCACCAACTACTAGACCTAGGCTCTGATACCACTTGAAGGATTATTTTGGAAGATCATGTTCATTTAAGCAATATCATTAGCATGCAATTAACAAATTAAAGGCGGAATCATGCTTGCATATACTTAAAAACAAAACATTACCCATGAATGTTCAAAGCCTAGTAGATTGGTGAACCTTTAATCAACTCAAAACAAGTGAGTTGAGATTAATACCTTTGTAGATTCCTCTTTGCATAAGCAAAGGCTAATCACCCAAAGAGAGGGCCTTCATTCCTTGCATCTAGGATCTATGGATTTGGTTGGATGAAATGGTTTCTCCAAGTTCCCAAAATTGGGAACCTCTAAGTCTCCACACCAAGGCAAGATTTTAGAAGAAATGAGTGACCTTGAGGAATAAATATTGCTAGATATTTCCTCAAGGTGGCCGGCCATTCTAGAGAGAAGGGAGAGCATTTCTTCTCTCCAATTTCCCCAAAACAAACCCTAAATGAATTTTGGCTATAAAGTCAAATTTATACCTTAATTCATTTGAGTGGCAAACTTGTAAATAAGTCCAAGTTCACTACCCTTACATTGTGGCCGGCCTTAGGGATATTTTTGGAGCATTTGGGCCTTTGTAAATCATTATTTATTAAGTTGTCATACAACTTAAGTCAATGGACTTGACGTTCGAAGCCCATTGGGCCTTAAGGTCCAAAACTATCCCGAGGTCTTCAACGAACTCATTCGTTTGATTAATTAACATATTAATTAATCCTTGCCATAAATAATTAAACCATTTAATTATTCTTACTCATCTCCGTTGAATCTTCAATCTTTACCTTACACGGTGTACGATCCATTAGGTTCCTTTTAGCGAGGCAGTGGGCGATTCAAACTCTTTCAAATCGATTGTGAATTTGAAACTTACTTTCAATTCTCCCTTTAGTGTTTACACACGTTTAGGGCTTCCACAAACCATGAGTGACACCTAGCAGCATATCATGGTTACCCAAGCTAATCAGAAGAGGTGGAGAACCTATTCAGTTTAGGATTACAAATGCAATACGGTCCTTCTCTAATACAATACTCTTGACCACATTGTTTGGCTTGATAGTTTATTCATGTCTACTATCCAATGTGAATCTCGCACTTATATGATTACCTTGAATGTGATATGGAACGCATTCCAACATCTCATTCATACTCTGGCCAGAGATTCTAAATCATATCATAGAGTATTCTCCCTCAACAGTTTGAAGGTTAGAGATCCCTTGTTGCGCATTCACTTGTCTCCATGACTAGATAGCTTGACCCCAACCATGCCGTGGACACTCCAAAGGAATGCCATTTGACACGATCAAAGATCAAGGACCTAACCACAAGACAACTATGATGCCTCAGGTCAAAGGACTAATTTGCATTATCCTAACCATGAGTTCTCACGTGACATGAATATGAGAACTCGTCGTTGATCGTGTTCAGTGAACTCATTCTCTATTGAGCACCTACGTACTTGTCTTGGTGTCACTCACACCGATGACTCGAGACTAGTCACTCTCCCTGAGAGAAGACATAGCACGTACTGATCTTAACGGACTGTCAATGCCCAATTGACAATCCTATGATCAGGAACATTTAGGATGTGTCTACGAAAGAATGGTCTCATGAATCTAACTATTTAGATCGCATTCTCCCAATCACATATTCCTTGGACTTTATCGTTTAAGCATATAACATTTATATGAGACCGCTCAAACAATAATCTTTGCCCTTGATATTAAACTAGATTAGTTTAATCATGTGAAATGTCCGTAAAGTATCATCATATGATTGGTTTTAGGGCACATTTCCAACACCCTTCCCTTCTAGAGGACCCTAATTCCTTGCCTTACAAGGCTTTCTAGAAGCCCTATCCTATCCTATAGAACCTGCCGCACCTTTTACCCTAATTCCCTTTGGATTTCAGATTTAATTGGCCCTTTTCCTTGTGGATTTGGGTTAATTGGGCCATAAACCCTTTTCCTTATTGGACTTACAATTCCTGCTGGACTTAGGGGGCTTAATCCATCAATTAAACTAAATCCAAGCCCTAATCTGAATTGACCTAGGGTTTGGGGTGCCTATATATTCATAACATAAGTGTGCCGCACCCTTTATCATTCATTCTCTCAGAAATCCAAGGAGCCACACCCTCCAAGCCGTCCTCCATACATTCATCTGCCATTCACCACCACAAAAACCCTTGCCGCAAGAATCACACCACCATCCCTCAATCTGCCGCAACCTTTCATCCAAACCACCATTCACACAACCATCACCGCGCCTTACCACCACCATAGACACCTTGTGCCGCCATCTTTGGAGGAGAGAAGGAGTGTGCCGTGCAATCCAAAAGGAAGGAGAAGGCTTGCGCAAGCAATCTGCCACCATTGGAGTGTTTGGAGTTCTTTCTTTTCTTGTTTCTGTTTTCATGTTTAATTTAATTTGCTTTTCAATTATGTTAAACATGTGGAACTAATTTATTTTGAGTTAAAGGCGAATTTGAAGCCATGGACATATGTTTATTATGATTTGATTTACTCCAGTTATGAATTCATGAACGATGGATGTGGTTTACTTTTCTGTTTTGATTAAGAACTTGTTTATGTATGTGGGTTGAAGGTCGACACTTAATCTGCATGCCTAAGCTCTATGCTAGGGTATAAGGGAATTGCACCTAATCGTTATGAACTTATATTTATGAGTAGTAAAGATCGCTAGTCACGATTGTGTGTAGTAAACCCTAGGTTGGATTAACATGCGTATTCCATAGTTATGAATGCCTAGTCAATGTTTATGATTTCCATTGAACTTAATGATCTTTGTTGAATGTCTCTGTCATGCGTATTCCATAGTTAGGGACTTTGATGAGGAATAGTTTGGTTGTAATGCGTATCCCATTCAATTCAATGAATCTAGGGAAATATGAGAATTAATTAGTTCAATACAATTAATTTGGAGCATTGTCATTCATAAGTTTGTTGGAATCATAACTGGGAATCAAATTGTATGCATATGTTCATGTGTGGATAAGGAACCCTCTAACTAGTGTCTCATCATTCTATTTCATCAAAATCTGTTTTAGAATCTGTTTAGTTTACAAAGTTTTGTTTTAATTTCAATTTCGTCAAAATCAATCCCCCAATTATTTTAAAGTGTTAGATTAGTTAGAAATCAAGTTAGTTTGTGTTTTTAAGTGTCTTGAGTCAAGTTATAACAAATTTTCGTCCAATTTAGTGTTTGTGCTCAAAACTGCCCAGAAAGTGGTTTTAAGGCAGTTTTGAGTGTTTCTGTGTTGTTTTGAGTCTTTTGGTTTGTTTAAGTGTTTTAAACTTTAGTTTTGCATTCTTTGAGTCTAGTTTAGTGTTTTATATTTTGTTTTTACATTTTTGAGTCAATTTCACATTGGTTAGCATCCCTAGTTAATCCTTAGTCCAGAACGATCCCTACTTGCTTATATACTGCAATTGTCATCAATAGGGTTTAATTTGAGTGTCAAGTTAATTTTCACATCATTAGGATAGGATTAGGATAAGATAAGACAAGATAAGATAAGGATAAGGTTGGTTAAGATAAGATAAGATAAGGTTGTTTGGATAATGTTTTGGATAATTCTCCTTCTTTTGAGCTGATTCCTTACTCCATTTGAACTCCAAATTCGTTCATCTTCTTGCCCATTGCTTGTGCTATCCATTCAAAGCTCAGATTTGCTCCAAAATACTCCAAAATGCATCTTTTTACCAACTTTGCTTCTTGGACCTAAAAACACACGAAAATTACTTTAAACACTATAATAAGCAACAAACAGCTAAGTAAATGCAAGAAAACACACTAACTAAGTAGCATAAATATGCTCCTATCAAATTCGTCAATGCAATCATGTTGAGAAGTGGTAAACAGGTTGGAGCCGATCCAAAATCATCCAAATCAATTCAAGAAGAGGATGACAAGTTGTTGCAAGAAGACTAAAAGGGAGAAAAACCCACGGCATTGAAGGATCTATGTTTGCCGCACCCCACTCACACTTCTAAGCCACTCCAAACCACCAAGGTAAGTCCAAATTCGACTTTTTCTAGTTCCATTCCACTAAATGTGCCCTTTCCTGGCAGGTTCTTGCAATCAAAGAAGGAGGAAGATGACAGTGACATTCTAGAGGCCTTTAAGAAAGTCCAAATCAATATCTCGCTCATTGCTGCAATAAAGCAAATTCCAAAGTATGCAAAATTTTTAAAGAAGCTTTGTACATCAAGGAAGTGAATTCGGGAAAAAGAAGTGGTCCAGGTAAGTGAGAATTTTTCAGCTATTTTACAAAGGAAATTACCCCCTAAATGCAAAGATCCGGGTAGCTTTACGATTCCGTGTGTTATTGGCAATACAAGATTTGAACATGCCATGTTAGATTTAGGCCCTTCCATTAATGTCATGCCATATTTTGTTTATGCATCTATGAATCTCGGAGATCTAAAAAATGATGGCGTTATCATTCAATTAGCCGATCGTTCTAATGCCTATCCAAAAGGAGTTTTGGAAGATGTTTTGGTGCAGGTGGATCACCTAGTATTCCCGGCTGATTTCTACGGGCTTGAGATGGAGGACTCGGGCCATTCTCCACCAATGCCACTCTTACTTGGACGACCGTTCATAAAGACAGCCCAAACCAAGATTGATGTGGCTAAGGGAGCATTAACAATGGAGTTTGGTGGTGATATGATTAAATTCAAAGCTCCTGAATCTGTTAAGAATCCTAATGATGTTCGTTCTTGTTTTGCCATAGATGTGATTAAAAATGTGGGGCAGGAACATTCATCCGCACCAATCAAGAAGGATGTACCTAGAAGCATCATCGAAGAGGGGATTGAAGTGGAGCACAAGAAACATGTCGTTACTCCCAAAATACCAAATCTGACCGAGAGCACCACCTTGCTGCCTCTTTTGAGTCTTCATCGAAATGCATTGGCAAGCCTCCTCCTCTAATTCCAATTCCTATTTCGACTAATAGGTGATGCGAATTAAATCAAACGCACAAATAAAACCCTCTTGTTGTCAAATTGTAGTAAAGATGCAAGTAGGGATCGTTCTGGACCAGCGATTAGGAGGGCTTGCTAAAACCTCTAAACTGACTAAAAAACAAAAAAAATGAAGTTAAAAACGTTCAAAAAGACTCAAACGGCTCAAAACAAGTTCAAAAGACTCAAAACAAGCTAAAAACACTCAAAACTGCCTAAAAACACTAACTAGGCAATTTCTGACTCTAAACACAATTTTGGACGATAACATGGTGATAGGAGCATATTTGTGCTACTTAATTGGCTTGTTCTCGTGCATTTACGTTGTGTTTCCTTAGTTATTTTAGTGTTTAAACTCACTTTTGTGTGTTTTCAGATTCTATGAGCAAAGTGTGCAAGAAGAAGCATTTTGAAGCAATTTGGAGCCTTTTGGAGCAAAAGGAATGGATGAATTGAAGACTTGAAGAATTATGGTTTCCTACTCCAATTTGGATTCCTAATCAACGAAGGATTCCTAATTGAAGATGGATTCCTATTCACATAAAGATTCCTACTCACATAAGGATTCTTACTCCAATAAGGATTCCTACTCCAACAAGGATTCCTACTCCAACAAGGATTCCTACTCAAAGTAGGAAAGTTAAGCCAAGGTTTCTTATTTTGGTTTAATGTTTCCTAAATCTAAAAATCCTTAAGTTCCAGCCACTTTGAAGAGTTCTTAGGCACTTGGAAACACAAAACAAAGGCCCTAAGCCCATTGCCGCACCTCCCCTTACTTCCACCTTCCTTGCCGTGCAAGGTATGCACTTTCCCTTTAGTTTTAGGGCTTCCCACCTTTCCCAAAGCCTTTTGCCGCACCTTGTGAGGGATCCCTGACCTTTCCTCTTCCTTGTGTGCAAGGAAGAGTGTTTCTTTCCTAATTTCTGAATTAAAACACATTCCTTTTGTGTTTTAAGCCCTAGCCGCACCTTCTAGTTTATTTCCTTTAATTTCCTGATTTGATTTCCTATTTCAAAGATCCTTAGACTTAATTTTTGATTACCTAAATAAACCTAGGGTTTTAATTCCTGATTTCCTTTAAATAAACCTCCTTGTTGCAGCCACAAAAGGGACCATTCACATTCATTCTCTCCCATTCACGCAGAAACCATCCCATCTCTCTTTGCCGTGCCCTTCTCTGACCCCTCTCCATAGTTTCTAATCAAAAACACCCTCCATACACTTACCACTTGTGTGCCGCAGCAAGAAGGAGGAAGGAAGGACCCTTGGACGTTCAAGCTTCGTTATTGGTGCATTCTACGTGTAATTCGTTTTATGATTTCATTGTGTAATCTGTTTTCCTTTCGTTTTGCTATGAACATGAGTGGCTAAACCCCTATTGGTTAGGGGTGATTTCGAAGCCATGACTATGTGTGCAATTTGATTTGCTAAATTCCAGTTATGAATTGTTGAATTGTGAATGCAATTGGCTTAACTATTCGATTAATAACTTATTTGTGCTTGTTAATTAGGGGTCGACACTTAATTCGCATGCATAAGTATGATGCTAGAGTATAAGGTTGTTTCACATAATCGTTGCAAACTTATATTCATATGTAGTGAACGTTGCTAGTCACAATCGCGTTAAGTTCAATTCCTAGCATGAGTGACATGATGTCATAGTTACAAGTGCTTTGTCGTTGCTTATGATTTTCATTGAGCGTCATGATCTTTGATCGTATCTCTATTATGATGTCATGTAGGGAACCTTTGAAGAATGCTTTGGGTTGTCGAATGATGCCATCCAATCCAATAACACAAGGAAAATCTGAGAATTAGCTAGTGATGTCACGGTTAATTTGGGGCAATGTCATTCATATTTCTATGAAAGAATAACTAGAAATCGATTTGTTTGCATACTTGTCATGTGTGGAGAAAGAGCCTCTAACTAATCTATCATCCATTCAAATTCCCAAATCGGTTTACAATCTGTTTTTACAAAGTTTCTGTTTTTACAATCTTGTTTTGTTTGTGTTTTTAAGTAGTTGGAGTCAAGTTAAAACCCAAATTCGTCCAATTTGGTGGTTTGTGTCCAAAACTGCCCAAAAAGTGTTTTTAAGACAGTTTTGAGTCTTTTGGTTGCTGTTTTGAGTTTTTGGTTTGTTTTAGTGTTTTAAATTCTAGTTTTGCATTCTTTGAGTCTAGTTTAGTGTTTTAAACTTTGTTTTTACGTTTTTAAGTCAGTTTTCAAGTGTTTAGCAATCCCTCCTAATCCCCGGTTTAGAACGATCCCTACTTACATACTTTACTACAATTGATAAAAAGAGGGTTTAATTTGTGTGCTTAATATATTTCGCATCAAATTTTTGGCGTCGTTGCCGAGGATTAGCAACTTTGCTAATCCCTTGGATTGTTTTTGTTTTATTTATTTTACTTTGTTTCTGATTTTGTGCAAGTTTCTGACCTACTTTTGTTTCTTATTTCTTAGGTACTAGTTTATGACTCGAAGTTCTCAAACGGTTCGTGAGAACATATTGCACTTTGACGACGATTTTGAGAGGACTTTGAGAAGGACAAGAAATCAGCAAGAACACAACCCACCCAATCCCGAACCTGACCTTGAAGAAAACGTTCCAGAAGAGGAGGAGGAACCTACGGTTTTTGTGGGTCAAGGAGCTTTCCGCCTCGGGATTGGATAATGCCGCACCCTTGTGCATCTAATATCCCACGGCTGCCCAAGGTAAAACTGAAGAGTTCGAATTGAAGTCAAGTTTGCTCCACCATATTCCAAAGTACCATGGATTGTCCATGGAAGATCCGAACAAACATTTGAAAGAATTTGAAGTGGTGTGCTCAAGCATGACTCCCGTCAACGTTGACGGAAGTATTTTGAAGATGAAGGCTTTCCCATTCTCTTTAATGGATAAAGCCAAAGATTGGTTGTACGAATTGGCTCCCGGCACTGTCACATCTTGGGAGAGTATGAAGAAGGCGTTTTTGGAGAAGTTTTTCCCAACTTCTCGAATCATCCTTCTTCGTAAAAAGATAAGTGGAATTCAGCAAGAAGAAGGTGAGTCTTTTCCTACGTATTATGAACGTTTTAAATCACTTGTTGCTTCTTGTCCACAACATCAGATGAAGGAGGAGTTACTTTTGCAATATTTTTATGAGGGCCTCTTACCACTTGAATGTCAAATGCTCGATGCCTCGGCGGGTGGAGCATTGGTAGACAAAACACCTATGGCTGCTAAGATCTTGATTGCTAATCGAGCCTTGAACGCTCAACAATACGAAGGAGTAGGCCAAAGGGGACCCCCACGGCAACATGTTCATGAGGTAAGTTCTATTCCCGACATTCATTCACAATTGGCTAATCTTACTTCTATTGTGTCTCAGATGGCCGAGGGAATGAAGATTCAAGGACCAATTGTATGTGGCGTGTGCTCTATCCAAGGACATGCTTCTGAAAAGTGTCCACAGTTGATTGAAAATGATGGATGGGAAAGCGCCAATGCAATTGGGTTTCAAGGCCAAAACCAACCAAGAAACGATCCATATTCAAATACTTACAATCCCGGTTGGAGAGACCACCCAAATTTCAAGTGGAGGGAGCCACAACAACCACAACAACAAGGAGGCTTTAGGCAACAACCCCCGGGTTTCTACCAAAAGCCGTTTGCACCAACTCAACCCCAAGCACAACCCGCCCAAAAATCAGGTTCTTCTATTGATAATGATCAAATTTTTAACTTACTAACTTCTATGGCGCAGGGTATGCAAACTAGGGACAAAAAGGTGGACGAGTTGGAGAAGCAAGTGGGGCAGATTGCCGAATTCATGGGGAAGTTTCGAGACCAAGGCCAACTTCCTAGTTCTACCATTCAAAATCCGAAGGGAGGCTTTGAAAGTGCAAAAGCCATCTTGTTGAGGAATGGAAAAGAAGTTGGGACAGGTCCTAAACCATCCAAATCAGGTTCTCATGAGGATGAAAACTTGCAAATTGAAGAGGAAGAAGCAAGCATACCCACGGCAAAGGTGGACACACCTTTGCCGCCAGTTCCTAGGGTCCCAAATCTGCCCAATTCGGCCAATAAGGGTAAGAATGTGTCAAATTCAGTTCCTACTAATGTTTTTCCTTCGAATGTTCCTTTTCCAAGTAGGTTTATGCAAATAAAGAAGGAAGAAGCTGAAAAGGACATCCTTGAGACATTTAGGAAAGTTCAAGTTAACATACCCTTGTTGGATGCAATCAAGCAAGTCCCGAGGTACGCTAAGTTTTTGAAGGAGTTGTGCACTACTAGGAAGAGGATTTCGACCAAGGAAGTGCTAAAGGTAGGTGAGAATGTGTCCGCCATCTTGTAACGCAAACTACCCCCCAAATGCAAAGATCCGGGTAGTTTTACCATTCCTTGTGTCATTGGTAACACTAGATTTGAATCTGCCATGCTTGATTTAGGTGCTTCTATAAATGTTATGCCATATTCAATTTATGTATCTATGAACTTAGGAGTGCTGAAAAATGATGGTGTAATCATACAATTGGCCGATAGATCTAATGCCTATCCAAAGGGAGTTTTGGAAGATGTTCTTGTGCAGGTTAATCATTTGATCTTTCCGGTGGACTTCTATTTTCTTGAGATGGATGAATCTGACCATGCACCTTCATTGCCCATCCTACTTGGAAGGCCATTCATGAAGACGGCCCGGACTAAGATTGACGTGTTTAATGGAACTTTGTCCATGGAATTTGATGGGGAAGTTGTTAATTTCAATCTTTCTGATTCTATTAAGTATCCTAGTGAAGATAATTCATGTTTCTCTATTGATAGTGTTGATTCTTTGGCGCAGGGATATCTTGAAGATTTGAATGACGATGCACTTGAAAAAGTCATTACAAGTGGTGTAGACGTCAAAACCAAGGGGGCAACACCCATGCTAACCCACGGCACAAATGAACCATCCTATGCCGTGCCTCCTAGTGAGGAATTCCTTGAAGTAGTTGCTGCCCTTGAGTCATTGCCTACACATGAGGGTAAGTCTCCTAACCGTGAGTCCATTCCCATTTCGACTGACAAATTGCTTCCATCCATAATTCAGGCACCTATCCTTGAACTCAATCCTTTACCAAGTCATTTGAAGTACATTTTCTTGGGGAAAATGAGACACTACCTGCCATCATCTCTTCCTCCCTCACGGCACAAGAAGAGGAGAAACTAGTGCGTGTCTTGAAGAATTCAAATCTGCACTAGGGTGGACCTTGGCCGATATCAAAGGTATAAGTCCCACAACTTGTATGCATCACATATTTCTTGAGGAGGGGGCTAAACCAACTAGAGTGGCTCAACGCCGTCTTAACCCTCCAATGATGGAAGTTGTGAAAAAGGAGATAATCAAACTTCTAGATTGTGAAGTCATTTATCCTATCTCCGATAGTCGTTGGGTTTCACCTATCCAATGTGTGCCTAAAAAATCTGGGGTGACGGTTGTGGAAAATGCCGAGAATGAGCTTGTACCTATGAGAATTCAAACCGGTTGGCGTGTATCCAGTGATTATAGGAAGCTAAACGCCACCACAAGGAAGGATCACTTCCCATTGCCGTTCCTAGATCAAATGTTGGAAAGGTTAGCGGGTCATTCTTTTTATTTTTTTCTTGATGGTTATTCCGGTTATAATCAGATTGTTATTGCCCCGGATGATCAAGAAAAGACTACTTTTACTTGTCCCTTTGGAACGTTTGCATATCGACGCATGCCATTCGGCTTGTGCAATGCTTCTGCCACGTTTCAAAGGTGTATGGTTAGTATCTTTTCTGATTAGGTTGAGAGGATCATTGAGATATTCATGGATGATTTTAGTGTTTTTGGTGATTCATTTGATAATTGCTTGGATAATCTCACTTTAATCTTGAAACGTTGTGTTGAAACCAACCTTGTTTTAAATTGGGAGAAATGCCACTTTATGGTTAAACAAGGTATTGTTTTGGGTCATATAATCTCTGAAAAAGGAATTGAAGTTGATAAGTCTAAAATAGATCTTGTACGCTACTTACCCTCTCGTACTTCGGTTAGAGAGGTTCATTCTTTTCTTGGTCATGCAGGATTCTATAGACGATTTATCAAGGACTTTTCCAAGATTGCACAACCCCTATGATGCCTCCTCCAAAAAGATGTGTCTTTTGAGTTCAACGAGGCGTGTGAGAAGGCATTCAAGCATCTAAAGGACCTACTCACCACGACACCCATCATAACTCCCCCGGATTGGTCCATTGACGCGAGAATTAACTCGACACAAATTTAACCCTCTTTTTGACAGTTGTAGTATAGGTATAAGTAGGGTATCGTTCTAGGCCGGGGATTAGGAGGGCTTGCTAAAACCTCTAAAATAATTTAAAAACGTAAAAACAAAGTTTAAAACACTAAACTAAAAATAAAAACACTTAACTAAAATAACTCAAAATAAAACTAACAAATAAACTAAAACAAATCAAAAGACTCAAAACAACTCAAGACTCTAGAAAACACAAACTAAGCTAAAAACTCGAAACACACTAAAAATGACTCAAAATAATGAAAACAATTTAAAATAAAAACTAGGAATTAAAATTGACGGAAATTAAATTAAAAGATTAAAAATAATAAAAATTAACTAAATAATAATATTTTAATAATGGGGGGATTGGTTTTGATGAAACGTAAATTAAACTTAAATAAATTATAAAATTGACAAAAACATAAAATTAAAATGAAATGATAGGTGACGGATTGGCTAGAGGGTTTTTCTCCACACAAGACACATATGCAATCTAAATTGACCTTCAGTTGTTCTTTCAATAAGTTGTAAATTTCAATACTCCAGATTAATTAGGTACGCTTAAATTAACCTTCAGATTTTCCTTATGTTATTGAATTGGATGAACAGCATACAACAACTCAAATTATTCCCCAAAAGTTCCCTACGTGAAAAGCACAATAGAGATACGATTAAAGATCATTATGTTCTATGAAAATCATAAGTGTTGACAAGGCATTCGTAACTATGAACAGCATGATACGTTTGCCAGGAATTTACTTAACGCGATTGCGGATAGCAACCTTCACTACTCATGAATATAAGTTCATAACAATTAGGTGAAATTCACTTATATTCTAGCATCAAATTCATGCGTGTAAATTAAGTATGCATCCTTAATTAACATACACAAATAAGTTATCTATCAAGCAGTTAAGCAAATTAAATCACAACTCATAAATCACAACTGAAGTTATCAATTCATATTACAAATATAATCATGGTTTTGAATTAACCTCTAGCCAAACTAAATTAATTACACATTATTTATAATCTTAAAAACAGAAATTAAAACATAAGTTTGGAGGAGATAAACCGAAATGGGGTGCAGGGATCTCTCTGTGCACTTGCATGTGCACTGTGCCACTGCACAGATTGTATGAAGGCGCTGTGTTCTCTGTGCAACTCGGTGCTGCCCCTTGTCTCTGCCCTCTCGCCAATTCCTCTCCCGAGGCTCTCGGCTTCCTATTGGCTGCCTTGGAATGGCAGATTTCCCTCTGCCCCTCTCGGTACCTGATTGGGACGCTGCCCCTTGTTTTTCTGTCTTGGTGCTGCTGCCAAATGGCAGCAATTCTTGTTGGCCTTTCCTCAAATTTCGAGAGCCCTCCTTTACTCCCACTCACCGACTGCTTCTTTTGCAGCCTTGTTTTTCCTCCCTCTCCTTAAATCAGCTCCTGGACCGAGCCTTTCCTCTCTCTGCCTTTTCGCATCACCCAAAGGGCAGCTCTTGTTTATTGCTCTCCACTTATGTTTTCCACCGAAAGCATTCCATCATTCTTTTCTGATAATGTCCTGCCATCATCACACACACCCACTTATATTTATAAAATATAAATATATAAATATATAAATATATATAAATAAATAAATATATATATATATATATTAATTTTCAATTGATAAGTATAATTCAACAAGCAAGATAATTTAGACGAAATTAATACTTAACACTTCACTTATTCTATTTTTATTTTCTTTTCTTGAAAAACTTATAAAACATAAAAATAACGAAAATAGCTCAAAATATAACGAACTGACTAAGAAAAGACGAGAGAAATTGATATAAAAATATGTATAAATATTATCCGATCAAATACCCCCACACTTAGCTTTTGCTAGTCCTCGAGCAAAACACAGAAAACAGAAAAAGTAATAACATGAAAAATATTAGCTTCCCCCTATTTGACCCTCATAGAATTTCATTCGAGAACATAAATTAGCAAGAACCATAGTTAGCACCAAACAAACTAATCCAAGTTCAATTTTCCTTATTCAAATATTAGCAGTAATCTTTAAATCATCATTGAAGTGTAGTGTGTGAGATAGCCATGCTAATGCAATTTCAAGTTTTTATTTTTAAAAACATCATATGCAAACCAGCAACCTTCTCACGGGATATGCACTCAATCACACATGTGTTTAGTTTTAATGTGTTTCGCTCAAAGAAACAAATGTGAAAGATCTACCATAAGCTTGCATAAAAATCACTTCTCCACAATCATAATTGCAAAACTTAAATCAAGAGGACTTTTATTGGATGTAATGAGGCTTAGGGATAGGGCTATTGAAACGAAAGAATAGGAAAACACAAGTTCCAAGCTACATTGCAAGCAATTCTTTTAGTTGAGATTTATAAGAACTCAAATTCTCCAACGATTCTTCTAACACTTCCCATCACACCCTTAAACTGAAACTTTAAAAACTTTTTATTTTCTTCGAATACAATCTTTCTTTTCTTTTTCTTTTCTTCTCTTTCTCTTTTTTTTTTTTAAATCAAAACAAATATGAAAAACCCCCACACTTATTCTTTTGCCAAACTCATTCCAAGTACTTCACAAACATTTATCATAAGACAGTCTCAAATTGCTCGCTTGGAAAGGGTAAGGAAAAATGTTTTGAGGTATAAGGGTAGACATATCTGGTGATAAGAAATAAAAGGCTCAACATATACGGCTCAAATTGGCAATCTAATGATATCATTTTTTTTTCTCTGGGAAATATGGTTATTTGGGCCATGGTGGTGAACCTAATGCCTCTATCATTTTCAAGTTCATGCAATCAATGACAAATATTTCAAAAGATCGTTACGCAAGTTCTAGAGATGCATCTCACATAAGTTCATCACACATAAAAGAATGGGAGTGTATGAAAAATTCACACACTTTCAATAGGCTCAAAACCTCACATAGGATGTATACGGTCACTAAATTCACATATGAAGTTTTAAATCATGCTTTAGTTTCACATCAACAAGGCTATGTGTATTTGGTTTTTCAAAGATGATCAAACATGTACAATACTAACAAAAGAACAAGGAATTTCATAAGACACATGTTAACTAAGTTCTTGATAATCATGGTTCAAATTTCTTCCAGTTATATCATTGGGTCGGGAAACTAATAAAAAACTAATTTAAAACCATAAGGAAAACAAGACAATATTTTTGGATTTTTTTTAAATTTTTCGAGAAAAATTATATAAAACACAAAACTCCGAAAAAAATTAAGTAAAACACAAAGCTAATTAAGAAAACAAAAAGCAATAACATGGAAACAAATGAAACAAGTTCAAAGTCGAAGGTATAAAAATTTTCAATTTGGTCATTTTTTATACTTAATACCCCCACACTTAAACTAGACATTGTCCCCAATGTCAGAAAACATTATTATGCAATTAAAAATAAAATAAAAAAAAAAAAAAAATAATACGAAACAAAATAAAGCAAAGGGACTGAAAACTTCTCTAATTTGCAGAAAACCAAGCGATGACCCCCAAGCGTAAATTTTGCAATCAACTTCAAGGGAGAAAATAACCAAACGTTCCTGCAAAGAACAGAAATAAACAGTTAAGCACGCAAGAAAAAATAGAAAATAAAGTAAACGAAAAAAATGAAAATGAAAATAAAAGACAACGAAAAGAACTAATAGGTGGTCATTGGTCATGACTGTTGATTTTCCACAGCTTTCATCTTGAACTGGATGGGCCTCCTTCTCGCAAGTGCTCCTCAGTTTAGTTGAGGATGAATCAGCACGTTGTCTCCACATGCTTCAAGTAGTCCGGTCTCCACGCAGGTGTGGCATCTTCTTGAACTCTTGGATCAACCCAGACTCATCTGCTCTTGGGTGCACCTCAGACTCCTCCTGCTTCGTCTGTGAGGTACTTTTGTTTTTGAAGAAGTACCTCAACACAGGTTTATTTTTGAAGTGGGCTGGGAGGGGTCTGAGATGAGTACTCGAGAGCAAGACTAGGTAAGCAATCAGGATCTCACTTTCTCCACGTTCCTCAGATGAAGGAGAGGAGAAAGCATAATATGAGATACTTTTGCTTTTAACCTTTTTAATATGAAATACTTTTGCTCTGGAAGGTTTGTTTTCTGGGGTGATCCAAGGGATGAAGAACACTGAGTGACTCGAAAGCTTTCTTTGGGAAGACATTATCGGAGATGAAGAGAGGTTGAGAGGTTGAGAGGTTGAGAGGTTGAGAGGGTGTGAAGGTGTGCCTTTGCTGTGGAAGGCAAAGGTCGAACTTATAGAAATTTGGCTTCACAACCGGAACTATTCCTTCACTATTTGTCGGCAGCCGGTGATGGATGAACAGTGCCCGTTACGCGCTTTCTGACAACGCGTCCGTAATTTCCGCGAAGCTGACTGCGCATACGACGAGTGACGACAAATTGGAATGATGATCTTTTGAAAACCGGGGTTCAAAACCGGGTGCGGCTCGTGGTTTTCACAACGCTCCACGCTGCACGTGATGAGTCACGACAAACTGGAAAAACTGAGCCCTCGTGATGCCACGTGATTGCTGAGTCAAGCCCAGCTTTTGAGAAAGGAAACGGCTCTTTTGAGACAGGACTCCGGCATTTGAGAAAGGAGCGTCCAGCTTTTCCGATTTGCGTGAGGACGCGTCTTCACCTCTGAGGAGCGGGCGCCTCTTTGATTTGCTTCTTTTTATAGAGGCGCTAATTCTGCTCCACCTCACACTTGAACTCCCTCAAACACTTCCTTCTGAAAATACTCCCTTCTGAACTCTTTTTGCACTTCTGCTCTCTTAATCTTTCCGAACTCTTTCTTCCGCTTCAGCAATCTTAATTTTTCCGAACTCTTTTCTTCCTCAACCCCCTCTAAAAATGTCTTGCCCTTCCGACCGTCGCCTAAACTTAAATCTCGGGGAAGACGATGACTCGTCTTCTCCGAACAACATTTGGAATCCATCCTTCATATCCCCCAATGGTCCTCTTACAGTCGGGGACACAATGATGAGGAATGAAATCACCGCTACGGTGATTGCCAGAAATCTGCTCACTCCAAGGGACAATAGGATGCTATCTAGGCGGTCGGACGAGCTGGCCGTTCAGGAATCTCTAGCCCTCAGCGTCCAAAGTGCAGGCTCAGTTTCAAACATGGGTCAGCGCCTGCTTGCCCGGTCTCGTCAAGTGGAGTCGCTGATGGCAGAGGTGGCCAGTCTTCGGCAAGAAGTCAGAGGACTCAGGCACGAGAACAAGGAGTTGCACATGCTTGCAACTAGTTACTCGACCAGCATGAAGAGGAAGCTGGACCAGCTGCAGGAGTCGGACGGTCGAATCCAGAGTGATCATGAGCGGTTCATGGCGTTACTCCCGCGGTTTATGTTGCCTTCGTCCTCTGGAGCAGCACCAAGCGTTCCGGCTCCGGAGATTCCAACTCTGGCTCTTCGACTTCCCGGGGCTCCTTCGACTTCTGAGGCGCCACCTAACCAATGATCAGTGAATGCTATTAGTTTTTCGTATTATTGTAATTTTTTTTTTCTTTTAAGTTTATTTAAAGCAAAATAAAATAAATGTAAATCAAAATATGTAAATTAATGTAAATTTTAATTTTAAATTTTTTTTTCCAGGGTTATTTTAAGCAAATTAAAATATGTAAAGTAAAATAAGTAAATTAATGTAAAAAGACTTTATTTAACCGTACTTAAAATAAACATTGCCATTAATTTATTTAAACGCAACTAAACAAAAATCAACCAAATAACACAACTAACTAAACAAAACAAAATGAAAGCAGTAAATAGAAGGGTTTAGGAATGCAAATCTGATTGTGGGTGATTCCTAGGCTTCCCTTCTTTATTCAAGTGCATGGCTTTATCCTTGAACGGACAGTGGTACTTGAAATGATCCGGCAATGGTTTGAATTCACGAGTGGTTGCCTGAATCATTAAAATTAGAAATATGTTAGTATAAAATAAAAATAAAATTGGAATTGGAGAAAATGGCTTATTATATTTTTCCGAAACAAACTCAATAACAAAAACTACTCCCTTGAACGTTTCGGGGACTTTGCACTTGGCCAGATTGACGATGATGGTTGTGGCCTGTGCCGTGTCATCAATCTCAATTTCATGGGCCTTTGTTGCCTCATGCACAACCGCTTGGATGTATTCTTGATATGCCCCAGCCACTTCGATATCTTCAACCATCTTTCTTGGTGCACAAGGTTCTGGAACAGCTTCAGCAAAATCTGGAACTTGATTTATTGCACCAAGAATCGGGATATCACTTTGGATCTCAGGAAGAACTTCCACAATCTGCCCCATTTGATTATTCAATTCTCCCATCTCCTTGGTTTGATTTTCTACTTCCTGGTTCAAAGAAATGAGTAATTGAATAATATTATCATTGTTCACAGATGTACCTGAATTGAATTGGGCAGATTGTTGTGGTGGCTGTGGTGGCTCATATGGCCACTGATAGAACTCTTCCGATGACGGCAATTGTTCTTCTTTTTGCGAGCCCTGCGTCAAAGAAATTAGTCCTTCAAGAATTTCATTATAATTTACGGGCATACTTGAATTCGATTGGAATTGTTGTGGGGGAGGTTGTGGTGGCTGCATAGGTCTTGAATAGAACGCTTCTTGCTGCCAATATCCACTTTGTTGAAACTGCTGAGGTTCATCCCACATCTGATCTGAATAACCTCTCCAATCCGAATTGCAAGCGTTGGAATACATATTGCCCCTTGATTGGCTGTGGCTTTGATATCCCCAATCATCGTCATATGCCGAAAATTGAGGATACTGATGAGCTTGATATCCTTGCCCATAAGGCACATCAAGTGTAGGGACACTTGGCATTGAGGTCCGTTCGGCATTATGTGTCAATTGAGCAGTGAGCTGCGCCAATTGAGCTTGAATGGTTGCCATATCTTCATCCATTTTTTTCCTAAAATTAAAGAACGAAAACTAAATCAAATATCAAAAATAAAATACACAAACACAAATATAAACATAAACACAAACAAACAAAACAAAAAAAAAAAAAAATAAAATAAAATAAAATAAACACAAACAAAAAATAAAGGGATTAGCAAATTTACTAGTCCCCGGCAACGGCGCCAAAATTTGACGCGAGAATTAACTCGACACAAATTTAACCCTCTTTTTGACAGTTGTAGTATAGGTATAAGTAGGGTATCGTTCTAGGCCGGGGATTAGGAGGGCTTGCTAAAACCTCTAAAATAATTTAAAAACGTAAAAACAAAGTTTAAAACACTAAACTAAAAATAAAAACACTTAACTAAAATAACTCAAAATAAAACTAACAAATAAACTAAAACAAATCAAAAGACTCAAAACAACTCAAGACTCTAGAAAACACAAACTAAGCTAAAAACTCGAAACACACTAAAAATGACTCAAAATAATGAAAACAATTTAAAATAAAAACTAGGAATTAAAATTGACGGAAATTAAATTAAAAGATTAAAAATAATAAAAATTAACTAAATAATAATATTTTAATAATGGGGGGATTGGTTTTGATGAAACGTAAATTAAACTTAAATAAATTATAAAATTGACAAAAACATAAAATTAAAATGAAATGATAGGTGACGGATTGGCTAGAGGGTTTTTCTCCACACAAGACACATATGCAATCTAAATTGACCTTCAGTTGTTCTTTCAATAAGTTGTAAATTTCAATACTCCAGATTAATTAGGTACGCTTAAATTAACCTTCAGATTTTCCTTATGTTATTGAATTGGATGAACAGCATACAACAACTCAAATTATTCCCCAAAAGTTCCCTACGTGAAAAGCACAATAGAGATACGATTAAAGATCATTATGTTCTATGAAAATCATAAGTGTTGACAAGGCATTCGTAACTATGAACAGCATGATACGTTTGCCAGGAATTTACTTAACGCGATTGCGGATAGCAACCTTCACTACTCATGAATATAAGTTCATAACAATTAGGTGAAATTCACTTATATTCTAGCATCAAATTCATGCGTGTAAATTAAGTATGCATCCTTAATTAACATACACAAATAAGTTATCTATCAAGCAGTTAAGCAAATTAAATCACAACTCATAAATCACAACTGAAGTTATCAATTCATATTACAAATATAATCATGGTTTTGAATTAACCTCTAGCCAAACTAAATTAATTACACATTATTTATAATCTTAAAAACAGAAATTAAAACATAAGTTTGGAGGAGATAAACCGAAATGGGGTGCAGGGATCTCTCTGTGCACTTGCATGTGCACTGTGCCACTGCACAGATTGTATGAAGGCGCTGTGTTCTCTGTGCAACTCGGTGCTGCCCCTTGTCTCTGCCCTCTCGCCAATTCCTCTCCCGAGGCTCTCGGCTTCCTATTGGCTGCCTTGGAATGGCAGATTTCCCTCTGCCCCTCTCGGTACCTGATTGGGACGCTGCCCCTTGTTTTTCTGTCTTGGTGCTGCTGCCAAATGGCAGCAATTCTTGTTGGCCTTTCCTCAAATTTCGAGAGCCCTCCTTTACTCCCACTCACCGACTGCTTCTTTTGCAGCCTTGTTTTTCCTCCCTCTCCTTAAATCAGCTCCTGGACCGAGCCTTTCCTCTCACTGCCTTTTCGCATCACCCAAAGGGCAGCTCTTGTTTATTGCTCTCCACTTATGTTTTCCACCGAAAGCATTCCATCATTCTTTTCTGATAATGTCCTGCCATCATCACACACACCCACTTATATTTATAAAATATAAATATATAAATATATAAATATATATAAATAAATAAATATATATATATATATATATTAATTTTCAATTGATAAGTATAATTCAACAAGCAAGATAATTTAGACGAAATTAATACTTAACACTTCACTTATTCTATTTTTATTTTCTTTTCTTGAAAAACTTATAAAACATAAAAATAACGAAAATAGCTCAAAATATAACGAACTGACTAAGAAAAGACGAGAGAAATTGGATGCAATCAAGCAAGTCCCGAGGTACGCTAAGTTTTTGAAGGAGTTGTGCACTACTAGGAAGAGGATTTCGACCAAGGAAGTGCTAAAGGTAGGTGAGAATGTGTCCGCCATCTTGTAACGCAAACTACCCCCCAAATGCAAAGATCCGGGTAGTTTTACCATTCCTTGTGTCATTGGTAACACTAGATTTGAATCTGCCATGCTTGATTTAGGTGCTTCTATAAATGTTATGCCATATTCAATTTATGTATCTATGAACTTAGGAGTGCTGAAAAATGATGGTGTAATCATACAATTGGCCGATAGATCTAATGCCTATCCAAAGGGAGTTTTGGAAGATGTTCTTGTGCAGGTTAATCATTTGATCTTTCCGGTGGACTTCTATTTTCTTGAGATGGATGAATCTGACCATGCACCTTCATTGCCCATCCTACTTGGAAGGCCATTCATGAAGACGGCCCGGACTAAGATTGACGTGTTTAATGGAACTTTGTCCATGGAATTTGATGGGGAAGTTGTTAATTTCAATCTTTCTGATTCTATTAAGTATCCTAGTGAAGATAATTCATGTTTCTCTATTGATAGTGTTGATTCTTTGGCGCAGGGATATCTTGAAGATTTGAATGACGATGCACTTGAAAAAGTCATTACAAGTGGTGTAGACGTCAAAACCAAGGGGGCAACACCCATGCTAACCCACGGCACAAATGAACCATCCTATGCCGTGCCTCCTAGTGAGGAATTCCTTGAAGTAGTTGCTGCCCTTGAGTCATTGCCTACACATGAGGGTAAGTCTCCTAACCGTGAGTCCATTCCCATTTCGACTGACAAATTGCTTCCATCCATAATTCAGGCACCTATCCTTGAACTCAATCCTTTACCAAGTCATTTGAAGTACATTTTCTTGGGGAAAATGAGACACTACCTGCCATCATCTCTTCCTCCCTCACGGCACAAGAAGAGGAGAAACTAGTGCGTGTCTTGAAGAATTCAAATCTGTACTAGGGTGGACCTTGGCCGATATCAAAGGTATAAGTCCCACAACTTGTATGCATCACATATTTCTTGAGGAGGGGGCTAAACCAACTAGAGTGGCTCAACGCCGTCTTAACCCTCCAATGATGGAAGTTGTGAAAAAGGAGATAATCAAACTTCTAGATTGTGAAGTCATTTATCCTATCTCCGATAGTCGTTGGGTTTCACCTATCCAATGTGTGCCTAAAAAATCTGGGGTGACGGTTGTGGAAAATGCCGAGAATGAGCTTGTACCTATGAGAATTCAAACCGGTTGGCGTGTATCCAGTGATTATAGGAAGCTAAACGCCACCACAAGGAAGGATCACTTCCCATTGCCGTTCCTAGATCAAATGTTGGAAAGGTTAGCGGGTCATTCTTTTTATTTTTTTCTTGATGGTTATTCCGGTTATAATCAGATTGTTATTGCCCCGGATGATCAAGAAAAGACTACTTTTACTTGTCCCTTTGGAACGTTTGCATATCGACGCATGCCATTCGGCTTGTGCAATGCTTCTGCCACGTTTCAAAGGTGTATGGTTAGTATCTTTTCTGATTAGGTTGAGAGGATCATTGAGATATTCATGGATGATTTTAGTGTTTTTGGTGATTCATTTGATAATTGCTTGGATAATCTCACTTTAATCTTGAAACGTTGTGTTGAAACCAACCTTGTTTTAAATTGGGAGAAATGCCACTTTATGGTTAAACAAGGTATTGTTTTGGGTCATATAATCTCTGAAAAAGGAATTGAAGTTGATAAGTCTAAAATAGATCTTGTACGCTACTTACCCTCTCGTACTTCGGTTAGAGAGGTTCATTCTTTTCTTGGTCATGCAGGATTCTATAGACGATTTATCAAGGACTTTTCCAAGATTGCACAACCCCTATGATGCCTCCTCCAAAAAGATGTGTCTTTTGAGTTCAACGAGGCGTGTGAGAAGGCATTCAAGCATCTAAAGGACCTACTCACCACGACACCCATCATAACTCCCCCGGATTGGTCCATTCCCTTTGAATTGATGTGTGATGCATCGGATTATGCACTTGGGGCTGTTTTGGGCCAAAGGAAAAACAAACAGCCACGTGTTATTTATTATGCTTCACGCACTTTGAATGATGCCCAATTAAATTATTCTACAACCGAAAAAGAACTTTCGGCGGTTGTATTTGCTTTAGATAAATTTAGATCATATCTAATTGGTACTAAAGTAATTGTTTTCACTGACCATGCAGCCTTAAAGTATATTTTCACCAAAAAGGAAGCCAAACCAAGGCTCATCCGTTGGATGCTCCTACTTCAAGAGTTTGATATTGAAATTAGGGACAAGAAAGGTTGTGAAAACGTGGTGGCTGACCACCTAAGCAGATTGGTGCGTGAAGAAAAGCCCATCCCCATTTCTGAGACGTTTCCGGATGAACAACTTCTGTCCATTGAGGTAAGTACCCCTTGGTATGCCGATTTGGTCAATTTCTTGGTGTCTAAGCAAGTTCCTAACACCCTAAGCAAGGCCCAACGTGATAAACTCAAAAATGATGCAAGATTTTATGTGTGGGATGATCCATATCTATGGAAATATTGCCCAGATCAGATTGTTAGACGATGTGTACCAAATTCTGATTTTAACTCCATTCTAGCATTTTGTCATTCTTATGCAGGTGGGGGTCATTTTGGCACTCAAAGAACAGCCCCCAAGGTGTTAGAATGTGGTTTTTATTGGCCTACATTTTTCAAAGATGCTAGAATATTTTGCTTAATGTGTGATAGATGTCAAAGAACCTGTTCCATTGGTGCTAAGGACCAAATGCCGCAAACCCCTATCTTTAATGTTGAAATTTTTGGTGTATGGGGTATTGATTTCATGGGTCCCTTTCCTTCTTCATTTGGTTTCACTTATATTTTGCTTGCGGTTGATTATGTTTCCAAATGGGTAGAAGCAAAAGCTACCCGAACTAACGATTCTAGAGTGGTTTCAGATTTTATCAAGGCTAACATTTTCTCTAGATTTGGGATGCCGCGGGTGTTTATAAGTGATGGAGGCTCACATTTCTGCAATAGGACCATTGAGGCACTCTTCAAGAAGTACAATGTCAAGCATAGGGTTTCAACACCTTATCACCCTCAAACAAGTGGCCAAGCCGAAGTATCGAAAAGAGAAATCAAGCAAATCTTGGAGAAGACCGTGGGGCCTAACCGGAAAGATTGGAGTGTGCGTTTAGACGATGCATTGTGGGCGTACCGGACTGCCTACAAAACCCCCTAGGGATGTCTCCATTTCGGCTAGTGTATGGCAAGCCATGCCACTTACCCATGGAACTTGAGCACAAGGCGCATTGGGCCGTGAAAACATTCAATTTGGACTTAGATGCTGCTGGAATGCATCGAAAGCTCCAATTGAATGAGCTTGAGGTGCTAAGGAATGAAGCATATGAGAATGCCCGGATTTACAAGGAGAAAACAAAGGCGTTTCATGACAAGATGATTAGGGGCAAAACCTTCACCATTGGGCAAAAAGTGTTGCTTTTTAATTCCCGTTTACGTTTATTCCCTGGTAAGTTACGTTCTAAGTGGATTGGACCTTTGGTTGTTACTAATGTTTTTCCACATGGTGCAGCTCAAGTCCAAAGCTTAAGGAATGGGGTGGAATTCAAGGTTAACGGACATAGATTGAAGCCATACTATGAGAGTGCCGTGGGGCAGGTTGTGGAGGAGGTTCCATTCCATGCCGTGGGCACCAATGGGGACTGATCATGTTCTTCGTCCGGCTGCAAGACGTTAAAGAAAGCACTACTTGGGAGGCAACCCATGCAATTCGACAAAGGAAGCCCTAGGAATCACTCCCATTCTAGATTTGCATTCCTAAAACCCTTCTCTTTGTTGATTCTTTCTAATCTGCCCAGTTTTGCATTTTAGTTGCTATTTGTGTGTTTCTTTATGTTTGGTGTGATTTTATGCTTGAAACATTGAGGACAATGTTTGATTTAAGTGTGGGGGGGGGGGGGGGGGGGGTAACTAAGTGTTTTTGATGCAAATTCGTGGGATTTTATCACCCATTACTTATAGACTTGTTCCTTGCTGTTTTAAGGTGTTTTTAAGCTATTTTGGTGCTTGTTAGTGTTTTTTGACTTAAAAATCCGAAAATCACATAAAAATTTGAAAAATTGTTTTGAAAAACCCAAAAAGAGTTGTTTTGAGTTGTTTTTGTGTCTTAGGGTACCTTCGAACACAATGATGAGGATTCCGTTTATAATTGCATGGCTGTTAAAAAGAGTTGTAAACATGGATGAAAGTTTGATTTACTCTTTGTTTATGCTTGGTTATGGTTATAACTTATGAATTCACATGCAATCATAAAGGAAAAATCAGTTTTTGTAACATGCTTGAAGGAAGGAATTCAAATTAACACTACAACCTTGTGAGACTTGAGCCTAAACGTTTCTTTGGAGAGTTGATAATCTGTGCATTTTTTTTTCTAAGTCGTTGCTTGATCTCATTATTCTTTGCTTGGTTACTACTTAGAAGGTGTTTCATCATTTAGTTCCAAATGCTAGAACTCATGCCCATTTCATTCAAAGCATGTTATTGATTTACATAATACATATTCAAGATGAAGTTGTGTAGTGACCACCACCTTAGCCAAAAAGCCGTGTATCCTATTTCATTATGTCTTTAAGTTCACCCCGTTGAGCCTTGTTAGCCTATGTTCTTTGTTAACCTACACTATCCTCACGTAGCCTAGATTAGGACCATCCATACCCTTGTTTTTAAAGCATAGTAAAGCATGACTACAATTGAATTCCTTTTGATTAATGAATGGCAGAAAACAAGTGTGGGGGAAGTATTTTTCATGTGAGTTTGTGTGCAAAGGCACGGGTAGAAAAGAAAAAGAAAAGAAAATTCGTGGAAAATAGAAAGAAAAAAAGAAGAGTTGTGAAAAAAGTGAAAAAGAGTTTGAAAAAGAGTTCTAAAGTGTAGTTTGTTGAAGAAAGGGTCCAAAACAATGAATTCGGCCCTAAGAGTTGTTTAAATCTTCCCCTTGTGTTTTAAAGTTGATTTTTGCTTTCTAAAGTGAATTCTAAGTTTCAATTTCACTACTTTGCTTACTATCGCTTTAAGAACGTTTTTTATCCCTATCCTTCATTTGTTAACCAATACCCCAAGCCCCATTACAACCCTTGACTTCAATCTTGAGTGTTATGTGTTTCAATTTGTGGAGTTTGAATTTGGTATGAGCATATGGTGTCACTGGTTCTCGCATCTAAGTAGTAGCATTCCATTCATGAGATCATATCTAAACATGCTTATTAACTCCAGAAATTGCTTTCTTTATGATACATATATGTGAGCGTTCGTTTTCATATCTACATCAATCTTCTCACATATGACTAGTATAGGGTGTGTAGTTAGAAAATCTGAGTGAAAATTGAGTGCATATCTTGTAAGGAAGTGAGCTAATTCTCGAAGGCATGTTACTACATTCAAAACATTGTTTTAATTGGTTAATTGTGAACTAATAAGTAGTGACTATGATTAAGTATGTTCTCAATTGTAAAGATGACTCAAATCCGTGGGGATGATGGTTTTTAACATGTCATGTGCATTGGAAATCCCTGAGGCAAACGTTGGAAGGTTTAGGTTTTGTTTTGTTTGTTTTGTTTCGTTTTGTTTTCTTTCTTTTGTTTGTTTTGCTCGAGGACTAGCAAAAGCTAAGTGTGGGGGAATTTGATAGGAGCATATTTATGCTACTTAATTGGCTTGTTCTCGTGCATTTACGTTGTGTTTCCTTAGTTATTTTAGTGTTTAAAGTCACTTTTGTGTGTTTTCAGATTCTATGAGCAAAGTGTGCAAGAAGAAGCATTTTGAAGCAATTTGGAGCCTTTTGGAGCAAAAGGAATGGATGAATAGAAGACTTGAAGAATTATGGTTTCCTACTCCAATTTGGATTCCTAATCAACGAAGGATTCCTAATTGAAGATGGATTCCTATTCACATAAGGATTCCTACTCAGATAAGGATTCCTACTCCAATAAGGATTCCTACTCCAACAAGGATTCCTACTCCAACAAGGATTCCTACTCAAAGTAGGAAAGTTAAGCCAAGGTTTCTTATTTTGGTTTAATGTTTCCTAAATCTAAAAATCCTTAAGTTCCAGCCACTTTGAAGAGTTCTTAGGCACTTGGAAACACAAAACAAAGGCCCTAAGCCCATTGCCGCACCTTCCCCTTACTTCCACCTTCCTTGCCGTGCAAGGTATGCACTTTCCCTTTAGTTTTAGGGCTTCCCACCTTTCCCAAAGCCTTTTGCCACACCTTGTGAGGGATCCCTGACCTTTCCTCTTCCTTGCCGTGCAAGGAAGAGTGTTTCTTTCCTAATTTCTGAATTAAAACACATTCCTTTTGTGTTTTAAGCCCTAGCCGCACCTTCTAGTTTATTTCCTTTAATTTCCTGATTTGATTTCCTATTTCAAAGAGCCTTAGACTTAATTTCTGATTACCTAAATAAACCTAGGGTTTTAATTCCTGATTTCCTTTAAATAAACCTCCTTGTTGCAGCCACAAAAGGGACCATTCACATTCATTCTCTCCCATTCACGCAGAAACCATCCCATCTGTCTTTGCCGTGCCTTTCTCTGACCCCTCTCCATAGTTTCTGATAAAAAAACACCCTCCATACACTTACCACTTGGGTGCCGCAGCAAGAAGAAGGAAGGAATGACCCTTGGACGTTCAAGCTTCGTTGTTGGTGCATTCTACGTGTAATTCGTTTTATGATTTCATTGTGTAATCTGTTTTCCTTTCGTTTTGCTATGAACATGAGTGGCTAAACCCCTATTGGTTAGGGGTGATTTCGAAGCCATGACTATGTGTGCAATTTGATTTGATAAATTCGAGTTATGAATTCTTGAATTGTGAATGCAATTGGCTTAACTATTCGATTAATAACTTATTTGTGCTTGTTAATTAGGGGTCAACACTTAATTGGCATGCATAAGTATGATGCTAGAGTATAAGGTTGTTTCACATAATCGTTGCAAACTTATATTCATATGTAGTGAAGGTTGCTAGTCACAATCGCGTTAAGTTCAATTCCTAGCATGAGTGACATGATGTCATAGTTACAAGTGCTTTGTCGTTGCTTATGATTTTCATTGAGCGTCGTGATCTTTGATCGTATCTCTATTATGATGTCATGTAGGGAACCTTTGAAGAATGCTTTGGGTTGTCGAATGATGCCATCCAATCCAATAACACAAGGAAAATCTGAGAATTAGCTAGTGATGTCACGGTTAATTTGGGGCAATGCCATTCATATTTCTATGAAAGAATAACTGGAAATCGAGTTGTTTGCATACTTGTCATGTGTGGAGAAAGAGCCTCTAACTAATCTATCATCCATTCAAATTCCCAAATCGGTTTACAATCTGTTTTTACAAAGTTTCTGTTTTGTTAGTTTAAATTCGTCCAAAACAATCCCCCCATTTACGTTCTTGTTTCAAATTATTCTAAACTTGTTTTGTTTGTGTTTTTAAGTAGTTGGAGTCAAGTTAAAACCCAAATTCGTCCAATTTGGTGCTTTGTGTCCAAAACTGCCCAGAAAGTGTTTTGAAGACAGTTTTGAGTCTTTTGGTTGCTGTTTTGAGTTTTTGGTTTGTTTTAGTGTTTTAAATTCTAGTTTTGCATTCTTTGAGTCTAGTTTAGTGTTTTAAACTTTTTTTTTACGTTTTTAAGTCAGTTTTCAAGTGTTTAGCAATCCCTCCTAATCCCCGGTTTATGACGGGGATTTAAAACCGCACAAATTTAACCCTCTTTTTGACAGATGTAGTATAGATGTAAGTAAGGTATCGTTCTAGGCCGGGGATTAGGAGGGATTGCTAATCTACTCTAAATTAATTTAAAAATATTAAACAAGACTCAAAAACACAAAACTAGAATAAAAACTCTAATAATTCAAAACACACTAAAATGACTCAAAATAATGAAAACAATTTAAATAGACACTAGGAAATTAAAATGGAAGGAAATTGAATTAAAAGATTAAAAATAATAAAAACTAACCAAATAATATAATATAATAATGGGGGGTTTGGTTTTGATGAAACATAAATTAAACTTAACTAAATTGCAAAATTGACAAAAACATAAAATAAAGGTGAACGGATGGGCGACGGATTGGCTAGAGGGTTTTTCTCCACACAAGACACATATGCAATCTAAATTGACCTTCAGTTGTTCTTTCAATAAGTTGTAAATCTCAATACCCCAAATTAATTAGGTACGCTTAAATTAATCTTCAGATTTTCCTTAAGTTATTGAATTGGATGAACAGCATACAACAACTCAAATTATTCCCCAAAAGTTCCCTACGTGAAAAGCACAATAGAGATACGATTAAAGATCATTAAGTTCTATGAAAATCATAAGTGTTGACAAGACATTCGTAACTATGAACAACATGATACGTTTGCCAGGAATTTACTTAACGCGATTGTGACTAGCAACCTTCACTACTCATGAATATAAGTTCATAACGATTAGGTGAAATTCACTTATATTCTAGCATCAAATTCATGCATGTAAATTAAGTATGCATTCTTAATCGACAAACACAAATAAGTTATTAATCAAGCAGTTAAGCAAATTAAATCACAACTCAGAAATCACAACTGAATGTATCAATTCAAATTACAAATATAATCATGGCTTTGAATTAACCTCTAGCCAAAATAAATTAATTACACATATTTATAAATTAAAACAGAAATATAACATAAGTTTGGAGGGATTAAACCAAATTAGGGTGTGGGGGTCTGTGCACTAAGCCTCTGTGCGTTGGGTCTTTGCTGTGCTGCCAAATGAGGCTTGCTCTCGGTGCTTCTTGGTTTTTCTCCTTTTCAAACCGTTGCGCCTTGCACTGTCTCTGACCCCCCTCCTTGCGTCAGACTGCCTCCAAAGGCAGCTTCTCGTGAGGTTTTCTTTTTTTTGTTATTTTATTTTCTCCCTGTGGCTTTCTTCCTTGAAGGCCGCGCCTGGCAGCTCTCCTCAATTCTTTTGTTCCTGTTTCTCCCCTTGAATCCTTGCCGTCAGGAAGTCGCCCCCCCGCAAGGCTTCTGTTTTCCGGTCCTTATTCTTTTAGTCCCCCCCGAGGTCTCTCTCTGAGGCAGCGCCTCTTTCCTTTCTGATTTCCCCCTTCCGCAGGCTTGCGCCTGCGTCTCTCCAAATGGCTCCTTTTGTTTCTGCCTTCCCTTAACACCTCACATGCGGTGGACTCCTCACTGTTTTCCATTTCTTTTCTCATCATGACCTCCACCGAAAACACATGTTCCAGCTTATGTGTTACTAAGGGAATGGCCGACACGTGATCAAACCATATCACCCCTTTACTATTTTCTGAACAAAAAAAATCATAAATAAAAAGACAGTACCAAAGAGCCAGAAGGAACAAATGCAGAATATATATAAATATGGGTCTGTGGGGCTGTTATCATTATTCTTGTGTGAGGAGTAAAGTTATCTTGGGATAAAAATGGTCATGTTGCTAAACGAACATGGACCACCGAAAACACACAACATTATATTTAAATAAATAAATATAAATATATATAAATATATATATATAAATATAAATAAACATAAAAATATGTAAATAAAATAAATATATATATATATATAACATATATATATATAAAATAATAGATAATTATATATATTTTTCTTAACTAGATAAATCTTATAAAAACATAAAAATAACGTAATTAGCTCAAACTATAACGAACTAACTAAGAAAAGACGAGAGAATTTGATATAAAAATATGTATAAATATTATCCGATCAGTTTAGAACGATCCCTACCTACATACTTTACTACAATTGATAAAAAGAGGGTTTAATTTGTGTGCTTAATATATTTCGCATCACATGGTTTTGTTTTGATTCAAAACACTCAAAAACACAACAAAACAGATTCTAACACTTTGAAACAAGAAAGTAAAAAGGGGGATTTTGTTTTGACAAAATTGAAATAACCAAGCAAAGTATAAAACTAGGCAGATTGTGAAACAAATGTGGGAAAGAATACGATGGATGGACAAGCTAGAGGTTCTTTCTCTACACATGATATGTATGCAAACGAATTGATTTCCAGTTACTTCTTATTGAATCATGAACGAAAATGCCCCAAATTAACCGTGACATCACTAGTTAATTCTCAGATTTTCCTTAAGTTATTAGATTGGATGACATCATTCGACTACCCAAAGCATTCTCCAAAAGTCCTCTACATGACATCATAATAGAGATACATTCAAAGATCATTACATTCAATGAAAATCATAAGCATTGACAAAGCACTTATAACTATGACATCATATTACTCATGCTAGGAATTGAACTTAACGCGATTGTGACCAACGACCTTCACTACATATGAATATAAGCTTGTAACTGATAAGTTCATATTTATATATATTTTACATCAAATTCACTCGTCTTTTCTTAGTTAGTTCCTCACATTTTTGAGCTATTTACTTTGTTTTTGTGTTTTATAAGATTTATCATGCAAAGAAAATAAAAATAGAATAAGTGAAATTTTAAGTGTCAAATTCGTAAAAACTACCTTACTCACTTATTTTCTTTGTTTATATTTTCGATTCGAATTGGACTAGTGGAAGGTAGGGCAGAAATGATAAAAGGCAGAAGCATCTGAGGAGCTGGTTACACACCCGTACCCGAAAGTAGGGCATGCTGGCCATCACGTGAGTGTGACGTAGCCATGTGCGCTGTGCGGAAGCGAAGATCGATGACGAAGTACGAATGAATTAAAACCGAAGTCTAGCAACCCAGAAATGAATGTGTGCTAGAAGTATTACAATACTTATACATATTCAGAGCATATTAGGTCGACTGCAGTCAAGCATGAATAAAAGAGTTATTTACACCATCGGTGCCCTACATATGTCAAATCTGTCAGAAAGGCCGAAGGATCCTCGATGTGCCCAACTCGGAAATTCAAGCTATCTAGAACCTGGAGGGGCGAAAAACAAAGGGAGTGGGTCAGCAAAAACAAATCCTTTTCAAAATCATTCTTTTCTCAAAATTCTAGCCCCTCTCCGTAAAACCTGTATAATTCCCAGAAAATAATACGTACATATATATCTCAATCTTTCTTAGCATAAAACATTTTGAAAGTATCTCAAATATATGTTGTGCAATGCATTTCAAGGCCATCTGAATCTCATCAACAATGCCATACTATGCATTATCATAATCATATCGCTATTATATATCATCTCAGCCCTCGGCTGTAATATAGCTCATAACATCTCTCTATCTCATCATCATATATATATACACTGCACATACATCAATATCATCATCATATCATCATCATTAACAGCGCTGTATCAATAATAAATGCTCTAGTGCTACAATCACGTGAAGACTGTGCGAATGAATGCGGGTCACCTACATGTCGTACCCACTCAAAAGTGGTCTATACGACAAGACTGTGCACCTAACTTGGATCCAAGGCGAGCATGCGGTGCGGGAGGTGAACGACACGTGAAAGACTGTGCCCCTATCTCTGGGCGTGAGCACTAACAATATGTGCAGGTCTATGAGCTAACAATTCATGATATCTCATCATTTCACATCATATCTCATCGTTATTCGTTCTCAACTATGCATGTACCTACCTGGTACTTACCTGGCGTCCTCGGCACCAACATATGCATGAAATGTATAATTAAATACTCATGCATCAAAATCAAGTAATATGCAAGTCGATAAAACGTATTTTCCATTTCAAAAGTGATTCTGGGAAATCATTTAATATATATAGGTTATACGGAAAATAATACTGCCCACTCACAGATACGTAGTCGAGATGAAGCCTCCTAGCTTGGCTCAATCACATATGTCCTCGGAATACGTTTCCCTATATGTGAAATTTCTAATTAACTTAGTTTAATAACACATAAACGGAAACGTAAATAAAATCTTCATAGATTGTCCAAATATAGGGTTTAAATATATGAAATCGATCTACTCGACGTCACGAACGTCGCTATATTTTTAGAAAATTTTTACGAGGTCCCACGCGCTAGCACAGTGCACGGGCTACGCGCCCCCCAAGCGCAGCGCGTGCGCCCCACGCGCCCCTGTCATTGGTCCTCGCCGGACTGGTTTTTCCGGTGACCGGAAAACTTCCGTGTGTGATATCTCACTCGTTTCTTAACCATTTTGTCCCATTTTTCTTCCTACATGCTCTAAATTAAGAGTACTACAAGTCTATACCTTCAAAAACCTTGAAAAAGGTCTTAAATTTCCTTGGGGACAACCTCCAAAACCGGCCAACTCCGTTCTACGTGATCCCGACGTCCAAACACATCCAACGCACCATTCCGAGCCTCCTTGGGACCTCACAAAGGTCCCTGATGAATAGTGCCCTTTACAAAACTTGAATTTTGGACGTGAAATCGTCGTAGTTCTTACCTGAAAATGGTATGGTTGAGTTCGTATGGACGTCACGATCAAAAATATGCAATTTGTTTCGTCGATCTATGAAGTTTTGATATGGGTGTGGGTGTATGTCGTGTGTTTTGTAGAGAGAGAGTGAAATCGTGAGGGAAGAGAGAGAGATGAAGTATGAGGGATGACAGAGAGAAAAGAGTGTCGGTGGCGGGGTGAAAAGACCACCAATCACACAATTATTTCCTAACTTTTCTCATTGGCCCCCAAAGGCTTGGAAAACATATAATTGGCCCAAAATTAATAATCCATGCATAAATGATCGGATCATATTTATATATATTTTACATCAAATTCTCTCGTCTTTTCTTAGTTAGTTCCTTATATTTTTGAGCTATTTACATTATTTTTATGTTTTATAAGATTTATCAAGCAAAGAAAATAAAAATAGAATAAGTGAAATTTTAAGTGTCAAATTCGTCAAAACTGCCTTACTCACTTATTTTCTTTGTTTATGTTTTCGATTCGAATTGGAGTGATTATAATTGGGTTGGTTTGTTTTGTGCAAATAATCTAATAGAAAGAAAAGCAGTGCGGTGGAAATAATCATGGCAGAAAATAATAGGAGGAAAGCAGCTCACGAGGCTGCTTTTGTTTCTGGAGGGCCCTGGGAGGAATGGTTGGCGTCGGTGGGAAGGCAAAACACATGCAAAAGAAAAGTTAAAGAGATAAAGGAAAGTTGAGGGGAACACAAGCATGCCGAGGCACATGGACTGAAAAATTTAGAAAAAGAAAGTTAAAAAAAATATATGGAAAGGGGGCAGCTAAGAAAAGCTGCCAGCGGAGAAAAAGGAAAATATATAAAAGGGCAAGCGGCAGAGGAATAAGGGGAGTTGCCTTAGCGAGCAGCGAGAAAAGAAAAAAAAAATAATAAAAACAGAAGGGTGAGGACGGAGAGAGGAGGGAGCTCCTGGGGGAACTCCTTGGAGCTGAAAAGAGGCACAGGGCCTCGGGCCTTGAAGAAAACAGAAGTCTGGGGCTGCCATTTGGCAGCGTGAAGCCCAAAGGAAGGAGCACGGAGAGTGGAGAAGCAGCGCCTATTGCAAGAGGTGCTGACTAAAGCAGGAAGGAGCTGCCACGGGGCAGCCAGAGAAACCAAGAGCTGCCTTGAGGCGCCAGGTGGAGGCGCTGAGCTTGGAAAGGAGAAAGGGGCTGCCTTCCAGGCAGCTGGCAAAAAGCTGAAGAAAGAGGAGTCCTTGCGGCAGCAGCTCACCACGGGTCAAGCGCCTCGGAGCAGAAATACAAAGCACAGTGCGCATGCAAGTGCACAGAAAGTTCTTGCACTCTATTTCGGTTTAATCCTCCAAACTCATATGTTATTTCTGTTTTAATTTATAAATAATGTGTAATTAATTTAGTTTGGCTAGAGGTTAATTCAAAGCCATGGATATATTTGTAATTTCAATTGATTACCTTCAGTTGTGATTTTATGAGTTGTGAATTTAATTTGCTTAACTGCTTGATTAATAACTTATTTGTGTACGTCGATTAAGAATGCATACTTAATTTGCATGCATGAATTTGATGCTAGAATATAAGGGCATTTCACCTAATCGTTATGAACTTATATTCATGAGTAGTGAAGGTTGCTAGTCACAATCACGTTAAGTAAATTCTTGGCAGGAGTATCATGCTTTTCATAGTTACGAATGCCTCGTCAGTATTTATAGTTTTCACAAAGTCTAATGATCTTTGATTGTATCTCTATTGTGCTTTTCACGTAGGGGACTTTTAGAGAATGTGTTGAATTGTTGTATGTTGTTCATCCAATTCAATAACTTAAGGAAAACTTGAAGATTAAAAAAGTGCTGTTCACGGTTAATCTGGAGTATTGAGATTTATAACTTATTGAAAGAACAACTGAAAATCAATTTAGATTGCATTTGTGTCATGTGTGGAGAAGAACCCTCTAGCCAGTCCGTCGCCCATCCATTCACTTTTAATTTCATGTATTTGTCAATTCTGTAATTTATTTAAGTTTAAATTACTTTTCGTCAAAACCAAACCCCCCCCCCCCAATTATTAAATTATATTATTTAGTTAATTTTCATTGTTTTGAATCATTTTAAGTGTGTTTCGAGTTATTAGAGTTTTTAGCCAAGTTTTTGAAGGATTATTTTGGAGAAACATGTTCATTTAAGCAATATCATTAGCATGCAATTAACAAATTAAAGGCGGAATCATGCTTTCATATACTTAAAAACAAAACATCAACCATGAATGTTCAAAGCCTAGTAGATTGGTGAACCTTTAAACAACTCAAAACAAAGTGAGTTGAGATTTATACCTTTGTAGATTCCTCTTTGCTTAAGCAAAGGCTAATCACCCAAAGAGAGGGCCTTCATTCCCTGCATCTTAAAACTATGGATTTATATAGAAAGGATAGGTTCTCTAAGTTCTCAAAATTGAGAACCTCTAAGTTTCTACACCAAGGTTTTGATTAAGAAGAAATGAGTGACCTTGGAGGAGCTAGAGTGCTAGCTAAAACCCTCCAAGGGGGCCGGCCATTTCTAGACAGAAGGGAGAGCTTTTCTTCTCTCCAATTTCCCCAAAAACAACCCTAAATGAATTTTGGCTATAAAGTCAAATTTATACCTTAATTCATTTGAGTGGCAAACTTGTAAATAAGTCCAAGTTTGCTACCCTTACTAAGTGGCCGGCCTTAGGGATATTTTTGGAGTATTTGGGCCTTTGTAAATCATTATTTATTAAGTTGTCATACAACTTAAGTTAATGGACTCGACGTTCGAAGCCCATTGGGCCTTAAGGTCCAAAACTATCCCGAGGTCTTTAACGAACTTATTCGTTTGATTAATAATCATATTAATTAATCCTTGCCATAAATAATTAAACCATTTAATTATTCTTACTCATTTCCGTTGAATCTTCAATGTTTACCTTACACGGTGTACGATCCATTAGGTTCCTTTTAGCGAGGCAGTGGGCGATTCAAACTCTTTCAAATCGATTGTGAATTTGAAACTAACTTTCAATTCTCCCTTTAGTGTTTACACACGTTTAGGGCTTCCACAAACCATGAGTGACACCTAGCAGCATATCATGGTTACCCAAGCTAATCAGAAGAGGTAGAGAACCTATTCAGTTTAGGATTACAAATGCAATACGGTCCTTCTCTAATACAATACTCTTGACCACATTGTTTGGCTTGATAGTTTATTCATGTCTACTATCCAATGTGAATCTCGTGCTTATATGATTCTATTGAATGTGATCTGGAACACATTCCAACATCTCATTCATACTCTGGCCAGAGATTCTAAATCATATCATAGAGTATTCTCCCTCAACGGTTTGAAGGTTAGAGATCCCTTGTTGCGCATTCACTTGTCTCCATGACTAGATAGCTTGACCCCAACCATGCCGTGGACACTCCAAAGGAATGCCATTTGACACGATCAAAGATCAAGGACCTAACCACAAGACAACTATGATGCCTCAGGTCAAAGGACTAATTTGCATTATCCTAACCATGAGTTCTCACGTGACATGAATATGAGAACTCGTCGTTGATCGTGTTCAGTGAACTCATTCTCTATTGAGCACCTATGTACTTGTCTTGGTGTCACTCACATCAATGACTCGAGACTAGTCACTCTCCCCGAGATAAGACATAGCACGTACTGATCTTAACGGACTGTCAATGCCTAATTGGCAATCCTATGATCAGGAACGTTTAGGATGTGTCTACGAAAGAATGGTCTCATGAATCTAACTATTTAGATCGCATTCTCCCAATCACATATTCCTTGGACTTTATCGTTTAAGCATATAACATTTATATGAGACCGCTCAAACAATAATCTTTGCCCTTGATATTAAACTAGATTAGTTTAACATGTGAAATGTCCGTAAAGTATCATCATATGATTGGTTTTAGGGCACATTTCCAACAATCTCCCACTTGCACTAGAGCCAATCGGCTTGGTCATCAGTGATGATACCTCTTCTGTAGTCATTTCAAAAATGGCTGAGTAGTAGGCCTAGACAATGGATATCTATATGTTATCCATAGAAGCAACCTTGAGAATAACGACGTCACCATTATACATGATTCCCAATCATGTGGTTTAGTCTCTCATATGAGTTCGGACCTTGATGAGACCTTGATTCCCTGGCTTGAGCTATCGCCCCATTAGTGTCATACACTTTCTGGTTGGAACCGAATAGATAGTTCATAAATGAACTTTCCCATCCAAACAACATTGTTGTAAGCTTCTATATGGCAATATATTTTGCATCCATAATGGAATACACTAAAGTCATTACTTTAATGTTTCCATCCAAATATCTCTTTAGTCATAATAAAGAGATATATGTTTATCTCTTCATTCATAATGAAGAAACATCCAATGATGGATTAGATTCATAATCTAATACATTTACGCTTCCATTACGTTACTCTAATTCTTTCTCAATCTTTGAGGAATCTATCCTTTAGTATTTCTCAAATACTTAAGGATTCACTTGACAGTTGCCATGGTTCTGATCCTGGGCTTGCACTGATATCGTTTTGTACCGTTCTAGGTACAACTCATATCAATGTCTTTCATACAATATGAAATACATAAATCACCTTTCTGCGTATGCATAAAGGATTCTATTTACGCATTATTACTTTGGGAGTCAAAGGGTACATTCCCTTTGAGAAGAACAATTTCCTAGTTTCACTAGAATTATCATTCTAAGTGAAGTTTATCATCATATGAGAAACTTCCTAGCATCTCTTGTCTATTATAGACTATATCTCCCATATATATTCTATCGTTTATAGAATGTTTAAAGTCATAACTTTAATGAAGAAGTATTCATTTCATTTCCAAAAATTAATATATCATATATATATTTAAATTTAGGAATATGATAAACTCCCACTAATCTTTTGTAAACCTAGTAAACAAAAGATTCATTTACATCTTTATGAGAAATCAAACGATTTGATCTTTCTTCATATGACGCTTATAGCTCCCACTAGCGTGGTAAGATCCTTGATGGATGGATCTCTACAACTTACATGTCTTGTGATTTATAGTTTTAGACATACATTATCAAGACTATCTTAATAATGGTTTTTGGAAACCCATATTATGTCCAAACATTGAATCACCATTTAGTTGTAGCTAGTGATCCTCGAATTAATTGAAACTAAGACTATATCAAAGATGGTTTCTTCAAAGTCAACCATACTCTTTGAGTGTAGTCACCTTAGGCTACCAATTAGCTATTAAGGTTTCATTATTTCGAGTCAAATGGTATTTTACCATTTCCTTGAGTATATATCGTATATACACACACTTAATGTAGTCATAAGGATTTTTCATTCTTATTTCTTTCGAATTAAGAGGTGCAACTCTATGACATAGTCATAAAGTCCAAACCATTCAACTAAGACGGTTTATAAATCCTTCTCGACTACCTTGGAGCTTCTGGTATAGGAACTAGGTTGTTATATTTGTTGATCACTATCTTGTCTCTTAAAGAACCCATTCTTTGAGTTCTATCTCTAGTTCATTTGCGTTTAGGCAAATCATATTGTAAGATTACAATGAACTACCCAACAAAACAACATTTGTTAGTTGGTTTATAGAAGCGATATCCAAAAGCTAATTTAAGGATATCCCACAAGATTATTATCAATCAAATATTGCTTATTAGCACACAACCCCAAATCTTAACATACTTAAGATTTGTCTTTCTTTCCAACTACATCTTGTGGAGTCATGAAAATTTTGGAAGATCTTCTAATTCACAATCACATTGTTTTAGAAGTATATATATCCTATATATGGGTATTAGATAATAATCAACGAACTAAATCATATTTGAGTACGTTCTTCTTCTAATGGAAAAATTTATTATCTTATGATGCCAATTTCCTTGATATCTTTCAAGGAAACTCATCTAAAGTGTTATCTTTCCTTGGATCAAATCTAAGGAGGTAAATACTTTAGACGTCTTACTCATCAACTTACATTTCTTGAATTCTTTGAAACATTTTTGCAAAGTATTCCGACTTGTGTTTATTCAAAATAAACTATAGTCCAACCGAGAGTGATCTTCGGTGAATGTCATACAACATGAGTAGTATTATGTTGTGGATAAGTGCCACTAACATCTAAGTGAATTAACCTCAACAAATTTGTGATTCTTTCTTCTTTCCAAAAGAATAAAGATTCGAACATTTCGCCTCTATACAATTTTAACAAGAAGGTATTGGATCCGGATCTAACGATCCAAAGCATCCATCCATGACCAACTCGTAATTCATGTTTTAGAGGTATCACAACTTAGTTGGGATTAGTCACTACCTTGCAACCTTTTGGGTTTTAAGCATCGTTTTATTCTAAACAATTAACACTACCACATCATCTCTACTATAGAGACAATTAATTAGATTACAATAATCTAATCATTCTTTATATGGTAGTTCATATGAGGAAGTAAGTACAATCCGCTTTCGCAGAGATCTATATTTTATTCACTTTCCGAATGTGAAGTACTTTCTCTTCTCTCATTAATCTTCTACTTCTTATTAGCCACAGTTTTACAACAACTTGTAAAACATAGTTACTAATACAGAATCAAGCATTCAAGTAGAAGAACCAACTGTTATGAACTTTTCAAGAACATTCTACAACACCTTCGAAAGGTGTGTTCTTGACACTTGCAAGACATTTCTTGCAAATACCCCTTCCAATGTCCATCCTTTCATAAAGAAAGTTTGTTCCCTTGGAGTTATTTTGTCTTCTTCATTTAACTTCTCCTTTGACTACAATAGTCATGGTCCCTAAACTCCCATTATCTCTCTTGAAACTTGTTTCAATCGTGTTTTACACAGCAAACGATTTGGAGAGCATGCGGTTATTGTTCACTATATAGTTTACAATAAACTTAGTGAACGATTAGGATAGGGACACAAAAGTGAAGTCCTTGCCTAGTTTCCGTCTCGTTAAGTGGTTTAACACTTCAACACTCAATGATTCAAAATCATCATAAGTCCATGTTGATGGACTATTTTTGTCAACCAACCATTATGTTCTAAACATAATTACAAACATTCAAGAGTTGTTCAAGGCAACTCTCATTTCTTCATACAACGATTTGTAAGTGAAGAATCATGGCACATAAAGTGTCCATGCCCTTGTGCTTTCTTCTCAAGTTCCTTGTTCATGTAACAAAGAGACAAGCACTTAATGTTTGCGTTGATTAAGGGTTGTTCAAAGCAACTCTTATTTCTTCATACTACAATTTGTATTTGAAGAATTATGACAATAAAATTGTTGTCCTCTTTATGATAGACTTATCTAACATGTTCTTCCAATGATACATTTATCAATAGGAAGATTGTGAGGATGAGACTACTTAGGCACTTGTACAATCCATTCAAGACAATCTATGGGATTGTAGTACCAAGTTCGGAAACTAAAGTAATCGGCTTTTCTTTGTCAAGTATTGGATAGCGTTTGCAAATATATTGGTAAACAAATACATAACGAATATAAATTGATTGATTTTAAGCTATTTGATTTGGGTCTTTAAATCACAATAGCACCACCCACTATTTTTGGAAAATTCCATATCCCTCATCGGAATTCGAGAGTTTTGGAGGAAACTCTTAGTAGGTTATGGGAGACTCACTATTACCAAGCCCACCTCACGATGATACGATGTTGGTTAGCATTAATAACAATGAGAGAGTACGCTTACTCATTTACATCTTTATGTAAGAACCCATCTAATATGGCCTCTAGAGAATGTCACCTCACAATGATATGATGTTGGCTCCATTGCACTTAGTTAAGTCATTCCCACCATGCGAGTTCAAGTTAGGGGTTCAAGAACAACCTCACGATGATACGATGTTGGCTATTCTTGTTGCCTACCTTTCACAACATCATGTATGCGTATAGAATCCTCCCCGAGTGTAAGCATGCACTTTGTACTCCCCCATGATAGGGTGAAGCCGATGTACACGTCACAAACGTTCGGACCTACCACGGTGGAAGGCCACGAAAGAGTGTTCAAAAGCACTCTCACGCTTATCAACTTAATATTGGTTAGGTTGAGGGTTTTTAGGTCTCATCACATATTAATATACATTTTAATCCAATTAAAACATTTTTGGTCCTATGACAACTATTGGTCCATATGATTTATTTAGTTGTATATAATACTCCCACTAAACTTTTAAAACGGTTTTTAAAGCAAGAGTACATGATACTACTAACATAAGATTTGTATTCATTGATGGACTATATAGTTGCCTTAGGGCCTTAGGATGACTATGAACCTTTTATTAGATCCAACACGAGCCTTGTGTTGAATCTCGGACTAGGGATGGTGATTGATTTTAGTTACGCATTTAATCACATTAAGGCGTGTTGTCTTAGGGGCGTTGGACCCAACTACTTCATTTTCATGCATATCATATAAAGCAAGAAAGAAGTACTTCAAAGTAAAGAAGAGCTTATGCTCTTTTACAACAATTGATCAAATCAAATTACTTTAAATTAAAGAAGAGCTTATGCTCTTTTACAACATTTGATCTAATCAAATTACAACCAAAATCTAATCTACACATTCCCATGGTTCAAACAAATTTGAAACGGCCTTTCACATAGCTCAATTATCGTAGGCTTAGGTTCATAATCACCCTTTAATTAATTAACACTTTAACTAATTAAATTGAATGCAACATTTTTCATTTGGTTTTTGTATCCATAAAATTTGATTTTCAATGGAGCTAACTAAAATGAAAATCCAATTCTCATTTAAAGGGACAAAACAATTTTTGTTCTCTATTTAATTTGGGCCAATATTAATAACCTCAACTTATTTGGGCTATAATGCAATTAGCCTCAACTTTTGGGCTATTTTGCAATTACTTAAACTTTTGGGGTCACTTTGTAAAAACACAAAAGTTCACTACTTTATGTAATTACAACTAGAACCCAAAAATTTCAACAAAAGATAAAACTTCATTAAAGGATCAAAACAATTTGTCCTTTTAGTGATTTTGGACTTTTACGTAAAAACGTAAACTTTTGGGCCAAAATGCAAATACACAAAAGTATCAAAACTTTATGTAATTGCACAAAAGGCCCTAAAATATCCCTACTAATAGGGTGGCCGGTTTTGACAAGTTTTTAGAAAAAAATTTCAAAGTTTTTGTGAGGTGGTTTTGGTTTCAAAAAACCATGCAAGTGGTGTGTGTGAAAGGGAGTTATCCTTTACACACCCACCAATATTTCTTTAACCTTTATTATTCAAATATCTAAGATATTTTTCAAAGTTTTTGACTAACATTAAAATGTTAATCATTAATAAATATATGAAAATATCTTATAACAAAAAACTTTATGAAATAATTCAAAAACTTTGAATCAAAACCACAAGCTTTAATGTTCTTGGCAAGAACATCAAGAACATGAAGAACATTCATGAGAAACCCATAAAAGTTCCATGAACATTTTTCATCCAAAAACATTTCAAAATCACTTAAACTTAAGGGAAATAACATATAACTAAACTAGGGGTTCCAAAAGTCACTTGAAAAACATTTTAACAAGACAAACAAGAACCCAAAAAATCACCCTTTAATTTTGGCCGAAAATCCCAAAATTCATGGCACCAAATTTTAGCTTCAATATTCATGCTCATATGAACTACATCTACAACATTTGAGATGCCAAATTTTCAAACAAAATTTACATTCATAAAACAAGAATAAAGCTTGTAACATTTTACAACTTTTAAATCACATATTATGAACTACAAAACCAAAAAGGATTCACCAACTACTAGACCTAGGCTCTGATACCACTTGAAGGATTATTTTGGAGAAACATGTTCATTTAAGCAATATCATTAGCATGCAATTAACAAATTAAAGGCGGAATCATGCTTTCATATACTTAAAAACAAAACATCAACCATGAATGTTCAAAGCCTAGTAGATTGGTGAACCTTTAAACAACTCAAAACAAAGTGAGTTGAGATTTATACCTTTGTAGATTCCTCTTTGCTTAAGCAAAGGCTAATCACCCAAAGAGAGGGCCTTCATTCCTTGCATCTTAAAACTATGGATTTATATAGAAAGGATAGGTTCTCTAAGTTCTCAAAATTGAGAACCTCTAAGTTTCTACACCAAGGTTTTGATTAAGAAGAAATGAGTGACCTTGGAGGAGCTAGAGTGCTAGCTAAAACCCTCCAAGGGGGCCGGCCATTTCTAGACAGAAGGGAGAGCTTTTCTTCTCTCCAATTTCCCCAAAAACAACCCTAAATGAATTTTGGCTATAAAGTCAAATTTATACCTTAATTCATTTGAGTGGCAAACTTGTAAATAAGTCCAAGTTTGCTACCCTTACTAAGTGGCCGGCCTTAGGGATATTTTTGGAGTATTTGGGCCTTTGTAAATCATTATTTATTAAGTTGTCATACAACTTAAGTTAATGGACTCGACGTTCGAAGCCCATTGGGCCTTAAGGTCCAAAACTATCCCGAGGTCTTTAACAAACTTATTCGTTTGATTAATAATCATATTAATTAATCCTTGCCATAAATAATTAAACCATTTAATTATTCTTACTCATTTCTGTTGAATCTTCAATCTTTACCTTACACGGTGTACGATCCATTAGGTTCCTTTTAGCGAGGCAGTGGGCGATTCAAACTCTTTCAAATCGATTGTGAATTTGAAACTAACTTTCAATTCTCCCTTTAGTGTTTACACACGTTTAGGGCTTCCAGAAACCATGAGTGACACCTAGCAGCATATCATGGTTACCTAAGCTAATCAGAAGAGGTAGAGAACCTATTCAGTTTAGGATTACAAATGCAATACGGTCCTTCTCTAATACAATACTCTTGACCACATTGTTTGGCTTGATAGTTTATTCATGTCTACTATCCAATGTGAATCTCGTGCTTATATGATTCTATTGAATGTGATCTGGAACACATTCCAACATCTCATTCATACTCTGGCCAGAGATTCTAAATCATATCATAGAGTATTCTCCCTCAACGGTTTGAAGGTTAGAGATCCCTTGTTGCGCATTCACTTGTCTCCATGACTAGATAGCCTGACCCCAACCATGCCGTGGACACTCCAAAGGAATGCCATTTGACACGATCAAAGATCAAGGACCTAACCACAAGACAACTATGATGCCTCAGGTCAAAGGACTAATTTGCATTATCCTAACCATGAGTTCTCACGTGACATGAATATGAGAACTCGTCGTTGATCGTGTTCAGTGAACTCATTCTCTATTGAGCACCTACGTACTTGTCTTGGTGTCACTCACATCAATGACTCGAGACTAGTCACTCTCCCCGAGAGAAGACATAGCACGTACTGATCTTAACGGACTGTCAATGCCCAATTGGCAATCCTATGATCAGGAACGTTTAGGATGTGTCTACGAAAGAATGGTCTCATGAATCTAACTATTTAGATCGCATTCTCCCAATCACATATTCCTTGGACTTTATCGTTTAAGCATATAACATTTATATGAGACCGCTCAAACAATAATCTTTGCCCTTGATATTAAACTAGATTAGTTTAACATGTGAAATGTCCGTAAAGTATCATCATATGATTGGTTTTAGGGCACATTTCCAACAGTTTTGTGTTTTTGAGTCCTGTTTAATATTTTTGAATTAATTTAGAGTAGATTAGCAATCCCTCCTAATCCCCGGCCTAGAACGATACCCTACTTACATCTATACTACAACTGTCAAAAAGAGGGTTAAATTTGTGCGGTTTTACAAACCCGTCAAATTTTTGGCGCCGTTGCCGGGGATTAGCAACTTTGCTAATCCCTTTATTTTTTTGTTTGTGTTTATGTTTATATTTGTGTTTATGTTTATGTTTGTGTTTGTGTCTTTTACTTTTGATATTTGATTTAGTTTTCTTTCTTTGCAGGAATTTTTGGTTATTTCCACCCTTGAAGTTGATTGCATAATTTAAGCTTGGGGGTCATCGATTGAGTTTTCTGCAAATTAGGGAAGTTTTCAGTCCATTGCTTTATTTTGTTTCTTTTCATTTAGTAATTTTATTTTTATTTTATTTTTATATTTTTATTTGCATATTAATGTTTTCTGACATTGGGGACAATGTCTAGTTTAGGTGTGGGGTATAAAGAGTTTAAAAAAAAAAAGACCAAATTGAAAATTTTTGTACCTTCGACTACGAACTGGTTTCATTTGTTTCCGTGTTGTTGCTTTTTGTTTTCTTAATTAGTTTTGTTTTATTTAATTTTTTCGGAAAATTTTAAAAAAATCCAAAAATATTGTCTTGTTTTCCTTATGGTTTTAAATTAGATTTTTGTTAGTTTCCCGACCCAATGATATAATTGGATCAAATTTGAACCATGATGATCAAGAACTTAGTTAACATGTGTTATGTGAAATTCCTAATTCTCTTGTTAGTTTGGTACATGTTTGATCATTCTTGAAAATCCAAATGCACATAGCCTTGTTAATGTGAAACTAAAGCATGACTTAAAGCTTCATATGCGAATTTAGTGACCATATACATCCTATGTGAGTTTTTGAGGCTATTGAAAGTGTGTGCATTTTTCATACACTCCTATTCTTTCATGTGTGATGAACTTATGTGAGATACATCTCTAGAACTTGCGTAACGATCTTTCGAAATATTTGTCATTGATTGCATGAACTTGAAAATGATAGAGGCATTAGGTTCACCACCATGGCCCAAATAAACATGTTTCCCAAAGAAAAATGATATCATTAGATTGCCAATTTGAGCCGTATATGTTGAACCTTTTATTTCTTATCACCAGATATGTCTACCCTTATACCTCAAACATGTTTCCTTACCCTTTCCAAGCGAGCAATTTGAGACTGTCTTTTGAGAAATGATTGTGAAGTACTTCGAAGGAGTTTGGCAAAAAAATAAAAAATAAAAAAAAAGAGAAGAAAAGAAAAAGAAAAAGAAAGACTGTATTCAAAGAAAATAAAAAGTTTTTGAAGTTTCAGTCTGAGGGTGTGGTTGGAGGTGTTAGAAGAATCGTTGGAGAGCTTGAGTTCTTATAAATCTCAACAAAAGAATTGCTTGCAATGTAGCTTGGAACTTGTGCTTTCTTATTCTTTCATTTCAATAGCCATATCCCTAAGCCTCATTACATCCAATAAAAGTCCTCTTGATTTAAGTTTTGCAATTATGATTGTGGAGAAGTGATCTTTATGCAAGCTTATGGTAGAACTTTCACATTTGATTCTTTGAGCGAAACACATTAAAACTAAACACATGTGTGATTGAGTGCATATCCCGTGAGAAGGTTGCCGGTTTGCATATGGTGATTTTAAAAATAAAAACTTGAAATTGCATTAGCATGGCTATCTCACACACTACACTTCAAGGATGATTTAAAGATTACTGCTAATATTTGAATAAGGAAGATGAACTTGGATTAGCTTGTTTGGTGCTAGCTATGGTTCTTGATGATTTGTGTTCTCGAATGAAATTCTATGAGGGTTACATAGGGGGAAGCTAATGTTTTTCATGTTACTACTTGTTCTTGTTTTCTTTGTTTTGCTCGAGGACTAGCAAAAGCTAAGTGTGGGGGTATTTGATCAGATCATATTTATATATATTTTACATCAAATTCTCTCGCCTTTTCTTAGTTAGTTCCTTATATTTTTGAGCTATTTACATTATTTTTATGTTTTATAAGATTTATCAAGCAAAGAAAATAAAAATAGAATAAGTGAAATTTTAAGTGTCAAATTCGTCAAAACTGCCTTACTCACTTATTTTCTTTGTTTATGTTTTCGATTCGAATTGGAGTGATTATAATTGGGTTGGTTTGTTTTGTGCGAATAATCTAATAGAAAGAAAAGCAGTGCGGTGGAAATAATCATGGCAGAAAATAATAGGAGGAAAGCAGCTCACAAGGCTGCTTTTGTTTCTGGAGGGCCCTGGGAGGAATGGTTGGGGTCGGTGGGAAGGCAAAACACATGCAAAAGAAAAGTTAAAGAGATAAAGGAAAGCTGAGGGGAACACAAGCATGCCGAGGCACATGGACTGAAAAATTTAGAAAAAGAAAGTTAAAAAAAATATATGGAAAGGGGGCAGCTACGAGAAGCTGCCAGCGGAGAAAAAAGAAAATATATAAAAGCGCAAGCGACAGAGGAATAAGGGGAGCTGCCTTAGCGAGCAGCGAGAAAAGAAAAAAAAAATAAAAACAGAAGGGTGAGGACGGAGCGAGGAGGGAGCTCCTGGGGGAGCTCCCAGGAGCTGAAAAGAGGCACATGGCCTCGAGCCTTGAAGAAAACAGAAGTCTGGGGGCTGCCATTTGGCAGCGTGAAGCCCAAAGGAAGGAGCACGGAGAACGAAGCTGCCTTTGGCAGCTGAGGAGAGAAAAACAGAAAAAAAAAAAAAAAAAAAAAAAAAAAAGGAAAGAGGCAGCTTGAAGCTGCCAAGCGGTGCAAGCAGCGCGTCAAGGAGGGAATTGTGGAGAAGCAACGCCTATTGCAAGAGGTGCTGACTAAAGGAGCAAGGAGCTGCCACGGGGCAGCCAGAGAAACCGAGAGCTGCCTTGAGGCGCCAGGTGGAGGCGCTGAGCTTGGAAAGGAGAAAGGGGCTGCCTTCTAGGCAGCTGGCAAAAAGCTGAAGAAAGAGGAGTCCTTGCGGCAGCAGCTCACCACGGGTCAAGCGCCTCGGGGCAGAAATACAAAGCACAGTACGCATGCAAGTGCACAGAAAGTTCTTGCACTCTATTTCGGTTTAATCCTCCAAACTCATATGTTATTTCTGTTTTAATTTATAAATAATGTGTAATTAATTTAGTTTGGCTAGAGGTTAATTCAAAGCCATGGATATATTTGTAATTTGAATTGGTTACCTTCAGTTGTGATTTTATGAGTTGTGAATTTAATTTGCTTAACTGCTTGATTAATAACTTATTTGTGTACGTCGATTAAGAATGCATACTTAATTTGCATGCATGAATTTGATGCTAGAATATAAGGAAATTTCACCTAATCGTTATGAACTTATATTCATGAGTAGTGAAGGTTGCTAGTCACAATCGCGTTAAGTAAATTCTTGGCAGGAGTATCATGCTTTTCATAGTTACGAATGCCTCGTCAGTATTTATAGTTTTCACAAAGTTTAATGATCTTTGACTGTATCTCTATTGTGCTTTTCACGTAGGGGACTTTTAGAGAATGTGTTGAATTGTTGTATGCTGTTCATCCAATTCAATAACTTAAGGAAAACTTCAAGATTAAAAAAGTGCCGTTCACGGTTAATCTGGAGTATTGAGATTTATAACTTATTGAAAGAACAACTGAAAATCAATTTAGATTGCATTTGTGTCATGTGTGGAGAAGAACCCTCTAGCCAGTCCGCCGCCCATCCATTCACTTTTAATTTAATGTATTTGTCAATTCTGTAATTTATGTAAGTTTAAATTACTTTTCGTCAAAACCAAACCCCCCCCCCCCATTATTAAATTATATTATTTAGTTAATTTTCATTGTTTTGAATCATTTTAAGTGTGTTTCGAGTTATTAGAGTTTTTAGCCTAGTTTTGTGTTTTTGAGTCCTGTTTAATATTTTTGAATTAATTTAGAGTAGTGATGCGAGAATTAACTCGACACAAATTAAACCCTCTTTTTGACAGTTGTAGTAATGATGTAAGTAGGGTATCGTTCTGGACCGGGGATTAGGAGGGATTGCTAATCACTCTAAAATTAAATTAAAAACGTAAAAAAAAAAAAAACAAAATTTAAAATACTAAACTAAAATAAAAACACTTAACTAGAAAAAAAAACTTAAAATAGAACTAACAAATAAACTAAAATAAATCAAAAGACTCAAAAATACAAAACTAAGCTAAAAATTCGAAACACACTTAAAATGACTCAAAATAATAAAAACAATTTAAAATAAAAACTAGGAATTGAAATGAAAGGAAATTAAAATTAAAAGATTACAAATAATAAAAAGTAACTAAATAATAATATTATAATAATGGGGGGATTGATTTTTGACGAACAGATAGATAACGGATTGGCTAGAGGGTTTTTCTCCACACATGACACAAATGTAACCTAAATTGATTCCCAGTTATGAATTTAGCAAACGCATAAATGACAACGCTCCAAGTTAATTAGGTCCGCTTAAATTAACTTTCAGATTTCCCTAGATTCATTGAATTGGACGGAAAACGCATCACAACCAAATTATTCTTATCAAGTTCTTTAACTATGGAATACGCATGATAGAGAGACATATCAAAGATCATTAAGTTCAATGGAAATCATAAACATCGACTAGGCATTCATAACTATGGAATACGCATGTTAATCCAACCTAGGGTTTACTAAACACAACCGTGACTAGCGATTTTTACTACTCATGAATATAAGTTCATAACGATTAGGTGAAATTCCCTTATATCCTAGCATCAAGTCTAAACATGCAAATTAAGTGTCGACCCTTAACCCACATACATAAACAAGTTCTTAATCAACACAGAAAAGTAAACCACATCCAAACATTTATACATTCATAACTGGAGTAAATCAAATTAAAATTACAAATGTAATCATGGTTTCAAATTAACCTCTAGCCAATATAAATTAATTACACATTATTCATAAATTAAAAACAGATATTAAAAATAAAAGTAAAATAAAAAGTTTGGAGGGATTAAACCGAAACGGGAAGTTGCAAAGGTTCTGTGCAGTGTGAGGATTTGCACCGTGAGCTGCTGTGCTTTCTGATTTCTGCACGTTGGTAGCTGCCTTATTGGCAGCTGTCTCCACAGCTTTTCTCCCACCGTCCGTAAACTCTCTCTGTCCGCTGCCACTCAAGGCAGATTCTCACCGACCTTGGTTCCTGATTTTCGTTTCTCCGAGGCAGCATCTCTCAAGCTCACCCTCGCTCTCAGCTGCCAAAGGCAGCTCCGTGAGATCTCCCCCGCAAGCTCCCCCTTAAAACCTTATATTTCCTTTCTGGTGCTACCTCCCCGAGGAGCCCTCCTTATCTCTTTTTTTTTTTTTTTTAACTGCTCCTCAAGCAGCCTCCTACCTCACGCCAGGAAGCCCCCCGTCCAAGCTGCCTTCTCCTTTCGTCTCCCCCTTACCCGAGGAGCTTCCTCACCTTTTATTTTCTTTTTACTTGGCTCCCCTCGAAGCCTTCTCCTCCGAATTATTATTTTTTTTTGTTTTCTTCAAGCCTTCCAACTTTGACTCCACCAAAAGCTTCATTGGCCCCTGCGACTTGCCCTTTCATCAATTCTGTTTTCCAGCTTGTTTGCCTTAAACAAAAGGCATCTTCTTTTCTATATTCTGAAAGGCCCTCCTCACAGCCCTCCATTCAAATCTGTCCGTGCCTTTCATCATGACTCCACCGAATGCACTCACTTAGTGCATGCCATCATGATCACACACACACAACATTAATTATATAAATAAATATAATTATATAAATATATAAATAAATAAAAATATAAATATATAAATATATATATATATATAAATATATATATATATATATATATAAATATATATATATATATTATTTTTCAAATGATAAAATCTAATCAACAAACAAGAAAGTTTAAACGAATTAATTACTTAACACTTCATTTATTCTATTTTTATTTTCTTTTCTTGAAAAACTTATAAAACATAAAAATAACGTAAATAGCTTAAAATATAACGAACTAACTAAGAAAAGACGAGTGAATTTGATATAAAAATGTATATAAATATGGTCCGATCAAATACCCCCACACTTAGCTTTTGCTAGTCCTCGAGCAAAACAAAGAAAACAGAAAAAGTAATAACATGAAAAACATTAGCTTCCCCTTATTTGACCCTCAAAGAATTTCATTTGAGAACATAAGTCAGCAAGAACCATAGCTAGCACCAAACAAGCTAATTCAAGATCATCTTCCTTATTCAAATATTAGCAGTAATCTTTAAATCATCCTTGAAGTGTAGTGTGTGAGATAGCCATGCTAATGCAATTTCAAGTTTTTATTTTTAAAATCACCATATGCAAACCAGCAACCTTCTCACGGGATATGCACTCAATCACACATGTGTTTAGTTTTAATGTGTTTCGCTCAAAGAAACAAATGTGAAAGATCTACCATACGCTTGCATAAAAATCACTTCTCCACAATCATAATTGCAAAACTTAAATCAAGAGGACTTTTATTGGATGTAATGAGGCTTAGGGATAGGGCTATTGAAACGAAAGAATAGGAAAGCACAAGTTCCGAGTTACATTGCAAGCAATTCTTTTGTTGAGATTTATAAGAACTTAAGCTCTCCAACGATTCTTTTAATACCTCCAATCACACCCTTAAACTGAAACTTTAAACTTTTTATTTTATTTTCTTTGAATACAATCTTTCTTTTCCTCTTTTCTTTTCTTCTCTTTTCTCATTTTTTTTTTATAATGAATACAAACATGAAATACCCCCACACTTATTCTTTTGCCAAACCTTCCAAGTACTTCACAAACATTTCTCATAAGACAATCTCAAATTGCTCGCTTGGAAAGGGTAAGGAAACATGTTTTGAGGTACAAGGGTAGACATATCTGGTGATAAGAAATAAACGGCTCAACAAAACGGCTCAAATAGGCAATCTAATGATATCATTTTTTTTTTTTTTTGGGAAATATGGTTATTTGGGCCATGGTGGTGAACCTAATGCCTCTATCATTTTCAAGTTCATGCAATCAATGACAAATATTTCGAAAGATCGTTACGCAAGTTCTAGAGATGCATCTCACATAAGTTCATCACACATAAAAGAATAGGAGTGTATGAAAAATGCACACACTTTCAATAGGCTCAAAAACTCACATAGGATGTATATGGTCACTAAATTCACATATGAAGATTTAAGTCATGCTTTAGTTTCACATCAACAAGGCTATGTGCATTTGGATTTTCAAAGATGATCAAACATGTACAATACTAACAAGAGAACAAGGAAATTCACATAACACATGTTAACTAAGTTCTTGATAATCATGGTTCAAATTTCATCCAGTTATATCATTGGGTCGGGAAACTAATAAAAATCTAATTTAAAACCGTAAGGAAAACAAAACAATATTTTTGGATTTTTTTTTTTTAAAATTCGAAAAAAATTAAATAAAACAAAACTAATTAAGAAAACAAAAAGCAAAAACACGGAAACAAATGAAACCAGTTCGAAGTCGAAGGTACAAAAATTTTCAATTTGGTCATTTTTTTAAACTCTATACCCCCACACTTAAACTAGACATTGTCCCCAATGTCAGAAAACAATAAAATGCAAAAAAAAATAAAATAAAAAAAAATAATACGAAACAAAATAAAGCAAAGGGACTGAAAACTTCTCTAATTTGCAGAAAACCAAGCGATGACCCCCAAGCGTAAATTTTGCAATCAACTTCAAGGGAGGAATTAACCAAACGTTCCTGCAAAGAAAAGAAATAAATCCGTCAAGCACGCAAGAAAATAAAGAAAATGCAAACGAAAAATAAAATAAAAAAATAAAAATAAAAGATAATGAAAAGAACTAATAGGTGGTCATTGGTCATGACTGTTGATTTTCCACAGCTTTCATCTTGAACTGGATGGGCCTCCTTCTGGCAAGTGCTCCTCGGCTTAGTTGAGGATGAATCAGCACGTTGTCTCCACATGCTTCAAGTAGTCCGGTCTCCACGCAGGTGTGGCATCTTCTTGAACTCTTGGATCAACCCAGACTCATCTGCTCTTGGGTGCACCTCAGACTCCTCCTGCTTCGTCTGTGAGGTACTTTTGTTTTTGAAGAAGTACCTCAACACAGGTTTATTTTTGAAGTGGGCTGGGAGGGGTCTGAGATGAGTACTCGAGAGCAAGACTAGGTAAGCAATCAGGATCTCACTTTCTCCACGTTCCTCAGATGAAGGAGAGGAGAAAGCATAATATGAGATACTTTTGCTTTTAACCTTTTTAATATGAAATACTTTTGCTCTGGAAGGTTTGTTTTCTGGGGTGATCCAAGGGATGAAGAACACTGAATAACTCGAAAGCTTTCTTTGGGAAGACATTATCGGAGATGAAGAGAGGTTGAGAGGTTGAGAGGTTGAGAGGTTGAGAGGGTGTGAAGGTGTGCCTTTGCTGTGAAAGGCTGAGGTCGAACTTATAGAAATTTTCCTTCACAACCGGAACTGTTCCCTCACTATTTGTCGGCAGCCGGTGGATGGATGAACAGTGCCCGTTACGCGCTTTCTGACAACGCGTCCGTAATTTCCGCGAAGCTGACTGCGCATACGACGAGCGACGACAAATTGGAATGATGATCTTTTGAAAACCGGGGTTCAAAACCGGGTGCGGCTCGTGGTTTTCGCAACGCTCCACGCTGCACGTCATGAGTGACGACACATCCGGACAAACCGACCCACGTGATTGCTGAGTCAAGCCCAGCTTTTGAGAAAGGAAACGGCTCTTTTGAGAAAGGAGCGTCGAGCTTTTCCGAATTGCGTGAGGACGCGTCTTCAACCTCAGAGGAGCGCCTCTCTTTGATTTGCTTCTTTTTATAGAGGCGCTAATTCTGCTTCACATCACACTTGAACTCCCTTCCTCAAATACTCTCCTCTGTAAACACTCTCTTCTGCACTTCTTAATCTTTCCGATCTCTTCTTCCGCTTCAGCAATCTTAATTTTTCCGAACTGTTTTCTTCCTCAACCCCCTCTAAAAATGTCTTGCCCTTCCGACCGTCGCCTAAACTTGAATGTCGGGGAAGACGATGACTCGTCTTCTCCGAACAACATTTGGAATCCATCCTTCATATCCCCAATGGTCCTCTTACAGTCGGGGACACAATGATGAGGAACGATATAACCGCAACGGTGGTTGCAAGAAACCTTCTTACTCCCAGAGACACTAGGTTGCTGTCTATGCGGTCAGACGAGCTGGCTGTTCAGGACTCACTGGCTCTCAGTGTCCAGTGTGCAGGCTCAGTTTCAAACATGGGTCAGCGCCTGCTTGCAAGATCTCGTCAGGTGGAGTCGCTAATGGCGGAGGTGGTCAGTCTTCGGCAAGAAGTCAGAGGACTCAGGCACGAGAACAAGGAGTTGCACATGCTCGCAACTAGCTACTCGACCAGCATGAAGAGGAAGCTGGACCAGCTGCAGGAGTCGGACGGTCGAATCCAGAGTGATCATGAGCGGTTCATGGCGTTACTCCCGCGGTTTATGTTGCCTTCGTCCTCTGGAGCAGCACCAAGCGTTCCGGCTCCGGAGATTCCAACTCTGGCTCTTCGTCTTCCCGGAGCTCCGTCAACCTCTGAGGCGCCACCTAACCAAAACCAATGATTGCTATTAGTTTTTCTTATTATTGTAATTTAAATTTTTTTTTTTTTTTTAAATTTATTTTAAGCAATATAAAATATGTAAATTAAAATATGTAAATTAATGTAAAAATATTTTATTTACCCGCACTTAAAATAAACAAGCCCTTAATTTATTTAAACACAAACTAAACAAAAATTAACCAAATAAAACAACTAACAAAGCAAAACAAAATGCAAGTAAAGGCAATAAAGAAGAGAATTAGAAATGCAAATCTGATTGCTTGGGTTGCCTCCCAAGAAGCGCTTGCTTTAACGTCTTTAGCCGGACGATTCTTTCCATTAACCTCTCCTCAGCTCCAAAGCATGAACTTTATCTTTCAATGGGAGGTGATACTTGAAATGATTCGGCAATGGTCTGAATTCATGAGTGGGTGCCTGAATCATTAAAATAAAAGTGTTAGTAAAAATTAAAATCAAAATTGGAGAAGATGGCTTACTTTCTTTCTCCGACGCGAACTCAATGACAAAAACTACGTTTTTGGATATCTCCGGGACTTTGAACTGGGCCAGGTTTACTATGATGGTTGTGGCCTGTCCCGTGTCATCAAACTCAATTTCTTGGGCCCTTGTTTTCTGCACAGCCTCTTGAATGTATTCAACGCATTTTCCAGCCACTTCGATGTCTTGAATCTCTTTTCTTGGTGTGCAAGGTTCAGGAACTTGTTTTAGTGCACCAAGAATTGAGATATCATTTTGCACTTCTGGAAGATCTTCCACAATGTCTTTTTCACTTTTTTCGTTATTTGGAAAAAATCTGCAAGGAAAAGAGACATTCGGTGGAAAAATGTTAGAATGAATTGAACTTGGAACAACCTCACCATAGTTGGACGACATAGAGACTTGAGGGGTTTGAGACAAGAATTCGTCTAAACTGCCCAAGTCGTCCTCCTCATCTTCTGCTTGCAGTGGCGATTCGTCCAAGTTCGAGCTGAGTTTGAACGGTTCTAGGACAGCCTCATCCTCCATATCACCTTCCAAAGTGATGGATTCTTCAACTTCGCAATCTTCCTTTGAATTTTCAATAGGTGAGTTGGAGAGTTCACTTTGATTTTGAATCTGTGCCATGATCTCCATAATCTCCCCAACTTGCCTCTCCAATTCATCCACCTTGTTGGTCCGGTCTTGCATCTCCTGGATTCGATTTTCCACTCCCTGATTCAAAGAGGAGAGTAACTTATTAAATGCATCATTATCCAGAGATGTACCTGAATCGAATTGGGCTGATCGTTGTGGTGGCTGTGACGGTTGACATGGCCATTGATAGAACTTTTCCGATGACGGCACTTGTTCTTCTTTTTGTGAGCCCTGCGTCAAAGAAATTAGTCCTTCAAGAATTTCATTATAATTAACGGCCATACTTGAATTCGATTGGAATTGTTGTGGGGGATGCTGTGGTGGCTGCATAGGTCTGGAATAGAACTCGTCTTGCTGCCAATATCCACTTTGTTGAAATCGCTGAGGTTCATCCCACATTTGATTTGAATAACCTCTCCAATCCGAATTGCAAGCGTTGGAATACATATTGCCCCTTGATTGGCTGTGGCCTTGATATCCCCAATCATCTTCATATGCAGAAAATTGAGGATATTGCTGAGTTTGATATCCTTGCCCATAGGGCACATCAAGTGTAGGGACACTTGGCATTGAGGTTCGTTCGACATTATTAGTCAATTGAGCAGTAAGTTGCGCCAATTGAGCTTGAATGCTATCCATGTCTTGCTCCAATTAAACCTAAAATCAAAGAAAGAAAAATAAATCAAATACCAAAAGTAAAATACATAAACACAAATATAAACTAAAACACAACAAAAACACAAATATAAAATAAACACAAACGAAAATAAAAGGATTAGCAAAGTTGCTAATCCCCGGCAACGACGCCAAAATTTGATGCGAGAATTAACTCGACACAAATTAAACCCTCTTTTTGACAGTTGTAGTAATGATGTAAGTAGGGTATCGTTCTGGACCGGGGATTAGGAGGGATTGCTAATCACTCTAAAATTAAATTAAAAACGTAAAAAAAAAAAACAAAATTTAAAATACTAAACTAAAATAAAAACACTTAACTAGAAAAAAAAAACTTAAAATAGAACTAACAAATAAACTAAAATAAATCAACAGACTCAAAAATACAAAACTAAGCTAAAAATTCGAAACACATTTAAAATGACTCAAAATAATAAAAACAATTTAAAATAAAAACTAGGAATTGAAATGAAAGGAAATTAAAATTAAAAGATTACAAATAATAAAAAGTAACTAAATAATAATATTATAATAATGGGGGGATTGATTTTTGACGAAACGGAAACTAAACTTAAATAAATTACAAAATTGACAAAAACATAAAATAAAAGTGAACGGATAGATAACGGATTGGCTAGAGGGTTTTTCTCCACACATGACACAAATGTAACCTAAATTGATTCCCAGTTATGAATTTAGCAAACGCATAAATGACAACGCTCCAAGTTAATTAGGTCCGCTTAAATTAACTTTCAGATTTCCCTAGATTCATTGAATTGGACGGAAAACGCATCACAACCAAATTATTCTTATCAAGTTCTTTAACTATGGAATACGCATGATAGAGAGACATATCAAAGATCATTAAGTTCAATGGAAATCATAAACATCGACTAGGCATTCATAACTATGGAATACGGATGTTAATCCAACCTAGGGTTTACTAAACACAACCGTGACTAGCGATTTTTACTACTCATGAATATAAGTTCATAACGATTAGGTGAAATTCCCTTATATCCTAGCATCAAGTCTAAACATGCAAATTAAGTGTCGACCCTTAACCCACATACATAAACAAGTTCTTAATCAACACAGAAAAGTAAACCACATCCAAACATTTATACATTCATAACTGGAGTAAATCAAATTAAAATTACAAATGTAATCATGGTTTCAAATTAACCTCTAGCCAATATAAATTAATTACACATTATTCATAAATTAAAAACAGATATTAAAAATAAAAGTAAAATAAAAAGTTTGGAGGGATTAAACCGAAACGGGAAGTTGCAAAGGTTCTGTGCAGTGTGAGGATTTGCACCGTGAGCTGCTGTGCTTTCTGATTTCTGCACGTTGGGATTAAAATATAACGAACTAACTAAGAAAAGACGAGTGAATTTGATATAAAAATGTATATAAATATGGTCCGATCAAGTAGATTAGCAATCCCTCATAATCCCCCGCCTAGAACGATACCCTACTTACATCTATACTACAACTGTAAAAAAGAGGGTTAAATTTTGCGGTTTTACAAACCCGTCAATAAACGTTCGCCCGAAGTCAAGGGCATAAACGTAAATTCATAACGTCGAAATAAAAAATCCCGGGACGGGTTGTTACAGCTAGGATGGTTTGATAAGAAAAAAATAAAATAAGAGGAAGTGCAAAACAGTGGCGTGTCGGTGAGAAAAAGAAAAGCAAAACAGAATAATTAGGAGTGGAAGGCACATGCATAGCTGCACTATAATTAAAAGAGGAGCCCATGGATTGTCGGTGATAAAACAAATAGAAAACATAAGAGGAAAACAGCTGGTAAGGGGGCCTCGGTGCAAAAGAAGAAGGGGGAGTGGAAACGTGAGCTGCATTTGGCAGCGTTTAAAAGGAATGAAGGGCGGAAATCAGAAAGGAGGTCACGGTGCTGCGTTTGGCAGCGTGAGGGAAATTAAAAAAAAAAAGGAAAGAACAGAGGCGCGAGCCTCAGGACAGAGAGGGGCGTGAAACGAGAGAAGCTGCGGAGACAGCTGCCAATAAGGCAGCTACCAGCGTGCAAAGACAGAAGGGGAGCAGGCAGCTCTGGCAGATCCTAAGAGGCACGGAAATCATTGGCAGCGTGATAGGCAGATGGAGGTAGCAGCACAGCTGCCCTTTGGCAGAAAACGAAGTCAGTAATGCCAAGGCAGTCAGGCAGCTCGCAGCGCGGTGAAATCAAGACAGGATTTGGCAGCGCCAACCAGTCAAGGAATCAGAGGCTGCGGGAAAGAAACAGGCGCATGAAAAATTGCACAGAGAGCTCACGGTGCAAACCTTTGCACTCTCATTTCGGTTATATTTTTCCAAACTCATATTTTACTTTTATTTAATTTATGAATAATGTGTAACTAATTTGAATTTGGCTAGAGGTTAATTCAAAGCCATGAATATATTTGTAATATGAATTGATTACGTTCAGTTGTGATTTCTGAGTTGTGAATTTAATTTGCTTAACTGCTTGATTGATGACTTATTCTTGTATGTCGATTAAGGATGCATACTTAGTTTGCATGCATGAATTTGATGCTAGAATATAAGTGAATTTCACCTAATCGTTATGAACTTATATTCATGAGTAGTGAAGGTTGCTATCCACAATCGAGTTAAGTAAATTCTTTTCAAGAGTATCATGCTTTTCATAGTTACGAATGCCTCGTCAATGCTTATAGTTTTCACAAAGCTTAATGATCTTTAATTGTATCTCTATTGTGCTTTTCACGTAGGGGACTTTTGAAGAATGTTTTGAATTGTTGTATGCGTTATTCCGTCCAATTCAATAACTTAAGGAAAACTTGAAGATTAAAAAAGTGTTGTTCACGGTTAATCTGGAGTGTTGAGATTTATAATTTATCGAAAGAACAACTGAAAATTAATTTACGTTGCATATGTGTCATGTGTGGAGAAGAACCCTCTAGCCAGTCCATCACTTATCCATTCACCTTAATTTTATGTTTTTGTCAAATATGTAACTTATTTAAGTTTAGTTTTAATTCTCGTCAAAACCAAAACCCCCCCATTGTTAAGTTGTATTATTTAATTAGATTTCATTGTTTTGAGTCTTTTAATTCAATTTCCGTCCAAATCAGTCCCTAGTATCTAGGTAATTGGTCAGGTGGCGCTTCAGAAGTCGACGGAGCTCCGGAAAGACGAAGAGCCAGAGTTGGATTCTCTGGAGCCTCAACACTTGGTGCAACTCCAGATGACGAAGGCAACATAAACCTCGGGAGTAACGCCATAAACCTTTGGTGATCGCTCTGAATCCGAACGTCCGACTCCTGCAGCTAGTCCAGCTTCCTTTTCATACTTGTTGAGTAACTAGTTGCGAGCATGTGCAACTCCTTGTTCTCGTTCCTGAGTCCTCTGACCTCTTGCCGAAGACTAGCCACCTCAGCCATCAGTGACTCAACTTGACGCGATCGTGCAAGAAGGCGCTGGCCCATGTTTAAAACTGAGCCTGCACACTAGACGCTGAGAGCTAGGGAGTCCTGAACAGCCAACTCGTCTGACCGCCTGGATAACATCCTAGTGTCTCTTGGAGTAAGGAGATTTCCAGCAACCACCGTAGCGGTTATATCGTTTCTCATCATTGAGTCCCCAACTGTGAGAGGACCATTGGGGGATATGAAGGACGGATGCCAAATGTTGTTCGAAGAAGACAAGTCATCGTCTTCCCCGACATTCAAGTTAAGGCGACGGTCTGAAGGGCAAGACATTTTCGGAAGGTGTTGAAGAAGAGGAGTTCAGAATGATTAAGATTGCAGAAGTGCAAGAAGAGAGTGTTTACAGGAAGGAACTCAAGTGTGCTGTGGAAGAAAATTAGTGCCTCTATAAAAAAAAGAGATCGACGAGGCACTACCCAGAGATCGAAGAGGCGCTACCCAGAGATCGAAGAGGCGTTCTCTCGCAAATCGAAGAGTCGGACTCCTTTCTCAAAAGAGACGCTCCTTTCTCAAAAGCCAGATTCTTTTCTCAAAAGAGGTGTTTCCTTTCTCAAAAGCTGGGCTTGCTCAGAAACCACGAGCCGATCCTCGATTTTTCCATCAGTGTCGTCACTCGTCACATGCAACTTGCAGCTTTGCGGAAATTACGGGCAGCTTTGTCAGAAAGCGCGTAACTTGTACTGTTGATCCATCCACCGGCTACCGACATGAGTGAGAGAATAGTTCCGGTTGCGAAGAAATTCGTATAAGTATCTACCTTCGCCTTCCACAGCAAAGGCACACCCTCTCAACACATCTTCATCTCCGAGAATGTATTCTCAAAGAAACCTCACGAGTTACTCAGTGTTCTTCATCCCTTGGAGCACCTCAGAAAACCAATCATCCAGAGCAAAAGTATTTCATATCATGAAGGTTAAAAGCAAAAGTATCTCATATTATGCTTCTCCTCACCTTCATCTGAAGAACATGGAGAAAGAGAGATCCTGATTGCTTACCTAGTCTTGCTCTCGAGTACTCATCTCAGACCCCTCCCAACCCACTTCAAAAATAAACCTGTGTTGAGGTACTTCTTCAAAAACAAAAGTGTCTCACAGACGAAGCAGGAGGAGTGTGAGTTGCATCCAGATGAAGGCGGAGTCTGAGATGATCCAAGAACTAAAGAAGATGCGCATCTGCATGGAGACCTGAGTACTTGAAGTATGTGGAGACAACGTGCTAATTCATCCCCAACTAAGCTGAGGATCACTTGCAAGAAATAAGTCCCATCCAGTTCAAGATGAAGGTTGTGGAAAAGCAACAAGCACAACCAATGATCACCTATTAGTTCTATTCATTGTCTTTTATTGTCATTTTAAATTTTTCGTTTGCATTCTTCTACATTTTCTTGTGTGCTTTACTGAATTATTTCTTTTCTTTGCAGGAATTTTTGGTTATTTCCACCCTTGAAGTTGATTGCAGAATTTAAGCTTGGGGGTCATCACTTGATTTTTCTGCAAATTAGGGAAGTTTTCAGTCCTAATGCTTTATTTTGTTTCTTATTATTTATTCATTTTTTTATTTGCATTTTAATGTTTTCTGACATTGGGGACAATGTCCAGTTTAAGTGTGGGGGTATGGGTAAAGAGTATAAAAAAAAATGACCAAATTGAAATTTTTTGTACCTTCGACTACGAACTGGTTTCATTTGTTTCCGTGTTGTTGCTTTTTATTTTCTTAATTAGTTTTGTTTTTTTTAAATAAATTAAATCTAATGTTTTTCGAAAAATTTAAAAATCCAAAAATATTGTCTTGTTTTCCTTATTGTTTTGAATTAGATTTTGGTTAGTTTCCCGACCCAATGATGTAATTGGATGAAATTTGAACCATGATGATCAAGAACTTAGTTAACATGTGTTGTGTGAAATTCCTAATTCTCTTGTTAGTATTGTACATGTTTGATCATTCTTGAAAGACCAAATGCACATAGCCTTGTTGATGTGAAACTAAAGCATGACTTAAAAGCTTCATATGTGAATTTAGTGACCATATACATCCTATGTGAGTTTTTGAGCCTATTGAAAGTGTGTGCATTTTTCATACACTCCTATTCTTTCATGTGTGATGAACTTATGTGAGATACATCTCTAGAACTTGCGTAACGATCTTTCGAAATATTTGTCATTGATTGCATGAACTTGAAAATGATAGAGGCATTAGGTTTACCACCATGGCCCAAATAAACATGTTTCCCAAAGAAAAATGATATCATTAGATTGCCAATTTGAGCCGTATATGTTGAACCTTTTATTTCTTATCACCAGATATGTCTACCCTTATACCTCAAACATTTTTCCTTACCCTTTCCAAACGAGCTAGTGAGCAATGTGAGATTGTCTTATGAGAAATGTTTGTGAAGTACTTGGAAGGAGTTTGGCAAAAGAATAAGTGTGGGGGTATTTCATGTTTGTATTTAGTTATGTGCTATATAAAAAAAATATAAAAAAAAAAGAAAAGAGAAGAAAAGAAAAAGAAAAAGAAAGATTGTATACAAAGCAAATAAAAAGTTTTTAAAGTTTCAGTTTAAGGGTGTGGTTGGAGGTGTTAAAAGAATCGCTGGAGAGCTTGAGTTCTTATAAATCTCAACAAAAGAATTGCTTGCAATGTAGCTTGGAGCTTGTGCTTACCTATTCTTTTGTTTCAATAACCCTCTCCCTAAACCTCATTACATCCAATAAAAGTCCTCTTGATTTAAGTTTTGCAATTATGATTATGGAGATGAGATCTTTATGCAAGCTTATGGTAGAACTTTCACATTTGATTCTTTGAGCGAAACACATTAAAAATAAACACATGTGTAATTGAGTGTATGTCTCGTGAGAAGGTCGCTAGTTTGCATATGATGATTTTAAAAATATAAACTTGAAATTGCATTAGCATGGCTATCTCACACACTACACTTCAAGGATGATTTAAAGATTACTGCTAATATTTGAATAAGGAAGATGAACTTGGATTAGCTTGTTTGGTGCTAGCTATGGTTCTTGATGATTTGTGTTCTCGAATGAAATTCTATGAGGGTCACATAGGGGGAAGCTAATGTTTTTCATGTTATTACTTGTTCTTGTTTTCTTTGTTTTGCTCGAGGACTAGCAGTAACGATTATGTGAAACTCACTTATACTCTAGCATCAAATTTATGCAAGCCAATTAGGTGTCGACCCTCAATCAACACACACAAATAAGTTATCAATCCAACGGTTAAGCCAATTGCATTCAAAACTCAATAATCCATAACTGAAATTTATCAATTCAAAGTACAAACATAATCATGGCTTTGAAATCACCCCTAGCCAAGAGGGGTTTAGCCACTCATGTTCACAGCAAAGCAAAGTAAAACAAATTTAAACATCATAAACATGAAGCGAAGTACACCTAAAAACGCTCCAATCTGCAAACTTGAAACGTCCAAGGCCTCATTCTTCTCCACCTTGCTGCGGCACAAGTGTTTAAGGTTGTGGTTTAGGTGTATGGATCAAGGGTATGGTTTAGGATAGAGGAGGTGGTGCGGCAAAGGAGAGGGATGGTCATAAAATATGGAGAATATAGAGGGAGGTTGCGGCAAAGGTAGGGAATTGTGTCTAGGGTGTGTAAAAACTGAATGGTGGTGAATGAATGAGTTTAAATATATATAGGGCATGGCTAGGGTTCAGGAAAGGTGTTTAAAACTTAGCTAAAATGGTTCCCTAATTGAATAGGGAAGAAAAGAAATCAGAAAATCAAAATAGAATAGGTAAGAAAAGGTTTGACACAAAATAGGAAGGGATTGTGGTTCAGAAATCAAAGGGCAACAAGGGATAGGTGCGGCATTGATGTAGGAATAGAATAGGAATGTGTTTGAAGTCAGAAAATAAGCAAGGAAGGGTTGGCTTGGACGGCAAGGATAATTAGAGAATAGGAAAGTGAGATATGTCACAGAAAATAGGAAAGAACTTACCTCCCTTGTGTGGCAGATTTGTGAAGGAAATAGGAATGTTTTTGGAACACAAAACAGGTAGGAATCCCTACCCCTTACACGGGAAGGACTAGCACAAAATAGGTGTGTGCTTTATGTTCAGAAATTAGGCAAGAAAGGGGTCCTTGTGCGGCAAGGAGTAGGAAGGTGCAAGGAGGGTGCGGCATGGACTTCTAAGGTAAGTTTGGCCTTCTAGAACTCTCAATTGAATGTCCTCACAAATTTTAGAACCCTTTTGTGGCTGAAACTTTGGTGAAGAAGGATTGGGAAACTTCCATTCCAAGAATAGAAACTCTTCAAGAATAGAAACCTTCAAAAATAGAAACTTCCAAACTTGGAAACTTCGGTTTCCAATTTTGACTCTTCATTCTTCATTCGCTTTGAATTTCATTCTTCACATCTTCATTCACTCCTTAGCTCATTTGCACTTCAATTTCATCCTTCCATTTAGCTCCAAGCATGTCCTATCCATCTTAGGCCCAAAATTGCTCCAAAACGCACCAAAATGCACTTCTTTGCTCCAATAGCCCAATAGACCTACAAACACACGAAAATGGCTTAAAGTACTAAAATAACTAGGTTCTAACAACGTAAATGCAAGGAAATAAGCTAGTTAAGTCGCATAAATATGCTCCTATCAAATTCCCCCACACTTAGCTTTTGCTAGTCCTCGAGCAAAACGAAATAAACAAAAGAAACAAAACTCAACCTAAACCTTCCAACATTACCTCAGGGATTTCCAAAGCACATAACACATTAAAGATCACTACTTACACAGATTTAGGCCATCCCTATCCTTAAGCACATACTTAACCATAGTCATCATTCATTAGTTCACATTTAATCAATTAAAACAACATTTTGAATGTAGTAACATGCCTTAGAGAATTCCCTCAAATCCTTACTAGATATACACTCAATTTTCACTCAGATTTTCTAACTACACTCCCTATACTAAGTATATGTGAGAAGATTGATGTAAACATGAAAACTAATACTCACATATGTTTTAACAAAAGAAAGCACTTTTCTGAAATCACTTTCTGAGCAGTTTTGAGCACAAACCAAATTTTGATGAAATTAAGTTGTAACTTGACTCAAGACTCTTTAAAACACAACCTAAATGGATTTCTAACTAATCTAGCACTTTAAAATAAATGGGGGATTGGTTTTGACGAATTTGAAACTAAAACAGAAACTTGAAACAAACTTCAAAGAAAACAGATTTGGATGAAATAGAATGGTGAGAAACTAGTTAGAGGGTTCCTTATCCACACATGAACATATGCATATAATTTGATTCCCAGTTATGATTTCAACAAACGAATGAATGACAATGCTCCAAGTTAATTAGGTCCGCTTAAATTAACTTTCAGATTTCCCTAGATTCATTGAATTGAATGGAATACGCATCACAACCAAATTATTCTTATCAAGTTCCCTAACTATGGAATACGCATGATAAAGAGACATATCAAAGATCATTAAATTCAATGGAAATCATAAACATCGACTAGGCATTCATAACCATGGAATACGCATGTTAATCCAACCTAGGGTTTACTAAACACAATCGTGACTAGCGATCTTTACTACTCATGAATATAAGTTCCTAACGATTAGGTGAAATTCCCTTATATTCTAGCATCAAGTTTAGGCATGCAAATTAAGCGTGCACTCTCAATCAACATACATAAACAAGTTCTTAGTCAAAACAGAGAAGTAAACCACATCCAAAGTTCATGAATTCATAACTGGAGTAAATCAAATCATAATAAACATATGTCCATGGCTTCAAATTCGCCTCTAACTAAAAAGAAATTAGTTCCACATGTTTAACATAATTGAGAAAAAAATTATATTAAACATAGAAACCAAACGAAGGAACAAAGAACTCGGAAACTCCCCAATGATGGCAGATTGCTTGCGCTAAGCTTTCTCCCTCCTTTGTGGTGCACGGCACAGGTTCCTTCTTCTCCCAAAAGTGGCGCACAAGGTGGTTGTGGTGGTGATGAGGCACGGTGATAGATGGTTGAGTGGTGGTAGGCACGGTGGAGAATGGTGGAGTGTATAGAAGCTTGCGGCAATGGTTAAATTTCTGGGTTTTGAATGAATGGGTGCGGAATGGATGAGAGGATAGTGCGGCCCTTTTGCAATTTCTGAGTGAATGAATGATAAAAGGTGCGGCACACATAAGGGAAATATATATAGGCACCCTAAACCCTAGGTCAATTCAGATTAGGGCTTGGATTTCATTTAATTGATGGATTAGGCCCCCCTAAGTCTAGCAGGAATTGTAAGTCCAATAAGGAAAAGGGTTTATGGCCCAATTAACCCAAATCCACAAGGAATAGGGCTAATTAAATCTGAAATCCAAGGGGAAATAGGTCTAAGGTGCGGCAGGTTTGTCTAGGGTAAGATAGGGCTTCTAGAAAGCCTTGCAAGGCAAGGAATTAGTGACTTCTAGAAGGGAAGGGTGCGGCACCTTTGTAGGGATTAGGATAGGCCTTCTAGA